>JAWNNI010000202.1:0-1428406 GCA_035043065.1 Hirtodrosophila confusa
TAAATATTTGCACAAGTCAGTTATAATGGAATTTTTATATTCTGTTCCCATGTCCGTAATGAACGTCTTCATTGGACTGTACTTCAGAATAAAAGATTCGAATATGGCTTTTGCGACAGTTGTTGCACTTTTGTTTGCAACAGGAATTGCTACTAAATACTTTGTCAAATCACATATTAAAGTGATTGCGTATTCATTCCCATTTTCCGAACGTGGTAGTGGACCAATTGTGTCTACTATCACTCTGTCAAAAGCATATTGTGGAGTTTCGGTTATTATCATAGGAGATCTTGTATGTTTCGTCGTTTTCGACGTCAGGCATTTTGGACATTTATTTATGTACTCTTTTACATGTTTAGTCATGTTTTTCCAATAATATTTATGCCTGTATGACCTCCTTGAATTGGATCGTCATGGAATGTGAGACAATATGGCTTCTTTTTCTTGTTCATTATTTATTTGGGTCACCGGCCCGAGTAGCGCTACTCTTAATGATTTTAAATTTTTATTGCACCATGTGTTGCTGAAAGCATCTGTTGTAATTGATTCGAGAGATCTTTTCGCTCGGTGCCACTTTTAGTTTGCTGATTTTAGATACACCGGCTTGCCATTCAAGCCTTTGGAAAAACTGACCTAAGTCGAGAATTCCATTGGTGTACAAATCGCTAACATTAATTCTTGCTATAACTGTTTTTCCATGTTTCAATGAACATGTCGAATCTGTTATTCGCAAGGTCACTACTTTTCGTACCTCGTCATTTGTGATGACTTCGTATACGTTGGGCTTAGAAGCTTTTTCAAGACTTTGCTTCGCAGAAATTGTTTTGTCTACTTTGGTGCCTGGTAGTGACTTTCAGGACTTTTCTGTTCATATCAATTAAGTCGGATATTGTTATCCTTGACAGGGCGTCTGCCACGAAATTATCTTTCCCTCTCAGATACTCTACCGTAAAATTATATTCTTCTAATTCGAGTCGCATGCGTGTTAATTTTGAACTTGGGTTTATCATAGAGAATAAGTATGTTAAAGGTCTGTGATCAGTTTTTACTGTAAAATGTTTGCCATATATATATGGTCGAAAATGCGTTATTGCCCAATGTATTGCTGCTAGTTCTTATTCCGTAGTACTCTTATTGCTTTCACCTTTAGTGAATGCTCTTGATGCATATGCAACTGGGAGTTGGAGTCCATTATAGTTTTGAGTTAAAACTGCTCCACATGCTTGCTTGCTTGCATCTGTGATTATGCAAAATTCTTTGCTAAAATCTGGGTACTGTAATAAATTTGGTTGAACAAGTTGATTTTTGAGGTACTGGAATGCTTTTTCACATTCCAGTTGTCCATTTAAATGGGACATTCTTTTTATATATAATCTTCTTGTTATGTGCCGTGAATATTCGGCGAAGCTTTTTATAAAACGTCTAGAATAACGTTGGCAAAATGCAACGAATCTTCGAAGCGCTGTCTGACGTGCGTAGGGACTGGACAGTTATCGATTACATCGAATTTTTGATCGTCTGGCACAGATTTCCTTTATTCTGTGCAATCTGCAGACCTACAAAACGTCAACCTCGTGACACATAAAATGAACATCTTTCCGATGTAATTTCAGATTGTAGTTTTTCTACAAAGTTTGAAAACATCTGTTAAGTTTTTAATCATATGTTGTTCAGAACAACCAATAACGATTAAATCAGTCCATGTAAAGGAAAGCTTGTGAAGGCTCAAGGCCTGAGAATGCTATTGTCATCATTCTCTGAAATGATAATCGCGCGAAGCGATATGAACCATTGCTTGTTGAAAAAGACGTTATATTTCTTGAGTTTTCCTCAAGCTCAATTTGATGGAAGCCTGACATTAAGATCAAGGCAGGAAAAATATTTAGCTCGACCCAATTGATCAAGAATATCGTCAATTCTTGGGAGCGGAAATTTATCGGACAGCAATTTTTTGTTTATTTGGCGATAGTCAATTACTAATCGCCATTTTTTCTCTGAAGAACCCGGAAGGGATTTCTTTGGAACTAATAATAGTGGGCTGTTATAGGGTGAAACAGACGGTTCAACAATATTTTGTTCAATTAACTTTCCAACTTGACGCTGGATTTCATCTGTTTGGCTATGCGGACATCGAAATTTTTTAAAGTATACTGGTTCGTCATCCTTAAGTCCCAATTTTTGCTTATAAAAATTGTTCGTTGTGATCGGTTCGGTTTCAAGTCCGAACACGTCACTATACTGGGTGCATATTTCTTCAAGTTGTTTTTTAAACAATGTTGGGAAATTTTTCTTTAATTTATTAAGAACAGACTCTTTTCTATTGTCTTTGATATTTTGAACTACTTCGTAGTTCGAAAGTGATTCAGATTTTAAATTATTGATGCTTACAATTTGGCATGTATCTGTTGTGTTTAAAAATCGGACAAAAGCATTCTGGGCTGTTGCAATCGTGTTTGCAACGTAAACTCCCGGTTTAATTTCCTGATTGGGAATTAAAATATTTTCTTCTGCTGAGGACAACTCTATTTTGCGTATCACTTGGGATCTTGCTGGTAGAAGTGTTGAATTAGTACCAGAACTAAATGTTATTGGGACATAAATAGGATACTTTAGGTTGTGCGGTCTAATTATAAACCAATCCTCAGAACTATTGTAATCTAATTGGCAATTAAATTTTTTTATGAAATCTAATCCTATTATTCCATCGCAAGGGATTGCGAAATCTGAATGAAGCAGATGAAATTTATATGGAATAATGTATTCGTCTGTCTGTAGTTCGATTGAGACTAGACCTTTGGAGTTTATTACTCCTTCTCCTATGCCTCTAATGTCTATAGTTTTATTAATTTGGATGTCATGAAAGACATCAGAATTTTCTTTAATTATTGAAATATCTGCACCTGTATCAATCAAAAATGTTATCTTTTTATTCGTTGCAACATTTTTGAATGATACGAAATTATTGAGACTTAAGTTAACAGTATATATTTTACCATTTAACCCTGATTATCTGGAGGTGTCTGCGAGTTTCCCGAAGTATCTTGGGCAACCCGGACATTGTTGTTATTGTTATAGTTGTTTCTATTTTGGTTATTGCCTCGGTTGGAATTATACCTACCTCGGTTATAACCTCGTCCACCTCTATTGTTGTTTCTGTTATTGTTGTTGTTATAGGAATTGTAGTTACCGCGGCCATTGCCTCTACCTCTTTGCGGTGGGTAACTACCTCCTCTATTATTGCGGCCTCGCTGAAATAATACTGTACTTGCACTTCCAGTCATTTCTGTGCTGCAATGGATATATTTACCCATTACATCATTGAAAGTAACGAAGTTACCAGCTTCCAGTATTACTTTCAGTTTCTCATGCTCACAATTTTTAATCATTGCAGAAATAGACTCGTTTGTTGAGAATTTTTCCGCATTGTTTGGGTCTAGGCCGTCATCAATAAAGGCTGCCTCCAATTGCTTTCGCAAATTATCCATTTCGGTTGCATACTGGGAGGCAGTTTTGCCTTTTTGTTTTATATTCAGTAATTTAGCTTTTAATACGTCGGGAGATTCTCCTTTTACGTTATCTTTAAGCTTGTTTATTATTCCGGATATAGTAGATTCATTTTGTACTTTGTACAGAATTGTGCCGGTTATCTTTGATTTAATAACCTCAACTGCTATATCCTCCTAGTCGCCTTTAGTCCTTTCCACAATGCGTAAAGCAGTTAGGAATCTGTTTAGAGATAGCTTTTTGCCATCAAATTCAGGTACTGAAGAGGAAACCTGTTTCACGTATTCCCTATCTAGGGCTACTTGATTAGCCATTGTTATATCTGTATTTTCCTGAAGCGTTTCAATATCACTATCACTATCTGAATTGATTATTGGTTTAGACTCGTCTAAATCTTGTAACTGATTCTCGTCGAATTCAGCTAGCTGATTTGGATTTTCTGGGATTGTTATTACAATACTCCGTCTAATACCAATATTATGCAATCTTGTTTTTAAAGTTCTTATAATTTTCTGACATTGATTTTCATGCTCCTGTGTCAACTTAGCATTGACTTTGTTTATTGTTTTTACTATGTTATTATATTGAGCTGTTAATATTTGCGCGTGATGTATCAACGTATCTGATTTTATTGTTTTGTCAGAATTGATACATTTGTATGATTTCTCGAATTTGTCTTTATATTCATTTATTTTCTTCGCTAATGCATTCCATTCCATTGTTTAATAGAAAATGGAGTTTTTAGCGGTGTATGCGCAGCATCAATATGGTTTCTGTGCCTAGTATTGCATGTGTTTCGCTGATAGTTTTTACCATTACATAAGGTAATGTACTTAACACCATGCCCTTTTTAGTTTTGGAACAACCGATTAATGGGCTTGCAAAACTTTGAAAAGTTTCTATATATTCATTTTCGAATTCAGTTATTTTAATGAATTCGCGATGTTTTTGCAATATTTGTAATGCATTTATTGTAAAATTTGGTTCTTTATTATAGATTTCGTTTATTATGCTTGTCATATTATATCATTTCTAAATTGCCTGCTCTACTTGCGTATCTTTTCTTTATGCACTTATTGTGCAACTTATATAATTTAGTCAGAACATTTGCTAATAAAAGAACAACAATTATTATAAGCATAACCGTTATTACTTTTAAATCTACTGAGACAGTTTCGACATTATTAATAACATTTGCGGTTGAATCCGCTACTTTCGATTCGTGGTCTAACATATTTTCTACTTCTAATATATTATCGTCTTTTGTGATTGCATTCGAAAGCATTAAATTTGAATTTCGAATTTTTTTGTTTTTGTTTTTTTTTTGAAAAGAATATATATATAGTGATATATCCATACCTCCCACGCACACACAAAATCTTGCCTAGTAACGTAAACTCAGAACCCTTGCCTAGTAACTTCGCACTTGGCAACATGATCATAAGAATGTCTTAGCATATAAGCAATACATAAGTCACAGGCCTAAGCCTGATAACACAAACAGCCACAGGCTCAAGCCTGATAACATAAACATCCACTAATATAAACATCCGCTGAGAACCTGTCTCGCGAGATATTCCCACACCCACCAAAATGTTAACGTAAGCATTAATTGCATTTGATCAATGAGAGCACTTTTGCCCAATCTCTTTTCCGTACGAAGAGCAAAAGCTCATTTAAAAGCTTATCCAAAATCTCTTACACCGAGCTTACATTTGCGACAGCATCGGTGCAAGCCTTTAGTCTTAATTTGATAATAGAATTAATAAGAACAACATTTCTTGACTCACTGTTAAGTTCGCCTTAAGAATAAAATTATATTTTTTTCTAAAGTCCCCGAGCTTGACTTTTAATTAGCGCAGCCGGTAGGATCTGTTCGTGAATAAGTAATATCGCTAAGAACGACTTAAGTTCAAGATATTTCGAGGAGTGCTTGGTTGCAATCGAGTATACCAAAGTGCTTAATTCCTAATACAGATCCGCAAAAAAGTTCATACGTGCGAATGCAAAGTGCTGTGTTGACCACTAAAGAACAATCGAGTTCCAGGTCACAAGTGTAATTATATTACCAGAACAGTGCTGTGTGAACCATTCAAGAACGATTGAGTTCTAGGTTCAATAAACTAACAAACAACAAATCAAGTATCTCAGTTAAGGTTGATCCTCTGGACAACTTGAATACTTGGTAGTGAAATATTTTTTCACTACACAACAGTGGTTATTCCATTGCATATCTCTGATCCCTGCAATCAATAACCATTGGGAGCTGAATAGCTCAAAGACCCAACCAAAAAAGTTACAAGACTTACAAATCATCAAAAGTTACAAGACTTACAAATCATCAAAAAGTTACAAGAAACAAAAAAGTTACAAAACTTACAAATCATCAAAAATTCAAATCAACAACAACTAAACAACAAAAACACAATGGCTCAAGGACAAATACCAATCCTTTGCTTATCAGAGGCCCACCTAAACCAGGCCCTTGGTCAAATTAGGCAGGTGCCTACCTTCAACGGAAACAGCCAAGATCTAAGTGCGTTCATCAGAAGAGTGGACTACATTATGCAACTTTACCCTACAGAAGACGCTCGCCAGAAGCTGGTATTCTTTAGCGCAATTGACATGCAGATCAGCGAAGATGCCCAACGGATTTCACAGATGCGCGCCGTCAACAGCTGGGAAGAATTAAGGACAACCTTAATAGAGGAATTCAAAATACAAACACCATTCGAAGAACTGCTGAGAAGACTCTACAATACACCATTCCACGGAAGTATTCGTAAGTTTGTAGAAGAATTAGAATTTAAATCACAAATCATTGCAAACAAATTAATGTTAGAAAACAATCAAATGAACACAACATTGTATACAAATGCAATGAGAAACACAATTAAAGATGTAATTATGCGCAAACTTCCAGATAGGCTATTTATGACTTTAGCTAGGCACGACATAACTACAATCTCAAAATTAAAACACACTGCCCAACAAGAAGGAGTGTATGAAATCATTATGTCCGATAGAACAAAAAATCCAAGTAATTCTAATCAGTCCAAATCGCAAAACAATTCCAACAGTCCGTCAACTTCACAGAAGTATAACAATAATGACAATCGTGGAAATAAGGGAAATAATTACCCAAATTCAAATCCCAAAAATAATTATAACAATACAAAACCTCATCAAACAGAAAGCAGTCAGCAATTACATCAAGAGTTTAAACAGAAACTTGACCAGAGTAGGAACCAAAATCCACTTAATTATCAGCAAGGGCATAACTCTGCTGCCCCTAACCAACCTATTAAAAGACAACGCGAAAGTACTAGCGGTCAGATGAAAATGGATGTAGAAAATTTTCATCAAGCTGCCTCGGATTCAGAAACAGAGGACGAAAATCAGGAAACCCATTCATAATAATTACTATGAATAATATTCAGCTTAAATGTATAATCGATACGGGATCATCAATTAACATTATGAAGCAAAATTTTTTAAAGTTCCCAGTCAAAGACACCAACTTAGATGTGCATACCATAAACGGTATTGTGCAACTAAAGCAAAGTATTTATCTAAAACCTAGTAAGCTTTGCCCAACCTATCAAAAATTTTATATTCATAATTTTTCTGAAAATTATGATATTCTATTAGGAAGAGAATTCTTGGAAGACTCTTATTCCACAATAGATTATGCCAAAAAGGCAATTACAATAAATAAAATAAAGTTTGATATACAAGATCAACATGAAAAAGTACTTCAGGACAAGACCGCATCTAAATGCCTTGGTCCGCCATCGTCAAACGACGAGGAGTTTAATTTTTCAATTAACAATGAGTTAATAGAATTCAATGAATTCAGGCTCGATCATCTAAATGATGAAGAGAGGAAAACCCTCACCAAAATCCTATCAGAATTTAGGGACATTCAGTACAAAGAAGGTGAAAATTTGACCTTTACCAGTACAATTAAGCATGTCATCACAACAAAAACTGATAAGGAAATCTACAGAAAACCATACAAATACCCACAAGCATATGACGAAGAGGTAAACAAACAAGTAAATGAAATGATAGAACAAGGAATAATTAGAAAATCAAACAGTCCTTATTGTTCTCCAATTTGGATAGTTCCAAAAGAAAAGTGATGCTTCAGGTAAAAAGAAGTTCCGGTTAGTCATAGACTACCGTGGTCTCAACGAAGTAACCGTTGATGACAACTATCCAATTCCAATTATGGATGAAATATTAGACAAGCTTGGAAGATGTCAGTATTTCACTACTATCGACCTTGCAAAGGGCTTCCATCAAATACAAATGGACCCCAATTCAATTTCGAAAACAGCATTTTCAACTAAACATGGCCACTACGAATATACTCGTATGCCATTTGGGCTTAAAAATGCCCCCGCAACATTTCAACGTTGTATGAATAATCTCTTAGAAGATCTAATTTATACAGACTGTCTAGTATACTTAGACGACATAATAATCTTCTCTACATCATTGGAAGAACACCTGTCTTCTCTAAGAAAAGTCTTCACTAAGCTCAGAGAAGCAAACTTAAAATTGCAGTTAGACAAGTGTGAATTTATGAGAAAAGAAACAGAGTTTCTCGGTCACGTTGTCACAACTGAAGGTATTAAACCAAACCCAAACAAATTAGACGCAATCGTCAAGTTTCCAATTCCCAAAACGCCTAAAGAAATAAAATCATTTCTTGGAATGTGCGGCTTCTACAGAAAGTTCATTCCAAATTTCGCTAAAATAGCAAAACCAATGACACTCAAACTAAAAAAGGGTGCAGTAATTCAGGCTAATAATGATGAATATGTATTAGCTTTCGAAAATTAAAAATGCTAATAATGTCCGACCCAATATTAGTATACCCAAACTTCGAGAAACAATTCTCATTAACTACAGACGCAAGTAATATTGCTATAGGAGCGGTATTATCTCAAGGTCACAAACCAATCTGCTATGCCAGCAGAACTCAAAACGAGCATGAGATTAACTATTCGGCAATAGAAAGAACTCCTCTGATATTGTCTGGGCCACGAAATACTTCAGGTCCTATCTTTTTGGCAGAAAATTTGAGACCTCAGCGATCACTGCCCTTAGTTGGCTCGATAACATAAAGAACAACATGAAGCTCCAGAGATGGAAAATCAAGTTAAGAATTTGATTACCATATTAAATATTTGCCCGGAAAAGAAAATACCGTTGCCGACGCACTATCTAGGGTTAAAATAAACGAAAATTTCTTGGGAGAAACCTCAAGCAGTCTTGCAGCTACTTGCCACAGTGCTCGCAAGAAGATAACTTAAGGCACATCCAAATCACGGAGAGGCCCATCAACTACTATAGTAGACAAATTGAGTTTCTAAAAGGTAATGAAAACAAAACTGATGTAACTAGTTACTTTCATAAAACAAATATAAAAATTACCTATAAGAAATGACAAATCAATATGCTAAGCAATTGATCCAAGAATATCTCTGCACGAAAAAAAGTGTAGTATATTTCCACAATGAAGCTGATTTCCCTACTTTCCAACAGGCATTAGAAATAAAAGTTCAGACCAATTGACGAAAGCCATGAAATCTAGTAAAAAATTAGAAGACATTCAAACATATGCAGACTTCAAAGAAAAAATTCTGAAAAAACATATTGAACTCTTACACCCAGGTATTGACAAAACCATAGATTGCTTCAAACAAAAATACTACTATCCAGATTACCAAAGGTTAATCCAAAACATTCTTAACGAATGCACTGTTTGTAATATAGCTAAAACTGAGCATCGAAATACAAAAATTGAATTCGAAATAACACCAGAAACTTATAACATAAGGGATAACATGTTATGGATTTTTACATGATTGATAATAAACAATTTCTATCTTGTATAGATTTTTATTCCAAGCTGCCACTTTACAGAAATAAATAGCAGAGTGTAGCGATCAACACTAATATTCAACATACCCAACTAATGTAAGGGTATATCAAACCAAATATACAATAACCCATTTAGCAACACTTTGTTGCTAAGCATAACACAAGCCAAAGTACATTCGAAATATGATCGTCCACTTATGAGTGGCCTGATCGCGACGCAGAATATGCAACGTCTGCATATTCGGCCGCATACCATTCCTTTGTCTTGCGTTATGTATATACTCAATGTATATGCCATAAGTGTATACATATATGCATATGATCACTACATGCTCCCGCTCTGCCGCTGTACTCAGCGACAGAGACATATATGTAAAACTCCAATGTTAGATTTAAGCATACTGAAACAGTTGAACCAACAGCAGTCGATAAAATCTGATCAACGTCAACAGACGTTGGTCATTCAATAAACAATATTAAAACAACTAAACTCTCTTAATTACATGGCGACCGTGACATGGTCTGCTAGGTGTTTAAAATGCAAAAATAAAAATATAAAGAAAAATAAAACAACAACAAAATTTTAAACAAAGTGCAAATACATTGTGTCTAACCATGTTGATTTTCGAGTGTGTAACATAAGTCGCGTCATGCGACATGCTGCTAAAATAGCAACAAGACAATACAAAATAAAGACAAATTGTGTGAACATAAATGCACACGAATCCAAACATTTAATAGTGAATGCCAAAATCGAAGGCAACAAAAGGAAATCAACCAACTAAATGTAACACTTAATTAAAACCGTAAAAACAACGAAGCAGACAATGCAGAGCCTGAGCAGACAAACGTAACAAACTACAAGACGTGGAAAGTGAGGTGTGCAGGCCGCCCACTTCACCGCCGCTGGAAAGAAATACTTAATGCGGGGTGTGCAGGCCGCCCACTCCGCCGTCGTTGGAGCTTCTAAGCCAACAATTGCAAATAATTTATGGCAGAGGAGCCCAACTTTGTGACAGCTGCTCCTATTGAGCAAAGGGATTTGCCGACGTTGCAAGAGGCCTTGCAAGCAAATCCAGCCGATGGACCACGCCCACTCACAATAGCTGAGTACCGGGCACGGCAAGAGAGACAACCTACAAAAGAAAAGACGAAGCGCAGCGGAAAGGTGAAGCGCCTACTTCAACGAAAACGACTGGAACAAGATTTGCTGGCTGCAGCGACGACATCAGAGGACCGACAACGCTGCCAAGAGCGTATAAATGACTTAAAAAAACAACTTCGCCAATGTGCGAAGAAACGCAAATGAGCCGCGGAAACGCGTATGTCTCATTTTGCCATTAAACAATAAGACCTAAGTCAAGTTGAAGCACCCTCAAAGTGCAACTTGAAAATTACTAACCTCTGATAGGCTGTATACTAAAACATACGGTTGGACAATTAATTATATAAATAAAAAAAATGTCAGCCAACCGTATGCGCCCCTTAACAAAATTTTCGTCCCTTTTACAAAACTAAAAAAAAAAAAAATTAATTAAAAAATTAAAAGTTAAATGAAAACATTTTTTTTTAAAGGCCACTGATAGATTTCACTTAACCAATTTCCACTTGTTCTCAGATTTAAACAATACAATATTTTTTCTTGTTTTGTCAGAAAATTTTCAAATATGGGTTGGTTTGGCAGTGACGACAGTCAAACAAAAGACAATACGGCCAACGTGGTCAATAATGTCAAAATCATAGATCACAGAAGATATACAATCTTTGTGGATCCTACTACTCATATTAACAATTGTGTCAGTTTGTCAATTTTTATTGACCGTTTATGTCAAACACAATAAACTAATCAAAAAACGTTATATGAGTAGAGCCAACAACCTAAACAGAATATAGTAGGAATGATTTGATTTGATCATCGCTAATTATTGTAAACAGTGACTATTTGTTACTCAGTTTCTGTCAAAAGTTTCTTTTACTTTTTACCTTACATGGCTAAAGTATTATGGAATGGAATATATTAGTAAAAACTATAAATGACTTCAAAGATCAGTTTGATAAGTCATATAAATGCGTTAATAAAGACACGCCTATTAAAGTCGAAACACTAATATACCATATTCAAATATTAATAAAACAATATAATAATATAGTACAGGCGATAAATGAATATAAAGACAAACTCACAGAAGAACATTCCAAACAGTGCCTAAAGTACATACAATCTTTAAATGCAAGATTGAAAGCTATCGGTATTAGACAGAACATTGAAATAAATGTCCCTGAAGATTTAACTCTATTGGCTGATTTTAATGAAACCCAGCTTAACGATTTAGACGAGTCTAAACCACAAATAGACACAGATATCAGCAGTGAAACAGATACACTCGAAGAATCCAGTAACATGGCACAACAAGTAGCTTTGGATAGGGAATATGTGAAACAAGTTTCATCATCTATCCCTGAATTCGACGGTAAAAAACTGTCACTCAACCGATTCCTAACAGCTCTACGCATAGTTGAGCGAACAAAAGGCGATCAAGAAAGCCTGGCTGTCGAAGTTATCAAATCAAAGATAACTGGCCCAATCTTGTACAAAGTACAAGATGAAACTACAATATCTGCAATAATAACAAAGCTAAAGGGTAACGTCAAGGGTGAATCACCCGATGTACTAAAAGCAAAGCTGTACAATATTAAACAAAAAGGTAAAACAGCTTCCCAATATACTGTTGAAATCGACAACTTGCGAAAGCAACTCGAAGCAGCATATATTGATGACGGCCTAGACCCTGACAATGCAGAAAAATTCTCGACAAAAGAATCCATTTCTGCTATGACCAAAAATTGCGAACATGATAAACTTCGTATTATCTTGGAAGCAGGAAACTTCGTCACTTTCAATGACGTCATGGGTAAATATATCCATTGCAGCACTGAAATGACTGGAAGTGCCAGTACTGTGTTGTATCACAGAGGCAGAGGTAGAGGTAATAATTACCATTACACCCAAAGAGGTAGACCAAATGGTCGTGGTAACTATAACCAAAACTACCAACAGTATAATTCCAGCAACAGAGGACCTTATAGAGGTAATGCCCGTGGTAATAACCGAGGACGGAATAATTCCAACCGAGGCAATAACCACAACAACGGCAACAACCAAGGTAATAACAATGTTCGAGTTACCCAGACTAACTCGGAAAACCAGCAAGCCCCTTAAGATATTCGCAAATCAATAACAAAGTACACACAGTTAATTTAAACCTCAGTATCTTTATTAAAGTCAAAAACGAAAAAACAGGCAAAGCACTTACGCTATTGCTAGATACTGGTGCCGACATATCACTATTAAAAGAAAATGTTGATATATTTGATAATATAAATTCAAATATATCAACACAAATATCTGGAATTGGTGAAGGTTCAGTTCTTTCTAAAGGTTTAGTATTCATTGAATTATCTACAGGAAAGTATGTAATTCCACATGACTTTCATATAGTCGAACAAGATTTTCCAATACCTAGCGACGGCATTATTGGTATAGATTTCTTTAAAAAATATAATTGCCAATTAGATTTCACACAAGCATGTGATTCTCTAATACTTCGGCCAAATAATTTAAATTATCCAATAAAATTACCCATAATTCACACTTGCGATAATAATGCCACAATACTTCCAGCTCGTTCTGAAGTAGTCCGTCAAATCAATATTGTTTCACCAGAAAACAATATCTTCATCCCAAATCAAGAAATTGATAAAGGAATATTCATTGGAAACACTATTTCCAATAACAAACAAACATTTGTCCGAATTCTAAACACTACTAACTCCATTAAAATAGTAAACCTAAACAACATTAAAATAGAAAAGCTAAGTGACTACGAAGAAGTCAAAGAAATTAGCAAAGATCGCCAGGAAATGGTGATGAAAAAATTAGAAAAGAACTTTCCCCAATTATTTAAAGAACAACTTAAAGATCTCTGCACCAAGTATACTGACATATTCGGACTTGAAACCGAATCGATAACTACTAATAATTTTTATAAACAAGAACTGAGAGTTAAAGATACTGAGCCAGTGTACATTAAAAATTACAGAATTCCTCATACTCATAAAGAAGAAGTAAATAGACAAGTCGAAAAACTCATCTCGGATAAAATTGTAGAACCCTCTGTATCGGAATATAACAGCCCAATACTTCTCGTCCCCAAAAAGGGATTACCAGGATCCGATACCAAGAGATGGCGATTAGTTATAGACTATCGTCAAATAAACAAAAAATTACTTTCAGACAAATTTCCATTACCAAGAATAGATGATATTCTCGATCAATTAGGAAGAGCTAAATATTTTTCATGCCTGGACTTAATGTCCGGTTTTCATCAAATACAACTAAAAGAAGAATCTAGAAACATTACGTCTTTTTCAACGAGCAATGGCTCTTATCGTTTCACACGATTACCATATGGACTAAAAATAGCGCCAAATTCTTTTCAAAGAATGATGACAATAGCATTTTCTGGTTTAGACCCTTCACAAGCATTCTTGTACATGGATGACTTAATCGTCATCGGTTGTTCCGAAAGTCACATGATCAAAAATTTAACAAACGTTTTTGATTTGTGTAGAAAGCACAACCTCAAACTACATCCAGAAAAATGCACATTCTTCATGCATGAAGTGATTTTTCTAGGTCACAAATGTACTGATCAAGGTATTTTACCAGATGACAAAAAATACGATGTCATTGAAAAATACCCAGTCCCTACGGACGCTGATAGCGCCAGAAGATTCGTTGCCTTCTGCAACTACTACAGACGATTTATTAAAAACTTCGCCGACTATTCTCGGTACATAACTAGATTATGTAAAAAGAATGTTCCTTTCGAATGGACAATTGAATGCCAAAACGCATTCGATTATCTAAAAAAAGCTCTAATGAAACCTACTTTACTAAAATACCCAGATTTTAGCAAAGAATTTTGCATCATAACAGATGCCAGTAAATTAGCCTGCGGAGCAGTTTTAACTCAAACCTATGGAGATAAACAATTGCCCGTAGCATATGCTTCCCGATCATTTACAAAAGGGGAAAGCAATAAAAACACAACCGAACAGGAGTTGGCAGCAATACACTGGGCAATAACGCATTTTCGACCATATATATATGGTCAACATTTCAAGATCAAAACAGATCATAGACCATTGACATATTTATTTTCAATGGTTAACCCAAGTTCAAAATTAACGAGAATGAGATTAGACTTAGAAGAGTATGATTTTACTGTAGAATATCTCAAGGGAAAAGACAATTTCGTTGCTGATGCATTATCACGCATCACAATAAAAGAATTAAAAAATATCACAGCCAATATACTAAAAGTCACTACAAGAAGTTCAAGTAGACAGAAAAAATCCTGCGCAGGAACAGAATCCGAATTGCAAAAGCAACCGGACACTTCGATGCCCAATATATATAACGTCATTCGTAATGAAGATGTTAAAAAAGTAGTGACCTTGCATATAAACCTAGCCAAATGTTTCTTAAAACATGGGAAAAAGATTATTGCAAGAATTGATGTTGTTGATCTTTATACCAATGGAGTCTTTGATTTAGATCAATTTTTCCAAAGGCTTGAAAAAGTAGCCGGTATATATAGTATCAAACAACTCAAAATGGCACCGTGCGAAGAAATCTTTGAATACGTTTCAATAAATTGCTTCAAAGAAATGGGCAATAAAATATTAAAGAATCTAAGAGTAGCGCTACTCCAGCCGGTGACCACAATAAGAAATAATAAAGAAATCGAAGAAATACTGTCTACATTCCATGATAATCCAATTCAAGGAGGGCATACGGGAACAACAAAAACTATTGCAAAAATAAAACGCTATTATTATTGGAAAAATATGACGCGTGATATCACAAATTATGTGAAAAAATGCCCAAAATGCCAAAAATCAAAAGTGTCAATGCACACACGAACTCCTCTAACACTAACAGAGACACCACTAATGGCCCTTGACAGAGTAATAGTAGACACGATCGGTCCACTACCAAAATCAGAGCAAGGTAATGAATACGCAGTCACACTGATATGCGATTTAACAAAATACCTTGTTGCCATACCCATACCTAACAAAAGTGCAAAAACTGTGGCAAAAGCTATTTTTGAAGATTTTATTCTGAAATATGGTCCAATGAAGACGTTCATTACGGACATGGGAACAGAATATAAAAACTCAGTTATAGAAGATTTATGTAAATACCTCGGTATCAAAAACATAACTTCAACAGCACACCACCACCAGACCTTGGGTACAGTAGAGCGAAGCCATAGAACATTCAACGAATTCATTCGTTCCTATATATCAGTTGATAAAACTGATTGGGATACTTGGCTACAATATTTTGTTTATTGTTTTAATACAACACCATCCACAACGCACAACTACTGCCCATACGAACTTATTTTTAGCAAAAATCCAAACATTAATAAGGCATTTAATAGTGTTAATGAACACATTGAACCTTTATATAATGCAGAAGATTATGCTAAAGAATCAAAATATAGATTAGAAATAGCATATAAAAGAGCTAGAATAATGCTTGAACAGAACAAGCAAAAGAATAAAATAATATATGATAGGAAAGTAAAAAATATGGAATTAAACATAGGAAATAATGTACTATTAAGAAATGAAACAGGACATAAGCTAGATCCAGTATATATAGGACCATTTAAGGTCATTGGAATAGAACCTAACGATAACATAGTTATAAAGAATAATAAGAATAAAAACCAAACAGTACATAAGGATAGGTTAATATTGTTTAACGAATAGAATAAAAAAAAATGGTTGGCCACCATACATATATATATATATAAAAAAAAAAAAAAAAAAAAAATGTTTTCACATTAAAATTCACTTATTCATATTTTATATTCATTATATATTACAATAATCAACAAGCTTTTCAATTGTAATTTAAAAAAAAAAAAAATTTTTATAAAAAAAAAAATACTAATTTTTATCTTTATTAATCAATAACAATAATTCACATCCCAACTTACAAATTTATCTTACATACTCTTACAATTTTTAAATAACTACATATAGAATATTACGTTATTCTTTCAAAAGGGAGGTGTAGCGTGATCAACACTAATATTCAACATACCCAACTAATGTAAGGGTATATCAAACCAAATATACAATAACCCATTTAGCAACACTTTGTTGCTAAGCATAACACAAGCCAAAGTACATTCGAAATATGATCGTCCACTTATGAGTGGCCTGATCGCGACGCAGAATATGCAACGTCTGCATATTCGGCCGCATACCATTCCTTTGTCTTGCGTTATGTATATACTCAATGTATATGCCATAAGTGTATACATATATGCATATGATCACTACATGCTCCCGCTCTGCCGCTGTACTCAGCGACAGAGACATATATGTAAAACTCCAATGTTAGATTTAAGCATACTGAAACAGTTGAACCAACAGCAGTCGATAAAATCTGATCAACGTCAACAGACGTTGGTCATTCAATAAACAATATTAAAACAACTAAACTCTCTTAATTACAGGTTCTTGCTTAGGTTGTGGACGTGGGGGCGGAGGTGGCAAAGATTGTGGCCTGAATTGTGGTGCTGCAGGTTGAGGCTGTGGCCTAAACGGTTGAGCTGGTCTAACGAAATTTGAGTGAGGACTTGGATTGGGTTGGTAGTAGAGATGGGGTTGGAAATTCTGCTTAGACATTTGTGGACGAGTCTGATAATTCATCTGGAGTTGCCTTGGGGGTGGTGGTGGTCGGCTAGCCTGAGGATTTCTGGGATTTTGATAGTTTCTAACGTTTTGGTTCTCTATCAAGCTACATAGGTGCAATGCATGTCCTAGGTCGTAGGGCTCTTTGATAGCCAAGAGCTGAGATAAGTTGCCGTTTAAGCCTCGTACAAACGTATCCAACGCTTTATCTCTATAGAGGGCCGTAAGGGCTTGTATTGTTTCCTGTGAAGCCTCATGGCTACCTATTTGATTAAGAATCAGTGACAGTTGGTGATAAACGGATTGGTGAAATTCTACTATCGAGCTATTTCCCTGCGTGAGCGAATATAATTGGTATTCCAAAGTTTTTAAGTCCCGACGGTCTGCGTAATGCGACGTCAGGCATTTCGAGATCGCTTTCCAATCGAGTGGGGTATTGTATGATTCTAGAACTGCGTCTGCTTGTCCTATTATTTTGTTGCGAATAGCCAACAATATCCCATAGTACTTTGGGGATCCTACACAATCCTCATAAATTTTGAGTACCCTTTCGACACTTTTCTTCCATGAATTAAATTCGCTTTTAATTCCGGAAAAGTCCCTTAGTATGCGTACGATGTCAGGTAACTTGTCCAGTTCACCTAGATTGTGAGCTAGCTCCCGCTTGATTGTCTGATCCTGATGTTCGAATAGATCCTTGTTTGGGTTAAGAACTTCCTTAACTAACTTGCCTATGTTTGCGGTTAGCACTGTCAACACTGTTTCCTCCACGTCTCTTTGAGTCACTAACCGTCCGGCCATCATTGGGTTTGCCGAAGTGCCTGATGGCCCCGAAAGGTTCTCTAACTTATTAAGTAGTTCTTGGCCTGGCATCTTGGTTGCACTTTATAATCTTAATGTTTGGTGGTATGAGTTTATGGAGAGTTTATGATTTTAATGGAATAGATATGAGCATTCAACCAGGTCGGAGCTTGCATGAACTTGATATTTTGTAATATTTGGCTTAAATGTAACGGTTTATTTTAAGTTTACAAATTTTATTTAGATCCTTTTTTTGGATTCAGAGGTTTCAATTTAGATTTGCCAACTGGCTTGGAAAAAATATTATTATTATTCTTTATTTATAATTCTTTTTTATTTTATTTGTGAGCTTATGCTTTCCCTTTTGGGTTCGCTTGTTAGATTTAAATTTGTTAACTGGCAAAAAAAATTTTTTAATTCTGAGTTAAGATTTGTTAATTCGTTAAATTTCTTAATTTTGACTAAAGTTTTTAAATTCTAGCTTACATTAGCAACATCCCTCGGCGTTTTCCAGCACTGGTAGATTTGGTTGGTTCCCTTTTATCCCACGATGAAGTGACCAATGGCTTCCTACGCGGGTGACTCGAGCACCGCCTCTACACTTCGATGCGCGTGTCCTCAGAACGGATCTGGGAGGACTAACGACGATTTTTGAATTGGCCCGATCTGTTAGTCCGCGGTATTTTTTTTTTTTTTTTTGGCACGTTTCTGTGGCACTTTTTTGTAACCCGTATGTGGCGTTTTTTTGACGGAACTTTCGCGTTACTCTATACCGGCGTATTCGCGTTGTGACACTATCTTTGTGGCACTTTATCGGTCGCGTATGTGGCACTTTTATTGTGGCACTTTTTACACGAACCGTCGCGGATTTTTACGCGTCGCGGACTTTCCAGAACGGGTCCCTGCTCGGGCGAAAGTTAAATTTCGAACAAAGGTTTTATGTAAAAAAATACAAATTGCTTTATTGCAGACCAATTTAGAACTAACTAAATCTAAAGAGCAATGTTTACTTATAGCCTAGCGCTTTCCTCTGCCGCTGTCGCGGTCGCTGCTCCACTGCCGGTATCCGCTGCTGCCATTGGTCACTGTTGTTGAGTTGTTGTTGTTAGTCGCTGCTCCGGCTTCTGCCTGTGGTTGCTGCACTGTTGTCTCGTTGCGCAACCACTTGCACTTGTTGGTCCCACGGTGTCTTGCCAAAAATGCCGGCTCAGCGCACGTGGCCTTTTAGCCGCGATCGGTGTCCGCGTGACTTCTCACGGGTCACCGACACCTTGCGTATTTCCTGCTCCCACGGTGACGCCTGGGATATGCTACCTCAGCACGCGCGTGTAGCGGATTGTCCGCAGCTCGTGTAACATTGGTCTTTAACTTATATATACATATATACAAAAAAAAGTACATACACATATATACAAAAATAAATAAAAATAAATTTTAAAAAAACAATATATTATATAAAGTATAAATCCATGTTTTACAAACAAAAAAAAACCCCCTGAGTTTAGCAATAAAGAATTATATATAAGTTAATTGACCAACTACACTATATTACGTTATTCTTCTAAAAGGGGATGTGTAGTGTGTATATGCATTAAACAACACCCTGTATTTAAATGCATAAATATGCGACAATGTGGTGCATATAATAAAACACATAAAGCCAAAAGCGCGTGGCCACTTGAGGTTAATGACTCAGGCTCATATTACGCAGCGCGGACCGCTAGTACTCTAGCTGGCCATTTAGCTGACGGCGCATATCCCACGCTACGCTTCTGTAGCGCATGCCAAGAGTACCATATACATATGTACTCACTAATGCATGCACATACCATACACTCTATCTTTAATTATGCTCTGCTGTGACAGAGCGATACATATAAAACGGCTGCTCCTCTGCCAGCGTCACTGGCAGGGTAGCTGCGCAGCCTTAGCTGCCCTAAGCCTAAGAGACATTAGTGAAGATTATTCAATAAAAGACACTTGCCTAAAACACAAGCGAATGACATTATTATTGAAATACCACATTGTATGAAACTACTACACATGCTCGCACATAGGACGGCCCAACGTATCTGTGCAAGGGGCAACATGGCACTTCAAAGTTTTGTATACAGTTCGATTGGGAGGGAAATGCAAAGTAGCACGGACTACATGACTCCTCGAGCTAACTTTAAAGAAACACAAACATCAATGGGACCAGAAGATTGGTGTACAGGACTGGACCAACACGCTATTAAAATATTCACGGATGACTCAAAAATGGATACAGGAGTAGGTGCGGCTGTGTACTTACAGAACCGCAAATAAGGTTGCCGCACAAGCTGCCCGACTACTGCAGCATATTCCATGCGGAAGTCTTCGCAATAAGGAAAGCAGCAGAAGTAGCTCTATCCATAACAACTGGGAACGAATGAATAAATATATTCGTAGACAGCCAAGCTGCTATAAAATCATTGCGGGCGTCTTCCATTGGTTCCAAAAATGTCCTGACAAGCGGGGTGGCTTTAGATAATCTAAGCACTGCTAGAACGGTGCATATTTATTGGGTTCCCAGCCACTGGGGCATTGATGGAGTAACGAAATGGCGGATCGCCTGGCAAAAGAAGGAGTCGAGCTACCTCTTGAGAACAAAGGAAATATTCAAATCTCATTGCTATACAGCTATACAGCGAACTGGATGAATCAGCTTGGGCTAAAGCTGGAGTATGCTGGCGGAAGACTATCAGCTGCAGAATCGCTAACATTATGTGCAAGAAGCGAAATCAAAAACTCACTAACTTCCTGCTATATCTTCCAAGGAAAGATTGCAGACTAATGATAGGAGTATTAACTGGACATTGACTAGCAGCAGCTCATGCTAAAAGGCTGGGGATATTAACGGAAGACGGCTGCCGGAAATGTAATGTACACCTTATGTGTACCTAGAAGAAGCGGCCAGACACACTCCCAATGCGCTGTTGGCGTTTGCCAAGCGCACACGAAATCTACAGGATCAACAAACCTCCTTACGACCTTCAGTATCCGGCGACACTAAGGACCTGCTCGGTCTATGTGGGACCACCTTGTGGTGGTCAACCGGTTCTACCAAGCCTATAACGAGTGAAGGTATTGGAGCGGATGATAATGGCATAGAAGCGATTAAAAAATTTCCAATTCCAGATAATTCGGGGGAAATTTTTTTGGGCTTATGTTCATATTTTAGAAGATTTATTAAAGATTTTTCAACAATAGCGAAGTCACTTTTCGATTTGTTAAAAAAAAATATAAGCAGTTTGTGTTTGGTGCGCAAGAGTTAGATTGTTTTGCAACACTTAAAGAAAATTGATTCAATCACCAGTTTTGGCTATTTACAACTATAAGGACGAAGTTGAATTACATTGTGACGCTAGTTCTCTTGGGTTTGGTGCAGTGTTGTTGCAGAAAAAGGACGACGAAAAATTACATCCATTTTTTTTATTTTTCAAAACGAACGTCTGAAAAAGAATCGAAATATCATAGCTTTGTGTTAGAGACACTTGCTATTATTTATGCGTAGATTTCGAATATATCTTCAATTGAAAAAGTTTAGAATTGTCACGGATTGTAACTCTTTAATAGTTACATTGAATAAAATTGAGTTAAGTCCCAGAATAGCTAGGTGGGCGCTTGAGTTACAAAGTTATGATTACGAATTAGTTCATAGAGCTGGTGATAAAATGACACATATTGACGCATTAAGCAGATATACAAATGTATTAGTGATCGAAACAAATAGTTTTGAAGACAACCTAATCATATGCCACGCAAAAGATCAAAAGATTCAGAATATAACAAAATTATTGGAAAAGAGTGAACATAAATTTTTTGAGATACGAAATGCAGTTGTATGTGCCAGAGGCCATGTGCTGCATAAATATCATAATGAGTTTGGGCATATAGGTCGAGATAGATGTAATTACGAAGAGTTACTGGTTTGCTAATGTCAAAGAAAAGTGTAGTTGTCAAATAGAAAATTGTTTAAAATGTGTTGCGTTTGCTCCAAAGTATAAATAGTATGCCGAAAGTGGAGTAGCCATTTGAAGGGCAACAAAGCATATATTTGTGGTGGTGGATGGATTTACAAAATTCGTTAGGTTATATACAACAAAAACAACGAGCACTAGAGAGGTAATTAAGGCATTACGGGATTGTTTTAGAACTTATAGCAGACCAAAATGTATTGTTTCAGATAGGGGGAGCTGTTTTACATCGAATGTCTTTGATCAGTTTTTAAATGAATGCAACGTAAAACATATAAAAATATCGACTGGTTCCCCACAGCCAAATGGGCAAGTAGAGAGAATTAATAGAAGTTTGAGACCTATGATTTCAATGCTAACCACACCAGAGGAGGGAGTGCATTGGGATATGGCGATATAAAATGTTGAATATTCAATTAATAATACAATACATCGTAGCATCAAACAACTTCCAAGTAAAATGTTGTTTGGAATATGGCAAAGAGATGAAGTTAGTGATGAATTAAGAGAGAAGTTAGAAAAGTATAATAATACTGATGCTACACGAGACATTAAAAAAATAAGAAATGAAGCAGAAGAATGAAGCCTATTATAACAAATAACAAGTAAGAATGCTATAGTCGAGTATACCCGACTACGAAACTCCCTGTACCCAGGTCTAAGACATCCAATCACATCTACGTCCACTTACACATACATACACACATACACAAGGACGCACACACACACTGGCGGCAAAAGCGACAGCGCAAGCGAGGCAATTTAATTGATGGCTGTGCTTCTTCTTCCCCCCTCTCGCTGCATCACTGCATCTTCTTTCGTGAATAACTTCCGTGTTTATTATCCGATCGACTGAAATTTGGACAGTAGATTAAGAGAGACTAAAGTATTGTACATGACAAATCTTAAAGCTATATCTTGAAAATTGTTACTGTAAAACGGTTTTAATCGATTTGCGGGGGAACGGGGGAGATATCTGAAATATGAAACAAACTTGATCTGCGTATGCTATACAGGAACCTATATTTTAAATTTGGTGTCTCTAGCTCTTGTAGTTGCTGAGATCGACGCGTTCATACGGACAGACGGACAGACAGACGGACATGGCCAAATCGAAATCTCTTTTGATACTGATCAAGAATATATATACTTTATAGGGTCGGAGATGTCTCCTTCTGTCTGTTACATACATTTGCACAGATGTAATACCCCCTTTTACCCATTTTATGGGTACAGGGAGTAAAAAAGGAGATTTTGTAACAGTCAAAAATTTTGACAGTGGAGTAGGAGCATCAAGAAAACTAATTCTAAAACATAAAGGGCCATATGTTATAGAAAAAGTACTGAGGAATTACAGATTTGTACAAAAGATGCTGAAAGTTTTCAGGTTAGCCGAAATCCTTATCGGGGTGTTTGGAGTGCTCAGAACATAAAGCATTGGGTAAGAAAAAAAAATATAAAATTAAAAATAAATATATATAATTAAGAAACGGTATTTTTTAGTGTATAAAAAATATATCATTTATTCATTGAATAAATTTGACCGAATCAAATGGAATACAAAAATGAACTCAATTAATCTAAGTGCGTGGGCGCTGATCAAACCTCGGACCGAAGCTTTTAGGAAGCTTTAGATTGAAAAACGTTTATGTTGAGAGCGAGCTTTTGGCTCTCTTAAAGAGTAGTCTCGCGAGAGAAGTAGCGACGTTGCGTCAGCCGAGATTTGTGCAGCGTCTGCATTTTCGTGTGGGAAAGTGGTGGCCTGATGCTAACTACGACAAGTGGCTTGGGTTCTTAGATTTAGGGTCTTTTGTTTATGTCTGAACGATATCCGCCAGTGTCGAAGTTATCAACGGATTTGTTTACAATAATTTGGGTAGCTTATGGCTGTATGTGGTTGCTAAGTGGTATGTGGTTGCTAAGTGTGTAAGTGACGGGAGATGGGTATATCACTCCCCCAACCATTAGAAATTTGCCTGTTCCAGGCGGCTAATCTTGGATGTTAGGGTACAAGTGGGGTGTCGAATCTTTTATTATAACTATTTCTTCGTTAATATCTTCGATTTCTTCTTTCTTAGTTTCTTGATTTGATTTGGTTTTTATGTATTTCATTACATTGTGGTGCTGTTTTGCATTTGATATAAAGATAAGATATGCCAATTATGGCCATTAAAACTAAAGTGGTTATGGTTATAGCTTTATAAATTGTGTTTTGCTTATTATTCAATAAGATCATTTCCTTAATTTCTACGTGCGATAGTGGTTCAAGCTTAGTTTCGTTGTGTTCAGTAAATATTAAATTGGTATATTGCTGAATATTGTTTGTAATTGTAATATTGTTCAGCTCTGCAGTACAATTGTACATTTTTATGATTTTATTATTTTCAATGTAAATTTCTTGGTTGTTACAATTTTGATATAATTTATTTCGGGTCATATTCCATGTAATTAAAATATTTGGTTCAATATATTAAATGTAATTTTCTTTACGAAATTTATTAAAAGTATAAGTTGGTGTTTCATGTTTTATAATATTGGCAATACAATGATCTTTGACGATTTCTTTTGTCAAGGTGTTTATTACATTATTGTTGTGTATATAAAATTTACTTGCAATGTTTTCGTTAATAATTTGCCCGTTATTATCTGGGTATGGTGTAATCAAGAATGTTGGTGTTTCTATTGTGTTAATGGGGATATGTGAAATCAGAAATATTTCGTTAGTTGCTGTGCTGTACCAACCGGAAGTTCTTATGTCAATTATATTTTTGTGGTCAATATTTTCAAGTCTGTCGTGTTTAAGTAATTTGGGCTTAAAAATTCCTAGACGTGTTAGTTGTGTACCCATTTCAATGTCTTCAATATATTCGGTGAAGTGTTCAATTTTAAAAATTAATAAGTTGAATTTCTGTTCGGTTAGCATAGCATAATTTTGCTAATTTATCATGTTAATACTGTCATTAATAGTGTCGATGACATTGTTCAAGCTACTAGTTTGTATAGAATTTTGTGCAAGGTTTGTAATTTGTTGTTCAATTTCTAATTTATCGTTTTCTTCGAGTGTGACGAAAAGGCATTTGTATGTGGAACCCACAAAGTTTATAAGTCCTCGTTTGTTACGTTTTGTAATACGAATGCCACTCATTGCTCGTTGTAGTTTGTCAATTAAATATTTTATCTGTGGTTTATCGTTAAATTCTTGGCTTATTATGTTGTTGAATGTTAGAGTACACATTCGTTATGGAAATAGATTACACTATTTTTTGTACAGAGATATTCTTTAATTATCTCTTTTGCGTATGCATTGTTCATATTTTTGTATGTGATTTTTACAATAGTTTTGTGAAAGTAGTGGATAACTTCCACTTTATTTTCACCCCCTTTGATGAATTCCAATTGCCTACTATAATAATTGATCGGCCTTTCTGTTATTTGGATAAGGCTCGAGTTATCTTCATGTGCGCTGTGTATTGTGGCTACATTACTATCTGCTGATTCTCCTAATAAGTTTTCTTCTAGTTTTACTCTGGAAAGGGCGTCGGCTACCTTATTTTCTTTTCCTGGGAGATATTTGATGTGAAAATCAAACTCATTTAGTCTGATCTTCCACCGTTGGAGTTTCATGTTAGGCTCTTTGATATTGTTTAACCAGGCTAATGGTCTGTGATCACTTAAGATCTCAAACTTCCTACCGAAAAGGTAAGATCGAAAATATTTCGTAGCCCAGACAATAGCTAACAACTCTTTTTCAATAGCAGAGTAATTGAACTCATGCTCATTGAGAGTTATACTTGCAAAACAAATGGGCTTATGTTCTTGTGACAGAACAGCGCCAATTGCTATGTTGCTTGCGTCAGTAGTTAAATGAAATGGTTTATCGAAATTTGGGTAGACCAATATAGGGTCAGACGTGATCAGCAATTTCATCTTTTCGAATGCCGAAATGTATTCTTTTTCTTGGATGTTAATAGTTGCTCCCTTTTTGAGTTTCAATGTCATTGGTTTAACTATACTGGCAAAGTTCGGTATGAACTTTCTATAGAAGCCGCACATGCCTAAAAATGATTTGATTTGTTTTGGAGTTTTAGGTATGGGGAATTTTATGATTGCTTCTATCTTATTCGGGTTTGGTTTTATCCCATTTGTGGTCACAATATGACCCAAGAATTCAGTTTCTTTTTTCAGAAACTCACATTTGTCAAGTTGAAGCTTAAGGTTGGCTTCCCTCAATTTCCTGAATACCTTTCTGAGTGATGATAGATGCTCTTCCAATGAAGTGGAGTAGATGATGATATCATCAAGGTATACGAGATAATCCTTATAGATTAAATCTTCTAAAAGGTTGTTCATACAACGCTGAAACGTTGCAGGAGCATTTTTAAGTCCAAAAGGCATGCGAGTGTACTCGTAGTGGCCATGTTTGGTACTAAATGCAGTTTTGGAAATCGACTTCGGATCCATTTGGATCTGGTGAAAACCTTTAGCTAGATCGATGGTTGTGAAGTATTGGCACTTTCCTAATTTGTCCAATATTTAGTCCATGATCGGTATTGGGTACTTGTCGTCAACAGTTATTTCGTTGAGTCCGCGATAGTCAATGACTACCCTAAATTTTGGTTTTCCCGAGGCATCGCTCTTTTTTGGAACGATCCAAATCTAATAATCCCTTGCTCAATCATTTCGTTTATTTGTTTGTTTACCTCGACATCGTAAGTCTGAGGGTATTTATAAGGTCTCTTATAGACCGGGTCTTCGTGTTTTGTTTGTATTGCGTGTTTTATGGTACTTGTAAAGGTCAAATTTTCACCTTCTTTGTACTGTATATCACGGAATTCGAATAATACCTTTATGAGCTTTTCGCATTCTTCTTGATTCAAATGATATAACCTAAATTCATCGGATTCTTTTAGCTCATTGTTAATGGCAAAGTTAAAGAATCTGTCCTCTGAGGACGGAGGATCGAGGCACTCTAGTGCGGTCAAGTCCTCTTCTGTTTTCTCATCATTATATCTGAATGAGAATTTGCATTGTATTGTAGTCAATTCGCGCTTGACACGCTGCGAGGAAATTCCTACCTAACAAGGCGTCGTAGTTTTCTGAGAAATAATGAATATAAAATATTTGGTGTGATGGACAAATCTTACTGGGTCCTAATTTTATACTTTCGCTTAGTTCTATGGTACCATTAATTGTGTGTACTTTTAATTTATCGATTTTCTTTGGGAATTTCAAAAAGTTTTCCCTCATTATATTTATAGTTGAACCTGTATAAATTATACATTTCAACGGCTTGTCATTCATAGTTATTCGTATGAATGAGTTGGCGTTTCTTCGTCCGTCTCTTCCTGATCCGAGGCATGTTGATGAAAATTTTCGGAAGTATCCATTTTCATATGCCCAGATGTACTTTGTCTCTGTCTCTTTGTGGATGGATGTGGTGCATTAGATGCAAAAGGTTGGTTCTGTTGATAGTTCATTGTATTCTGAGTCCTACCTTGAGTTAGTTTATGTCGGAATTCGTTCTGTAATTGTTTTGGGTCTTCGTAGATTTGCTGTCTATTTTGTGAATTATTGTTTTGTTGATAATTTATAGTTGGTTTACTTGAAGTGGCAGGCACTTGGTTTGAATTTTGAGAATTGTTTCCCCCATTCCTACGATTTGAATTGTTTTGTGTGTTAGTGTGAGTTTTTATGAAACTATCGTATAATCCCTCTCTCTGAGCAATTTGTTTTAAATTTTGTATAGTGCTAATGTCATAACGAGCAAGTGTCATGAAAAGCCTATCTGGTAATTTTTTGTTAATTACGTCTTTAATGGTGTTTTGCATTGCATTGGTATACAAGATGGTATTGTTTGGAATGTTTTCTAATGCAAATTTGTTTACAATCATAAAGGACTTATGTTCTAATTCCTCGACGAACTTACGTAGACTTTCGTTAAAGTTGGTGTTGTATAATCGTCTCAAAAGTTCCTCATATGGCGTCTGCACTTTGAAGGCATCGATGAGAGCCTGTTTTAATTCCGGCCACGTATTAGATTGGTGTAACTGTGATATCCGTTGAGCCTCTCTAGATACTTGTAGTTCGATAGCTCCGAATAGGACGCTATGTTGACGAACATTCTCGTTGAATACAATTGTAATATGAAGTCGATTCGTCTAATGAAGGCTGCTAGGTGTTCCGTGACCCATCAAAGTGGAGCACCTGTCTCAATTGAGACAATGCCTGATTTAGATGTTGTTCTGATAATTCCAGAGTCATTTTTGATGTGTTGGTTGTTGGGCTTTTAGTTAATTTTTTCGACGTTGCAATTTTACACTTATTGTCTTTGTTGTTGTTGATTTAAATAATTTTGTTATAGATTGTGTTTTTTTGATTTTGATTGTATAGTTCTGCACACAAATTGTCGTGCAGATATTGGTGGCCCACAAATTTTCGCGTCACCAATTTGTTGTTACTGGGCTTAGATTGCTTAAGTTTATGCACACAAATTTTCGCGCACAAATGTTGGCGGCACACAAATTTTCGCGTCACCAATTGTTATTATTGAGTTTATTTGCATATGCAAATTCCTCCCAGTGAAACACGGGTTACAGGGATCAAAAATTTGATTTGTAACACCCAGACGTGTTCGCTGTTATTGTAGTGTTTAAACACTACCAAGTAAGCTCGATTAGCCAAAGACTAATACTTGTTGAGATTTACTTGACGATCCTACGTAGGAATCGTATCCAGGATTACTGACAGAGGTTGCGTATTTTACAACTTGAGAGTATCCTACCGGCTGCGCCAATTAAGAAACGGTATTTTTTAGTGTATAAAAAATATATCATTTATTCATTGAATAAATTTGACCGAATCAAATGGAATACAAAAATGAACTCAATTAATCTAAGTGCGTGGGCGCTGATCAAACCTCGGACCGAAG
The DNA here is from genome assembly GCA_035043065.1 of Hirtodrosophila confusa. Classification (NCBI taxonomy): domain Eukaryota; kingdom Metazoa; phylum Arthropoda; class Insecta; order Diptera; family Drosophilidae; genus Hirtodrosophila; species Hirtodrosophila confusa. The sequence goes on from JAWNNI010000202.1 coordinate 28,909, forward strand.
CTTTTAGGAAGCTTTAGATTGAAAAACGTTTATGTTGAGAGCGAGCTTTTGGCTCTCTTAAAGAGTAGTCTCGCGAGAGAAGTAGCGACGTTGCGTCAGCCGAGATTTGTGCAGCGTCTGCATTTTCGTGTGGGAAAGTGGTGGCCTGATGCTAACTACGACAAGTGGCTTGGGTTCTTAGATTTAGGGTCTTTTGTTTATGTCTGAACGATATCCGCCAGTGTCGAAGTTATCAACGGATTTGTTTACAATAATTTATTACTTATGACTGTATGTGGTTGCTAAGTGGTATGTGGTTGCTAAGTGTGTAAGTGACGGGAGATGGATATATCACTATACATAATAAAAATTCGACTATCAAAAATTGTAATTTCGATTAAAAATAAAAACAAGAAAGAACGGCTATCTTCGGAGTGCCGAAGCTATATACCCTAGCAGCAATGTTTTTATACAAACCTCAATTTTCGTCACATTGCTCCTATTTGCTCCGATTTAGATAAGATTATAGGAAACTATTTGAAGTATAATAAAACTCTCACTTAGTTTGGATGAAATATTTGTATAAACAAAAGGTTTGATATAGTGAGATAGTGTCCCGATTTTGACCAAATTTGGTCAGACTGTATAAACTCTTTAGAGACTCTGTATGGGATAGTTTGGTAAGGATACCTTTATAAACAAAAAAGTTTTTCATACAAAAACTATATGTTATAGTAGTCCGATCAATCCGGTTCCGACATATGTACTGCCTGCAGAAAAAAGAAGGGTCTGTGTCGTTTCGTTAGGATAGCTTCAAAACTGAGAGACTAGTTTGCATAAAAACAGGCGGACAGACGGACGGACGGACAGACGGACATCGCTATATCGACTCGGCTATTCATGCTGATTCCGAATATATATACTTTGTTGGGTCGGAAACGTCTCCTTCAGTCCATTACACATTTCGAGACAAAATTATAATACCCTGCTAGGGTATAAAAAGCAAACACCAGAAATCCTCAATATTACAGCAACAAATTCTATATCTATAGAACTATCGGTTATTATTACCTCTGAAGATAAATTTTCATCAATAGCAATAAGAACACCACCATCATTTCTATATATGGCAAATTTGTTAGGTAGAATTTCAGAATTAAGGATGTCGGGCCCTAACCATGTTTCAGAAAAGCCAACGACATGAAAAGGTAAGGTAAAGATTACTAAGTTTACCAATGACCTCTTACATTCTGATAGCCAAGTGAGAGGGTTAGGGTTGGTTTAGCACTACCACCAGAAAAAGAAAGTGAAACCGAAGGCCGATTTTTCTTTTTAACAGTGTATTCTTTAATGACTAAGTGATCCGACCAAAAATCTTTACAACAAATATCGTTAAAGTTTTCGGCCGCAACACTTATTTTAAATTACGAAATTTCCCGAGCATATGTGAATTTTGAATTTTTCCACCGTAATATGGGCTCTAGATTTGGCCTGTATCAGGGGCAAGCCTAGAAACAAAAATTTGTTTCCTTGGTGGAACTACTACGAGGGCCTTCTAACCAACCATAACAAGAGCTTCTAATGGAGCCATGACAATGGTTAATTGACCAGATAATTCGACTGATTGGCTGGCACTAAGTTGTTGACCTGCATCAACAGTGCTAGCAATCACCGAATCAAGAACCTCTTCGGGGTCAGAAGGAACAACAGCCATGGGCGCGATGCTGTTCTCCTCACTTCTGATTGAAATATATTGAGAAGGAAACGATAAATAAATAAGTTCAACATTTCTATCAGTGGCGGGTGTAGTGTATATGTGTGTGGGAAGTGTAAGTTTAATAGAGCCAATAGACAACCTATGATTGGATTTTTTACGTTTTGGAGACTTATTTAAAAGTTTCATACTTTTCAAATCTCTCTCCAAATCTGAGAAACCTTCGAACAGTCTTTTAAACCGTGCGAAAATATCTCCAAAGCCTTTCTTAGTATGCCGTATGAATTGCGTAATATCGCTTTCTTCTTGTCTACACGATACGCATGTACACTTTAAGCCAGATCTATAATTTGGACGTTAAGGCCAGCACATTTTACATGTGACACATTGTCACATAGCCAGCAGCAAGGAAAACCCATTTACTCTAAGCTGGCAATTTTTATTATAACAGACAACCATTTATAAATTAAAAGAAAATTACATAGACAAAAACAGGACAAAAATAATAATAACAAGTAAGAATGCTATAGTCGAGTATACCCGGCTACAAAACTTCCTGACATCTTCGTCCACTTACACATACACACACACAAAGACGCACACACACAGGCGGTCGAATTAAAATTTTGACAGTAGATTAAGAATGACCAAAGTATTATACATGCCAAACCCCAAAGCTAAGTTTTGAAAGATGTTGGTAAAAAAAAACGTTTTTCTCGAATTGCGGGGGAACGGGCGAGATATCTGAAGTTGGAAACAAACTTGATCTGCGTATGGTATACAGGAACCTACATTTCAAGCTAGCTCATAAAGTTGCTGAGATCGACGCGTTCATACATACGGACGGGCGGACGGACGGACGGACAGACGGACATGGCCAAATCTTAATATCTTTTGATACTGACCAAGAATATATGTACTTTATAGGGTCGGAGAAGTAACTTCTGCCTGTTACATACATTTGCACAGATTTAGTACCCCATTTTTACCCAATTTATGGGTACAGGGAGTAAAAACACTGCACAAAAATTAAACGTATAAACAGAAAAGAAGGCACTCTACGGTTAAATTTGTTGACGTTGATTTGTACTTGCACACAACAACACCAACAAACAAATATTAAAAGTGAGGGCGGGTCGACCGAAATCAGCACAATGGAATCACAGCAAAGAGATGAGCCGGAACCAACACCAACGATAATTGCGCGCAAGAGTGTTAAAAGAGCGTTGAGAGCGCGAATGAGTAAATGGTATATTTGAACAAATTTATAAAAGTAATTAGCAGTAATTACGGTTGACGAAAGTAGTCAAATTCAAAATAATTCACTTTCATCTAAATATTTCGCCGGGCAAGGCCGAGATATTACCTGTTAGTATATACATATATCAATAATTTGGCTATCAAGATCGATGTGAATACCAAAATATAATTTGTCGCGACCTGCACTCGTTGAAGGTTTCTCTTGTTCTGTGCTCTCAAGAGATGTTAATAATTTTGCAAGTGCGAGTACATGTTGGCGTGAGTTTCTGAATTCGCGTTGTTAGAGTTGGTCGCCGTTTAACTGCTGATCCCAATACTGGGACTAGTATTAGAATCAAATGATCTCGTATCCTGTTTCTCGACTGAAGAGATAAAGTGTTCATTACGGCATTTGGAATCAGGCCCTACATATGTATCTAGACAGTGGCACTCGACATATTTTGGAAACAGAGCGCTTGTACACGCCGGATGCCGTCTTAATGGAGGCTTTTTTTCCTAATTTCCATTCATTTGGCAGCAACCGACTATCTTTGATAATGACGACACCGTTTACTTGAAAATTAGAGACTTCGTGGCGCCATTTCGGGCGAGCTTGTAGATGCGATAGCCAATCAGCACTCCAACGTGTCCAGAATTGACGTGGTTTCCTCTGATCTCCGATCTAAAGTATGGAACTTGCCCATATAATGAGAATCATCGTATTCTGTTATTCCGAATGCCTGGTCATATAATAAAGTGCATGCGAAACTACACGGGGCCACCGCTGGCGATTTGCAAATATAATGCAACGCACCGTATGCCGGCAGAAGAGATGGATGAACATTTGGTGGAACTATCGCAAGTTTCATGAATATGCCAACAAGCAAATTGCACAACAATCTGGCAACTCATCGCGTTTCTATATCATCGTTTCATAATATTTTCCCATGTTCTGTGAACACATTTCAAAACATATCATATAAGTATGTAATCACATAAAATAAAAAATAAAAAAAAGGGATTTCAATCTAAAATGCAAACAGATATTATTTACACTGATTTAAGTAAGGCTTTTGACTCTGTTAATCATTCTCTTTTACTTCACAAACTTCATCTTCTGATTTTTCAAATAGCTTAATTCTTTGGATCTCCAATTACTTAACTCTTAGAACTCAAAAGGTTTATTTCAAATGCTTAGTCACTAAGTCAGTTCAAGTTACTTCGGGAGCTCCACAAGGAAGTCATCTTGGCCCCTTATTATTTACTCTGTTCATAAATGACCTTCCTTCTGTCATAAATCCTCTCTGGTGCTGATTTATGCCGATGATGTTAAACTTTGTCTGTAATCTACTGATTTCTTATCTGGTCAAAGGTTGCACACTGATCTTGACAGTTTTCAAGCCTGGTGTCGGGTAAATTTTTTAAATCTTAATTGTGGTAAGTGTAACGTAATGTACTTTTACAGGCGAATGCCCTTTTTCAACAAATATATTCTTAATGGTAAGCCGCTTGTTCGAATTGAATCAGTTAATGATTTGGGTATCCTTTTAGATCCCAAGCTTAAGTTTGACAAACATATCTCCTCCACCGCTAATTGTGACTTTGGTGTCCTGGGATTCACTAAGTGTTGGTCGAAAGAATTTACGATCCCTACATTGCTTAAACTCTTTATACTTCTCTTGTGCGACCTATTCTTGAATATGGGTCTTGTATTTAGTGTCCCCAATACAGGGTAGAGCAGTATAGATTAGAATCGGTACAAAAACATAATCAATTTCTCTATTAATTAGTTTGTGTAAGAAAATTACCCCAAGCATGGTTCAACGATTAGAAAGAGAATGTAGATTTATTAATAAGACTCTACTACGATAAGTAGGCAAGCATTGGGACTCCGGAGTGCAAAGAGCAGAAATTGTTTTTGTACCGATTCTAATATAGGCATTCGCATACGCTATTTAAATATTGATGGCTCAAAAATGGATACAGGAGTAGGGGCGGCTGTGTACTGTGGAGAACCAGAACTTAGGTTGCCGTACAAGCTGCCCGACTACTGCAGCATATTTCAGGCGGAAGTCTTCGCAATAAGGAAAGCAGCAGAAGTAGCTCTATCCATAACAACTAGGAACGAACGAATAAATATATTCGTAGACAGCCAAGCTGCTATAAAATCATTGCGGGCGTCTTCCATTGGTTCCAAAAATGTCCTGACAAGCGGGGTGGCTTTAGATACTCTAAGCACTGCTAAAACGGTGCATATTTATTGGGTTCCCAGCCACTGGGGCATTGATGGGGTAACGAAATGGCGGATCGCCTGGCAAAAGAAGGAGTCGAGCTACCTCTTGAGAACGAAGCAAATATTCAAATCTCATTGCTATACAGCTATACAGCGAACTGGATGAATCCGCTTGGGCTAAAGCTGGAGTAAGCTGGCGGAAGACTATCAGCTGCAGAATCGCTAAAATTATGTGCAAGAAGCGAAATCAGAAACTCACTAACTTCCTGCTATATCTTCCAAGGAAAGATTGCAGACTAATGATAGGAGTATTAACTGGACATTGCCTAGCAGCAGCTCATGCTAAAAAGCTGGGGATATTAACGGAAGACGGCTGCCGGAAATGTAATGTACACCTTATGTGTACCTAGAAGAAGCGGCCAGACACATTCCCAATGCGCTGTTGGCGTTTGCCAAGCGCACACGAAATCTACAGGATCAACAAACCTCCTTACGACCTTCAGTATCCGGCGACACTAAGGACCAGCTCGGTCTATGTGGGACCACCTTGTGGTGGTCAACCGGTTCTACCAAGCCTATAACGAGTGAAGGTATTGGAGCGGATGATAATGGCATAGAAGCGATTAAAAAATTTCCAATTCCAGATAATTCGGGGGAAATTTTTTTGGGCTTATGTTCATATTTTAGAAGATTTATTAAAGATTTTTCAACAATAGCGAAGTCACTTTTCGATTTGTTAAAAAAAAATATAAGCAGTTTGTGTTTGGTGCGCAAGAGTTAGATTGTTTTGCAACACTTAAAGAAAATTGATTCAATCACCAGTTTTGGCTATTTACAACTATAAGGACGAAGTTGAATTACATTGTGACGCTAGTTCTCTTGGGTTTGGTGCAGTGTTGTTGCAGAAAAAAGACGACGAAAAATTACATCCGTTTTTTTATTTTTCAGAACGAACGTCTGAAACAGAATCGAAATATCATAGCTTTGTGTTAGAGACACCTGCTATTATTTATGCGTTGCGTAGATTTTAAATATATCTTCAATTGAAAAAGTTTAGAATTTTCACGGGTTGTAACTCTTTAATACTTAGTTACATTGAATAATTGAATTGAGTTAAGTCCCAGAATAGCTAGGTGGGCGCTTGAGTTACAAAGTTATAATTACGAATTAGTTCATAGAGCTGGTGATAAAATGACACATATTGACTTATTAAGCAGATATACAAATGTATTAGTGATCGAAACAAATAGTTTTGAAGACAACCTAATCATATGCCACGCAAAAGATCAAAAGATTCAGAATATAACAAAATTATTGGAAAAGAGTGAACATAAATTTTTTAAGATACGAAATGCAGTTGTATGTGCCAGAGGCCATGTGCTGCATAAATATCATAATGAGTTTGGGCATATAGGTCGAGATAAATGTAATTACAAAGAGTTACTGGTTTTCTAATGTCAAAGAAAAGTGTAGTTGTCAAATAGAAAATTGTTTAAAATGTATTGCGTTTGCTCCAAAGTCTAAATAGTATGCCGAAAGTGGAGAAGCCATTTGAAGGGCAACAAGGCATATATTTGTGGTGGTGGATGGATTTACAAAATTCGTTAGGTTATATACAACAAAAACAACGAGCACTAGAGAGGTAATTAAGGCATTACGGGATTGTTTTAGAACTTATAGCAGACCAAAATGTATTGTTTCAGATAGGGGGAGCTGTTTTACATCGAATGACTTTGATCAGTTTTTAAATGAATTTTTAAATGAATGCAACGTAAAACATATAAAAATATCGACTGGTTCCCCACAGCCAAATGGGCAAGTAGAGAAAATTAACAGAAGTTTGAGACCTATGATTTCAATGCTAACCACACCAGAGGAGGGAGTGCATTGGGATATGGCGATATAAAATGTTGAATATTCAATTAATAATACAATACATCGTAGCATCAAACAACTTCCAAGTAAAATGTTGTTTGGAATATGGCAAAGAGATGAAGTTAGTGATGAATTAAGAGAGAAGTTAGAAGAGTATAATAATACTGATGCTACACGAGACATAAAAAAAATAAGAAATGAAGCAGAAGAATGAAGCCTATTATAACAAATAACAAGTAAGAATGCTATAGTCGAGTATACCCGACTACGAAACTCCCTGTACCCAGGTCTAAGACATCCAATCACATCTACGTCCACTTACACATACATACACACATACACAAGGACGCACACACACACTGGCGGCAAAAGCGACAGCGCAAGCGAGGCAATTTAATTGGTGGCTGTGCTTCTTCTTCCCCCCTCTCGCTGCATCACTGAATCTTCTTTCGTGAATAACTTCCGTGTTTATTATCCGATCGACTTGAAATTTGGACAGTAAATTAAGAGAGACTAAAGTATTGTACATGCCAAATCTTAAAGCTGTATCTTGAAAATTGTTACTGTAAAACGGTTTTAATCGATTTGCGGGGGAACGGGGGGAGATACCTGAAATATGAAACAAACTTGATCTGCGTATGGTATACAGGAACCTACATTTTAAATTTGGTGTCTCTAGCTCTTGTAGTTGCTGAGATCGACGCGTTCATACGGACAGACGGACAGACAGACGGACATGGCCAAATCGAAATCTCTTTTGATACTGATCAAGAATATATATACTTTATAGGGTCGGAGATGTCTCCTTCTGTCTGTTACATACATTTGCACAGATGTAATACCCCCTTTTTACCCATTTTATGGGTACAGGGAGTAAAAAGGAGATTTTGTAACAGTCAAAAATTTTGACAGTGGAGTAGGAGCATCAAGAAAACTAATTCTAAAACATAAAGGGCCATATGTTATAGAAAAAGTACTGAGGAATTACAGATTTGTACAAAAGATGTTGAAAGTTTTCAGGTTAGCCGAAATCCTTATCGGGGTGTTTGGAGTGCTCAGAACATAAAGCATTGGGTAAGAAAAAAAAATATAAAATTAAAAATAAATATATATAATTAAGAAACGGTATTTTTAGTGTATAAAAAATATATCATTTATTCATTGAATAAATTTGACCGAATCAAATGGAATACAAAAATGAACTCAATTAATCTAAGTGCGTGGGCGCTGATCAAACCTCGGACCGAAGCTTTTAGGAAGCTTTAGATTGAAAAACGTTTATGTTGAGAGCGAGCTTTTGGCTCTCTTAAAGAGTAGTCTCGCGAGAGAAGTAGCGACGTTGCGTCAGCCGAGATTTGTGCAGCGTCTGCATTTTCGTGTGGGAAAGTGGTGGCCTGATGCTAACTACGACAAGTGGCTTGGGTTCTTAGATTTAGGGTCTTTTGTTTATGTCTGAACGATATCCGCCAGTGTCGAAGTTATCAACAGATTTGTTTACAATAATTTGGGTAGCTTATGACTGTATGTGGTTGCTAAGTGGTATGTGGTAGCTAAGTGTGTAAGTGACGGGAGATGGATATATCACTATACATAATAAAAATTCGACTATCAAAAATTGTAATTTCGATTAAAAATAAAAACAAGAAAGAACGGCTATCTTCGGAGTGCCGAAGCTATATACCCTAGCAGCAATGTTTTTATACAAACCTCAATTTTCGTCACATTGCTCCTATTTGCTCCGATTTAGATAAGATTATAGGAAACTATTTGAAGTATAATAAAACTCTCACTTAGTTTGGATGAAATATTTGTATAAACAAAAGGTTTGATATAGTGAGATAGTGTCCCGATTTTGACCAAATTTGGTCAGACTGTATAAACTCTTTAGAGACTCTGTATGGGATAGTTTGGTAAGGATACCTTTATAAACAAAAAAGTTTTTCATACAAAAACTATATGTTATAGTAGTCCGATCAATCCGGTTCCGACATATGTACTGCCTGCAGAAAAAAGAAGGGTCTGTGTCGTTTCGTTAGGATAGCTTCAAAACTGAGAGACTAGTTTGCATAAAAACAGGCGGACAGACGGACGGACGGACAGACGGACATCGCTATATCGACTCGGCTATTCATGCTGATTCAGAATATATATACTTTGTTGGGTCGGAAACGTCTCCTTCAGTCCATTACACATTTCGAGACAAAATTATAATACCCTGCTAGGGTATAAAAAGCAAACACCAGAAATCCTCAATATTACAGCAACAAATTCTATATCTATAGAACTATCGGTTATTATTACCTCTGAAGATAAATTTTCATCAATAGCAATAAGAACACCACCATCATTTCTATATATGGCAAATTTGTTAGGTAGAATTTCAGAATTAAGGATGTCGGGCCCTAACCATGTTTCAGAAAAGCCAACGACATGAAAAGGTAAGGTAAAGATTACTAAGTTTACCAATGACCACTTACATTCTGATAGCCAAGTGAGAGGGTTAGGGTTGGTTTAGCACTACCACCAGAAAAAGAAAGTGAAACCGAAGGCCGATTTTTCTTTTTAACAGTGTATTCTTTAATGACTAAGTGATCCGACCAAAAATCTTTACAACAAATATCGTTAAAGTTTTCGGCCGCAACACTTATTTTAAATTACGAAATTTCCCGAGCATATGTGAATTTTGAATTTTTCCACCGTAATATGGGCTCTAGATTTGGCCTGTATCAGGGGCAAGCCTAGAAACAAAAATTTGTTTCCTTGGTGGAACTACTACGAGGGCCTTCTAACCAACCATAACAAGAGCTTCTAATGGAGCCATGACAATGGTTAATTGACCAGATAATTCGACTGATTGGCTGGCACTAAGTTGTTGACCTGCATCAACAGTGCTAGCAATCACCGAATCAAGAACCTCTTCGGGGTCAGAAGGAACAACAGCCATGGGCGCGATGCTGTTCTCCTCACTTCTGATTGAAATATATTGAGAAGGAAACGATAAATAAATAAGTTCAACATTTCTATCAGTGGCGGGTGTAGTGTATATGTGTGTGGGAAGTGTAAGTTTAATAGAGCCAATAGACAACCTATGATTGGATTTTTTACGTTTTGGAGACTTATTTAAAAGTTTCATACTTTTCAAATCTCTCTCCAAATCTGAGAAACCTTCGAACAGTCTTTTAAACCGTGCGAAAATATCTCCAAAGCCTTTCTTAGTATGCCGTATGAATTGCGTAATATCGCTTTCTTCTTGTCTACACGATACGCATGTACACTTTAAACCAGATCTATAATTTGGACGTTAAGGCCAGCACATTTTACATGTGACACATTGTCACATAGCCAGCAGCAAGGAAAACCCATTTACTCTAAGCTGGCAATTTTTATTATAACAGACAACCATTTATAAATTAAAAGAAAATTACATAGACAAAAACAGAACAAAAATAATAATAACATGTAAGAATGCTATAGTCGAGTATACCCGGCTACAAAACTTCCTGACATCTTCGTCCACTTACACATACACACACACAAAGACGCACACACACAGGCGGTCGAATTAAAATTTTGACAGTAGATTAAGAATGACCAAAGTATTATACATGCCAAACCACAAAGCTAAGTTTTGAAAGATGTTGGTAAAAAAAACGTTTTTCTCGAATTGCGGGGGAACGGGCGAGATATCTGAAGTTGGAAACAAACTTGATCTGCGTATGGTATACAGGAACCTACATTTCAAATTTGGTGTCTCTAGCTCATAAAGTTGCTGAGATCGACGCGTTCATACATACGGACGGGCGGACGGACGGACGGACAGACGGACATGGCCAAATCTTAATATCTTTTGATACTGACCAAGAATATATGTACTTTATAGGGTCGGAGAAGTAACTTCTGCCTGTTACATACATTTGCACAGATTTAGTACCCCATTTTTACCCAATTTATGGGTACAGGGAGTAAAAACACTGCACAAAAATTAAACGTATAAACAGAAAAGAAGGCACTCTACGGTTAAATTTGTTGACGTTGATTTGTACTTGCACACAACAACACCAACAAACAAATATTAAAAGTGAGGGCGGGTCGACCGAAATCAGCACAATGGAATCACAGCAAAGAGATGAGCCGGAACCAACACCAACGATAATTGCGCGCAAGAGTGTTAAAAGAGCGTTGAGAGCGCGAATGAGTAAAAACACAAAAACAAAGTATCAGCAAATGCACAAAACAATCACCAGTCTGTTTGTGCTGTTGTTTGTTGGTATATTTGAACAAATTTATAAAAGTAATTAGCAGTAATTACGGTTGACGAAAGTAGTCAAATTCAAAATAATTCACTTTCATCTAAATATTTCGCCGGGCAAGGCCGAGATATTACCTGTTAGTATATACATATATCAATAATTTGGCTATCAAGATCGATGTGAATACCAAAATATAATTTGTCGCGACCTGCACTCGTTGAAGGTTTCTCTTGTTCTGTGCTCTCAAGAGATGTTAATAATTTTGCAAGTGCGAGTACATGTTGGCGTGAGTTTCTGAATTCGCGTTGTTAGAGTTGGTCGCCGTTTAACTGCTGATCCCAATACTGGGACTAGTATTAGAATCAAATGATCTCGTATCCTGTTTCTCGACTGAAGAGATAAAGTGTTCATTACGGCATTTGGAATCAGGCCCTACATATGTATCTAGACAGTGGCACTCGACATATTTTGGAAACTGAGCGCTTGTACACGCCGGATGCCGTCTTAATTGAGGCTTTTTTTCCTAATTTCCATTCATTTGGCAGCAACCGACTATCTTTGATAATGACGACACCGTTTACTTGAAAATTAGAGACTTCGTGGCGCCATTTCGGGCGAGCTTGTAGATGCGATAGCCAATCAGCACTCCAACGTGTCCAGAATTGACGTGGTTTCCTCTGATCTCCGATCTAAAGTATGGAACTTGCCCATATAATGAGAATCATCGTATTCTGTTATTCCGAATGCCTGGTCATATAATAAAGTGCATGCGAAACTACACGGGGCCACCGCTGGCGATTTGCAAATATAATGCAACGCACCGTATGCCGGCAGAAGAGATGGATGAACATTTGGTGGAACTATCGCAAGTTTCATGAATATGCCAACAAGCAAATTGCACAACAATCTGGCAACTCATCGCGTTTCTATATCATCGTTTCATAATATTTTCCCATGTTCTGTGAACACATTTCAAAACATATCATATAAGTATGTAATCACATAAAAATAAAAAATAAACAAAAAGGGATTTCAATCTAAAATGCAAACAGATATTATTTACACTGATTTAAGTAAGGCTTTTGACTCTGTTAATCATTCTCTTTTACTTCACAAACTTCATCTTCTGATTTTTCAAATAGCTTAATTCTTTGGATCTCCAATTACTTAACTCTTAGAACTCAAAAGGTTTATTTCAAATGCTTAGTCACTAAGTCAGTTCAAGTTACTTCGGGAGCTCCACAAGGAAGTCATCTTGGCCCCTTATTATTTACTCTGTTCATAAATGACCCTCCTTCTGTCATAAATCCTCTCTGGTGCTGATTTATGCCGATGATGTTAAACTTTGTCTGTAATCTACTGATTTCTTATCTGGTCAAAGGTTGCACACTGATCTTGACAGTTTTCAAGCCTGGTGTCGGGTAAATTTTTTAAATCTTAATTGTGGTAAGTGTAACGTAATGTACTTTTACAGGCGAATGCCCTTTTTCAACAAATATATTCTTAATGGTAAGCCGCTTGTTCGAATTGAATCAGTTAATGATTTGGGTATCCTTTTAGATCCCAAGCTTAAGTTTGACAAACATATCTCCTCCACCGCTAATTGTGACTTTGGTGTCCTGGGATTCACTAAGTGTTGGTCGAAAGAATTTACGATCCCTACATTGCTTAAACTCTTTATACTTCTCTTGTGCGACCTATTCTTGAATATGGGTCTTGTATTTAGTGTCCCCAATACAGGGTAGAGCAGTATAGATTAGAATCGGTACAAAAACATAATCAATTTCTCTATTAATTAGTTTGTGTAAGAAAATTACCCCAAGCATGGTTCAACGATTAGAAAGAGAATGTAGATTTATTAATAAGACTCTACTACGATAAGTAGGCAAGCATTGGGACTCCGGAGTGCAAAGAGCAGAAATTGTTTTTGTACCGATTCTAATATAGGCATTCGCATACGCTATTTAAATATTGATGGCTCAAAAATGGATACAGGAGTAGGGGCGGCTGTGTACTGTGGAGAACCAGAACTTAGGTTGCCGTACAAGCTGCCCGACTACTGCAGCATATTTCAGGCGGAAGTCTTCGCAATAAGGAAAGCAGCAGAAGTAGCTCTATCCATAACAACTAGGAACGAACGAATAAATATATTCGTAGACAGCCAAGCTGCTATAAAATCATTGCGGGCGTCTTCCATTGGTTCCAAAAATGTCCTGACAAGCGGGGTGGCTTTAGATACTCTAAGCACTGCTAAAACGGTGCATATTTATTGGGTTCCCAGCCACTGGGGCATTGATGGGGTAACGAAATGGCGGATCGCCTGGCAAAAGAAGGAGTCGAGCTACCTCTTGAGAACGAAGCAAATATTCAAATCTCATTGCTATACAGCTATACAGCGAACTGGATGAATCCGCTTGGGCTAAAGCTGGAGTAAGCTGGCGGAAGACTATCAGCTGCAGAATCGCTAAAATTATGTGCAAGAAGCGAAATCAGAAACTCACTAACTTCCTGCTATATCTTCCAAGGAAAGATTGCAGACTAATGATAGGAGTATTAACTGGACATTGCCTAGCAGCAGCTCATGCTAAAAAGCTGGGGATATTAACGGAAGACGGCTGCCGGAAATGTAATGTACACCTTATGTGTACCTAGAAGAAGCGGCCAGACACATTCCCAATGCGCTGTTGGCGTTTGCCAAGCGCACACGAAATCTACAGGATCAACAAACCTCCTTACGACCTTCAGTATCCGGCGACACTAAGGACCAGCTCGGTCTATGTGGGACCACCTTGTGGTGGTCAACTGGTTCTACCAAGCCTATAACGAGTGAAGGTATTGGAGCGGATGATAATGGCATAGAAGCGATTAAAAAATTTCCAATTCCAGATAATTCGGGGGAAATTTTTTTGGGCTTATGTTCATATTTTAGAAGATTTATTAAAGATTTTTCAACAATAGCGAAGTCACTTTTCGATTTGTTAAAAAAAAATATAAGCAGTTTGTGTTTGGTGCGCAAGAGTTAGATTGTTTTGCAACACTTAAAGAAAATTGATTCAATCACCAGTTTTGGCTATTTACAACTATAAGGACGAAGTTGAATTACATTGTGACGCTAGTTCTCTTGGGTTTGGTGCAGTGTTGTTGCAGAAAAAAGACGACGAAAAATTACATCCGTTTTTTTATTTTTCAGAACGAACGTCTGAAACAGAATCGAAATATCATAGCTTTGTGTTAGAGACACCTGCTATTATTTATGCGTTGCGTAGATTTCAAATATATCTTCAATTGAAAAAGTTTAGAATTTTCACGGGTTGTAACTCTTTAATACTTAGTTACATTGAATAAAATTGAGTTAAGTCCCAGAATAGCTAGGTGGGCGCTTGAGTTACAAAGTTATGATTACGAATTAGTTCATAGAGCTGGTGATAAAATGACACATATTGACGCATTAAGCAGATATACAAATGTATTAGTGATCGAAACAAATAGTTTTGAAGACAACCTAATCATATGCCACGCAAAAGATCAAAAGATTCAGAATATAACAAAATTATTGGAAAAGAGTGAACATAAATTTTTTAAGATACGAAATGCAGTTGTATGTGCCAGAGGCCATGTGCTGCATAAATATCATAATGAGTTTGGGCATATAGGTCGAGATAAATGTAATTACAAAGAGTTACTGGTTTTATAATGTCAAAGAAAAGTGTAGTTGTCAAATAGAAAATTGTTTAAAATGTATTGCGTTTGCTCCAAAGTCTAAATAGTATGCCGAAAGTGGAGAAGTCATTTGAAGGGCAACAAGGCATATATTTGTGGTGGTGGATGGATTTACAAAATTCGTTAGGTTATATACAACAAAAACAACGAGCACTAGAGAGGTAATTAAGGCATTACGGGATTGTTTTAGAACTTATAGCAGACCAAAATGTATTGTTTCAGATAGGGGGAGCTGTTTTACATCGAATGACTTTGATCAGTTTTTAAATGAATTTTTAAATGAATGCAACGTAAAACATATAAAAATATCGACTGGTTCCCCACAGCCAAATGGGCAAGTAGAGAAAATTAACAGAAGTTTGAGACCTATGATTTCAATGCTAACCACACCAGAGGAGGGAGTGCATTGGGATATGGCGATATAAAATGTTGAATATTCAATTAATAATACAATACATCGTAGCATCAAACAACTTCCAAGTAAAATGTTGTTTGGAATATGGCAAAGAGATGAAGTTAGTGATGAATTAAGAGAGAAGTTAGAAGAGTATAATAATACTGATGCTACACGAGACATAAAAAAAATAAGAAATGAAGCAGAAGAATGAAGCCTATTATAACAAATAACAAGTAAGAATGCTATAGTCGAGTATACCCGACTACGAAACTCCCTGTACCCAGGTCTAAGACATCCAATCACATCTACGTCCACTTACACATACATACACACATACACAAGGACGCACACACACACTGGCGGCAAAAGCGACAGCGCAAGCGAGGCAATTTAATTGGTGGCTGTGCTTCTTCTTCCCCCTCTCGCTGCATCACTGAATCTTCTTTCGTGAATAACTTCCGTGTTTATTATCCGATCGACTTGAAATTTGGACAGTAAATTAAGAGAGACTAAAGTATTGTACATGCCAAATCTTAAAGCTGTATCTTGAAAATTGTTACTGTAAAACGGTTTTAATCGATTTGCGGGGGAACGGGGGAGATACCTGAAATATGAAACAAACTTGATCTGCGTATGGTATACAGGAACCTACATTTTAAATTTGGTGTCTCTAGCTCTTGTAGTTGCTGAGATCGACGCGTTCATACGGACAGACGGACAGACGGACAGACAGACGGACATGGCCAAATCGAAATCTCTTTTGATACTGATCAAGAATATATATACTTTATAGGGTCGGAGATGTCTCCTTCTGTCTGTTACATACATTTGCACAGATGTAATACCCCCTTTTTACCCATTTTATGGGTACAGGGAGTAAAAAAGGAGATTTTGTAACAGTCAAAAATTTTGACAGTGGAGTAGGAGCATCAAGAAAACTAATTCTAAAACATAAAGGGCCATATGTTATAGAAAAAGTACTGAGGAATTACAGATTTGTACAAAAGATGTTGAAAGTTTTCAGGTTAGCCGAAATCCTTATCGGGGTGTTTGGAGTGCTCAGAACATAAAGCATTGGGTAAGAAAAAAAAATATAAAATTAAAAATAAATATATATAATTAAGAAACGGTATTTTTTAGTGTATAAAAAATATATCATTTATTCATTGAATAAATTTGACCGAATCAAATGGAATACAAAAATGAACTCAATTAATCTAAGTGCGTGGGCGCTGATCAAACCTCGGACCGAAGCTTTTAGGAAGCTTTAGATTGAAAAACGTTTATGTTGAGAGCGAGCTTTTGGCTCTCTTAAAGAGTAGTCTCGCGAGAGAAGTAGCGACGTTGCGTCAGCCGAGATTTGTGCAGCGTCTGCATTTTCGTGTGGGAAAGTGGTGGCCTGATGCTAACTACGACAAGTGGCTTGGGTTCTTAGATTTAGGGTCTTTTGTTTATGTCTGAACGATATCCGCCAGTGTCGAAGTTATCAAGGGATTTGTTTACAATAATTTGGGTAGCTTATGACTGTATGTGGTTGCTAAGTGGTATGTGGTTGCTAAGTGTGTAAGTGACGGGAGATGGATATATCATTATATATAATAAAAATTCGACTATTAAAAATTGTAATTTCGATTAAAAATAAAAACAAGAAAGAACGGCTATCTGCGGAGTGCCGAAGCTATATACCCTAGCAGCAATGTTTTTATACAAACCTCAATTTTCGTCACATTGCTCCTATTTGCTCCGATTTAGATAAGATTATAGGAAACTATTTGAAGTATAATAAAACTCTCACTTAGTTTGGATGAAATATTTGTATAAACAAAAGGTTTGATATAGTGAGATAGTGTCCCGATTTTGACCAAATTTGGTCAGACTGTATAAACTCTTTAGAGACTCTGTATGGGATAGTTTGGTAAGGATACCTTTATAAACAAAAAAGTTTTTCATACAAAAACTATATGTTATAGTAGTCCGATCAATCCGGTTCCGACATATGTACTGCCTGCAGAAAAAAGAAGGGTCTGTGTCGTTTCGTTAGGATAGCTTTAAAACTGAGAGACTAGTTTGCATAGAAACAGACGGACAGACGGACGGACGGACGGACGGACAGACGGACAGACGGACATCGCTATATCGACTCGGCTATTCATGCTGATTCAGAATATATATACTTTGTTGTGTCGGAAACGTCTCCTTCAGTCCATTACACATTTCGTGACAAAATTATAATACCCTGCTAGGGTATAAAAAGCAAACACCAGAAATCCTCAATTTTACAGCAACAAATTCTATATCTATAGAACTATCGGTTATTATTACCTCTGAAGATAAATTTTCATCAATAGCAATAAGAACACCACCATCATTTCTATATATGGCAAATTTGTTAGGTAGAATTTCAGAATTAAGGATGTCGGGCCCTAACCATGTTTCAGAAAAGCCAACGACATGAAAAGGTAAGGTAAAGATTACTAAGTTTACCAATGACCTCTTACATTCTGATAGCCAAGTGAGAGGGTTAGGGTTGGTTTAGCACTACCACCAGAAAAAGAAAGTGAAACCGAAGGCCGATTTTTCTTTTTAATAGTGTATTCTTTAATGACTAAGTGATCCGACCAAAAATCTTTACAACAAATATCGTTAAAGTTTTCGGCCGCAACACTTATTTTAAATTACGAAATTTCCCGAGCATATGTGAATTTTGAATTTTTCCACCGTAATATGGGCTCTAGATTTGGCCTGTATCAGGGGCAAGCCTAGAAACAAAAATTTGTTTCCTTGGTGGAACTACTACGAGGGCCTTCTAACCAACCATAACAAGAGCTTCTAATGGAGCCATGACAATGGTTAATTGACCAGATAATTCGACTGATTGACTGGCACTATTGGCACTAAGTTGTTGACCTGCATCAACAGTGCTAGCAATCACCAAATCAAGAACCTCTTCGGGGTCAGAAGGAACAACAGCCATGGGCGCGATGCTGTTCTCCTCACTTCTGATTGAAATATAATGAGAAGGAAACGATAAATAAATAAGTTCAACATTCCTATCAGTGGCGGGTGTAGTGGATATGTGTGTGGGAAGTGTAAGCTTAATAGAGCCCATAGCCAGACAAACTAAAATTGGCGTTTTGGAGACTTATTTAAAAGTTTCATACTTTTAAAATCTCTCTCCAAATCTGAGAAACCTTCGAACAGTCTTTTGAACCGCTCGAAAATATCTCCAAAGCCTTTCATAATATGCCGTATGAATTGCATAATATCGCTTTCTTCTTGTCTACGCATACGCATGTACACTTTAAACCAGATCTATAATTTGGACGTTACGGCCAGCACATTTTACATGTGACACATTGTCACATAGCCAGCAACAAGGAAAACCCATTTACTCTAAGCTGGCAATTTTTATTATAACAGACAACCATTTATAAATTAAAAGAAAATTACATAGACAACAAGTAAGAATGTTATAGTCGAGTATACCCGACTACGAAACTCCCTGTACCCAGGTCAAAAATTTCCGATCGCATCTTCGTTAACTTACACATACATACACAGATACGCACACGCACGAGCCACAGCGCAAGCCAGGCATTTTAAGTTGTGACTGTGCTTCTTCTTCCCCTTGCTGCAGCACTGAATCTTCTTTCGTGAATAACTTAGGTGTTTATTATCCGATGGACTTGAAATTTGGACAGTAGATTAAGAGGGACTAAAGTACTGGACATGCCAAATCTTAAAGCTATATCTTGAAAATTGTAACTGTAAAACGGTTTTTATCGAATAGCGGGGGAACGGGGGGAGATATCTCAAATCTAAAATAAACTTGACCTGCTCCCGCTATACACGAACCTACATTCCAAATTTGGTGTCTCTAGCTCTTATAGTTGCTGAGATCCTTGCGTTCATACATACGGACAGACAGACGGACAGACGGACGGACGGACAGACGGACAGACGGACAGACAGACGGACATGGTCAAATCGAAATCTCTTTTGATACTGATCAAGAATATATATACTTTATAGGGTCGGAGATGTCTCCTTCTGCCTGTTACATACTTTTGCACAAATCCAATACCCCCTTTTTACCCATTTTATGGGTACAGGGAGTAAAACAGGACAAAAATAATAATAACAAGTAAGAATGCTATAGTCGAGTATACCCGGCTACAAAACTTCCTGACATCTTCGTCCACTTACACATACACACAGACAAAGACGCACACACACAGGCGGTCGAATTAAAATTTTGACAGTAGATTAAGAATGACCAAAGTATTATACATACATGCCAAACCCCAAAGCTAAGTTTTGAAAGATGTTGGTAAAAAAACGTTTTTGTCGAATTGCGGGGGAACGGGCGAGATATCTGAAGTTGGAAACAAACTTGATCTGCGTATGGTATACAGGAACCTACATTTCAAATTTGGTGTCTCTAGCTCTTAAAGTTGCTGAGATCGACGCGTTCATACATACGGACGGTCGGACGGACGGACGGACAGACGGACGGACAGACAGACGGTCATGGCCAAATCTTAATCTCTTTTGATACTGATCAAGAGTATATATACTTTATAGGATCGGAGAAGTCTCCTTCTGCCTGTTACATACATTTGCTCAGATTTAGCACCCCATTTTTACCCAATTTATGGGTACAGGGAGTAAAAACACTGCACAAAAATTAAACGTATAAACAGAAAAGAAGGCACTCTAGGGTTGAATTTGTTGACGTTGTTTTGTCGCGACCTGCACGCACTGCACTCGTTGAAGATTTTTCTTGTTCTGTTCTCTCAAGAGATGTTAATAATTTTGCAAGTGCGAGTACATGTTGGCGAGAGTTTCTGAATTCGCGTTGTTATGGTTGGTCGCCGTTAAACTGCTGCCCCCAATACTCACTCACTGCGAGTTTCGGCAAGCGAGATACTTGGATTCCAGCGCCCCCCACCAAGTAACCCTTGGTATGACCAGGAGTGTCGCGATGCTACAGCTGCAAAAGACTCGGTTCGACTCGGGCTGTTGTAGATGTGTATCGTACAAAGAGGAGGGAGGAGAAACGCCTTTTCAGACGCAAGAAACAGGAGCAGGAAAGGCAAAAGTGTGAGTTAAGCGTCTAACTCAAGGTTTTAAGAAGGGAACATTTGCCTGCAAAGATGTTGACGGGAATCTGGTCACGCATGCAAAGATTGTGCTGAGTTTATGGAGGGATCACTTTTTAGAGCTGTTGACTGACGGCGATGTGCCAAGAGACAGCATCGAAGAGGAGCATCCACGAACCCTAATCTACGATGATGTCGAAATACCGTCTCCAAGCCATATGGAAGTTAAGGTTGCAATTCAGCGTATGAAGAACAATAAAGCCCCGGGTGCTGAAGGCCTGCATGCTGAATTGTTCAAAGCTAGAGGCGATGAGCTGATAAGATGCATGAGTCAACTAATCTGCGAGATATGGATATAAGAAGGGTGATGCCACTCTACGCTCCACCTATCGTGGTATTAGCCTTCTCCCCACTGCATATAAGGTTCTTTCGAGCGTACTATGTGAAAAATGAAACCATATGCCGAGGCACTGATTGGACTTCATCAGTGCGGTTTCAGACCTGGCAAGTCCACCATAGACCAGATTTTCACACTGCGCCAAATCCTGGAAAGTAATTTCGGACGATGATGTACTAAAACGAGCAGTACATCCAAGTGACCCAACGACACCAAGCACAGGCTTGTTAACGCGCGGACCCAGGCAAAATGCAGCCCACCTCCCGCCCAACCGACCGAGGGGCGCGCCGCATAACGTGCGGTAGCGAAGATCGCGGACAAACAAATAAGTACAACATAAATACTAGTTCTATATAAATAAATATAAATATATATAAATAATATAAATATATAAATATATAATAATAAAACAATAAGCAATAGGTAACTATAGGCTACATAGATAACATAATAGTGCATTTCTATTTCTAAGTAAGAAAATAGAAGTAGCATAACATATTAGATGATAAAGATTGTTATAATTTGAACATAATATACGAAAAGGATTATGGATAGCATAATTAGAACTACAGGAAGACTGAACTGAACTAACTGAAGACAAAAAGGAGAAAATTTCTAGAACTTTTAATGGGAACTGCAAAACTAATTTGGCTAATTAATTCGGAAGAATCAATTTCGCCATTTATTAGATTGTGTAAAAAAATTAAACCAAATATGGTTCTACGATCAGAAAGAGAAGGAAGATTTAATAATAAGAGTCTACTACGATAAGAGGGCAAGCGAATGTTAGGATTCCAATTAGTGGTCCCGAAGTGCAAAGAGCAGAAATTGTTTTTGTACCGATTCTATTCTGATGAACCTTGTACTGTGGACACCAAATACAACACCCATATTCAAGAATAGGTCGAACAAGAGAGGTATAAAGAATTTAAGTAATATAGGGATCGTTAAATTCTTTTGATCAACGCCTAATGAAATCCAGGACACCAAAGGCACGATTAATGGTGGAAGAGATATGCTTGTCAAACTTAACCTTGGGTTCTAAAAGGATTCCCAAATCATCAACCGACTCAATTCGAACAAGCGGCTTACCATTAAGAATATAACTGTTAAAAAAGGGCATTCGCCTGTATAAGTACATTACGTTACACTTATCACAATTAAGATTTAATAAATTTACCCGACACCAGGCTGATAAGAAATCAGTAGATGACAGACAAAGTTTAACATCATCGGCATACATCAGCACCCGAGAGAGATTTATAACAGAAGGAAGGTCATTTATGAACAATGTAAATAATAAAGAGCCAAGATGACTTCCTTACTGAAATCAGTGTAAATAACATCTGTTTGCAGTTTAGTTTGAAATCCCTTAATGACAAGAGATGTGAATTCCAATAGGTTAGTGGTAGTAGATCTATATTTCACGAACCCGTGCTGGCAGGGGAAATTATAGATCTACACAAATGTTGAAGTTGAAAAGTTATTAATTTCCCAAAAATCTTAGAAATACCTCTATAGTCCTCGACGTTAGACTTGTTTCCTTTTTTATGGAGAGGAATAATAAATGATTATTTCCAAATGTCAGGGAAAGAGCACAGCTCCACGGACAGTTTAAAAAGAATAAATAATGGCTCTAAAATACCTTCAGCACAGTACCTAAGCACACAGCTTGGTACTCCATCAGGTCCTGGTGAAAATACGGGCTTAATGGCCTTTAAGTCACGTAGAAGCGAACTTTCAGTGATTAAAGGCACAAAAATACAATTGGAGTTATATTCATGATAAGGATAAGGCGAAACCATATGAAAAGGTTGTGAACTATAAGTCGTTTGAAAAAATTCGTCAAACAGATCAGAGGCATCTGTCGTTTTTTCAAAAAATAGGAGTTGATGACCTACGCTTCGCATTAACGAAATTTTGTGATCCCGCTGAAACTGAAGCCTACAGCTTCTGAGGTAGTTATTATAACAGTGTATTTTAAGTACTAAGAAGTTAGATCGAGCAATCAAGTATCGAGAGAAATCCAAGAAAGAGCCAGATTCCTTGAACTTCTTGTACAGTCTCGACTTTCTATTTTTCAAGTTGTTTAAATCCCTTGTAAACCACAGAGGTTTGTTAGACGTAGATGGCTTAAGCAACAGGACACAAATATCAAATAATGAATTTAAAATAGAGTAAAAAATTGTAATTGCACTATTGATGTCTCTGCACATGCAAAGCTAGGACTAGTCAGTCTGAGATAGGTGCTGAGCGAGTTTAGTAAAATCGGTTTTCTGAAATTGACGAACTCGCTCTGCAGGTTTACTATCTGGGCTTAGCACCCTAGCTGGTAAGTCAATCAACACTTACAAAGTTTGGTAATAAGGATCTTGAGGAATGGATATAGGGTCAGTTCGGGAGACAGATAAGGAGGAGGAGTCCAAGACAAAAATAAGATCAAGCATTTTATGTAAAGTATTTGGGATACCATTGATTTGGCACAATGACATCCCAAAGACTTCCGAAAATCAGATCGATACATACCATCTTTTTGTCGACTACAAGGCTGCATTCGATAGCCCATCGCGAGATCGCCTATATGATACCATGTCTGGTCTTGGTATTCCTGCAAAGCTAATTCGGCTTTGCAGAATGACGTTGAGTAATACCATCAGCTCCGTTAAGGTATGAAAAGACCTCTCCGAAACTTTCAATAGCAAGCAAGGTTTTAGGCAAGGCGACTAGCTCTCTTGTGTGCTCTTTAATCTCCTGATGGAGAGCATTATAAGGAAAGCCGGTGTTCATCGGACGGGCACCATACTGACGAACAGATGTGTCCAGCTCCTTGGATACGCTGATGATATTGATATTATTGGCCGAACCAAGCGTGATGTCACTGGTGCTTTTCGAGCAATCGAGGGGGAATCGGCTAAAGTAGGTCTAGAGGTAAATATGAGCAAGACGAAGTTCATGGTGTGCTCAAGCAGAGAATCGCGACGACTTGATCCTCAGCTCAATGCAGGAAGCTATACCTTCACGTCTTTCAAGGAGTTCACATACCTTGGCTCTGCTCTTACCGGGAACAATAATGTTAGTCTTGAGATTAAGCGAAGAATAACTCATGCCAACAGGTGATACTTTGGGCTCAGTAGGCAATTGAATAGTAGAGCTCTCTCTCGACAGACAAAAATAACGCTCTACAAGACGCTCATCCTTCCAGTGCTCTTATATGGCGCCTGGACAGTAACACAATCAGATGCAGCTGCTCTTGGAGTTTTTGAGAGAAAAATACTTCGCAAAATCTTTGGCCCAATTAACGTTGACAATACATATCGTATTCGATGGAATGAAGAACTGTATCAGTTGTACGACGACATTGACGTGGTCAAACGAATGAACATTACGCGACTTCGCTGGCTAGGTCATGTTACACGTATGGATGAAGAAACTCCAACTCGAAAAGTTCTTGATGCGGTTGTTGGTGGACAGCGGAGGAGAGGAAGACCCCGGACCCATTGGCAGGATCAGGTGACTGGTGCCCTGGCAGCACTTGGTGTTACTAACTGGAGAAGACGCGCACAAAGCAGAGACACGTGGAGGGATTTGTTGCAACAGGCAGAGACCCGATAGGGTTGTTATTGCCAAATAGATAGAATAACAAGAAAGAACGGCTATCTTCGGAGTGCCGAAGCTATATACCCTCGCAGCAATGTTTTTATACAAACCTCAATTTTCGTCACATTGCTTCTATTTGCTCCGATTTAGATAAAATTATAAGAAACTATTTGAAGCATAATAAAACTCTCACTTAGTTTGGATGAAATATTAGTATAAACAAAAAGTTTGATATAGTAATATAGTGTCCCGATTTTGACCAAATTTGGTCAGATTGTATAAACTCTCTAAAGACTCTGTTTGGGAAAGTTTGGTAAGGACCTTTATAAACAAAAAAGTTTTTCATACAAAAACATATTTGTTGACCGATCATTCTTATGGCAGCTATATGTTATAGTGGTCCGATCCATACGGTTCCGACATATGTACTGCCTGCAGCAAAAATAAGGGTCTGTGCCAAGTTTTACTAGGTTAGCTTCAAAGCTGAGAGACTAGTTCGCATAGAAACAGACGGACAGACGGACGGACGGACAGACGGACATTGCTATATCGACTCGGCTATTCATGCTGATTCAGAATATATATACTTTGTTGGGTCGGAAACGTCTCCTTCAGTCCATTACACATTTCGAGACTAAATTATAATACCCTGCAGCAAACACCAGAAATCCTCAATTTTACAGCAACAAATTCAATATCTATAGAACTATCGGTTATTACTACCTCTGAAGATAAATTTTCATCAATATCAATAAGAACACCACTACCACGGCGAGTAGCGCAATCATTTCAATTCGAATTTCAAAATTTAGGATGTCGGGCCTTAATCATATTTCAGAAAAACCCACGACATGAAAAGGTAATGTACAGATTACTAAGTTTACTACAAAGACCTCTTACATTCTGATAGCCAAGTGAGAGGGAGGTTGTTAGTTTTTTGTGCCATCAGAGATGAGAAGATGTGGTTTAGCAATACCACCAGAAAAGAAAGTGAAACCGAAGGCCGATTTTTGCTTTTAACAGTGTATTTTTTAATGACTAAGTGATCCGACCAAAATTCTTTATCGTTAAAGTTTTCGGCCGCAACACTTATTTTAAATTACGAAATTTCCCGAGCATATGTGAATTTTGAATTTTTCCACCGTAATAGGATGTAGTATGTTCCTTGGTGGAACTCCTACGAGGGCCTTCTAACCAACCATAACAAGAGCTTCTAATGGAGCTATGACAATGGTTAATTGATCAGATAATTTAACTGATTGACTGGCACTATTGGCACTAAGTTGTTGACCTGCATCAACAGTGCTAGCAATCACCGAATCAAGAACCTCTTCGGGGTCAGAAGGAACAACAGCCATGGGCGCGATGCTGTTCTCGTCACTTCTGATTGAAATATATTGAGAAGGAGACGATAAATTAATAAGTTCAACATTTCTATCAGTGGCGGGTGTAGTGTATATGTGTGTGGGAAGTGTAAGTTTAATAGAGCCAATAAACTTATTTAAAAGTTTCATACTTTTAAAATCTCTCTCCAAATCTGAGAAACCTTCGAACAGTCTTTTGAACCGCTCGAAAGCCTTTCTTAGTATGCCGTATGAATTGCATAATATCGCTTTCTTCTTGTCTACACGATACGCATGTACACTTTAAACCAGATCTATAATTTGGACGTTAAGGCCAGCACATTTTACATGTGACACATTGTCACATAGCCAGCAGCAAGGAAAACCCATTTACTCTAAGCTGGCAATTTTTATTATAACAGAAAACCATTTATAAATTAAAAGAAAATTACATAGACAAAAACAGAACAAAAATAATAATAACAAGTAAGAATGCTATAGTCGAGTATACCCGGCTACAAAACTTCCTGACATCTTCGTCCACTTACACATACACACACACAAAGACGCACATACACAGGCGGTCGAATTAAAATTTTGACAGTAGATTAAGAATGACCAAAGTATTATACATGCCAAACCCCAAAGCTAAGTTTTGAAAGATGTTGGTCAAAAAACGTTTTTATCGAATTAGGGGAACGGGCGAGATATCTGAAGTTGGAAACAAACTTGATCTGCGTATGGTATACAGGAACCTACATGTCAAATTTGGTATCTCTAGCTCTTACAGTTGCTGAGATTGACGCGTTCATACGCGGACGGACGGACAGACGGACGGACAGACAGACGAACATGGCCAAATCTTAATCTCTTTTGATATTGAGCAAGAATATATATACTTTATAGGGTCGGAGAAGTCTCCTTCTGCCTGTTACATACATTTGCATAGATTTACTACCCCATTTGTACCCAATTTATGGGTACAGGGAGTAAAAACATTGCACAAAAATTAAACGTATAAACAGAAAAGAAGGCAGTCTAGGGTTTAATTTGTTGACGTTGATTTGTACTTACACACAACAACACCAACAAACAAATATTAAAAGTGCGGGCGGGTCGACCGAAATCAGCACAATGGAATCACAGCAAAGAGATGAGCCGGAACCAACACCAACGATAATTGCGCGCAAGAGAGTTAAAAGAGAGTTGAGAGCACGAGTGAGTAAAAACACAAAAACAAGGTATCAGCACACTGCAGATGCACAAAACAATCACCAGTCTGTTTGTGCTGTTGTTTGTTGTTATATTTGAACAAATTTATAAAAGTGATTAGCAGGTAATACCCCGGCCTTTCCTTATGGTTGACGAAAGTAGTAAAGTTCAAAATAATTCACTTTCATCTAAATATTTCTCCGGGATATTACCTGCTAGTATATAAGTTGGCTATCAATAACGATGTGAATATCAAAATATAATTAGTTGCGACCTGCACGCACTGCACTCGTTGAAGGTTTTTCTTGTTCTGTTCTCTCAAGACATGTTAATAATTTTGCAAGTGCGAGTACATGTTGGCGAGAGTTTCTGAATTCGCGTTGTTATGATTGGTCGCCGTTAAACTGCTGCCCCCAATACTGGGACTAGTATTAGAATCAAATGATCTCGTATCCTGTTTCTCGACTGAAGAGATAATGTGTTCATTACGGCATTTGGAATCAGCCTCTACATATGTATCTAGACAGTGGCAGTCGACATATTTTGGAAACTGAGCGCTTGTACACGCCGGATGCCGTCTTAATGGAGGTTTTTTCCTAATTTCCATTCATTTGGCGGCAACCGATCATCTTTGATAATGACGACACCGTTTACTTGAAGATTAGGGACTTCGTGGCGCCATTTCGGGCGAGCTTGTAGATGCGATAGCCAATCAGCACTCCGTGTCCAGAACTGACGTGGTTTCCTCTGTCCTTCAATGAATTGTGTACTTAGGGTACCATCCTCGGGAGAGAAAACAGGTGGAGCTTGCAACGAATCGCAATCAAAAAACGTGCCGCTGTCATCACCGACAGATCATCTGGTTCACTGTTGAGAGGGCATCAGAGTCTGGAGTTTAGGCAGGCTTCGATCTGTGTTAAAACTGTGGTGAGCTGCTCATAGGGCATACGATATCCTGAGAATGTTCAAGAAAATGGGTTTTGACTGCCTTTACGTTGGCTTCCCATAGACCTCTATAATTAGGACTATGAGGTGGCAACTGTCAGCGCCGTCCCGCCATGCAGGTTATGCGATGGCATTTCTGACCACGAGATCTGTAAAATGATGCACACGAGGTAAAGTCATTGGGTTGCGCTGATTGCCACAAACATAACTAGCATTTTGTAATCGACCACGAACTCGAAGAATGTTGAGATGATCAAGAAATGGTGACAATTAACAAAACTTGTGCCTATTTGGCAATTCTAGTTTCGACGTCAAAATTGCGATTTCAGCGCTGAACTCCTGAACGCCAAGATTGATATTAATTTATTATATGGTGAGTAAATTTTGATGAAGGTCTCCAGAATTTCCGAGAGCTGGGTATTATGTTGTAGCAATGCGTGCAGTTTTTCTTCGATACTGGTGATTTCGATGTCCTGTATTGAAAAGTTCCATTTTGGCCAGTATTCTTCTTGCCTTTGAAGCCACTGTGGACCTGACCACCATAAGGGATGATTTTCCAACTCCCTTGGTGTAAGACCGCGTGTGGCACAGTCAGCTGGGTTTTCAGCTGTGGGTATATGTCTCCAC
This sequence comes from Hirtodrosophila confusa, assembly GCA_035043065.1. Lineage (NCBI taxonomy): Eukaryota > Metazoa > Arthropoda > Insecta > Diptera > Drosophilidae > Hirtodrosophila > Hirtodrosophila confusa. The sequence goes on from JAWNNI010000202.1 coordinate 57,539, forward strand.
TGCGCTGTAGTGAAGGATTTGTCACACGCGATTTGACACAAATGTTTGCCAGCGAGAGGGATCACTGTTGATCCAAATAAAAACGATGGTTGCATCTGACCAGTAGAATGTCGAAACTGGACATTCAGTTGTGCGTAGCAGCTTTCCGACCCATTTTGCTAGTCTGACTACTAGTAGAGCGCCAGAGAGCTCCACTCGAAGAATTGTAAGAAGTTGTGTAGGAGTAACTATGCTTCGCGCAGCGAGTAAATGCACATGATGCATAGGATGTTGCTAATCCATCACATTGATTGTATTCGCTTGATGTCCGGCAAGTATTTGACCATGTCATGCCATCTTTCGAATAAAGGAGACGATAGAGGTTCGTCCAAGTTCAACCAGGTGACTTTGTCATGGTTACGTAGACTTTGTGTTTTCCATACATCTTTGAGAATCGCCTTTGCTGGGAGCGATGAACCCCAAGGGATGGTGACTGTGGAAAGTATATATTTAGTACTAGCTTATACCCGCGGCGTTGCTCGCATTTCTTAATGCTTAAAATTATTTAATATTTATAGCTGGAAATACCTCGACCTTGCCCGGCGAAATATTTAGATAAAAACGACTACTTTCGTCAACCGTAAGAATACACAAAAATAGAGTATCACAATTTTCCCTCCCGTGGAAACCAAACAAATGCCTAATGATTTGTTGTGTAGGGCTGTGACAATGACTTTGAAGCCGATCTAACCAAACAAATAATCTCACTCATTTGACTTTGACCCCCATTTCTCGTCCGTTGCGACGGGTGGGCGTAGTCGTTTAAAATATTTTTGAAGTTAGAAGAATAATACTTACATTCAGAAAATAGTGGAAGGGTGGTAAAATGCCTTTACTTAATTCAAGTGAAAACTTTTAAAACAATCATTTCCATTGTTAAAACATAGCGCAACCCTACATTTATCGCATTCTGTTTGCATAAGTCCCGTGCACTGTGGAAATGTTCACCGCTGTCAGCGAAAATTCAAAAGCCTCAAATTTGGCGGCAAACTTATTAAATGTTGGTACTAACAAATATCGACCGACCGATACATTTATGGAAAATCGATCAACAATCTATAATGCGAATGCAGCTGTTCCGATTTACTAAAATTATTATGTATTGTGCAGTAAATCAGCCCAGCAACATTCGCATTATATTAACTACACATTTACATAACTAATTGATAAACTTAAATAATTAAAATTAACCAAATTGTAGTACTCCAGCAGTAGCGCGCCAACTACCGTAGATCGATAGTAAAGCAAAGGCAAAGTCTGAGAGGCATGAGCAATATGGCGATTTCAGTCGCACTTATAAGCTTTAAGGCCGAGAGAACGATAAATCGCGCTTATTATTTTAAGCGGCGTTTTCACATTTTATTTTACACTATTATTAACAAATTCAAATTTGTGCGGTTCTATATCTACCTGTCTGGCAACTCTGGTAAATATTTGATGTTTTCCAACACTGATACGATCAACTATCAACTTTATTTGCATTCATTTCATTATTTCGACAATAAAATTTTGTTCCGCCGACAGAATTTGCTTTCTAATTTTGAGACGCGTCGATTAAGACCAAAGTCAGACATTTTGAAGCAGTCTTCATATGGTGCGCTATTACCCGCCAAACAGATGTCGAGCAGCATCGCGCCATTTAACGTAGATCGATTGCAAAGCTAGGCAGAGTCTGAGAGACATAAGCAATATGGTGATTTCAGTCGCACTTATAAGTTTTAAGGCCGAGAGAGTGATTCAAGAGCAAGATTTTTTATCGCTTTTACACTTTCGCGTTGTTATGTAGCAGCTGGCGCATACCGAGATTTTCATACAATTTTCAAATACAATTTTCTTATATTTCACGATATATATTTAACAATTAACAACCGTTCCACCTTATTTTATAATAAGAAGGTACTGTAAAAATTGCAGGCTTCTAGCTTCTACCGTTTGGGCTGCCCAAATGTCACCAATCAGTCAGTCAGTCAGTCAGGTTGAACTCTTTTATATATATAGATATATGGGAGAGATTTCAAATTTTATTTTAAAACCGTAATAATCCTTGTTTTCTGCCGATATAGCCGTAAAGTATTTATCGAGTTGTTTAAATCTAGTATGCTGGTTCTGGATAAATGAGCCTTACCCGGCCCATACATGGGGCAATTTTAGCACAATCGATTGCGGCAACCAGTTGTCACTCAAATTGAGTCTTTGCCTCACACGCTGCAATCAGATCAGCCAACTTCGTAGTACAACTCGAAAAGGGCGTCGGCAAGTGCCGAATTGATAAACTAAATATTGCAAATAACTGGTTTATTTAAATATATCAATCAAACAAAAATACAAAAATTCAGAAAAAATTTAAAAATTTAACACCTTGAATTTTTTTAATAATAACAACAAAACGAATATCTGAATTTTCATTAATATCCCTATTTTTTGCTAAACAACGCCGCTTAGGAACGGCAGCAAAGGTTCTTCAAATGTTTCGCACACAAAACACAGCCAAGTACCAGGCGATCAGAAAAAACAGTAGCAAGAAAGAACAAAACGGAAAGGGAGACGCCTACAAAGATGCAACTACAACTATAGCCAAACAACCCCGATTATGAAGCTAGAGGTCTTCAAAAGTTTTGCATACAGCGAACATCATCTGAAACCTGGCAAACAAAAAAGATAGCAGCAGGATACTACAAAACCAAAGGAAACGCCCACTAGCTGTGTCGCTGCTCGTAACAAAAGGTTTTGATACAGAATGTAGTTGACACAACATCGCAACCGTACCAAACACATTGCAATCGGTTGCCGCAATTCGAAAACTCACTCAAGTTGGGCCAACTGGTTGCCTTGTGTATGGGTCCTATAAGAGTGACTAAAGTATTGTACATGCTGAATTCCAAAGCTATATCTTGAAAATTGTTACTGTTAAACGGTTTTTATCGAATAGCGGGGGAATGGGAGGGAATATATCGGATCCAAAATAAATTTGACCTGTGCCCGCTATACACAAACCTTCATTTCATATTTGGTGTCTCTAGCTCGTATAGTTGCTGAGATCGACGCGTTCATACGTACGGACGGACAGACGGACATGGCCAAATCGAAATCTCTTTTGATACTGATCAATAATATATATACTTTATATGGTCAGAGATGTCTCCTTCTGGCTATTGTAGTGTTCAGCCTAGAGATGAACTTGACATTCGGTGCTCACATAGTTTGCTGGGCTGCACCCACGAACACAAACAAATAAGCAAGCGTTATGTCGGCCAGTTAGCAGCTAGGGTGACTGAGGTGTAAGTTGTCTCCCTATTCTCTATCCTCCTAAACTTGGTTACTCAGTGAAATTCGATGGTTACCTCTTAATATGGATTTCATTTATTCATTTAAAACTCAAAATATAGTGTGACTTGATCATTCAGTTGATCTGGTGACGGACGTTAACAAAATCTTTACTCAATCATATTCGAATTCTAATTCGACAATTCAATACTTCATTGTTAATCACATGATCCTTATGAGAATTCATACCGCATTAGCGACTTGCAAAATTAAATGGACTTATCCTAACGTATCAAATCTAACGTTTAAGCTACGTGTACATATTCAATAAGACCAATATAACCGTTTAAACATACCAAACAATAATAATCTTGCCATACGCAAGTCGTACTCTCTGATCGTTTAACAAAGTGTTGAAAATACAAAATCAATCCGTTGGTGCTTCTTCGCTGGGCCCATTGAAGTTACAGCTGACGTGTTGCATTATCTCTGTGTATAAAATAACTTATTTAAGCGGAAATATCGCACTAAGGATTACAATTTCATGTACGAATACCTTGTGCGTTATAAAGTATTTCATCAAAAAAATTAACTTACAAGAATATATCATTCATGAACAAAACAAATTTTAATTTAGATTCGCATTCGCGTGTGCCGCACAGTATAGCACCGCAACAGACGACAATGGAGATTGGGGCGGCACGAGGATTTAGGACTTCGCCGACCGGTGACGAATGTCAAATACACAAGTTGTGTGCAAAATTTGCACTGACCAGCCGGCGGCACAAACGATGCTGATCTATACGAAATACAAATGCAAAACTTGTGATCAGAGTTATATATGTTCAAATATCACCTTCTTCACTCGGTACAAGACACTGTTTATATTGCACTACACAATAGATATCTGTCCACTTGGATCAAATGTATTATATATATACTCGTATATATATCGAGTTTTCGCACGGACCATGTGGCCAAATCTTTCCTTTCGCTTGTTGGTTAAATTTAAAGAGAAGTGCGCTAGCATGCGTTCACTTCCTTTTATAGCTCAAGACAAAGTACATTTGCATACATGCAGAAATGGTCTACGTGACAAATTCATTTCCAATATTTCAGCTATTGGAATTATTCAAACGTGACTATCTGGCGATAATCGCTTATTGCTTTTCCTACTCTCGCGCTCGATCTTGGGGAAGGATACGCCTGTAGAGCGAAGCTCTATTGAGAGCGATCCCACTGAGACCGTTAAGCTGAGAGTGGCTTCGTCGATAGCTAGCAGCAACATTAGTGGAATGTTCGCGAGCAGATCTTTTGTGAGTGAGTGCGAATTTAACAGACTATATTCTGGACGTTGATGTACTAACGAACAGTACATACAAGTGGCCCAACGACACCAAGCACGGGCTTGTTAACGCGCGGACCCAAGCATAAATGCAACCCACCTCCCACCAACCGACCTAGGGGCACGCCGCATAACGTACGGTAGCGAAAGATCGCGGACATGCAAATACAACAATAACATTATGCAAAAGTTCCTATGGATTACATAAATAACGTAAGAGTAAAGTTTTAAGTGTAGAAATTGAAGTAGTATTACTTATTAGATGGAAAAAATTATTATAGTTAGAGCATAAAATTCAAAAGGGGTTATGAATAGCATAATTAGAACTACAAGCTTGAAGAGATAGTGCAAGAAAGTTTCTAGAACATCTGATCGGAACTGCAAAACTAATTTGGCTGATTAATTCAGAAGAATCAATTTCCCCATTAATTAGTTTGTGTAAGAAAATTACACCTAGCATGGTTCTACGATCAGAAAGAGAAGGCAAATTTATTAATAAAGTCTACTACGATAAGAAGGCAAGCGAGTATTAGTATTCCAGTTAAGACCCCGGAGTGCAAAGAGCAGAAATTGTTTTTGTACCGATTCTAATCTATCCTGATGAACCTTGTATTGGGGACACCAAATACAAGAACCATATTCAAGAATAGGTCGCACAAGAGAAGTATAAAGAGTTTTAGTAATGTAGGGATCGTTAAATTTCTTCGACCAACGCTTAATGAACCCCAGGACACCAAAGGCACGATTAGCGGTGGAAAAGATATGCTTGTCAAACTTAAGCTTGGGATCTAAGAGGATACCCAAATCATCAACCGACTCAATTCGAGCAAGCGGCTTACCATTAAGAAAGGGCATTCACTTGTAAAAGGACATTACGTTACACTTACCACAATTAAGATTTAATAAATTTACCCGACACCAGGCTTGAAAACTATCAAGATCAGTTTTGCAACCTTTGACCAGATAAGAAATCAGTAGATGACAGACAAATTTTAACATCATCGGCATACATCAGCACCCGGGAGTGATTTACCACAGAAGGAAGGTCATTTATGAACAGAGTAAATAATAAGGGGCCAAGATGACTTCCTTGTGGAACTCCGGAAGTAACTTGAACAGACCTAGAAACTAAGCCTTTGAAATACACTTTTTGGGTTCTAAGAGTTAAATAGTTGGAAATGCAAAGAATTAAGTTATTTGGAAATCCCAGAAGGTTAAGTTTATGAAGTAAAAGAGAATGATTAAGAGAGTCACAGGCCTTACTGAAATCAGTGTAAATAACGTCTGTTTGCATTTTAGATTGAAATCCCTTGATGACAAATGAAGTGAATTCCAATAGGTTAGTGGTAGTAGATCTATATTTCACAAACCCATGCTGGCAGGCTGAAATTATAGATCTACATAAATGTTGAAGTTGAGAAGTTATTAATTTCTCAAAAATCTTAGGAATAGCAGGCAACTTAGAAATACCTCTATAGTTCTCAACATTAGACTTGTTTCCTTTTTTATGGAGAGGAATAATAAATGATTATTTCCAAATGTCAGGGAAAGAGCACAGCTCCACGGACAGTTTAAAAATAAAAAATAGTGGCTTTAAAATACCTTCAGCACAGTACCTAAGCACACAGCTTGGTACTCCATCAGGTCCCGATGAAAATACGGGCTTAATGGCCTTTGAATCACGTAGAAGCGAACTTTCAGTTATTAAAGGTCCAAAAATGCAATTGGAGTTATTTACATGATAAGGATAAGGCGAAACCATATGAAAAGGTTGTGAACTATAAGTCGTTTCAAAAAATTCGGCAAAAAAATCGGCAATAGCCTGATCTGAGTCAGCTGTCTTTTTTTCGAAAAATACAGTTGATGGAAGTGTTGATGACCTACGCTTCGCATTAACGAAGTTATAAAACCTTTTAGGATCCCGCTGAAACTGTAACCTACAGCTTCTGAGGTAGTTATAACAGTGTATAGGGAACACAAAAGGGAATATCTACTTATCGTATAATTGTTCCACTTAGACTTGACAGCGGCCCCTACAGCGCAGATAATTTTTTTAATTTTAATTATTTTAATTTTTCGGACGTTGATGTACTAAAGCGGGAGTACATTCAAGTGGCCCAAACGACACCAAGCACGGGCTTGTTAACGCGCGGACCCAGGCAAAATGCAACCCACCTCCCGCCCAACCGACCGAGGGGCGCGCCGCATAACGTGCGGTAACGCAGATCGCGGAACAGATGCATAGGTACAAACTAAATAAAAGTCCTACATAAATTAAACAATAGATAGAATGGATTACGCAGATAACATAAAATGAAGTTCTGAGTAAGGAAATAGAAGTAGCATTACATATTAAATGATAAAGGTTGTTATAATTAGGTAGTTAGTATTACAAGCTTGAAGAAAAAGAGGAAGAAAGTTTCTCGAATTTCTAATCGGAACTGCAAAACTAATCTGGCTGATTAATTCAGAAGAATCAATTTCGCCATTAATTAGTTTGTGTAAAAAAATTACACCAAGCATGGTTCTACGATCAGACAGAGAAGGAAGAATTATTAGTAAAAGTCTACTACGATAAGAAAGCAAGCGAGTATTAGGATTCCAGTTAAGACTACGGAGTGCAAAGAGCAGAAACTGTTTTTGTACCGATTCTATTCTATCCTGATGAACCTTGTACTGGGGACACCAAATACAAGACCCATATTCAAGAATAGGTCGAACAAGAGAAGTATAAAGAGTTTTAGTAATGTAGGGATCGTTAAATTCCTTCGACCAAAGGCACGATTAGCGGTGGAAGAGATATGTTTGTCATATTTCAGCCTGGGATCTAAAAGGATACCCAAATCATTTACTGACTCAATTCGAACAAGCGGCTTATCATTAAGAATATAATTATTTAAAAAGGACATTCGCCTGTAAGAGGACATTACGTTACACTTACCACAAATAAGATTTAATAAATTTACCCGACACCAGCAACCTTTGACCAGATAAGAAATCAGTAGATGACAGACAAAGCTTAACGTTATCGGCATACATCAGCACCAGAGAGTGAATTATGACAGAAGGAAGTTCATTTATGAACAGAGTTAATAATAAGGGGCCAAGATGACTGCCTTGTGTTACTCCGGAAGTAACTTGAACAGACTAGAGATTAAGCCTTTGAAATAAACCTTTTGGGTTCTAAGAGTTAAGTAGTTAGAGATCCAAAGAATTAAGTTAATTGGAAATCCTAGAAGATGAAGCTTGTGAAGTAAAAGAGAATGATTAACAGAGTCAAAAGCCTTACTAAAATCAGTATAAATAATATCTGTTAGTGGTAGTAGATCTATATTTCACAAGGGTAAAATTATGGAGAAGTTGGCAGTTTCTCAAAAATCTTAGGAATAGCAGACAACTTAGAAATACCACTATAGTTCTCGACGTTACAGTTGTTTCCTTTTTTGTGGAGAGGAATAATAAATGATTCTTTCCAAATACTAGGCAAAGAGCACAATTCCACGGACAATTTAAAACGAATAAACAATGGCTTTAAAATACCTTCAGCACAGTACCTAAGCACACGGCTTTGTACTCCATCAGGTCCCGTGGAAAATACGGGCTTAATGGCCTTTGAATCACGTAGAAGCGAACTTTCAGTTATTAAAGGTCAAAAAATGCAATTAGAGTTATTTACATGATATGGATAAGGCGAAAACATTTGATAAGGTTGTGAACTAAATACCTCGACCTTGCCCGGCGAAATATTTAGATAAAAATGACTACTTTCGTCAACCGTAAGAAATACACAAAAATAGAGTATCACAATTTTCCCTCCAGTGGAAACCAAATAGTTGAGACAAATGCCTAATGATTTGTTGTGTAGGGCTGTGACAATGACTTTAAAGCCGATCTAACCAAACAAATAATCTCACTCATTTGACTTTGACCCCCATTTCTCGTCCGTGGCGACAGGTGGGCGTAGTCCTTTAAAAAATTTTTGAAGTTAGAAGAATAATACTTACATTCAGAAAATAGTGGAAGGGTGGTAAAATGTCTTTACTTAATTCAAGTGAAAACTCTTAAAACAATCATTTCCATTGTTAAAACATAGCGCAACCCTACATTTATCGCATTCTGTTTGCATAAGTCCCGTGCACTGTGGAAATGTTCACCGCTGTCAGCGAAAATTCATAAGTCTCAAATTTGGCGGCAAACTTATTACAAAATTATTATGCATTGTGCAGTAAATCAGCCCAGCAACATTCGCATTATATTAACTACACATTTACATAACTAATTGATAAACTTAAATTAAAATTAACCAAATTGTAATACTCCAGCAGTAGCGCGCCAACTACTGTAGATCGATAGCAAAGCAAAGGCAAAGTCTGAGAGACATGAGCAATGTGGCGATTTAAGTCGCACTTATAAGCTTTAAGGCCGAGAGAACGATAAATCGCGCTTATTATTTTAAGCGGCGTTTTCACATTTTATTTTACACTATTATTAACAAATTCAAATTTGTGCGGTTCTATATCTACCTGTCTGGCAACTCTGGTAAATATTTGATGTTTTCCAACACTAATACGATCAACTATCAACTTTATTTGCATTCATTTCATTATTTCGACAATAAAGTTTTGTTCCGCCGACAGAATTTGCTTTCTAATTTTGAGACGCGTCGATTAAGACCAAAGTCAGACATTTTGACGCAGTCTTCATATGGTGCGCTATACTTAAGAATTACCCGCCAAACACATGTCGAGCAGCATCGCGCCATCTAACGTAGATCGATTGCAAAGCTAGGCAGAGTCTGAGAGACATAAGCAATATGGTGATTTCAGTCGCACTTATAAGTTTTAAGGCCGAGAGAGTGATTCAAGAGCAAGATTTTTTATCTCTTTTACACTTTCACGTTGTTATGTAGCAGCTGGCGCATACCGAGATTTTCATACAATTTTCTTATACTTCACGATATATATTTAACAATTAACAACAGTTCCACCTTATTTTATAATAAGAAGGTACTGTAAAAATTGCAGGCTTCTAGCTTCTACCGTTTGGGCTGCCCAAATGTCACCAATCAGTCAGTCAGTCAGTCAGGTTGAACTCTTTTATATATATAGATATATGGGAGAGATTTCAAATTTTATTTTAAAACCGTAATAATCCATGTTTGGCTGCCAATATTGCCGTAAAGTTTTTATCGAGTTGTTTAAATCTAGTATGCTGGTTCTGGATAAATGAGCCTTACCCGGCCCATACATGGGGCAATTTTAGCACAATCGATTGCGGCAACCAGTTGTCACTCAAATTGGGTCTTTGCCTTACACGCTGCAATCAGATCAGCCAACTTCGTAGCACAACTCGAAAAGGGTGTCGGCAAGTGCCGAATTGATAAACTAAATATTGCAAATAACTGGTTTATTTAAATATATCAATCAAACAAAAATACAAAAATTCAGAAAAAATTTAAAAATTTTACACCTTGAATTTTTTTAATAATAACAACAAAACGAATATCTGAATTTTCATTAATATCCCTATTTTTTGCTAAACAACGCCGCTTAGGAACGGCAGCAAAGGTTCTTCAAATGTTTCGCACACAAAACACAGCCAAGTACCAGGCGATCAGAAAAAACAGTAGCAAGAAAGAACAAAACGGAAAGGGAGACGCCTACAAAGATGCAACTACAACTATAGCCAAACAACCCCGATTATGAAGCTAGAGGTCTTCAAAAGTTTTGCATACAGCGAACATCATCTGAAACCTGGCAAACAAAAAAAATAGCAGCAGGATACTACAAAACCAAAGGGAAACGCCCACTAGCTGTGTCGATTGAGTTGTGCGTTGCTCAAATACACCACAACCAGTTGCGGCAACTCGCTGCTCGTAACAAAAGGTTTTGATACAGAATGTAGTTGGCACAACATCGCAACCGTACCAAACACATTGCAATCGGTTGCCGCAATTCGAAAACCCACTCAAGTTGGGCCAACTGGTTGCCTTGTGTATGGGTCCCATAAGAGTGACTAAAGTATTGTACATGCTAAATTCCAAAGCTATATCTTGAAAATTGTTACTGTTAAACGGTTTTTATCGAATAGCGGGGGAATGGGAGGGAATATATCGGATCCAAAATAAATTTGACCTGTGCCCGCTATACACAAACCTTCATTTCATATTTGGTGTCTCTAGCTCTTATAGTTGCTGAGATCGACGCGTTCATACGTACGGACGGACAGACGGACATGGCCAAATCGAAATCTCTTTTGATACTGATCAATAATATATATACTTTATATGGTCAGAGATGTCTCCTTCTGGCTATTGTAGTGTTCAGCCTAGAGATGAACTTGACATTCGGTGCTCACATAGTTTGCTGGGCTGCACCCACGAACACAAACAAATAAGCAACCGTTATGTCGTTATGTCGATAGCAGCTAGGGTGACTGAGGTGTAAGTTGTCTCCCTATTCTCTATCCTCCTAAACTTGGTTACTCAGTGAAATTCGATGGTTACCTCTTAATATAGATTTCATTTAAAACTAAAAATATAGTGTGACTTGATCATTCAGTTGATCTGGTGACGGACGTTAACAAAATCTTTACTCAATCATATTCGAATTCTAATTCGACAATTCAATACTTCATTGTTAATCACATGATCCTTATGAGAATTCATACCGCATTAGCGACTTGCAAAATTAAATGGACTTATCCTAACGTATCAAATCTAACGTTTAAGCTACGTGTACATATTCAATAAGACCAATATAACCGTTTAAACATACCAAACAATAATAATCTTGCCATACGCAAGTCGTACTCTCTGATCGTTTAACAAAGTGTTGAAAATACAAAATCAATCCGTTGGTGCTTCTTCGCTGGTGCCATTGAAGTTACAGCTGACGTGTTGCATTATCTCTGTGTATAAAATAACTTATTTAAGCGGAAATATCGCACTAAGGATTACAATTTCATGTATGAATACTTTGTGCGTAATAAAGTATTTCATCAAAAAATTTAACTTACAAGAATATATCATTCATGAACAAAACAAATTTTAATTTAGATTCGCATTCGCGTGTGCCGCAAAGTAAAGCACCGCAACAGACGACAATGGAGATTTATGGAAGGATGATTTGGGTATCCTCTTAGATCCCAAGCTTAAGTTTGACAAGCATATCTTTTCCACCGCTAATCGTGCCTTTGGTGTCCTGGGTTTCATTAAGCGTTGGTCGAAGGAATTTAACGATCCCTACATTACTAAAACTCTTTATACTTCTCTTGTTCGACCTATTCTTGAATATGGGTCTTGTATTTGGTGTCCCCAGTACAAGGTTCATCAGGATAGAATAGAATCGGTACAAAAACAGTTTCTGCTCTTTGCACTCCGTAGTCTTAACTGGAATCCTAATACTCGCTTGCTTTCTTATCGTAGTAGACTTTTACTAATAATTCTTCCTTCTCTGTCTGATCGTAGAACCATGCTTGGTGTAATTTTTTTACACAAACTAATTAATGGCGAAATTGATTCTTCTGAATTAATCAGCCAGATTAGTTTTGCAGTTCCGATCAGAAATTCGAGAAACTTTCTTCCTCTTTCTCTTCAAGCTTGTAATACTAACTACCTAATTATAACAACCTTTATCATTTAATATGTAATGCTACTTCTATTTCCTTACTCAGAACTTCACTTTTATGTTATCTGCGTAATCCATAGTTACTTTTTGTCTATTGTTTAATTTATGTAGGACTTTTATTTAGTTTGTACCTATGCATCTGTTCCGCGATCTGCGTTACCGCACGTTATGCGGCGCGCCCCTCGGTCGGTTGGGCGGGAGGTGGGTTGCATTTTGCCTGAGTCCGCGCGTTAACAAGCCCGTGCTTGGTGTCGTTTGGGCCACTTGAATGTATTCCCGCTTTAGTACATCAACGTCCGAAAAATTAAAATAATTAAAATTAAAAAAAATTATCTGCGCTGTAGGGGCCGCTGTGAAGTCTAAGTCGAACAATTATTCACTAAGTAGATATTCCCTTTTCTGTTCCCTATACACTGTTATAACAACTACCTCAGAAGCTGTAGGTTACAGTTTCAGCGGGATCCTAAAAGGTTTTATAACTTCGTTAATGCGAAGCGTAGGTCATCAACACTTCCATCAACTGTATTTTTCGAAAAAAAGACAGATGACTCAGATCAGGCTATTGCCGATCTTTTTGCCGAAATTTTTCAAACGACTTATAGTTCACAACCTTTTCATATGGTTTCGCCTTATCCTTATCATGTAAATAGCTCCAATTGCATTTTGGACCTTTAATAACTGAAAGTTCGCTTCTACGTGATACAAAGGCCATTAAGCCCGAACTTTCAGTTATTAAAGGTCAAAAAATGCAATTAGAGTTATTTACATGATATGGATAAGGCGAAACCATTTGATAAGGTTGTGAACTAAATACCTCGACCTTGCCCGGCGAAATATTTAGATAAAAATGACTACTTTCGTCAACCGTAAGAAATACACAAAAATAGAGTATCACAATTTTCCCTCCCGTGGAAACCAAATAGTTGAGACAAATGCCTAATGATTTGTTGTGTAGGGCTGACAATGACTTTAAAGCCGATCTAACCAAACAAATAATCTCACTCATTTGACTTTGACCCCTATTTCTCGTCCGTGGCGACGGGTGGCCGTAGTCCTTTAAAATATTTTTGAAGTTAGAAGAATAATACTTACATTCAGAAAATAGTGGAAGGGTGGTAAAATGTCTTTACTTAATTCAAGTGAAAACTCTTAAAACAATCATTTCCATTGTTAAAACATAGCGCAACCCTACATTTATCGCATTCTGTTTGCATAAGTCCCGTGCACTGTGGAAATGTTCACCGCTGTCAGCGAAAATTCATAAGTCTCAAATTTGGCGGCAAACTTATTACAAAATTATTATGCATTGTGCAGTAAATCAGCCCAGCAACATTCGCATTATATTAACTACACATTTACATAACTAATTGATAAACTTAAATTAAAATTAACCAAATTGTAATACTCCAGCAGTAGCGCGCCAACTACCGTAGATCGATAGCAAAGCAAAGGCAAAGTCTGAGAGACATGAGCAATGTGGCGATTTAAGTCGCACTTATAAGCATTAAGGCCGAGAGAACGATAAATCGCGCTTATTATTTTAAGCGGCGTTTTCACATTTTATTTTACACTATTCTTAACAAATTCAAATTTGTGCGGTTCTATATCTACCTGTCTGGCAACTCTGGTAAATATTTGATGTTTTCCAACACTAATACGATCAACTATCGTGTCGATATACGCATATCGGTCAACTTTTATTTGCATTCATTTCATTATTTCGGCATTGAAGTTTTGTTCAGCCGACAGAATTTGCTTTCTAATTTTGAGACGCGTCGATTAAGGCCAAAATCAGACATTTTGACGCAGTCTTCATATGGTGCGCTATACTTAAGAATTACCCGCCAAACACATGTCGAGCAGCATCGCGCCATCTACCGTAGATTGATTGCAAAGCTAGGCAGAGTCTGAGAGACATAAGCAATATGGTGATTTCAGTCGCACTTATAAGTTTTAAGGACGAGAGAGCGATTCAAGAGCAAGATTTTTTATCTCTTTTGCACTTTTACGTTGTTATGTAGCAGCTGGCGCATACCGAGATTTTCATACAATTTTCAAATACAGTTTTCTTATATTTCACGATATAATTAACAACAGTTCCACCTTATTTTATAATAAGAAGGAAGTGTAAAAATTGCAGGCTTCTAGCTTCTACCGTTTGGGCTGCCCAAATGTCACCAATCAGTCAGTCAGTCAGGTTGAACTCTTTTATATATATAGATATATGGGAGAGATTTCAAATTTTATTTTAAAACCGTAATAATCCTCGTTTGGCTGCCAATATAGTCGTAAAGTTTTTATCGAGTTGTTTAAATCTAGTATGCTGGTTCTGGATAAATGAGCCTTACCCGGCCCATACACGGGGCAATTTTAGCACAATCGATTGCGGCAACCAGCTGTCACTCAAATTGGGTCTTTGCCTCACACGCTGCAATCAGATCAGCCAACTTCGTAGCACAACTCGAAAAGGGCGTCGGCAAGTGCCGAATTGATAAACTAAATATTGCAAATAACTGGTTTATTTAAATATATCAATCAAACAAAAATACAAAAATTCAGAAAAAATTTAAAAATTTTACACCTTGAATTTTTTTAATAATAACAACAAAACGAATATCTGAATTTTCATTTATATCCCTATTTTTTGCTAAACAACGCCCTTAGGAACGGCAGCAAAGGTTCTTCAAATGTTTCGCACACAAAACACAGCCAAGTACCAGGCGATCAGAAAAAACAGTAGCAAGAAAGAACAAAACGGAAAGGGAGACTCTACAAAGATGCAACTACAACTATAGCAAAACAACCCCGAACATGAAGCTAGAGGTCTTCAAAAGTTTTGCATACAGCGAACATCATCTGAAACCAGGCAAACAAAAAAAATAGCAGCAGGATACTACAAAACCAAAGGGAAACGCCCACAAGCTGTGTCGATTGAGTTATGCGTTGCTCAAATACACCACAACCAGTTGCGGCATCTCGCTGCTCGTAACAAAAGGTTTTGATACAGAATGTAGTTGGCACAACATCGCAACCCTACCAAACACATTGCAATCGGTTGCCGCAATTCGAAAACCCACTCAAGTTGGGCCAACTGGTTGCCTTGTGTATGGGTCCCATAGGAGTGACTAAAGTATTGTACATGCTAAATTCCAAAGCTATATCTTGAAAATTGTTACTGTTAAACGGTTTTTATCGAATAGCGGGGGAATGGGAGGGAATATATCGGATACAAAATAAATTTGACCTGTGCCCGCTATACCCGAACCTTCATTTCATATTTGGTGTTTCTAGCTCTTATAGTTGCTGAGATCGACGCGTTCGTACGGACGGACATGGCCAAATCGAAATCTCTTTTGATACTGATCAATAATATATATACTTTATATGGTCAGAGATGTCTCCTTCTGGCTATTGTAGTGTTCAGCCTAGAGATGAACTTGACATTCGGTGCTCACATAGTTTGCTGGGCTGCACCCACGAACACAAACAAATAAGCAACCGTTATGTCGTTATGTCGTTAGCAGCTAGGGTGACTGAGTTGTCTCCCTATTCTCTATCCTCCTAAACTTGGTTACTCAGTGAAATTCGATGGTTACCTCTTAATATAGATTTCATTTATTCATTTAAAACTCAAAATATAGTGTGACTTGATCATTCAGTTGATCTGGTGACGGACGTTAACAAAATCTTTACTCAATCATATTCGAATTCTAATTCGACAATTCAATACTTCATTGTTAATCACATGATCCTTATGAGAATTCATACCGCATTAGCGACTTGCAAAATTAAATGGACTTATCCTAACGTATCAAATCTAACGTTTAAGCTACGTGTACATATTCAATAAGACCAATATAACCGTTTAAACATACCAAACAATAATAATCTTGCCATACGCAAGTCTTACTCACTGATCGTTTAACAAAGTGTTGAAAATACAAAATCAATCCGTTGGTGCTTCTTCGCTGGGCACATTAAAGTTACAGCTGACGTGTTGCATTATCTCTGTGTATAAGATAACTTATTAAAGCGGAAATATCGCACTAAGGATTACAATTTCATGTCCGAATACTTTGTGCGTAATAAAGTATTTCATCAAAAAATTTAACTTACAAAAATATATCATTCATGAACAAAGCAAATTTTAATTTAGATTCGCATTCGCGTGTGCCGCAAAGTATAGCACCGCAACAGACGACAATGGAGATTGGGGCGGCACGAGGATTTAGGACTTCGCCGACCGGTGACGAATGTCAAATACACAAGTTGTGTGCAAAATTTGCACTGACCAGCCGGCGGCACAAACGATGCTGATCTATACGAAATACAAATGCAAAACTTGTGATCAGAGTTATATACGTTCAAATATCACTTTCTTCACTCGGCACAAGACACTCTTTATATTGCACTACACAATAGATATCTGTCCACTTGGATCAAATGTATTATATATATACTCGTATATATATCGAGTTTTCGCACGGATCATGTGGCCAAATCTTTCCTTTCGCTTGTTCGTTAAATTTAAAGAGAAGTGCGCTAGCATGCGTTCACTTCTTTTTATAGCTCAATACATACATACAGAAATGGTCTACGTTACAAATTCATTTCCAATATTTCAGCTATTGGAATTATTCAAACGTGACTATCTGGCGATAACCGCTTATTCCTTTTTCCTACTCTCGCGCTCGATCTTGGGGAAGGCTACGCCAGTAGAGCGAAGCTCTATTGAGAGCGAGCCCACTGAGAGCGTTAAGCTGACAGTGGCTTCGTCGATAGCTAGCAGCAACATGAGTGAAATGTTCGCGAGCAGATCTTTTGTGAGTGAGTGCGAATATAACAGACTATCCAAAAGGGAATATCTACTTAGCGAATAATTGTTCGACTTAGACTTGACAGAGGCCCCTACAGCGCAGATAATTTTTTTTAATTTTAATTATTTTAATTTTTCGTACGTTGATGTACTAAAACGGGAGTACATTTAAGTGGCCCAAACGACACCAAGCACGGGCTTGTTAACGCGCGGACCCAGGCAAAATGCAACCCACCTCCCGCCCAACCGACCGAGGGGCGCGCCGCATAACGTGCGGTAACGCAGATCGCGGAACAGATGCATAGGTACAAACTAAATAAAAGTCCTACATAAATTAAACAATAGACAAAAAGTAAGTATGGATTACGCAGATAACATAAAAGTGAAGTTCTGAGTAAGGAAATAGAAGTAGCATTACATACTAATGATAAAGGTTGTTATAATTAGAACTTAGAATACGAAAAGGGTTATGGATAACATAGTTAGTATTACAAGCTTGAAGAGAAAGAGGAAGAAAGTTTCTAGAATTTCTGATCGGAACTGCAAAACTAATCTGGCTGATTAATTCAGAAGAATCAATTTCGCCATTAATTAGTTTGTGTAAAAAAATTACACCAAGCATGGTTCTACGATCAGAAAGAGAAGGATGATTTATTAGTAAAAGTCTACTACGATAAGAAAGCAAGCAAGTATTAGGATTCCAGTTAAGACTACGGAGTGCAAAGAGCAGAAACTGTTTTGTACCGATTCTATTCTATCCTGATGAACCTTGTACTGGGGACACCAAATACAAGACCCATATGCAGGAATAGGTCGAACAAGAGAAGTATAAAGAGTGTTAGTAATGTAGGGATCGTTAAATTCTTTAGACCAGCGCTTAATGAAACCTGGGACACCAAAGGCACGATTAGTGGTGGAAGAGATATGTTTGTCAAATTTCAGCCTGGGATCTCAAAGGATACACAAATCATTTACTGACTCAATTCGAACAAGCGGCTTATCATGAAGAATATAATTATTTAAAAAGGGCATTCGCCCGTAAGAGGACATTACGTTACACTTACCACAAATAAGATTTAATAAATTTACCCGACACCAGGTTTGAAAACTGTCAAGATCAGTTTGCAACCTTTGACCAAATCAGTAGATGACAGACAAAGTTTAACATTATCGGCATACATCAGCACCAGAGAGTGAATTATGACAGAAGGAAGGTCATTTATGAACAGAGTTAATAATAAGGGGCCAGATGACTTCCTTGTGTTACTCCGGAAGTAACTTGAACAGACTAGAGATTAAGCCTTTGAAATAAACCTTTTGGGTTCTAAGAATTAAGTAGTTAGAGATCCAAAGAATTAAGTTATTTGGAAATCGTAGAAGATGAAGCTTGTGAAGTAAAAGAGAATGAGTAACAGAGTCAAAAGTCTTACTAAAATCAGTATAAATAACATCTGTTTGGAAGTAAATTCCAATAGGTTAGTGGTAGTAGATCTATAGTATATTTCACAATGGTAAAATTATGGAGAAGTTGGCAGTTTCTCAAAAATCTTAGGAATAGCAGACAACTTAGAAATACCACTATAGTTCTCGACGTTACAGTTGTTTCCTTTTTTGTGGAGAGGAATAATAAATGATTCTTTCCAAATACTAGGGAAAGAGCTTAACTCCACGGACAATTTAAAAAGAATAAATAATGGCTTTAAAATACCTTCAGCACAGTACCTAAGCACACGGCTTGGTACTCCATCAGGTCCCGTGGAAAATACGGGCTGAATGGCCTTTGAATCACGTAGAAGCGAACTTTCAGTTATTAAAGGTCCAAATATGCAATTAGAGTTATTTACATGATATGGATAAGGCGAAACCATTTGATAAGGTTGTGAACTAAATACCTCGACCTTGCCCGGCGAAATATTTAGATAAAAATGACTACTTTCGTCAACCGTAAGAAATACACAAAAATAGAGTATCACAATTTTCCCTCCAGTGGAAACCAAATAGTTGAGACAAATGCCTAATGATTTGTTGTATAGGGCTGTGACAATGACTTTAAAGCCGATCTAACCAAACAAATAATCTCACTCATTTGACTTTGACCCCCATTTCTCGTCCGTGGCGACGGGTGGGCGTAGTCCTTTAAAATATTTTTGAAGTTAGAAGAATAATACTTACATTCAGAAAATAGCGGAACTGTGGTAAAATGTCTTTACTTAATTCAAGTGAAAACTTTTAAAACAATCATTTCCATTGTTAAAACATAGCGCAACCCTACATTTATCGCATTCTGTTTGCATAAGTCCCGTGCACTGCGGAAATGTGCACGGCTGTCAGCAAAAATTCAAATGTCTCAAATTTGGCGGCAAACTTATTACATGTTGGTACTAACAAATATCGACCGACCGCCATGGAAAATCGATCATCAATCGATAATGCGATTGCAGCTGTTCCGATTTACTATAAATAATAATAATGTTATTGTTTAGTAAATCAGCCCAGCAACATTCGCATTATATTAACTACACATTTACATAACTAATTAATAAAATTAAATGACTAAAATTAACCAAATTGTAGTACTCCAGCAGTAGCGCGCCAACTACCGTAAATCGATAGCAAAGCATAGGCAAAGTCTGAGAGACATGAGCAATATTGCGATTTCAGTCGCACTTATAGGTTTTAAGCCCGAGAGAGCGATTCAAGAGACATTTTTATCTCTTTTGCAAAATTAGTTTTGCAGTCCGTTCAGAAATTCCAGAAACTTTCTTCCTCTTTCTCTTCAAGCTTGTAATACTAACTATGCTATCCATAACCCTTTTCGTATTCTATGTTCTAGAATGTGTGTTTAGCGACGTATAATTTGTAAATTAAATATTTAACAGGCTCGACGTCAACAATTCAGGGTGAATATAGAAAGGTAGATATTTGAAAAGTATTGGCTGGTCATATAGCGCTATTTCGGATGCTGCCAAGCATCCTCATCAGTGACCTTATTGTTAGAAATTTTTGTCCAAACTTGTCCGTATATGAGTAGTAGTCGGCTAGATTCGAACCCGAGTGCTCCCGTCTGTAAGGCGGATGCCTTAACCTCTGCCCCACTTGCTGTCCGATCCCGGCTTGAACTAATTACTGTCATCAACAGGTCCATTTGAAATTCTAAGTCCGCACCAAAGCTTAATCCCGTTATCTAAGTTTCTAACCCTTACAGTTCTATTTTATTATTATTAGAACCACTTGTAATTCTAATTATAACAACCTTTATCATTTAATATGTAATGCTACTTCTATTTCCTTACTCAGAACTTCACTTTTATGTTATCTGCGTAATCCATAGTTACTTTTTGTCTATTGTTTAATTTATGTAGGACTTTTATTTAGTTTGTACCTATGCATCTGTTCCGCGATCTGCGTTACCGCACGTTATGCGGCGCGCCCCTCGGTCGGTTGGGCGGGAGGTGGGTTGCATTTTGCCTGGGTCCGCGCGTTAACAAGCCCGTGCTTGGTGTCGTTTGGGCCACTTGAATGTACTGCCCGTTTTAGTACATCAACGTAGCATCAATGTAGCAGCTGACGCATACCGAAATTTGCAGGCTTCTAGATTCTACCGTTTGGGCTGCCCAAATGTCACCAATCACTGAGTCAGTCAATTTGAACTCTTTTATATATAAGTTTGTTTGTATGTATGCACACATGGAAACGCAGATCATCACATACAAATGAATTGATGCTCTAGACTCGGCGGTCGCTAAGCATCTGCGAGAGCCACGAACTTGGTGGGATCTGCTGCAGCGTTGCTCTTGATCTCACGACCCGAAGCGGCAGGTCCCACCCGAAGCGACAGGTCCCCCGAACAAATACGAAGCGTGTGGGGTAGGTCGCGTTGGAAATTTTAAGTGACTTTTGTTCCCAAGGTCTGCCATCTCTATTTGTTCTTTGGTTGGTGGTTCCACACAAGCGAAACGATTACTGTTTTGATGAGAGCACCGATATGCGTATACACAATAATTGGTGCTGCCATACCATAAAGCGCGCTTATTAGATTTTATAAATTATACTCGAAAGTAAAATTATATTGCTAAATGTTATTTATTGCCTATTCAAAATAGTATTTTAAAATCAATGTAGTACATTAAAATAACTTCTTATTAAATAATTATAGTTACATACATATTTCTGTGAAATTTAGTTTGATTTTAATTTTATAAATATGAGTGAAATGAATTTAATTTAATATTCAAAAATTAAATTAAATAGCCAAAATAACAAAGCTCTGCTTATAACGCTCTTGAATAATGTCAAAATCAGAATATGGAACAAGTAAGAATGCTATAGTCGAGTATACC
Source organism: Hirtodrosophila confusa (assembly GCA_035043065.1). NCBI lineage: Eukaryota > Metazoa > Arthropoda > Insecta > Diptera > Drosophilidae > Hirtodrosophila > Hirtodrosophila confusa. The sequence goes on from JAWNNI010000202.1 coordinate 78,971, forward strand.
CGACTACGAAACTCCCTGTACCCAGGTCAAAAATTTCCGATCGCATCTTCGTTAACTTACACATACATACACAGATACGCACACGCACGAGCCACAGCGCAAGCCAGGCATTTTAAGTTGTGACTGTGCTTCTTCTTCCCCTTGCTGCAGCACTGAATCTTCTTTCGTGAATAACTTAGGTGTTTATTATCCGATCGACTTGAAATTTGGACAGTAGATTAAGAGGGACTAAAGTATTGGACATGCCAAATCTTAAAGCTATATCTTGAAAATTGTAACTGTAAAACGGTTTTTATCGAATAGCGGGGGAACGGGGGGAGATATCTCAAATCTAAAATAAACTTGACCTGCTCCCGCTATACACGAACATTCCAAATTTGGTGTCTCTAGCTCTTATAGTTGCTGAGATCCTTGCGTTCATACATACGGACAGACAGACGGACAGACGGACAGACAGACGGACATGGCCAAATCGAAATGTCTTTTGATACTGATCAAGAATATATATACTTTATAGGGTCGGAGATGTCTCCTTCTGCCTGTTACATACTTTTGCACAAATCCAATACCCCCTTTTTACCCATTTTATGGGTACAGGGAGTAAAAATTTCTGCCTAATACACATAGTATGTATGTATGTACATATGTATGTAAATATCATCTGATAGAAATAATTATTATTTTTAAAGAAGCACATAGTAGTATATGACAATGGGACCATAGTTCAAAACATGCCAGAAATTATAATTATGATTATCACGAACTGAAGCCAACATCGCATATGTACATACATACATAGATATGTTTAACATTTTTAAAAACTAACTAAAAACGGCTCTGTAGCGCTATGGGCATCTGGCCTCAAAAAATTATACTTTGTAATTCAGTAGTTAATGGTAATAGCTTTAAGATTGATACATACTGATACGTACAGAATGGACGCATTTGAAGTTTCAGTTGAACGGTTACATTTTCACTTGAACAGTTTTATATAACTCAACCATAATAACAAAACTCGTGCACTCTGAGTTCAGTCTAATAAGTTGTCATGCCGGCCGATTGAATGCATGATTTTTTTGACATTGACTTTTTTTGGTTTAGCGGTACATATGTATATCTATACTAGGGAATTATACGCATTAAACTACATTTGTACATATGAAATGATTGTAAGGATACAGGTACAGGGTTTTTTTGTAGTTCAGAATGCAGCAGGTGTGTGTTAAAAAAATAAAATCTTCCTTGGCCGTGATGGAAAATGAGATAAATTAATGTGCCGAGTATCAATAGCTAGTCTCTTAAATTGTGGTTTTTAATTTCAAGAAATTAGGGATGAAAGGAAAAGGAAGGATCACGCCCACCTTTCTCTTCAAGAATTCTAACTTAAATTCGAACGTTTACAAAAGCACAAGACCCAAATTCAGTTATCTTTCAGTTAATAATCGATGCCTCCAAATTTGTCAATTTCTCCTATAGTGCAGCGCAAGCCACAACAAAAACAAACATCATCTGTTGAGCGCGTATTCAATTTTACGCACTCAAAGTTAGAAACTGTACACATCGAACTGATATCTTATAGCTGCCACAGGAAGTTCGGACCACATTTTCATATACATGTATGTATGTACATACTAGCAGGGTATGAATTCTAGGTACTAAAAAAACAATTTGACGTACAGGGTATTTTATGCAAGACTCAATGATCTCCGCATGCATGCCCGTCGTGGTTGGCCAAACCATTGAAATAGCAAATAAACGAAAACAATTCTCGTGCATATACATACATACATATATGTATGTATGTATGCACGCATGCGAACACAGAACAGCGCATATATTTATTGTTTCTCTCGACTCGGCGGTCGCTAAGCATCTGCGATCTGCCGCAGCGCTGGGCTCGCTCTCACGACTCGAAGGGGCAGGTCCCACCCGAACAAATACGAAGCGTATGGGACCTGCCGCGTTGAAAATTTTGGTGCAAAACGTTCCCAAAGACTGTCAACTCTAATACTAGCTTTCAAAGGAACAATGTCGGAAAATTTAGTTTTTTTATAGAAAAAAATTTCTGCAGGGGTAGATAATTGTATACAATCACTAGCAACTCGCAAAATGTCTCTTACAAACTTGAGCGAAATGCGTCAAGTATCAGACTTAAGATTTTGGGCAAACAAACATTTACATTTTGATTTACATAGATACATATGAAGGCCATGCTAAACATCAGAGGTTAGACTAATACGATGAAGGAGTGACCCAGTTTTATTGATTTAAGGTATACAAATATTAGCTTTCTTTTTAGGAGAGCTCCTTCAAAATAATTGCAAATTATTTAACGCTAACCGAATTATACTGTATTTTATATATTATTGAAAATAATCAAATAGCTTTTAATTTATATTCATCTTATATTCTATATGTCAAATGGTTTGACGATGTTAAAAACACAACTCGTACTTTTTGTATGAACAAAAATGTTGATACTAATTGCATAAACAAAATGTTACCCCGGGTATTATTTTAGGTGCAACCAAGTTCGTGGTGACTCACATATTTCTGGAATGACGCTTTCCACATGAAATTCTTTATCATCTGAATTATTGTAATAGACACCACTGTCGTCTAGTACACCGTCCTCATCCATGTTGGTGCTACACTCGATTTGTCTGAGTTCAGCTTTCAAATCCTCCCGGCGTCGTTCTATAAGACAATCTAGTTCGTTTTTACTTTTTAAGACAAGCTTTTCTGTTTGGATTGTATGTAATCTTGGTTGGAAAAATAAATGGGGTCTTGTTTTTGTTCGAATCTGATTTTGTTGATAAGTCATCGATGACTCCCAAGTTTTGAAATCCTTTATTCGTAACATTTTTTTTTCCAGACATCTGATTTCAAGTTGCTTTCGCTTTCTATCCAAAAATAATGAATCACGCTCCCTTTGAACTAACGCTCTTTCCTGTAGTTCTTGTATCTCCAATTTTTTTCTATTTGAGCTTTCTTATCCTCATTTTTTCTTAACCGTGACTCCTCTTGGCAAAATTTTTGCAATGTTCCCAAAAGGGACCCAAACATGCGACGGTTTCGAGCTCGCGATTCGGAATCCATACCTTGAGCTTCAACAATTTCTTCTCTCGAGGGCAACTCTCGAATTACACGTGAATTTATCCGAGGAGTTGGCAGCCAAAACTCGTCCTTGTCTCCTTTAGAGAGTCTATTTAATGTCATTTTCGAATCGTACATATGCCGCCTTTGTTTTAAAGGCTCATGCCGTTGAATGATTCTGTCTTGATTTTGTTCATTTCTGTTACTTCCGCTATCTGGATTATACTTCTCCATTCTACAAAAATAAAACTAATATGTATGTATATCTTTGCTTGGATAATATGAAATAAAAACCTGGAGTCCTTTATTCCCCGACCAACAAATCGGCGAATATTTTCATTTAAAGTGATTAACGATTGCCTGGCAGAATTAAGCTTTTTCTGTAAGTCACTAACGGATGATAAGACAATAATATCTTCCATTGCAGTGAATTTTATTATTTTTTATATTATAGGCTTGGATAGTTGATATTAAGGTAAGGGTGAAAGAATAAATAATCGATTTTGCTATCATCGATGGCTTTCTATCGAAGTTCATATTACGGGAATTCCTGAAAAAATTTACTTCCAATGGTCATTTTTGGATGTTTCTATCCCACTCGTTCTTGTTCGATACTAAGGTAATAGTTGTCGAATGTAATAAGCTATTCACAATGAGCACATCATCGGGGAACTCATGGGAAGATGGTGGATGGTGGAACACCGATTCACATTGCCACCATCTACCAAAATTCAACCTTTGGCGTACCAAGAAAATTTGTAAAATATTAATTAAAATTAATTTCATTAAGAAATTGGTTGTTGTTGTTGCTGTTTTGCAGCATAACAATGATTTAATTAATAAACTAATGACGGAACTCGACAAAACAGACGAAATTTAGTTTCTAGAGCAGCAGGCAGACGACGACGATCGTTACTTTATAAAATATTCAATCTACTGCTACTACTACTTAATTTTTATATTAAATGTAATTTTGGCCATGGTTTGATCCCAAGATGGATTTGGCATTTAAATTTTATTCATTTCTTGGAGTCCATATTGTGGCCATTATGCATGTCTTTTTAGGTCAGTCAGTCAGGTATTACAAATTTATATATGTATAAGATTCAGCCATTTCTCATTTGTTTTTTACTTTTACTCTTCTTGTTTTAGTCATTTATTTTTGTTCACATTGCTTAGATTTTCGTAGTGAATATCAAATATTCAGTGTTGCATACGAAACCAATCGGCTTAAATCGAAAAGGCACGTGTGGGATAGGAACATCCAAATGAGATGGTCAAATTTCGGCACGGGTAAATCTATGGGACCATCATGCTTGATGATGGGGGTTGGTAGATGGTGGTTCAGTGTGAATAGCCTATAAAATGCTGAAATTTTCACAGTAGGTTCCACCATCAACTAATGAATTACATAGATATGTTAAAGTAGGATGTTTTGAGGTCTTCGAGCGACTTCGGCAAACAAAGCCGAACTACTAGCGCCCCAGTCGGGTATCGGCCCCGGCCCGAACAAATATTTACTCTTGGATCGACACCAGAACGATGAGCTTGGCCTTTGTCGCTTGCGCTCTCATTTCGTTTCTGTGTAGTGTCCAAGTACGTACATGCGATTGCATCTATGCGTGGGCAATGAAAAATGGCAACAGTGCATGGCAATGTTGAGCGTGCTCAATTCTTTTTAGAAATCGACGAAACGGCAGCCAAGACAGGCCCCTGAGCTTTCTAAATGGGTTTGAATTAAAAATGTCGAATTTCGTATTTTACCACCAATTTTCGGACCATGCGATGCATTTTCCAAAATCGGTATCACATGAATGGAATCTTTTAATGTGTAGAGCTTTGAAAATTAATTTTAAGGTGATCGGACTTAAATTAGACTTTCGCCCAAACAACCTTTGTCAAATGATTTTTTCTGTAGATCTTTAAAAATGAGTTTGAAGCCGATTGCATGGTAAACACAAAAGTTTCTAGCTCTTACGGCTTGGGCTGTGCGATGATTGTCAACCAGCCAGTCAGTCAGCACGAACTCTTTTATATATATAGATCAGAGCTCGCAAAATATGCTCAACCAAATTTTTCAGCTCGGTCTGCTCAGTCAAAAGACTGATAAAAATGAAACAGCATGGCGCACGGTCTCAACAGCAACCCTTTTTTTCGTTTCGTTTAGGTTCTCGCTCTTGGGTTTCGGGTTGAGCGCAACACACAATCGGTCTTTCGCTAACCGTTTTGGGCGAGCAGACTCGTTCGTCGCTCAGGTACCGAGCGGTCAGTAACTGTGTTGTTGCTGTGTTTTCATAATGTTGTAGCCTTAGATATTTCAACGCAGGCAAAGCATGGAAGAGGAAGGGAGAAAACGATAGGGCTCTAATGTGTGTACACATGCGAATGCATTAAGAGAATTAATTTTTATTAATTTAATTGCCGACAATTTCGCTATAAATCGAACTACAGTGCACTGCATCGAGTGTGCACTATGTTTGTTAACAAAATTTACATGCAAGATAAAATGTAAACTAAATTGGTTGTGGTATATTTTTCCAAAATTGTGTTTATAAAATAAAATAACAAAAACATTAAAACTATCTCCATGACTTTTATAACTCAACAAATTATGAATTTAATTTAACAATTAACAGCGAATTAATATTATCGGCATAAATTTTTTGGTATGCATACCCATGCGACTAATCCACGCACACATGCGCAAAAGACCGTTTTACGAATTTTTACGAAGCAAAGGCCTTTGAGTGAGCACTGACCCGAAAGACCGAGCAAAAGCGGTTGTTGGTTGAGCAAAGACCGAATCGAGCCAAAACGATGTTTGAGGGTCTTTTCACGACAGTTTCGCATCGTGTCGGTTGGCGACCGGTCATTTGCTGACTACACACAGTAGAGGGACCGTTTTTTGCGAGCTCTGACTAAAACAAAAGGACTCCAAGAGCTGCTGGCTGCCCGATGGATTGGCCATATTCCATGGGGTCAGCACATTCAGCACACTGTCGCAGCGGATGTTGCGAAACAGCGAGCGCTGGCCAATGTTTCTGTAGCGACCAAATGCCGGCGCTGCAGTTCATAGCGCCGCGGTCTGCGCGACTCTTGGATGACGTGCGGGCGAGGGAAGGGGGAATAGCGCTGCAGCTCATGTTTCAGCGGCCAGCGCGACTTGTAGCTGGCGTGAAAGGCGAAGTGACGGGGAGCGCCAGCCGGTGTTAACTTATTTATACTAATAGATAGTACTTCAAAAAGTTTCCTAAATTTTGATCAAAATCGGACCACATAGCTCCTATAGAAACAATCAGACCAAAATTGAGTTTAGTATAAAAACATTACTGATAGGGTATATAGATTCGGGACGCCGAAGATAGCCGTTTTTTTTATATTGTTAAATTTAGTACGTTTGGTTAAGCTATCTTTTTAAGCAACAATATTTTTCATACAACTAAATTTTCGATCGATTGGTCCTATGGGAGCTATGTATATGATATAGTGCTCCGACCCTACTGGTTTTCAAATATGTACTGCCTGCACCGAAAACAAATATCTGTGGCAAATTTCATAATAATCGCTATAAATTGAGCGAATAATTTGAATGCAAGCAGACTGAATGGGTGCATCGTACTTGTATACTTGTAATACCCCGGCTCCGGCAATTACTTTGAAGCCAAACTTACCAAACAAATAATCTCACTCATTTGACTTTGACCCCCATTTTAAGCACATTTTTATACTCTGTTCCCGAGGGGAAAAAGAGTATATTGGGTTTTCCACACCCTTGAAGCTAGAGCAACCAAACTTGGTACACATGTTGGTGTATACCCTCAATTTATGAAGTGTCGAGATCGTCCACCCACCCCCACAATTTGGTGAAAACAAGTATCTATAACATTTTTAAAGCTATAGTCACCAAATTTGGCATGCAGACTTATGTTGAGATTCTTGACAGATCTGCATCAAAATATTTTTCCCCCGCTTATGAGCAAAATCTATATCTCCCACACCTGTACAGGTAGAGTCACCAAATTAAGCATACAGACTACTGTTTTCTTCGCGTCTCTTTCCAAACCCACACATAAGCAAATTATACCGGCCTGGGAACAGAGTATTCTGCTGTCGGATACGTCTGTATGCCTTTTATATATATAGATCAGAGCTCGCAAAATATGCTCAACCAAATTTTTCAGCTCGGTCTGCTCAGTCAAAAGACTGATAAAAACGAAACAGCATGGCGCACGGTCTCAACAGCAACCCTTTTTTTCGTTTCGTTTAGGTTCTCGCTCTTGGGTTTCGGGTTGAGCGCAACACACAATCGGTCTTTCGCTAACCGTTTTGGGCGAGCAGACTCGTTCGTCGCTCAGGTACCGAGCGGTCAGTAACTGTGTTGTTGCTGTGTTTTCATAATGTTGTAGCCTTAGATATTTCAACGCAGGCAAAGCATGGAAGAGGAAGGGAGAAAACGATAGGGCTCTAATGTGTGTACACATGCGAATGCATTAAGAGAATTAATTTTTATTAATTTAATTGCCGACAATTTATATATAAATCGAACTACAGTGCACTGCATCGAGTGTGCACTATGTTTGTTAACAAAATTTACATGCAAGATAAAATGTAAGCTAAATTGGTTGTGGTATATTTTTCCAAAATTGTGTTTATAAAATAAAATAACAAAAACATTAAAACTATCTCCATGACTTTTATAACTCAACAAATTATGAATTTAATTTAACAATTAACAGCGAATTAATATTATCGGCATAAATTTTTTGGTATGCATACCCATGCGACTAATCCACGCACACATGCGCAAAAGACCGTTTTACGAATTTTTACGAAGCAAAGGCCTTTGAGTGAGCACTGACCCGAAAGACCGAGCAAAAGCGGTTGTTGGTTGAGCAAAGACCGAATCGAGCCAAAACGATGTTTGAGGGTCTTTTCACGACAGTTTCGCATCGTGTCGGTTGGCGACCGGTCATTTGCTGACTACACACAGTAGAGGGACCGTTTTCTGCGAGCTCTGACTAAAACTAAAGGACTCCAAGAGCTGCTGGCTGCCCGATGGATTGGCCATATTCCATGGGGTCAGCACATTCAGCACACTGTCGCAGCGGATGTTGCGAAACAGCGAGCGCTGGCCAATGTTTCTGTAGCGACCAAATGCCGGCGCTGCAGTTCATAGCGCCGCGGTCTGCGCGACTCTTGGATGACGTGCGGGCGAGGGAAGGGGGAATAGCGCTGCAGCTCATGTTTCAGCGGCCAGCGCGACTTGTAGCTGGCGTGAAAGGCGAAGTGACGGGGAGCGCCAGCCGGTGTTAACTTATTTATACTAATAGATAGTACTTCAAAAAGTTTCCTAAATTTTGATCAAAATCGGACCACATAGCTCCTATAGAAACAATCAGACCAAAATTGAGTTTAGTATAAAAACATTACTGATAGGGTATATAGATTCGGGACGCCGAAGATAGCCGTTTTTTTTATATTGTTAGATTTAGTACGTTTGGTTAAGCTATCTTTAAGCAACAATATTTTTCATACAACTAAATTTTCGATCGATTGGTCCTATGGGAGCTATGTATATGATATAGTGCTCCGACCCTACTGGTTTTCAAATATGTACTGCCTGCACCGAAAACAAATATCTGTGGCAAATTTCATAATAATAGCTATAAATTGAGCGAATAATTTGAATGCAAGCAGACTGAATGGGTGCATCGTACTTGTATACTTGTAATACCCCGGCTCCGGCAATTACGTTGAAGCCAAACTTACCAAACAAATAATCTCACTCATTTGACTTTGACCCCCATTTTAAGCACATTTTTATACTCTGTTCCCGAGGGGAAAAAGAGTATATTGGGTTTTCCACACCCTTGAAGCTAGAGCAACCAAACTTGGTACACATGTTGGTGTATACCCTCAATTTATGAAGTGTCGAGATCGTCCACCCACCCCCACAATTTGGTGAAAACAAGTATCTATAACATTTTTAAAGCTATAGTCACCAAATTTGGCATGCAGACTTATGTTGAGATTCTTGACAGATCTATATCAAAATATTTTTCCCCCGCTTATGAGCAAAATCTATATCTCCCACACCTGTACAGGTAGAGTCACCAAATTAAGCATACAGACTACTGTTTTCTTCGCGTCTCTTTCCAAACCCACACATAAGCAAATTATACCGGCCTGGGAACAGAGTATTCTGCTGTCGGATACGTCTGTATGCCAAATTTGGTGACTACCTGCACAGGTGTGGGAGATATAGATTTTGCTATCTCGACACTTCATAAATTGATGGTATACACCAAGAAGTTTGCTTACTCTAGCTTCAAGGGTGTGGGAAAAAATTGCGTTCATACGGACATTTTGCAAACCCAATATACTCTTTTTCCCTTCGGGAACAGAGTATAAAAACAAGGAAGGAAGGAAAAAACATGAGCACAGAATTACATAGCGACCTCCAAGGTATAACACTCGCTCTAGCAGCACAATTAGCCAGAAATAGGGCGGAGATTCCCAGCGAGCTTTGGTCAGCCATAAACGCCGCTTTGGCCCAAGCGTAGGAGACTTATAGGGCAACGGTGTCGAGTTCATAAAGTCAGACAGGGTGACTAATGACACGAGCTCGCACAATCCGCTGACAGCCCAATCTAGAAATTGAAACACATCAGCTCGACAAAGTTTGCAGGGAGTACGAACCAACGTTCCAGCAGCGCCTACTCACATTTTTGTGGACAACGGGGAACTTGAGTCGAATCAAAGGGTACACGCTTAGCAGCGACAGCTTCCAATTGATGGCTGCATGCAGCAAGCACGTAGAGAGCGGGGAAATTCGCCACGAAATAGAACGAGTCTCGGCAGACCAAGACCGGAGGTGGTACAAATCCGCAAATGGAGGCTGATCTTCGATGGAGACCCGAAGGGGATGCCGGTGGCTGAATATCTGGATTCCTGCCGTGGTCCGATGTTCTAAGAGATTTTCATGGCTTGGTAAATGGACAGACGAAAGAGTGGTACTGGATGTACATACGTACCTCTGGAGTCCCGGATTGGCGAATTTGCGCTATGGCTTACAACAGCAATTGTACCGTGGGGTAGGAAACTAAATATTTGAGCCTAATGTTTTGTGTGTAGGGCTATGAAAATGTCTTTGAAACCGATCTAACTAAACAAATAATCCCACTCATTTGCCGTTGACTTCCATTTCCTGCCCGTGGCGACGCGGAGTAGATTTTCCGAAATCATTGCCATTTGAAGCCAATTCCAAGAAAATTACTAAGAATCCAGACTAAAGCTTTCCAACTCTTTTCCGCCCGTTTTTGCCCGCAAAGTACCGATGTTTTTGTATTTATATTTGGGAATTAGTATGAAGCCATTCGCATGAAAAACGAAAATGCTTATTTCAAGGTTTCACCCATTTTACAACCGTGGGCGTGGATTTTTCAAAACCGGTAGCTCATGTGTCGTATTATTTAATGTGTAGAACCATGAAAATGAGTTTGAAGCCAATCGCATGAAAATTTAAACTGTCGAACGCCAGAGATTGTGGGTGGGATTTTCCGAAATTCCGTCTTAGTGTGCACTTTCATCATAGATGGAACCTACTGTGAAAATTTCAGCGTCCTAGCTCTTACGGTTTGGGCTGTGCGATGATTGTCAATCAGTCAGTCAGTCAATAATCAGGACAAACTGTTTTAATGTATATACATAGATTAACTAGACTAAATAGAATAGATAAAAATAACTCACCGACCGAGAAATGGTCCCAGCTAAAGGCTTTGGAGCAGAGGCAGAACGAATATGCGCAGGCCAGAGCCCGGGTATTGGGGGAAGCACCGGCAGACTTAGAAAAGGCGATCATTTCCATAGCCGAGCGATCCCGATATTTGAATGTAGGAGATGGAATCGTTTCGGACTGCAGCGACTGGAGCGCTTCGTACGGATTCGGATGAGGTACAACCGATCACGGAAATACCTATTCGAAGAAACGTGCGTCAGCTCTGCCGTTTCTTGGGAACCGCTGGATGGTACCGTCGCTTCGTCCGCCATTTTTCAGCTGAATCGGCACCACTCACAGATTGCCTAAAGGGGAAAGGAGGATTTAAAACGACTGATGAAGCTTTGAAAGCCTACGTGAAATTAAAAAAGGCTCTTACCAGCGCTCCTTTGTTGGTTCAACCAGACTTCAAGAAGCCATTCTTCATTCAATGTGATGTGAGCCACGTGGGAATCGGAGCAGTGCTATTCCAACTTGACGAAGACATTTGTTAGCGTCCAATAACCTTCTTCTCTCTTAAATTGCGAGGAGCTCATGAAGAGTATGTGAACCGGATCAAGTTAGTTCCTGGGTTTGCGAGTAGAGGATGGATGCTTGTTCAAGAAGACGCAATTTGTGAGGCCGGATATGAAAAAATTCCAATGGAAGCTCTGGATTCCCGAGTCGCTGTCGAGCACCCTTATCCAAGAAGCGCACAAGAGCGGCGCATCTATGCATGGAGGAGTAGCGCGGACATTGGAAAGGCTGAAGTAGATGTACTACTGGCCGCGGATTGCAGTACAAGTGAAAGACTACGTTGCCGGTCGTGATACGTGCGAGGAGACCAAACATTCGACACAGACAAAGAGACCAGTAATGGGTGCGGAAACCAAAACGGAGAGGACCATGCAGAAAATGTATTGGATTTTCTGGGACCGTATCGGAGGTCACGCCAGCATAACGTCATGATCCTGATAGCGCTGACTCACTTGTCCAAATTAGTTTGTTGAAGGCTTTGCCAAAAGCAACGTCAGCGGCAGTGATCCGATTTTTGCATTCGGAGGTATTTTCAGCAGTTGGTGTACCAGAAGTGGTGCACACGGATAATGGCAAATAGTTTGTATCTGCTGAGTTTACAGACTTCTTGAGCCGATGCATCAGCCACATGCGATCAGAGAACTATGTACCACAGGCAAACGCAGCTCTGATGTGAAGCATGGCATCGCACATTAGGTCAAATGACCGATATTTCTGAACAAAACTGCAAAAATGAAATTGCCGTTGTTGTTGTTTTTTAGTAGAAAATGCTTCAAAACAAAGACGCGTCATATTTGTCTGTTCTAAGAATAAAGCACTGTTATGCAGCTGTTTGTTTAAATCGATCGATGCAAGTTTGTCTTCACTTGTGCTTGCGTGGTTGGCTTTGCATGATCTTCTTCAATTGCGCAATACTCAAATTGTGTTGCAAATAATTCAATTGTGTAAAATAGAAAATAAAGATACACGTAAGTATATGTTTTTTATTAAAACAGCTTCTTATTTATGACGCAATATTTGTAAATAATTTTTACCCCATTTTACCTCTTTCAAATTTTAATAAGTAAGAATGCTATAGTCGAGCATACCCGAAAATGGGTAAAAAGGGGTATTACATCTGTGCAAATGTATGTAACAGACAGAAGGAGACATCTCCGACCCTATAAAGTATATATATTCTTGATCAGTATCAAAAGAGATTTCGATTTGGCCATGTCCGTCTGTCTGTCCGTATGAACGCGTCGATCTCAGCAACTACAAGAGCTAGAGACACCAAATTTGAAATGTAGGTTCCTGTATACCATACGCAGATCAAGTTTGTTTCATATTTCAGATATCTCCCCCGTTCCGCCGCAAATCGATTAAAACTGTTTTACAGGAACAATTTTCAAGATATAGCTTAAAGATTTGGCATGTACAATACTTTAGTCTCTTTTAATCTACTGTCCAAATTTCAAGTCGATCGGATAATAAACACGGAAGTTATTCACGAAGAAGATTCAGTGATGCAGCGAGAGGGGGAAGAAGAAGCATGCCAAATCTTAAAGCTATATCTTGAAAATTGTTACTGTAAAACGGTTTTAATCGATTTGCGGGGAAACGGGGGGAGATATCTGAAATATGAAACAAACTTGATCTGCGTATGCTATACAGGAACCTACATTTCAAATTTGGTGTCTCTAGCTCTTGTAGTTGCTGAGATCGACGCGTTCATACGGACAGACGGACAGACAGACGGACATGGCCAAATCGAAATCTCTTTTGATACTGATCAAGAATATATATACTTTATAGGGTCGGAGATGTCTCCTTCTGTCTGTTACATACATTTGCACAGATGTAATACCCTTTTTACCCATTTTATGGGTACAGGGAGTAAAAAGACATTTACATACATATAACAATTTAACAAACATATTTAGTTCCATTACAATACATACATTAAAACTTATTGTCGTATTTCCTACAGTGTCGTCATTGTTCCTATGTCTAAATTGCACTTTTGTTTATCCATCGTCAACTTTTGTTTCTCGTCTTTGCGCGTCCAGTTTTGTTTGTCAACTGCTATTGCTGCCGCGTAAATAAAGTTTGTCTTTTCAATGTCTTCTTTGTGGTTTACTGTGTTCTCCCCTTGTTGTTGTATCCGTAGGCTCTCTAGCGTCAGTCTCGTTCGTTCTCTCCTCTCAATGTCTAATATTTTGGTGTTGTCAAAATCAGCTGTGTGACCTGTTGTTGTAATATGTTGCGCAAGTGCTGTTGTCATTTTTCCCTTATTCGCGTCTCCTTTATGTTCGGCAATTCTCGTGCCAAGCGCCCGCTTTGTTGTTCCTATTTATATCCCGTTGCATCGTTCGCCTTCTTTCCCGTTGCATTTGATTTCGTATATTACGTGTTGTTGTTTGTCTTTGGATATTTTGTCTTTTGTGTTCGTAAATAAGCTTCTTGTATTTGTGTGTGCTTTGTATGCAAACAGGTGTTTGGAGTGTGCGTCGGGTATTATTTTTGTTATTGTTTGCCGGTTTGTTAAGTTATTTACATATGGTATACTAATATATTGTCTTTCTTCAATTTCTCTGTTTTTGGTTTTGTCACTGTTTTTATTTTGGTTTGTTGCGTCGGTTATTAAATTGTCAATAAGTTTTTCGGGAAAGCTATTTTTCAAAAGTAGTGTTTTTAATTTTATATATATGTCTGGTCTGTGCGCTTCGTCACTTATCGCGTACGCTTTTTTTATAATGTTCTTTGCAGTGTTCACTTTTTGGCTTATTGGTTGGTTGGAGTTGAAATTTATAATTCGTCCGGATGCAATTTCTTTTGTATACCATTTGAATATTATCTTTCCTTGTTTCTTTTCCAGTTCTGTGTCCAAATAAGCAAGAAAATTTTTCTCTCTTTCAATTGTAAATTGTATCCGTTTATGTTGATTATTTAATGTGTCCAAAATATTTTGTGCTTCCGTTTCTTTAATAATGCAAAATAAGTCATCAACATATTTGGATATATGTTTTATGTGGATGTTCTTCTTTTTGAGTTCGTCTGTGGCATTGTCAAGAATTTTGTCCAATACTATGTTAGCTATTGTTGGTGATATAGGGTTGCCCATGGGCATGCCAAATATTTGGTTGTATATGACGTCGTTGTATGATAGATAGTTGTTGTCAATCAGTATAAAGTCAAGAATTTCCCTAAATTTCGGCTTAGGTGTACTTGTGTGTTGCGTTATATCAGTCCATCTTTCCATTATGTTTTGTATAGCTAGTTGTATTGGTATATTTGTAAATAATGAGACCACATAAAAAGACACGAGAATCTCATCTTCTTCTATTTTGGTGTTTTCTAATTGGTTTTCAAGTTGTATTGCACTTTGGATGTTATATCTTTCGGATGTTATATTTTTGAGTACTTCCCCTATATGTTTTGCTAGTTTGTAGCATGGCACGTTTGTGGAGGCTGATATTGGTCTAAGTGGGGTGTCATCCTTATGAATCTTTGGTAGTCCGTATATCCTTGGTTCGTGTCCTCCTGAACAGTATAGTTTTGATTTTAGTCGCCAGTCAATATGATTTTCTTTTTATAGGTCGTTTATAATTGTATTGTTCTTCTTTATTAGTTGTTGTGTAGGATCTCTTCTCATTGTTCTGTAAGTTGTTTTGTCATTTAATAGTTTCATCATTTTGTCGTGGTAGTCTTTTTACTCCTGTACCCATAAAATGGGTAAAAAGGGGGTATTGGATCTGTGCAAAAGTATGTAACAGGCAGAAGGAGACATCTCCGACCCTATAAAGTATATATATTCTTGATCAGTGTCAAAAGAGATTTCGATTTGGCCATGTCCGTCTGTCTGTCCGTCTGTCCGTCTGCGGATGAACGCGTCGATCTCAGCAACTACAAGAGCTAGAGACACCAAATTTGGAATGTAGGTTCCTGTATACCATACGCAGATCAAGTTTGTTTCATATTTCAGATATCTCCCCCGTTCCCCCGCAAATCGATTAAAACCGTTTTACAGTAACAATTTTCAAGATACAGCTTTAAGATTTGGCATGTCCAGTACTTTAGTCCCTCTTAATCTACTGTCCAAATTTCAAGTCGATCGGATAATAAACACGGAAGTTATTCACGAAAGAAGATTCAGTGATGCAGCGAGAGGGGGAAGGAGAAGCACAGCCACCAATTAAAATGCCTCGCTTGCGCTGTCGCTTTTGCCGCCTGTGTGCGTGCGTCTATGTGTATGTGTGTGTGTATGTGTAAGTGGGCGTAGATGTGATTGAATGTTTTAGACCTGGGTACAGGGAGTTTCGTAGTCGGGTATACTCGACTATAGCATTCTTACTTGTTTATACATAACTACTGTCTTATTGCCCTTGTCTGCCTGTGTGATTATGATCTTGTCTTGGTGTTCTTTAACAACTTTCTTTGTCATTTTAGATATATTTAATATAATTTGATTAATTTTTCCTGTTGTGTTTAAAGTTGCTTAGCCTGGATGCTAAGTTTCCTCTGGCAGTGTCTCTTTGTTTTTCGTCCTTTATCGTCTGGATTCCCTGTTCTAGGTCCGCTATTATATGTATCGGGTCTACGTTATTGTTGTCTATTGGAAGAGCAAACTTTGGACCCAGAGATAAGAGCCATTGGCTTTCTTTAGGAAAATAAACATCTGTTAAGTTTATAAACCATTCTGCGTTCAGTTTCATGTCATATTGTTGTGTTAGTGTCGATTTTGCTTTGTCAATTTTTCGGTCAATATCTTGGTCAGTAGTTGTTCGTATTCTTTGGTACGCTAACTTTTGGTCTACTTCTAATTCTGTAATATCTTCTCGACTAAGTCTCTGTATTAGTTTCTCGAATGTGTGCGTTTGGTATCTGTTTATAATTGTAATTTGTTTTTGCGTCTCTTTTATTTCTAGTTTCATGATTTTTAGTAGAAAATTAGTCTCTAGTTTAGCTAATTCTCGTTTCGAGTCATCTAACGTGAAGTTATGTCTTAAAGATTTTGTTTTGTTATTTAAATGTTTCGGTATGATGTTGTAGTCCTTACATTTAACTAGATATTTAAGTCGTCCTCTTTGTTTTGCTAGCTTCTTTTGACACTTAAAGTAATTCTTAACATACATTACTATTTCTTCTCCATAAGTTTCGCGTATGTGTTGCATATATCCCTTCATGTTTGTTGTTTTTAAATCCGGTACACTCTCCGGTATAAGTTTTGTGTTATTTGTTTGGGCCCTTTTGTGCGTCAATATTTGTGTTTTCTAATGCGAGTTTTAAGTTTAAGGCCGTTGTTGTTCATTTTAATAAATATGTATTACATTAATTTATTAAAATTCTTCTCCTACGCGTTTCGGCGTTTGTTACGCCTTCCTCAGGGAGTCTGGTTTATACATGTATATAAAAAAAAGACATTTACATACATATAACAATTTAACAAACATATTTAGTTCCATTACAATACATACATTAAAACTTATTGTAGTGTTTCCTACAGTGTCGTCATTGTTCCTATGTCTAAATAAATTTGACCTGCACCCGCTATACACGAACCTACATTCCAAATTTGGTGTCTCTAGCTCTTATAGTTGCTGAGATCTTTGCGTTCATACATACGGACGGACAGACAGACGGACATGGCCAAATCAAAATCTCTTTTGATACTGATCAAGAATATGTATACTTTATAGGGTCGGAGAAGTCTCCTTCTGCCTGTTACATACATTGCACAGATTTAGTACCCCCTTTTTACCCATTTTATGGGTACAGGGAGTAAAGACAAGTAAGAATGCTGTAGTCGAGTATACCCGACTACAAAACTCCCTGTACCCAGGTCAAAAATTTCCGATCGCATCTACGTACACATACACACACACATACACAAAAGTCGCACACACACGAGCGACCGCTCGAGCGCAGCGCAAGCGAGGCATTTTAAGTTGTGGCTGTGTTTCTTCTTCTCCCCGCGCTGAAGCACTGAATCTTCTTTCGTGAATAACTTCCGTGTTTATTATCCGATCGACTTGAAATTTGCACAGTAGATTAAGAGTGACCAAAACATGTATAACATGCCAAATTCCAAAGCTATATCTTTAAAGATGTTGGTTAAAAACGTTTTTATCGAATTGCGGGGGAACAGGGGAGATATCTCAAATCTAAAATAAACTTGACCTGCTCACGCTATACACAAACCTACATTTCAAATTTGGTGTCTCTAGCTCTTCTAGTTGCTGAGATCCTTGCGTTCATACATACGGACAGACAGACGGACGGGCGGACAGACGGACAGACAGACGGACATGGCCAAATCGAAATCTCTTTTGATACTGATCAATAATATATATACTTAATGGGATCGGAGATGTCTCCTTCTGCCTGTTATATACTTTTGCACAAATCAATTCCCCCTTTTTACCCATTTTGTGGGTACAGGGAGTAAAAAACTATACATTTTTTTACTTCAAATCAGATCAGAGGTGGGAAAAATCCCGCAGGAAGATAAATGTCCTCTAAGGACCAAAATCATGCGTGACTTGATAATGATTTATGTTTTGTGGTAGATATTTCAACAAAAGCAACTCCTACCGTTGTTGGACGTCCACGTCTGCCGTTCAGTGCAAAATCTGAATATGGAACAAGTAAGAATGCTATAGTCGAGTATACCCGACTACGAAACTCCCTGTACCCAGGTCAAAAATTTCCGATCGCATCTTCGTTAACTTACACATACATACACAGATACGCACACGCACGAGCCACAGCGCAAGCCAGGCATTTTAAGTTGTGACTGTGCTTCTTCTTCCCCTTGCTGCAGCACTGAATCTTCTTTCGTGAATAACTTAGGTGTTTATTATCCGATCGACTTGAAATTTGGACAGTAGATTAAGAGGGACTAAAGTACTGGACATGCCAAATCTTAAAGCTATATCTTGAAAATTGTAACTGTAAAACGGTTTTTATAGCGGGGGAACGGGGAGATATCTCAAATCTAAAATAAACTTGACCTGCTCCCGCTATACACGAACCTACATTCCAAATTTGGTGTCTCTAGCTCTTATAGTTCCTGAGATCCTTGCGTTCATACATACGGACAGACAGACGGACAGACGGACAGACAGACGGACATGGCCAAATCGAAATCTCTTTTGATACTGATCAAGAATATATATACTTTATAGGGTCGGAGATGTCTCCTTCTGCCTGTTACATACTTTTGCACAAATCCAATACCCCCTTTTTACCCATTTTATGGGTACAGGGAGTAAAAAGAAGAGAAGCCGCAGATCTTGCAAATGAGGCAACTAATACGAATCTTCTCGTTCGTGCAGCAGCAACATCGGCTCGTAAACAAGGTGATACCGATTTGGCTGCAGTTCTTAAAGAAAGTATGGAAGGCCCAACAAGACCGTAAAATTTGCAATAAGGATCCCCAAAACCCAATTCCACTTTCTGCTGATGAAGTTTTAGCTTTCCTTCTTGAAAACAATTTTCCAAAAGAGCAGTATAATGCAATACGCAATGAAAATAAATAAAGAAACTGCGATATATATCCACATTACAGTAAAATTACAGCAGCAAGAGACTTCCAATTATGAAAGTGAACTATTTCATGCAAAAAGGAAAATTTAAAGTTTGGAGTTAGCCCACCTTATTGCTGGATTAGATTTTTTGAGTTTATATTGCATTTGGGCTATAAATGTAAGTTACAAAAGTGGCAGATACGAGGAGATGACAAGTTGATAATCTTGAAAAGAAAAACAGATATCCAAAACGATTTTTGGATAAAGCTCGGAATTCGCGTGGATATGCCCAGAGTAGGTGGCTTTGGTTCCACAAATGACAGAAACACTGCCAGCCGAGCTTTTACAGAACATGAAACTTTTTCGATTTAAAATCATTTTGATTTGTTTATCCTGCCAATTCAAAATCAATCCAGGTCAATTTGAACTATATTGTTTTGAAACAGGAAAACGTTTTCAGGAGCTATATTCCTGGTTGCTAATGACTACGGTCCATAAAGTATTAATACATTCTAAGCAAATTATTGAAAATACTGCACTCCCAAAGGGTTTCTTTTGGGAGAAGAAGCTGCTGAATCACGACATAAATTATACAAAGCTGATAGGTTGCACCACGCCCGCAAAAATAACCGCACCAATACCTTATTGGGCGTATTCAATAGAGCTGTCGACACTTCCGATCCATTAATTTCTACAATTTTTATAAATAGACGATTACATAAACAGAAACGTTACACACTACCACCTGAAGTTATTCAATTATTATGTTGTTTCGAACCCATTGAAGAATTTCAATTTTTCAATCAAGACGAGGAATATAATGAAACTGAAGAGGACCTTTTTGATTTAAGCTTATAAAATGAATTAGATTTATGCGATTAGAATAATAAAAATGAATGAATAAATACAATATTATGTTTGAATTAATGGTTTCAAGATGGTTAATTTAAATTTTTGGTCGTTAATTGGTTAAATTCAATTTTTTTAAACAAATTTATTCTTACTTATGAAATTTTTACATGTTTTAGTTTGAATGACATGATTTTGTAGTCGGTATTAATTTCGCACAGAAAAAGTGGTCATATGCATCGGCGCGATCGCATCCTATTTGAACGTTTACCATTGACTGCTTTTATGAATACCCATTACATTTGAATATACGTATAATTATTTTAATTTGAATAATTCTCATCATTTTTAAAATATATGTGCATATGAACCAAAATAGAACAAATTCAAGTTGGTTTAATTCATATACACTAGTCGGCATAAGTATTTTGACATAGCTTACATTTGACTATTAGTCTCTTTTGCTAAGTACTGTTGTATTGAACGAAGTGAAAATGATAATCAAAGTGAAGTGCATATTAATAACTGTAAATATACTAAATATTTTGTCTATTATCTTTTGCCATTGCTTTCTGCTGTTAGGAATGCAAGCAGACAACGAATTTTGCAGCGGCATAAGTATTTTGACATCACGTGATTTCGTTGTTTTTTGGCGAGTTCAAAGTGTTATTAAAGAAGTTTTTGGTCAAATTTTCTTATTTGAAATAACCGTGTTTTTAATATTAAAAATGGTTAAAATATCTGAGCTAAGTACAGTAATAATAGCAGAAATTGTGACAAATATAACTTGGGTATTTCCGTAATAAATATCGCTAAGGGATATAATTTGTCACGTCAAACTGTATATTATCAAATCAATAAACATAAAAACTTGAATCAAATAACCAATTTACGCCGAACAGTCAGAAATCGAAAAACAAATGCTGATGCAGACCGTCTGATCGTGCGCCAATTTTAAAGAGACCCTCTCATAACACCAAAATCTGTGGCCTTGGAGTGGAATAGGACTGCATCCAATCCGATAAGTGAGAGAACCATACGCAGGCGTTTAATTGAGGCAGATATAAAAAGTTATATAGCAAAACCAATATCTTGCATCACCCCTAAAAACAAACTTAAGAGTTTGGAGTTCGCAAAAAGGTACATCATCAAGCCTGTTTCATTTTGGCGCAATGTCCAGTGGACGGATGAGAGTACTTTTGAGTTCCACTAATTAAAAAAAAAGTTTTCGTACGATTAAACAAAAATTATCGTAAAAAAATGCACCTGTGTGTCAAAAAGTAAGCCATGGAGGTGGGAGCGTTATGTTCTGGGGATCCGTTTCTAATAATGGTGTGGAAGACTTGGTTCCCATTGACGGTTCTATGAACCAGGGTCAATATCTTAGAACATTGAACGATTATGCGTTTTCCTCCGGCTACAGATTGATCGGGGAAGAATTTATTCTCCAGCAGGACAACGCTCCTTGCCACAAGGCAAAAATGATTACCACATTTTTAAGAGAAGTTGGGGTGGAAACCCTGGATTAGCTAATAAAGCGAAATAGAACCGCCGATCTAACAAGGACAACGGACGGAACAATCAATGAGGTCACAAGGGAGTGGGATAAAATTTCATTCAAGTACCTTGAAACCTTGGTGGATTCCGTTCCAAACCGCCTCCAAAAGGTCATAGATACTAATGGGGGATATATTTTTCATTAATTTTAAGTTTAAATTGAATTTATAAATCATAATATTATATTTAGTTAAACAAAATGTTGTCAAAATACTTATGCCACCTATTGAATTTCGTTTTAAATTTTGTTAAAAAAAAAAAAAAACAATCAATATTAAAAATGTTTATATTTAAACTTTTCTACATTATAGCTAACTATAATAAATAATATCAATAATTGTTTTCACTTAAAATAAGAGAGAATTGAAAACGAAACTGAGCCATCGCTATGTCAAAATACTTATGCCGACTAGTGTAGTTTGTTATGTGTTATGCCGTATGCCGTATATTAAAATTATAATTAATTTCAAGGGTATACATGCTTTGATTTACAAGTGCGATATTGTTCCTAACGAGCATGAGCATTTTCACGATTAGCGATTCTAATTCTTGTACACACACATGCATACAGATATTGTGCATCTGTATGTGTACGTGGCATAGGATTTGCTTGCAGAAGATAAACAAACTGAGCTTGCTCCCATGACCTATATATGTCAACAATTGCGTTTGGCTAGTATTTTTGATATAATAATGAAATTGTATTTCAAATGCATATGATAGGCGGAATTTAAAGTTCTTAAAATGAGCCGCTAGTGATGCGCTCATATCGTTGGGTATAATCTCATCCTTCAAACCGTGAACGTGCAGCGTGGGAATTGTGATGCGTTCCTCATGTGCACCAGTCTTCTGGATATAAAGACCGAGATGAGCACTGCAAGCTCTGGCCGAATGGAGGTTTTTTTTTTGGCAAAACCACATATGATGCCCACAGAGCAGTCACCTTGAGAAAAGCCCAAGAAACCTTGAAACGGTCTCTGTGTCATCCAAGCCTCTTCAACGACCCGCGATTTCCATGCATTTTGCATCGTTTTTATATAACAACGCAAGTTTCGACCGATCGCTCCTAGGGCAGGTATAAGAAATAGTCAGATTTTGATCATATTTGGTCAGCATATATAGAACATAATGAAATTAAAATTTGGTGAGTTTGGTTAGGCTATCTTTATACAAACACAGAGCTGTCAAGCGTTCCTATGGGAGCTGTATGATATAGTAATCCGATCCAGCTGGTTTTCAAATATGTACTGCCTGCTCCGAAAACAAATATCTGTGCCAAGTTTCTTACCTTTAAAATTGAGCGATAAGTTAGTGTGCAAACCTGTACCTGGACATGCGCATTGCGTAACCTTGTCTCTAAGCCGTGCCTTTTACCCATGTTATACGTGTAAAACGTTCAATAATGAAATGTACATACATCCATATGTATGTGCAAATCAAATGCGTATATTGCACTTAAGCCTACAAACAAGAACGTTGCCGTAGCGCTGCTCTCGCTTTGACGACTCGAAGCGCCAGGTACACCATGGTCGTGGCTCTGTCGCAGAGCCCAGAGTATCAATACGCACATATGTATGTATCTGATCTGCGCTGATAAACGCCAATTTTATCAATAGCCCCGAGGACGACGGTGGTGTGACGGATGCCAATGATGCTGAGGTAGCCTCTGTCGCTGCAGCCGCGGAATGGATGATAGTGATTAGTTATCAAATTGTTCTTTTTCGTTTTTAATAGTAATTTAATCTCATTTACAATAATAATCATAATTTGATTATAAATTATAACATACATATGTAACAGGTAGCAGACAGCTACGATCCTAAAGAAAATATATATATTATTAACCATTTTATTTGAACTACCACCCCATTTTTTTTGCTTCTCCAAAGTTGGCAACACCTTATTACCACCACTCAGTATGCTTAGTTTTTTCCTATACGAGGAATGAGCAAGTTGATATAGACAATGTTAAAAGTATTGTAGACAGCTGCATGTTTAATGTAAATCATTACATATAATAAAAACATCTGTACATAGAATTTTGAAAATGTATTTGAAATGTTTTCACAGAAACATTTGCACTTAACGCTTTCTATGCATGTGCTCACGATTCTTCCGCTTCCAGGCAGCACGTCTAGAACCACCAATGGTCTGTGAATATCTATATCCCTTTCCAATGCCACGGGAACTCTTGCCGGCAGAGGTCAGTCCACGAAGTTCGCGATGCTTGTGCACATGCTTACATATCCAATTAATTTTAGGATCACGACGTATGGCATTGTGGTGAATGTCAATCAAAATTACTTCAAAGTATTTATAGGAGGCGTCCTGTGCCACCCAGTAAGAATTCAAAACACGTAAGCCGCCAAGTCGACGACCAACACGCTCCTAAAAGAAACAAAATAAAATAATTATTTCCATACATTTTGAAAAAACAATATAAAAAATATGCAAATTCAGACATCTAAGGAAGTTAAATAGTCATCGTTGCTCTCCAAAAATCATGTTTACATCATATAAGAATAATATATTTCTATACAAAATTAAACTTACTTCAGCGATAGATTGCAGTCCACGATATGGCTTTAATTGGTTGACGCCATGACTTTTGGGCTTTCCGTAGGTGCATCCTTTGGGCACTGGGCGCTTCCGACCGCCACGGCGTACTCGAATTCTATAAATGACAAAGCCTTGCTTGGCGCGATATCCCAGGCGACGAGCCTTATCAGGACGAGTAGGTCTAGGCGAACGGTGCAGTTTAGTCAGTTGACGATATTGCCACACACGGATTCGAAGCAAGTACCGCATAACATCACTCTGCTTCTTTCTGTACAGTTCTTGCATATACCGATAGGCACCCATTTTCAATGTCCGATAGACCTAGTAACAAATGGAATTTGTTATTTAATAATTTAATAACATGTCACATCATTGGTCTATTAGAAAAATAAGCGGTTTGCTTCATATGTATACACATTTTGAAAGCCTAAAAACAAAACTGAAGCTATTAATAGGAAATAAAAAATGTGGTACGAATTGTACAGATTTTGTCAAAATTATCAGAATATCCATAATCAGCACATAGCCAAAAGACTTAAGAGTGGTGCATGGAAATATCATCATTTCGCGCGGCATAAATAAATATTTTAACCTATAGATTCAATAACCTGTCAGAATAACATATCACTGATGCTCCGAAATATTTTACGATTACCCGACAACATAAAAACTAAAACTTCATGATTCAACACACCCACCTTCGAGGTCGACCAAAATCCAAAAGACGGAAGCACGTTATGTAGTCAATACAATTTATCCGCTAGAGTTGCTTTGATAACTTCCATTAACAAGCCAAATCTCTAAATCAATGTCCATTAACGTTAGTTTAGGAACGTGGATATAGAACGAAAACAAAACTATGTTCAAATGGATGGTCATATGTTTCATTTGTTTGTACACATTCAGCCGTACTGTTGTTACGATTTTAACTATGCGGGAAACGTACAATTTTTAGTGTTCCAGAACTGTTGCCTTTATGTAGTGCTTGCATTTCTCCAATATATGTCATATACAACGCTTAAATTGCCATTTATTCGAGAACCATTGCAAATTGTAGTGTTTTTATTTTTCATCATAAGAAATACACATTCAATAATATAATTGCTCCGGGAGATGAAGAACATATGCATATATTGACTTGTTGGCAAACAATTTAATGCGTTTAAGAGGCCAACGGAAATATACACATACATAATATATCTATATTTTAATAGAGTATTTTTCCTGCATATTAACCACCAACCATACAGTGAATTCCACTTGGTACGACCGCATCGAGCCGACAACTTCGCTTGGATCGTCGGGTGGAACTGATGTGAAGTGCGCGAAAGCGTCATTTGTTTGGTATCAGAGCCCCTCTGCCTTCTCTCTCGGTCTGGTGGCACTGATTTGAAGCGCGCTCGCGTTTTGTCTGTGTGTATTTATGTGGGCACGAATGTACGCCTCGCATCGTGTGGCTCTGATGTGCAGCATGTCATCGTATTCAATTATTGAACGTTTAGCATTGACTGCTTCCATGAATACCCATTATATTTGAATCTATGTACAATTAGTTAAATTAGTAGAATACTCATCATTTTCAAAATAAATGTGTATATAAACCAAAATACAACAAATTAAAGTTGGTCTTTTTATTTCATACAGGCAAATCGTATAAAAATTTTAATTCATTTCCAGGGTAAACATGCATCGACATATGGGACCCATACACAAGGCAACTCAGTTGGCCAACTTGAGTGAGTTTTTCGGTTGCAACAATGTTGTGCCAACTTCATTCTGTATCAAAACATTTGTTACGAGCAGCGAGTTGCCGGAACTGATTGTGGCGTATTTGGGCAAAGCACAACTCGATCGACACAACTAGTGGGCGTCTCCCTTTTGTGGCTACTGTTTTCCCTGATCGCCTGGTTCAGATACTGTTCGTTGTATGCAAAACATTCGATGACCTCTAGCTTCATGATCGGGGTGGCTTTGCTATAGTTGTGTACATCTTTGTAGGCGTCTCCCTTTCGTTTTGTACTTTCATGCTGCTGTTTTTTCCGATCGCCTGGTTCTTGGCTATGTTGTTGTGTATGTTGTGTGCAAAACATTTGAAGACCTTTTGCTGCCGTTCATAAGCGGCGTTGTTTAGCAGAAAATAGTGAAATTAATCACAATTCAGATATTCGTTTTGTTGTTATTATTACTAAAATTCAAAATTTAAAAAAACCGATTTTTTGTATTTTTGTTAAATTAATATATTTAAATAAACCAGTTAATATCAATATTTAGTTTAACAATTGTTTATCAATTCGGCACTTGCCGACGTCATTTTTCCAGTTGTGTTACGAAGTTGGCTGATCTGATTGCAGTGTGTGCGGCAAAGACCCAATTTGAGAGACAACTGGTTGCCGCAACCGTTTTTGTGCTAAAATTGCCCCATGTATTGTTCCTAGTTCTCTAATCGCTTAATGCGTGCACATTTTTCACAATCGCTTGGCGATTCTAATTCTGGTACACACACCTGCATACATACATGTGACATCTGTGTGTATATGTGCGTGGCATAGGACCTGCTTGCAGAACATAAACAAACTTAGCTTGCTTCCAGGACCTATGTGATTGTTTATTTTTAAATAATGATGGTATTTCAAATGTATAGACACAATAGGTGGGCGAAAGAGGGAGTGTCTTATGACTCCCTGTACCCATAAAATGGGTAAAAAGGGGTACTAAATCTGTGCAAATGTATGTAACAGGCAGAAGGAGACATCTCCGACCCTATAAAGTATATATATTCTTGATCAGTATCAAAAGAGATTTCGATTTGGCCATGTCCGTCTGTCTGTCCGTCTGTATGAACGCGTCGATCTCAGCAACTATAAGAGCTAGAGACACCACATTTGAAATGTAGGTACCTGTATACCATACGCAGATCAAGTTTGTTTCATATTTGAGATATCTCCCCCCGTTTCCACGCAATTCAATAAAAACGTTTTACAGGAACAATTTAAAAGATACAGATTTTAGATTTGGAATGTACAATACTGTAGTCTCTCTTAATCTACTGTCCAAATTTCAAGTCGATCGGATAATAAACACGGAAGTTATTCACGAAAGAAGATTCAGTAATGCAGCGAAAGGGGGGAAGAAGCAGCACAGCCACCACTTAAAATGCCTCGGGAGTTTTGTAGTCGGGTATACTCGACTATAGCATTCTTAGTTGTTTTTATTTTTATTTTGAGTTTATTATGAAGCTGAATTCCAGACTTCACCTTTTTCAGACCGTGGGCGTGCATTTTTCAAAATCGGTAGCACATGTTTCGAATTATCATTATTAATGTGAGGTGCTTTGAAAATTAGTTTCAAAATAATTGGATGAATAACAGAAAAGTTAGAAAATGAGTTTGAAGTCAATCCGACGATAATCAAAAAAGTTGCATTCAACATTTTTCCGCAAATTTTCCGAACTTGGGGATAGATTTTCCCAAAATATTTGGGCACCGCGCCAATTATAAATTTCTGTAGAGCTTTGAAAATGAGCTCGAAGCCAATCGGACGATAATCAAAAAAGGATCATACATCAATCAATTTTCCGACTTTGGAGGTAAATTTTTCAAAATCTTTGACCACCGCGCCTATTTAGTTTTTCTATAGAACAATGAAAATTAGTTTGAAGCCAATCGCATGAAAATTAAAAATGTCGAATGCCAGAATTTTCCATCGATTTTCCGATCATGGGGCTGAATTTCCCAAAATCGCTGATACACTTGTCGAATTATTTAATTTGTAGAGCTTTGAAAATGAATTTAAAGCCAATCGGACGAAAATCAAAAAAGTTTCATACAACAGTTTTCCTCGAATTTTCCGACATTGGGGGTAGATTTTCCTAAGTCTTTGACCGCCGCGAATATTATGTTTTCCTATAGAATGTTGAAAATTAATCTTCCAAAATCGTTGAGAGTCGGATCGAATTATTTTATGTGAAGTGCTTTGAAAATTAATTTGAAGGTGATCGGACTAAAATTAGACTTTCGTCCATACAACCTTGAGACCACATGGGCCATGGAGTGGAATTTCCAAAATCGGTGAAATGTGTCAAATGAATTGTTGTGTAGATCTTTGAAAATGAGTTTTAAGCAGATTTGATGGTAAACAAAAAGATTCATACAACAGTTTTCCGCTATTGTTTGACAATGTTCACAGAATCATAGTTTTGTTGTCATATACCCAGAATCGCGCGTAATTTATGTTGAGTTTTTATACCGTTATATGGGGCCATTTGATTTTTTTGTGACAAGCTACATATCTATTTCTATCCTCTGTTTGCTGTCAGTTGAACGGACATTGAGAAAACAAAGATGTATGTACATATAACCGAAGGTTTACGCAACTAAAAATTTAAGTTCCGACAAAACACCTTAACCATGCATTGATAAATGGGCCATAACTAAATTTAAAAGAGAAACTTTAAAACGAAAACCGTAAGGTTTTAAATGTTTTAATATATATTTTTGAAGACTAACATGCAAATCATTTATTAATAAATTATATTATAAGTCTTGCGATTTGTGTTTCTACATAAATATTGTTTTTAAGTACGTTTGTACTTCTCAAACATACGCTCAACTGATTTCTTTGTTGTCATTATAGATGCTTTTTACAGTTCGTCATGACCATTGTCTTCAGCGTCGTGTTTAGACTCGATATTGTCCTCGTCTTCATCGTCATCATCTTCGTCATCCTTGTTTGCGTCTTTTTTCGACTCTTCTTCATCTTTTTTTCTTTGTACTTCATCTTGCAAATCTTTCATTTTTTTTTCACCAGCTTGTGTATTTTTTACATTAGCAGCTACTTTAGATGCCAGCTCAATGTCATCTGTAATAAGGACATTGTCGAATATCGTACCAGACTTAACTTGCCATAAATCAAATCCCAAAGTGCAAATTTCTTTGCGAAGGTATATTTTATCATCAGGACTATATTCCGGATTATCAATTTCTGGATGTTCCCAGGTGCCTTTGTAATTTGGATTGTCCAATTGCTTAGGTTGCCATTCCCCTTTATATTCTGGATTATCGACCATTGGAGGTTCCCATTCACCATCCATTTCATCATCCCAGTCTTCGGGCTTAGTAGCATCGGGGTCTGGAATGTGCTCTGTCTTATCCCAATCGACGGGTTTCTTATCGTCAGGATCAGGAATTGTGGCCTGTTTAAAGAAAATTAAATATTAAAGGCTGGTACATACATATTTTGAACTTTCGATGAAAGAGCTGAGAGTTTGGCTTATAAATTTCAGCATAATATAAACGTATAGTTTACCTTGTCATCCCAATCTGCGGGTTTTTTTGCATTTGGATCTTTAATTTTCTTGGGTGCCAAGAAATCCCAGTCATCTTCTAGATTTCCAGATTCCACTTTCTCATCATCTACTAAAACTTCGTAGGTATTGTCTGGCTTAACAATTAGAGTGTAAAAGTGGGTGTACACGTCATCCTTGCATCTTATATCCTTGTTAATCAAGTGATTTTTTCCCTTATAGCTTAAGATAACGTGTACCTTTTTTGTACCGGGTCCGCAAATATCTGGGCCAAACATGATTTCGTACGGTGACTCGCCATGCATATCAGTTTGGTCGAGAGAGCAATCAAAAAGTTTCACATAACCACCTCCACAATCAATATTTTGTTCATGTTTTACAGAAAACTGAACCACTAAGGGTTTAAGTTCATTTGAAAATCCATCAAATTTTTTGGACAAGGCATAAAACCGGGCATCCTGTGAAGTCTGAATGCCTAAGAATATTTAATGTAATATTATTTGTTATATGTAAGTTTGAGTAACACAAAGTTAGGTGTACATATGTATAGAATTTTAGGCATGTGTACATTTGTAGATACATACCTACATATATATACATATGCATACAGACATATATGTGCATACATACATACATATGCACGTATGTATGTACATATGTATATGTACACATACTAGCGACTACCTACCCTTATCCGTTTCAGCATCGTTAAAAAAAGAACCCGCCGAATGCACAAATTTTCCAAATTCTTTCCCAGGATGCTTACTGTAAATCCACTCATCTTTCCAATTTTCTATAACAATATCAAGAATAGAAATAATGCACACATAGCAATATTGAAATATTACCATTTTCAAACTTCTCCTCAAAAAATATTTCGGCATTAATTAATCCTATTGCCAATAATGCAACAATTGACTTTAAAAACATCATGTACACGTGCTACTTCACCAAAATCCGACAGTGAACTACAGACTGAACAATTTGTATATTTTTGACCAAATGCCGGTTAGGCATATCAAAGATGAATTGTACTAATGGCTAGCATATGTATGTTAGAAAGAGATAAGTCTACCTACTTTGTTGAGTCGGTGGAACAATTGGATTGGACATATGTGGACCAATCACAATTGGCTACGTATATCTAAGTGTTGAAAAGCAAATTGGTATTGAATACCATTCGATAGACAAAGTTGATTTCGATACAAATTTTCAATTCTAGTACGCTGATATCTTAAAATACTAAATTAATGGAGGGATTGTACTTATATTTAATAGCCGCTTTCATCACATTCACTTACATTATAATTTGTCGGATTTTGACTTTTCACGGTCAAATGTGCAACGGTAAGTGCACATTTGCTATTAGCCTTTAAAAAATCAGATTCGGATTTTTAAGATGCAAATTAAACACAAAAAGTGAAAAATATGGCAAATAATGGCGATTTGGAACAAACGAAGGATGACTGTAAGGCGGGATGTAAGAATTTGACAATGCAGTTTGGAGTGCGCACAACTGTGTGCACAGACTTCATCGCTCCTAAAAGGCGGTGTACCTTGTCAAAATGTGCACATCCGGATATTATTAACATTGTTATTAACATTTTAATAATTTTTAAAACATATTTTGGCGCTCAATTTATGCTTTACACACAACAGCTAATTTTTGCTCGCTTAACTTTTACTTCATCGCTACACATCGCGTGTTCGATAACAAAATACTAAAATTGCCGGGTCGAATGGCAACCTTTTTAAAAATGTGGGCATTGTAATATTTGGGATTTTGTACAGGAATGAGCTGCACATTACGCCCAAATATACAAAATGGCGTCGAATGTGCTGTAATGGAAAGTGGCTATAAGAATGCTACTTATGTTAAAATATTAATGGAATTTTTCTGCTTTGCTTATGCAGCTGATTGTGTTGAAAGTTCTAACCAGTAAATCCATAGCCATTGGTATTTATAAATAAATGGACTAGTGCTTAGCCCGCTCATGGCCAATGCAATATAAAACAAAAATTTGCTTTTTCGGTAAAATGCTTAATTATATTTGCGATTTGACATGTTACTAACGTACAACGAGAAGAGATTATTAAGTTAAGGCCTATATAAGAAATATTTATGTATTCGGCTTCGTAGATAGGATGTATATGGATCATAAATAAGATCATAGCATCAACGAACTAATTTATAGACTACCCAAATAGAACAACGGCAGCGAGTCGAAAAATTTGCTTGGATCAGGGCCACTTAGACTTCGTATTCCGTCGTGTGGCCCTGATGTGAAATGCGCTCTCATTCTCGTGAGAGCTCGAGAGCGTAATTTGTATGGCATCAGAGCCACTCAGCCTTCGCTCTCGGTCTGGTGGCTCTGATATGAAGCGCGCTCGCGTTTTGTCTGTATGTATGTATGTGTGTACGAATGTACGCAGTGCAGCGTGTGGCTCTGATGTGAAGCACGGCATCGCCGCGATCGCATCCCATTCAAACGTTTACCATTGACTGCATATATGAATACCCATTACATTTAAATACACAAATATTTATTTTATTTCAAAGAATTCTTATCATTTTCATAATAAATGTACATATTAGCCAAAATAGAACAAATTAAAGTTGGTCTTTTTATTTCATACAGGCAAACCCGTATAAAAAAATATAAAAAATTATAATTTATTTCCAGGGTATACATGCATCGACTTACAATTGTTCTTAACGAAAATCGTTCAAAGCGTGCGCATTTTTCACAATCGCTTGGCGATTCTTATTCTTGTACACACACATGCATACAGATATTGTGCAACTGTATATGTACATGTGCGTGGCATAGGATCTGCTTGCAGAACGTAAACAAACTGAGCTTCCTTACATGACCTATGTCAACAATGGTATTTGGCTACTATTTTGATATAATCATGCAATTGTCTTTTAAAGGCATATGCAGGTTTTGGACGCTCTTGAATAGGTGGGCGAAAGGGCGTACCATACTATGTTTGTATTTATTACTCTATTTTCAATTAATGGAAATCTTAAAGTCTTAACTTATTATCCTCTTTGTCTTTAACTGTAATTTTGTATTATAATATAAGCATTAAGATCGTTAGCAGTTTGAATTTGGGTGGCAGCGCGCGCATTGCGACCTGTTAATGCAAGCAGATCCTATGCCACGCACATGTACACATACAGTTGCACAACATCTGTATGCATGTGTGTGTACAAGAATAAGAATCGCCAAGCGATTGTGAAAAATGCGCACGCTTTGAACGATTTTCGTTAAGAACAATTGTAAGTCGATGCATGTATACCCTGGAAATAAATTATAATTTTTTATGTTATTTGTTTGGGCCCTTTTGTGCGTCAATATTTGTGTTTCCTAATGCGAGTTTTAAGGCCGTTGTTGTTCATTTTAATAAATCTGTATTACATTTATTTATTAAAATTCTTCTCCTACGCGTTTCGGCGTTTGTTACGCCTTCCTCAGGGAGTCTGGTTTTTTACATGTATATAAAAAAGACATTTTCATACATATAACAATTTAACAAACATATTTAGTTCCATTACAATACATACATTAAAACTTATTGTAGTATTTCCTACAGTGTCGTCATTGTTCCTATGTCTAAATTGCACATTTGTTTATCCATCGTCAACTTTTGTTTCTCGTCTTTGCGCGTCCAGTTTTGTTTGTCAACTGCTATTGCTGCCGCGTAAATAAAGTTTGTCTTTTCAATGTCTTCTTTGTGGTTTACTGTGTTCTCCCCTTGTTGTTGTATCCGTAGGCTCTCTAGCGTCAGTCTTGTTCGTTCTCTCCTCTCAATGTCTAATATTTTGGTGTTGTCAAAATCAGCTGTGTGACCTGTTGTTGTAATATGTTGCGCAAGTGCTGTTGTCATTTTTCCCTTATTCGCGTCTCCTTTATGTTCGGCAATTCTCGTGCCAAGCGCCCGCTTTGTTGTTCCTATGTATATCCCGTTGCATCTTTCGCCTTCTTTCCCGTTGCATTTGATTTCGTATATTACGTGTTGTTGTTTGTCTTTGGATATTTTGTCTTTTGTGTTCGTAAATAAACTTCTTGTATTTGTGTGTGCTTTATATGCAAACATTAGGTGTTTGGAGTGTGCGTCGGGTATTATTTTTGTTATTGTTTGCCGGTTTGTTAAGTTATTTACATATGGTATACTAATATATTGTCTTTCTTCAATTTCTCTGTTTTTGGTTTTGTCACTGTTTTTATTTTGGTTTGTTGCGTCGGTTATTAAATTGTCAATAAGTTTTTCTGGAAAGCTATTTTTCAAAAGTAGTGTTTTTAATTTTATATATATGTCTGGTCTGTGCGCTTCGTCACTTATCGCGTACGCTTTTTGTATAATGTTCTTTGCAGTGTTCACTTTTTGGCTTATTGGTTGGTTGGAGTTGAAATTTATAATTCGTCCGGATGCAATTTCTTTTGTATACCATTTAAATATTATCTTTCCTTGTTTCTTTTCCAGTTCTGTGTCCAAATAAGCAATTTTCTTGTTTTTCTCTCTTTCAATTGTAAATTGTATCCGTTTATGCTGATTATTTAATGTGTCCAAAATATTTTGTGCTTCCGTTTCTTTAATAATGCAAAATAAGTCATCAACATATTTGGATATATGTTTTATGTGGATGTTCTTCTTTTTGAGTTCGTCTGTGGCATTGTCAAGAATTTTGTCCAAAACTATGTTAGCTATTGTTGGTGATATAGGGTTGCCCATGGGCATGCCAAATATTTGGTTGTATATGACGTCGTTGTATGATAGATAGTTGTTGTCAATCAGTATAAAGTCAAGAATTTCCCTAAATTTCGGCTTAGGTATACTTGTGTGTTGCGTTATATCAGTCCATCTTTCCATTATGTTTTGTATAGCTAGTTTTATTGGTATATTTGTAAATAATGAGACCACATCAAAAGACACGAGAATCTCATCTTCTTCTATTTTTGTGTTTTCTAATTGGTTTTTAAGTTGTATTGCACTTTGGATGTTATATCTTTCGGATGTTATATTTTTGAGTACTTCCCCTATATGTTTTGCTAGTTTGTAGCATGGCACGTTTGTGGAGGCTGATATTGGTCTAAGTGGGGTGTCATCCTTATGAATCTTTGGTAGTCCGTATATCCTTGGTGCGTGTCCTCCTGAACAGTATAGTTTTGATTTTAGTCGCCAGTCAATATGATTTTCTTTTTGTAGGTCGTTTATAATTGTATTGTTCTTCTTTATTAGTTGTTGTGTAGGATCTCTTCTCATTGTTCTGTAAGTTGTTTTGTCATTTAATAGTTTCATCATTTTGTCGTGGTAGTCTTTTTTATACATAACTACTGTCTTATTGCCCTTGTCTGCCTGTGTGATTATGATCTTGTCTTGGTGTTCTTTGACAACTTTCTTTGTCATTTTTGATATATTTAATATAAATTTGTCCTTTTGATTAATTTTCCTGTTGTGTTTAAAGTTGCTTAGCCTGGATGCTAAGTTTCCTCTGGCAGTGTCTCTTTGTTTTTCGTCCTTTATCGTCTGGATTCCCTGTTCTAGGTCCGCTATTATATGTATCGGGTCTACGTTATTGTTGTCTATTGGAAGAGCAAACTTTGGACCCAGAGATAAGAGCCATTGGCTTTCTTTCGGAAAATAAACATCTGTTAAGTTTATAAACCATTCTGCGTTCAGTTTCATGTCATATTGTTGTGTTAGTGTCGATTTTGCTTTGTCAATTTTTCGGTCAATATCTTGGTCAGTAGTTGTTCGTATTCTTTGGTACGCTAACTTTTGGTCTACTTCTAATTCTGTAATATCTTCTCGACTAAGTCTCTGTTTTAGTTTCTCGAATGTGTGCGTTTGGTATCTGTTTATAATTGTAATTTGTTTTTGCGTCTCTCTTATTTCTAGTTTCATGATTTTTAGTAGAAAATTAGTCTCTAGTTTAGCTAATTCTCGTTTCGAGTCATCTAACGTGAAGTTATGTCTTAAAGATTTTGTTTTGTTATTTAAATGTTTGGGTATGATGTTGTAGCCCTTACATTTAACTAGATATTTAAGTCGTCCTCTTTGTTTTGCTAGCTTCTTTTGACACTTAAAGTAATTCTTAACATACATTACTATTTCTTCTCCATAAGTTTTGCGTATGTGTTGCATATATCCCTTCATGTTTGTTGTTTTTAAATCCGGTACACTCTCCGGTATAAGTTTTGTGTTATTTGTTTGGGCCCTTTTGTGCGTCAATATTTGTGTTTCCTAATGCGAGTTTTAAGGCCGTTGTTGTTCATTTTAATAAATCTGTATTACATTTATTTATTAAAATTTTTTTATACGGGTTTGCCTGTATGAAATAAAAAGACCAACTTTAATTTGTTCTATTTTGGCTAATATGTACATTTATTATGAAAATGATAAGAATTCTTTGAAATAAAATAAATATTTGTGTATTTAAATGTAATGGGTATTCATATATGCAGTCAATGGTAAACGTTTGAATGGGATGCGATCGCGGCGATGCCGTGCTTCACATCAGAGCCACACGCTGCACTGCGTACATTCGTACACACATACATACATACAGACAAAACGCGAGCGCGCTTCATATCAGAGCCACCAGACCGAGAGCGAAGGCTGAGTGGCTCTGATGCCATACAAATTACGCTCTCGAGCTCTCACGAGAATGAGAGCGCATTTCACATCAGGGCCACACGACGGAATACGAAGTCTAAGTGGCCCTGATCCAAGCAAATTTTTCGGCTCGCTGCCGTTGTTCTATTTGGGTAGTCTAGAAATTAGTTCGTTGATGATCATAGGTAGCGAAAAGGTTACAATTTGATGAATAAATATATGAAATTAATAATGAATGCATATGCAACATAACTGAATTTTCGGGTTGTGATATTTCAAATCGCTAAACTAAAGAATCGTTAGTCAATTAAGGTAAATACTAGACATTCCATTTGGTGCGACCGCATCGATCCGAAAATTTTGCTTTGATCAGTGCCACTTAGACTTCGTATTCCGTCGAAGAATTATCTTAATTTTCAAAATTAGTGTACAACAAGAAAGAGCGGCTATCTTCGGGTGCCGAAGCTATATACCCTAGCAGCAATGTTTTTTATATAAAACTTAATTTTTGTCTGATTGCTCCTATGGGACCCATGTGTTCCGATTTTGATCATATAATAGGAAACTATTTGAAGTATTATAAAACTCTCACTTAGTTTGGATGAAATATTTGTATAAGCAAAAAGTTCGATATAATGATATAGTGGTCTGATTTTGACCAAAATTGGCTAGATTGTATAAACTCTCTAGAGACTCGGCTTGGGAAAGTTTGGTAAGGGTACATTAATAAACCAAAAGTTTTTCATACAAAAACATATTTGTCGAACGATCATTCCTATGGCAGCTATATGTTATAGTCGTCCGATCCGGCTGGTTCTGGCATATGTACTGCCTGCAGCAAAAAGAAGGGTCTCTGCCAAGTTTTATTACGAAAGCTTTAAAACTGAGAGACTAGTTCGCATAGAAACAGACGGACAGACGGACATGGCTATATCGACTCGGCTATTCATACTGATTCAGAATATATATACTTTGTTGGGTCGCAAATGTCTCCTTCGGTCCATTACACATTTCGAGACAAAATTATAATACCCTTCTGGGGTATAAAAATAGAACAAATTAAAGTAGGTCTTTTTAATCCCTACAGGCAAACCCGTATGAAAATTATTTAAAAATTATAATTAATTTCCAGGGTATACAAATAATCGCATGCTTATAAGAAGTTGCACGTAGGACTGTAACAATTGCCAGAGCTGCAAAAACCTGAGCTTGATGACTCAGGACGCCATGGCCTATACGCATTATGGTTTTGACCAGCACAACTGTAGCAAGATAGACTTATGTTAGTAGCGTCTTCCTAACCACTCCTAGCCCCATTTTCACAAACACTAAAATTATAGTAGGCGTACTTGCGGGTGTAAAATAGGGTTATTGCCGACCGGAGTATACACAACTTTTTGCAAGTCAATGCTGGCGCATCAGAAGTTTGAAAACTTTTTAGTTTTATCTTGATCTCTTAAAAAATAAGCTTTGATCACATTTTTTTCTCTCATTTTAAGCTTATCTGATTTCTCCAAAATATTAAATATTAAAAGAGTAAATATTACAGCTGCTATATCTCGCTTTATCTGTACTTAACTAACCGTAAAGCGACAAGAGGCAAGCAAAAATAAATCTGTTTGAGCAATCCGTTGCACATTCTAATTTTGTATGGCACATACGATAATTTCGCCCACAAGAAAAATATGCGTTGACACATACTATAAAATATGCAGTCGATTTTTTACGGAAATTTAAGAATTTCAGATACAATATCTTAACAGGTGATGCGTTTTGAAATGTAGAATAAATTTTCATCAAAAAGTCAATTTGGAACAAGTGAGAATGCTATAGTCGAGTATACCCGACTACAAAACTCCGTGTACCCAGTTCAAATATTTCCGATCGCGTCTTCGTACACACATACACACACACATGCACAAAAACGCGCATATACTTCAAGCGACAGCACAAGCAACAGCGCCAGCGAGGCATCTTAAGTGGTGGGTGTGCTTCTTCTTCCCCCCCTCGCTTAAGCACTGAATCTTGTTTGTTGAATAACTTCCGTGTTTATTATATGATCGACTTGAAATTTGGGCAGTAGGTTAAGAATGATAAGTAAAGTGTTGTACATGCCAAATCCCAAAGCTATATCTTGAAAATTGTTCCTGTAAAACGGTCTTTATCGAATTGCGAAGGAACGGGGGGAGATATCTTAAATATGAAACAAACTTGATCTGCGTATGGTATACAGGAACGTACATTTCAAATTTAGTGTCTCTAGCTCTTATAGTTGCTGAGATCAACGCGTTCATACGAACAGACGGACGGACGGACAGACGGACAGACAGACGGACATGGCCAAATCTCTCTCAGGTCGCATTCGCTTCGCATTCGCAACGGACGTGTTTTTTTTCTTGCGCATCGTTTTTGTTTATTTTCCTCGCGATATCAAGTGATAACTTGTGTTTTTTTTGTTCTTGTGACGTGTGTTACACATCGGTTGTGTGAACACATTGTTGGACACTAAATTATGACATAATGTCATAAATATTTACTAAATTTGTTCAAATACAATAACAAACTGCAACAAGCAATCTGGTGGTTGATTTGTACAGTTTGCATTGTGCTTATATTTGTTTTTGTATTTCTACTAATCCGCGCTCTAAACGGTTGCCTAACGCTCTCGCGCGCTTCTATCGTTGGTGTTGGTTACGGTTTCTCTCTTTGTTTTGTATTCCGTTGCTGATTTCGGTCGACGCGCCCGCGCTTTTATATTTTCTAATTGGTGTTGTTTAGCGTAAGTACAAATCAGTGTCAAAAAATTTAAGCCTAGGGTGCCTTCTTTTTTATTTTGTGCTTTCTATTTCTTGTGCAGTGGTTCCTTTTTATCTTATTTTGTATCTATTTATATTTTTCTTTTAATAAAATGTTTGTCTGCTACACTAAAAATTGCCAGGTTAGAGCAAACTCCAAGATGGGCTTTGTTTGCTGCTGGCTATGTGATAATGTATCACACGAAAATGGTGCTGGCCTTAACGGCAGAATTGTGGACCAGATTGAGTCAAAATCTGGCCTCAAGTGGACATGTGTATCCTGTAGGGATGTTGAAAGGGACATTATGGGTTTTATGGGGCAGACTAAGAAAGGCTTTGGTGACATTTTCGGGCGGTTTAAAAAACTATTCGATGGTTTTTCCGACTTGGAGAACGAATTCAAAACTATGAAACTTTTGAATGAGTCTCCAAAACGGAAGAAGGTCAATTTTAGGCTATCTATTGGCCCCAATGAACTGCAGCTTCCCACACATGCTTCCACTACATCCGTAACTACTAAACAGTTAGAATTGATAAATTTATCGTCCCCCTCTCCTCATAGTTTAATAATCAGAAGTGACGAGAATAGCATCGTACCCATGGAGGTTGTTCCTTCTGACCCCGTAGAGCATTCTGATTCGCTGGCTATTAACACTGTTGTTTCAGATCAACACTCTAGTGATAATATACCAATCGAATCAACTGGTCTAGTAACCAATGCTGTGGCTCCATTGGATGCAACTACTTTGGTTACTAGGAAGACCCTTATAGGTATTCCACCACGGAAACAAAATTTTTTGTTTCTAGGCTTGCCCCTGATACTACATCTGATGATGTGAAGGCCTTTATACAGGCTAAATCTAAAGCACACATTACGGTGGAAAAGTTCAAATTCACGTATTCTCGGGAAATATCGTCATTTAAAATAAGTGTTCCGGCAGAGTATTTCAACAACATTTGTTGCAAAGAATTCTGGCCCGACCACTTAGTTGTTAAGGAATATACGGCAAAAAAGAAAAATCGGCCTCCAATTTCACTTCCTTCCTCCGGTGGTAGTTCTAACCCACATATTGTATTATCTGATAGTTCAAAAAACTAACATCCTCCCTCTCATTGGGCTATCAGAATGTAAGAGGTCTTTGTAGTAAACTTAGTAATCTTTATCTAAATAGCCTAACTTTTCTTTTCCATGTCGTTGCCTTTTCTGAAACATGGCTAAGGCCCGACATTCTTAATTCTGAAATTCTTTCTAATAAATTCTCTATATATAGACAAGATCGCACTACTCGTCGTGGTGGTGGTGTACTTATTGCTGTTGACGTTGATTTGTCATCTGAGATAGTAATAACCGATAGCTCTGTAGATATTGAATTTATTGCTGTTAAAGTTAGTTTTTGTGGTGTTTGTTTTTTTATTACTTGTTCATATATACCACCTTCTTCAGATTTCTCTGTTTATTCTTCGCATGCTTCTGCTATACATTCTGTCTCATCTATGCTTTCTGATCGTGATTTTCTTGTAGTTCTTGGTGATTTTAATATTGCCGGAACTACCTGGATTTCTAGTCCTGACTCCAGCGTGTTGACACCCACGACTCAGCATGATTTTACTGATAGTTTATTTGGGATGTCATTGTGTCAAATCAATGGTATCCCAAATTCGTTACATAAAATGCTTGATCTTATTTTTGTCTTGGATTCCTCCTTCTATTCTGTCTCCCGGACTATACCTATATCCATTCCTGAAGATCCTTATCACCTATCTTTGGAAGTGTTGATTGACTTACCAGCCAGGATGCCAAGCCCAGGCAGAAAATTTGCAGAGCGAGTTCGTCAATTTCGGAAACCGATTTTTCTAAACTTGCTCTGCTCCTATCCCAGACTGACTGGTCCCAGCTGTACATGTGTAGAGATATGGATTGTGCAATCGAATATTTTTATTTAACTTTAAATTCATTAATTGAATCCTGTGTTCCATTTTGTAACCCACGTAGGTCTAACAAATAGTCAAAATGATCTTGATAGTTTTCAAGCCTGGTGTCGGGTAAATTTATTAAATCTTAATTGTGGAAAGTGTAACGTAATGTCCTTTTACAGGCGAATGTCCTTTCTTAATGGTAAGCCGCTTGCTCGAATTGAGTCGGTTGATGATTTGGGTATCCTCTTAGATCCCAAGCTTAAGTTTGACAAGCATATCTTTTTCACCGCTAATCGTGCCTTTGGTGTGCTGGGTTTCATTAAGCGTTGGTCGAAGGAATTTAACGATCCCTACATTACTAAAACTCTTTATACTTCTCTTGTCCGACCTATTCTTGAATATGGTTCTTGTATTTGGTGTCCCCAATACAAGGTTCATCAGGATAGATTAGAATCGGTACAAAAACAATTTCTGCTCTTTGCACCCCGGGGTCTTAACTGGAATACTAATACTCGCTTGCCTTCTTATCGCAGTAGACTTTTTTAATAAATTTGTCTTCTCTTTCTGATCGTAGAACCATGCTGGGTGTAATTTTCTTACACAAACTAATTAATGGGGAAATTGATTCTTCTGAATTAATCAGCCAAATTAGTTTTGCAGTTCCGATCAGATGTTCTAGAAACTTTCTTCCACTATCTCTTCAAGCTTGTAGTTCTTATTATGCTATTCATAACCCCTTTCGAGTCTTATGCTCTAATTATAACAATCTTTTCCATCTAATAAGTAATGCTACTTCAATTTCTACACTTAAAACTTTACTCTTACGTTATTTATGTAATCCTTAGGAACTTTTGTATAATGTTATTGTTGTATTTGCATGTCCGCGATCTTTCGCTGCCGTACATTATGCGGCGTGCCCCTCGGTCGGTTGGGCGGGAGGTGGGTTGCATTTATGCTTGGGTCCGCGTGTTAACAAGCCCGTGCTTGGTGTCGTTGGGCCACTTGTATCTACTGTTCGTTAGTACATCAACGTCCAGAATAATAAAAGAATAATACCGATCAAGAATATATATACTTTATAGGGGCGGAGATGTCTCCTTCTGCCTGTACATATATTTGCACAGATTTAGTACCCCCTTTTTACCCATTTTATGGGTACAGGGAGTAAAAACTACGCTGGGTAGTCTATCACGAACTGAAGCCGACAGCGCATATGTATATGTATACATATATACGATACTAGCTGGTAATACCCCAGCCTTGCCTGGCGAAATATTTAGATTGAACTGTATTATGTTTAATTTTACTATCATTAACCGTAAGAAATATACAAAAATAGCGTATCAACTAAATAGTTGAGCCAAATGCTTAATGATTTGTTGTGTAGGAGCAGCTGCTCGATTTACTACATAATAATAATAATAATGTAAATCGACCCACTTCCTATTAAATAAAAAGCTACATAATTAATAAAAAAACTCGAATGATTAAAAATAACTAAATCGTGTTTTCACAAAACTATATATGACTCCAGCAGCAGCGCGCCATCAAGCGAATATCGAGAACAAAGTACAAACAAGCTTGTGCTTGGTGTCGTTGGGCCACTTGAATGTACTGCTCGTTTTAGTACATGAACGTCCGAACAAATG
The DNA here is from genome assembly GCA_035043065.1 of Hirtodrosophila confusa. NCBI lineage: Eukaryota > Metazoa > Arthropoda > Insecta > Diptera > Drosophilidae > Hirtodrosophila > Hirtodrosophila confusa. The sequence continues at coordinate 121,120 of JAWNNI010000202.1, forward strand.
TAATAAGATTGAGGGACATAAGCAATAAGTTGTAAAGCCGGTAGCGATTCAAAAGAGAGAGATAAATTGCGCGATTTATATTAAACGGGTTATTCACATTTTATTTTCAGCTATTACTAATAATAAGTTTAACTTTGTGCGGTATTATATGTAACAGTCTGGCAGCTCTGGTAATTTTTATGTTTTCCAACACTAAAATCTCTCAATTATTGTGTCGATATACACATATCGGTCAACTTTTACTTGCATTTATTTAATTATTTCGGTCTTGCTCCGCCATCGGAATTTGCTTTCTAATTTTCAGACGCGTTGCTTAAGACTAATAGCAGGCATTTTGACGCAGTCTTTATGTGAGGTCCCTAAACTTTAGAATTATCTTTTTGACACCAAAGTCACACAGATCGGTGCAGTCTTTATAAGGGTGGGGTCACACGACATGGCATTTTGTTACATATGTATGTGTGATATCGTTATCGAAATCAACCGTCAAAAATTCTATGTGGCAAAAGTAAGAAAATATGTTAAATATTTTAACATATAAACTCATATGGAACGTTTCTACCATAGATATCTTTGATTTGCTATATCGTGTGAGCAATTATCTCAATCACAAAATCTATGCGGCAGTCTGCCATACGGTATTCACATGCTATGGTGACTGCCAACTGCCCTATAGGTGGCAAAATGCCATAACGTGTGACCATACCTTAAGGGGTAGCTAGAGTAAATATTTACCTCTGCTAAGAGTTTGAGTGGGCAAGGTCCACCACAGGTCAAAGTCGGCAAAATAGGGTTCGCAAATGTCGAAATTCTTGTCTATGAATGTTTGAATTTTTTTAAAAGTAACTTAATAACTAAAGTAACTTGTTGGCTAGTCCGGCTATATTATACTAGCTGGTAAAACGCCAGCGTTGCCCGGCGAAATATTTAGATTAAAATATGTTGAATTTGATTACTTTCGTCAACCGTAAGAAATACACAAGACTAACGTATCACAGTTTTCCCTCCCGTGGGGTTAGAAAACTATATAGTTGAGCCACGTGACTAATGTTTTTGTGTAGGGCTATGAAAATGTCTTTGAAGCCGATCTAACTAAACAAATATTTCCCACTCATTTGTCCTTGACTTAAATTTCCTGCCCGTGGCGACGCGGAGTAGATTTTCGTAAATCATTTGCCATTTGAAAACCAATTCAACGAATAATACTAAAAATCCAGACTAAAGCTTTCCAACCATTTTCCGCCCGTTGTATTGCCCTCAAAGTACCGAGGTATTTTTATTTATATTTGGCAATTTTAATGAAATAAATTGGATGATAAACAGAAATGTTTGATAATGAGTTTGAAGTCAATCGGACGATAATCAAAAAAGTTGCATACAACAGTTTTCCTCGAATTTTCCGAACTTGGGGGTAGATTTTCCAAAAAGTTTGGGGCGCGGTGCCCAATTATGAGTTTGTGTAGAACCTTGAAAATGAGTTTGAAGCCAATGGCATGAAAATTTAAATATCGAATGCCAGAGTTTTCCACCGATGTTCCAACCATGGGGCTGAATTTTCCAAAATTGCTGATACACGTGTCGAATTATTTAATGTGTGGAGCTTTGAAATGAGTTTGAAGCCAATCGGACGATAATCAAAAAAAGGGTCATACAACAGTTTTCTTCGAATTTTTCGACTCTGGAGGTAGATTTTCCAAAATCTTTGACCACCGCGCCTATTAAGTTTTCCTATAGAACATTGAAAATTAGTTTGAAGCAAATCGCATGAAAATTAAAAATATCGAATTCCAGAGTTTTCCACCGATGTTCCAACCATGGGGCTGAATTTTCCAAAATTGCTGATACACGTGTCGAATTATTTTACGTGAACAGCTTTGAAAATGACTTTGAAGGTGATCGGACTGATATTAGACTTTTGCCCATACAACCTTGAGACCCCCATTTTCCGCCCAGGGGAGTGGATTTTCCAAAATCGGCGAAATAAGCGTCAAATGAATTTTTGTGTAAATCTTTGAAAATGAGAGTGAGTTTGAAACCGATTGGATGGTAAACAAAAAAGTTTCATACAACAGTTTTCCGCGATTTTCTACGCTTGTGGGTTGAATTTTCCAAAATCCCGTCTTGGCGTGCACGTTCATCATAGATGGAACCTACTGTGAAAATTTCAGCATCCTAGCTTTTACGGTTTGGGCTGTGCGATGATTGCCAATCAGTCAGTCAGCACGAACTCTTTTATATATATATATATTATTATTCTATAGTATTATTCTAATACTAAGTGTGCTGCTCTAATCGTTCACCTTTATTACAACAACAGCTGGTAATATCACAGCGTTGCCCGGCGAATTGTATAGATTTTAATGCATTGTATTGAACTTTCGTAAATCGTAAGAAATACACACAATAGTGTAACACAATTTTCCCGCCCGTGGGGAATTTCGAAAGAAATTTCGATTTGGCCATGTCAATGTCCATGCCCATGTTTAAGAGCTAGAGACACAACATTTCGAATGTAGGTTCCTGTATACTATACGCAGATCAAGCGTGTTTCCAGTTTCAGATATCTTCCCCTGCACAGCCACAACTTAAAATGCCTCGCTTGCGCAGTCGCTCGTGCGTGTGGGGCTTTGTGTATGGTTAAGTGTACGAAGATTCCATCGGAATTTTTTTACCTGGGTACAGGGAGTTGTGTAGTCGGGTATACTCTTACTTGCTTACTTACTTACTTGTTTGTTGGGGTTCCGGTCGCGCAGATATTCCAGTTATGGGAAAGTGAAAGGTCGGCTATTCTTCTACCCCTCTGGCAAGAACATCTAGAGCCCCAGAAGAGATGCCTTGCATTAAAGTCGCCAGCGATGATGAACCTTGGGCCTAGGCGGGTGATAATATCCAATATTTTGGATTCATCCAAAGCGTCTAGCCGACCATCCGGTTTGAAATAATCAGCGGCTAGCGTTAGCTAGTTAGTTGTTTCCGAGGTTAATGGCGTTAACCTGCGCGAAATCATCAAAAAAAAAAGATAAGGGGTGGTCTATAATGTTACTCCGAGCGATTATGGCGGCACCACCTCCTCCAATGTCACTTTTAAGAGAGTTCATTTCTGGTGTGTATGACAGAACCAGAATGTGACGTTGACGACTTCTTAGAAAGGTCATTGAAGTGCCGACTGAGCATGTCTATGATTGAATTGACCCTATTTTCCAACGTCGATATTCTCTGCGTGAATTGGCCACCAATGCTTAACAGGAAGGTGCTGTTTTAATTTCGAATTTCCACTAGCTGGGCCATTAATCGTGACTCAACTAGGAGAAGCCCGGAACTAGCGGTATCGAGGCCACTCTCATCACTGGGCTCATCAGAGCCCACACGAGCAGGCAGATCCACGTTATGTGAGGTGTTCTTTGCCGATTGACTTGGCTTCCCATTCTACTTTGGTAATTTGGAAGAGGAAGAGCGGCGGACTCATTGTTATGTAGTCCGTTGGCCACGACTGAAAAGCTCTTTTTGTGGCCAGTTGAAACACGTTGTTGGATAATATTTTCCACAAATTTGGTCAGATACTGGTCAGATAGAGCCGGTTGTTCAAGGATGGTGGATTGAGTTTTAGACGTAGCCGCAGTCAAATCAAATAATGGAACACCATACAGCACTCGCAGTTCACCCAGTTATCTGGACTTTGCTATCTACAAAGGAATCCCCGATAACAATTTATTAATGGAAAGTCGTGTGGACCTCAGCTCGGATCACCTACCTTTGATCCTATTTCTGGAACATAATGCTGTCTTTCGTCGCAATAGGATTATGCTTCTCCCTAGGAAAGTAAACATGATGCTTTTTCAGCGCAAGCTTGCGCAAGTTTTGGAGCCTGACAGAGCCTTAAATTCCCCTGTGGATATTGATTTTGAATTTTGAATTGAATTGAATTTTTGACCTGGGTACAGGAGTTTGTAGTCGGGTATACTCGACTATAGCATTCTTACTTGTTGTGTTTAGCTTTGGTAATTAGAGTGAAGTCGTTCGCATGAGATACAAAAATGCTGAATTTTCCGACCGTTGACCAGCTTTTTCCAAAAACTGTGCCACATGTGTCGAATTATTTAAAGTGTAGAGCTTTGAAAAAGAGTTTGAAGCCAATAGGGAAATAATCAAAAAAGTTGCATACAAAAGTTTTCCGCCAATTTTACGAACATGGGGCAGAATTTTCCAAAATCTGAATTTTTCATAATGAATTTGAAGATGATCGGACAAATGTTAGACTTTCGCCCATATATTTTTCAAGCCCGGTTTCGCATTATACAGATCTTTAAGATTTTTTTTCGAGTCTTTGTTCTTTGGCATCCCCCTAAAGATATCATTATATTGCTTCGATTGGCTGATCATCCGTTGTTCCGTTGACAATGTGCTACAGCGAAGTGTGGCGGGGTACACCCAGTATCTTAATATAAAAAAAAGTTCGTTAGGTGAACGTAATTTTAAAGCTCGAGGATCGCTGGAATATGTTACATGAGAAACATATGAAGTTTGTGAGCGTGTCATTCGGCTTGATAACTTTTTATGGTATATTTTAAAATATTTGCCAATGTTTTGCTCTGGTTTTGTTATTATTGTCATCTCCTACAAGGTGCGCAACAATTCAAAATTGTATTGTGGTTAGCAAGATGAGGAAACTCCAACCAGCAGCTTGGAACACTGGGAACTCATGGCGAAAATGTTCCCTAATAGGCTCTTCACACTGAGCCACCATCTACCATCCACCATCATCTAGCATGATGGTCCCATAGTTGGATGTTCCTATCCCACACGTACCTTTTCGATTTTATGCCGATTGGTTTCGTATGCAACACTGAATATTTGATATTCACTACGAAAATGTAAACAATGTCAACATAAATTAATGGCAAAACTAATAGGAACAAGAGTAGAAACAAGTAAGAAATGGCGGAATCAAGTAAGTAAATAAAAGTTTTAAAATCCTTGCCATTAATAATGGATATTTCATTCACAGCATGCAAGAATACGCAATCCAGGGTGAGCTGGACGCCCGAGCTCGAAAACATGCTAATAGATTTGTGGGGGGAAAACATAGGCGATTTGCGAGGCGCGCGCAAGAACTCCCATATTTATATGGAGATGGTTGGAAGTTTAAAAGATGGCGGTTTTCATGGTGTGTGGACCGATGTGCGCACCAAAATTGAAAATTTGACGCGCAAGTACAGGTAATACAGAAAATTTTTGTTTAAGATAAGTTAAAATTAATATTCTATGTATTTGCAGGGCGGAGAAAAAAAAATGGGATCGAGTGGTGGTGCGCCATCTTCTTGGGCACATTTTGAGAAGGTTCATTTCATTTTGGGCGGCTTGCGGGTGCATGACGTTGACATGCCGACCCTGGACAACAGCAGTAAGTTTTGTATTAGTATACTTATTAGTTGTTCATTAACTAATTATACTTAACGCCCTAATTACAGATTACAGATTATATGGAGTATATGGAGGACGTCATAGAATTTGACCCGGTGGTGCCGTCGTGCAACAGCAGCAGTGGGACTCATGTCAAGTCGCCTCCAGCAAAGCGCAGCAAGTTGGACACTCAAGCAGCGTTGTTTGAAATTGCTGAAAGAAAAATAAAATTGCAGGAGGAGGGCCAAAAGGCCACCTTAGACACCCTACAAGAACTCGTAAGGAACAGCAAGGAGTTCCAGGATAAGATCCTAGATATCCTGAGCAAGAAGAAAAATGATAATTAAGCATATATAATAATAGTAAAGAGTAATTGAAAGCCTTATAATTAGTTTTAAGTATAATCAAATGTAATAGAATGAAATAAATAGCTTGAAGTCTGAATGTTGATTACAAATATTATATATATACAATTATTTCTCTATTAAATATTGTGAAATAGCAGATCACACTTCCTCGGCAGATCTGGTGAAATCAGCGGAAGTGTTGTCCTGACTCGGCTGTTCCTCTTCACCCTCTACAAGTGCGGGTGTCATCAATGCCGCTGTTGTTTACATTCAAAATGTTGTGCAACACACAACAAGCCATGATGATTACCGCGTTGTTCTTGTAGTGGCTGTCAAGCCCGTTGCCAACGCGGCGGAACCTGGCCTTCAAATGTCCAAAGGCATTCTCCACAACTCGCCTTGCTTTGGACAAGTTGTAGTTAAATGTCCTCTTCTGCAAGGGCGCTTCTGCTGAGAAAGGGTATGGCTTCATCAACCTCCGAGAAAATCGGAACGCAGAGTCTCCAATTAAGACCACTGGGACTTCAACACCACATATTTTCCTGGATTTTGCCTCCAGCAATGGGCACGAATCGAGCTTGCTGGAAAGGCTCGACCGTTGGAAAATATGTGAGTCATTCCAACGACCCGGGGAACCGATATTCACATACATGAATCTGTAACTAAAAATTTGAATTGAATCAAAACATATTTTTAATATAACTAAAAAATCGTATTTACTAACTTACCGGAAATCTACCAGAGCAAAGAGTACAACCGAGTACCTCCCTTTGTAATTATAGTGGTCGATTGCCTCTGCTGCTGGTGGCTTTATTTCAATATGACATCCATCTAAATAAAATAATTATATTATTAAACACTTAATGTGAAATGTTTTGTTTTATTCTTACCAATTGCGCCAAGACACTGGGGAAACCCTATAGCTTCAAAGCCCTGCACACACTCGTCGATCTTTGATTCGGTCAGAAAGTTTGGCGTCATGTATTCTTCCGTAAACTCCGCAACGACAGCCTTGCAAAATTCGTGCAGAATATTGCAGACGCTGTTGGGAGCAACGCCAATCAATCTGCAAATTGTGCGATATTCTGCAGCCGAACCCAATGTGTACAGGGCTATAGCTATCCGCTTTTCCAGTGGAATGGCGTTCCTAAAATTTGTATCCTTCTTCTCCAACATTGGCAAACGATTCACCAGCAAAGCAAAAGTAGAGCGTTCCCTACGGTAGCTCTCCTTAAAAATATGTCATCATTCTGGGGAACGTCCGACTCCCAAAACGTGCCAAACCGCTTCTAAAATATATAAATAATGCATGTTATATGAATTTTCATATGGTTCATATAAAATAATTGTACTTACATGCATCCAAAAACTCCGTGGCAAATCTAAATTGGCAGCCAACAAGAAAAAAATCATCATCGTCGTCGTCCATTTCTTCTCCTTTTTTTAATGCCGCAATAACATTAGCAATTAAATTCGTGTTATGCTGATCAATAGCAGCAACAAAAGCCACTCTCTCGCTTAAATCCATTTTTATTTAACATTTCGCACAATTTGCACTCTACTGACGCCAAAGGTTGAATTGATGGTAGATGGTGGGAGTGTGAATCGGTGTTCCACCATCCACCAGCTTCCCATGCGTTCCCGATTATGTGTTCAATGTGAATAGCCTATTACACGTGCCGAATTTTGGATGTTCCTATCCCACACGTGCCTTTTCGATTATATGCCGATTGGTTTCGTATGCAACACTGAATATTTGATATTCACTACAAAAATGTAAACAATGTCAACAAAAATTAATGGATAAAACAAGAAGAGCATTCCGTTTGTGAATTTCGGTCGTCGTGCCCACGCTTTGTGTTGTTATTGCGTTTTTAAGTACAAATCAGCGGTAGTTGTTTAACCCTAGGGTGCCTTCTGTTCTTTATGCAACTTTTTTTTCCAGTGCTTCATTTTTTATTTTTTATTTATCTATTTTTATATTCTTATTTTATTTTAAATTTTAATTCCTTTTTGCAAGTATGTTTGTCTGTTATAAAAATAATTGCCAGGTTAGAGCACACTCTAAGATGGGCTTTGTTTGCTGCTGGCTGTGTGATAATGTGTCACACGAAAAATGTGCTGGCCTAAACAACAGAATTTTGGACCAGAATAAGTCAAAATCTGGCCTCAAGTGGACATGTGTATCCTGTAGGGATGTTGAAAGGGACATCATGGGTTTCATGAAGCAGACTAAAAAGGGCTTTGGTGACATATTCGGGCGGTTTAAAAAACTATTCGATGGTTTTTCCGACTTGGAGAACGAATTCAAAACTATGAAACTTTTGAATGAGTCTCCAAAACGGAAGAAGGTCAATTTTAGGCTATCTATTGGCCCCAATGAACTGCAGCTTCCCACACATGCTTCCACTACATCCGTAACTACTAAACAGTTAGAATTGATAAATTTATCGTCCCCCTCTCCTCATAGTTTAATAATCAGAAGTGACGAGAATAGCATCGTACCCATGGAGGTTGTTCCTTCTGACCCCGTAGAGCATTCTGATTCGCTGGCTATTAACACTGTTGTTTCAGATCAACACTCTAGTGATAATATACCAATCGAATCAACTGGTCTAGTAACCAATGCTGTGGCTCCATTGGATGCAACTACTTTGGTTACTAGGAAGACCCTTATAGGTATTCCACCACGGAAACAAAATTTTTGTTTCTAGGCTTGCCCTGATACTACATCTGATGATGTGAATGCCTTTATACAGGCCAAATCTAAGGCCCATATTACGGTGGAAAAATTCAAATTTACGTATTCTCGAGAAATTTCGTCATTTAGAATAAGTGTTCCGGCAGAAAATTTCAACAATATTTGTTGCAAAGAATTCTGGCCCGACCACTTAGTTATTACACGTGATTTAATAAACTTAAATAAAAGAAAGTCGAGATTGTACAAAAAGTTCAAGGAATCTTACTCTTCCATTAAAAAAAAAATTACTTGTTTTTTGTGTAGGGCTATGAAAATGTCCTTGAAGCCAATCTAAAAAATCAACTAGTTTCACTCACTGGACCTTGATCTCAATTTCCCGCCCATCGTGACGTGTGGGGTACAATTTCCAATACCTATTTTCCCCCCATTGTGTTGACACCCAAAGAACCTAACTTTTTACTCCCTGTACCCATAAAATGGGTAAAAGGGGTACTAAATCTGTGCAAATGTATGTAACAGGCAGAAGTAGACATCTGCGACCCTATAATGTATATATATTCTTGATCAGTACCAAAAGAGATTTTGATTTGGCCATGTCCGTCTGTCTGTCCTTCTGTCCGTCTGTCCGTCCGTCCGTCTGTCCGTCCGTATGTATGAACGCAAGGATCTCAATACACTAACAATTTTCAAGATATAGATTTGGGATTTGGCATGTACAATACTTTAGTCACTCCTAATCTACTGCTCAAATTTCAAGTCGATCAGATAACAAACACGGAAATTATTCAACAAACAAGATTCAGTGCTGGAGCGCGGGGGGAAGAAGCAGCACAGCAACAACTTAAAATGCCTCGCTTGCGCTGCGCTCGAGCTGTCGCTCGTGTGTGTGCGTCTTTTGTGTTTGTGTGTGTGAATGTGTAAGTGTACGTACATAGATGTAATCGGAAATTTTTGACCTGGGTACAGGGAGTTTTGTAGTCGGGTATACTCGACTATAGCATTCTTACTTGTTGTGTTTAGCTTTGGTAATTAGAGTGAAGTCGTTCGCATGAGATACAAAAATGCTGAATTTCAGAATTTTCCACTAGTTTTCCGACCGTTGACCAGCTTTTTCCAAAAACTGTGCCACATGTGTCGAATTATTTAAAGTGTAGAGCTTTGAAAAAGAGTTTGAAGCCAATAGGGAAATAATCAAAAAAGTTGCATACAAAAGTTTTCCGCCAATTTTACGAACATGGGGCAGAATTTTCCAAAATCTGAATTTTTCATAATGAATTTGAAGATGATCGGACAAATGTTAGACTTTCGCCCATATATTTTTCAAGCCCGGTTTCGCATTATACAGATCTTTAAGATTTTTTTTCGAGTCTTTGTTCTTTGGCATCCCCCTAAAGATATCATTATATTGCTTCGATTGGCTGATCATCCGTTGTTCCGTTGACAATGTGCTACAGCGAAGTGTGGCGGGGTACACCCAGTATCTTAATATAAAAAAAAGTTCGTTAGGTGAACGTAATTTTAAAGCTCGAGGATCGCTGGAATATGTTACATGAGAAACATATGAAGTTTGTGAGCGTGTCATTCGGCTTGATAACTTTTTATGGTATATTTTAAAATATTTGCCAATGTTTTGCTCTGGTTTTGTTATTATTGTCATCTCCTACAAGGTGCGCAACAATTCAAAATTGTACTGTGGTTAGCAAGATGAGGAAACTCCAACCAGCAGTCTGGAACACTGAGAACTCATGGCGAAAATGTTCCCTAATAGGCTCTTCACACTGAGCCACCATCTACCATCCACCATCATCTAGCATGATGGTCCCATAGTTGGATGTTCCTATCCCACACGTACCTTTTCGATTTTATGCTGATTGGTTTCGTATGCAACACTGAATATTTGATATTCACTACAAAAATGTAAGCAATGTCAACAAAAATTAATGGATAAAACAAGAAGAGCATTCCGTTTGTGAATTTCGGTCGTCGTGCCCACGCTTTGTGTTGTTATTGCGTTTTTAAGTACAAATCAGCGGTAGTTGTTTAACCCTAGGGTGCCTTCTGTTCTTTATGCAACTTTTTTTTCCAGTGCTTCATTTTTTATTTTTTATTTATCTATTTTTATATTCTTATTTTATTTTAAATTTTAATTCCTTTTTGCAAGTATGCTTGTCTGTTATAATAATAATTGCCAGGTTAGAGCAAACTCTAAGATGGGCTTTGTTTGCTGCTGGCTGTGTGATAATGTGTCACACGAAAAATGTGCTGGCCTAAACAACAGAATTTTGGACCAGAATAAGTCAAAATCTGGCCTCAAGTGGACATGTGTATCCTGTAGGGATGTTGAAAGGGACATCATGGGTTTCATGAAGCAGACTAAAAAGGGCTTTGGTGACATATTCGGGCGGTTTAAAAAACTATTCGATGGTTTTTCCGACTTGGAGAACGAATTCAAAACTATGAAACTTTTGAATGAGTCTCCAAAACGGAAGAAGGTCAATTTTAGGTTATCTATTGGCCCCAATGAACTGCAGCTTCCCACACATGCTTCCACTACATCCGTAACTACTAAACAGTTAGAATTGATAAATTTATCGTCCCCCTCTCCTCATAGTTTAATAATCAGAAGTGACGAGAATAGCATCGTACCCATGGAGGTTGTTCCTTCTGACCCCGTAGAGCATTCTGATTCGCTGGCTATTAACACTGTTGTTTCAGATCAACACTCTAGTGATAATATACCAATCGAATCAACTGGTCTAGTAACCAATGCTGTGGCTCCATTGGATGCAACTACTTTGGTTACTAGGAAGACCCTTATAGGTATTCCACCACGGAAACAAAATTTTTTGTTTCTAGGCTTGCCCCTGATACTACATCTGATGATGTGAAGGCCTTTATACAGGCTAAATCTAAAGCACACATTACGGTGGAAAAGTTCAAATTCACGTATTCTCGGGAAATATCGTCATTTAAAATAAGTGTTCCGGCAGAGTATTTCAACAACATTTGTTGCAAAGAATTCTGGCCCGACCACTTAGTTGTTAAGGAATATACGGCAAAAAAGAAAAATCGGCCTCCAATTTCACTTCCTTCCTCCGGTGGTAGTTCTAACCCACATATTGTATTATCTGATAGTTCAAAAAACTAACATCCTCCCTCTCATTGGGCTATCAGAATGTAAGAGGTCTTTGTAGTAAACTTAGTAATCTTTATCTAAATAGCCCAACCTAACCCATGTCGTTGCCTTTTCTGAAACATGGCTAAGGCCCCTCCTTAATTCTGAAATCCTGTCTAACAAATTCTCCATTTATAGAAAAGATCGCTCCCCTCGTCGTGGTGGTGGTGTTCTTATTGCTGTTGACGCTGATTTATTATCGAAGCTTGTAATAATCGATAATTGTATAGATATTGAATTTGTTGGTGTAAAATTGTGTATTTCCAGTATTTGCTATTATATTACTTGTTCTTATATTCCACCTTCTTCTGAAATTTCCTTATATTCTTTGCATGCTTCTGCTATACATTCTGTCTCATCTATGCTTTCTGATCGTGATTTTCTTGTAGTTCTTGGTGATTTTAATATTGCCGGAACTACCTGGATTTCTAGTCCTGACTCCAGCGTGTTGACTCCCACAATTAGCACGATTTTATTGAAAGTTTATTTGGAATGTCATTGTGTCAAATCAATGATATCCCAAATTCTACACATAAAATGCTTGATCTTGTTTTTGTCTTGGATTCCTCATTCTATTCTGTCTCCCGTAGTGAAGATCCTGAAGATCCACGCCTGAAGATCCTTATCACCCGACTTTGGAGGTGTTGATTGACTTTCCAGCCAGGGTAACACGCCAAGGTAGGAAACCTGCTGAGCGAGTTCGTCAATTTCGGAAAACCGATTTTACTAAACTCGCTCAGCTTTTATCCCACGCTGACTGGTCCCAGCTGTACATGTGTAGAGACATGGATTGTGCAATCAATTATTTTTATTCTACCTTAAAATCATTATTTGATTTTTGTGTCCCGTTTTGTAACCCTCGTAACCTTCGTAGGTCTAACATACCTGTGTGGCTTACACGTGATTTAATAAACTTAAATAAAAGAAAGTCGAGATTGTACAAAAAGTTCAAGGAATCTTACTCTTCCTCTGATTGCTCTCGCTATTTCTCTGCACTTAATTTACACTGTTATAACAACTACTTCAGGAGCTGTAGGTTACAGTTTCAACGGGATCCTAAAAGGTTTTATAACTTCGTTAATGCGAAGCGTAGGTCACCAACACTTCCATCAACTGTATTTTTCGAAAAAAGACAGCTGACTCAGATCAGGCTATTGCCGACCTTTTTGCTGAATTTTTTCAAACGACTTTTAGTTCACAACCTTATCAATTGGTTTCGCCTTATCCTTATCATGTAAATAGCTCCAATTGCAATTTTGGGCCTTCAATCACTGAAAGTTCGCTTCTACGTGATCTAAAAGCCATTAAGCCCGTATTTTCACCGGGACCTGATGGAGTACCAGGCTGCTTGCTCAAGTACTGTGCTGAAGGTATTTTTAAAACATTATTTCTTCTTTTTAAACTGTCCGTGGTGTTGTGCTCTTTCCCCAACATTTGGAAAGAATCATTTATAATTCCACTCCATAAAAAAGGAAACAAGTCTAATGTTGAAAACTATAGAGGTATTTCTAAGTTGTCTGCTATTCCTAACATTTTTGAGAAATTAATAACTTCTCAACTTCAACATTTATGTAGATCCATAATTTCACCCTGCCAGCACGGGTTCGTGAAATATAGATCTACTACCACTAACCTATTGGAATTTACTTCTCTTGTCATAAAGGGATTTCAATCGTGAATGCAAACAGACGTTATTTACACTGGTTTCAGTAAGGCTTTTGATTCTGTTAATCATTTTCAAGGTTCATATTCTGGGATTTCTAAATAACTCAATTCTGTGCATCTCTAACTACTTAATTCTTAGAACCCAAAAGGTTTATTTCTAAGGCTTAATCTCTAAGTCTGTTAAAGGTACTTGCGAAGTACCACAAGGAAGTCATCTTGGCCCCTATTATTTACTCTGTTCATAAATGACCTTCGTTCTGTCATATATCACTCTCGGGTGCTGATGTATGCCGATGATGTTACACTTTGTCTGTCATCTACTGATTTCTTATCTGGTCAAAGGTTGCAAACTGATCTTGATAGTTTTCAAGCCTGGTGTCGGGTAAATTTATTAAATCTTAATTGTGGTAAGTGTAACGTAATGTCCTCTTACAGGCGAATGCCCTTTCTTAATAATTATATTCTTAATGGTAAGCCGCTTGCTCGAATTGAGTCGGTTGATGATTTGGGTATCCTTTTAGATTCCAAGCTTAAGTTTCTTTTCTACCGTTAATCGTGCCTTTGGTGTCCTGGGTTTCATTTAGCGTTGGTCGAAAGAATTTAACTATCCCTATTCTTGAATATGGGTCTTATATTTGGTGTCCCCAGTACAAGGTTCATCAGGATAGAATGGAATCGGTACAAAATTAATTTCTGCTCCTTGCACTCCGGGGTCTTAACTGGAATCCTAATACTCATTTGCCTTCTTATCGTAGTAGACTTTTACTAATAAATCTTCCTTCTTATTACTAGTTAATGGAGAAATTGATTCTTCTGAATTAATCAGCCAGTTCCGATCAGAAATTTTAGAAACTTGCTTCCTCTTAATCTGCAAGCTTGTAATACCAACTATGCTTACCTTTTTCGTATCCTATGTTCTAGATATAACAATCTTTATCATGTAATATCTAATGCTTGTTCTATTTCCTTACTCAGAACTTCTCCTTTATGTTATCTGTTTAATCTATAGTTTTTTGTCTATCGTTATAATATATGTAGAAATTTTTATTTAGTTTGTTCTTATTTATCTGTTCCGCGATCTTCGTTACCGCACGTTCTGCGGCGCGCCACCCGGTCGGTTGGGTGGGAGGTGGGTTGCTTTTTGCCTGGGTCCGCGCGTTAACAAGCCCGTGCTTGTTGTCGTTTGGGCCACTTAAATGTACTGCCCGCTTAGTACATCAACGTCCGAATAAAAAACAAATGAGAAATGGCTGAACAATATACATATATAAATTTGTAAAACTTGACTGACTGACCAAACAAGACATGCATAATGGCAGCAATATGAACTCCAAGAAATGAATAAAATTGAAATGCCAAATCCATCTAAGGGTCGGCTTTTCGGCTTAAAACCGAAAAGGAACGTCTGGAATGATAGCTTCCAAGAGATGGTGAGACGAATGGTCAAATTTCGGCACGGGTAAAAAACCATAGCCAGAAGCGTTTGTCACCAAAAATTGTCATCGCGGCAGGTCCCATAAGATTCGCATTTGTTCGGGTGGGACCTGCCGCAGCGCTGCTCTCGCTAAAGCGAGCGGAATATTCACCAAGCATACCAGCTTTTATATTATATAAAAAAATTACAAATAGTTCCAAGTTCCCCAAAATACACTAAATTGACAGAGTCCGTTAAAAATTACACAGGCATAATAGCTTCTATGTATGTATATTCTGTATTGCCACACATCTCTCTCTGGCCAAATACAGCCACAATTAAATTTCATTGCAGCATAATGTCGCAGCTTTACCAATTACAAAGTAGTGTCAATTTCACTATTCTGACCTCAGTAACCTCATCAGTATTCAGCCCATCTTTATAATTTATCTTAACATTTATATAATCTACTTTTGACGTACAATGCAACCAATATGGAAATCAGCTGTTGTCCGTTGCTTCCGCTGGCATTGTAAATGACTGCCACTGTCCTTTTTAGGCTCTTTCTAAAATGACTACTAAAACGGGTAATTTGTACATCAGGATGCGTACAGTGGGATATTTCCATTACTTTAAATGCGTGGTATGAGAACATTTTTTCGATATGATTCTAACTTGTTCCAAATTAATAGAAGAATCGATTTGCACATATCGATAACAACGTTTAAACACATTGATATTTGTCTGTAGAGAGCTACACTTATAATTTCTCATCAAAATTTAAATTTGTTTGGATTTTTCGTCAAGATGGCTTCTGCAGGTTTGATTTAAACTTATATATGATGTATATTTCGTAACTAACGAAGATTTTATGTTGCGTGATAATTTATGCTCGAAATAATTAAATTTATTTCTCAATCGTTTTCCTCGTGGTTTGGCTTTTGACACGTAATATACACTTTCATATGTGTATACATAGGTTGCATATGTATGTACATACATATGTGTTTATGTGAATGTATATGTATGTATATATGTATATAGATATGTGCCTTCGTACCCATAATATATACATACTTATAATATGTATTGATTAATTGTTATTAATATGTATTATTCTTATAAGAGCGACTTTAATTTTAAAAGATTATCGATTGTAAATATTTAAAGGTTTTCATAAAATATTCATTTATTTACCTTTAGGCAAGAAAGGAAAAAAGAATAAAGGCACAGTTATTTCGCTGCAATCGTTCCTTTCAAATGGTGATACTCCGGTAGGAACTACACAAGTTTCAAAAAAGGTCAGAAATTTGGACGGGGATGATAGTGACGACGGAAGCCACTCATTACCCTTGGTTTATCAACTTCCTACCGCACCTAGAGCAAATAGGATATTTGATGATGATTCTATCCCGCACAAGCCGCCCTTTATAGCTTATATTAATAATTTACCATTTGATGCCAGCGAGGACGATATATACGAATTCTTTGGGGCCATTAATCTGGTTTCATTAAGATTGCCACGTGAAGATGGTGAAACTGGTCGATCTAGAGGATTTGGTTACGTTGAATTGGAAAATAGAGACGACTTAATACATGTACTTAGCTTACCAGATCCTTCAATTAAAGGTCGGCGCATCCGGATCGAACTGTCTAATGAAAATGATCAACAAAATCGCCAAAAAGGCAATCGGCGTTTTGAAGGATTTGGAAATTCTAGTGAAAATCGAGATTCTGGAAATTGGAGACGAGACAGTCAAAACAACGGAAGTGGCTTTGGAGGATATTCTGGTACTTTTGATCGCAGTTTTAATCGTGAGCGTAAACCAATAACGGAAAGAGAAGAAAATAATGCTCCCGGTTCATGGCGTACAAGTAGCCGCCAGCAGTCCACAGACTTTTCGCCTCCACGAAGGGAACGTGATCAAACATCTGAGAAATATCGAGGTAGAAGTAACGATTCTAACATAAGAGAAGAGGCTGCTGCATTTGAGGAAAGGCCAAAGCTTCAATTAAAACCTCGAACGCTACCAATACCGGAGATAGTAAGTAAACCAGATTATGAACATGAGGACGACAGTGAGACAAAAGTCATAATTGGGCAAAGTGCACCTTCAGTAAATGTATTTGGATCAGCCAAACCTGTAGACACAGCCACAAGAGAATTAGAGATAGAAGAACGTTTAGCAGAAGCCCGACGAAAGGAAAAGGTTCGTCATGACGAAGAAGTTATAACTGATAAACTGTCCGAAGTTCAAATTGACAAAAATGATAGTGAAAATGCCAATGCTGCAGCTATAAGCTGGCGCCGTAGTCAGGACTTGTCAACTAGTGATGATAACAAAATAAATTTAGGTAAGTACAGATTTAATGCTATTATAATTTATATATTACATAAGCATGAAAATATCTTTTTAGATGAACGGCGTCGTGAAAATCCGGATTATAATAGATCTACCAAACAGCGTGACGGAAATGACAGGTAAAGTATATGCACATATAAAGCAAGAAAGAACTATCTTGGGCGTGCCGCAGTTATTTACCCTTGCAGTACTTTTTATTAGACAAAAGCTAATTTTTCATCCGATTTTTGTTATGGCAGCTATATGTTAAGTTATATGATTTTGACCAAATCTGGTCAGCTAATATTAAACATATTTAATACTTAAATTGGTGTTTGGTTAGGCTATCTTTATAAACAAAAAAGTTTTTCATACAACTTAATTATTGTTTCTATGGCATATCAATTGATATAGTGGTCCGATCCGGTCGATTACGATAAGTATAGCCTGCAACAACAAGAAACATCGGTGCCAAGTTTCATCAGTATAGAAACAGACAGACGGACATCGCTAAATAGATTCGACTATTTGTGCTGATTGGAAACGTTTCCTTCAGTTTAGCACTTGTATCATAAAGATACATTTATTAGGTTTACACAAGGTATTATATGATAAATTTTATGAGCGGCGAAGTTATAGCTTTTGAGCAAACCTGCCCGAAATATCATCTTTTCGATTTGAATCTATATATATAAAAGAGTTCGTGCTGACTGACTGACTGATTGGCAATCATTGCACAAACCGTAAGAGCTAGGATTTTCACAGTAGGTTCCATCTATGATGATCGTCCGATTGACTTCAAACTCATTTTCAAACTTTTCTGTTTATCATCCAATTATTTTGAAACCAATTTTCAAAGCACCTCACATTTAATAATTCGACACATGTGCTACCGGTTTTGAAAAATGCGCGCCCACGGTCGGAAAAATGGGTGAAGTCTGGAATTCAGAATTTTTGTTTTTCATGCTAATGGCTTCATACTAATTTCCAAATATAATTACAAAAGCCTTGGTACTTTGCGGGCAATACAACGGGTGAAAAATAGTTGGAAAGCTTTTGTCTGGATTCTTAGTATTATTCATCTAATTGGCTTCAAATGCCAAATGATTTTGGAAAATCTAGTCCGTTTCGCCACGGGCGGGAAAGGGAAGGACAATGGCTATTTGTTCAGTTAGATCGGCTTCAAAGATATTTTCATAGCCCTACACAAAAAACCGTCACGTGGCTCAACTATTTAGTTTCCTACCCCCACGGGAGGGAATACTGTGATAAGCAGTTTTTATGTATTTCTTATGGTTAAGGAGGGTAGTCAAATTCAAAATAATGCACTTTCATCTAAATATTTCGCCGGGCAAAGCCGGGGTATTACCTGCTACTACATTCTATGTAGCTGTATACGATCGGATGAAAGTTGAAATGTTGCATAGATAACTTGTTACTCTCTCGTTGAATTGTTGCTTTTGTGGAGCTTAGTAAATAGGTTTGAAGTAAATCACAAAAACTAAAAAAAATTAAGTTTAGAGCTTTCCACCAATCAATAGCTGAGTCTGTGTGTATGTCCGTATGTAAGAACGCGTCGATCTTAGGAAAAGAGCTAGAGACACCAAATTTGAAATGTAGGTTCAGGCGCAGGTCAATTTTATTTCTGAAAGCGCAGCTGCCACTTAAAATGCCAAGCTTGCGTTGCCGCTTGTGTGCGTGCGTGTTTGTGTATATGTATATATATGTGTGTGTATGTCTAAATGTACGAATATATGTTAGGAAGTTGTAGACCTTGGTACAGGGAGTTTCGTAGTCGGGTATACTCAACTAGAGCTTGTTTGTGTATGAAGATAGCCTAACCAAACTCACAAAATTTAAGTTTCATTATGTTTGATACATGTTGAGCAAATTTGATCAAAATCTGACTAATATACATGTATTATACCTGCCCTAGGAGCGATCGGTAGAAACTGAGCTTCAGATTGATAAATATGCCATATTTGTTTTCAACATTACCGTCATTTTAATAGCGGTACTTTTGTTTTTACCAGAGCTCGCAAAATATGCTCAACCAAATTTATCTGCTCGGTCTAAAAGACCGATAAAAATTAAACGGGATGACTCACGGTCTCAACAGCAACCCATTTTTTCGTTTCATTTGGGTTCTCGCTCTCGGGTTGAGCGTAACACACGATTGGTCTTTCGTTTTGGGCGAGCAGACTCGTTCGTCGCTCAGGTACTGAGCGGTCAGTAACTGAGCAAAACTATAAAAGGTCCACAAAAAAGGTATTTTTTTGTTGCTGTGTTTTCATTATGTTGTTTCCACAGGCAAAGCATGGAAGAGGAAGGGAGAAATCGATAGGGCGTTAGTGTGTGTGCATATTAATATTATTACTATTAATTTATATTAATTGAGTGAGCACTGACCCAAAAGACCGAGCAAAATCGGTCATTGGTTGAGCAAAGACCGAACCGAGCAAAAACAATATTTGAGGGTTTTTTCACGACAGTTTCGCATTGTGTCTTAGGCGACCGGTCATTTCCTGGCTACATACAATAGAGGGACTGTTTATTGCCAGCTCTGCTTTATACGCATTTTATCTCATGCTTTGTAATCCTTTGACACACAGTATGTCAACTAATTGTCTGCAAACTTTAACTTTTTAAGACAACTTTAACTTAAAAAATTATTAACATAGGCACTTTTTTCCATTATTATATTGGGTTTGCGAAATGTCCGTCTGTCCGTATGAACGTAATTTTTTTTCACACCCTTGAAGCTAGAGCAACCAAACTTGGTATACATGTTGGTGTATACCCTAAATTTATGAAGTGTCGAGATCGGGTTCTCCAAAACGATAGCGGGCAGCTCTAGCATAAACACCACAGCTGACATGCTGAAATCGCCGCCTAACTCATAATAAGTTACTGCTCTTGTGCTGGTATTTATAATAAATCCCACAGCCAGTTTTTCATGTACCACTCGTTTGTATGGGTGTCAACCCATGGGTGGTGGTCGATCTCGACACTTCATAAATTGAGGATATACACCAACATGTGTACCAAGTTTGGTTGCTCTAGCTCAAAGATAAAGGCAAAAAAATTCGTTCATACGGACAGACGGGCATTTCGTAAACCCAATACACTATTTTTCCCTTCGGGAACATAGTATAATAAAGACACATTATTCCAAATAATACTAAAAACAAGAAAGAATGGCTATCTTCGGAGTGCCGAAGCTATATACCCTAGCAGCAAAGTTTTTATACAAATCTCAATTTTCGTCACATTGCTCCTATGTGGTCCGATTATAAAAAATTATAAAACTCTCACTTAGTTTGGACAAAATATTTGTATAAACAAAAAGTTCGATATAATGATATAGTAGTCTGATTTTGACCAAATTTTGTCAGATTGTATAAACTCTCTAGAGACTCTGTTTGAAAAAGTTTGGTAAGGATACCTTTATAAACAAAAAAGTTCTTCATACAAAGAGACTAGCTAGCATAGAAACAGACTTTTTTTTTTATATATATATATATATATAAATACAATATTTATTTAACAGTGAAGAAACAGACGGACATCGCAATATCGACTCAGCTATTCATGCTTATTCTGAGTATATGTATATATTTTGTTGGGTTGGAAACGTCTCCTTCAGTCCATTACACATTTCGAAACTAAATTTTAATACCCACTGCTGGGGTATAAAAAATTATAGCTAATGGCTTGCTCACTTCGCAGAGTTTTGCGTTATTACAACTCCAAGTCAAAACCAACTTCTATTTTTCTAACTTTACGTCATGGCTTTTTTTTTGCTTATTTCTTCTAATCAGAAATTTGGATTGTTTTCATTCATCTTACTAAATATAGTCCAACTGAATTGCTATTCAGATATAAAAAAACTGTTTAAATTTTACTCTTTTCTTGTTGTTTGTTTGTCATATTTTGTCGTACGATTGTCATGTAACTTCTCAGTGGAAATGACCATATGTATATCAACTTTCTTTGAAAAAATATTCACGTTAATTTTGTACTGATCAAATAATTAACACCTTACAAACTGAGGGTGTACAGCAACATGTGTAACAAGTTTGATTGCTCTAGCTTGGAAAAAAATGTGTGGAATAAATTGCGTTCATACGAACAGGCGGACGGACGGACATTGCACAAACTCAAAATACTCTTTCAAAACTTTTTTTTAAACGGTATAAATATTTAGTGTGCAAGAGTTCCTAAAAGAAACCACATTGCACATTTATCTATTTTACTGGGATATGCTTGTTTGCATTGTACTTATATTTGTTTTTGTATTTTTACTATTCGCGCGCTTCTGTCGTTGGTGTTGGTTACGGTTACGCTCTTCGTTTTGTATTCCGTTGTGCTGATTTCGGTCGATGCGCCCGCGCTTTAATATTTTCTTATTGGTGTTGTGCGTGAGTACAAATCAGCGTCAACAGATTTAACCCCAGTGTGCCTTCTTTTTTGTTTATACTTTTTATTTTTTGTGCAGTTGTTTTTTCTTATTTTGTTCGTCTTTTTAATTTTTCTTTTAATAAATTTGTGTGCGTGAGTACAAATCAGCGTCAACAGATTTAACCCCAGTGTGCCGTCTTTTTTGTTTATACTTTTTATTTTTTGTGCAGTTGTTTTTTCTTATTTTGTTCGTCTTTTTAATTTTTCTTTTAATAAATTTGGTTGTCTGCTATAATAAAAATGGCCAGGTTCGAGTAAACGTAAAAATGGGATTTGTTTGTTGCTGGCTGTGTGATAACGTTTCACACGAAAAATGTGCAGGCCTTGACGGCAGAATAATCGACCAGATTGAGTCCAAGTCTGGCTTAAAGTGGACTTGTGAATCATGTAGGGATGTTGAAAAGGATATTATGGCATTTATTAGGCAGACTAAGAAAGGCTTTGGAGACATATTCGCTCGGTTTAAAAACCTGTTTGATGGTTTCTTCGATTTGGAAAACGAGCTTAAGAGTATGAAACTTTTAAATGAGTCTCCCAAACGGAAAAAGGCTAATCTTAGACTGTTCATAGGCCCTAATGAACTTTCGCTCCCTACTTACTTACCCACTGCATCCGCTACTAAACAGTTAGATTTGATTAATTTATCTTCCCCTTCATCCCATATTTCGAACAGAAGTGACGAGAACAACATCGTACCGATGTATGTGGTTCCTTCTGACCCCGAAGCGGTTACTGATTCGGTGGTTGTTAGCACGGTTGATGCAGGTCAACAACCTAGTATCAATAGTGCCCGTCATTCAGTCGAATTATCTGGTCAATCAACCATTAGCATGGCTCCATTGGATGTTCATACTATGGTTGTAGGTGTTCCACCACGGAAACAAATCTTTGTTTCGCGGCTTGCCCTGACACTACATCTGATGATGTCAACGCCTTTATACAGGCCAAATCAAAATCCCATATTACGGTGAAGAAATTTAAATTTGCTTATCCTCGGGAAATCTCGTCGGTTAAAATAAGTGTTCCGGCTGAACATTTCAACAATATTTGCTGTAAAGAATTCTGGCCTGACCACTTAGATATTAAAGAATATACTGCAAAAAAGAAAAAACGGCCTCCGGTTTTACTTCCTTCTTCTGGTGGTAGTTCTAATCCACCTCTTGTCATCGCTGATAGTTCAAAAAACTAACAACCTCCCTCTCACTGGCCTATCAGAATGTAAGAGGCCTTTGTAGTAAACTTAGTAACCTTTACCTAAATAGCCTAACTTTTTCTTTCCATGTCGTTGCCTTTTCTGAAACATAGTTAAGACCCGACATTCTTAACTGTGAAATCCTGTCTAACAAATTCTCAATTAACAGAAAAGATCGCATTCCTCGTCGTGGTGGTGGTGTTGATAATTCTGTGGTTATTGAATTTGTTGCTGTGAAATTCGGTATCTCCGGTGTTTGTTTTTTTATCACTTGTTCTTATATTCCGCCTTCCGATATTTCCTTATATTATTTGCATGCTTCTGCTATACAGACTGTCTCCTCTATGGTTTCTGATCGTGACTTTCTTGTAGTTCTTGGGGACTTTAATATTGCCGGAACTACCTGGATTTCAAGTCCGACTCCAGCGTGTTGACTTCCACATCTCAGCACGATTTTGTTGACAATTTATTTGGATGCCATTGCAACAAATCAATGGTATCCCAAATTCTTTGCATAAAATGCTTGGATCCCTCCCTTCTTATCTGTCTCCCGTACGGACCCTTTATCCATGTCTGAAGATCCTTATCACACGACTTTAGAGGTGTTGATTGACTTAGGTGTTGATTGACCAGGGTGCTAAGCCCAGGAAGTAAACTTGCAGAGCGAGTTCGTCAATTTCGGAAAACTGATTTTACTTAACTCGCTCAGCTTCTATCCCAAACTGACACGTATCAAATAAAGAGTTTAAAGTAGAGTAAAAAAAATTGTGTGGCTTACGCGGGACTTTATAAACTTAAAAAATAGAAAGTCGAGATTGTATAAGAAGTTTAAGGAATCTGTGTCTTTCTTGGATTTCGCTCGCTATTTGATTGCCCGATCTAGCTTCTCTATACTTAATACACAATGCTATAATAACTACCTTAGAAGCTGTAGGTTACAGTTTCAGCGGGATCCTAAAAGGTTTTATAACTTCATTAATGCGAAGCGTAGGGCATCAGCATTTCCATCAACCGTATTTTTTGAAAACACGACAGCTGACTCTGATCAGGCTATTGCCGATCTT
Organism: Hirtodrosophila confusa; assembly: GCA_035043065.1. NCBI lineage: Eukaryota > Metazoa > Arthropoda > Insecta > Diptera > Drosophilidae > Hirtodrosophila > Hirtodrosophila confusa. The sequence goes on from JAWNNI010000202.1 coordinate 144,881, forward strand.
TTTGCTGTTTTTTTTTCAAACGACTTATAGTTTACAACCTTATCAAATGGTTTCGCCTTATCCTTATGTAAATAACTCCAATTGCATTTTTTGACCTTTTATAACTGAAAGAACGCTTCTACGTGATTTAAAGGCCGTTAAGCCAATATTTTCACCTGGACCTGATGGAGTACCAAGCTGCGTGCTCAAGTACTGTGCTGAAGGTATTTTAAAGCCATTAATTATTATTGTGAAACTGTCCATGGAGTTGTGCTCTTTCCCTAACATTAGGAAAGAATCGTTTATTATTCCTCTCCATAAAAAAGGAAACATGTCTAACGTCGAGAACTAAAGAGGTATTTCTAAGTTGTCTGCTATTCCTAAGATTTTTGAGAAATTAATAACTTTTCAACTTCAACATTTGTGTAGATCCATCATTTCACCCTGCCAACACGGGTTTATGAAATATAGATATACTACCACTAACCTATTGGAATTTACTTCTTTTGTCATTAAAGGATTTCAATCTAAGATGCAAACAGATATTATTTACACTGATTTCAGTAAGGCCTTTGACTCTGTTAATCATTCCCTTTTACTTCACAAACTTAATCTTCTGGGATTTCTAAATAACTTAAATCTGTGCATCTCTAACTAATAAATTCTTAGAACCCAAAAGGTTTATCTAAGTCTGTTAAAGGTACTTGCGAAGTACCACAAGGAAGTAATCTTGGCCCCTTATTATTTACGATGTTCATAAATGACCTTTCTTCTGTCCGCTACTGATTTTCTATCTGGACAAAGGTTGCAAACTGATCTTGATAGTTTTCAAGCCTGGTCTCGGGTAAATTTATAAAATCTTAATTGTGGTAAGTGTAACGTAATGTCTTTTTATACGGAAATGCCATTTTTACTCCCTGTACCCATAAAATGGGTATGTAAAATGTATGTAACAGGCAGAAAGAGACATCTCCGACCCTATAAAGTATATATATTCTTGATCAGTATTAAAAGAGATTTCGATTTGGCCATGTCCGTCTGTCTGTTCGTCTGTCCGTATGAACGCGTCGATCTCAGCAACTACAAGAGCTAAAAACACCAAATTTTGAATGTAGGTTTCTGTATACCATACGCAGATCAAGTTTGTTTCATATTTCAGATATCTCCCCCTGTTCCCCCGCAATTCGATTAAAACCGTTTTACAGTAACAATTTTCAAGATATAGCTTTTATATTTGGCATGTACAATACTTTACTCTCTCTTTATCTACTGTCCAAATTTCAAGTCGATCGGATAATAAACACGGAAGTTATTCACGAAAGAAGATTCAGTGATGCAGCGAGGGAAGAAGAAGAACATCCACCAATTAAATTGCCGGAAAGTGTGTGTGTGTCTTTGTGTATGTGTGTATATATGTGTAAGTCGACGTAGATGTGATTGGATGTTTTAGACCTGGGTACGGGAGTTTCGTAGTCGGGTATACTCGACTATAGCATTCTTACTTGTTAAATAATAATATTCTTAATGATAAGCGGCTTGTTACTCCCTGTACCCATAAAATGGGTAAAAAGGGGGTATTGGATTTGTGCAAAAGTATGTAACAGGCAGAAGGAGACATCTCCGACCCTATAAAGTATATATATTCTTGATCAGTATCAAAAGAGATTTCGATTTGGCCATGTCCGTCTGTCTGTCCGTCTGTCCGTCTGTCCGTCTGTCCGTCTGTCTGTCCGTATGTATGAACGCAAGGATCTCAGCAACTATAAGAGCTAGAGACACCAAATTTGGAATGTAGGTTCGTGTATAGCGGGAGCAGGTCAAGTTTATTTTAGATTTGAGATATCTCCCCCGTTCCCCGCTATTCGATAAAAACCGTTTTACAGTTACAATTTTCAAGATATAGCTTTAAGATTTAGCATGTACAATACTTTAGTCCCTCTTAATCTACTGTCCAAATTTCAAGTCGATCGGATAATAAACACCTAAGTTATTCACGAAAGAAGATTCAGTGCTGCAGCAAGGGGAAGAAGAAGCACAGTCACAACTTAAAATGCCTGGCTTGCGCTGTGGCTCGTGCGTGTGCGTATCTGTGTATGTATGTGTAAGTTAACGAAGATGCGATCGGAAATATTTGACCTGGGTACAGGGAGTTTCGTAGTCGGGTATACTCGACTATAGCATTCTTACTTGTTTGAATTGAGTCAGTTAATCATTTGGGTATCCTTTTAGATCCCAAGCTAAAATTTGACAAACATCTCTTCCATCGCTAATCGTGCCTTTGGGTCTTGGGTTTCATTAAGCGTTGGTCTAAAGCAGGGCTGCCCAGCCCATTGCTCATCTGGCTCATTTTGTTATTGTAATTGCTCTTAGGCATAGGCAGCAATGCGCGTATACATGCACGCCTCTATTCATAAGCCAATGCATAATACAAAAACAATATTGCGTGTTCGCTTTCTTATCTGTGTTCGGTGTCTGGGCTCTTGAGAAAAGCAACAACACCTTATATATGTTGTTGCACTACTGACTTTCAAAATAATTTTGTTGTTGCTTTTCGTTGCACTAAAGAAAACTCCTTATTTAGTTGAACGCTGAACACGATATTTTTCTGCAAAACATTCTTAGAGCATTATTTGCAAACAACAATAGTTATAATAAAATAGTGGTGCTGAAAGATGGGTCGCTGGACCCAGCTTTTTTTCTTGGAAAAAATTTTAAGTATTGATATCAATGCATTATTTGCAAACAAGTATTAGCAAATGTATTTACTATTTTTTTCAGTGTACACAATGAAGTGAAAAAAACTGTTTGCCTTAGATGTGTTAGTGCTTTCTTGCATATGAATTGAAGTTTGCTCTTCCATAAGCAACGTTTGGGCACCCCTGGTCTAAAGAATTTAACGATCCCTACATTACTAAAACTCTTTATACTTCTCTTGTTCGACCTATTCTTGAATATGGGTCTTGTATTTGGTGTCCACAGTACAAGGTTTATCAGGATAGAATAGAATCGGTACAAAAACAATTTCTGCTCTTTGCACTTCGGGGTCTTAATTGGAATCCTAACATTCGCTTGCCTTATCTTATCTTATCTTCTTATCGTAGTCGACTTTTATTAATAAATCTTCCTTCTCTTTCTGATCGTAGAACCATGCTTGGTGTAATTTTCTTACACAAACTAATTACTGGGGACATTGATTCTTCTGAGTTAATCAGCCAAATTAGTTTTGCAGCTCCGACCAGAAATTTTAGAAACTTTCTTCCTATTTCTCTTCAAGCTTGTAATACTAACCAGCTATCCATAACCTTTTCTTTAACTTTTCTTATTCTATGTTCTAATTATAACAACCTTTATCATTTAATATGTGTAATGCTACTTCTATTTCCTTACTCAGAACTTCACTTTTATGTTATCTGTGTAATCTATAGTTACTTTGTGTCTATTGTTTAATTTATGTAGAACTTCTATTTAGTTTGTACTTATTTATCTGTTCCGCGATCTTCGTTACCGCACGTTATGCGGCGCGGTACACATAAAAAATATGTCTTATATAAAGATATAAAATATTTTTGTAATATTGAAAAAATCCATCTATTTTTAGATCTGAAAGTGCTAGAGCAAAAAATAACCAGAACAATGAAGGAAAATTTAAAGAGGAAAATAAAATTAAACGGGATCGAAATGAACGTCCTCAGGCCAAGAATACACCTCAGCAGGCTGAATCTGTAAGTATAAACATATAAAATCTGTAGTATTCCAAATATTGTTCGGAGTTCCTCGTGCTAAATCCATTTCTTAAACATTTAGGGTGTTCGTTCACTTGACGTTGCAGTGTTGTAGATTAGCAGAAGTGTGAGTTTTGACAACAACAATTTGTACTGAAAAATGTTTGGAACACTGCTAAGCCCAGACCCTTCACTACGAAAAAGCGAGCATAGCTATATCCCTAGCAGCAATGTTTTTTTCAACACTTAATTTATATCTGATTGCTCCTATGTGTTCGATTTTGATCAATTTATAGGAAACTATTTGAAGTATTATAAAACTCTCACTTATTATAGTGGTCCGATACGGCCGGTTCTGACATATGTACTGCCTGCAGCAAAAAGAAGGGTCTGTGCCATGTTTCATTGCGATAACTTTAACACTGAGAGAATAGTTTGCATAGAAACAGACGGACAAACGGATGGACGGGCATCGCTATATCGACTCGGCTTTTGACGCTGTTTCACAATATGTATACTTTGTTGGGTCAGACGCGTCTCCTTCAGTGCATTACATATTTCGAGTCAAAATTATAATACCCTCTGTTAGGGTATAAAAACAGCAGAATTTTCAAACGCGCAACATCAAATTCTGTTTACTCCCTCTGTCTTGCAACCCTGCTAATCTACAACACTGCAACGTCAAGTGAATACCCTTATTGTTATATGGTATTCACCTTCTACCTATGTATATACATCTACTAGCTGATAAAACGCCAGCGTTGCCCGGCGAAGTATTTAGATTAAAAGGCATTATGTTGAATTTGACAACTTTCGTCAACCGTAAGAAATACACAAAAATAGCGTATCACAATTTTCTTTCCCTTGGGGTAGACGTTCCCAAATAATTAAGCCACATGTAATTTAAAATATATTGTTGACAAAGTTGGAAGAATAATGCTTAAATCCTGAAAACATCGGAAGGGTGGGAAAAAGTCTGTACCTAACCCCTTGACGTATCAATGAGCGCAACAAAAATCGCGCCCAACTGTGCGCACACAACTTGCACTAAACGAACGAGTATTGATGCTTACGAACAGTCGCAAAATGAATCGAAATGTGAATGCATGCAATAAAATTATTTATTTTAGATTGGATGTTGTGCATGGCATCAACTAATTTTATTTTTAATATTATGAGAATCGAAAATAATAATCTGTTACAAATTGATGGTTTTCATAGTAGATAACAAATTAATTTTAATTTTGCTGGTCTTGAAATATGCCTTCGTCCTCTAATCAATATCTAATAGAAACTTACAACTCTAAAAATTAATAGTCTTCCATGGTGTGGTATTTTTGAAAGCAATATGGTAGATGTAAAGCTACTTTACACTTCGAGCATTCCCAGCTTGTTTCGCTTCGTATTGTAAGGGAGTTTTCCAGCCGGGGTACAGATCTCAGTCTGTATGGGTCCAGCACTTACAAGAAAATTTGTAAGATGTACTGGGACACTGGGCGTAGGGAAGGGAAAGGTTCTAGAGGGAATATATGTGCTAATACTACGGCCTCGTACAACTCTGCACGGGATATGTGACCAGGAGCTGACCAGGATTCTACCGCTGGTGCTCTACTGGTCAACCGGTCTACGAACGACTACTCTACGAAGGCCCGGGATTACTCACACGGGCAGCAGGCTAACCCTCGCTTTGTACAATGGTTAGTGTTATCAATGCCGGGATTGCTCACACGGACGGCGGGATACACCTCGCTATACGTTAGTATTAGTGTGTTTTATAAATGCCGGGATTGCTCACACGGGCGGCGGGATAAACCTCGCTCTACGGTTAGTATTAGTGTGTTTTATAAATGCCGGGATTGCTCACACGGGCGGCGGGATAAACCTCGCTCTACGGTTAGAATTAGTTATTAGATGTTCTACGCAGAAATAAAGACAATCGTTTAGTTATTTTGGATTATCTTTATTCCGGCTTCTTACTGTTAGTTTTTTTATTACAGCTACGCGTGCCCTGCTGCACTGCCGCCTAACGGCTCTTCTACTCACGCTCTTTTACCCTACGTGCTCCCGACGCACGTCTACTCACTTTGATCGTCGCTCGCTAAGTCCCCTACTCTGCCCGGCTTGGCCACGCGCGAGCCGGAAAAGCTCAACCCTACCACGAAATTTCGCTCTCCACCTCAGAGCTTTCGCTCTTCACCTCGCAGCTTTGCTCTGGCTGAAGCCGCGCTCTGGTGGCAGGATTGCGAACTGTGTCAGCTGCGCGTGCCAGCTGCAGCGGAGGATCGTTGTGTTTGAATTCAAACGCGTTCGTTAACTGCTTAGATTTTAATGTTTATTACTAAATACACCTCCAGCGCGCCAGGCGCTGGCGCTCCTTGCGCAACAAAAGTCTTATGGCTTCTCGCCCTTACTTAACTAAATAATAGCTACCTATAATTAATATTTAATTCATGTCCGCGCTCCATGCGCTCCTGCTTCCGGCGCTTATTCTAGTATTGTAAGGGGGTTTGCTTAAAGCCTCCTTACAGTATTTTTCGTTTTGTACACACTTTGCACAGCCTTGTTGGATTCCTCTTTAGAGGCGTCGAATCAATATGTTTAGGGAAATGGGCCCAATGTTGGGCTTGAAGTCGGAGAGGTTCTTCACTTGGTGCATATCTTGTACATTTTTTGTATTCTGGTAATTTAACGTTTCTTAAAATTGCTTCGGCTATATTGATTCGGAAATCAACATATCCGTCGTTGCTTTGGTTATGTATTGTTTTATACACAATATAGGTGTTGAATAGAGCCATATCAGACATAAAAAAAACTTTTCGGTATCCTTTACTGTATTTTCTCATTATTGGAAAACAGGCCAACATCTGATCTTGTTGATAAATTCCACCCATTCCCTTATTATATTCCAGGATGCATTTGGGCTTCATTATTTGGTTTTTCTGTTTGTTCGTATACTCAACCATCTCTGCAAATTCGTGTTTCGTTGATAATATATAGACGTCGCGCTTGTCTTTCCATTTCATTACCAACAACTTATTACTGCTTCTGCACACACTTTCCCCTTTCTTCAAAATTAGCTTTTGGATGTCCTTTGGCATATTTTTTCTATCCTTTCGTACTGTCCCAATAACGTTTGTCTTTTTCTGGTGTAATTTCAAAAAGAGGAAACGTGACGAGTACCAGTTGTCAAGAAACAAAGCATATCCCTTGTTTATTATAGATTCCGCTAATTCCATTACAACGTTCTCTGACGCACTACTATTTCGATCACTTTTGTCTTGGCCGGTATATATTTTAAATCCAAGACAAAAACCGGTTTGTGCCTCGCATAACTTGTAGATTTTTAACCCAAATCTCGCTCTTTTTACTCCCTGTACCCATAAAATGGGTAAAAAGGGGTATTGGATTTGTGCAAAAGTATGTAACAGGCAGAAGGAGACATCTCCGACCCTATAAAGTATATATATTCTTGATCAGTATCAAAAGAGATTTCGATTTGGCCATGTCCGTCTGTCTGTCCGTCTGTCCGTCTGTCCGTCTGTCCGTCTGTCTGTCCGTATGTATGAACGCAAGGATCTCAGCAACTATAAGAGCTAGAGACACCAAATTTGGAATGTAGGTTCGTGTATAGCGGGAGCAGGTCAAGTTTATTTTAGATTTGAGATATCTCCCCCCGTTCCCCCGCTATTCGATAAAAACCGTTTTACAGTTACAATTTTCAAGATATAGCTTTAAGATTTGGCATGTCCAATACTTTAGTCCCTCTTAATCTACTGTCCAAATTTCAAGTCGATCGGATAATAAACACCTAAGTTATTCACGAAAGAAGATTCAGTGCTGCAGCAAGGGGAAGAAGAAGCACAGTCACAACTTAAAATGCCTGGCTTGCGCTGTGGCTCGTGCGTGTGCGTATCTGTGTATGTATGTGTAAGTTAACGAAGATGCGATCGGAAATATTTGACCTGGGTACAGGGAGTTTCGTAGTCGGGTATACTCGACTATAGCATTCTTACTTGTTGATGGATTAAATTGTTTATATGCCAAACGTCCTTTATATTTCATCAAAGATTCATCTATACCGATGTTTTGACCAGGTGTGTAAATTTTTTAAAAATTTGTCGGGTACTGCAGAGCCGGTGGAAGCAGCAGAGCAGCCACAACTTTAATGGCTCGCTAGCACTTCATTCTCTGTGTGTGTGTATTTGTGTATATAATTTGAATCAGCATCAATAGCCGAGTCGATATAGCGATGTCCGTCCGTCTGTTTCTATGCAAACTAGTCTCTCAGTTGTAAAGCTATCGTAATGGAACTTTTCATAGACCATTCTTTTTGCTGCAGGCACTTCATATGTTGAAACCGTTCGGATCGGAACACTTTAACATATAGCTGCCATAGGAATGGTCGGTCGACAACTATGTTTTTGTATGAAAAACTTTTTTTTACCAAGATATCCTCACCAAACTAACAAAAACTAAGTTTTAGGAGAGTTAATACAATCTGACCAAATTTTGTCAAAATCAGACCACTTTATCACATAGATCCATAGGATCGGGTGAAAAATAAGTTTTTGTATGAAAAACTTTTTGTATTACATCCAAACTAAGTGGGAGTTTTATTATACTTCACATAGTTTTATTACAAATCGCACCACACAACTCCCATAGGAACAATCAGACGTAAATTGAGTTTTATATAAAAAACATTGCTGCTAGGGTATATACTAGCTTCGGCACTCGAAGGTAGCCGTTCTTTCTTGCTTTTTAATGTCTTTTGATTTTCTATCTACTCGGTTTCAACAAAATTTGTTTATAAAGAGCAACAAAACTTGGAACACATATACATATATACCCTGAGCTCACAAAGTGTCAAGGTCTAGAAGTTCTGGAACGTCACCAGCATCAAAGCATTTCTTTAAGAATATTCAGGCATACAATTCATGTTTTTAAATGACTTCGTTTGATGTAAAGTAGTACCGAATCGTTCAGACTTAGTTCAATTTAACTAATCTTCATAGTAAATCCCTGCTTATCGGTCATTCTAATGCACTATGGAAATTTGCCCATTTTTTTTTAGCATTAATTCAAATTTGGAAGTACTCCAATGAACAAATTTTCATTTATTAATACATTAGGAATAGATCAAACTAAAATATTACATACCAGAAATGTTAATATTGCGAACAGCTTTTAAGATAACAGCTGTTAAACACAGCTGTTTCCACAGAAAATCACAATATTTAGTTATGTGAATTTTTAAGTGGTTTTCAAATGCCCATAACTCCAAAGGGTATAGGTTAGGTTACAACCGGTTGACCATCACATGGTGGTGCCACATGGACCGAGCAGATCCTTAGTGTCGCCGGATACTGAAGCTCGTTAGGAGGTTTGTTGATCCTATAAGATTTGTGTGCGCTTGGCAAACGCCAACAGCGAGCCAGTGTTTCTTGAAGTATCGATGTCTTAGTGTTGCGAGTGCTGGACAGCTACATATAAGGTTTTCCAAGGTTTCCACAACTCCTGGTTCCTTAGATTTCCGGCAGCCGTCTTCCGTTAATATCACCAGCTTTTTAGCATGAGCTGCTGCTAGGCAATGTCCAGTTAATACTCCTATCATTAGTCTGCAATTTTTCCTTGGAAGATATAGCAGGAAGTTAGTGAGTTTCTGATTTCGCTTCTTGCACATAATTTTAGCGATTCTGCAGCTTGTAGTGTTCCGCCACCTTTCACCAGCTTTAGCACACGCGGATTCATCCAGTTCGCTATACAGCGACTGCAATTAAATTTGTATATTTTCTTCGTTCTCAAGACTCCTTCTTTAGCCAGGCAATCCGAATTTCGTTGCCGTCAATGCCTCGGTGGCTGGGAACCCAATAGATATGCACTGTTCTAGCAGTGCTTAGATTATCTAAAGCCTCCCTGCTTGCCAGGACATTTTTTGAACCAATGGAAGACGCTTGCAATGGCACTTGGCTGTCTACGAATATATTTATTCGTTCGTTCATAGTTGTTGTAGATAGAGCTACTTCTGCTGCTGTTTTCCTTATTGCGAAGACTTCCGCCTGGAATATGCTGCAGTAGTCGGGCAGCTTGTACGGCAACCTTATTTTTGGTTCTGCACAATACACACCGCACATACTCCTGTATCCATTTTTGAACCATCGGTGAATATCTTAATGGCATGTTGGTTCAGTCATGTACACCAGTCCTTTGGTCCCATAGACGTTTGCGTTTCTTTGAAGTTAGCTCGAGGAGCCATGTAGTCCGTGCTGCTTTGCATCTCCCTCCAAATCGAACTGTGTCCAAAACTTTGAAGTGCCATCTTTCCCGTTGCGCATAGACGTTGGGCAGTCCTCTGTGCAAGCAGGTGCGCATGGGTGTCCAGGGGGTTGACACACAGTAGTGTTTCTAGTGCCTTGGTTGGAGTGGACCGCAACGCCCCCGTGATACAGACAAGTGCCTGTCGCTGGGTCCTTTCCATCAGTTTCAAGTATGTGGTCTTCTTCGTAGCTTGCCACCATAATAGGACGCCGTATAGTAGTATTGGTCGCACTACTGAGATGCAGATCCAATGCATCAGTCGTGGTGGCAGGCTCCAAGTACTACTTAGCATATTCTGCGATGCATAGAGCGCGACTGTTGCCTTTTTCACCCTTTCTTCAACATTGAGTCTCCATATCAGTTTGCTGTCCAGGACTACTCCGAGGTATTTGACGTTAGTTTTTGGCGTGAGCGGTATTCCGTTCAACTTTGGCGGGCTCCACCGCGGTACCTTGCATCTCTTAGTAAAGAGAATGAGGTCCGTCTTTTCCGCGTTGATGCTAAGTCCGGCTTCGGTGGCCCATCTTAGTATTTCTTGTAACGTGTATTCCATGACTGAGCTGAGGGTCGATGGAAATTTTCCCGTGATAATAATGCTTATGTCATCCGCATGGACAGTTCTCTTTGGGGCTTTCCTGTAGAATTTAGAATTAAGTAATTTGTCCACCACTAGATTCCATAACAAAGGAGACAAGACTCCGCCTTGCGGCATGCCTCCATGAGCTTCCTTTGTTATGGTGGTGGTTCCCCATTCGGCTTTGACTCTTCTGCAGCTGAACAGGTTCTGTATCCACGAGTGTATTGCCGAGTGGGATGCTGTGGCTCTCAGGCCTCGCATTATCGCATCTGTTGATACGTTGTTGAATGCACCGGAGATGTATAGAAATGCTCCCAGTGCGTATTCTTGGTGGTGAATGGCTTTCTCTATATTAGCTACCAGGGAATGTAGCGCTGTCTCCACCGATTTCCCTTTACTGTAGGCATGTTGGTTGGGCTTTAGGGATGAGCTTGCGCCCTCCTTAATGTGGATCTCCATTACTTTTTCCAATGTTTACTCCCTGTACCCTTAAATGGGTAAAAAGGGGGTACTAAATCTGTGCAAATGTATGTAACAGGCAGAAGGAGACATCTCCGACCCTTGATCAGCATCAAATAAGATTTCGAGTTGGTCATGTCCGTCTGTCTGTCCGTCTGTATGAACGCGTCGATCTCAGCAACTACAAGAGCTAGAATGTGTGTGTATATGTTGTATGTGTGGTGTGTATCAGTACTAAGAGGTAATTGAAAATTTCACTGCTGTGTACCGGGTATAACCTACCCGAGTACTCTCTACTACAACATTTAGAATTGTTACAGCTTTTTCTCTTAATAAATAATACTTCAATTTTTATTTTTAGGTTTTGCAGTCTTCCAACAAATATTCTGGACTTGACGATGAATCATCCGAATAAAATCTATTTCTATGTTTGTAACATATAAACAAAATAAAAAAATTAATACATTTAACGAGTAAAAAATAAATTCCCATAAATGAAACAAATCAACAATGTCTAAATAAAAGTAATAACAATTGTATACATGAATTGACAGTGCTATACTAGTAATTACCTTGCGCCCCGGTTTGAAGTACCATAATACACAGTGGATAAAATATATCATGGGAGGTGTGTTAAACTTAGTTTTAAAGCACAAATTGGAAGAGGCATTACAAACAAAGTTATTGCGTCAATCGATATAAAGATACTAGCTGTATTACCCCAACATTGCCCGGCGAAGTATTTTGATTGAAATTAGTCAATCGTAAAAGTTGCCTTAAAAGAGCGTACCACAAATTTGCTTCCCGTTGGAGTAGATTGTTTTTAAAATCGTTGAGCCCACATGCCTAATGGTATTTTGCGTAGGGTTATGAAAATGACGAGCTGATCTACAGTCAACGGCATGAGTATTTTGACAAAGTTTATACCATTTTGTTTTGCTTATAACTTTTTAAATGGCCTCAAAAAAGTTTGAACTAAATATGAACTAAATATGGACTATATGTTAGATATGTTTATTTATTGTCAAATTAATTTACAAAGATTACATAAAACTATCAACAGGAACAATAGAAAAAAAGGAAGAATGTTGCAGTCGGACGAACCCGACACAAGAATACTCTGTTTCAAGTCCGGTATAATTTGGTTATTTGTGGGGTGGGAAAAGTTGATGACTACTTGTACAGGTGTGGGAGTTGTAGATTTTGTACATTTGCGGGGGAGGTAGTGGGGATAGCACAAATGTTTTGATACAGGTTTGACCAGGTACTGACACTATAAACTGAGGGTGTACACCAACATGTATACCAAGTTTGGTTGCTCTAGCTTCAAGGGTGTGGAGAAAAATTGTGTTCAGACGGGCATTGCACAAGCCCAATATACTCTTTATCAAAAAATTATTTGTTTGGAGCAGAGTATAAATATATGTCGTATCGTTGTAAGTCTTTTCTCAATGCGTGCGTATTTGTTGTCCCTAAACTCCTTCTAGAAGCGTGTATGTTTGTTGTTGCTAAATTCTTTGGCCTCCTGTCTTAGCCCTTGATTTTGTGCTGCTGTTCAATTGTGTTAGACAACGCAGACAAGCTGAAAGGAACGAGGGGCATCGAACTGCAGCTGAACGTAGTCCCTAGAGCGGCTGAGTGCGAACGATTAGTGAATGTGTCTTGCAACATGTGTTGTCCTAAGCTTAGGCAAGGCTAGAGTAGGCTGCTAATGACAGAAATAGACTAAAAGCAGACTGAGTTCTACTCTAGCATCGTAACTCTGCCGAAATTCAACCCTGACGTCTCGGGCGTAGATGCGTCGCAATGGTGTGTGACCGCTGATATTATTTTTATCAGAACAGCCACTAGAAGGAAGTGGGCTCATTATGAGGGAAGTGCTTCGCAGTGGCTAACGCAAATTTCGTATCCTGGCATTAAGTTGGAACAGTTCAAGGAATTGTTCATCCAGCGGTACAAACGCGAAGAACCGCCGGCGGCCATGTTTTTACTCTATGTATCCATAAAATGGTTAAAAAGGGGGTACTAAATCTGTGCAAATGTATGTAACAGGCAGAAGGAGACATCTCCGACCCTATAAGGTATATATATTATTGATCAGTATCAAAAGAGACTAAGAAGAAGCACAGCCGCCACTTAAAATGCCTCGCTTGCGCTGTGGCTCGTGCTGTCGTTTGTGTGTGTGCGTCTTTGTGTATGTGTGTGTATATGTATAAGTGTACGAAGATGCGATCGGAAATATTTGACATGGGTAAAGGCAGTTTTGTAGTCGGGTATACTTTACTTGTTAAATTTGCTAAACAGCCGCCCGGCTGTCGGTGAATGCCACGAAGCTTATGCGAGTCGACTAGTGACGTCACTAACAACGAGTGACGAAACATGAGTACAGAAGAAACTGCTGTTGCAACTGTGCTAGCTCATATGGCTAATTTCGACACTCGATTGATGCGGATTATTTTTACGTCGAATGTGCAAACTAGAAGTAAACTGCAGAGTTGAAGGCGTTTACATTTGATCGAAAACGCAATGCTGTCCGTGATGACCTAAATACTGGTCCTGATTTTAAGAGAATCAAGCCGTCTTCCGTTGTATGCCATTTTTGTGGAAAACCCGAACATAAGATGGCAGATTGCAACACCAAACTGCAACAAGATGTGGAGACGAAATCGCAGCGTGAGAAGCTGACCTGTTAGACCTGTGTGGGCAACCAACCATTTTGCTAACAAATGTTCCAATAACACGACTGCAACTAAACAGGGATCGATCCAGCAGAAGAGTGTCAACCAGTGCTTTGTGGCAGAGCCAAAAGGGAGTAAAACTCAGCGAGGTGAGATCTTTCCAATTTATTTTGACTCTGGAGCAATAAGTTATCAGGCAAACACATTAATAATGTTGTAATTGTAAAGGGCATTGGCGATGCCGGTATATATTGTACATTGCAAATTTTAAGTAGCGTTGAGGTTAATGAAAATGTTGTGGAAATCTTATTTCATGTGGTACAGGATGAACAGTTGCAAAATTACATTGTGATTGGACGTGAAGTCCTTAGCCAGGGGTTTAACTGGCGCCTAATAAGTTTGAAATTGTAAAATCAAAATCTGTGAACAATTGTTCTGTGTCTGAGATCGATCTCGATACTGAATTAGTTAGAAAGGACAAAGATGAATTAATTAAATTACTTGAAAAATACTCTACAGTATTTATTAAAGGTATCCCATGTACGCGAGTTAGCGCTGGTGAAATGAATATTCGTTTGGCTGACCCTAACAAAACAGTCCTATGTGAGAGACACCGTGCACGTAGGCTCAACGAATTAATGGAGCGTAATATTATCCGTCCTTGTTGCTCTTCTTTTCAAGCCCTATACTAGTCAAAAAGAAAAATAGTTCAGACCGTATCTGTGTAGACTATATAGGGTTAGACTCAAACACAGTTTCAGACTGGTACCCGTTGCCGTTTATAAGTGATCAAATAGCCAAGCTTCGTGGGGCGAAATATTTTACTTGTTTGGACATGGCTAGCGGATTCCACCAAATTCCAATACATCCGGATTCTGTTGAATACACTGCGTTCGTAACGATTGACGAGCAATACGAGTTTTTGACAATGCCTTTTGGTCTTAAAAATGCGCCATCTGTTTTTCAGCGCGCAGTATAAAGGCATTGAGCGATGTGGCCTTTTCTTTTGTAATCGTTTATGTGGATGACATACTGTTAGTATCACCGACAAAGCAGTTGGCTTTTGAAAGATTAAAATTCGTGTTGGAAGTGCTTACTAAAGCTGGATTTTTTTCAATGTTAAAAAGTGAAGTTTCCTGAAGACTGTTGTTCAATACCTGGTTTATGAGGTAAGAGCGCGTGAAATGAGCCAAACTCACGGAAAATTCTTGCATTGAGTTCATTGCCTCCGCCTCAATCCGTCACCGCAGTGAGACAGTTCATTGGTCTAGCTTCATACTTCCGTAAATTTGTTCCTCGTTTTTCTCAAATAATGCGACCACTGTATTCTTTTCCTTCAAAGAAGAGCTGCTTTACTTAGAATACAGAGCAGGAAGAAGTTCGAAAAAAGATTATAGCCATCCTCACGAATGAACCTATTCTAGTGATCTTTGATCCGCAATATCCGATTCACAGATACGGTGCTATGGTGCTATGCTCCTACATTGCATCAATTATAATCGTCATTTAGTGGAATATTTTAGCAAAACAACCTTTTCTGCTGAGTCTATGTACCATTCGTATGAATTGGAGACCTTGGCAGCTGTTGAGTCCGTTAAGCACTTTTGTCATTATCTGTTTGTCCGCGATTTTGTGGCTTACACTGACTGCAATTCCTTAAAGGACTCGCGCACAAAAATTGATCTGATTCCCAGAGTACACCGCTGGTGGACTTATTTGCAATTTTTCAACTTTGGCATTCAATATAGAGAAGGAAAGCGCATGGCTCACGTTGATTTTTTGTCAAGAAACCCCCTTCTGTCAAAACCCGACTCGGTTGTACGTAGTATTCCTGAAAGGCACAGTCACCAAATTAAATTTGAAAAAGTCCCAAGGGATTACATAAATAAAGTAAGAGTAAATTGAAGTAGCATTACTTACTAGATGGAAAAGATTGTTATAGTTAGAGCATAAGATTCGAAAGGGGTTATTAATAGCATAATTAGAACTACAAGTTTGAAGAGAAAGTGGAAGAAAGTTTCTAGAACATCTGATCGGAACTACAAAACTTATTTGGCTGATGAATCAATTTCCCCATTTATTAGGTTAGGTTAGGTAGAACCGGTTGACCACCACAAGGTGGTCCCACATAGACCGAGCAGGTTCTTAGTGCCGCCGGATACTGAAGGTCGTTCGGAGGTTTGTTGATCTTGTAGAATTTGTGTGAGCTTGGCAAACGCCAACAGCGCATTGGGAGTGTGTCTGGCCGCTTCTTCTAGGGATGCGAGCCAGTGTCTGTTTAAGTAACGATGTCATAGTGTTGCGAGTGCTGGACAGCTACAGGTGTTCCAAGGTTTCCACAACTCCTGGTTCCTTACATTTCCGGCAGCCGTCTTTCGTTAATATCCCTAGCTTTTTATCATGAGCTACTGCTAGGCAATGTCCAGTTAATACTCCTATTTCTTTTCTTGGAAAATATAGCAGGAATTTAGTGAGTTTCTGATTTTGCTTCTTGCACATAATTTTAGCGATTCTGCAGCTGGTGGTGTTCCGCCACCTTTCTCCATCTTTAGACCAAGCGGATTCATCCAGTTCGCTGCATAGCGACTGCAATTAAATTTGTATATTTTCTTCGTTCTAAAGAGGTAGCCCGACTCCTTCTTTATCCAGGCAATCCGCCATTTCGTTGCCGTCAATGCCCCGGTGGCTGGGAACTCAATAGATATGCACTGTTCTAGCAGTGCTTAGATTATCTAAATCCTCCCTGCTCGCCAGGAAATTTTTTGAACCAATGGAAGACGCCCGCAATTATTTTATAGCAGCTTGGCTGTCTACGAATATATTTATTCGTTCGTTCATAGTTGTTGTGGATAGAGCTACTTCTGCTGTGTTCCTTATTGCGAATACTTCCGCCTGGAATATGCTGCAGTAGTCGGGCAGCTTGTAAGGCAACCTTATTTCCGGGTCTGCACAATACACTGCCGCACCTACTCCTGTATCCATTTTTGAGCCGTCCGTAAATATCTTAATGGCGTGTTGGTCCAGTCCTGTACACTAGTCCTCTGGTCCCATTGACGTTTGCGTTTCTTTGAAGTTAGCTCGAGGAATCATGTAGTCCGTGCTATTTTGCATCTCCCTCCCAATCGAACTGTGTCCAAAACTTTGAAGTGCCATGTTTCCCTTTGCGCATAGACGTTGGGCAGTCCTCTGTGCAAGCAGGTGCGCGTAGATGTCCAGTGGGTTGACACACAGTAGTGTTTCTAGTGCCTTGGTTGGAGTGGACCGCAACGCCCCCGTGATACAGACAAGTGCCTGTCGCTGGGTCCTTTCCATCAGTTTCAAGTATGTGGTCTTCTTCGTAGCTTTCCACCATAACAGGACGCCGTATAGTAGTATTGGTCGCACTACTGAGATGCAGATCCAATGCATCAGTCGTGGTGGCAGGCTCCAAGTACTACTTAGCATATTCTGCGATGCATAAAGCGCGACTGTTGCTTTTTTCACCCTTTCTTAAACATTGAGTCTCCATATCAGTTTGCTGTCCAGGACTACTCCAAAGTATTTGACGTTAGTTTTTGGCGTGAGCGGCATTCCGATCAACCTTGGCGGGTTCCTCCGCAGTACCTTGTATTTCTTAGTAAAAAAAATGAGGTCCGTATTTTCCGCGTTGATGCTAAGTTCGGCTCCGGTGGCCCGTCTTAGTATTTCCTGTAATGAGTATTCCATGACGGAGGACGATGGATAATAATGCTTTGTCATCCGCATATGCAGTTATCTTTGCGGCTTTCCTGTAGATTTTTTTAAGTAGTTTGTCCACCACTAGATTCCATAACTAAGGAGACAAGACTCTGCCTCGCGGCATGCCTCCATGAGCTTCCTTTGGTTATGGTGGTGGTTCCCCATTCGGCTTTGACTCTTCTGCAGCTCAACAGGTTCTGCTGTGGCTCTTAAACCTCGCATTATCGCTTCTGTTGATACCTTATTGAATGCACTAGAGATGTCTAGAAATGCTCCCAGTGCGTATTCTTGGTGGTGAAGGGCTTTTTCTATATTAGCTACCAGGGAATGTAGCGCTGTCTCCACCGATTTCCCTTTACTGTAGGCATGTTGGTTGGGCTTTAGGGATGAGCTTGCGCCCTCCTTAATGTGGATCTCCATTACTTTTTCCAATGTTTACTCCCTGTACCCTTAATGGGTAAAAGGGGGTACTAAATCTGTGCAAATGTATGTAACAGGCAGAAGGAGACATCTCCGACCCTTGATCAGCATCAAATAAGATTTCGAGTTGGTCATGTCCGTCTGTCTGTCCGTCTGTATGAACGCGTCGATCTCAGCAACTACAAGAGCTAGAATGTGTGTGTATATGTTGTATGTGTGGTGTGTATCAGTACTAAGAGGTAATTGAAAATTTCACTGCTGTGTACCGGGTATAACCTACCCGAGTACTCTCTACTACAACATTTAGAATTGTTACAGCTTTTTCTCTTAATAAATAATACTTCAATTTTTATTTTTAGGTTTTGCAGTCTTCCAACAAATATTCTGGACTTGACGATGAATCATCCGAATAAAATCTATTTCTATGTTTGTAACATATAAACAAAATAAAAAAATTAATACATTTAACGAGTAAAAAATAAATTCCCATAAATGAAACAAATCAACAATGTCTAAATAAAAGTAATAACAATTGTATACATGAATTGACAGTGCTATACTAGTAATTACCTTGCGCCCCGGTTTGAAGTACCATAATACACAGTGGATAAAATATATCATGGGAGGTGTGTTAAACTTAGTTTTAAAGCACAAATTGGAAGAGGCATTACAAACAAAGTTATTGCGTCAATCGATATAAAGATACTAGCTGTATTACCCCAACATTGCCCGGCGAAGTATTTTGATTGAAATTAGTCAATCGTAAAAGTTGCCTTAAAAGAGCGTACCACAAATTTGCTTCCCGTTGGAGTAGATTGTTTTTAAAATCGTTGAGCCCACATGCCTAATGGTATTTTGCGTAGGGTTATGAAAATGACGAGCTGATCTACAGTCAACGGCATGAGTATTTTGACAAAGTTTATACCATTTTGTTTTGCTTATAACTTTTTAAATGGCCTCAAAAAAGTTTGAACTAAATATGAACTAAATATGGACTATATGTTAGATATGTTTATTTATTGTCAAATTAATTTACAAAGATTACATAAAACTATCAACAGGAACAATAGAAAAAAAGGAAGAATGTTGCAGTCGGACGAACCCGACAGCAGAATACTCTGTTTCAAGTCCGGTATAATTTGGTTATTTGTGGGGTGGGAAAAGTTGATGACTACTTGTACAGGTGTGGGAGTTGTAGATTTTTTACATTTGCGGGGGAGGTAGTGGGGATAGCACAAATGTTTTGATACAGGTTTGACCAGGTACTGACACTATAAGCTGAGGGTGTACACCAACATGTATACCAAGTTTGGTTGCTCTAGCTTCAAGGGTGTGGAGAAAAATTGTGTTCAGACGGGCATTGCACAAGCCCAATATACTCTTTATCAAAAAATTATTTGTTTGGAGCAGAGTATAAATATATGTCGTATCGTTGTAAGTCTTTTCTCAATGCGTGCGTATTTGTTGTCCCTAAACTCCTTCTAGAAGCGTGTATGTTTGTTGTTGCTAAATTCTTTGGCCTCCTGTCTTAGCCCTTGATTTTGTGCTGCTGTTCAATTGTGTTAGACAACGCAGACAAGCTGAAAGGAACGAGGGGCATCGAACTGCAGCTGAACGTAGTCCCTAGAGCGGCTGAGTGCGAACGATTAGTGAATGTGTCTTGCAACATGTGTTGTCCTAAGCTTAGGCAAGGCTAGAGTAGGCTGCTAATGACAGAAATAGACTAAAAGCAGACTGAGTTCTACTCTAGCATCGTAACTCTGCCGAAATTCAACCCTGACGTCTCGGGCGTAGATGCGTCGCAATGGTGTGTGACCGCTGATATTATTTTTATCAGAACAGCCACTAGAAGGAAGTGGGCTCATTATGAGGGAAGTGCTTCGCAGTGGCTAACGCAAATTTCGTATCCTGGCATTAAGTTGGAACAGTTCAAGGAATTGTTCATCCAGCGGTACAAACGCGAAGAACCGCCGGCGGCCATGTTTTTACTCCCTGTATCCATAAAATGGGTAAAAAGGGGGTACTAAATCTGTGCAAATGTATGTAACAGGCAGAAGGAGACATCTCCGACCCTATAAGGTATATATATTATTGATCAGTATCAAAAGAGACTAAGAAGAAGCACAGCCGCCACTTAAAATGCCTCGCTTGCGCTGTGGCTCGTGCTGTCGTTTGTGTGTGTGCGTCTTTGTGTATGTGTGTGTATATGTATAAGTGTACGAAGATGCGATCGGAAATATTTGACATGGGTAAAGGCAGTTTTGTAGTCGGGTATACTTTACTTGTTAAATTTGCTAAACAGCCGCCCGGCTGTCGGTGAATGCCACGAAGCTTATGCGAGTCGACTAGTGACGTCACTAACAACGAGTGACGAAACATGAGTACAGAAGAAACTGCTGTTGCAACTGTGCTAGCTCATATGGATAATTTCGACACTCGATTGATGCGGATTATTTTTACGTCGAATGTGCAAACTAGAAGTAAACTGCAGAGTTGAAGGCGTTTACATTTGATCGACCGCAATGCTGTCCGTGATGACCTAAATACTGGTCCTGATTTTAAGAGAATCAAGCCGTCTTCCGTTGTATGCCATTTTTGTGGAAAACCCGAACATAAGATGGCAGATTGCAACACCAAACTGCAACAAGATGTGGAGACGAAATCGCAGCGTGAGAAGCTGACCTGTTAGACCTGTGTGGGCAACCAACCATTTTGCTAACAAATGTTCCAATAACACGACTGCAACTAAACAGGGATCGATCCAGCAGAAGAGTGTCAACCAGTGCTTTGTGGCAGAGCCAAAAGGGAGTAAAACTCAGCGAGGTGAGATCTTTCCAATTTATTTTGACTCTGGAGCAATAAGTTATCAGGCAAACACATTAATAATGTTGTAATTGTAAAGGGCATTGGCGATGCCGGTATATATTGTACATTGCAAATTTTAAGTAGCGTTGAGGTTAATGAAAATGTTGTGGAAATCTTATTTCATGTGGTACAGGATGAACAGTTGCAAAATTACATTGTGATTGGACGTGAAGTCCTTAGCCAGGGGTTTAACTGGCGCCTAATAAGTTTGAAATTGTAAAATCAAAATCTGTGAACAATTGTTCTGTGTCTGAGATCGATCTCGATACTGAATTAGTTAGAAAGGACAAAGATGAATTAATTAAATTACTTGAAAAATACTCTACAGTATTTATTAAAGGTATCCCATGTACGCGAGTTAGCACTGGTGAAATGAAGATTCGTTTGGCTGACCCTAACAAAACAGTCCTATGTGAGAGACACCGTGCACGTAGGCTCAACGAATTAATGGAGCGTAATATTATCCGTCCTTGTTGCTCTTCTTTTCAAGCCCTATACTAGTCAAAAAGAAAAATAGTTCAGACCGTATCTGTGTAGACTATATTTCAGACTGGTACCCGTTGCCGTTTATAAGTGATCAAATAGCCAAGCTTCGTGGGGCGAAATATTTTACTTGTTTGGACATGGCTAGCGGATTCCACCAAATTCCAATACATCCGGATTCTGTTGAATACACTGCGTTCGTAACGATTGACGAGCAATACGAGTTTTTGACAATGCCTTTTGGTCTTAAAAATGCGCCATCTGTTTTTCAGCGCGCAGTATAAAGGCATTGAGAGATGTGGCCTTTTCTTTTGTAATCGTTTATGTGGATGACATACTGTTAGTATCACCGACAAAGCAGTTGGCTTTTGAAAGATTAAAATTCGTGTTGGAAGTGCTTACTAAAGCTGGATTTTTTTCAATGTTAAAAAGTGAAGTTTCCTGAAGACTGTTGTTCAATACCTGGTTTATGAGGTAAGAGCGCGTGAAATGAGCCAAACTCACGGAAAATTCTTGCATTGAGTTCATTGCCTCCGCCTCAATCCGTCACCGCAGTGAGACAGTTCATTGGTCTAGTTTCATACTTCCGTAAATTTGTTCCTCGTTTTTCTCAAATAATGCGACCACTGTATTCTTTTCCTTCAAAGAAGAGCTGCTTTACTTAAAATACAGAGCAGGAAGAAGTTCGAAAAAAGATTGTAACCATCCTCACGAATGAACCTATTCTAGTGATCTTTGATCCGCAATATCCGATTAAGTTACATACAGATACGGTGCTATGGTGCTATGCTCCTACATTGCATCAATTATAATCGTCATGTAGTGGAATATTTTAGCAAAACAACCTTTTCTGCTGAGTCTATGTACCATTCGTATGAATTGGAGACCTTGGCAGCTGTTAAGTCCGTTAAGCACTTTTGTCATTATCTGTTTGTCCGCGATTTTGTGGCTAACACTGACTGCAATTCCTTAAAGGACTCGCGCACAAAAATTGATCTGCTTCCCAGAGTACACCGCTGGTGGATTTATTTGCAATTTTTCAACTTTGGCATTCAATATAGAGAAGGAAAGCGCATGGCTCACGTTGATTTTTTGTCAAGAAACCCCCTTCTGTCAAAACCCGACTCGGTTGTACGTAGTATTCCTGAAAGGCACAGTCACCAAATTAAATTTGAAAAAGTCCCAAGGGATTACATAAATAACGTAAGAGTAAATTGAAGTAGCATTACTTACTAGATGGAAAAGATTGTTATAGTTAGAGCATAAGATTCGAAAGGGGTTATTAATAGCATAATTAGAACTACAAGTTTGAAGAGAAAGTGGAAGAAAGTTTCTAGAACATCTGATCGGAACTACAAAACTTATTTGGCTGATGAATCAATTTCCCCATTTATTAGGTTAGGTTAGGTAGAACCGGTTGACCACCACAAGGTGGTCCCACATAGACCGAGCAGGTCCTTAATGCCGCCGGATACTGAAGGTCGTTCGGAGGTTTGTTGATCTTGTAGAATTTGTGTGAGCTTGGCAAACGCCAACAGCGCATTGGGAGTGTGTCTGGCCGCTTCTTCTAGGGATGCGAGCCAGTGTCTGTTTAAGTAACGATGTCATAGTGTTGCGAGTGCTGGACAGCTACAGGTGTTCCAAGGTTTCCACAACTCCTGGTTCCTTACATTTCCGGCAGCCGTCTTTCGTTAATATCCCTAGCTTTTTATCATGACCTACTGCTAGGCAATGTCCAGTTAATACTCCTATTTCTTTTCTTGGAAAATATAGCAGGAATTTAGTGAGTTTCTGATTTTGCTTCTTGCACATAATTTTAGCGATTCTGCAGCTGGTGGTGTTCCGCCACCTTTCTCCATCTTTAGACCAAGCGGATTCATCCAGTTCGCTGTATAGCGACTGCAATTAAATTTGTATATTTTCTTCGTTCTAAAGAGGTAGCCCGACTCCTTCTTTATCCAGGCAATCCGCCATTTCGTTGCCGTCAATGCCCCGGTGGCTGGGAACTCAATAGATATGCACTGTTCTAGCAGTGCTTAGATTATCTAAATCCTCCCTGCTCGCCAGGAAATTTTTTGAACCAATGGAAGACGCCCGCAATTATTTTATAGCAGCTTGGCTGTCTACGAATATATTTATTCGTTCGTTCATAGTTGTTGTGGATAGAGCTACTTCTGCTGTGTTCCTTATTGCGAATACTTCCGCCTGGAATATGCTGCAGTAGTCGGGCAGCTTGTAAGGCAACCTTATTTCCGGGTCTGCACAATACACTGCCGCACCTACTCCTGTATCCATTTTTGAGCCGTCCGTAAATATCTTAATGGCGTGTTGGTCCAGTCCTGTACACTAGTCCTCTGGTCCCATTGACGTTTGCGTTTCTTTGAAGTTAGCTCGAGGAATCATGTAGTCCGTGCTACTTTGCATCTCCCTCCCAATCGAACTGTGTCCAAAACGTCTATGCGCATGGATGTCCAGTGGGTTGACACACAGTAGTGTTTCTAGTGCCTTGGTTGGAGTGGACCGCAACGCCCCCGTGATACAGACAAGTGCCTGTCGCTGGGTCCTTTCCATCAGTTTCAAGTATGTGGTCTTCTTCGTAGCTTGCCACCATAACAGGACGCCGTATAGTAGTATTGGTCGCACTACTGAGATGCAGATCCAATGCATCAGTCGTGGTGGCAGGCTCCAAGTACTACTTAGCATATTCTGCGATGCATAAAGCGCGACTGTTGCTTTTTTCACCCTTTCTTAAACATTGAGTCTCCATATCAGTTTGCTGTCCAGGACTACTCCAAAGTATTTGACGTTAGTTTTTGGCGTGAGCGGCATTCCGATCAACCTTGGCGGGTTCCCCCGCAGTACCTTGTATCTCTTAGTAAAAAAAATGAGGTCCGTATTTTCCGCGTTGATGCTAAGTTCGGCTCCGGTGGCCCGTCTTAGTATTTCCTGTAATGAGTATTCCATGACGGAGGACGATGGATAATAATGCTTTGTCATCCGCATATGCAGTTATCTTTGCGGCTTTCCTGTAGATTTTTTTAAGTAGTTTGTCCACCACTAGATTCCATAACTAAGGAGACAAGACTCTGCCTCGCGGCATGCCTCCATGAGCCTCCTTTGGTTATGGTGGTGGTTCCCCATTCGGCTTTGACTCTTCTGCAGCTCAACAGGTTCTGCTGTGGCTCTTAAACCTCGCATTATCGCTTCTGTTGATACCTTATTGAATGCACTAGAGATGTCTAGAAATGCTCCCAGTGCGTATTCTTGGTGGTGAAGGGCTTTTTCTATATTAGCTGCCTTTACTGTAGGCATGTTGGTTGGGCTCCAAGAGTGAGATTGTACTTTCCCTAATGTGGAGCTCTAGTACTTTTTCCAATGTTTTTAGCATGAATGAGGTGAGGCTTATGGGTCTGTAATCCTTCGGCTGCACTTGACTGACCTTGCCTGCTTTGTGCAGGAAAACGGCCCGTGCAGTTCTCCAGGCCACCGGCATATAGCCGCGTTGCAGACATGCCGCAAACAGTTGATGGGATGATACAATGGTTGGTCATCTGCAGCATCGCTTGAAAGATTCCGTCCAGTCCATGGGATTTGTAGCTCGTGAACGAGTCTATTGCCCACTGGATTTTCTTCGGTGTGATTATGTCTGCGGGTAGTTCCGAGTTTATTGTTCGGATAGTTTGAGGTGTGTCAGGCTCTGTGACTTCTGTACACCCAGGGAAATGTGCATTAATGAGAGCACATATTGCTTCCCTGCTGTTTTCCGCCCATCGTCCATCATCTGTTTTTAGCTGACTCTATGGTTAGCTGTCTCGAAAGCAGCTTCCGGAGTCTCGGCGTTTCTGTGACCTTCTCTATGCTAGAGCGGAAGGTTCTCCATCTGTTCCTCTTTGCCTACCGAACTTCTGTTTTGAAGTTACACAGCAGTATTTTGTGTTTGTGTTCCGTTAGTTTCTGTATAAACTTTGACGGAAAGTATAATCGAATTGCACTTTGAATTGGATGTACTTGTGATCCGAGAAGGAAGGTTTATCGAGAACCCTCTATTTCGTCACTTGTGTGCTATTCCCGGCCGCAAGTGTTAGATCTAGGATCGAAGACGTGGGTCCCACATATGTAGGCTCACCTCCAACATTTGCTATCCTTAAGGTAGATTGTAGTATGAAGTCTGTCGTTGATGTCCGGACTGCCCCACACAGTATTGTGAGCGTTGGCGTCCGTTCCGACAACAAGGGGCTGCCTCCTCAGGCCTGCCTCAGCGATCAGTCTCCTGAGTTCCTCGGGTGGTGCTTCCCTGTCGTGCGCCATGTAACAGGATGCTTTGAGCGTGGGCTCATCCTTGTCACCTTCCAGCGCCACGACTGTGAGATCACCAGTACTGTAATAAGACATAAGGTAAGTGTAAATGCCTTGCCTTACTAGGATAGTTGTTCTGTTCCTACTTACTGTTGTCGGGTGAAACGTGTTGCAGTTAGCGAACTTTAGCCCAGACACCTTGTTGCCCGCTGCCAACCAAGGTTCCTGGTCTAGAGCAACATCGGCGGGCCCTTGCAGGGCTAGAAGCAGCTCCGCCGATGCTAGCTTACTTTTGTGTAAGTTGAGCTGAAGGACCTTCAGCTGCATAGCTGTTAGATTCCTCCACTCGCAGTGGCTCGACTACCAACGTCGTTTCGCCATCCTCGTTGTCCTCCGTCTTAGGGTCCTCAGGCGTGGCTACTATGTCCGCTTCCCCGATTTCCAAGCTGTGGGCAGCTTCCACCATGGACACAAAGCCCAGGTCTTGCTCCACCTCACCAGCCATCAGCTTGTTGTCATTGTTGTCGGTGGGGTGGCGCTTCTTGAGACGCAGGTATACGCTACCCACGCCCTACCTTCCACCGTTCCAGCGACATCTTGCCATTGGGGTTGCTTTTGTCGACGAGCGCAACAACAAGATGTCGTTTTGCTACGTCGCTCGCGGACTCCCTGGTGGTCGTGTTGGTGGGGCGGGTCCGCTTGCTCACGGTCACTCCAGCCTTTGCTGTCTCAGTCGAGCGCTGGCGTTTAGTGGCCAATCGCTTCTTGACCTTGTTCTCGTATTTGCCACTAGAAGCCTGTAGAGTAGGCTTCTGGGCAAAATGTTTGCAACCCTCGCCAATCTTGGATCAGCCCACGCCAGCTTGCTCCTCTCCTCGGGGGTGAGGTCGCCGCTGCCGCTGAGCCGAGACCTGATTTTGAGAGCCGCTTTGTATTGTGCCTTGGCTCTCATGCCTTCCTTTGTCCGCTTGGGCCCGCCCCTACTAGAGGTACTGGCACTCGCCTGGACAAGGGAGAGCAGTAGATTACTTTCGGCTTCTGTCGATATGCTTTCGCCGTGCGATTCGCAGTCAGAGTCTGTATCGACTACGGCACCGCTACGCCACAGCTTAGCGTTAGTTGTGCTTGTGGTGGCAGTAGCTTTGCAACTACCATGGCCTGCTCCAACCTTGGCAGAGGTGTGACCGTTGGCGACACGCAGAGAGGATTGCTCCTCCCCATGCCCGCCGGTGGTAGCAGTCACACTTCCCACCGACGTTTGAGTCGACATCCCGACTCGAGTTTCCTCCTTAGTTACCTCCATTATAATTTTTTCTTCAGGGAATCACCCTGCCGCCATGGCTCCGGTCGCAGTACCCCTATCTTGGCGAAGCCTATAATAAATACTGTGCCATCGCTTTAGCCAGACACAGCACTACATGGGGATGTAGGCGCGCAAGTGACATGAAGTATAACCCGTTTACTCCGAGGTTAATACAGTGTCCATTGCCCAGCCAGCACCCTCGTGGAGGGTTCAGTTCGAGGGTTTTCCCCATTTATTAGTTTGTGTATGAATATTACACCAAGCATGGTTCTACGATCAGAAGGCAGGTATATTAGTGCGAGTATGCTACGATAAGAAGGCAAACGAGTATTGGGACTTCAGTTAAGACCTCGAAATGCAAAGACCAGAAATTGTTGTTGTACCGATTCTAATCTATCCTGATGAACCCTGTATTGGGGACACCAAATACAAGACACATATTCAAGAATAGGACGCACAAGAGAAGTATAAAGAGTTTTAGTAATGTAGCGATTGTTAAATTCTTTCAACCAACGCTTACTGAAACCAAGGACACCAAAGGCACGATTAGCGGTGGAAAAGATATGCTTGTCAAACTTAAGCTTGGGATCTGAAAGGATACCCAAACATCAACCGACTCAATTGGAACAAGCGTGGTAAGAATATAATTGTTAACAAGTAATAATACTTTAGTCGAGTATACCCGACTACAAAACTCCCTGTACCCAGGTAAAACGTTTCCATTCGCATCTTTGTACTCTTGCGCATACACTCATACACACACATATACGCACACGAACGAGCGACAGCGCTAGCAAAGCATTTTAGGTTGGGGCTGTGCTTCTTCTTCCCCCCCTGCAATACAGCACTGAATCTTCTTTCGTGAATAACTTCCGTGTTTATTATCCGATTGACTTGAAATTTGGACAGTATATTAAGAGTGACCAAAGTATCATACATGCCATGAATAGCGGGAGTGTGGTGGGAAAAAACTCGGATCCAATATAAACTTGATCAGCGCCCGCTAAATACGAGCCTACATTTCAAATTTGGTGTCTCTAGCTCTTATAGTTGCTGAGATCGACGCGTTCATACATACGGACGGACACGGCCAAATCGAAATCTCTTTTGATACTGATCAAGAATATATATACTTTATAGGGTCGGAGATGTCTCCTTCTGCCTGTTACACACATTTGCACAGATGTAATACCCCCTTTTTACCCATTTTATGGGTACAGGGAGTAAAATGGAGCATTCGCCTGTAAAAGGACATTACGTTACACTTACCTTAATTAAGATTTAATGAATTTACCCGACACCAGGCTTGAAAGCTATCAAGATCAGTTTGCAACCTTTGACCAGATAAGAAATTAGTAGATGAGAGACAAAGTTTAACATCATCGGCATACCTCAGCACCCGAGAGTGATTTACGACCGAATTTATGAACAGAGATACTAATAAGGGGCTAAGATGACTTCCTTGTGGTATTCCGGAAGTAACTTGAACAGACTTAGAGATTAAGCCTTTGAAATAAACGTTTTGAGTTCAAAGAGTTAAAGAGTTGCAGATTCTTAGAATTAAGTTATTTGGAAATCCCAGAAGATTAAGTTTGTGAAGTAGAAGGGAATGATTAACAGAGTCAAAAGCCTTACTGAAATCAGTGTCAATAACATCTGTTTGCACTTAATCTTGAAATCCCTTTATGACAAGAGATGTGAATTCCAATAGGTTAGTGGTAGTAGATCTATATTTCACGAACCCGTGCTGGCAGGGTGAAATTATGGATTTACATAAATGTTGAAGTTGAAAAGTTATGTATTTCTCAAAAATCTTAGGAATAGCAGACAACTTAGAAATACCCCTATAGTTCTCGACGTTAGATTTGTTTCCCTTTTTATGAAGTGGAATAATAAATGATTCTTTCCAAACGTTAGGGAAAGAGCACGAGAGCAAATAATGGCTTAAAAATAGCTTCAGATCACGTAGAAGCGAACTTTCAGTGATTAAAGGCCCAAAGATGCAATTTTAGCTATTTACATGATAAGGATAAGGATGGGCTTGGCACCCTGGCTGGTAAGTCAATCAACACCTCCAAAGTCGGGTAATAGGGATCTTCAGAAGAAGATATAGCGTCAGTACGGGAGACAGATAAGAAGGAGGGATCCAAGACAAAAATAAGATCAAGCATTTTATGTAAAGTATTTGGGATACCATGGCATTCGAAATAAACTCTCAATAAAATCGTGCTGAGATGTGGGCGTCAACACGGTAGAATCTGGACTGGAAATCCAGGTAGCTCCGGTAATATTAAAGTCCCCAAGAACTACAATAAAGTCACGATCAGAAACCATAGACCAGACAGATTGTATAGCAGAAGCATGCAAAGAATATTAGGAAATATCAGACGAAGGTGGAATATGAGAACAAGTAATAAAAAAGCAAATACTGGAAATACACAATTTTACAGCAACAAATTCAATATCCATAAAATTATCAAATATTATAAGCTCCGATTATAAATCAGCGTCAACAGCAATAAGAACACCACAACCACGACGCGGGGAGACAGAATTTCAGAATTATGAATGTCGGGCCTTAGCTATGTTTCAGAAAAGGCAACGACATGGAAAGGAAAAGTTAGGCTATTTAGGTAAATATTACTAAGTATACTACAAAGACCTCTTACATTCGGATTGCCAAGTGAGAGAGAGGATGTTAGTTTTTTGAACTAATAGAGACTACAAGAGGTGGATTAGAATTACCACCGAAAGGAGGAACTGAAATAGGAGGCCGAGTTTTCTTTTTTACCGTGTATCCTTTAATAACTAAGTGGTCGGTGCAGCAAATATTCTTGAAATATTCTGCCGAAACACTTATTTTAAGTGACTCAGAAGGAACAACATCAACAACATGGGTACTATGCTATTCTCGTCACTTCTGATTATTGAATTGTGAGGAGAGGGGGAAGATAAATTGATCAATTATAACTGTTTATTAGTTGCGGATGTAGTGGGTGCGTGTGTGGGGAGATGCGGTTCATTGGGGCCAATAGACCGCCTAAAATTAGCCTTCTTCCGTCTTGGAGACTCATTTAAAAGTTTCATACCTTAAAATTCGTTTTCCAAGTAGGAAAACCTATCGAACAGTCACCAAAGCTTTTTTATGTCTGCCTCATGATACCCATAATGTCCTTTTCAACATCCCTACAGGATTCATATGTCCACTTGAGACCAGATTTTGACTCAATCTGGTCCACAATTCTGCCGTTTGGGCCAGCACTTTTTTCGTTTGACACATTATCACACAGCCAGCAGCGAACAAAGCCCATCTTAGAGTTTGCTCTAAGCTGGCATTTTTTATTTTTGCAGACAAACATACTTGCAATTAAAAAAGAATTTAAAATGTAAAAAAAGGAATACAAAAAATAAATAAAAAATATTAATAATAATCACTGAACAAAACAAGTAAGAATGTTATAGTCGAGTATACCCGACTACGTAACTTCCTGTACCCAGGTCTAAAACATTCAATCACATCTACGTCCACTTACACATACACACACACATACACAAAGACGCACGCACACACTGGCGGCAAAAGCGACAGCGCAAGCGAGGCATTTTAATTGGTGGTTGTGCTTCTCCTTCCCCCTCTCGCTGCATCATTGAATCTTCTTTCGTGAATAACTTCCGTGTTTATTATCTGATCGACTTGAAATTTGGACAGTAGATTAAGAGAGACTAAAGTATTGTACATGCCAAATCTTAAAGCTGTATCTTGAAAATTGTTACTGTAAAACGGTTTTAATCGATTTGCGGGGGAACGGGGGGAGATATCTGAAATATGAAACAAACTTGATCTGCGTATGGTATACAGGTACCTACATTTTAAATTTGGTGTCTCTAGCTCTTGTAGTTGCTGAGATCGACGCGTTCATACGGACAGACGGACAGACGGACAGACAGACGGACATGGCCAAATCGAAATCTCTTTTGATACTGATCAAGAATATATATACTTTATAGGGTCGGAGATGTCTCCTTCTGTCTGTTACATACATTTGCACAGATGTAATACCCCTTTTTACCAATTTTATGGGTACAGGGAGTAAAAATTGTGCAAAGAAAAGAAGGCACCTCAGGGTTAAACAACTACCGTTGATTTGTACTTACAAATGCAACAACAAAAGGCGCGGGCGCGACGACCGAAATTCACAAACGAAATGTAAACAGAAAAGACCGCGACCAACACCAACAACACAACTAATGCAAGCCCGGGAGAGAGATTAAAAGAGAGCGAAGTGAGTAAGCACAAAAACAAAAAATATGCAGATAACAATGAAACTTTTAAATTAATCAGTATGCTAGGCTCCAGTTTGTTGTGCTTGGGCACAAAATAGTCTAAATACACATAGAAAGCACAAAGAATTATAATTATTGTCTACACAGGTGCTTAACCCAACCGAATGTATAACACATCACAAATATGAAGAAGAAGAGCTAAGAAAGGGCGTATTGTGTCGCAAAATCCAAAGGAATGGTATGACTCGTTGTTTGCCGATAGTACCACGTGCATTCAAATGGTCTGTAGTAAATCAAGTGCACGAATCAACTTCACTTGTGATGGAAGAAAACGCTTGATAAAGCTTATCATTATTATTGGTTCGACAAGATGAGTAAACACGTTCGTAAGTTTGTGGACAACTGTATAACTTGTAGATCCGATAAAGTCCCCTTCGGGAAAAGTTCAAGCAGAGCTTCATCCTATTCCAAAAGTCAGTGTGCGTTTGCATACTATACATGTGGACATTACGGGTAAATTGAGAGGTAAAAGCGACGAAAAGGAATGTGTTATTGTTCAGGTCGATGCATTTACTAAATACGTCCATCCATGTCATACGCTAAGATTGAATGCCGAAAGCTGTGTGAAGGCAAGCAACTCAAGTGGTGTGCATTCATGAGTATATCTGCGGGATTCATCTGGGAGGGTACAAGCCGCCACGTCATTCCTTTAATGCTTTCCTGTATTTTAGATATCCTGTTGGAAACAAACACATTGAAGTTACATGGAGCGAAGAACAATCCTCGAACTGAACCCTCCACGAGGGTGCTGGCCGGGCAATGGACCCTGTATTTACCTCGGCGTAAACAGCCTTGGTTCAGAGGTGCCTGGCGGTAGGTCAAAAATGCTATGGGGTGGTGTCTCAGAAAAAAACCATCAACCTTGCAGGATGGAGATTAAGACAGATGCAACTCGGGCTGGGATGTCAGCCCAAACATCGGTGGGATGCGTGGCCGCTACCACCGGCGGGCACGGCGGGGAGCATGCCTCGCTGCGTGTCGCAAGTGGTCACAACTTCGCAGAGACAGGAGCAGGTCTGAGTGATTTCACAGCTTCTGCCACAAACAACGGTCACTTTTGCGATCAGGTTCCGTAGTCGATGCAGACTCGGACCTAGATAGCGAAGTAACCCTCAATACCGAAAAACTTCTTCTTCAGGGTCCGGACAAGTCCTCGGGCACCAGCTCAGCCCAAGACGAAGTTATTATGGATAGACTGAAGGCGAAGGCACAATTCAAAGCTGTGTTGAGGATCCAAGGCAGACTGACGGAGAAGAAGGATCTCACTTCCGAAGAGAAGAAGTCCCTTGGCTGGGCAGAAAGCAGGATCAAGGAGAGTCGGGAGCATTTTGCATCAAGACCCCAGCACGCAACTAAGGATGGCCATTTCGCCAATCGTATGGAGGAGCTTGCCGCCAAAAAGCGGCAGCGGCCTAGAAGCTGTGAACGACGCCACGGGCTCTAAACTCAACAGACGCAGCAGGCGACCGTGGAACGACCATGGAAGTCGACCCCGTGGAGAAACCAGCAACTAACAATGCAGTTGAAGGTCCATCAGCTGAACCTCCGCAAGAGTAAGCTCGCCTCAACGGAGCTCCTTCTCGCTCTAGAGGAAGGAGCCGTCGACGTGGATATTGCAGGAGCCCTGGATATATTTGGGAAACAAACACATAATGTCCTTTTCAACATCCCTACAGGATTCATATGTCCACTTGAGACCAGATTTTGACTCAATCTGGTCCACAATTCTGCCGTTTGGGCCAGCACTTTTTTCGTTTGACACATTATCACACAGCCAGCAGCGAACAAAGCCCATCTTAGAGTTTGCTCTAAGCTGGCATTTTTTATTTTTGCAGACAAACATACTTGCAATTAAAAAAGAATTTAAAATGTAAAAAAAGGAATACAAAAAATAAATAAAAAATATTAATAATAATCACTGAACAAAACAAGTAAGAATGTTATAGTCGAGTATACCCGACTACGTAACTTCCTGTACCCAGGTCTAAAACATTCAATCACATCTACGTCCACTTACACATACACACACACATACACAAAGACGCACGCACACACTGGCGGCAAAAGCGACAGCGCAAGCGAGGCATTTTAATTGGTGGTTGTGCTTCTCCTTCCCCCCTCTCGCTGCATCATTGAATCTTCTTTCGTGAATAACTTCCGTGTTTATTATCTGATCGACTTGAAATTTGGACAGTAGATTAAGAGAGACTAAAGTATTGTACATGCCAAATCTTAAAGCTGTATCTTGAAAATTGTTACTGTAAAACGGTTTTAATCGATTTGCGGGGGAACGGGGGAGATATCTGAAATATGAAACAAACTTGATCTGCGTATGGTATACAGGTACCTACATTTTAAATTTGGTGTCTCTAGCTCTTGTAGTTGCTGAGATCGACGCGTTCATACGGACAGACGGACAGACGGACAGACAGACGGACATGGCCAAATCGAAATCTCTTTTGATACTGATCAAGAATATATATACTTTATAGTGTCAGAGATGTCTCCTTCTGTCTGTTACATACATTTGCACAGATGTAATACCCCCTTTTTACCAATTTTATGGGTACAGGGAGTAAAAATTGTGCAAAGAAAAGAAGGCACCTCAGGGTTAAACAACTACCGTTGATTTGTACTTACAAATGCAACAACAAAAGGCGCGGGCACGACGACCGAAATTCACAAACGAAATGTAAACAGAAAAGACCGCGACCAACACCAACAACACAACTAATGCAAGCCCGGGAGAGAGATTAAAAGAGAGCGAAGTGAGTAAGCACAAAAACAAAAAATATGCAGATAACAATGCAACTTTTAAATTAATCAGTATGCTAGGCTCCAGTTTGTTGTGCTTGGGCACAAAATAGTCTAAATACACATAGAAAGCACAAAGAATTATAATTATTGTCTACACAGGTGCTTAACCCAACCGAATGTATAACACATCACAAATATGAAGAAGAAGAGCTAAGAAAGGGCGTATTGTGTCGCAAAATCCAAAGGAATGGTATGACTCGTTGTTTGCCGATAGTACCACGTGCATTCAAATGGTCTGTAGTAAATCAAGTGCACGAATCAACTTCACTTGTGATGGAAGAAAACGCTTGATAAAGCTTATCATTATTATTGGTTCGACAAGATGAGTAAACACGTTCGTAAGTTTGTGGACAACTGTATAACTTGTAGATCCGATAAAGTCCCCTTCGGGAAAAGTTCAAGCAGAGCTTCATCCTATTCCAAAAGTCAGTGTGCGTTTGCATACTATACATGTGGACATTACGGGTAAATTGAGAGGTAAAAGCGACGAAAAGGAATGTGTTATTGTTCAGGTCGATGCATTTACTAAATACGTCCATCCATGTCATACGCTAAGATTGAATGCCGAAAGCTGTGTGAAGGCAAGCAACTCAAGTGGTGTGCATTCATGAGTATATCTGCGGGATTCATCTGGGAGGGTACAAGCCGCCACGTCATTCCTTTAATGCTTTCCTGTATTTTAGATATCCTGTTGGAAACAAACACATTGAAGTTACATGGAGCGAGGAACAATCCTCGAACTGAACCCTCCACGAGGGTGCTGGCCGGGCAATGGACCCTGTATTTACCTCGGCGTAAACAGCCTTGGTTCAGAGGTGCCTGGCGGTAGGTCAAAAATGCTATGGGGTGGTGTCTCAGAAAAAAACCATCAACCTTGCAGGATGGAGATTAAGACAGATGCAACTCGGGCTGGGATGTCAGCCCAAACATCGGTGGGATGCGTGGCCGCTACCACCGGCGGGCACGGCGGGGAGCATGCCTCGCTGCGTGTCGCAAGTGGTCACAACTTCGCAGAGACAGGAGCAGGTCTGAGTGATTTCACAGCTTCTGCCACAAACAACGGTCACTTTTGCGATCAGGTTCCGTAGTCGATGCAGACTCGGACCTAGATAGCGAAGTAACCCTCAATACCGAAAAACTTCTTCTTCAGGGTCCGGACAAGTCCTCGGGCACCAGCTCAGCCCAAGACGAAGTTATTATGGATAGACTGAAGGCGAAGGCACAATTCAAAGCTGTGTTGAGGATCCAAGGCAGACTGACGGAGAAGAAGGATCTCACTTCCGAAGAGAAGAAGTCCCTTGGCTGGGCAGAAAGCAGGATCAAGGAGAGTCGGGAGCATTTTGCATCAAGACCCCAGCACGCAACTAAGGATGGCCATTTCGCCAATCGTATGGAGGAGCTTGCCGCCAAAAAGCGGCAGCGGCCTAGAAGCTGTGAACGACGCCACGGGCTCTAAACTCAACAGACGCAGCAGGCGACCGTGGAACGACCATGGAAGTCGACCCCGTGGAGAAACCAGCAACTAACAATGCAGTTGAAGGTCCATCAGCTGAACCTCCGCAAGAGTAAGCTCGCCTCAACGGAGCTCCTTCTCGCTCTAGAGGAAGGAGCCGTCGACGTGGATATTGCAGGAGCCCTGGATATATTTGGGAAACAAACACATACGCAACATTTATTCCGACAACCGCGTGTAGAAATAGAACTGCCATTCTAACTAGAAAAGGACGACGGCGATAGTACATCGCTGATAGCGTCCTGCAATATGGCACATGACCAACCCGCATACCGGAGGAGCTGCACAATCTTGTGACAGCAACCGGAAAGCGGCACCCGCTGGTCATAGGGGCCGACGCCAACGCACACCACACAGTGTGGGGCAGCTTCGACATTAATGACAGAGGTGAGTCTCTATTAAACCTTCTATTACTAACTAACCTAAGTGTGGATAATACTGGCGAAGAACCCATGTATGTGGGACCAACCTCTTCAAACGCTTAAGACCTCACATTATACACTGATGACAATACTAGAGTCACACACATTGGAGAGTGCTTCAGCAGCCCTCCTTCTCTGACTAAAAATATATTAGTTTTAATAAAAAATTTAATTACCGAATGTCTTCGAATGTTAACAGGAACTCCCGGAACACCAACTGGAAGCGATTCAAAAAGTTGACAGACAAGGCACTCGGTAAACCAAAGGAAATTATGTGTGAGGCCGAAATATAAAAATCCAATCCATGCTCAGAGTTTACCACTCTTCTTGTAGGCCCACACGGACTAAGCGCAAAGCTAAACCACCATGGTGGAGTCCTGAGCTTGCAGTGCTTAGACGTGAAGTCTGAGAATTCAGAACGTTAGCTAATGCAGTTGACCACGAAATTATCTGGAGGGAGTACAAAGAGGCAATCTTGGGAGAATTTTGGCTCTACGATCGAGAACACCTCATAAACATCTCGACTCAGGAAGCTACTATCCAGTCAACCAACCACGCAGAGCCCTCTGCGGAAGGACAATGGAGATTGGACCGAAATCAGTAAGGAAACACTGAATGTGCTCATGGAGGCACACTTTCCTGGCTGCACGGAGCCTGTGAGTCGCTCCCAAAACCAACGAATAAGACCCGCATATACGCTAGAAGAAATAGTAACCGTAAGGATGATCGACTGGGCGATCAGTTCTTTTGATGACGAATTACTAGGTCATACCATGGCTTGAAGAAATATTCAAGGGTTTTCTGAACTTTAACTAAGTGCCCGAACCCTGGAGAACAGCGAGAGTTGTATTCTAACCGCAATCAGGCAAAAGCAACCATCTGTATCCGAAGGATTGCAGGATGATTAGTTTAACTTCCTTCCTCCTCAAAACACTCGAAAAGTTAATCGAAATAAGCTTAAGGACAGGTACAAACCAAATCCAGCTCTCGAAAAATCAACACGCCTACACAAAAGGGAAATCTGTAGAATCCGCGCTACTTTCCCTGGCAGCCACCATAGAGAAAGCGCTCTACCATACGGAATATGTACTGGGAGCGTTCCTGGATATCTCAATCGCATTTAACAATGTCTCCAAGCACGCAATTCTAGAAGGACTGCACGCGATGAACCCCACAGCGGCAATAGACCTTTGGATAGACAACCTTCTGAGTTGCCGAAAGGAGGTATACTATCGCCCCTTCTAGGGAATCTGGTTGTAAGCCAGCTCTTAACGTCATAAGAAGGTAGGGCCCCCAAAATCACAGCCTATGCAGACGACATAGCCGTAATCACCATAGGGAAATGCCCATCCAAGCTGAGTCCATCATGGCACATACACTCAAGGAGATACTTAATTGGGCCACTGAAGTCGGACTAAGTATCAATACGGAGAAAACGCATTATCCTTATCCTCTTCACGAAGACGTACAAGGTGCCAGCATGGACCCCACCCCGAATCGAAGAAACAAGACTCGTACCAAAGGTGCAGGTCAAGTATCTGGGGGTAATTTTGGATAGCAAACTGAGTTGGAAGGCCAATGTAATGGAAAGGGTCAAGAAGGCCACCAACCATCCAAGATGCTGGGCTGCACATGGGGCCTCTCGCCCTTTCCAATGCATTGTATCTTCATATCTGTGATGCGTCGCTACGGCATCATTGTGTGTTGGGCAGCAACTGAAAAGATCACATGCTTAAGGCTTATGGCGAAGAGACAGAGACAGGCACTAATGTGCATTACAGGGGCACTGAGATCAGCTCCAACAAAAGCCTTCGAGAAAATCCTAGATGTGGATCCCCTGGACATACACACGAGACTAATAGCTGAAAAAAGCGCACAACACCTAGTGGCAACAGGAAATATGGTTCTTCAGAGCCTAGGACAATTCGAGATAGGCAGGGAACGATTAAGTAGTACGGGCTACATGACCTCTGTGACGAACCTTAACCATAAAACAGAAATGATGATTGGTTCCAACGACTGGCTAACCGGCTCGGAACCGAAGCAGTGTACGATCAACATCTACACAGACGGCTCTAGGATGCTGAATGGAGTAGGAATAGTAGTAGGTTTATTGTGAGGAGCTCAACATAGAGCGACCATACAAACTGCGGGACTACTGCAGCATCTTCCAGGCGGAGGTCTTCGCCATCCGGAAGGCGGCTGAGGCTGTGTTGGCCAAAAAATCCTTATTCTCGGGCGCCATTAAGTGAATGTCCTGGCAAGCAGGGAGGCAGTGGATGCATTAAGCACTTCAAAGAGAGTGCGCATCTACTGGGTTCCAAGCCACCGGGGCATTAACGGGAACGAAAGGGCAGACGAGCTAGCTAAGGATGGCGTTGAACTAACGACTGGTAGCGTCGAGAATCTACCAATCTCCCTCCAAGCGATATACACAGAACTCGAAGAACAAGCTCAACGGTCAGTCAGCCGCAGATGGAGAGCTGCGACGACATGCAGAACGGCAAATGTAACGTGGAACGCACGAAACGCCAAGCAATCCCGCTACATCCTATCGCTCCCACGAAAGGACTGCTGATCGCAGCTAGGTGTTCTAACGGGACACTGTATGACAGCGGCCCATGCGAAGAAATGGCGACAACTGCAGGAAGTGCAGGGAGCCGGGGGTACCCGAAACCCTGGAACACATCCTCTGTACTTGTCCAGCGCTCATGAGAAGCAGATTCAACCATCTGGGATCCCATACCTTGACTTCCCTGGAGAGTGTATCGAGGACACCACTAAACCAACTCTTAAAATTCGCGAAAATTATCTTCAAAGAATCTTAACGTCGCAAGGGTCAAATATGCGGTACCACTAAGGACCGGATGGTCTATGTGAGGCCACCCGTGGGGGTGACCAGTCGTCTTAATCTAACCTTACCTATGGAGCGAGCTATAGTGGGATCTGACCAACATTTTATAAACCAATGCATATTATAACAATCTTGCGTATTCCCTTTCTATTTACTTAAGTTGTATTATTGGTTTAGATTAGTATTGTGGTTTGCTTTTTTACAATTTACAATTCTCATTTGTTTTTTACTCTTGTTCTTCTTGCATTTGCCATTAATTTTTTATATAGTGGGATCTGACCAACAATGGAAGCTACAATGAAATGGCACCATCTCAGCGACGTTAGAAATGAGTACCGCCAACAAGGGCGCTGCGGCCAGCTCTGATTTACGAATTGTGAGAGTTAAAGAGGAGAAACGCTTTACTTAGAGCAAAGATGCGCAGCGAATTTTCCTTAAATTTCCCAACGTAGGCAGACATGTA
Organism: Hirtodrosophila confusa; assembly: GCA_035043065.1. Lineage (NCBI taxonomy): Eukaryota > Metazoa > Arthropoda > Insecta > Diptera > Drosophilidae > Hirtodrosophila > Hirtodrosophila confusa. The sequence continues at coordinate 184,111 of JAWNNI010000202.1, forward strand.
TCTCCAATGCAGCATGCGGCAGCATAATAAATCGAGGAAATTTGACAACTGAGAATTGCGATTTGTGCTCCAACCAAGATGAATGCAGGGCCAAAGGCAAACTTTCATCCCAGTCAAGCCAAATTTTCACAACTCCTTCAGGATAATTTTCAGCTTCGTGAGCTTCCAAAGGGATCATAAAATTTAGCGATAGTCGATAAGATAGATCTTTTGATTGCCGACTTCGCAGGCAAACTTACCGAAAAGTGAAAGATGAAGTTGTCTGCACTTGGAACTCAAACTGAACCCAAGGTCTTTGCAATGTCAGTTCCATCGTGAGACTTCAGGAGCTTATCTCGATCGTCTTCAGAATCGCCTTGCAAAACAGTTGGATCTTTAGAGCACCACTTGCGTATTGGGAAGTGACCTTCGCAAAAGTTCCTTTACTTGCATCCATGACCATTTCCATGACCTTTTCGACAGAATTCGCTTTCGATATACTCGCCAAAAGGCTTCTCAAAAAATTCCCCTGGCATCTTCAGCGTCGTGCCGAATACCATTTTGGCTGCACAGGCGTTCATATCTTCCTTGAAGATCTTCCTAACCCAGTAAGACGATGGGAAGACTGTGAAACAAGTGTGAATTAGTGTGGCATTTGATTGCGTTCAGTGTCCTGCGCATTCTTTCCACGTTGTTCTCAGATGCTTAGAGCCCGTCCACCGTGTGAGTTCCTTGAACAGATTTGACTCGAATTGTCTGCCCTGGTCAGTAGTGATTAATTGTGGCATGCCGTATTGTGCCTGTAGCAGTGCTTTTGCTACCGTTTCCGCTTTTATGTCTGCTATTGGATTGGCGACTGGCCAACGTGTGTATCGGTTAATGCACGTTAGACAGTACCTGAAGTTGTTAGACAACGGCAAAGGGCCAATTACATCAATGTTTATGTGCCCGAAGCGATTGTTCGGTAGGTATAACTTTTGCAAAGCAGCTTTGTTGTGTCTGCTGATCTTGGATTGCTGGCAGCTAATGCAGTTGCTCGTCATGCGCGCCATTCTCTCTTCATATCCATCCATACGTAGCGTTCATTTAGCAGCTTCACCGTCGCACACTTTTCTGTGTGCGATAGATTATGAATCGAGTTGAAAAGTTGCACATATGGACGAATTCGTTTTAATGAAATGTCGCAGTATAACATCGCCATTGAGCCATCAAGTTGAATTTGCTTTAGATGTAGAGCTCGCAATGAGTTGCTTTAACTCCTCAACCGTTTTTTGGCTGATGGCTAACTTTCTAAAATCAATTTGATCGTCGTTAAAAACGGCTTCCACTCTTGAAAACGTATCGGTGACTACGTTGTTTTTACCTGCAACGCGCTGTATGTCTGTCGTATACTCACTGGTAAAGCTGGTTTGCTTAGGTCTTGATTTCTCTCAATTCTGTTGAAAAGCGAAGGTAAGCGGTTTATGGTCGGTCAGCACTGTGCATCTGCGGCCTTCAATCATATGGGAAAAGTATTTAACAGACAAAAATTTAAAATAGCTCGCGGTCGTAAGTGTTCTATTTTTGAGATTCTGCTATACTACGTTTAGAGGCTTGAGCGATTTCGTTTTTCATTCAGGGCGCTGCCAATGCAAAAGTTGCTTGCGCCGACGTGCAGTGCGAGCTTAGCGTTTGCGGAAGGATGAGTAAGTGCTGTGACTTGCGCTAAGTCGGTCTTGCACTGCTTGAACATCTGTTCTGCCTCGGCGTTCCACACGATTGGAGTCTTGTCATTCTTTTTGTTGCCTATGAGCAGCTTTTGTAGTTGTCCCTGCTTATAGGCTGAATCGGGTTAACATCGCCTGCATACATTCATCATGGCCTAGAAACTCTTGTGCTCGTTCGCCAGTGTCGGTATTTTGAAATCTACGATCGCTTGGATCCAATCTTTAGTTGGTATGATGCCATCCTTTGTGACGTGATACCCTAAAAAGCTAACCTGTTGTTGTCCAAAAATGCATTTTGAAGAGTTTATGCGCAGATCTTGTTGTCGTAGCCTATCAAAGAGGTTTTTTTTAATGTGCTGATAGTGCTCTTCGGCGTTGGTAGATAGGATGTAGATGTCGTCTATGTAGACTATCACGTAGTCCATGTCGCGAAATATTTGGTTGAATCGTTTGACTGGCATTGCACAACCCAAATGTCATTACGTTGAATTCTTAGAGACTCTAGGGTTTGACGATAGCTGTTTTGCAACGGTGCTCTGGGGCAATAGGTATTTGGTGATATGCGCACTCCAGGTTGAGTGCTGTAAAGATTGTCTTGCCATTGAGCTTGTACGAGAAATCGTGAATGTGGGGCAAGGGATATCTGACTGGCTTTGTGATGTAATTCAGCCGTCTGTAGTCGCCGCATGGACGTTGTTTTTCTTGGGTGCAATGTGTAGGGGGCTTGCCCATTGGCTAATACTAGGACTGCAAATTCCCTACTTTATTCAAACTCCTGTTTCACAATTGCTTATTTTTCAGGGTTCAAACTGCGCGCTTTTGGTACCACTGGCTGGTCTTTTGTGAATATGTGATGATGCACTGATGTTTTTAAATTTGGTTGTGCATAGTTACATGGCAAGGCCAAAGCGCTGTATTCGCGTAGTAGTGATTGAAACGGTTGCTTATTGGTGAAACAACATGTAGCTTTCGAATTCCATGCTTCTTATTGTGCCTTTTACTTATAGCTTTGTAGAGCTGTCCGTGAGAAGTTTTCTACGAACGTCGACTATTAGAACATATTCGTGCAGAAAATCGTCTTGGTTTTGTGACAGCGGTAGGGCTGCAAAGTCATCGATGTTTTCACAATGGTCCGATGTATCGAGGTTTATTGTAAATCATCGATGTTTCACTGCATGGTGAGACGCTAATAGGCTTCACACTGATATCAAATATTCAGTGTTGCATACGAAACCAATCGGCATATAATCGAAAAGGCACGTGTGGGATAGGAACATCCAAAATTCGGCACGGGTAATAGGCTATTCACATTGAACACATAATCGGGGAACGCATGGGAATGATAGTGGATGTGAAACACCGATTCCCACTGATACCATCCAATATGCAACATCAATTCGACCCATTGACGTTAACAGAGAGCAAAATTTTATAGATTATAATAAAAGTAATAAAAATGGATTTTAATAAGAAAGTTGCTGTTGTTGCTAACGTTGTGCAGCATTACAACGAGTTTGCCACTAAACTAATGACGGTACTTGACAAAACAAACGAAATGTAGTTTTAGAGCAGCAGGCAGACGACGACGCTTTCTTAAACCCACATTTCGACCATTTTTGTCTCTTAAGGTCAGTCAGCCTAGAGTACCTAGCCTCATTGATCATTTAGCTGATTTTGGTTTTTGTATTGCTCTTAGGCATGGGCGAGCAATGCGCATATATGTATGTATGTACATGTACGGCACATTTTATAAACCAATGCATATTATAACAATCTTGCGTATTCCCTTTCTATTTACTTAAGTTGTATTATTGGTTTAGATTAGTATTGTAGTTTGCTTTTTTACAATTTACAATTCTCATTTGTTTTTTACTCTTGTTCTTCTTGCATTTGCCATTAATTTTTGTTCCTCTGGATGAAATGGACAAGTTTTTGCGAATATCAAGTTAGTAAGTCTCAGCAGTTGTGGCCTTATATTTATACCCTAGCAGAGGGTATCATAATTTTTCTCGAAATGTGTAATGGACTGAAGGAGACGTTTCCGACCCAACAAAGTATATATATTCTGAATCAGCATGAATAGCCGAGTCGATATAGCGATGTCCGTCTGTTTCTATGCGAACTAGTCTTTCAGTTATATATCTATCGTAATGAAACTTGGCACAGACCCTTCTTTTTACTGCAGGCAGTACATATGTCGGAACCGGCCGAATCTGACCACTATTACATATAGCTGCCATAGGAATGATCGGTCGACAACTAGGTTTTTGTATGAAAAACTTTTTGCTTATAAAGGTATCCTTACCAAACTTTTCCAAACCGAATCTCTAGAAAGTTTATACAATCTGACCAAATTTGGTCAAAATCAGACCACTTTATCACTATAACAAACTTTTTGTTTATACAAATATTTTGTCCAAACTAAGTGTGAGTTTTATTATACTTCAAATAGTTTCCTATAATTTGATTAAAATCGGACCACATGGTTCCCATAGGAGCAACCAGACATAATTTAAGCTTTGTATTAAAGTGAATTCTTGCTAGGGCACTCCGAAGCCGTCCCTTCTTGTTAAAATTTGTATTGTTTCAGATAATGACAGTGCTGCTTCTCCGTCAGCTGCTTCTTTTGTCTGCTGGTTCTACGTCTGCTTTTGAGCCGCCTTGCAAGCTCAAAAAAGCGCATCCGCGGTGTGGAAGTACTTTGATAAGTGCAAGAATACAATGTTTGCCAAATGTCGTCTTTGTGGAAAGGAGTACAAAAATTCTGGAGATACGACAAACTTGTCAGTTCACCTCAAGTATGTCCATCCAATGGAGACAGCTGTTAATACCGATAATTTGTTTAAAATTTTCGAATTTGTATGCCGATCTAAAACGTATGCGCCCACGACGATTAAAAAGACAATATTTGATAAAGGTCTTGCTGAAATGATGGCGTTAGATGTACAACCATTCAGCATCGTAGACAATGTGGGGTTCTGAAAATTTGTACGCCTACTTGACCCGAAGTACAGCTTGCCCTGTCGAACAACACTGCAGCATGTACAAAGAAAACATATGTATGACGAAACAGTTTTAAAATTGAAAAGCTAGCTAAATGGAATATAATATTGCTTAATTACAACGGACTGTTGGACGTCCCGTGCCAATGCATTTTACATTACAGTGACGTGCCATTTTATTAACGATTTTAAATTAAAAACTGTTGTACTAGCTACACAGCCCCTTTGAAATGAAAGCAATCACTTTAGTGATCGCCAAAACCATAAAAAACATTTGCGATTAATTCGGTGTTCTTCATAAAATTTAAACGGTTGTTACTTACAACGCAGCTTCAATGGAAAAAGCATGCGAATTGGTGCAAAAAACCCTAGTTTGCTTTGACCACTTCTTGAACTTGATTGTACAAGAGTCACTGGCATTAAAGAATGTTCAAGAAGTTTTAAAATGTGCAAAGAATATTGTCACGTACTTTAAAACCAGCTCAATTGCATATGCAACTTTTAGAAACGCTGAAAATACTATAAAGAAGTGCCTTCGCGTTGGAACAGTGCGATGCACATGCTTAAACGGATCCTTCTTATTAGAGAGACAGTTTGCTACAAATGCACCAAATCAAATACACCATTGCCCTTAAATGAGGACCAGATTGATTGAAGAGATCTGTACCATATTAGAGCCATTTGAAACAGCGACCTTAAAAACGTTGGCTGCAAAAACAGTAAAGATATCGTTAATAATACCAACAACGCTGGGCTTAATAATCAAATTAGATAACTGTAAGCCAAAAATTAAGACGACTGTGGTGTGGGGGCTGAAACTTGTTAATTTTTAGCAAACAAAACTAAAAAGCAGACTCTTATTATGAAACAAGAACGGTTACACGGATGGCAACGATGCACGATCCGCGTTAGTCCAAACGAGGAACCGCCAACCAAGACGACATACACCACAGACCTGTACAGTTTTGTGGCAGAACAAGTAAGAATGCTTTAGTCCAGTGTACCCCACTACAAAACTCCCCGTCCACACGTCAAAAATTTCCAATTGCATCTTCGTACACTTACACATACACACATACCTACACAAATACGCACACGCACGAGCGACACAAGCGAGGCATTTTAAGTGGTGGCTGTGCTTCTTATTCCCCCATCGCGCTGCAGCACTGCATCTTCTTTCGTGAATAACTTCCGTGTTTATTATCCGATCAACTTGAAATTTGGGCAGTAGATTAAAAGTGAACAAGGTATTATACATGCCAAATGCTGCTATATCTTGAAAACTGTTACTCTAAAACGGTTTTCATTTAATAGCGGGGGTGTGGGGGGGAATATCTCGGATCCAAAATAACCTGCGCCCGCTATACACAAACTTACATTCCAAAAACAATAGAATAGCGCCAATTTCTGGAGCAGCGAAATGCATCCCAGGGAATAGACTAGCTCGGAAATTGGAAGGTAAATATTTCTACATGTATATTTTATACTAGCAGGTAATACCTGAGGCAGGTGACTTATGTTTTTTACGTAGGGCTATGAAAATGTCTTTGACGTCCTTGACTTCCATTTCGCGCCCGTGGCGACGCGTAGGATTAGATTTTCCAAAATCATTTGGCATTTGAAGCCAATTCTAAGAATTATACTAAAAATCCAGACTAAAGCTTTCCAACTATTTTCCGCCCGTTGTGTTGCCCGCGAAGTACCGACATTTTTGTATTTATATTAAGAAATTAGTATGAAGCCATTGGCATGAAAAACGAAAATGCTGAATTCCAGACTTCGCACCTTTTCCGACCGTGGGCGTGCATTTTTCAAAATCGGCGGCACATGTGTCGAATTATTTAATGTGAGGTGCTTTGAACATTAGTTTCAAAATAATTAGATGATAAACAGAAAAGTTTGAAAATGAGTTTAAAGTCAATCGGACGATAATCAAAAAAGTTTCATCTTTCGCACGTTGATGTACTAGAACGAGCAGTACATGCAAGCGGCCCAAACGACACCAGGCACGGGCTTGTTAACGCGCGGACCCAGGCAAAATGCAACCCACTTCCCGCCCAACCGACCGAGGGGCGCGCCGCATAACGTGCGGTAACAAAGATCGCGGAACAGATGCATAGGTACATATTAAAGAAAAGTTATACATAAATTAAACAATAGACAAAAAGTAACTATGGATTACGAAGATAACATAAAAGTGAAGTTCTCAGTAAGGAAATAGAAGTAGCATTACACATATTAAATGATAAAGGTTGTTATAAATAGAACATAGAATACGAAAAGGGTTATGGATGGCATAGTTAGTATTACAAGCTTAAAGAGAAAGAGGAAGAAAGTTTATAAAAATTCTGATCGGAACTGCAAAACTAATCTGGCTGATTAATTCAGAAGAATCAATTTCGCCATTAATAAGTTTGTGTAAAAAAATTACACCAAGCATGTTTCTACGATCAGAAAGAGAAGGAAGATTTATTAGCAAAAGTCTACTACGATAAGAAGGCAAGCGAGTATTAGGATTCCAGTTAAGTTCCAAAGAGCAGAAATTGTTTTTGTACCGATTCTATTCTATCCTGATGAACCTTGTACTGGGGACACCAAATACAAGACCCATATTCAAGAATAGGTCGAACAAGGGAAGTATAAAGAGTTTTAGTAATGTAGGGATCGTTAAATTCTTTAGACCAGCGCTTAATGAAACCTAGGACACCAAAGGCACGATTAGCGGTGGAAGAGATATGTTTGTCAAATTTTAGCTAGGGATCTAAAAGGATACCCATATCATTTACTGATTTAATTCGACAAGCGGCTTATCATTAAGAATATAATTATTTAAAAAAGGCATTCGCCTGTCAAAGGACATTACGTTACATTTACCACAATTAAGATTTAATAAATTTACCCGACACCAGGCTTGAAAACTGTCAAGATCAGTTTGCAACCTTTGACCAGATAGGAAATCAGTAGATGACAGACAAAGTTTAACATCATACCTAGAGAGTGAATTATGACATATGAACAGAGTAAATAATAAGGGGCCAAGATGACTTCCTTGTGGGACTCCGGAAGTAACTTAAACAGACTTAGAGATTAATCCTTTGAAATAAACCTTTTGGGTTCTAAGAGTTAAATAGTTAGAGATCCAAAGAATTAAGTTATTTGGAAATCCTAGAAGATGAAGTTTGTGAAGTAAAAATGAATGATTAACAGAGTCAAAAGCCTTACTAAAATCAGTATAAATAACATCTGTTCGCATTTTAGATCGAAATCCCTTAATGACAAAAGAAGTAAATTCCAATAGGTTAGTGGTAGTATATCTATATTTCACGAACCCGTGCTTGCAGGGTGAAATTATGGATCTACATAAATGTTGAAGTTGAGAAGCTATTAATTTCTCAAAAATCTTAGGAATAGCAGACAACTTAGAAATACCTCTTTAGTTCTCGAGGTTAGTCTTATTTCCTTTTTTATGGAGAGGAATAATAAATGATTATTTCCAAATGTCAGGGAAAGAGCACAACTCCACGAACAATATAAAAAGAATAAATAATGGCTTTAAAATACCTTCAGCACAGTACCTAAGCACATAGCTTGGTACTCCATCAGGTCCCGGTGAAAATACGGGCTTAGTGGCCTTTAAATCACGTGGAAGCGAACTTTCAGTTATTAAAGGTCCAAAAATGCAATTGGAGTTATTTACATGATAAGGATAAGGCGAAACCATTTGATAAGGTTGTAAACTATAAGTCGTTTGAAAAAAAACAGCAAAAAGATCGGCAATAGCCTGATCAGAGTCAGCTGTCGTGTTTTAAAAAATACGGTTGATGGAAGTGTTGATGCCCTACGCTTCGCATTAACGATGTTATAAAACCTTTTAGGATCCCGCTGAAACTGTAACCTACAGCTTCTAAGGTAGTTATTATAACATTGTGTATTAAGTATAGAGAAGCTAGATCGGGCAATCAAATAGCGAGAGAAATCCAAGAAAGACCCAGATTCCTTAAACTTCCTATACAATCTCGACTTTCTATTTTTTAAGTTTATAAAGTCCCGCGTAAGCCACACAATTTTTTTTACTCTATTTTAAACTCTTTATTTGATACGTGTCAGTTTGGGATAGAAGCTGAGCGAGTTAAGTAAAATCAGTTTTCCGAAATTGACGAACTCGCTCTGCAAGTTTACTACCTAGGCTTAGCACCCTGGCTGGTAAGTCAATCAACACCTCTAAAGTCGTGTGATAAGGATCTTCAGGAATGGATAAAGGGTCCGTACGGGAGACAGATAAGAAGGGAGGGATCCAAGCATTTTATGCAAAGAATTTGGGATACCATTGATTTGATGCAATGACATCCCAAAAACCTGGCCAATAAAATCGTGCTGAGATTTATTTATTTATTTATTTATTTGGCTGACAAACAATGCTGTCGCCTAAAGTATGAAACATATTAAGATAATTAATTTTAAAAGAATAGAATAGCCTAAGAGAAATTACATAAAATACTAAAGACGACACCGACCCGATGTGGGTATTTTATTTACCTGTCCGGCTAGCTATGCCCCGAATCACAGCCAAGTGTGGTCAATGACGTCAGTAGTCTCTACACCTGAATATGGAGAAGTTAGTAATAAAAATAAATTTAAATTAACTAAAAAAGATAGAAAGATTAAACTAGTTATATTATGTACAAATTAAATCATACGACTAAATGAAAGAAGAGAAGAGTTAGAGGAAGAGATAGGTATGGAAATAACAGATAAGACAAGTGAAAATAAAAATAGAGGGAGAGTGAGAAGGGTTGAGTGAAAAGAGGGGAGGAGAGTGAAGACTAGGTATAATTTATTTAAAAAGGTAAAAAATAAAAATAATAAGGTGATAGAAACAGACTGGGAAGTCAGTGACCCGGTGGGGGAGTGTTTATTTGCCAGTCCGACAAGCTATGCCCCTACTCACAGCTGTAAGTGGTCAGAGACTTCCCGTAGGTAACCTAAAAGAGAAGATTTAAGAGAAGAGAGAGAATGTTTTGATAAGAACAGATGGGAGAGACAATTATAGTGCCTGCATAGGACACGAAAAGAACTGTGTAAGGCGTAATCAGTTGTGCATGTGGGTAAAAGAATAGGGATAAAGTTCCTAGTTGGTCTAATGGGAATAGAGAAGTAGAGGCGCCCTAAAAGAAACGAGGAATCTATGTGGTCGGTAATCAACTTATGAAGAAAAATAACACCAAGGACTGTCCTATTATCTAAAGATGGAAGATTAAGAAGTAAGAGCCTACTGAGTACGATGGCAAGCGAAGGTTGTGATCCCAATTTAAGCCACGTAAGGCAAAGTGCAGAAATTGCTTCTGACCACACTCGATTCGATCCTGGTGGATTTTATACTGCGGAGACCATATGCAAGAGCAGTATTCCAGGATAGGGCGTACTAAAGAGATGTAGAGGAGTTTAGTGATAAAGGGGTCATTAAATTCTTTCGACCAACGTTTAATAAAGCCTAGTACACCATCAGCTTCATTAACTATAGTGGAGATATGCATATTAAAGCATAATTTTGAATCAAACAACACCTAGATCATTTACTGAAGAGATACGCTGCAATGGAATATTGTCAATATAATATGGGCCTAAGTGGGGTCTAGTGCGGCTGAAAGTCATAAACATTGGTCGAACACCAGAGCTGCAAAGCGTTCAAGTCAGTTTGAAGTAAATTACGATGGAGGGGATCAGAATACGAAAGAATGAGTTTTACATCATCAGCGTACATGAGAATACGAGAATTTAATAAAGTAGAGGGGAGGTCATTTATAAAAAGGGTAAAAAGTAATGGGCCCAGATGACTACCTTGCGGTACACCAGAAGTGACGTGAACCGACTTCGAAATGGACGACCTAAGCAATACATTTTGGGTTCTACCTTTTAAATAGGTGGATATCCATCGCAGAAGGGATGGTGGAAATCCTATACAATTGAGTTTATAGAGAAGAAGATCATGATTTACAGAGTCAAATGCTTTACTGAAGTCAGTATAGATGACATCTGTTTGCATTTTCTTGAGGAATGCATCATTAGCAATAGAAGAAAATTCCAATAAGTTGGTCGTGGTGGAACGACTCTTTACGAACCCATGTTGAGCAGGTGCGACAATTGATTTACAGAGATGCTGCAAAGTTGAAGTTAGGATTTTTTCAAAACGCTTGGGAATAGCAGATAACTTTGCAATGCCTCAAAGGAGGATAAGGATAAGACGAGTTAGTATGGGACATTGAGGAATAGGTTGTTTGGAAAAAATTGGCAAAAAGGTCGGATGCATCAGAATCATTGCATGCATTTTCATTCCCCAGAAAAAACGAAGAAGGCAAGTGTGAAGACTTTCGCGTCGAGTTAACAAAATTATAGAATTGTTTAGGGTCCTGAGCAATTGCCGTTTGCAACGACAAAGATAGTTCTCATAGCACTGGGAGTTCATCAGAAGAAACTTAGCTTTGGCAATGGAGTATTTGGCCAAGTTGGCACAGGAACCAGAATTTTTCTTGGGAACAACTCGAACTCATTATCACTCGAATCAATGGGCGTTGAAGGAATTTCAATCAATGGCGAAGGAATTTTTAAAGCAGAATCAAATGTGAACGGAGCAACAGAAATATTATTTGAAACAGGTTCTATTACGGGGGCTACGGAAATCTCAATTGGGGAAGGCGAAGAGGGTAAAGACATATTCAAAGGGATAGATTGAACAATTGGGGTTATAGAAATCTCAGTTGAAGATGGTGAAGGAGGCACAGAAGTCATACCTGAAGTGGATAGTGATGAAATAGAGAGCATTGGCAAAGCATCTAGATATTGGGGAGTCAAAGGTGGATCGGCAATAGAGCTGAAGCGTCAGGCTGCTTAAAATTGCAAGACTTCTTACAGCACGACATATTTCCTACAGGGGTCAAACTCAAAACAAAACACAGAAGTTTAAAACAAAGCGGAAAGAAAACGGCGCGCAAAAACAGCAAGGGGCGCTCAAGTTAAGCTCAAAGCGAGAGTAATTGGATATGGAAGTCAACACGCTAGTATCATGTCTTGAAATCCAGGTAGTACCGGCAATATTAAAGTCATCAAGAACTACAAGAAAGTCACGATCATAAACCAAAGAGGAGACAGATTGTATAGCAGAAGCATGCAAATAATATAAGGAAATATCGGAAGGCGGAAGATAAGAACAAGTGATACAAAAAACAAACACCGGAGATACAGAATTTTACAGCAACAAATTCAATAACTACAGAATTATCAACTATTACTATTTCTGAAGATAAATCAGCGTTAACAGCAATTAGAACACCACCACCACGACGAGGAATGCGATCTTTTCTCTAAATTGAGAATTTGTTAGACAGAATTTCAGAATTAAGGATGTCGGGCCTTAACCAAGGCCACGACTTGAAAAGGAAAAGTTAGGCTCTTTAGGTAAAGATTACTAAGTTTACTACAAAGACCTATTACATTCTGATAGCCAAGTGAGAGGGAGGAAGGTAGTTTTTTATGCTATCAGAGGTGCCAAGAGTTTATAGAGAAGAAGATCATGATTTACAGAGTCAAATGCTTTACTGAAGTCAGTATAGATGGCATCTGTTTGCATTTTCTTGAGGAATGTATCATTAGCAATAGAAGAAAATTCCAATAAGTTGGTCGTGGTGGAACGACTCTTTACGAACCCATGTTGAGCAGGTGCGACAATTGATTTACAGAGATGCTGCAAAGTTGAAGTTAGGATTTTTTCAAAACGCTTGGGAATAGCAGATAACTTTGCAATGCCTCAAAGGAGGATAAGGATAAGACGAGTTAGTATGGGACATTGAGGAATAGGTTGTTTGGAAAAAATTGGCAAAATGGTCGGATGCATCACAATCATTGCATGCATTTTCATTCCCCAGAAAAAACGAAGAAGGCAAGTGTGAAGACTTTCGCGTCGAGTTAACAAAATTATAGAATTGTTTAGGGTCCTGAGCAATTGCCTTTTGCAACGACAAAGATAGTTCTCATAGCACTGGGAGTTCATCAGAAGAAACTTAGCTTTGGCAATGGAGTATTTGGCCAAGTTGGCACAGGAACCAGAATTTTTCTTAAGAACAACTCGAACTACATTATCACTCGAATCAGTGGGCGTTGAAGGAATTTCAATCAATGGCGAAGGAATTTTTAAAGCAGAATCAAATGTGAACGGAGCAACAGAAATATTATTTGAAACAGGTTCTATTACGGGGGCTACGGAAATCTCAATTGGGGAAGGCGAAGAGGGTAAAGACATATTCAAAGGGATAGATTGAACAATTGGGGTTATAGAAATCTCAGTTGAAGATGGTGAAGGAGGCACAGAAGTCATACCTGAAGTGGATAGTGATGAAATAGAGAGCATTGGCAAAGCATCTAGATATTGGGGAGTCAAAGGTGGATCGGCAATAGAGCTGAAGCGTCAGGCTGCTTAAAATTGCAAGACTTCTTACAGCACGACATATTTCCTACAGGGGTCAAACTCAAAACAAAACACAGAAGTTTAAAACAAAGCGGAAAGAAAACGGCGCGCAAAAACAGCAAGGGGCGCTCAAGTTAAGCTCAAAGCGAGAGTAATTGGATATGGAAGTCAACACGCTAGTATCATGTCTTGAAATCCAGGTAGTACCGGCAATATTAAAGTCATCAAGAACTACAAGAAAGTCACGATCATAAACCAAAGAGGAGACAGATTGTATAGCAGAAGCATGCAAATAATATAAGGAAATATCGGACGGCGGAATATAAGAACAAGTGATACAAAAAACAAACACCGGAGATACAGAATTTTACAGCAACAAATTCAATAACTACAGAATTATCAACTATTACTATTTCTGAAGATAAATCAGCGTTAACAGCAATTAGAACACCACCACCACGACGAGGAATGCGATCTTTTCTCTAAATTGAGAATTTGTTAGACAGAATTTCAGAATTAAGGATGTCGGGCCTTAACCAAGGCCACGACTTGAAAAGGAAAAGTTAGGCTCTTTAGGTAAAGATTACTAAGTTTACTACAAAGACCTATTACATTCTGATAGCCAAGTGAGAGGGAGGAAGGTAGTTTTTTATGCTATCAGAGGTGCCAAGAGGTGGTTTAGAACTACCACCAGAAGGAAGTGAAAAAGTAGGCCGATTTTTCTTTTCTGCAGTGTATTCTTTAATGACTAAGTGATCCGGCCAAATAAGTTTTATATTTCTTATTTTAAACTAGCTGGTAAAACGCCAGCGTTTCGAAATATTTAGATTAAAATGCATTATGGTGAATTTGACTACTTTCGTCAACCGTAAGAAATACACAAATCTATATAGTTGAGCCACGTGACTAATGTTTTTTGTGTAGCGCTATGAAAATGTCTTTGAAGCCGATATAACTAAGCCTTCTCATTTGTCCTTGACTTCCATTTCCCGCCCGTGGCAACGCGGAGTAGATTTTCCAAAATCATCTGGCATTTGAAAACCAATTCAACGAATAATACTAAAAATCCAGACTTAAGCTTTCCAACTATTTTCCGCCCGTTGTATTGCCCGCAAAGTACCGAGGTTTTTTTTATTTATGTTTGGAAATTATTATGAAGCTTCCAGACTTCACCTCTTTCGTACCGTGGGCGTGTATTTAATGTGAGGTGCTTGGAAAATTAGTTTCAAAATAATTGGATGATAAACAGAAAAGTTTGAAAATGAGTTTGAAGTCAATCGGACGATAATCAAAAAAGTTGCATACAACGGTTTTCCGCGAATTTTCCGAACTTGGGGTAGGTTTTTACCGAAATCGCTGATACACGTGTCGAATTGCTTTACGTAAAGAGCTTTGAAAATGAATTTGAAGGTAATCGGACTAAAATTAGACTTTTGCCCATACAACCTTGAGACCCCCATTTTCCGCCAATGGGGGTGGATTTTCCAAAATCGGTGAAATATGTGTCAAACTAATTTTTGGGTAGATCTTTGAAAATGAGTTTGAAGCCGATTGGATGGTTAACAAATCCCGTCTTAGTGTGCATTTTCATCATAGATGAAACCTACTGTGAAAATTTCAGCATCCTAGCTTCTACGGTTTGGCTGTGCGATGATTGCCAATCAGTCAGTCAGCACGAACTCTTTTATATATATAGATGACGAAATTTCCCGAGCACATGTGAATTTAAATTTTTCCACCGTAATAAAGGTGGCCTGTATAAAGGCCTTAACATCCTCAGATGTAGTATCAGGGGAAAGCCTGGAAACAAAAATTTGTTTCATTGGTGGAATACCTACGAGGGTCTTCTTAACAACCGACACAGTAGCGTCCAGTGGAGCCATAGCGTTGGTTGATAGACCATCTGATTCGACTGGTATATTAACACTGGTAAGTTGGTCAGGATCAACTGTGTTAACAACCACAGAATCAGGAAGCTCGCCGGGGTCAGAAGGAATAACATCCATGGGCACGATGCTGTTCTCGTCACTTCTGATTGAAATATATGGAGATGGGGACAAAAAATTAATTAGTTCGGCATTTCTCTCAGTGGCGGATGTAGTGAGGGAAGTGGAAGATGGAAGATGGAAGTAGGACCAATGGACAGCCTAAAATTGGCCTTTTTCCGTTTTGGAGACTCATTCAAAAGTTTCATGCTTTTAAAATCATTCTCCAAATCGGAGAAACCTTCATACAGTTTTTTAAACCGAGCGAATATGTCTCCAAAGCCTTTCTTAGTCTGCCTCATAAATGCCATAATATCTCTTTCAACATCCCTACATGATTCACATGTCCACTTTAAGCCAGACTTGGACTCAATCTGGTCGATTATTCAAAACCTTTTGGGTTCTAAGAGTTAAATAGTTAGAGATCCAAAGAATTAAGTTATTTGGAAATTCTAGAAGATGAAGTTTGTGAAGTAAAAGAGAATGATTAACAGAGTCAAAAGCCTTACTGAAATCAGTGTAAATAACATCTGTTTGCATCTTAGATTGAAATCCCTTAATGACAAAAGAAGTAAATTCTAATAGGTTAGTGGTAGTATATCTATATTTCACGAACCCGTGCTGGTAGGGTGAAATTATGGATCTACATAAATGTTGAAGTTGAGAAGTTATTAATTTCTCAAAAATCTTAGGAATAGCAGACAACTTGGAAATACCTCTTTAGTTCTCGAGGTTAGACTTATTTCCTTTTTTATGGAGAGGAATAATAAATGATTTTTTCCAAATGTCAGGGAAAGAGCACAACTCCACGGACAACATAAAAAGAATAAATAATGGCTTTAAAATACCTTCAGCACAGTACCTAAGCACAAATCTTGGTACTCCATCAGGTCCAGGTGAAAATATTGGCTTAACGGCCTTTAAATTTTTAGGATCCCGCTGAAACTGTAACCTACAGCTTCTAAGGTAGTTTTTATAGCATTGTGTATAAAGTATAGAGAAGCTAGATCGGGCAATCAAATAGCGAGCGAAATCCAAGAAAGACACAGATTCCTTAAACTTCTTATACAATCTCGACTTTCTATTTTTTAAGTTTATAAAGTCCCGCGTAAGCCACACAATTTTTTTACTCTACTTTAAACTCTTTATTTGATACGTGTCAGTTTGGGATAGAAGCTGAGCGAGTTAAGTAAAATCAGTTTTCCGGAATTGACGAACTCGCTCTGCAAGTTTACAACCTGGGCTTAGCACCCTGGCTGGTAAGTCAATCAACAACTCTAAAGTCGTGTGATAAGGATCTTCAGGAATGGATAAAGGGTCCATACGGGAGACAGATAAGAAGGGAGGGATCCAAGCATTTTATGCAAAGAATTTGGGATACCATTGATTTGATGCAATGACATCCCAAAAACCTGGCCAATAAAATCGTGCTGAGATTTATTTATTTATTTATTTATTTGGCTGACAAACAATGCTGTCGCCTAAAGTATGAAACATATTAAGATAATTAATTTTAAAAGAATAGAATAGCCTAAGAGAAATTACATAAAATACTAAAGACGACACCGACCCGATGTGGGTATTTTATTTACCTGTCCGGCTAGCTATGCCCCGAATCACAGCCAAGTGTGGTCAATGACGTCAGTAGTCTCTACACCTGAATATGGAGAAGTTAGTAATAAAAATAAATTTAAATTAACTAAAAATGTTAGAAAGATTAAACTAGTTATATTATGTAAAAATTAAATCATACGACTAAATGAAAGAAGAGAAGAGTTAGAGGAAGAGATAGGTATGGAAATAACAGATAAGACAAGTGAAAATAAAAATAGAGTAAGAGTGTGGAGGAGCATTGAAGGGTTGAGTGAAAAGAAAAAAAAGAAAAAGAAGAGAAAAAGGGGAGGAGAGTGAAGACTAGGTATAATTTATTTAAAAAGGTAAAAAATAAAAATAATAAGGTGATAGAAACAGACTGGGAAGTCAGTGACCCGGTGGGGGAGTGTTTATTTGCCAGTCCGACAAGCTATGCCCCTACTCACAGCTGTAAGTGGTCAGAGACTTCCCGTAGGTAACCTAAAAGAGAAGATTTAAGAGAAGAGAGAGAATGTTTTGATAAGAACAGATGGGAGAGACAATTATAGTGCCTGCATAGGACACGAAAAGAACTGTGTAAGGCGTAATCAGTTGTGCATGTGGGTAAAAGAATAGGGATAAAGTTCCTAGTTGGTCTAATGGGAATAGAGAAGTAGAGGCGCCCTAAAAGAAACGAGGAATCTATGTGGTCGGTAATCAACTTATGAAGAAAAATAACACCAAGGACTGTCCTTCTATTAACTAAGGATGGAAGATTAAGAAGTAAGAGCCTACTGAGTACGATGGCAAACGAAGGTTGGGATCCCAATTTAAGCCACGTAAGGAAAAAAGCAGAAATTTCTTCTGAACAGACTCGATTCGATCCTGGTGGATTTTATACTGCGGAGACCATATGCAAGAGCAGTATTCCAGGATAGGGCGTACTAAAGAGATGTAGAGGAGTTTAGTGATAAAGGGGTCATTAAATTCTTTCGACCAACGTTTAATAAAGCCTAGTACACCATCAGCTTCATTAACTATAGTGGAGATATGCATATTAAAGCATAATTTTGAATCAAACAGAACACCTAGATCTTTTACTGAAGAGATACGCTGCAATGGAATATTGTCAATATAATATGGGCCTAAGTGGGGTCTAGTGCGGCTGAAAGTCATAAACATACACTTTGAACAGTTGATATACAGCATATTGGTCGAACACCAGAGCTGCAAAGCGTTCAAGTCAGTTTGAAGTAAATTACGATGGAGGGGATCAGAATACGAAAGAATGAGTTTTACATCATCAGCGTACATGAGAATACGAGAATTTAATAAAGTAGAGGGGAGGTCATTTATAAAAAGGGTAAAAAGTAATGGGCCCAGATGACTACCTTGCGGTACACCAGAAGTGACGTGAACCGACTTCGAAATGGACGACCTAAGCAATACATTTTGGGTTCTACCTTTTAAATAGGTGGATATCCATCGCAGAAGGGATGGTGGAAATCCTATACAATTGAGTTTATAGAGAAGAAGATCATGATTTACAGAGTCAAATGCTTTACTGAAGTCAGTATAGATGACATCTGTTTGCATTTTCTTGAGGAATGCATCATTAGCAATAGAAGAAAATTCCAATAAGTTGGTCGTGGTGGAACGACTCTTTACGAACCCATGTTGAGCAGGTGCGACAATTGATTTACAGAGATGCTGCAAAGTTGAAGTTAGGATTTTTTCAAAACGCTTGGGAATAGCAGATAACTTTGCAATGCCTCAAAGGAGGATAAGGATAAGACGAGTTAGTATGGGACATTGAGGAATAGGTTGTTTGGAAAAAATTGGCAAAATGGTCGGATGCATCACAATCATTGCATGCATTTTCATTCCCCAGAAAAAACGAAGAAGGCAAGTGTGAAGACTTTCGCGTCGAGTTAACAAAATTATAGAATTGTTTAGGGTCCTGAGCAATTGCCGTTTGCAACGACAAAGATAGTTCTCATAGCACTGGGAGTTCATCAGAAGAAACTTAGCTTTGGCAATGGAGTATTTGGCCAAGTTGGCACAGGAACCAGAATTTTTCTTAAGAACAACTCGAACTACATTATCACTCGAATCAGTGGGCGTTGAAGGAATTTCAATCAATGGCGAAGGAATTTTTAAAGCAGAATCAAATGTGAACGGAGCAACAGAAATATTATTTGAAACAGGTTCTATTACGGGGGCTACGGAAATCTCAATTGGGGAAGGCGAAGAGGGTAAAGACATATTCAAAGGGATAGATTGAACAATTGGGGTTATAGAAATCTCAGTTGAAGATGGTGAAGGAGGCACAGAAGTCATACCTGAAGTGGATAGTGATGAAATAGAGAGCATTGGCAAAGCATCTAGATATTGGGGAGTCAAAGGTGGATCGGCAATAGAGCTGAAGCGTCAGGCTGCTTAAAATTGCAAGACTTCTTACAGCACGACATATTTCCTACAGGGGTCAAACTCAAAACAAAACACAGAAGTTTAAAACAAAGCGGAAAGAAAACGGCGCGCAAAAACAGCAAGGGGCGCTCAAGTTAAGCTCAAAGCGAGAGTAATTGGATATGGAAGTCAACACGCTAGTGTCATGTCTTGAAATCCAGGTAGTACCGGCAATATTAAAGTCATCAAGAACTACAAGAAAGTCACGATCATAAACCAAAGAGGAGACAGATTGTATAGCAGAAGCATGCAAATAATATAAGGAAATATCGGAAGGCGGAATATAAGAACAAGTGATACAAAAAACAAACACCGGAGATACAGAATTTTACAGCAACAAATTCAATAACTACAGAATTATCAACTATTACTATTTCTGAAGATAAATCAGCGTTAACAGCAATTAGAACACCACCACCACGACGAGGAATGCGATCTTTTCTCTAAATTGAGAATTTGTTAGACAGAATTTCAGAATTAAGGATGTCGGGCCTTAACCAAGGCCACGACTTGAAAAGGAAAAGTTATGCTCTTTAGGTAAAGATTACTAAGTTTACTACAAAGACCTATTACATTCTGATAGCCAAGTGAGAGGGAGGAAGGTAGTTTTTTATGCTATCAGAGGTGCCAAGAGGAGGTTTAGAACTACCACCAGAAGGAAGTGAAAAAGTAGGGCGATTTTTCTTTTCTGCAGTGTATTCTTTAATGACTAAGTGATCCGGCCAAATATGTTTTATATTTCTAATTTTAAACTAGCTGGTAAAACGCCAGCGTTTCGAAATATTTAGATTAAAATGCATTATGTTGAATTTGACTACTTTCGTCAACCGTAAGAAATACACAAAGCTATATAGTTGAGCCACGTGACTAATGTTTTTTGTGTAGCGCTATGAAAATGTCTTTGAAGCCGATCTAACTAAACAAATAAGCCTTCTCATTTGTCCTTGACTTCCATTTCCCGCCCGTGGCAACGCGGAGTAGATTTTCTAAAATCATCTGGCATTTGAAACCCAATTCAACGAATAATACTACAAATCCAGACTTAAGCTTTCTAACTATTTTCCGCCCGTTGTATTGCCCGCAAAGTACCGAGGTTTTTTTTATTTATGTTTGGAAATTATTATGAAGCTGAATTCCAGACTTCACCTCTTTCGTACCGTGGGCGTGTATTTTTCAAAACCGGTAGCACATGTGTCGAATTATTTAATGTGAGGTGCTTGGAAAATTAGTTTCAAAATAATTGGATGATAAACAGAAAAGTTTGAAAATGAGTTTGAAGTCAATCGGACGATAATCAAAAAAGTTGCATACAACGGTTTTCCGCGAATTTTCCGAACTTGGGGGTAGGTTTTTACCGAAATCGCTGATACACGTGTCGAATTGCTTCACGTAAAGAGCTTTGAAAATGAATTTGAAGGTAATCGGACTAAAATTAGACTTTTGCCCATACAACCTTGAGACCCCCATTTTCCGCCAATGGGGGTGGATTTTCCAAAATCGGTGAAATATGTGTCAAACTAATTTTTGGGTAGATCTTTGAAAATGAGTTTGAAGCCGATTGGATGGTAAACAAATCCCGTCTTAGTGTGCATTTTCATCATAGATGAAACCTACTGTGAAAATTTCAGCATCCTAGCTTCTACGGTTTGGCTGTGCGATGATTGCCAATCAGTCAGTCAGCACGAACTCTTTTATATATATAGATGACGAAATTTCCCGAGCACATGTGAATTTAAATTTTTCCACCGTAATAAAGGTGGCCTGTATAAAGGCCTTAACATCCTCAGATGTAGTATCAGGGGAAAGCCTGGAAACAAAAATTTGTTTCCTTGGTGGAATACCTACGAGGGTCTTCTTAACAACCGACACAGTAGCGTCCAGTGGAGCCATTGCGTTGGTTGATAGACCATCTGATTCGACTGGTATATTAACACTGGTAAGTTGGTCAGGATTAACTGTGTTAACAACCACAGAATCAGGAAGCTCGCCGGGGTCAGAAGGAATAACATCCATGGGCACGATGCTGTTCTCGTCACTTCTGATTGAAATATATGGAGATGGGGACAAAAAATTAATTAGTTCGGCATTTCTCTCAGTGGCGGATGTAGTGAGGGAAGTGGAAGATGGAAGATGGAAGTAGGACCAATGGACAGCCTAAAATTGGCCTTTTTCCGTTTTGGAGACTCATTCAAGTGTTTCATGCTTTTAAAATCATTCTCCAAATCGGAGAAACCTTCATACAGTTTTTTAAACCGAGCGAATATGTCTCCAAAGCCTTTCTTAGTCTGCCTCATAAATGCCATAATATCTCTTTCAACATCCCTACATGATTCACATGTCCACTTTAAGCCAGACTTGGACTCAATCTGGTCGATTATTCAAAACCTTTTGGGTTCTAAGAGTTAAATAGTTAGAAATCCAAAGAATTAAGTTATTTGGAAATCCTAGAAGATGAAGTTTGTGAAGTAAAAGAGAATGATTAACAGAGTCAAAAGCCTTACTAAAATCAGTATAAATAACATCTGTTCGCATTTTAGATCGAAATCCCTTAATGACAAAAGAAGTAAATTCCACCCGTGCTGGTAGGGTGAAATTATGGATCTACATAAATGTTGAAGTTGAGAAGTTATTAATTTCTCAAAAATCTTAGGAATAGCAGACAACTTAGAAATACCTCTTTAGTTCTCGAGGTTAGACTTATTTCCTTTTTTATGGAGAGGAATAATAAATGATTATTTCCAAATGTCAGGGAAAGAGCACAACTCCACGGACAACATAAAAAGAATAAATAATGGCTTTAAAATACCTTCAGCACAGTACCTAAGCACAAATCTTGGTACTCCATCAGGTCCAGGTGAAAATATTGGCTTAACGGCCTTTAAATCACGTAGAAGCGTTCTTTCAGTTATAAAAGGTCAAAAAATGCAATTGGATTTATTTACATAAGGATAAGGCGAAACCATTTGATAAGGTTGTAAACTATAAGTCGTTTGAAAAAAAAAACAGCAAAAAGATCGACAATAGCCTGATCAGAGTCACCTGTCGTGTTTTCAAAAAATACGGTTGATGGAAGTGTTGATGCCCTACGCTTCGCATTAACGAAGTTATAAAACCTTTTAGGATCCCGCTGAAACTGTAACCTACAGCTTCTAAGGTAGTTATTATAGCATTGTGTATTAAGTATAGAGAAGCTAGATCGGTCAATCAAATAGCGAGCGAAATCCAAGAAAGACACAGATTCCTTAAACTTCTTATACAATCTCGACTTTCTATTTTTACTCCCTGTACCCATAAAATGGGTAAAAAGGGGGTATTACATCTGTGCAAATGTATGTAACAGACAGAAGGAGACATCTCCGACCCTATAAAGTATATATATTCTTGATCAGTATCAAAAGAGATTTCGATTTGGCCATGTCCGTCTGTCTGTCCGTCTGTCCGTCTGTCCGTATGAACGCGTCGATCTCAGCAACTACAAGAGCTAGAGACACCAAATTTGAAATGTAGGTTCCTGTATACCATACGCAGATCAAGTTTGTTTCATATTTCAGATATCTCCCCCGTTCCCCCGCAAATCGATTAAAACCGTTTTACAGTAACAAATTTCAAGATATAGATATAGATTAAGATTTGGCACGTACAATACTTTAGTCTCTCTTAATATACTGTCCAAATTTCAAGTCGATCGGATAATAAACACGGAAGTTATTCACGTAAGAAGATTCAGTGATGCAGCGAGAGGAGGGAAGAAGAAGCACCGCCACCAATTAAATTGCCTCGCTTGCGCTGTCGCTTTTGCCGCCAGTGTGTGTGTGCGTCTTTGTGTATGTGTGTATGTATGTGCAAGTGGACGTAGATATGATTGAATGTTTTAGACCTGGGTACAGGAAGTTACGTAGTCGGGTATACTCGACTATAGCATTCTTACTTGTTTAAGTTTATAAAGTCCCGCGTAAGCCACACAATTTTTTTACTCTACTTTAAACTCTTTGTTTGATACGTGTCAGTTTGGGATAGAAGCTGAGCGAGTTAAGTAAAATCAGTTTTCCGGAATTGACGAACTCGCTCTGCAAGTTTACAACCTGGGCTTAGCACCCTGGCTGGTAAGTCAATCAACAACTCTAAAGTCGTGTGATAAGGATCTTCAGGAATGGATAAAGGGTCCGTACGGGAGACAGATAAGAAGGGAGGGATCCAAGCATTTTATGCAAAGAATTTGGGATACCATTGATTTGATGCAATGACATCCCAAAAACCTGGCCAATAAAATCGTGCTGAGATTTATTTATTTATTTATTTATTTGGCTGACAAACAATGCTGTCGCCTAAAGTATGAAACATATTAAGATAATTAATTTTAAAAGAATAGAATAGCCTAAGAGAAATTACATAAAATACTAAAGACGACACCGACCCGATGTGGGTATTTTATTTACCTGTCCGGCTAGCTATGCCCCGAATCACAGCCAAGTGTGGTCAATGAAGTCAGTAGTCTCTACACCTGAATATGGAGAAGTTAGTAATAAAAATAAATTTAAATTAACTAAAAATGTTAGAAAGATTAAACTAGTTATATTATGTAAAAATTAAATCACACGACTAAATGAAAGAAGAGAAGAGTTAGAGGAAGAGATAGGTATGGAAATAACAGATAAGACAAGTGAAAATAAAAATAGAGTAAGAGTGTGGAGAAGCATTGAAGGGTTGAGTGAAAAGAAAAAAAAGAAAAAGAAGAGAAAAAGGGGAGGAGAGTGAAGACTAGGTATAATTTATTTAAAAAGGTAAAAAATAAAAATAATAAGGTGATAGAAACAGACTGGGAAGTCAGTGACCCGGTGGGGGAGTGTTTATTTGCCAGTCCGACAAGCTATGCCCCTACTCACAGCTGTAAGTGGTCAGAGACTTCCCGTAGGTAACCTAAAAGAGAAGATTTAAGAGAAGAGAGAGAATGTTTTGATAAGAACAGATGGGAGAGACAATTATAGTGCCTGCATAGGACACGAAAAGAACTGTGTAAGGCGTAATCAGTTGTGCATGTGGGTAAAAGAATAGGGATAAAGTTCCTAGTTGGTCTAATGGGAATAGAGAAGTAGAGGCGCCCTAAAAGAAACGAGGAATCTATGTGGTCGGTAATCAACTTATGAAGAAAAATAACACCAAGGACTGTCCTTCTATTAACTAAAGATGGAAGATTAAGAAGTAAGAGCCTACTGAGTACGATGGCAAACGAAGGTTGGGATCCCAATTTAAGCCACGTAAGGAAAAAAGCAGAAATTGCTTCTGAACAGACTCGATTCGATCCTGGTGGATTTTATACTGCGGAGACCATATGCAAGAGCAGTATTCCAGGATAGGGCGTACTAAAGAGATGTAGAGGAGTTTAGTGATAAAGGACCAACGTTTAATAAAGCCTAGTACACCATCAGCTTCATTAACTATAGTGGAGATATGCATATTAAAGCATAATTTTGAATCAAACAGAACACCTAGATCTTTTACTGAAGAGATACGCTGCAATGGAATATTGTCAATATAATATGGGCCTAAGTGGGGTCTAGTGCGGCTGAAAGTCATAAACATACACTTTGAACAGTTGATATACAGCATATTGGTCGAACACCAGAGCTGCAAAGCGTTCAAGTCAGTTTGAAGTAAATTACGATGGAGGGGATCAGAATACGAAAGAATGAGTTTTACATCATCAGCGTACATGAGAATACGAGAATTTAATAAAGTAGAGGGGAGGTCATTTATAAAAAGGGTAAAAAGTAATGGGCCCAGATGACTACCTTGCGGTACACCAGAAGTGACGTGAACCGACCTCGAAATGGACGACCTAAGCAATACATTTTGGGTTCTACCTTTTAAATAGGTGGATATCCATCGCAGAAGGGATGGTGGAAATCCTATACAATTGAGTTTATAGAGAAGAAGATCATGATTTACAGAGTCAAATGCTTTACTGAAGTCAGTATAGATGACATCTGTTTGCATTTTCTTGAGGAATGCATCATTAGCAATAGAAGAAAATTCCAATAAGTTGGTCGTGGTGGAACGACTCTTTACGAACCCATGTTGAGCAGGTGCGACAATTGATTTACAGAGATGCTGCAAAGTTGAAGTTAGGATTTTTTCAAAACGCTTGGGAATAGCAGATAACTTTGCAATGCCTCAAAGGAGGATAAGGATAAGACGAGTTAGTATGGGACATTGAGGAATAGGTTGTTTGGAAAAAATTGGCAAAAAGGTCGGATGCATCAGAATCATTGCATGCATTTTCATTCCCCAGAAAAAACGAAGAAGGCAAGTGTGAAGACTTTCGCGTCGAGTTAACAAAATTATAGAATTGTTTAGGGTCCTGAGCAATTGCCGTTTGCAACGACAAAGATAGTTCTCATAGCACTGGGAGTTCATCAGAAGAAACTTAGCTTTGGCAATGGAGTATTTGGCCAAGTTGGCACAGGAACCAGAATTTTTCTTGGGAACAACTCGAACTACATTATCACTCGAATCAGTGGGCGTTGAAGGAATTTCAATCAATGGCGAAGGAATTTTAAAGCAGAATCAAATGTGAACGGAGCAACAGAAATATTATTTGAAACAGGTTCTATTACGGGGGCTACGGAAATCTCAATTGGGGAAGGCGAAGAGGGTAAAGACATATTCAAAGGGATAGATTGAACAATTGGGGTTATAGAAAGATGGTGAAGGAGGCACAGAAGTCATACCTGAAGTGGATAGTGATGAAATAGAGAGCATTGGCAAAGCATCTAGATATTGGGGAGTCAAAGGTGGATCGGCAATAGAGCTGAAGCGTCAGGCTGCTTAAAATTGCAAGACTTCTTACAGCACGACATATTTCCTACAGGGGTCAAACTCAAAACAAAACACAGAAGTTTAAAACAAAGCGGAAAGAAAACGGCGCGCAAAAACAGCAAGGGGCGCTCAAGTTAAGCTCAAAGCGAGAGTAATTGGATATGGAAGTCAACACGCTAGTATCATGTCTTGAAATCCAGGTAGTACCGGCAATATTAAAGTCATCAAGAACTACAAGAAAGTCACGATCATAAACCAAAGAGGAGACAGATTGTATAGCAGAAGCATGCAAATAATATAAGGAAATGTCGGAAGGCGGAATATAAGAACAAGTGATAAAAAAAACAAACACCGGAGATACAGAATTTTACAGCAACAAATTCAATAACTACAGAATTATCAACTATTACTATTTCTGAAGATAAATCAGCGTTAACAGCAATTAGAACACCACCACCACGACGAGGAATGCGATCTTTTCTCTAAATTGAGAATTTGTTAGACAGAATTTCAGAATTAAGGATGTCGGGCCTTAACCAAGGCCACGACTTGAAAAGGAAAAGTTATGCTCTTTAGGTAAAGATTACTAAGTTTACTACAAAGACCTATTACATTCTGATAGCCAAGTGAGAGGGAGGAAGGTAGTTTTTTATGCTATCAGAGGTGCCAAGAGGTGGTTTAGAACTACCACCAGAAGGAAGTGAAAAAGTAGGCCGATTTTTCTTTTCTGCAGTGTATTCTTTAATGACTAAGTGATCCGGCCAAATATGTTTTATATTTCTTATTTTAAACTAGCTGGTAAAACGCCAGCGTTTCGAAATATTTAGATTAAAATGCATTATGTTGAATTTGACTACTTTCGTCAACCGTAAGAAATACACAAAACTATATAGTTGAGCCACGTGACTAATGTTTTTTGTGTAGCGCTATGAAAATGTCTTTGAAGCCGATCTAACTAAACAAATAAGCCTTCTCATTTGTCCTTGACTTCCATTTCCCGCCCGTGGCAACGCGGAGTAGATTTTCCAAAATCATCTGGCATTTGAAAACCAATTCAACGAACAATACTAAAAATCCAGACTTAAGCTTTCCAACTATTTTCCGCCCGTTGTATTGCCCGCAAAGTACCGAGGTTTTTTTTATTTATGTTTGGAAATTATTATGAAGCTGAATTCCAGACTTCACCTCTTTCGTACCGTGGGCGTGTATTTTTCAAAACCGGTAGCACATGTGTCGAATTATTTAATGTGAGGTGCTTGGAAAATTAGTTTCAAAATAATTGGATGATAAACAGAAAAGTTTGAAAATGAGTTTGAAGTCAATCGGACGATAATCAAAAAAGTTGCATACAACGGTTTTCCGCGAATTTTCCGAACTTGGGGGTAGGTTTTTACCGAAATCGCTGATACACGTGTCGAATTGCATTACGTAAAGAGCTTTGAAAATGAATTTGAAGGTAATCGGACTAAAATTAGACTTTTGCCCATACAACCTTGAGACCCCCATTTTCCGCCAATGGGGGTGGATTTTCCAAAATCGGTGAAATATGTGTCAAACTAATTTTTGGGTAGATCTTTGAAAATGAGTTTGAAGCCGATTGGATGGTAAACAAATCCCGTCTTAGTGTGCATTTTCATCATAGATGAAACCTACTGTGAAAATTTCAGCATCCTAGCTTCTACGGTTTGGCTGTGCGATGATTGCCAATCAGTCAGTCAGCACGAACTCTTTTATATATATAGATGACGAAATTTCCCGAGCACATGTGAATTTAAATTTTTCCACCGTAATAAAGGTGGCCTGTATAAAGGCCTTAACATCCTCAGATGTAGTATCAGGGGAAAGCCTGGAAACAAATATTTGTTTCCTTGGTGGAATACCTACGAGGGTCTTCTTAACAACCGACACAGTAGCGTCCAGTGGAGCCATTGCGTTGGTTGATAAACCATCTGATTCGACTGGTATATTAACACTGGTAAGTTGGTCAGGTTGGTCTGTGTTAACAACCACAGAATCAGGAAGCTCGCCGGGGTCAGAAGGAATAACATCCATGGGCACGATGCTGTTCTCGTCACTTCTGATTGAAATATATGGAGATGGGGACAAAAAATTAATTAGTTCGGCATTTCTCTCAGTGGCGGATGTAGTGAGGGAAGTGGAAGATGGAAGATGGAAGTAGGACCAATGGACAGCCTAAAATTGGCCTTTTTCCGTTTTGGAGACTCATTCAAAAGTTTCATGCTTTTAAAATCATTCTCCAAATCGGAGAAACCTTCATACAGTTTTTTAAACCGAGCGAATATGTCTCCAAAGCCTTTCTTAGTCTGCCTAATAAATGCCATAATATCCTTTTCAACATCCCTACATGATTCACAAGTCCACTTTAAGCCAGACTTGGACTCAATCTGGTCGATTATTCTGCCGTTAAGGCCTGCACATTTTTCGTGTGAAACATTATCACACAGCCAGCAGCAAACAAAACCCATTTTTACGTTTACACGAACCTGGCAATTTTTATTATAGCAGACAACCATTATATTAGAAGAAATAAATTTAAAAGATGAAAAATAAATTAAGAAAGAAAAACTGCACAAAAAATAATAAATACAAACAAAAAAGAAGACACACTAGGGTTAAAACTGTTGACGCTGATTTGTACTTACGCACAGCAATACCAATAAGAAAATATAAAAGCGCGGGCGCGTCGACCGAAATCAGCACAACGGAATACAAAACGAAGAGCGAAACCGTAACCAACACCAACGATAGAAGTGCGCGAGAGTGTTAAGCAAGCATTGAGAGCGCGGATTAGTAGAAATAAAAAAACAAATATAAGCACAATGCAAACTGCACAAATCAACCACCAGCTTGCTTGTGATGCTGTTTATTGTTGTATTTGACCAAATTAAGAAAATATTAACGTAATTAAATAGCAATTGAATGTCCAACAATGTGTTTCACACAACCGATGTATAACACACGTCACAAGAACAAAAAAAACACAAGTTAATGTGTACTTTCATCATAGATGGAACCTACTGTGAACATTTTAGCATCCTAGCTCATACGGTTTGCGCTGTGCGATGATTGCCAATCAGTCAGTCAGTCAGCACGATCTCTTTTAAATATATAGTGATATATCCATCTCCCGTCTTACACACACTTAGCAACCACATACCCAAAATATTGTAAACAAAATCTGTTGATAACATTGACACTGACGGATGTCGTTTAGACATAAACAAAAGACCCTAAATTCAAGAAGCCAAGCCACTTGTCGAAGTTAGCATCAGCCACCACTTTCCCACAAGAAAATGCAGACGCTGCACAAATCTCGGCTGACGCAATGTCGCCATTTCTTTAGTAATCTCCCTAAGAGACAACTCCTTAAGAGAGCCAAAAACTCGCTCTCAACATAAACGTTTTTCAATTCAAAGCTTCCTAAAAGCTTCGGTCCGAGGTTTGATCAGCGCCCACGCATTTAGAGTAATTGAGTTCACTTTTGCATTTGATTTTTCATTTTTTATTCTTTTTTTTATACACTAAAAATACCGTTTCTTTATTGGCGCATCCGGTAGGATACTCTCAAGTTGTTGAATACGCAAAATCTGTCAGTAATCCTGGATACGTTCCTACGAAGGATCGTCAATTAATTCGCAGCTAGTATTAGTCTTTGGCTAATCGAGATTACTTACTAAAAACAGCGAACTCGTCTGGGTGCTACAAATCAAATTTTTTGATCCCTGTAACCCGAGTTTCTGCGAAGTATCCTTTAAGAGCTGGTGAGGTGGTTCTGAAGGCGGCCTAGCTGAGGCCACCGGACGGGTCGCAGGTTCCGGATAGCGAACGGCCTCCTGTAGGGGGTTAGCTGCAAATATTCAAATAAGCATTCCCGGACAACCAGCGGGTACTGCGGACGTTACCACTGTACTGTCGAGGCGTTTGTCTGACCGCCTTTTAAACTATAGTCTTACTCACACCCTCTTCCTACTTGCGTTCCTACTCAACCTTCCCCCCCCATCTCACACCTGGGCCGGGCCAAGATATCATCCGACCCGTGCTGATGGTCAGACTGGCTAGGGGTCCAGGCTTAACAAATATATCTCAGTCGTGAACGGAGGGCTCAGGTACTTGGCAAACACCTGTTCTATTTTGGCTTACCCGGGTACTGCGGACCTCTGCCCGGGTGGACCTTTCCCTTCTCTGCAACTCGTGGGAATCAAAGAAATATGAACAACAATAACTACAAAAACAACAACAACAAAAAAGAGCCCGGTACTCTACGAAAACCGGAAGAAGCAACCAGCTCCGGTAAAAAGAGTGCTCCGACCGTATGAGCACGCAGAAGCCAGCAGTTTCCGCCATTTCAACCGGAGCACGCCCGTCTTCTACCGGCATTAAAGCCACCAGTAGACCCCCGCTCTCTGGCGTGTCAGCTGGTAAGAAGACGGAAACGGCGATGGTGAAGAGTGCTGTGACAATCGGCTGCTCCAACATAGCCACCAATTCTATTGGCGCGTCAGTTGGCAGCAAAACAGGAGTGGATACAGTGGTGAGCAAAAGGGCGGCCGAATTCACTTGACCGGACTCGTCTAAAGCCCGTCCGAACGACAAGCGGACGGCCAAACGGATTCTGACGCGCAACGCAACCACTCCGATCACCAGGCAGCAGACGTCGACAGAAGACTTCGCCATGATCCAACAAGATCTGGAGTGGGCAAAGGCTGTCTTGCCCAACTTTAAACTAGAGGATCCTGCGCAACAAACCGCAACCAAGCGTGATCGCTCCATGGAGGAGACGAGCACCACGGCCAAAAGAGTGCGAACCCACGCTCCATTGTCGAGATCCTTCGCAGAGGTGGCGAAGGACAAGATCCTAATAGGGGTCATCGAAAAGGATTGTCAAGAAGGCCAGATGCCACGACACCAGTGGCGTTGGGTGCACCTAGCACCAGTCTGCCTTAAAATGCTGCGCGAATCACCAGGCTCACCACCGATATGCGAGGATGCGGGATGGTACCAAGGAACCATCAAGCATATCGCATGCGAGAACGAGAGGTCGACGCAGCTGTACAAGGCCGCGGTTAGTAAGCTAGGGGAGGTATACCCCGGAGCGCAACTCGCAGCAGTGGATGCAAAGCACATCCCCTCCGGACCTAGGGCAAGAGCATGGCTTCCGTGCGAACCCTCGGAGCCGGCCGAGATCCTCGAAATGGTAAGGCTGTGCAACCCGGACATGCCTGCTGCCAACTGACGGGTCCTCAAAGTAGAGAAGACAAATCGTGCCTCGATGCAGGTTGTCTTCCA
This sequence comes from Hirtodrosophila confusa, assembly GCA_035043065.1. Classification (NCBI taxonomy): domain Eukaryota; kingdom Metazoa; phylum Arthropoda; class Insecta; order Diptera; family Drosophilidae; genus Hirtodrosophila; species Hirtodrosophila confusa. Next base: position 215,405 of record JAWNNI010000202.1, read on the forward strand.
AATCGATAACGAGAGTTCGAAGCACTTGGAGACTAAGGGCGGTAGCATCTGCTATTCTTTTGGTAAATTAGGCGTTAAGGTCTACAAATCTGACGCTGGAGCGCAGGCGGAACTGGCCAACTGTGTTGAGGCGGAATCGGTGGACCCACCGAGTGAAACCGAGGAGATGGAAACCGAAGATGGAAACCGAAGAAGATCTCATCGGGTTCAGATTACGGTGCCGCATGTACACGGAGAAGGAGCTTCTTAGTGAAACCTCGGCCGATGAAGCGGACCTTACTATTACGGAGGGGAATGCTGTCCTACTTGATGCAGATACTCCAAATAAATCTGCATCATAGTAGGGCAGCCTCTGCTACGCTTCTACTGCGCCTAGCACCTGGCGTGGTGGATGTGGTGTTTGTCCAAGAGCCATGGATTATTGCTGACAGAGGCTGTGGCTTGCGGACCCCCAAATATACCCTACTTCACAGTACCAGTAAGGGTAAAATAAGATCCTGCGGGGTGAGTTACTTTTTGACTTTCTACTTAATACCAATTTAAATCTATGTAATAGAGTAAGGACCCTACCTTTATTATTAAAAACAGAAGCGAGGTCTTGGATATTACCTGCATTTCATAACCCCAAAACACCAACTGGCGTAGATACATGCGTATACTTAGGAATAAACTGGCTTAGAACCCGCCCCTGACTCCGGAAATGCTGCAGAGGTAGACTCCCTGGTCGATACCCTAACTAAGGCATGCAACGAAGCCCTTGACGAATCTTGTCCTAAAAGAACCCCCAAAGAATCTTTCAAACCATCGTGGTGGTCCAGGGATCTCGAGGCACTTAGGTTAAGTGTAGCAGATCTTTTAATCACGCCATATGTACGAAGCTCGAAACAACCTGGGCGGAGTACAAGGCTGACTGACAAGATTGAGGTTAAGTGTAGGAGATCTTTTAATCACGCCAGATGTACGAAGCTCGAAACAACCTGGGCGGAGTACAAGGCTGACTGACAAGACTTAGCCTCCTCCACCCCCCTCCCCCCAACAGGGCTACTGCAAAGGAACGATGGATCGTGGACAGAATCCAGTTCGCAAACCCTCGAACTTCTGCTAGATACCCATTTTCCGGGGTGCTCACAAGCACCACGACCACCGACTCAATTATCTTGCAGCCCTTTATAGGGCCAAAAAATTATAAACGACCACAAGATCAGCACCTTCAAGCCCTTAAATCACCGGGTCCAGATAACATATATCCGGCTCAACTCCAACACAGCATCAGCTACATTTTAGCGTGGCTTCGTAACATTTTCATGGGGTGTCTCACGACGAGCCATATCCCCCTAGCATGTAGGGAAACAAAGGTTGTCTTCATACCCAACTCTGGTAAGCCTTCCCACGTGAAACCGAATGACTTTAGACCAATCAGTCTTTCCTCCTTTCTACTAAAAACCCTAGAAAGAATTTTAGATGCCCATCTCAGAGACTTTATTAACCCCTCTCTACTATCGCGTACACAGCACGCATATACCAAAGGCATGTCCACTGACACAGCTCTGTACTCCTTGGTCTCTCGCATCAGAGAGATCGCTAAGTGTTAAGGAATATAGTTTGAGTGAGCATAGAAGGGGCCTTTAATAACGTTCTCCCAGAAGCTAACACCTCTGCACTGACGAGTCTGGCGGTTGAGGATCCCCTGGTGGAGCTCATAAGTCTGTTGCTTACCAGCAGGACAATGAGCTCCTGCTTAGTGGAGTCCTCGATCAGCGAGTACGTCAGGAGGAGCACTCCCTAGGGAGGTGTCCTATCTCCACTTTTTTGTGTACTTGGGGTAAACCAACTGCTATGCATACTAGAGGGGGACGGGCACGTGGCGGTAGCTTATGCGGATGATTTTGCAATCATAACCCAGAATGCAATCAGCACTCAACACTATAGTAGAGTTGACCAAAACCTGTGGACTAGGCGTGAATCCGAGCAAAACAGAGCTCGTTCTTTTCACTAGGCAATACAAGCCGCTGAATTTAAACCTCCCTAGAATCAGCAACACGGTTCTTACCCAAAGCTTTCAAGCGAAATATCTAGGCGTAGTTCTGGGCAGTAAATTATATTGGAAAGATAATATAAAGCAGAGAGTAAGCAAAGCAACTACTGCCTTCTTGCTTGCAAGAAGGATATAGGCACAGATGCGGCTTCTCTCCACTCATAGTCCATTGGTTGTACACAGCAGTCATTCGACCCATCCTTCTATATGGAGTGCTTGTGTGGTGGCCCACTTGAGTCACCATCCAACCCTAAAGCAATCCATAAAGTCCAAAGAAGTGCAGAAATCTGCATTAGTGGAGCCCTACGCACCACCAACTGAAGCCCTGAACATCATGCTTCACCTTTTCCGCTAGATCTTCTATCCAAAGAACTAGCTAGAAATTCAGCTATTATACTCAGGGGATCCAATAACTGGACGGCGGGCAACACGGGGCATTCCGTAGCCTTCGAGGCCATGCCTCGGATTCCCCTATAACAGACTACTGTATACCAAGACTGACTTTCGACAAGTTGTACAGGGTCTGCATACCAAGTAGACAAGACTGGGAAAAGCCGCTTCAACAAGTACCAGGCTCGATCAGAATCTTCACAGATGGGTCGAAGCAGGATGAACGAATGGGCGGCGGTGTATACTCTCCCGATATAGGAACCAGTTTTAGCTTCCGTCTTCCCGATCACTGTAGCGTGTATCAGGCAGAGGTGAGGGCCATCCAGGAAGCCACCCTTTGCCTGCGCATAACGTCAGTGTAGGGAACATCTATATCTACTCAGATAGCCAAGCCGCCTTGAAAGCGCTCGACTCATGCACCAACAATGCAGCCTCACTCACTGAGTGTCACCAGTCTCTGAACGAGATAGCCCAACAGCACAGTATAAGCCTTGTATGGGTGCCTGGACACCGTAATATTGAAGGTAACGAATTGGCAGATAAATTGGCAAGACAAGGCACCAACGATACACTCCTCGCTGATAGGAGCAACGTCGGTATGCCTCTTGTCACTTTCAGACTGCGTAGTAAGGAGTATACCAGGCGTCAAACTGCTGAACGCTGGAGAAATCTCACTACATGCACGGTCTCCAAACTCACATGGCCCTCTCTTAACTCAAAGCGCACATCTACTTTGATCAAACACACGAGATTCCACATCTCGACAATCATAGGGGCTCTCACAGGCCATTGCCTAATAGGAACTCACGCCAACCGACTGGGCGTACCACACCATGACTTCTGAAGAAGTTGTGGCATAGCAGAAGAGGAAGAGAGCGTAGAATATCTGCTCTGTCAATGCCCCGCACTTAGCAGGAGGAGGTTCCAGCACCTGGGACACTATCGTTTTGATACCCTATCGGACGTTTCCGAGGTTGGGATACACAGTATCCTTAAATTCCTCATATCTTCAAATTGGTTTAAAGGGGAACTCAACGTTTAAAAGACGTCATGTGGTACCACAAGGGGCCAGCTCTTGGCCCAAGTGTGGAGCAGGTTAACTCCCCTGCTCCAGCCACCGAAACCTAACCTAATCCGTGTTTCACTGGGAGGAATTTGCATGTACAAATATACTCAATAACAACAAATTGGTGACGCGAAAATTTGTGTGCCGCCAACATTTTGCGCGAAAATTTGTGTGCAAACTATTACAATCTAAACCCAATAACAACATATTGGTGACGCGCAAATTTATGTGCCGCCAACATTTGCACCAAAATTTGTAAGCAAAACTATACAATCAAAATAAAAACGGAAAATATACTGTGGAGAAATAAATAAGACAACAACAAAGAAAGAAGAAGACAATAAGTGCAAAATTGCAACGTGGAAAAAGTTAATTAAAAACTCAACAATCAACATATCCAAAATGACTCTGGAATTGTCAGAGCAACACCTTAACCAGGCATTGTCTCAATTGAGACAGCTGCCCCACTTTGATCTCTCACCAGAATACCTGGTAGCTTTCATCAGACGAATCGACTTCATACTGCAGTTGTATCCAACGAGGGATGTTGGCCAACACAGAGTCCTATTCGGAGCTATTGAACTACAAGTGGCTGGAGACGCCCAACGGATATCACAACAAAATCAGTATAATACGTGGCCGGAGCTGAAACACGTGCTCATCGATGCCTTCAAAGTACAGACGCCCTATGAGGAACTTCTAAGACGACTGTACAACACCAACCTTAACGGAGGTGAGGTGACGTAAATTCATCGAGGAACTAGAACATAAATCCTTTATAATTATAAATAAGTTAGCACTGGAACAAGAAATTACCAGATAGACTTTTCATGACACTTGCCCGCTATGATATCAGCAAATTAAAACAAACTGCTCAGAGAGAGGAATTATTACGAAAGCTTCGCAATAGGTCAAACTAACATGCCTCGGATCAGGAAGAGACGGACGAAGAAACGCCAACTCATTCATACGAATAACTATGAATGACAAGCCGTTGAAATGTATAATTGATACAGGTTCAACTATAAATATAATGAAGGAAAACATCTTACAATTCCCAAAGAAAATCGATAGATTAAAAGTACACACCATAAATGGTACCCTAGACCTAAGCGAAAGTATAAAATTAGGACCCAGTAAAATTTGTCCAGCACACCAAACATTTGATGTTCATAATTTATTAGAAAACTACGACGCTTTGTTAGTTAGGAATTTCCTCGCAGCGTGTCAAGCGCAATTTGACTACGCGAATGAAACAATAAAATTAGGCGAATACAAATTCTCATTGAGATATAATGATGAGAAACCAGAGTGCCTCGATCCTCCGTCCTCAGAGGACAAATTCTTTAACTTTGCCATTAACAATGAGCTAAAAGAATCCAATGAGTTAAGGTTAGATCATTTGAACCATGAAGAATGCGAAAAACTCAAAAAGATTTTGTTCGAGTTCCGTGATATACAGTGCAGAGAAGGTGAAAATTTGACCTTTACGAGTACTATAAAACACGCAATACAAACCAAACACGAATATCCGGTTTATCAGAGACCTTATAAATACTCTCAGACTTACGATGTCGAGGTAAACAAACAAATAATCGAAATGATTAAGCAAGGGATTATTAGAAAGTCCAATAGCCCATATTGCTCCCCGATCTGAATCGTGCCAAAAAAGAGCGATGCCTCGGGTAAACCAAAATGTAGGGTAGTCGCGGACTCAACGAAATAACTGTTGACGACAAATACCCAATACCGATCATGGACGAAATATTGGACAAATTAGGAAAGTGCCAGTATTTCGCAACCATCGATCTAGCTAAGGGATGCCTTTTGGACTTAAAAATGCCCCTGCAACGTTCCAGCGTTGTATGAACAACCTTTTAGAAGATTTAATCTATAAGGATTGTCTCGTATACCTTGATGATATCATCATTTACTTCACTTCATTGGAGGAGCATCTATCATCACTCAGAAAGGTATTGAGGAAATTGAGAGAAGCCAATTTAAAGCTTCAACTCGACAAATGTGAGTTTCTGAAAAAAGAAACCGAATTCTTAGGTCATATTGTGACCACAAATGGGATAAAACCAAACCCGAATAAAATAGAAGCAATCATAAAATTCCCCATACCCAAAACTTCAAAACAAATCAAATCATTCTTAGGTATGCGCGGCTTCTATGGAAAGGTCATACCGAACTTTGCCTATGACATTAAAACTCAAAAAGGGATCAACCATTAACATTCACGAGAAAGAATACATTTCGGCATTCGAAAAGATGAAATTGCTGATCACGTCTGACCCTATATTGGTCTACCCAAATTTCGTTAAACCCTTTTATTTAACTACTGACGCAAGCAACATAGCGATTGGTGCTGTTCTGTCACAAGAACATAAGCCCATTTGTTTCGCAAGTAGAACTCTCAATGAACATGAGTTAAATTACTCTGCTATTGAACAAGAATTGTCAGCTATAGTCTGGGCTACGAAATATTTTCGATCTTACCTTTTCGTTAGGAAGTTTAAGATCTTAAGTGATCACAGACCATCAAAGAGCCTAACATGAAACTCCAACGGTGGAAGATCAGAATAAACGAGTTTGATTTTCATATCAAATGTCTCCCAGGGAAAGAAAATAAGGTAGCCGACGCTCTTTCCAGAGTAAAGCTAGAAGAGAACTTATTAGGAGAATCTGCAGATGGTAATGGAGCGACGATACACAGCGCACATGAAGATAACTTGAACCTTATCCAAATAACAGAAAGGCCCATCAATTATTATAGTAGGCAATTAAAATTCATAAAAGGGGGTGAAAATAAAGTGGAAGTTATCACAACTTCCACAAAAGTATTATAAAAATCACATACAAAAATATTGTAGTAGGTACATTGGCATGTACAAACACAAACTGATCATAATAGTTGTAAATCTTAAGCTCATTTGAATCTCGCGTTCGATTATGCATAACTTGTCGCGCTCGATACAAATACTCACATTATGTATATCGATAATAATACTTTAACAGAAGTGTACGCTTTACATAGACATTAACATGAACAGGAATAAAACATTCTGAAGATGAATATTGAAGCAAACGTTATTAACTTCGGCTGCCACACAGAAGTGGGATAATTATCCAAAGTGCCTACAAACTAAAGAACAGTTAGCCAAAAGTGCTTTAAATAAAATAAAAATTAATTGTTTTTCTCACTCTGGCTGCCGACAAATGTGTGACATTTCCTAAAAAAAATGAATGAACTGATCGGAGCAGACGAATATTCAGTGGCGCAATTGCGAAATTGGCTAGGCGTACTTGGTTTACCCAAAAGCGGTACAAAATCTACCATGGCGGCGCGTCTTAATGACGTTTTAACAGAAGTGCAGGAGAATGTCCGCCACTGAACGAGAACGAAATAGACGAAAACGAAGTAGACGAGAACGCAGGCGACAATAATCTTGCGTTCGCAGAACCGAAAGACGCCAGACAGGCGCCTGACCGGAACAACGTAGCAGAGCCTCTCATTCCGTTAGCAAACAGCAACAACGTACATGCAGAAACGGAAGAAGCAAACGAAAACGCAGCGATCAACAGTAGCGGAGAAGTGGAAATGCTCAATCTGCAATTGGAATTGCTAAAATTGCAAAACGAAATATTGAAATCGCAAAACAAGGAAGCACCCATAATAGAAAGCGCAACATCAACAGCGGCTCTAGCATCATGTTGCTAAATATGTTGAAAGATATGTTGCCAACATTTCATGTCGATGCCAGTAGACGAGCTCTTAAATATCATGGAGGCTACATTCTGCGCAAAGGATAGCAAGTTATCACTTCGCCGAAAGTTCGAGGCGCGAATGTGGATGCGCAATGAGAATTTCTCTGTTTATTTCAATGATAAACTGGCATTGGCATCACGCATAGCACTCGACAATGACGAGCTGATTGATGGAGTCATCGAAGGAATTCCAGACGGTACCCTGCGCCGACAAGCGCACATGCAGTGCTTTGCAGTTCCCTTCCAGTTGCTACAGGCGTTTGATAAGATCATTCTGCCCAAGAGGGTGGAATAATCAAGCAACACGGACAAAGCAGCCAACTCAACGATACCAACCCGCTGCTACAATTGTAACTCGCTAGGCCATTTCGCAGCAGAGTGTCGTAAACACAAACGCGAGCGAGGAGCATGAAACGGGTGAGGTAGTAAGGAGCATCAGGAAAGAAAGAGCAAGGTACATAATGAATACATTAAAAATTTTAATATATACGTTAAGAACGACACTAATAAATGTTTTTCCGTAAAATGCCTCATCGACTCAGGGAGCCCAATAAGTTTTATCAAAATATCATGCCTCAAAGAATATATATTGCAAAATAAAGTTAAAAAATGTGAAGCTATATGTAAACAAAATGAAAATATGAACTACATAAGTTTAAGCAATTTGGAAAATGTTGAAGAAAATAAGTTAACAAAATATATGAATGAAAATTTTGCTTACCCTCCCGTAAGTAATAATTTGAAAAATGTTGAAAATAAATTACCAAAAACAATAAATATAGATGAAAATTTTGAAAATTCTTTAAAAGAAAGTAAGTTAAAACATGCTGAATAAATTTTAATTTAAATAATGGTAGAAATAAAGAATCACTACAAATTACAAATAAAATTATAACGTGTTTTGACCCAAACAACAAAAAAGTGATTTTTGAGATCTGTAAAAAAAAAATTCGTGTTAGAAAACAACGTTACAACTTCATACTCTAGGTTAAATAAGAGTAAGCTTAAAGTCTTTGGAAAACTGCCTAGCTTTGTGATTATTGGCAATAAACAAATTGAATTCGAATTATTGGTAGTGGCAAACGAGTCGATGGGCTATGAAGCTGTGTTAGGTAGGGATTTTATGCAATTATGTAAATTTAAAATTGTGAGTGACATTGTTGAAGCAAATGAGTGCTTAACAGCAACCGATTGTTTAGTAACAAATCAATGCACTGTACCGACTGATTGTTTAGTTGAAAATGAGTGTGTAGAAGCAAATGAGTGTGTAGAAGCAAATGAGTGTGTAGCAGCAACTGAGTGTTCAGCAGAAAATGAGTGTTTAACAGCAACTGAGTGTTCAGCAGAAAATGAGTGTGTAGCAGCAACTGAGTGTTCAGCAGAAAATGAGAATGAAAATGTCAAGTAGCAACCAGCTGGTTAGCAAAAAATGAGTGTAAATCAATAACAGATAGTTTAGTAATAAATGAGTGTGCTAATGAGTGTTTTATTGCAAATGAGTGTACAGCAGTATGTAAAAGAATAGGAATTGATGGAGTAGAGACTGATAATTCGATAATAAAAAATAAAGACATTATTAGTAATTTTAGTATATTACCAATTGAGTATCCAAGGCTTAGATGAAGATCATGAAATAAATGTGGGAATCGATTGTAGTCAAAAAGTTAACAGAAAAACTTAAAAACTATATTCAAAAAATTTTACGTGGAAGCAGAACGACCGAAATTACCAAAAGTAAAGTGTAAATGAAGTTAAACTTTCATCAGGAATAGCCCTTCCATTGCCCACCCAGACGACTATCGTACAACGAAAAAACACAGGTTCAAAAACTGATAGACTATAGATAGATTATACAGAAAAGGGATACATCAGAGCTAGCGAATCAGAATATGTGTCACCTATAGTGTTAGTCAAAAAGAAAACGGGCGAGTTAAGAATGTGCGTCGACTATCGAACGCTTAACAAGGGAATGCTTAAAGATAATTACCCGACACCTCTTATAGATGACCTGATAGACAAACTTTCGGAGAAAAGATTGTTCACAAAGTTAGATTTGAAAAATTTATGCATATAGATTATATTAAGTACACCTCTTTTACGACACCAATGGGGCAATATGAGTGGCTTAGAATGCCCTTTGGACTACGTAACGCCCCAGCAGTATTCCAAAGATTCGTAAATAAAATTTTCGCAGACATGATTAAAGAAGACAAACTTATGGTATATATGGATGACATAATGAAACCTACGAAAGAACAGTGATAGTCATATTGAAATATTAGAAGAAGTGTTGAAACGATTAGTTTCAAATAAACTCGAACTAAGGTTAGATAAATGCGAGTTTCAACAATCGGAAATCAAATATTTGGGATATGCAATTTCAGGTGATGGGATCAAACCTGATTCTAAAGGACTTCAGGCAGTAAAAGACTTCCCAACGCCCAAAAAGGTCCATGAAGTACAGAGTTTCTTAGGGTTATGCGCATACTTCAGCGTGTTGTTAAAGATTTTTCGACGAAAGCTAAACCGCTTTATGACTTACTGAAAAAAGACAAGAAATTTGAGTTTGGGGCAAATGAGCTAGAATGTTTTGAAAAATTACAAAATAATCTTTTGGAAGCACCAATTTTAGCTCTGTACAGTCCTCATGATCTGACAGAACTACATTGCGATGCTAGTGCATTAGGTTTCGGTGCGATCATGTTGCAGAAAAAGAGTGACTGTAAGCTACACACAGTGTTTTACTTTTCCAAGCGAACGACAGAAACTGAGTCAAAATATCACAGCTTTGAACTAGAAACGCTGGCTATAATATATGCACTTAAAAGATTCCGAGTATATCTTCAAGGCTTTCATTTCAAAATAGTGACAGATTGCAGCGCTTTGTCTATGACGTTAAATAAAAAAGAGTTGAACCCTCGAATAGCACGTTGGGCCCTAGAATTACAAAATTATGAGTATACACTAGAACACAGAGCCGGAAAAAGGATGCAACATGTAGATGCACTTGGCAGAAATGTTCAAATCTTGACTATAGACACAAACACGTTTGAAGGAAATTTAATAATTTGCCAAAATAGAGATAGAAAGTTTAAAAATTTAAAAGACGAACTGCAGAGAACAGAACATAGACAGTATGAAATGAGAAATGGTATAGTGTACAGAAAAAAAGAAAATGATAACCTTGCATTTTGTGTGCCTGAAGAAATGGAGAGTCATGTACGAGTTAGGACATGTCGGTATCGACAAGATGGTAGAGGTGATATCGAAAAGTTTCTGGTTCTCTAACATTAGGGCTAAGGCCAAACAACATATTGAAAACTGTCATAAGTGTATAGCATATTCAGCGAAACACGGGAAAGAAGAAGGTTATCTACATAATATCCCGAAAAACTCTGTACCTTTTGAAATGGTGCACATTGATCATTTTGGACCGGTTGACAAAGGCAGATCGAACAAACACATATTAGTAGCGATAGACGCCTTCACTAAATTTGTTAGACTTTATACAACGAAATCGACTAACACGAAAGAAGCAGTCAATGCACTAAAAGACTATTTTCGGGCCTACAGCAGACCTAAGTGTATTATATCAGATAGAGGCAGCTGTTTCACAGCAATAGAATTTGAAGAGTTTATGGAAGAAAATTAGATAAGACATATAAAGATAGCAACTGGATCGCCACAAGCAAATGGTCAGGTAGAGAGTGTCAACGAAGCCTTGGTCCCATGATTGCAAAGCTCGTAGAACCCGAAAGAGGCTTACATTGGGATGTGGTAGTTGAACAGTAGAGCATGTATTAAATAATACAGTTCAGAGAACAATCAAACAGCATCACAGCAAAATGCTTTTTGGTATAGAACAAAGAGGAAAAGTGTCCGATCCATTACGTGAAAGCTTAATAGAGTTAGTCGATCAAGAAGAAACAAGAAATTTAATAAAGATTAGATCAGAAGCAGACACTCATCAAGACAAGATACAGGCATACAACAAGCAAATGACAGATATAAAACGACAGGAGCCACATGTTTATAAAAACGATGACTTAGTCATGGTTAAAAACTTTGACACTCATGTAAGAGTCTCAAAAAAACTTATTATTAGTTTAAAGGACCGTATAAGATAGCAAGGGTTTTACGTAATGATAGGTACATTTTAGAAGATGTCGAAGGATTTCAACAGTCGAGACTGCCATACAAAGGAGTATGGGCAGTTGCAAACATGAAACCATGGCTAGGAAGCAATAAAAACAATGTCACAAATGAGGAGTAAAATAAAATATAACATATGTAATATGTATGTAAACTAAGATAATGTAATAATAATAATTAATTCGAGAATTTAATGTAAGGAGTTCAGGAGCACTCCAGTCAGGATGGCCGAATTGTAGTAGGTACATTGGCATGTACAAACAAAAGCTGATCATAATAGTTGTAAATCTTAAGCTCATTTGAATCTCGCGCTCGATTATGCATAACTTGTCGCGCTCGATACAAATACTCACATTATGTATATCGATAATAATAGTTTAACAGAAGTGTACGCTTAACATAGACATTAACATGAACAGGAATAAAACATTCTGAAGATGAATATTGAAGCAAATGGACATGTCTTGTTATTAACTTCGTCTGCCATAATATGAACAATGCTTACGCAAAAGCGATAATTAAAAAATATCTCTGCACAAAAAATAGTGTAATCTATTTCCATAACGAAACAGACTTTCCTAAATTTCAAAAGGCATATTTAGAAATTATAAACCCAGATCAAATAACAACAAGTAAGAACGTTGCAGTCGGACGTACCCGACTACAGAATACTATGTTCCCAGTCCTATACAATTTGGTTATTTGTGGGTTCGGAAAGAGACGCGAAAAAAAATGCACAGGTGTGGGAGATAATGCTCCTTTGTGGGGGAGAGGGTGGGTGGTCCAAAAATTTTTGATGCAGATTTGTTCTGGGGGTCAACATTAGTCTGTATGCCAAATTTGGTGACTCTACCTGTACAGTGGTGGGAGATATAGATTTTTCTTTTTTGCGGTGGAGGTGTGGGGGGGTCAAAAAATTTTTGATGCAGATTTATCTAGGTGGTCAACATTAGTCTGTATGCCAAATTAGGTAACTCTATCTTTGAAACTGTAGGAGATATACCCCTTGAAAAACGCGTTTGGGGGATATCATATGCCGATTTGTGGGTGTGGGGGTGGGGGTCAAAATTTTTTGATGCAGATCTGTCGGGAATTTTAACATTAATCTGTATGCCAAATTTTGGTGACTATAGCTTTAAATATGGGGAAGATACAGATTTTCCCCAAATTGTGGGGGTGGGGTGGGGGTCGATCTCGACACTTCATAATTTGAGGGTATACACCAACAGGTGTACCAAGTTTGGTTGCTCTAGCTTAAAGATAAAGGCAAAAAATTGCGTTCATACGGACAGACGGACATTTCGCAAACTATTTTTTCCTTCGGGAACATAGTATAAAAATACTAAAAGTCATAAAAAATACCCAAAAAGCTAAAAATTATAAAAATATCAAAAATCTAAATATAAAATATAATAAGAATATTTTTGTAGTACTACATTCTCCTTATTTCGCTACGGGTAACTGGTTTATTCCCGTTACAATTGCACCGCTTATTTAAATACCTTGTACTTTAAGAAAGTACAAAGGGTATATTAAATATATAAAAAATAAAGTATGTATTTTTTGATCAGCGTTAACAACTGAGTCTATATAACCATGTCTGTCTGACCGTCTGTATGAAAACTTGGATCTCCGAGTACTAGATTCATTTGAGTACTGATCGCGATGGGTCGTAAGTGTGATTTAATTGTCTGTGAATTTTTTGATTTCGCATCAGACGATAATGTGTCAAAGTACAAACTTTGTGGTCGTTCCTTTAAAGGGCACTACTACTCGAATTTAAAAAGACATTTGCAGGAGGTTCATCCAGGGGAGTATAAGAATGAAATGGATGACCAAGATTCAAACCAGCCGAAGGAGAAAATAAAGAAAATTTACATTGCTCTTTCTACTTCTGAAGTAAAAGACGATTGTGTGCAACTGGTCACAGAAGAGAAGGCACCATTCTCATTGTTAGACTCGGCTCCTTTTAAAAAGTTGCGGAACAAATTTTTAGCGGCCTGGATATGAACCCGATATCATCACGCAATGTTATGCACCATATAAGCGAAAAGTACGAATTGGTGAAGAAAAATCTTTCGATAGTATTGAAGGATAAAGTTCTCGATATCGATAAATCGATATCACTTCGAGGCATAACGACCGCCGCATTGAAGTCAAAACGCTTAGTTTAATTGAGCTGCATAAAAAATATTGTGGACTCAATTTAAGTGCCGAAATTGAAAATATATTGGACGAGTTTTTAATTTCCATGCAGCACAGATACACCGTCACTTCAGATAATGTCAAAAACCTTATTAAAGCGATCGAGTATTTGAACACATATCTTGAAACTGCACTGAATGATGATATTGACGATGACGAGCTTTTTAAAGATGTAAGCGTTGACTCGATAGTTTCTATCAGATGTGTTGCACATTCTATGCAACTGGCAGTACACGACTTACTAAAGGATGCTAGTCGGAAAGCCATTGTTGACAGCGCACGAACAATTATAAAAACATTGCGAACTCCAATTTTCAGGTAACAAAATAAAATTAAAAACAAAATTTTAAAATGACCATAATATTTTTAAAACTGTACTTACGGTAGCAATTTGTACAGAAGGGGTACCTCAACGTCTCCTCGATGTTCCAACTAGGTGGAACTCAACATATACTATGTTGAAAAATTTATGGGTGTACAAGGAGTTTTCGGAAGAATACCTTAATGCAAATTTGCAGTTGACGGAATCGCAATGGGAGGAAATTAATAGCCTGTTTCCACTACAGCCGAAAAATGTCACATTTCAAAAATGTGGATGATGGTGTTTCCACGGTCATATGTGCAATTTGTCATTTGCCCAAAATAAATCAGCTGTTCGGCTTGTTTTGATGACAATTTTCACAAAAAGTGAAAAATATGGCAAATAATGGCAGAACTGTAAAAAGTCAAAGTTGCATATCAATAGGCATTTAGTTGCGATGTGTTCGTACGGTTTTGAACAATTGGAAGATGTCTGGGATGCGGAGATGGGAGAAATTTGCAATGAAATTGCGAGTGCGCACCTGTGAAGTGCACAAACTTCAATGCTACTAAAAGGCGGTGTACCTTGTCAAAATGTTGCCAGTACGAGGGCGCACCTCCGGATAAACCTTCCCTTTTAACCTCATCCTTACTAAATACAGGAACATTAAGATATAAGCATTTTACAATTTATTTTAAAAATTAATTTTGGCGCACAACTCGTCATTGTTTACATTTGCACCAGTTAATCGATAAGCATCGTGAGTTCGATAAGAAAATACTAAAAAATGCCGGGGCGAATGGCATCATATTAAAAATATGACGAATTTGTCATTTTTTTTCTTATGGGATTTTCTACAGGAAATATGTGACATTTTTCCAAAATCAAAAATATGACGAAAAATGTGGAAATATGATGTCGTGGAAACAGGCTATTACTTGCTGCTGTCTGCATTAGAGCCGATATTTATAGCCACGCAACAATTGCAAAGCGAGCAACTTTACTTGGGCGATTTCTATAAACTTTGGCTCGAATCAAAGTTATCCATTAAATCTATGGAAAACATTCTTAGTGAGGATCTTGCCAAATGTTTAGAGAAAAAAATCTAACGGAAAATCAAGTTGTTCTCTCCGCAATTTAACTGGATCCTCGCATTCGCAGGGTTTTAATTAAAAATCCGATACTGCAGCAGGACCAGGCCGCCCTGGTGGACTCCGGAGCTAAAAGCCCGAAGGGAAGATGTACAGGATCTCTTCAAGCTTGCAAACAAGCTGAAGAAGAGATTATCTGGGATGAATGCAAAATCCACCTACGTAACTTTAAAAAATAAGTTCGGAAAGCGAAAAGAAATTCGTGAGAAGCTTGGAAGCTGCTTTCGAGCCAGCCAGACATACAGAGTCAGCTCAAAGCAAATGGTGGACGAAGGGCGGAAAACAGAAGGCAAGTGACATGCGCTCTTTTAGATGCGTTTCCCTGGGTGTACAGAAGACATCGAACCGGACACACCCCAAAACATAAGAACTACACAGTCAGATATACCCGCCGAATTAATTACTCTGAGGAAAATCCAGTGGGCCATTGACGCATTTAAGAGCTACAAGTCTCCTGGGTTGGACGGAGTCTTTCCAGCCGTGCTGCAAATTACCAAAAATGGATCCCATGGTTACACCCTCTGTTTAAAGCATGTATGGAACAGGGATATGTGTCTGTGGCCTGGAGGACTGCGCAGGTCGTGTTCCTGCCCAAAGCAGGCAAGGTCTGTGATGTGCAGCCAAAAGACTACAGACCCATAACCCTAACCTAAATTATGCTGAAGACACTAGATAAACTACAAGAGCTCCCTATCAAGGAGGGCACAAGCTCATCACTGGAGCTCAATCAAAAAGCATACACAAAAGGGAAATCCGTGGAGGCAGCGCTACACTCCCAGGTAGCAAACATAGAAAAGGCACTCCACCACCAGGAATACGCACTGGGTGCATTCCTAGACATCTCCGGTGCATTCAATAATGTATCAAGAGAAGTTGTTATGCGAAGCCTGAGAGCTATAGCATCCTACTCAGCAATAGACTCATGCATATATAAAATGCTGAGCTGCAGAAGAGTCAGAGCCAAATGGGGCACCACGACCATCACTAAGGAGGCATATGATGGCACGCCGTAAGGCGGAGTCTTGTCTCCTCTGTTATGGAAACTAGTGGGGAACGAATTATTGAGGAAATTCCGCAGGACAGCTCCCAAGATAACTGCTTGCGGATGACATAAGCATAATTATCACGGGAAAATGTCCATCGACGCTCAGCTCCGTCATGGAATACACGGTAAAGGAGATTCAAAGATGGGCCACCGGAGCCGGACTCAGTATTAACGCGGAAAAGACGGACCTCATTCTCTTCACGAAGAGATACAAGGTACCTGGGTGGAACCCGCCAAAAGTGAATGGAATACCACTCACGCCGAAAAACAAGCGCTAAATACCTTGGGAGTAGTCCTGGACAGACAACTGAGATGGAGACTCAATCTTGAAGAAAGGGTTAAAAAGGCAACAATCGCACTCACAGAAGATGCTGAGCAGTACTTGTGGCCTGTCACCACGAGTTATGCATTGGATCTACATTTCAGTGGTATGACCAATATTGCTTTACGGCGTTCTGGTATGGTGGCCAGTCACGAAGAAGTTCACTTGCCTAAAACGGTTGGAGAGGACCCAACGGCATGCACTCGTCTGCATCACGGGGGCGTTGAGGTCCACTCCAACTAAGGCACTAGAGGCACTAATGTGTGTCAACCCCCTGGATATACAGGCTCATCTGCTTGCCCAGAAGACGGCCCAACGTCTCTGTGCAACTGGCAAGATGGCACTCAAGGCTTTGGACACAGTTCAGTAGGGAGGGAGCTTCATAGTAGCACACACTACATGACTCCTAATACCCACTTCAAAGAAACACCAACATCAATGGGACCAGACGAGTGGCGCACAGGATTGAACCAATGCGCAATAAACATATTCTTGGACGGCTCTCAAATGGATACAGAAGTAGGACCAGCTGTGTACTGTGAAGAGCCAGAAATAAGGTTGCCATACGAAAATCTTTGCGGGCGTCTTCCATTAGTTCCAAGAAAGTTCTGGCAAGCAGGGAGGCTTTAGATAATCTTAGCACTGCAAGAACAGTGCATATCTACTGGATTCCCAGCTACCGGGGCATCGGCGGTAACGAAAGGGAGGACTGCCTGGAGAAGGAGGAGTCGGGCTAACTCGCGAGAACACATTAAACATACAACTGTCATTGCAGTCGCTATACAGCGAATTGGATGAATCCATCTGGGCTGAAGCTGGTGAAAGGTGGCGAAACACAATCAGCAGTAGAATTGCCAGAATTATGTGCATTAGCGAAACTAGAAACTAACTTATTTTCTGCTGCAACGTCCAAGTTAAGATTGCAGATTAATGGTAGGAGTACTGAGTGGACATTGCCTACAGCAGCTCATGCAAAGAAGCTCGATATTTTAGCACACACTGGCTATCATCGCTAGAAGAAGCGGCCCAACACACTCCAAATGCGATGATGGCGTTTGCCAAACGCATACACGTTCTACAGGATCGACAAATCTTCTAACGACCTCAAGTAGCGAGACTATGGACCTGCCTGGTCTATGAGCGACTACCACCTGGTGGTCACCGGTTCTACTTAACCTATTATTATTATTAAGAAATGGATCTTTATTTTGGTTGTACATATAATATTTTAAAAAATTAATTATTTTATTTTATTATTTCAAGAAATTAAACAGAATTTTTGTTATTTTAAGCACTACTCATACACAATATATATGGACTATTCTCAAAATATGGACAAATATGCATCAATAAATTGAATTTATCGATGTTGAAATCATCGACTTATTCAACATCTTCGATTTTGCAGCTCTAGTCAGCGGTGACAAGCTGCCAGTCCACTTTTCTGCGAATGCACTATGGGAAAAAAGCCAATTTTTTGGCATAAGCTCTAAATAGACAGGTAGAATCATGAAATTTAGCATAAATAGACACAAAATTTTGAATGTAGGTTCTTCTTTAGCAGGCGCAGGTCAAATATATTTTGGATCTCAGATATTTCCCCACTCTCCCATGCAATTCGAATAACCATTTATATTTCGGACGTTGATGTACTAAAACGAGCAGTACATTCAAGTGGCCTAACGACACGAAGCACGGGCTTGTTAACGCGCGGACCCAGGCAAAATGCAACCCACCTCCCGCCCAACCGACCGAGGGGCGCGCCGCATATCGTGCGGTAACGAAGATCGCGGACAGATAAATAAGTACAACATAAATACTAGTTCTATATAAATGTGAATATATGATAATAAAACAATAAGCAAAAGGTAACTACGCAGATAACATAAAAGTGAAGTTCTGAGTAAGGAAATAGAAGTAGCATTACTTATTAGATGGAAAAGATTGTTATAATTAGAGCATAAGACTCGAAAGGGGTTATGAATAGCATAATTAGAACTACAAGCTTGAAGAGATAGTGGAAGAAAGTTTCTAGAACATCTGATCGGAACTGCAAAACTAATTTGGCTGATTAACTCAGAAGAATCAATGTCCCCAGTAATTAGTTCGTGTAAAAAAATTACACCAAGCATGGATCTACGATCAGAAAGAGAAGGAAGATTTATTAATAAAAGTCTACTACGATAAGAAGGCAAGCGAATGTTAGGATTCCAATTAAGACCCCGAAATGCAAAGAGCAGAAAATATTTTTGTACCGATTCTATTCTATCCTGATAAACCATGTACTGTGGTTACCAAATACAAGACCCATATTCAAGAATAGGTCGAACAAGAGAGGTATAAAGAATTTTAGTAATGTAGGGATCATTCAATTCTTTCGACCAACGCTTAATTAAACCCAGGACAGCAAAGGCACGATTAGTGGTGGAAGAGATATGCTTGTCAAACTTAAGCTTAGGGTCTAAAACGATACCCAAATCATCAACCGACTCAATTCGAACAAGCGGCTTAACATTAAGAATATAACTGTTAAAAAGGGAATTCCTGTAAAAGGACATTACGTTACACTTGCCACAATTAAGTTTTAATAAATTTACCCGACACCAGGCTTGCAAACTGTCAAGATCAGTTTGCAACCTTTGACTAGATAAGAAATCAGTAGATGACAGACAAAGTTTAACATCATCGGCATACATCAGCTCCCGAGAGTGATTTATGACAGAACGAAGGTCATTTATGAACAGAGTAAATAATAAGGGGCCAATATGACTTCCTTGTGGTACTCCGGAAGTATCTTCAACAGACTTGGAAACTAAGCCTTTGAAATAAACCTTTTGGGTTCTAAGAGTTAAATAGTTAGAAATCCAAAGAATTAAGTTATTTGAAAATCCGAGAAGTTTGTGAAGTAAAAGAGACTGATTAACAGAGTCAAAAGCCTTGGTGAAATCAGTGTAATAACATCTGTTTGCATTTGAGATTGAAATCCCTTTATGACAAGAGATGTGAATTCCAATAGGTTAGTGGTAGTAGATCTATATTTTACGAACCCGTGCTTGCAGGGTGAAATTTTAGATCTACGCAAATGTTGAAGCTGAAAAGTTATTAATTTCTCAAACATCTTAGGAATAGCAAACAACTTAGAAATACCTCTATAGTTCTCGACGTTAGACTTGTTTCCTTTTTTATGGAGAGGAATAATAAATGATACTTTCCAAATGTCATGGAAAGAGCACAACTCCACGGACAGCTTAAAAAGAATAAATAATGGCTCTAAAATACCTTCAGCATAGTACCTAAGCACACAGCTTGGTACTCCATCAGGTCCTGGTGAAAATACGGGCTTAATGGCATTTAAATCACGTAGAAGCGAACTTTCAGTGATTAAAGGCACAAAAATACAATTGGAGTTATTTACATGATAAGGATAAGGCGAAACTGAGCCAGATTCCTTGAACTTCTTGTACAGTCTCGACTTTCTATTTTTCAAGTTAATTAAATACCTTGTAAGCCACAGAGGTTTGTTAGACCTAGATGGCTTAAGCAACGGGACACAAATATCAAATAATGAGTTTAAAGTAGAGTAAAAAATTTTAATTGCACTATTCATGTCTCTACACATGCAAAGCTGGGACCAGTCAGTCTGAGATAGGAGCTGAGCGAGTTTAGTAAAATCGGTTTTCCGAAATTGACGAACTCGCTCTGCAGGTTTACTATCTGGGCTTAGCACCCTAGCTGGTAAGTCAATCAACACTTCCAAAGTTGGGTGATAAGGATCTTCAGGATTGGATATAGGGTCAGTTCGGGAGACAGATAAGGAGGACGAGTCCAAGACAAAAATAAGATCAAGCATTTTATGTAAAGTATTTGGGATACCATTGTTTTGGCACAATGACATCCCAACTAAACTGTCAATGAAATCGTGCTGAGCTGCAGAGGACAACACATTGGAGTCAGAATTTGATATCCAGGTAGTACCGGCAATATTGAAGTCGCCGAGCACTACAAGAAAATCACGATTAGAAAGCATAGAGGAGAGAATGTATAGCAGAGGCGTGCAAAGAATATACAGATAAATCTGAAGAAGGGGGAATATAAGAACAAGTAATAAAAAAGCAAACACCAGAAATAATCAATTTTACAGCAACAAATTCAATATTTATAGAACTATCGGTTATTACTACCTCCGAAGATAAATTTGCCACAATAGCAATAAGAACACCACCACCACGACGGGTAGCGCGATCTTTTCTATATATGGCGAATTTGTTAGACAGAATTTCAGAATAAAGGATGTCGGGCCGTAACCAAGGCCACGACTTGAAAAGGAAAAGTTAGGCTATTTAGGTAAAGATCTTTTCTATATATGGCGAATTTGTTAGACAGAATTTTAGAATAAAGGATGTCGGGCCTTAACCAATGTAGTTTTTTGTGCCACCAGAAGGAAGTGAAACCGGAGACCGATTTTTCTTTATTGCAGTGTATTCTTCAATTACTAAGTGATCCGGCCAAAATTCTTTACAACAAATATCGTTAAAGTTTTCGGCCGGAACACTTATTTTAAACTATCCGGTAAAACGCCAGCGTTGCCAAATATTTAGATTAAAATTCATTAAGTTGAATTTGACTACTTTCGTCAACCGTAAGAAATACACAAAACTATATAGTTGAGCCCCGTGACTAATGTTTTTTGTGTAGCGCTATGAAAATGTCTTTGAAGCCGATCTAACTAAACAAATAATCCTTCTCATTTGTCCTTGACTTCCATTTCCCGCCCGTGGCGACGCGAAGTAGATTTTCCAAAACAATTTGGAATTTGAAAACCAATTCAACGAATAATACTAAAAATCCAGAAGCTGAATTCCAGACTTCACCTCTTTCATACCGTGGGCGTGCATTTTTCAAAACCGGTAGCACATGTGTCGAATTATTTAATGTGAGGTGCTTGGAAAATTAGGTTCAAAATAATTGGAGGATAAACAGAAAAGTTTGAAAATGAGTTTGAAGTCAATAGGACGATAATCAAATAAGTTTTATACAACGGTTTTCCGGTTAGTTTTCTGACTTCGCGCATATTTTGGCCTTGTAGCCAAATTTGCTGTGATAGTAGCAATTTTCAATATTTTAGCTATTTGGTAGACTTTTGCGGTGATTCGAATGTTGTCACCAGTGTTAGGATAGGTTCGATACTATATTTATTGCAACGTATCCTTAACTGCTAATATTACAAAGTATATTTTTTAATGGCGCCAATTGGCTTTTGTTGGCGTCAATTTTGGAACCCAGCCTGTTCGATTTTCATCGAACATTCCGGACTCGGTTCACTGCTATCGATAATATATGTGTTCACGAGTGACTGCCACAAAGGTATTTCTTAAGAAAGATCAAATTTTGTGATTTTAAAGCAGAATCCTTTGCAAATTTGCTTTCAAGTGCTGTTAGACGACACAAAGCATGCTCGTACGATTCCCCATACGAACTGAGTACAGTGCGGAGATAAGTCGAGTAACCCTTTTTGGAACAGCTGTTCGCAGAGGAAGTCGTCATCTGATGTGAAGTTGCGGACCCACAACAATGGTCTACTTCCCAAAATCGCTTGACGATAACAGAAAATTTACTCTTTGCAGAAAAAAGACTCGAGTTTTCTGTATTAGTATTAGTCCATTATATCCCCTAGAACGTTTCCCTTCGCTACGCCTAGCGTATCTTACAAATTTTCTTGTAAGTGCTGGACTCATACAGACTGAGATCTGTACCGCGGCTGGGAAACTCCCTTACAAACTCAGCGCGAGCTTTTGAAAATGTATGAAAATCGTTGACTTTTCTTAGTAAATCGGCTGTTTTTACTAGTTCATTGTAGATAAATGTTTAACGCGTCGATTTACATATTTTGGACCACACTACGTGACACACATAAGTGTTATATAATACGGCTTCAAACTGAGCGGAAGTACCCGGCCCACCAGTTTGCATTCACAGTCATCGCTTAATGTTAAAGCTATGATTATGAAACTTTGATTTCGGGATTGCAACTTTGATACAGCCTGCTCAACGCTGTCAAGTTGGGTTACCTGGCTGTAGTGCGTGTGGCTCCAATAAGGCACAGGCGAGCAATGCACATATAGTACATGCACGACTCTAATGCATCCAATGCATAATACAATAAAAATCTTGCGTGTTACCTTTCTTATTTCTATTAGCTGTCTGGTATCATGAGCAAAGCAACCACGCTTTCGTTTGTTTGTTGTTGCGCTACTAAATTTTAATATAACGTTGTTGTTGGGTAATGTTTCGGTTGAGTTACTGTTTTCCAATAGGCCACTAAAAAATATGGTTATAGTCTCAAAAATTCAGAAATAAATTAAGATTTCGATTTCCGGTGGCGGAGGTTGACTATTTTGCAATAATTTTTATTAAATTATTAAATATAAATGGTCCCACACAAGCGAAGCGATTACTGTTTGATGGAAGCATCGATAAGCTATCGATATGCGTTTACAAGTATGCGATGAATATGTAGTGTTGGTAATTATCGCACAATATTTGGTGCTGCCATAGCATAAAGCGCGCATATTAGATTTTATAAATTATACTCTAAAGTAAAATTAACTTGCTAAATGTTATTTATTGCCTATTCAAGAGTATTTTAAAATCAATGTAGTATATTAAAATAACTTGTTTTAAATAATTATAGCTACAAACATACATATTTCGGTAAAGATTAGCTTGATTTGAATTTTATAAATATGAGTCAAATGAATTTAATTCAATATCCAAAAACTCAAGTAAATAGCCAAAATTACAGTGCGCTGCTTATAACGCTCAAAATCAGAATATTACAACATTTCTGCCTAATACACATAGTAGTATGTATGAATGTATGTATGTAAATATCATATAATAGAAAAAATGATTATTATATTATATTATTACTCCCTGTACCCATAAAATGGGTAAAAAGGGGGTATTGGATTTGTGCAAAAGTATGTAACAGGCAGAAGGAGACATCTCCGACCCTATAAAGTATATATATTCTTGATCAGTGTCAAAAGAGATTTCGATTTGGCCATGTCCGTCTGTCCGTCTGTCTGTCTGTCCGGATGAACGCGTCGATCTCAGCAACTATAATAGCTAGAGACACCAAATTTGGAATGTAGCTTCCTGTATACCATACGCAGATCGATTAAAACCGTTTTACAGTAACAATTTTCAAGATATAGCTTTAAGATTTGGCACGTACAATACTTTAGTCTCTCTCAATCTACTGTCCAAATTTCAAGTCGATCGGATAATAAACACGGAAGTTATTCACGAAAGAAGATTCAGTGATGCAGCGAGAGGGGGGCAGAAGAAGCACAGCCACCAATTAAATTGCCTCGTTTGCGCTGTCGTTTTCGCCGCCTGTGTGTGTGCGTCTTTGTGTATGTGTGTGTAAGTGGACGTAGCTGTGATTGGATGTTTTATACCTGGGTACAGGAGTTTCGTAGTCGGGTATACTCGACTATAGCATTCTTACTTGTTATTATACTATGTATGTGTGTACATGCATTCAGCTTCATAAAAAACAAGTAAGAATGCTATAGTCGAGTATACCCGACTCTCCTGTACCAGGTCTAAACATCCAATCCCATCTACGTCCCTACACATACACACACACATACAAAGACGCGCACACACAGCCGGCAAAAGCGACAGCGTAAGCGAGGCATTCCAATGGTGGCTGTGCTTCTTCTTCCTTCCTCTCGCTGCATCACTGAATCTTTCGTGAATGACTTCCGTGTTTATTATCCGATCGACTTAAAATTTGGACAGATTAAGAGAGACTAAAGTATTGTACATGCCAAATCTAAAAGCTATATCTTGAAAATTGTTACTGTAAAACGGTTTTTATTGATTTGCGGGGGAACAGGGGAGATATCTGAAATATGAAACAAACTTGATCTGCGTATGGTATACAGGAACCTACATTCCAAATTTGGTGTCTCTAGCTCTTATGGTTGCTGAGATCGACGCGTTCATACGGACAATCTCTTTTGATACTGATCAAGAATATATATACTTTATAGGGTCAGAGATGTCTACTTTTGCCTGTTACATACATTTGCACAGATGTAATACCCCCTTTTTACCCATTTTATGGGTACAGGGAGTAAAAACCTCGCTGGGCTGATTATCACGAACTGAAGCATTGAGTAGATGAACTTATAGAGTGGCCAGACTTTGAGAACATATGTCACCAAAAATTTTCAACGCGGCAGGTCCCCAGCCGCTTCGTATTTGTTCGGGGGGACCTTTCGCAGCGCTGCTCTCGCTCTCACGACCCGAAGTGGCAGGTCCATGATACAATAAGTATACTTATTATACTACTTATACTTATTGTATTATGGGCAGGTCCACCAAGTTCGTGGCTCTGTCGCAGATGCTAAGCGGTCGCCGAGTCGAGAGCATCAATACGTATGTATGCGCTTATCTGCGCTTGCATGCGTGTATACATACACACATACATACACTTATGTGTGGATATGTACGAGAATTGGTTTCGTTTAATTGCTATTTCGATGGTTTGGCCAGCCGCGACTGGCATGCATGTGAAGATCATTGAGTCTTGCACAAAATACCCTGTACATCAAATTGTTTTTTCAGTACCTAGCATTATGGTTAGAATTGGGTAATTCTATGTTTTAGGTCCCGTATAGAAAGAGGGCACGAAAAATATTAGTCTTAGGCTCAAAAAACGCGGAAAAAATCCCAGAACCGATTTCAGGTGGGGGAGCTTAACTTTATTGCACAATTAACTAAAAATATAATAATAAAAGCACGTCCCATACAAGCGATTGCCGACCCACTGTTGTAAACTAACAGAGCAGGGTTGCGTGCGCCGATAACTTTATGTTATTAACAGAATGCAGTGCTGGTAAATGATCATGTGCTGACAGAGTAGGGTTGATAAGTATCGTGAAATAATTGGCGCGAACATACTGTACGATAGTTTGAAAGAATATTTGGGCGCTAAGATTTGAATTTCTGGATTGAGTAAAAGTAATTTTATTTAATATATAAAAATTAAAGTGAATTGCTAAAATTACATTACGCTCTTTATCAATGTCAAAATAAGAAGATTACAAAATTTCTGCCGAATACACATAGTATATTCATACATATGTATGTATGTACATATAATATAATAGAAATAAAAATTATATTTATAAAAATAAGTACATATTTATATGACAATTGGACGGACCATTGTTCAAAATATGCCAAAAGTTTTAATATTCGTATGTATGTTCATTTACAAAAGTATGTACTTACATATGCACATACTACATGAACAAAAATCTCTAATGCAACAAGTATGTACATGTATACATATGTATGTATGTACGCACATATTGTGCGTGTTTGTATGTACACACAAATGCTGTGAATATGCAGTTTGTACTTAAATATGTAATTCAAAGATAAAGCATCTGTTTTCGTAAGTATGTACTTATGTACATAATGTAAATACATTCATTTTATAGGAATACTTTACCATGTACATATTTATACATGTGTATTTATACATGTGTGTATGTACATATGCACACGTTTATGCATATTCATTCCCATAAATTGTCAGAAAAATTAAGATTTACGTATATACATATCAGTGCACACGCGTGTGCACATTCATTCACATATGTATGTATGTATGTATATGTTCGTAAATTACATTCAGCTTGTATAAAAAAAACAAGTAAGAATGCTCTATTCGAGTATACCCTACTACGAAACTCCCCGGTCTACAACTTCCAAACACATCTATGTAAATCCACTTATACATACATACACAAAGACGCACGACCACGAGCGACAGCGCAAGCGAGACATTTTAAGTTGTGGCTGTGTTGCTTCTTCCCCCCGCTCTACAGCACTGAATCTTCCTTCGTGAATAACATCCGTGTTTATAGTCCGATTGACTTGAAATTAGTAATAATTAAAATATTATACATGCCAAATCCAAAATCAATATCTCTTAAATTTTTGCTGTAAAACGGTTTTAATCGTATAGCGGCGGAGTGGGAGGGAATATGTCGGACCCAATATAAACTTGACCTGCGCCTGCTATACACGAGCCTACATTCCAAATTTGGTGTATCCAGCTTTTATGGTTGCTGAGATCAACGCGTTCATACATACGGACATGGTCAAATCAAATTTTCATTTGATACTTATCAAGAATATATGTACATATGTATTTATATACTTATAGAGTCGGAGATGTCTCCTTCTGCCTGTTACATGCATTTGCACAGATTTGGTAACCCCTTTTTACCCATTTATGGGTACAGGTAGTAAAAACTAAAGCGCTGTGACGTCACAGATTACTAAATTGTGCGCGCGCTTTGCAAAATGTATGCAGCAAGAATGCACATTGTTCATATGTACATATGTACTTATGTATGTGTCTTAACGCTCATGGCATGCGTATGAAAATACATACAATGAAGAGATGTAACTATATATCTTTATATTCAATATTTCTATGACGTAATGTCGCTAGATTTCACCAGGTTTTTGATCGCTGGACACATTGTCAAACACATTAACATTATGCTACATGTTGCGCGCGCTTTATCATAGACATATGCATGTATGTATGTATTTAGCAACTCACTCGCTCAGTAAGCTGTGACGTCACAACGATATCATTTTGAAAAATGTTCTAATATGGCTTGTTTACATTAAGATATGGGATGTCGAGTTTTTTTTACGTCATAGAAATATAGAATATAAAGATATATAGTTACCTCTCTTCATTGTATGTATTTTCATACGCATGCCATGAGCGTTAAGACACATACATAATTACATATGTACATATGAATTGAATTGATCGATGTTGAAATCATCGACTTATTCAACATCTTCGATTTTGTAGCTCTAGTCAGCGGTGACAAGCTGCCAGTCCACTTTTCTGCGAATGCACTATGGGAAAAAAGCCAATTTTTTGGCATAAGCTCTAAATAGACAGGTAGAATCATGAAATTTAGCAAATTTCTTTAGCAGGCGCAGGTCAAATATATTTTGGATCTCAGATATTTCCCCACTCTCCCATGCAATTCGAATAACCATTTATATTTCGGACGTTGATGTACTAAAACGAGCAGTACATTCAAGTGGCCTAACGACACGAAGCACGGGCTTGTTAACGCGCGGACCCAGGCAAAATGCAACCCACCTCCCGCCCAACCGACCGAGGGGCGCGCCGCATAACGTGCGGTAACGAAGATCGCGGACAGATAAATAAGTACAACATAAATACTAGTTCTATATAAATGTGAATATATGATAATAAAACAATAAGCAAAAGGTAACTACGCAGATAACATAAAAGTGAAGTTCTGAGTAAGGAAATAGAAGTAGCATTACTTATTAGATGGAAAAGATTGTTATAATTAGAGCATAAGACTCGAAAGGGGTTATGAATAGCATAATTAGAAATACAAGCTTGAAGAGATAGTGGAAGAAAGTTTCTAGAACATCTGATCGGAACTGCAAAACTAATTAACTCAGAAGAATCAATGTCCCCAGTAATTAGTTCGTGTAAAAAAATTACACCAAGCATGGATCTACGATCAGAAAGAGAAGGAAGATTTATTAATAAAAGTCTACTACGATAAGAAGGCAAGCGAATGTTAGGATTCCAATTAAGACCCCGAAATGCAAAGAGCAGAAAATATTTTTGTACCGATTCTATTCTATCCTGATAAACCATGTACTGTGGTTACCAAATACAAGACCCATATTCAAGAATAGGTCGAACAAGAGAGGTATAAAGAATTTTAGTAATGTAGGGATCATTCAATTCTTTCGACCAACGCTTAATTAAACCCAGGACAGCAAAGGGACGATTAGTGGTGGAAGAGATATGCTTGTCAAACTTAAGCTTAGGGTCTAAAACGATACCCAAATCATCAACCGACTCAATTCGAACAAGCGGCTTAACATTAAGAATATAACTGTTAAAAAGGGAATTCCTGTAAAAGGACATTACGTTACACTTGCCACAATTAAGTTTTAATAAATTTACCCGACACCAGGCTTGCAAACTGTCAAGATCAGTTTGCAACCTTTGACTAGATAAGAAATCAGTAGATGACAGACAAAGTTTAACATCATCGGCATACATCAGCACCCGAGAGTGATTTATGACAGAACGAAGGTCATTTATGAACAGAGTAAATAATAAGGGGCCAATATGACTTCCTTGTGGTACTCCGGAAGTATCTTCAACAGACTTGGAAACTAAGCCTTTGAAATAAACCTTTTGGGTTCTAAGAGTTAAATAGTTAGAAATCCAAAGAATTAAGTTATTTGAAAATCCGAGAAGTTTGTGAAGTAAAAGAGACTGATTAACAGAGTCAAAAGCCTTGGTGAAATCAGTGTAATAACATCTGTTTGCATTTGAGATTGAAATCCCTTTATGACAAGAGATGTGAATTCCAATAGGTTAGTGGTAGTAGATCTATATTTTACGAACCCGTGCTTGCAGGGTGAAATTTTAGATCTACACAAATGTTGAAGCTGAAAAGTTATTAATTTCTCAAACATCTTAGGAATAGCAAACAACTTAGAAATACCTCTATAGTTCTCGACGTTAGACTTGTTTCCTTTTTTATGGAGAGGAATAATAAATGATACTTTCCAAATGTCATGGAAAGAGCACAACTCCACGGACAGCTTAAAAAGAATAAATAATGGCTCTAAAATACCTTCAGCATAGTACCTAAGCACACAGCTTGGTACTCCATCAGGTCCTGGTGAAAATACGGGCTTAATGGCATTTAAATCACGTAGAAGCGAACTTTCAGTGATTAAAGGCACAAAAATACAATTGGAGTTATTTACATGATAAGGATAAGGCGAAACTGAGCCAGATTCCTTGAACTTCTTGTACAGTCTCGACTTTCTATTTTTCAAGTTAATTAAATACCTTGTAAGCCACAGAGGTTTGTTAGACCTAGATGGCTTAAGCAACGGGACACAAATATCAAATAATGAGTTTAAAGTAGAGTAAAAAATTTTAATTGCACTATTCATGTCTCTACACATGCAAAGCTGGGACCAGTCAGTCTGAGATAGGAGCTGAGCGAGTTTAGTAAAATCGGTTTTCCGAAATTGACGAACTCGCTCTGCAGGTTTACTATCTGGGCTTAGCACCCTAGCTGGTAAGTCAATCAACACTTCCAAAGTTGGGTGATAAGGATCTTCAGGATTGGATATAGGGTCAGTTCGGGAGACAGATAAGGAGGACGAGTCCAAGACAAAAATAAGATCAAGCATTTTATGTAAAGTATTTGGGATACCATTGATTTGGCACAATGACATCCTAACTAAACTGTCAATGAAATCGTGCTGAGCTGCAGAGGACAACACATTGGAGTCAGAATTTGATATCCAGGTAGTACCGGCAATATTGAAGTCGCCGAGCATAACAAGAAAATCACGATCAGAAAGCATAGAGGAGAGAATGTATAGCAGAGGCGTGCAAAGAATATACAGATAAATCTGAAGAAGGGGGAATATAAGAACAAGTAATAAAAAAGCAAACACCAGAAATAATCAATTTTACAGCAACAAATTCAATATTTATAGAACTATCGGTTATTACTACCTCCGAAGATAAATTTGCCACAATAGCAATAAGAACACCACCACCACGACGGGTAGCGCGATCTTTTTATATATGGCTAATTTGTTAGACAGAATTTCAGAATAAAGGATGTCGGGCCTTAACCAATGTAGTTTTTTGTGCCACCAGAAGGAAGTGAAACCGGAGGCCGATTTTTCTTTTTTGCAGTGTATTCTTCAATTACTAAGTGATCCGGCCAAAATTCTTTACAACAAATATCGTTAAAGTTTTCGGCCGGAACACTTATTTTAAACTATCCGGTAAAACGCCAGCGTTGCCAAATATTTAGATTAAAATTCATTAAGTTGAATTTGACTACTTTCGTCAACCGTAAGAAATACACAAAACTATATAGTTGAGCCCCGTGACTAATGTTTTTTGTGTAGCGCTATGAAAATGTCTTTGAAGCCGATCTAACTAAACAAATAATCCTTCTCATTTGTCCTTGACTTCCATTTCCCGCCCGTGGCGACTCGAAGTAGATTTTCCAAAACAATTTGGAATTTGAAAACCAATTCAACGAATAATACTAATAATACTAATACTAATACTTCCGCCCGTTGTATTGCCCGCAAAGTACCGAGGTTTTTTTATTTATGTTTGGAAATTATTATGAAGCTGAATTCCAGACTTCACCTCTTTCGTACCGTGGGCGTGCATTTTTCAAAACCGGTAGCACATGTGTCGAATTATTTAATGTGAGGTGCTTGGAAAATTAGGTTCAAAATATTTGGAGGATAAACAGAAAAGTTTGAAAATGAGTTTGAAGTCAATAGGACGATAATCAAATAAGTTTTATACAACGGTTTTCCGGTTAGTTTTCTGGCTTCGCGCATATTTTGGCCTTGTAGCCAAATTTGCTGTGATAGTAGCAATTTTCAATATTTTAGCTATTTGGTAGACTTTTGCGGTGATTCGAATGTTGTCACCAGTGTTAGGATAGGTTCGATACTTTATTTATTGCAACGTATCCTTAACTGCTAATATTACAAAGTATATTTTTTAATGGCGCCAATTGGCTTTCGTTGGCGTCAATTTTGGAACCCAGCCTGTTCGATTTTCATCGAACATTCCGGACTTGGTTCACTGCTATCGATAATATATGTGTTCATGAGTGACTGCCACAAAGGTATTTCTTAAGAAAGATCAAATTTTGTGATTTTAAAGCAGAATCCTTTGCAAATTTGCTTTCAAGTGCTGTTAGACGACACAAAGCATGCTCGTACGATTCCCCAATAGAGTTTTCGTTGGCATACGAACTGAGTACAGTGCGGAGATAAGTCGAGTAACCCTTTTTGGAACAGCTGTTCGCAGAGGAAGTCGTCATCTGATGTGAAGTTGCGGACCCACAACAATGGTCTACTTTCCAAAATCGCTTGACGATAACAGAAAATTTACTCTTTGCAGAAAAAAGACTCGTGTTTTCTGTATTAGTATTAGTCCATTATATCCCCTAGAACGTTTCCCTTCGCTACGCCTAGCGTATCTTACAAATTTTCTTGTAGGTGCTGGACTCATACAGACTGAGATCTGTACCCCGGCTGGGAAACTCCCTTACAAACTCAGCGCGAGCTTTTGAAAATGTATGAAAATCGTTGACTTTTCTTAGTAAATCGGCTGTTTTTACTAGTTCATTGTAGATAAATGTTTAACGCGTCGATTTACATATTTTGGACCACACTACGTGACACACATAAGTGTTATATAATACGGCTTCAAACTGAGCGGAAGTACCCGGCCCGCCAGTTTGCATTCACAGTCATCGCTTAATGTTAAAGCTATGATTATGAAACTTTGATTTCGGGATTGCAACTTTGATACAGCCTGCTCAACGCTGTCAAGTTGGGTTACCTGGCTGTAGTGCGTGTGGCTCCAATAAGGATAATTTAATAATTTTATATAACGTTGTTGTTGGATAATGTTTCGGTTGAGTTACTGTTTTCCAATAGGCCACTAAAAAATATGGTTATAGTCTCAAAAATGCAGAAATAAGGTTGACTATTTTGCAATAATTTTTATTAAATTATTAAATATAAATGGTCCCACACAAGCGAAGCGATTACTGTTTGATGGAAGCATCGATAAGCTATCGATATGCGTATACAAGTATGCGATGAATATGTAGTGTTGGTAATTATCGCACAATATTTGGTGCTGCCATACCATAAAGCGCGCATTTTAGATTTTATAAATTATACTCTAAAGTAAAATTAACTTGCTAAATGTTATTTATTGCCTATTCAAGAGTATTTTAAAATCAATGTAGTATATTAAAATAACTTTTTTTAAATAATTATAGCTACAAACATACATATTTCGATAAAGATTAGCTTGATTTGAATTTTATAAATATGAGTCAAATGAATTTAATTCAATATCCAAAAACTCAAGTAAATAGCCAAAATTACAGTGCCCTGCTTATAACGCTCAAAATCAGATTATTACAACATTTCTGCCTAATACACATAGTAGTATGTATCTATGTATGTAAATATCATAGAATAGAAAAAATGATTATTATATTATATTATTATTATACTATGTATGTATGTACATGCATTCAGCTTCATAAAAAACAAGTAAGAATGCTATAGTCGAGTATACCCGACTATTAAACTCCCTGTACCCAGGTCTAAAACATCCAATCCCATCTACGTCCACTTACACATACACACACACATACAAAGACGCGCACACACAGCCGGCAAAAGCGACAGCGTAAGCGAGGCATTCCAAATGGTGGCTGTGCTTCTTCTTCCTTCCTCTCGCTGCATCACTGAATCTTCTTTCGTGAATGACTTCCGTGTTTATTATCCGATCGACTTAAAATTTGGACAGATTAAGAGAGACTAAAGTATTGTACATGCCAAATCTAAAAGCTATATCTTGAAAATTGTTACTGTAAAACGGTTTTTATTGATTTGCGGGGGAACAGGGGGAGATATCTGAAATATGAAACAAACTTGATCTGCGTATGGTATACAGGAACCTACATTCCAAATTTGGTGTCTCTAGCTCTTATAGTTGCTGAGATCGACGCGTTCATACGGACAATCTCTTTTGATACTGATCAAGAATATATATACTTTATAGGGTCAGAGATGTCTACTTTTGCCTGTTACATACATTTGCACAGATGTAATACCCCCTTTTTACCCATTTTATGGGTACAGGGAGTAAAAACCTCGCTGGGCTGATTATCACGAACTGAAGCATTGAGTAGATGAACTTATAGAGTGGCCAGACTTTGAGAACATATGTCACCAAAAATTTTCAACGCGGCAGGTCCCCAGCCGCTTCGTATTTGTTCGGGGGGACCTTTCGCAGCGCTGCTCTCGCTCTCACGACCCGAAGTGGCAGGTCCATGATACAATAAGTATACTTATTATACTACTTATACTTATTGTATTATGGGCAGGTCCACCAAGTTCGTGGCTCTGTCGCAGATGCTAAGCGGTCGCCGAGTCGAGAGCATCAATACGTATGTATGCGCTTATCTGCGCTTGCATGCGTGTATACATACACACATACATACACTTATGTGTGGATATGTACGAGAATTGGTTTCGTTTAATTGCTATTTCGATGGTTTGGCCAGCCGCGACTGGCATGCATGTGAAGATCATTGAGTCTTGCACAAAATACCCTGTACATCAAATTGTTTTTTCAGTACCTAGCATTATGGTTAGAATTGGGTAATTCTATGTTTTAGGTCCCGTATAGAAAGAGGGCACGGAAAATATTGGTCTTAGGCTCAAAAAACGCGGAAAAAATCCCAAAACCGATTTCAGGTGGGGGAGCTTAACTTTATTGCACAATTAACTAAAAAAATAATAATAAAAGCACGTCCCATACAAGCGATTGCCGACCCACTGTTGTAAACTAACAGAGCAGGGTTGCATGCGCCGATAACTTTATGTTATTAA
Organism: Hirtodrosophila confusa; assembly: GCA_035043065.1. NCBI lineage: Eukaryota > Metazoa > Arthropoda > Insecta > Diptera > Drosophilidae > Hirtodrosophila > Hirtodrosophila confusa. The sequence continues at coordinate 249,444 of JAWNNI010000202.1, forward strand.
CAGAACGCAGTGCTGGTAAATGATCATGTGCTGACAGAGTAGGGTTGATAAGTATCGTGAAATAATTGGCGCGAACATACTGTACGATAGTTTGAAAGAATATTTGGGCGCTAAGATTTGAATTTCTGGATTGAGTAAAAGTAATTTTATTTAATATATAAAAATTAAAGTGAATTGCTAAAATTACATTACGCTCTTTATCAATGTCAAAATAAGACGATTACAAAATTTCTGCCGAATACACATAGTATATTCATACATATGTATGTATGTACATATAATATAATAGAAATAAAAATTATATATATAAAAATAAGTACATATTTATATGACAATGGGACGGACCATTGTTCAAAATATGCCAAAAGTTTTAATATTCTTATGTATGTACGTATGTATGTTCATTTACAAAAGTATGTACTTACATATGCACATACTACATGAACAAAAATCTCTAATGCAACAAGTATGTACATGTATACATATGTATGTATGTACGCACATATTGTGCGTGTTTGTATGTACACACAAATGCTGTGAATATGCAGTTTGTACTTAAATATGTAATTCAAAGATAAAGCATCTGTTTTCGTAAGTATGTACTTATGTACATAATGTAAATACATTCATTTTATAGGAATACTTTACCATGCACATATTTATACATGTGTGTATGTACATATGCACACGCTTATGCATATTCATTCCCATAAATTGTCAGAAAAATTAAGATTTACGTATATACATATCAGTCAAAATTATATCGTTGTGACGTCACAGCTTACTGAGCGAGTGAGTTGCTAAATACATACATACATGCATATGTCTATGATAAAGCGCGCGCAACATGTAGCATAATGTTAATGTGTTTGACAATGTGTCCAGCGATCAAAAACCTGGTGAAATCTAGCGACATTACGTCATAGAAATATTGAATATAAAGATATATAGTTACATCTCTTCATTGTATGTATTTTCATACGCATGCCATGAGCGTTAAGGCACATACATAAGTACATATGTACATATGAACAATGTGCATTCTTGCTGCATACATTTTGCAAAGCGCGCGCACAATTTAGTAATCTGTGACGTCACAACGATATAATTTTGAAAAATGTTCTAATATGGCTTGTTTACATTAAGATATGGGATGTCGAGTTTTTTTTACGTCATACAAATATAGAATATAAAGATATATAGTTACCTCTCTTCATTGTATGTATTTTCAGGCGCAGGTCAAGTTTATATTGGGTCCGACATATTCCCTCCCACTCCGCCGCTATACGATTAAAACCGTTTTACAGCAAAAATTTAAGAGATATTGATTTTGGATTTGGCATGTATAATATTTTAATTATTACTAATTTCAAGTCAATCGGACTATAAACACGGATGTTATTCACGAAGGAAGATTCAGTGCTGTAGAGCGGGGGGAAGAAGCAACACAGCCACAACTTAAAATGTCTCGCTTGCGCTGTCGCTCGTGGTCGTGCGTCTTTGTGTATGTATGTATAAGTGGATTTACATAGATGTGTTTGGAAGTTGTAGACCGGGGAGTTTCGTAGTAGGGTATACTCGAATAGAGCATTCTTACTTGTTTTTTTATACAAGCTGAATGTAATTTACGAACATATACATACATACATACATATGTGAATGAATGTGCACACGCGTGTGCACTGATATGTATATACGTAAATCTTAATTTTTCTGACAATTTATGGGAATGAATATGCATAAACGTGTGCATATGTACATACACACATGTATAAATACACATGTATAAATATGTACATGGTAAAGTATTCCTATAAAATGAATGTATTTACATTATGTACATAAGTACATACTTACGAAAACAGATGCTTTATCTTTGAATTACATATTTAAGTACAAACTGCATATTCACAGCATTTGTGTGTACATACAAACACGCACAATATGTGCGTACATACATACATATGTATACATGTACATACTTGTTGCATTAGAGATTTTTGTTCATGTAGTATGTGCATATGTAAGTACATACTTTTGTAAATGAACATACATACGAATATTAAAACTTTTGGCATATTTTGAACAATGGTCCGTCCAATTGTCATATAAATATGTACTTATTTTTATAAATATAATTTTTATTTCTATTATATTATATGTACATACATACATATGTATGAATATACTATGTGTATTCGGCAGAAATTTTGCAATCTTCTTATTTTGACATTGATAAAGAGCGTAATGTAATTTTAGCAATTCACTTTAATTTTTATATATTAAATAAAATTACTTTTACTCAATCCAGAAATTCAAATCTTAGCGCCCAAATATTCTTTCAAACTATCGTACAGTATGTTCGCGCCAATTATTTCACGATACTTATCAACCCTACTCTGTCAGCACATGATCATTTACCAGCACTGCGTTCTGTTAATAACATAAAGTTATCGGCGCACGAAACCCTGCTCTGTTAGTTTACAACAGTGGGTCGGCAATCGCTTGTATGGGACGTGCTTTTATTATTATTTTTTTAGTTAATTGTGCAATAAAGTTAAGCTCCCCCACCTGAAATCGGTTTTGGGATTTTTTCCGCGTTTTTTGAGCCTATAATATATTCGGACGTTGATGTACTAAACGGGCAGTACATTCAAGTGGCCCAAACGACACCAAGCACGGGGTTGTTAACGCGCGGACCCAGGCAAAATGCAAACCCACCTCCCGCCCAACCGACCGAGGGGCGCGCCGCATAACGTGCGGTAACGAAGATTGCGAAACATATAAATACGAACAGACTAAATAAAAGTTCTACATAAATTAAACAATATACAAAAAACTATAGATTACACAGATAACATAAAATTGAAGTTCTAAGTACGGAAATAGAACTAACATTACATATTAAATGATAAAGATTGTTATAATTAGAACATATGATACGAAAAGGGTTATGGATAGCATAGTTAGTGTTACAAACTTGAAGACAAAGGGGAAGAAAGTTTCTGGGATTTCTGATCGGAACTGCAAAACTAATCTGGCTAATTAATTCAGAAGAATCAATTTCGCCTTTAATTAGTTTGTGTAAAAAAATTACACCAAGCATGCTTCTACGATCAGAAAGAGAAGGAAGATTTATTAGTAAAAGTCTACTACGATAAGAAGGCAAGTGAGTATTAGGATTCCAGTTAAGACCCCGGAGTGCAAAGAGAAGAAATTGTTTTTGAACCGATTCTATTCTATCCTGATGAATCTTGTACTGGGGACACCAAATACAAGACCCATATTCAAGAATAGGTCGAACAAGCGAAGTATATAGAGTTTTAGTATTGTAAGGATCGTTAAATTCTTTAGACCAACGCTTAATGAAACCCAGGACACCAAAGGCACGATTAATGGTGGAAAAGATATGTTTGTCAAACTTAAGCTTGGAATCTAAAAGGATACCCAAATCATCAACCGACTCAATTCGAACAAGCGGCTTACCATTAAGAATATAACTGTTAAAAAAAGTCATTCGCCTGTAAAAGGACATTACTTTACACTTACCACAATTAAGATTTAATAAATTTACCCGACACCAGGCTTGAAAACTTTCAAGATCAGTTTGCAACCTTTGACCAGATAAGAAATCAGTAGATGACAGACAAAGTTTAACATCATCGGCATACATCAGCACCCGAGAGTAATTTACGACAGAAGGAAGGTCATTGATGAAAAGAGTAAATAATAAGGGGCCAAGATGACTTCCTTGTGGTACTCCAGAAGTAACTTGAACAGACTTAGAGACAAAGCCTTTGAAATAAACCTTTTGGGTTCTAAGAGTTAAATAGTTAGAAATCCAAAGAATTAAGTTATTTGGAAATCCTAGAAGATGAAGCTTGTGAAGTAAAAGAGAATGATTAACAGAATCAAAAGCCTTACTGAAATCAGTATAAATAACATCTGTTTGCATCTTAGATTGAAATCCCTTAATAATAAGAGAAGTAAATTCCAATAGGTTAGTGGTAGTAGATCTATATTTCACAAACCCATGCTGGCAGGGTGAAATTGTAGATCTACATAAATGTTGAAGTTGAGAAATTATTAATTTCTCAAAAATCTTAGGAATAGCAGACAACTTAGAAATACCTCTATAGTTCTCGACATTAGACTTGTTTCCTTTTTTATGGAGAGGAATAATAAATGATTCTTTCCAAATATTGGGGAAAGAACACAACTCCACGGACAATTTAAAAAGAACAAATAATGGCTTAAAAATACCTTCAGCACAGTACTTGAGCACACAGCCTGGTACTCCATCAGGTCCCGGAGAAAATACGGGGTTAATAGACTTCAAATCACGTAGAAGCGAGCTTTCAGTGATTAAAGGCCCAAAAATGCAATTGGAGTTAATTACCTGATAAGGATAAGGCGAAAGCAATTGATAAGGTTGTGAACTGTAAGTCGTTTGAAAAAATTCGGCAAAAAGATCGGCGATAGCCTGATCTGAGTCAGCTGTCTTTTTTCAAAAAATACAGTTGATGGAAATGTTGATGACCTACGCTTCGCATTAACGAAGTTATAAAACCTTTTAGGATCCCGCTGAAACTGTAACCTACAGCTCCTGAGGTAGTTGTTATAGCAGTGTAAATTAAGTGCAGAGAAGTTAGATCGGGCAATCAAATAGCGAGAGAAATCCGAGGAAGAGCCAAATTCCTTGAACTTTTTGTACAATCTCGACTTTCTATTTTTTAAGTTTATCAATTCACGTGTAAACCACACAGGTTTGTTAGACCTACGAGGGTTACAAAACGGGACACAACAATCAAATAATGAACTTAAGGTAGAATAAAAGTAATTGATTGCACAATCCATGTCTCTACACATGTACAGCTGGGACCAGTCAGACTGGGATAGGAGCTGAGCAAGTTTAGTAAAATCGGTTTTCCGAAATTGTCGAACTCGCTCAGCCGGTTCTCTACCAGGGCTTGGCACACTGGCTGGTAAGTCAATCAACACCTCCAAAGTTGGGTGATAAGGATCTTCAGGAGTGGATATAGGTTCAGTACGGGAGACAGAATAGAATGAGGAATCCAAGACAAAAACAAGATCAAGCATTTTATGTGAAGAATTTGGGATATAATTGATTTGACACAATGACATCCCAAATAAACTTTCAATAAAATCGTGCTGAGATGTGGGAGTCAACACGCTAAAATCGGGACTTGAAGACCAGGTAGTTCCGGCGATATTAAAGTCACCAAGAACTACAAGAAAATCACGATCAGAAACCATAGATGATACAGATTGTATAGCAGAAGCATGCAAAGAATAAATAGAAATATCGGAAGAAGGTGGAATATAAGAACAAGTAATATAAAAGCAAATACTGGACATACACAATTTTACAGCAACAAATTCAATATCTATACAATTATCGATTATTACAAGCTCCGATGATAAATCAGCGTCAACAGCAATAAGAACACCACCACCACGACGAGGGGTGCGATCTTTTCTATAAATGGAGAATTTGTTAGACAGGATTTCAGAATTAAGGATGTCGGGCCTTAGCCATGTTTCAGAAAAGGCAACGACATGGAAAGGAAAAGTTAGGCTTTTTTATCTCTCTCTCTTGCATTAGTGGTGTTGTTGGTGTTGGTCGCGGTCTTTTCTGTTAGAAATCCGTTTGTGAGTTTCGGTCGTCGCGCCCGCGCTTTGTGTTTGTTATTGCGTTTGTAAGTACAAATCAGCGGTAGTTGTTTAACCCTAGGGTGCCTTTCCGTTCTTTTTACATTCTTTTTTGGTTCTTTTGCTTTTTATTTTATTTTTTGTTTATCTTTTTTTATATTCTATTTTCTTATATTTAAATTCCTTTTTGTTAGAATGTTTGTCTGCTATAATAAAAATTGCCAGGTTAGAGCAAACTCGAAGATGGGCTTTGTTTGTTGCTGGCTGTGTGATAATGTGTCACACGAAAAATGTGCTGGCCTAAACGGCAGAATTGTGGACCAGATTGAGTCAAAATCTGGCCTCAAGTGGACATGTGTATCCTGTAGGGATGTTGAACGGGACATCATGGGTTTCATGAGGCAGACTAAGAAAGGCTTTGGTGACATATTCGGGCGGTTCAAAAAACTGTTCGATGGTTTTTCCGACTTGGAGAACGAATTCAAAAGTATGAAACTTTTGAATGAGTCCCCAAAACGGAAGAAGGCTAATTTTAGGCTGTCTATTGGCCCCAATGAACTGCAACTCCCCACACATGCTTTCACTTCATCCGCAACTAATAAACAGTTAGAATTAATAAATTTATCGTCCCCCTCTCCTCATAATTCAATAATCAGAAGTGACGAGAATAGCATCGTACCCATGGATGTTGTTCCTTCTGACCCCGTAGAGCATTCTGATTCGCTGGCTATTAACACTGTTGATCCGGATCAACAGCCTAGTGATAATATACCGGTCGAATCAACTGGTCTAGCAACCAATGCTGTGGCTCCAGCGGATGCAACTGCATTGGTTGCTAAGAAGACCCTTATAGGAATTCCACCACGGAAACAAATCTTTGTTTCCAGGCTTGCCCCTGATACTACATCTGATGATGTGAAGGCCTTTATACAGGCCAAATCTAAAGCCCACATTACGGTGGAAAAATTCAAATTTACGTATTCTCGGGAAATTTCGTCATTTAAAATAAGTGTTCCGGCTGAATATTTCAACAATATTTGTTGCAAAGAATTCTGGCCCGACCACTTAGTTATTAAAGAATATACTGTAAAAAAGAAAAATCGGCCTCCGATTTCACTTCCTTCTTCCGGTGGTAGTTCTAACCCACCTATTGTAATATCTGATAGTTCAAAAAACTAACATCCTCCCTCTCACTTGGCTATCAGAATGTAAGAGGTCTTTGTAGTAAACTTAGAAATCTTTATCTAAATAGATTAACTTTTCCTTTCCATGTCGTTGCCTTCTCTGAAACTTGGCTAAGGCCCGACATCCTTAATTCTGAAATCCTGTCTAACAAATTCTCCATTTATAGAAAAGATCGCACCGCTCGTCGTGGTGGTGGTGTTCTTATTGCTGTTGACGCTGATTTATCATCGGAACTTGTAATAATCGATAATTGTATAGATATTGAATTTGTTGCTGTAAAATTGTGTATGTCCAGTATTTGCTTTTATATTACTTGTTCTTATATTCCACCTTCTTCCGATATTTCTATATATTCTTTGCATGCTTCTGCTATACAATCTGTCTCATCTATGGTTTCTGATCGTGATTTTCTTGTAGTTCTTGGTGACTTTAATATCGCCGGAACTACTTGGACTTCAAGTCCCGATTCTAGCGTGTTGACTCCCACATCTCAGCACGATTTTATTGAAAGTTTATTTGGGATGTCATTGTGTCAAATCAATGATATCCCAAATTCTTCACATAAAATGCTTGATCTTGTTTTTGTCTTGGATTCCTCATTATATTCTGTCTCCCGTACTGAACCTATATCCACTCCTGAAGATCCTTATCACCCAACTTTGGAGGTGTTGATTGACTTACCAGCCAGTGTGCCAAGCCCTGGTAGAGAACCGGCTGAGCGAGTTCGACAATTTCGGAAAACCGATTTTACTAAACTTGCTCAGCTCCTATCCCAGACTGACTGGTCCCAGCTGTACATGTGTAGAGACATGGATTGTGCAATCAATTACTTTTATTCTACATTAAATTCATTATTTGATTGTTCTGTCCCGTTTTGTAACCCTCGTAGGTCTAACAAACCTGTGTGGTTTACACGTGAATTGATAAACTTAAAAAATAGAAAGTCGAGATTGTACAAAAAGTTCAAGGAATTTGGCTCTTCCTCGGATTTCTCTCGCTATTTGATTGCCCGATCTAACTTCTCTGCACTTAATTTACACTGTTATAACAACTACCTCAGGAGCTGTAGGTTACAGTTTCAGCGGGATCCTAAAAGGTTTTATAACTTCGTTAATGCGAAGCGTAGGTCATCAACATTTCCATCAACTGTATTTTTTGATAAAAAGACAGCTGACTCAGATCAGGCTATCGCCGATCTTTTTGCCGAATTTTTTCAAACGACTTACAGTTCACAACCTTATCAATTGCTTTCGCCTTATCCTTATCAGGTAATTAACTCCAATTGCATTTTTGGGCCTTTAATCACTGAAAGCTCGCTTCTACGTGATTTGAAGTCTATTAACCCCGTATTTTCTCCGGGACCTGATGGAGTACCAGGCTGTGTGCTCAAGTACTGTGCTGAAGGTATTTTTAAGCCATTATTTGTTCTTTTTAAATTGTCCGTGGAGTTGTGTTCTTTCCCCAATATTTGGAAAGAATCATTTATTATTCCTCTCCATAAAAAAGGAAACAAGTCTAATGTCGAGAACTATAGAGGTATTTCTAAGTTGTCTGCTATTCCTAAGATTTTTGAGAAATTAATAACTTCTCAACTTCAACATTTATGTAGATCTATAATTTCACCCTGCCAGCATGGGTTTGTGAAATATAGATCTACTACCACTAACCTATTGGAATTCACTTCTCTTATTATTAAGGGATTTCAATCTAAAATGCAAACAGATGTTATTTATACTGATTTCAGTAAGGCTTTTGATTCTGTTAATCAGTCTCTTTTACTTCACAAGCTTCTCGGATTTTCAAATAACTTAATTCTTTGGATTTCTAACTATTTACCTCTTAGAACCCAAAAGGTTTATTTCAAAGGCTTTGTCTCTAAGTCTGTTCAAGTTACTTCTGGAGTACCACAAGGAAGTCATCTTGGCCCCTTATTATTTACTCTTTTCATCAATGACCTTCCTTCTGTCGTAAATTACTCTCGGGTGCTGATGTATGCCGATGATGTTAAACTTTGTCTGTCATCTACTGATTTCTTATCTGGTCAAAGGTTGCAAACTGATCTTGACAGTTTTCAAGCCTGGTGTCGGGTAAATTTATTAAATCTTAATTGTGGTAAGTGTAAAGTAATGTCCTTTTACAGGCGAATGCCTTTTTAACAGTTATATTCTTAATGGTAAGCCGCTTGTTCGAATTGAGTCGGTTGATGATTTGGGTATCCTTTTAGATTCCAAGCTTAAGTTTGACAAACATATCTTTTCCACCGTTAATCGTGCCTTTGGTGTCCTGGGTTTCATTAAGCGTTGGTCTAAAGAATTTAACGATCCTTACATTACTAAAACTCTATATACTTCGCTTGTTCGACCTATTCTTGAATATGGGTCTTGTATTTGGTGTCCCCAGTACAAGATTCATCAGGATAGAATAGAATCGGTTCAAAAACAATTTCTTCTCTTTGCACTCCGGGGTCTTAACTGGAATCCTAATACTCACTTGCCTTCTTATCGTAGTAGACTTTTACTAATAAATCTTCCTTCTCTTTCTGATCGTAGAACCATGCTTGGTGTAATTTTTTTACACAAACTAATCAAAGGCGAAATTGATTCTTCTGAATTAATTAGCCAGATTAGTTTTGCAGTTCCGATCAGAAATTCCAGAAACTTTCTTCCCCTTTGTCTTCAAGTTTGTAACACTAACTATTCTATCCATAACCCTTTTCGTATCATATGTTCTAATTATAACAATCTTTATCATTTAATATGTAATGCTAGTTCTATTTCCGTACTTAGAACTTCAATTTTATGTTATCTGTGTAATCTATAGTTTTTTGTATATTGTTTAATTTATGTTGAACTTTTATTTAGTCTGTTCGTTTTTATATGTTTCGCGATCTTCGTTACCGCACGTTATGCGGCGCGCCCCTCGGTCGGTTGGGCGGGAGGTGGGATTGCATTTTGCTTGGGTCCGCGCGTTAACAAGCCCGTGCTTGGTGTCGTTTGGGCCACTTGAATGTACTGCCCGTTTAGTACATCAACGTCCGAATATATTACTAAGTTTACTACAAAGACCTCTTACATTCTGATAGCCAAGTGAGAGGGAGGATGTTAGTTTTTTGAACTATCAGATATTACAATAGGTGGGTTAGAACTACCACCGGAAGAAGGAAGTGAAATCGGAGGCCGATTTTTCTTTTTTACGGTATATTCTTTAATAACTAAGTGGTCTGGCCAGAATTCTTTGCAACAAATATTGTTGAAATATTCAGCCGGAACACTTATTTTAAATGACGAAATTTCCCGAGAATACGTAAATTTGAATTTTTCCACCGTAATGTGGGCTTTAGATTTGGCCTGTATAAAGGCCTTCACATCATCAGATGTAGTATCAGGGGCAAGCCTGGAAACAAAGATTTGTTTCCGTGGTGGAATTCCTATAAGGGTCTTCTTAGCAACCAAAGCAGTTGCATCCGCTGGAGCCACAGCATTGGTTGCTAGACCAGTTGTTTCGACCGGTATATTATCACTAGGCTGTTGATCCGGATCAACAGTGTTAATAACCAGCGAATCAGAATGCTCTACGGGGTCAGAAGGAACAACATCCATGGGTACGATGCTATTCTCGTCACTTCTGATTATTGAATTATGAGGAGAGGGGAACGATAAATTTATTAATTCTAACTGTTTATTAGTTGCGGATGAAATGGAAGCATGTGTGGGGAGTTGCAGTTCATTGGGGCCAATAGACAGCCTAAAATTAGCCTTCTTCCGTTTGGGGTCTCATTCAAAAGTTTCATACTTTTGAATTCGTTCTCCAAGACGGAAAAACTATCGAACAGTTTTTTGAACCGCCCGAATATGTCACCAAAGCCTTTCTTAGTCTGCCTCATGAAACCCATGATGTCCCGTTCAACATCCCTACAGGATACACATGTCCACTTGAGGCCAGATTTTGACTCAATCTGGTCCACAATTCTAACGTTTAGGCCAGCACATTTTTCGTGTGACACATTATCACACAGCCAGCAACAAACAAAGCCCATCTTCGAGTTTGCTCTAACCTGGCAATTTTTATTGTAACAGACAAACATTATAGCAAAAAGGAATTTAAATATAAGAAAATAGAATATAAAAAAAGATAAACAAAAAATAAAATAAAAAGCAAAAGAACCAAAAAAGAATGTAAAAAGAACGGAAAGGCACCCTAGGGTTAAACAACTACCGCTGATTTGTACTTACAAACGCAATAACAACAAAAAGCGCGGGCGCGACGACCGAAACTCACAAACGGATTTCTAACAGAAAAGACCGCGACCAACACCAACAACACAACTAATGCAAGCGCGGGAGATAGATAAAAAAAGAGAATGAAGTGAGTACACACAAAAACAAATTATATGCAGACAGCAATGCAACTGCAAAATCAAACAGAATGCTTGGCTGCAGTTTGTTGTTGTGTATAGGCACAAAAATTTTAAATTTGCAAATAAAGCACAAATAATTGCAATTAAAGTTCAACACAGGTGTTTAACACAACCGAATGAAAACACACGTCACAAATATAAAACTTGCAATTTAATAATTGCTAAGAACGAGGAAAGAAAAATTAATTGCGAGGCGCAAGAAAAAACACGTCCGTTTGCGAAAGCGAAGCGAAGCGACTTGACTTGACTAAGACCAATATTTTCCGTGCCCTCTTTCTATACGGGACCTTAAACATAGAATTACCCAATTCTAACCATAATGCTAGGTACTGAAAAAACAATTTGATGTACAGAGTATTTTGTGCAAGACTCAATGATCTTCACATGCATGCCAGTCGCGGCTGGCGAAACCATCGAAATAGCAATTAAACGAAACCAATTCTCGTGCATATCCACATAAAAGTGTATGTATGTGTGTATGTATACACGCATGCAAGCGCAGGTAAGCGCATACATACGTATTGATGCTCTCGACTCGGCGACCGCTTAGCATCTGCGACAGAGCCACGAACTTGGTGGACCTGCCCATAATACAATAAGTATAAGTAGTATAATAAGTATACTTATTGTATCATGGACCTGCCACTTCGGGTCGTGAGAGCGAGAGCAGCGCTGCGAAAGGTCCCCCCGAACAAATATGAAGCGGCTGGGGACCTGCCGCGTTGAAAATTTTTGGTGACATATGTTCTCAAAGTCTGGCCACTCTATAAGTTCATCTACTCACTGCTTCAGTTCGTGATAATCAGCCCAGCGAGGTTTTTACTCCCTGTACCCATAAAATGGGTAAAAAGGGGGTATTACATCTGTGCAAATGTATGTAACAGGCAAAAGTAGACATCTCTGACCCTATAAAGTATATATATTCTTGATCAGTATCAAAAGAGATTGTCCGTATGAACGCGTCGATCTCAGCAACTATAAGAGCTAGAGACACCAAATTTGGAATGTAGGTTCCTGTATACCATACGCAGATCAAGTTTGTTTCATATTTCAGATATCTCCCCTGTTCCCCCGCAAATCAATAAAAACCGTTTTACAGTAACAATTTTCAAGATATAGCTTTTAGATTTGGCATGTACAATACTTTAGTCTCTCTTAATCTACTGTCCAAATTTTAAGTCGATCGGATAATAAACACGGAAGTCATTCACGAAAGAAGATTCAGTGATGCAGCGAGAGGAAGGAAGAAGAAGCACAGCCACCATTTGGAATGCCTCGCTTACGCTGTCGCTTTTGCCGGCTGTGTGTGCGCGTCTTTGTATGTGTGTGTGTATGTGTAAGTGGACGTAGATGGGATTGGATGTTTTAGACCTGGGTACAGGGAGTTTAATAGTCGGGTATACTCGACTATAGCATTCTTACTTGTTTTTTATGAAGCTGAATGCATGTACATACATACATAGTATAATAATAATATAATATAATAATCATTTTTTCTATTATATGATATTTACATACATACATACATACTACTATGTGTATTAGGCAGAAATGTTGTAATAATCTGATTTTGAGCGTTATAAGCAGCGCACTGTAATTTTGGCTATTTACTTGAGTTTTTGGATATTGAATTAAATTCATTTGACTCATATTTATAAAATTCAAATCAAGCTAATCTTTACCGAAATATGTATGTTTGTAGCTATAATTATTTAAAACAAGTTATTTTAATATACTACATTGATTTTAAAATACTCTTGAATAGGCAATAAATAACATTTAGCAAGTTAATTTTACTTTAGAGTATAATTTATAAAATCTAATATGCGCGCTTTATGGTATGGCAGCACCAAATATTGTGCGATAATTACCAACACTACATATTCATCGCATACTTGTATACGCATATCGATAGCTTATCGATGCTTCCATCAAACTGTAATCGCTTCGCTTGTGTGGGACCATTTATATTTAATAAAAATTATTGCAAAATAGTCAACCTCTGCCACCGGAAATCGAAATCTTAATTTATTTCTGAATTTTTGAGACTATAACCATATTTTTTAGTGGCCTATTGGAAAAGAGTAACTCAACCGAAACATTACCGTCTTCGATCGATAATTCCTACGGACAGACGGACATCGGCTTATCGACTCGACTATTGATACTGATTTTGAATATACAGATATACTTTGTTCTTCAGTCCATTACACATTCCGAGACAAAATTATAATACCCTCTGCTAGGGTATAACAAGTTAGAATGCTCTAGCCGAGTATACTTGACTGCCACCTGTACCCAGGTCTAGTTTTCTATCACATCTTCGCACAGTTACACATACACAAATATGCACACACCCAATAGACAGTGCTCTGCAGCACACGCAAGGCATATTAATCTTTATAAACAAAAAAGTTTTTCATACAAAAACATAGTTGTCGACCTATTGTTCCTATGCTAGCTATATGAAATACTAGTAATCCGATCCGTCTGGTTTTCAAATATGTACTACCTGTTTCAAAAATAAACATCTGTGCCAAGTTTTATAATCATAGCTTTAAAATTGACCAATAAATTTGAATGCAAACAGACGGACTGGCAATATTTTCTCACTTTGCGTATTATTTCATATGTATGGCACAGACAGGGGACCATATCATATAATTCGATGCGTCTCGCAATTCTCTATATCCTGAAGTGAACTTCACATCTGACCAAATTTAGTCACACAGTAAGGTTTTCGGAAAAAAGTCGTTAAATTTCATACATTTTTTAAACGCGTTGGGTCATGTGACGTCACGCGCTCGCGTCGCCGAATACTGGCGTCTAACCTACTGTCTCTCAACCGTGCGAATTGATGCTCTCGACTCGGCGATCGCTAAGCATCTGCGACAGAGCCACAAACTTGGTGGGTCCTGCAGCTTCGGGTCGTGGGAGCGAGAGCAGAGCTGCGACAGGTCCCACCCGAACAAATACGAAGCGTGTGGGACCTGCCGCGTTGAAAATTTTTGGTGAAAAGCGTTTTCAAAGTTTGGCTCTTCTATTAGTTCATCTACTCAATGTTTCAGGGCACTAAAAAATAAATTAATTAACAAGAGCTTCACCGATTTTAGAAAATCTGCACTCAGGGATGGAAAATTTGTGGAATTTTAAGAAATAAATTTTGCTCATGCGATGATGCCGGACAATACCGAGTGCCTAGATTCGAAGCTCTCTTAATTTATAAACTCTCGACAGGGCATTTGGCAGCTGTGTACGTCTGGTAGGAAAAATTGCCGAATATTTGCCACTGCCCGTGTGTCGTATCACGTGTTTAAAAGACGGTTCCTAAAAAAATAAAACAATTTGCTGAAAACGCAAATATTTGAACTCCATGAATTTAATAATTCATTAAAAGGCTTATTTTAAGCATAAACATCGCGCTGAGCCTTCTCCCAAGCAGCTATAGGACCGTGCTCGGGACGGTATTTTACATTGCAGCCATCTTGCTCAAGGCGGTTATCGTCACGGAGTTCCTCATAGCGCTCCCGGTCGTACTTGGTAAAGCCCCATTTTTTGGAAACGTATATCTAAAAAAAAAAAATTACATTTGTTTTTGAGCTTCTACAATCACAGTTTTTTTTATAGGTAATACCTTCTGACGACCAGGGAACTTGAACTTGGCACGTCGCAGAGCTTCTACAACTTGTGCCTTATACCGGTCACTTGAACGCACTGACATAATGGGTTGGCCGATTCTAACGCGAGCAACAGTCCCCTGCGGCTTGCCAAAAGCACCTCTCATTCCAGTTTGAAGCCTGAAAAATAAATAAAAGCAATCGTTAAAATGATCATATGGTATCAAGTCATATCTTAAAAATTGTGATTATAAATCGTTTTGCGAGTATGTTAAAATAATCAAGAACCACACCAATTTGGTGTCATACAGAAAGAAAACTGTTTTGAGACATTTTTTCCGTTAAACGGACAATAACTCTTGTAAGAGCCAACAAATTTATACCAATTATACATAATTGGAATGAAACCTTCAAATGAAACTATATGTATCCACTTATCGTTTGGTATTTAAGCTTATCAATCAGAAATTTCTTTTGACGGCGTCTTTCGCTAATATTCTATGGCACAGATATATGGTGGGAATATTTCAAATTTGAAATAAAGTAGACTTGCGACCGGTATACAGGAACCTATACAACAAACTTGACCAACAGCCTCTAAGATCGTCGCGATCATACGTCTCCTTCTGCCTGTTGAACAGTTAATCGTTAAAAGGGTGTACAAATCTTATAATCCAATTGAATTAAAAACAAAAATAGTTGAAAGATAAATATTAGTTACATTCACCATTCCGCATTTAGCTTGAGGTTATTCGGGCAAATAATCACGTTTTTTACAAGCAAATACAAATGTTTCTACTTGCCTATCAGCTCCCGCACAAGACAACATTTTGTTTATGCGAATGACGTGGAATGGATGCAAGCGCATTCGAATATGGAACTGATCCTTTCCGCAGAACTTTACCAGATACTTGTTGCAGCAAATACGTCCAGCTTCCAGAGCCTCGCTGCTCAATTGCTCATACTCATCGGAAACCAAATGCACACATAGAGGGAAGTCCTCAACGGTAGCCTTTTTCCTGCCCAAATCAAAGATGCGAATTTTAGGATCTGGTACACCACGACAAAAGCGCGACTTGGGATACGGCTTATTTTTACAATAACGGTAACTTCAACATGAAAATAAAATAAAAGTTAATAAAATATTTGTATAAATATATATACACATATATATGTATGTATGTAAGTACGTGTGTACATACCATCTAGCAGGCCGACGACCCATTTTCAACCTAATTGGGATGCTATAACAAAACAATATCGAAATTTCATTAAATAAATAGATATTACACGTAATGGAAATTGCGCAAATTATAAATACACGTCATAAATACTCTAAAATAAAACGCAACACAGATGCCTTCAAATATTTCGAAAGCGTAAAATACGTACCTCACACCGTATTGGTCAAAAGGAAAGGAAGAACATTTTCGGAGCGGAAGTACACCGTCCACAGAATAAGTTAATTATTGAATATATCGATAGGCCGATAAGTTCCGCCATAATACAAATTGCTACATTTTATGCGATGTTTATTTGGATAGCACAGATAATTCAAATTGATTAAGGTAAAGTTTCGGTTGAGTTACCGTTTTCCAAGAGGCCACTAAAAAATGTGGTTCTCGTCTCAAAAACTAAGAAATAATTTAATTTCGATTTCCGGCTGCGGAGGTTGACTATTTTGCAATAATTAATTATTAATATATTAAATATAAATGGTCCCACACAAGCGAAGCGATTACTGTTTGATGGGAGCATCTATATGCTATCGATATGCGTATACAAGTATGCGATGAATATGTAGTAGTTTATAAATTATACTCTAAAGTAAAATTAACTTGCTTAATGTTATTTATTGCCTATTCAGAAGAGTATTTTAAAATCAATGTAGTATATTAATAAAAAACTTCAAATGAATTTAATTCAATATCCAAAAAATAAAGTAAATATCCAAAATTACAATGCCCTGCTTATAACGCTCTTGATTAATGCTAAAATCAGAATATTACAAAATTTCTGCCTAATACCATCAAGTATACAACAAAGGGAGTTGCCAGTCTGTGGGAACGTTTTGCACCAAAAATTTTCAACGCGGCGGATCCCATACGCTTCGTAATTGTTCGGGTGGGAACTGCCGCTTCGGGTGGGAGCTGCCGCTTCGGGTCGTGAGAGCCAGCCCAGCGCTGCGGCAGATCCCACCAAGTAGGCAGATGCTTAGCGACCGCCGAGTCGAGAGCAACAATAAAGGTATGCGCTGTTCTGTGTTTGCACGCATACAATGATCGGGCATGCATGCGAAGATCATCGAGTCTTGCATAAGATACCCTGTACGTCAAATTGTTTTTTTTAGTACCTAGTATTATGGGTAGAATTGTTTAAAAATATACATATTCTTTAAAATAACATAAATTGACAGTGTCCATTTAAATAGCACAGACATAACAGTTTTTATGTTAACTAAAAATAGTAAAACTAACATAAATAATTCCAGGTTCCCCAATATACAAAAAAATTATAGAGTCCATTTAAATTACAAATACAATTATATATACCATTATATAAAAATATTATTAAAAAAAATTACATGGTATGCATTCATCAATTTGGGTATTTTATGCAAGACTCAATGATCTTCGCATGCATGCCCGTCGTGGCTGGCCAAACCATCGAAATAGCAAATAAACGAAAACAATTCTCGTGCATATACAAACATACATATATGTATGTATGTATGTAGGTATGCACGCATGCAAACACAGAACAGCGCATACATTTGTTGTTGCTCTCGACTCGGCGGTCGCTAAGCATCTGCCTACTTGGTGGGATCTGCCGCAGCGCTGGGCTGGCTCTCACGACCCGAAGCGGCAGCTCCCACCCGAAGCGGCAGTTCCCACCCGAACAATTACGAAGCGTATGGGATCCGCCGCGTTGAAAATTTTTGGTGCAAAACGTTCCCAAAGACAACTGGCAACTGGCAACTCTATTTGTTGTATACTTGATGCTAATACACATAGTAGTATGCATGTATGTAAATATCATATTAGGAAAAAACGATTATTATTAAAAATGCACATAGTGACAATAGGATCATAGTTCAAAACATACTAGAAATTATAATATAGTTATATATGTACGCTATTATAGGCTATTCACACAGAACACATCATCGGGGAACGCATGGGAAGATGGTGGATGGTGGAACACCGATTCACACTGCCACCATCTACCATCAATTCAACCTTTGGCGTCAGTAGAGTGCAAATTGTGCGAAATATTAAATAAAAATGGATTTAAGCGAGAAAGTGGCTATTGTTGCTGCTATTGATCAGCATAACACGAATTTAATTAAAAGAAATGAACGACGACGATGATGATTTTTTTTTCATGTTGGTTGCCAATTTAGATTTGCCACGGAGTGTTTGGATGCATGTAAGTAAAACTTTTTTATATGAAACATATAAAAATTCATATAACATGCATTGCTTATATATTTTAGAAGCGGTTTGGCACGTTTTGGGAGACGGACGTTCCCCAGAATGATGACAAATTTTTTAAGGAGAGCTTCCGTATGGAACGCTCTACTTTTTCTTTGCTGGTGAGCCGTCTGCCAATGTTGGAGAAGAAAAGCGGATAGCTATAGCCCTGTACACATTGGGTTCGGCTTCAGAATATCGCACAATTGGGAGATTGTTTGGCGTTGCTCCCAACAGCGTCTGCACTATTCTGCACGAATTTTTCCAGGCTTTCGTTGCGGAGTTTACGGAAGAATACATGACGCCAAACTTTCTGACCGAATCCAAGATCGACGAGTGTGTGCAGGGCTTTGAAGCTATCGGGTTTCCCCAGTGTCTTGGCGCTATTGGTAAGAATATAAGAAAACATTTAAATTTTAATATTTAATAACATAATTATTTTATTTAGATGGATGTCATATTGAAATTAAGCCACCAGCAGCAGAAGCAATCGACCACTATAATTACAAAGGGTGGTACTCGGTTGTACTCTTTGCTCTGGTAGATTTCCGGTAAGTTAGTAAATACGATTTTTTAGTTATATTAAAAATATGTTCTAATTAAATTCAAATTTTTAGTTACAGATTCATGTATGTGAATATCGGTTCCCCGGGTCGTTGGAATGACTCACATATTTTCCAACGGTCGAGCCTTTCCAGCAAGCTCGATTCGTGCCCATTGCTGGAGGAAAAATCCAGGAAAATATGTGGTGTTGAAGTCCCAGTGGTCTTAATTGGAGACTCCGCGCTCCGATTTTCTGGGAGGTTGATGAAGCCATACCCGTTCTCGACAGAAGCGCCCTTGCAGAAGAGGACATTTAATTTCAACTTGTCCAAAGCAAGGCGAGTTGTGCAGAATGCCTTTGGACATTTGAATGTCAGGTTCCGCCGCGTTGGCAAAGGGCTTGACAGCCACTACAAGAATAACGCGGTAATCATCATGGCTTGTTGAGTGTTGCACAACATTTTGAATGTAAACAACAGCGGCATTGATGACACCTGGAGAGCCGCACTTGGTGCGGGCGAAAAGGAACAGCCGAGTCAGGACAACACTTCCCCTGATTTCACCAGATCGGCCAAAGAAGTGCAATCTGCTATTTCACAATATTTAGTCGAAAAATAAAAATATTTTTGTAATCAAAATTCAATCTTAAATTTCATTATTTCATTCTTTTGCATTTGATTATACTTAAAACTAATAATAAGGCTTTCAACTACTCTATATTTATTATATATGTTCAATTATCATTTTTTTCTTGCTCAGGATATCTAGGATCTTGTCCTGGAACTCCTTGCTATTCCTTACGAGTTCTTGTAGGGTGTCTAAGGTGGCCTTTTGGCCCTCCTCCTTCAATTTTATTTTTCTTTCGGCAAAGTCCAACAACGCTGCTTGGGTGTCCAGCTTGCTGCGTTTTGCTGGAGGCGACTTGACATTACCGGTCAAATTCAATAATATCCTCCATATACTCCATATAATCTGCTCAGCTCACCCTGGATTGCGTATTCTTGCATGCTGAGAATGAAATATCTATTATTAATAATATCTAACAAAGATTTTAAAACGTTTATTTAATTACTTGATTCCGCCCTTTCTCACATGTTTCTACTCTTGCTCTTATTGGTTTTGCCATTTATTTATGTTGACATTGTTTTCATTTTCGTAGTGAATAGCAAATATTCAGTGTTGCATACGAAAACAATCGGTATAAAATCGAAGAGGCACGTGTGAGATAGGAACATCCAAACAAGATGGTGGAACTGATGTTCAAATTTCGGCACAAGTAAAACTATGGGACCATTACGCCAGAAGATGGTGGATAGTAGATGGTGGCTCAGTGTGAATAGCCTAAAAGCCAGTAGGTTGTACGCATGCAAACAACTGCGACTAATATATTTTTGCAACCAAGTGGTAATTAATTGGCTACTTTTGTCGATTACATAGCTTTAAAGTTATCGTTGAATGATGGAACAGGCAAAAATTAAGAAAATATTAATTGCATTAGGTGCAACGCCGGTACATATGACAATCGATTTTTCTTGCAGCCCTGTTTCAGTCCATGTCAAAAATTTAAGAAATAACACAAAATTTACAAAATACTGTTGTATTCTTACATTATTGTAAGAACTGATTCACATAGCTCAGAATTTTTCTTTTAAATAATTCTAAACACAGAAAGTTGTATTATAAGCACAACCAACAACAAATTTATTTAGGTAAATATTCTGTAGAGCTACTCCACATAAAGACATATACAAATTTCACAAACTTGGTCTTAAAACACGCGAAAAATCAAGGATTCGATTTCAGGGGGAGGTTGACTCTTTTTTGCCGAATTTGCGGAGCAAGACTTTATTACCATATAATGAAATAAATGGAAAAAGCCATGTTCGATATACAAAAATCGAAGAGAAAAACTCGATTGTTGGGGAAATCGGTCAACTATTGCAATATTTATGTCACTAGCTGCGTGACACTACATTTTTCCCTGCCAAGTAAATTTTTCAGGTCAAAGAAAATTTGTGTGATATTTAAATATACATATATAAGTGCACAAGTTGGCTTAACGATTCTAGCTTTTATTTTCGAAAGCTTGCTAACCGGTTTCAGAAATATAACATGTGGTGGCAAGGCCATCTTTCAAAATGGCTGGCACGAATACGTCTGGCCAAGCAGAGTGCACAATGTGTCATGTTGTGCCTTCTCAAGATGACTTATAGCCTGTTTCCACTACAGCCAAAAAATGTCACATTTCAAAAATGTGGATGATGGTGTTTCCACGGTCAAATGTGAAATTTGTCATTTGCCCGAGATAAATCAGCTGTTCGGCTTGTTTTGATGAAAATTTTCACAAAAAGTGAAAAATATGGCAAATAATGGCAGAACTGTAAATAGTCAAAGTTGCATATCAACAGGCATTTAGTCGCGATGTGTTCGTACGGTTTTGAACAATTGGAAGATGTCTGGGATGCGGAGATGGGAGAAATTTGCAATGAAATTGCGAGTGCGCACCTGTGAAGTGCACAAACTTCAATGCTCCTAAAAGGCGGTGTACCTTGTCAAAATGTTGCCAGTACGAGGGCCCACCTCCGGATAAACCTTCCCTTTTAACCTCATCCTTACTAAATACAGGAACATTAAGATATAAGCATTTAATAATTTATTTTAAAAATTAATTTTGGCGCACAACTCGTCATTGTTTATATTGCACCAGTTAATCGATAAACATAGTGAGTTCGATAAGAAAATACTAAAAAATTCCGGGGCGAATGGCATCATATTAAAAATATGACGAATTTGTAATTTTTTTTCTTATGGGATTTTCTACAGGAAATATGTGACATTTCCCAAAATCAAAAATATGACGAAAAATGTGGAAATATGATGTCGTGGAAACAGGCTATTAAATGACAAACCAATGGATTATCACGATACTTTGAAATCTGACTACTCTACGAAAACAAGCGCGCCCGTGACATCTACAAAATCAGCAAAAGTTCTGGCTTAGCTTAAAAAAAAGGCCAAGTTCGTTCAACACAAGTTTCAAAAATCCGGCCAAGCCCAAAGTTTCCCAACCCAATGAGAGCAAGTCCTTGCAAGGCACCATTTGTGGTGTTCTTGTACGTAGCTGGGCAGACGAGACTGACAAAGACGATAATAGTAATTCTGACAAGGTTGTACCATTAACTATAGAATAACATAGACACGCCAAAGTGCGATTTTTCTGAGGCCAAATGTTTTGCTGACCGCACAACCCCAGACTCTTCGGCAAAAAAGCCGAACTCCCACAACCCCAGTCGGGTTGCCAGCTCAGCAAAAACAAAAAAGCCGAAGCGGCCAAACGCACAACACATGAACCTGTTAAATGCATATAGCTTGATTTTGCCGGCGATAGAATTCATGATGCGGTGGCCGTGTGTATAGAATGCTTGTTTGATATACTGTATTGATCGTTTAACTCCAGAATAGTAGTGTATTGATTGTTGAGTTATTTTATGAAATAATAACGCTTGAGGTTTTGTCTGGAAGACGTCTGTCTTCTTTAGCTGTACTTTATTGATTGTCTTGCTTAGCCTAAAGCCACGAGCTGTGAAGCAGCGAGCGCAGCCGTTTTACATTGTATTGTATATAAAGCAACGGAAACGTTGCATGCGGCAGAGAGTGTTATGAATGTGCACATATGTATATACTTGAAATGGTCAGCGTGAGAACGCTGACTTGACTATTTGGGCGGGCGCTGTTATCAAGTGCGATCATATTTCGTTAGCACTTAGCGTTGGCCGCGCAGCGACAAAGTCACCGCTTTATATATTTTATGTTGGCATAACAACAAAGTGTTGCTGCCTTGTTTATATTTAGGCACTTAAGTGTTGGTGCTCAATATGTCTTGAATTATTATTTATTATATATATGTATGTACACATGCTACAATACGGCTTTTTGCAGGTTCGATCCTCAGTTCATCCATTTCTTTTAATAATGGGAGACAATATTTATTTTTTATTTTCTCTTAATTTTCTAATATTTACTCCCTGTACCCATAAAATGTGTAAAAAGGAGGTACTTAATCTGTGCAAATGTATGCAACAGGCAGAAGGAGACATCTCCGACCCCATTAAGTATAAATATTATTGATCAGTATCAAAATAGATTTCGATTTGGCCATGTCCGTCTGTCTGTATAAGAGCTAGAGACACCAAATTTGGAATGTAGATTTGTGTATAGCGGGAGCAGGTCAAGTTTATTTTAGATTTGAGATATCTCCCCCAGTTCCCCCGCAATTTGATAAAAACCGTTTTACAGTAACAATTTTCAAGATATAGATTTGTGATTTGGCATGTAGAGTACTTTGGCCACTATTAATCTACTGCCCAAATTTCAAGTCGATCGGATATTAAGCACAGAAGTTATTCACGAAAGAAGATTCAGTGCTTCAGCGCGGGGAGAAGAAGAAGCACAGCCACAACTTAAAATGCTTCGCTTGCGCTGCACTTGAGCTGTCGCTCGTGTGTATGCGTCTTTTGTGTATGTGTGTGTGTATGTGTACGAATACGCGATTGGAAATTTTTGACCTGGGTACAGAGAGTTTCGTAGTCGGGTATACTCGACTATAGCATTCTTACTTGTTTTAAATTGTTATTATTATTACTATTTGTTTTAGCTGTTCCGAACACGCCAAAACGAGTGACTTTGTTCGATTTGAAAACGAGTAGCATTTGAGTCGTCGGAATTGCAAGTAATTACCAGATTACATAGGAAAAATCAGTCATCGACTAAGCCTCGAAACGATCGGTTGTGTTATCACAGTGATTCGCAGTTTAGTTCAAAGCTTATCCCGTTTCAAGCGCACCCTATCTTTTACTCACTCATTCTTCACTCTACAAATACACCTCGAAGGTACAAAAATATAAATATGCTCCCTGGGCACAACAACCAGGGGCAAATCGCTTTGCCTTGCTTAGCGATAGCCCTAAAACCAAAAGAAAAAAGCCCACGCCGCTATTTGAAGCCTTCCCAGAGCTTCCAACTCCCAACTTACCTAACCCCAAATATATTGTCATATCAGCTACTGACAATGAAAAACCACTCTCCTCATACTCGTGCTTTGCAGTCGATCGAGCGATTAAAATCATTAGCACCAAAATATTGAAAATTAGCCAAATGCGAGATGCAAATCTATTAATTTTTGTTAAAAACACAACAATCGCAGAGAAATTCATTGCTGCCAAAGAGCTTCATGGACTTTGCTAAATTAAAACTCAATACCACACAAACCTTAATCACTGTAAAGGTACAGTACATGCCCCCTGCCTCAACAACGTCACAAATGAAGAAATAGTGCAAGAACTTAAGTCACAAGGAGTTGTTGATATATATAAATATTCAAAACAAGTAGAATTTATTCCGAATCCCATGCGATGCAAAAATTGCCAAATTATAGGCCATACAGCCAAACACTGCCAAGGCAACCCATGCGGCTTTCCAGCCCACCTACCGACCCCGTGCACTCGCACTTACTATATAAACTGTAACGGAGAATATGCTGCCAGCAACCGAGACTGTCCAAAATGTCGTACACAATGTACGAAGTCAAAACTAAATATTACAAACTACACTCACAAACATCAACAACTACTAAACAAACATACTCAGAAACAACCGCTACACAAGTACCACTTAAAACAAAGGAGACGAAGGTCTCACCATCCACCTTAAAAAAAGAAAACAGCTCTAATGCCAAAATAAAAACCAAAGACACATCAGACAAACCATTCGTTTTTACAAACGTAGAATACGCAAAATCAACGCTAGAAAACAGCGCAAATAAAACGACAAAGCATACACCCAAGACAACAAAACACTCAACACCCGAAGACATGATAACAACAACTGACTCAGAATCAGACACAGACATCAAACACATGATAAAAATAGACAAATCACACAAACAAAATATCTCAACGCTCTCTGATACAGACAGTATCAGAGAAGACGTTGAGTTGTGATAAACACAAACCTCTTTTAAGCTCTACTTGCTCCTCCTCTCGCTCCCCGCATACCGTTGGACCGGGAGTAGGTGCGAGAGAGGAGGAAGATTATGGAGAGAGAGGAGGAAGATTATGGAAATTTAAAAGTAAATAAAAAGAAACTAATACACCTTTTTTTCTAACATTATGACGCTCAAAAAGTCACAATGGAATATTTCACACACCTAACCAATTTTCATTATATCATAAAAACGACATAGATATACTGGCCCCCAAAGCAAACAGAGAAGTAGCCCTTATAATATCTAAAACCATTGAACATAAAATAGTAAATTGCCATTCAAACATTTTAGCCATAGCCGCAGAAATTCAAACTAAAGTCCCGTTCATATTAATTAATGTATACCTCTCACCCACCGACAAATTCATAGAGCAGGACCTTGACGACCTGATAAACAATTACAATATGCCAGTAATGTTAGTAGGAGATTTCAATGGGGATCAACCTCAATTAACCAAAGAGGAAACACTGTTGCTCGTTTTATACAAAACAGCAACCTTATAGTTTTAAAAAATGGTGATCACACTCACTACTCTACTCATAACACCTTTACACATGTAGACTTAGCCTTCTCCTCTCCACCTGTAAATCTTAACGCCTCCTGGTCTACATACGAAGATCTATATGGCAGCGACCACTACCCTATACGCATTCAACTATTCCCCACCACACACACACACACAGAACACAAAACACACAGATAAATCCACTCAGCAAGCACGGAAATTATTTCAGGAAAATTTAAACCAACAAGCACAACGACTAACTATAACAAACAACACAAATCAGTCAGCAGCCAAACTGCTTAAAATAGTCAAGTCATCTGCTAACAAAACAATACCCACCTCAAATCCCAATAGAATTACAAAAATTGCGTATATTTATAATAATCTAGCAATTGTGGGGCAGTACTGATAATTAAATAGGCGCGTATTACGTATTAGCCAAGACGCGAACCTAATCGATTTCTGCTCAGTCAACTAAGTGCAGCTTGACAATTGCAATTGCAATTGCTCTCTGAGAGAAAATGACAGCTAGAGGCAAGGTTAGAGGAAGGCTGTCTCACTTCCGTCGTTCTTTTTCCTTTGAGCAGCGAATAGAGGTAGACGTGCAGCACTTGCACTTAAAAAGCAAAAAAGAATAAAACAAGAGCATACCGGCACATATCGCCAGCGCCCTAATCTCTAAGAATGCCAGGCATCCATCGGCAAGGGAAAAGTTGGCATTAATTGCCGAATTAGTAATTCAATTCCCTAAGCGAGAAGGTAATTATTAGTGAAGCTAATTCGAAATAATTCTGTCTAAGAATTATTTTTTATGTCATTTAAAAGGTCATCGAGTTGATCTTATTGCCAGGCGGCAATAAAAGCTTTTGGAGTTGGTGATCTGCCAGTGTTGCTGGCATTTATTGCTAAGCGCAGGTGGAGCGATTAAATCGACACCACTGTAGGCAGAGACTGCTGGCGCCAGCGGCTGCTAGTAATTGCCGATCCCCCTCGGCCTTCCCCGACTGCATTTTTTTGAGACTTTTGAGCCGACCGTAACAGTTGCAGCGGCTCTTGAGTGTCGTCGTCAGTGAGGTGCCGTCGCCGTCGAGATCAGCGCTCGTCAGTTGCGGTGGTCGCTCAACCGTCGAGGTTCTCGGTGTGCAGTCGGTACCTACGTCCTCCTCCCCCGCTCATAGTGAGATCGAGAATTGGGAAAATCAAAGCAGAGGCGGTCGGTGGTGTATTTTTTTTAAGTTGGTGGCAATAATTGTAACCAAAATCATCTAGAAAAAGTGCTAACCAAGTGCCTTGAAATAATTAAAATATAACTTGGAGCCGAATGACAAGAAAAAAAAAAAAACGGCCACAGCAGCCCGATTCAAAAGGTGGGAAAACAAATTTAACCTTAAAAAGCCTTAAAACAAAATATAAATAATTAATCCTAGTTCTAGTTAGTAGATTAAAAGTTACATACATATGTTTGCATCGATCAAGGCAGTGCGCGTGTTCTAAGAAAAAAATAATTTTAGTGTTGTTGTTGTACGACATATAGTCGCCTACACTGAATTTGGCATATGCATTACCACTCCTCCCGCAACTGGCAACAACACGTGCCAAAAATGTGAATAATGTCGAACTCATGCAATTAAGTCAAAGTGCTCTATCCTGATTTAAAATTGTTTGTTTAAAATTTGATTTTTTCCAATCACGCTTTAAAAATAAATAAATAAAAAAGAAAAAAATTAAATAAATAAATAAAAACCCATACACAACTACACCAGACATCAATACATCGTGAAGGCCTTCAACGTGGATTGCAGTGGGGTGAGTGATTAAAAACCAACCTAAGACAAGAAAATAAATGAAACAAAAAATTTTTTTAAATCAATTTAAGAATTAATATGCCGCCCCTTCTGGGTAGGGTATATTTTATTGCCTGTTCCCGTTGTGTACTGCACTAACTAAGCGCTGCCTTCAGAAAGTTGCAATTGTTTGAGCTTTATATGCAATTAGTTTTGTAACGCGCTGGGAGCATTGACCTGATCAGCTGTGACTCCAGAAATGTTCACCTCTGAAACATTTTATAAAAACAATTTTAATTGTCGGAAGTTCAAAATTTAAAATATTATTATTATATCGCATTATTATTGTTATTATTGATTTCAGCATGTGGTGTAGCTAATTGCGCGGAATGTTTGAAAAAAAAATATGAAGTCTTTTAAGAAAATGTTCTAACAACATTAATAAAATTTAGGAATTAAATAACACAAATCCGTTTAAAAATAGCGACAACCTAAGCCTACAACCCGTATTACTAAAATGTCGAAAAGTTTTGTTGCTTGCCTGATCGATACAAAATAAACATAAAATTGAACTCGTAGCTATTAGTAAAACAATAAATAAGTCATAATGTTTAATAGATAGTATTGCACAAACAAAAAAACAAAAACAAAATAATGAAGTTTATAGAAATAAAATTTATTGTACACTTTGCATTCAGAAACATGATCGTGTAAAATTCTTTAAGTCCGTGACATGGGCGTTTGAATAGTAATGTAACAACAGCTGTTGGGGTCTTTCCAAAAGATAACAACAGGGTAAAGACCATGGTAGGGTGCGTATTGAATGGTGTGGGTCCAACAACATCTTAAACCACACCACTCTCTTCGTAAAATCTAAGCCATCAATAACTTGCAGAATTAGACCGGTTGCCGCTAGCATCAATAATGGCCTTGATGCGTAGCTTTTGTTTGTGATTTTGAGCGTTGGCTCATCGGAAGTTAAGTAGTTTCTGGAGGGACTCTATAATAAAATCGTAAGGTAATGTGGAACAGTGGTGTCAGCAAGAACCCACCCACGCCGAAAGAGCTAGGATTTAAAAGGGTCCCGCCCCGCTGATCCTACTGCTGTTCTGTGCAGTTTCAATATGCCGAACTCTGTTTGGTATAGTTATACTGTAGCTTTAGTTTGAGTCTCCTAGTCATAGTGCTGTATAATCTCATTTAGGTTGGGTACTATGACAGGGCGTATCGAAGAACAAAAAATTAAAAATTTGGAAGAAAAGTTTACCGCCTTCAACGTGGAGAACCAGACGAGACATTACATAGTTCTTGGCGCCCAACAATGGGGCTAGTTTGAGCAGATTTGCTTGCGAGTCTGTTTAAATATAGCCTACCTAATAAAATGAGGACAAAGATAGAAGATTTAAAGAGTGTTATATGGAGTATCTACTTAGGATTCGACTTATTTAGCGAATGTAGAATAAAGGCGACCAAGCAGAGAATCTATCGGCAAAACTTTAATCAAAAATAATCAAAACCCTTTTACATCAGCTAAGTTGAATCATCAAGTAAATCGCTTATAGAGATTCCATTTGGTGCGAGCAACATTTACTAAAAATTTTCAACGCGGCAGGTCCCCTACGCTTCGTATTTGCTCGGGGGGACCTGTCGCAGTGCTGCTCTCGCTCTCACGACCCGAAGCGGCAGGTCCACCAAGTTCGTGTCGCAGATGCATAGCGACCGCCGAGTCGAGCGCATCGATAAATGTATGCGCTGTTCTGCGCTCGCATGTGTGCATACATACATACATAAACATATGTATGTATGTATGCACACATATGTATGTATGTATGTATATGCACGAGAATTGTTTTCGTTTGTTTGCTAGCTCGATGGCTTGGCCAGCCGCCACTAGCATGCATGCGAAGATCATTGAGTCTTGCATAAAATACCCTGTACATAAAATTGGTTTTCTAGTCTCTAGTATTAGGGGTGGAATTGTTTAAAAATATAGATAGTCCTTAAAATCACATAAATTGACAGTGTCCATTTAAATAGCACAGGCATAACAACTTTTATGTTAAATAAAAGTTGTAAAAATAACAAAAATAATTCCAGGTTCCCCAAAAATACAACAAATTGATAGTGTCCATTTAAATTAAACACGCATTTCAGCGTTTATATTATATAAAAATAAAAAACAATTTCCAGGGTATTCATGCATCGACGCACAAGTGCGATATTGTTCGAAACAAATATTGTTCAAGGCGTACGTACTTTTCACAAGCGCGCTTGGCGATTCCATTTCGTGTACACACACATGCATCTGTGTACATGTGCCTAGCATAGGATTCGGTTGCAGAACACATCTATCTGAGCTTGCTTCCATGACCTATGTCAACAATTCTGTTTTTCTATGAGCAACTTTTTTGTTTATAAAGATATCGATGCATGAATACCCTGAAAATTGTTTTTTATTTTTATATAATATAAACGCTGAAATGCGTGTTTAATTTAAATGGACACTATCAATTTGTTGTATTTTTGGGGAACCTGGAATTATTTTTGTTATTTTTACAACTTTTATTTAACATAAAAGTTGTTATGCCTGTGCTATTTAAATGGACACTGTCAATTTATGTGATTTTAAGGACTATCTATATTTTTAAACAATTCCACCCCTAATACTAGAGACTAGAAAACCAATTTTATGTACAGGGTATTTTATGCAAGACTCAATGATCTTCGCATGCATGCTAGTGGCGGCTGGCCAAGCCATCGAGCTAGCAAACAAACGAAAACAATTCTCGTGCATATACATACATACATACATATGTGTGCATACATACATACATATGTGTACGTATGTATGTATGCACACATGCGAGCGCAAAACAGCGCATACATTTATCGATGCGCTCGACTCGGCGGTCGCTATGCATCTGCGACACGAACTTGGTGGACCTGCCGCTTCGGGTCGTGAGAGCGAGAGCAGCACTGCGACAGGTCCCCCCGAGCAAATACGAAGCGTAGGGGACCTGCCGCGTTGAAAATTTTTAGTAAATGTTGCTCGCACCAAATGGAATCTCTATTGATGGTTGAATACAGTTAGAAGTACAGGTAGTACGCTAATTGATAAATTACGCTTGGTTCATTATCAATATCCCGTTTTGTAAAAAAAAGCTCGTTTTGTTTCAAGTGAAATTCATTTGGATTTTACAGAAGTTGTTTTGCGAAGGCAAATACTGTTATACACCGCAGGAATTCGAGTGTTTGAGTGATTGAACACTATCGACCGTGGATTATAGTATAATTAGCAGTTGCTGAACATTACAGCAACTAAAATAATCAATGCTTTGTCTCTTATAAGAAAAATTTCGCATAGACTGGAATCAGTTAGAAAGCCTGATACTTTGTGTTTACTGGAATACAAAGAGTATGTGAGCACGTACTATTGTCCGCTATATATGTACATAGTTGCTAGGCTTAAATGGTTTTGGTTATGAAATTTTCATTAAATTAAATAGCCCAAATTAAATTCATTCTGCTTAGATTTTCGGAGATAAAAGCTTGTTATACCGTTGTTCAAACTCCGTATCGTGTCATAACGGAAAACTTAGATATACTATATTAAAACAAAACAAATAATTAAATTGAAAAAGGCCGTGTCCACGCAGCGGTAAGAAAAACGCACATGCGAAAGCGGATGCCAGTGTGTGTATAGTTTGCGGAGAGCATATGACCAATACGCAACTATGTGCTATCACAAAATGTAACCATGTGTTCCATAAAGTGTGTATTGAGAGTCGCTTGCGAGTCGCTAGAGAACTGCCACCGGCCCCGCGTCATAAAACTCGGGCAGTAGCTCGACAACTTGACATGGAAGCTGAGCAGCAACATTTAGAGGTCCTTGTCGATGTACATGAACAGTCGACCAGTACGGCACAGGGAAATGTGCAACTCGAAAGTAGCCTTAGTAGCCATGGTGCGACTAATCGCACAGCTGAGTCAGCAAATGTGCAACAACACCCAACTCGAAGACCAGGTAGACCGAGACGGCCTAGAAATGGTCCGAGAAATAACCAGCAGCAAGATGTTGATATAGAAGCGTTGGTGAAGGACACAGTTATACGTATGTTGTCGTCTTTAACTCCAGCTGCAACAGAAGAAGCACAGGTGTCGTTAGTAGAGCCTCTTGTGTCGCCAGTAGTAACAGAAGCTCGTTCAGAGCTCCGAAGCACAAGATCCAACACATCTTGGAATGCTTTTGGAAGCCATAAAATTGCGGATATTATCCAGAAATGGGGTGTTCGCTTTGATAGAAATGCCGATGGATTATCTGTTAATTCTTATATCGAGTCAAAATTCTGACTCGGGAACAGCTTAACAATGATTTAGAGGCAATGAGCCGAAATGTGCACCAGCTTTTGGTTTTGGAGGTTCCATAAGCGAGTGGAGACATTCACATGGGCACAATTCTGCGCAGCTTTGCGTGCAATTTGAGGTAAATGCGCAGGCTCTCACATGACTGGCTGCCCGCTTTGCACTAGTGACAATAATGTGTTTGTCAACTGCGGTGTTGAACATGAACATGAACTGCGTAATCAGGATTGAAAAAAGTAGAAAACTGAAGCCGAGTCTAAGGCTCTCTGCTACTAGAAATCCTATCAGGTCAAAATATACTTTCACACGGCTTCATCTCAGCGGAGGCAGTCAGATGCAACATGTCATACGCTGATATTGCTCGGCCCAACGGGGTCCAACTAGAACAAGTGCTGTTAAGCAATCCCAACGAGAATGAAATTCTCTACCTGATACAGGAACTTATTGCTGAAATAAGTTCCAGGTGCTGATATAAATAACTGATCATAAAAATCGGACTGTGGAACGCACGATGACCAGGTAGGGGCCCAAAGAACTCCGGGTATTTCTCATTGGACATACTATAGAAGTCATTCTCGCCAATGAGACACACATGCGCGTGGTGCAGCGCATTTCCTACCATGCCTCCCACTCTAGCGGTAACAGCAGAGGTGCCGCCTCGGTCATTGTGCGCTCCAGCATGACTCACAGTTCCCAGCCTCCCATCTCAAGAAACGACAGACAGATAGCGAGCATGCATCTGCAGACATCTTCTTCCCTCCCAGTGAGCGATGGACAAAAGCGGAATTTTAATCCACGTTTGCCATATTAGGCAACAAATTATAGCAGGAGGAGAGTTCAATGCCAAGCATGCATGGTGGGGCTACTCAAGGAGCCTGCGTCAGAGGCAAGCTGTCACAGGAAGTTGTTCCGAATAGCCAAATCGAAGTACTATCAACGGAAGAGCCCACATAATACTGTTCAATCTCCTTCGTAGCACCATCAGCACTAGATTTCTTTACAATCAATGGGTACCCATGAGTAGGCTAAATATGCAAACGCTACACGAGCTCTTATCGGACCACGCTCCTCTACACGACACGCCGCTGTGCAAGCCATAGCCCTATTGTCTATTTGCCCATGGTTCTTATACGGTGATATTTAAGACCCACTTGAAGTAACTGATCGACCTAAGTATGGAAATCCAAGGGGCGGAGGATATTGAAGATGCCTCCACAAATTACTCCCAGCGCAGAATTACTAAACGCAATAAATCTCTGACAATCAGCTATCAGGGAAGCTGGTGCCGCACCAGCCTTGCTCATTAGAAACTCGTTTTCAAATGACATTGCCCGCAGATTCTGTCACGTTCGAAGAAGTGAAGCAGCTGCTGTCTAAGTTGCCACCCAAGAAATCTTCTGGCGAGGACCTACTTGACAACAGAACCATAGAACTTCTACCAGACCACGCTCTGCTGATCCTGGTATTCATTTTCAACAGCATCCTATGTGTGGGCTACTTTCCGAGGCTTAGATGTTGACGTGCATAATTATGATCCTCAAGCCAAGAAAACAGAAAACTGACATGGACTCAACAGGTCGATCAGCCATCTCCCATCCCTGGGCAAAATGATGGGGAGATTGATTCTAAGCAGACTGTTACTTTGGCGATCTTTTAGTTCCAGTGTCTTAGGCCCCACATTATATTATAATTTTCTCTGCGGATATACCAACCCTTTCGGCAGTAACGAAAGTTGACGACGTAGGTCGCGATGATCGTATCTCCGTCGTCACACGGCGGTGCTTGCATTAAATTAAATTGCTGTACCTCCAGGCAACGAGTGCACTACAGCAGTATTTAGACGCATTTCAAGAATGGGCCGATAAATGGAACGTGTGCATTAGAGCAGACAAATCTGCAAATTTGAACTTCACGAAGCGACTTGGTAACTGCCCTAGTTAGCGTCTAGGCGCCTTACTGGAGAGGAGCGGAGGCAGTCAGATGCAACATGTCATACGCTGATATTGCTCGGCCCAACGGGGTCCAACTAGAACAAGTGCTGTTAAGCAATCCCAACGAGAATGAAATTCTCTACCTGATACAGGAACTTATTGCTGAAATAAGTTCCAGGTGCTGATATAAATAACTGATCATAAAAATCGGACTGTGGAACGCACGATTACCAGGTAGGGGCCCAAAGAACTCCGGGTATTTCTCATTGGACATACTATAGAAGTCATTCTCGCCAATGAGACACACATGCGCGTGGTGCAGCGCATTTCCTACCATGCCTCCCACTCTAGCGGTAACAGCAGAGGTGCCGCCTCGGTCATTGTGCGCTCCAGCATGACTCACAGTTCCCAGCCTCCCATCTCAAGAAACGACAGACAGATAGCGAGCATGCATCTGCAGACATCTTCTTCCCTCCCAGTGAGCGATGGACAAAAGCGGAATTTTAATCCACGTTTGCCATATTAGGCAACAAATTATAGCAGGAGGAGAGTTCAATGCCAAGCATGCATGGTGGGGCTACTCAAGGAGCCTGCGTCAGAGGCAAGCTGTCACAGGAAGTTGTTCCGAATAGCCAAATCGAAGTACTATCAACGGAAGAGCCCACATAATACTGTTCAATCTCCTTCGTAGCACCATCAGCACTAGATTTCTTTACAATCAATGGGTACCCATGAGTAGGCTAAATATGCAAGCGCTGCACGAGCTCTTATCGGACCACGCTCCTCTACACGACACGCCGCTGTGCAAGCCATAGCCCTATATAGGCGCCTTACTGGAGAGGAGCGTCATATTCCGCAGTCACTCATTTCGAGCAAAGATAACAAGGATGTCATGGTTACAAGTCGGCAGAAACAAGCTATCTTTTAAAAACAAGATCAACATTTAAAAGTCCGTATTTGCTACTAGCTTCTTTTATGATATATAGGTGTGTGGAATTGTAGCCAAGACATACTTAAATAAACTCCGGGTATTGCAATCAAAAACCCTAAGAATGATCTCAGGGGCGAGGGTACATGAGAATCGGTGATATTGAACGAAACCTCACAGTGCCAAAAGTTGGGGACAAAATCCAAGCGATTGTCAAGAAATATATGATGGAATCTCATCCAGATAGTCTAGCAAGACGACTAGGTAACGCTGCCCTAAGGACTGCTACCACGCGGACAACACTGTTTTGTTTCGAATCTTTTAAAAATCTTTATTCGCCCTGCGCGCAAACGTAAAAAGTTTACTATGCGGATAATGTTGCACCGTGAGCGCATGTTGCGAGCATTACATGAGCGCATACACAGGCGCTGCATGTTTCTAAACAATATAATGCTGCTAGAGCAGTTAGTTACAATTTGGTTCTCTTAAATTTTCTATATCTATAAAACAAAGTTACAAAATACGTGTGTTTCGCTCTGCTGCCCTTAATTTTGCATCAATTTTATTGTTTTTGTAGACTAAAAAAAGCACAGCTCAAGCGTAGCGCAAGCGAGGCATTTTAAGCTGTGGCTGTGCTTCTTCTTCCCCCGCGATGAAGCACTGAATCTTCTTTCGTGAATAACTTCCGTATTTATTATCCGATCGACTTGAAATTTAGACAGTAGTTAGAGTGACCAGTATATCATGCCAAATTCCAAAGCTATATCTTTAAAGATGTTGCAAAAACGTTTTCATGAAATTGCGGAAACGGGAGATGTCTCAAATCTAAGATACTTGACCTGCTCCCGCCAGCACTCAAGTTCTTGCTATAGTTGCTGAGATCCTTGCGTTCATACATACGGACGGACAGACGGACGGACAGACGGACAGACAGACGGTCATGGCCAAATCGTAATCTCTTTGATACTGATCAAGAATATATACTTTATAGGGTCGAGATGTTCTTCTGCCTGTTACATACTTTTGCACAAATCTACCCCCCTTTTTACCCATTTTATGGGTACAGGGTGTAAAAATATAAGATAAATTCAGTTTAGAGCTAGAGCTTACAGTGTACAATTCAGTTTTCAACTTTTGTGAATTTTTGCTAACCGAAGAGCATTTAGCGACGTGAGTTTTTTACTCCCTGTACCCATAAAATGGGTAAAAAGGGGTACTAATTTTGTGCAAATGTATGTAACAGACAGAAGGAGACATATCCGACCCTATAAAGTATATATTCTTGATCAGTATCAAAAAGATTTCGATTGGTCGTCCGTCCGTCCGTGCGTCTGTCCGTCCTTATGTATGAACGCAAGGATCTCAGCAACTATAAGAGCTAGAGACACCAAATTTGAATGTAGGTTCGTCATAGCGGGAGCAGGTCAAGTTTATTTTACATTTGAGATATTCCCCCCATTCCCCCGCTATTCGATAAAAACCGTTTTACAGTAACAATTATCAAGATATAGATTTTGGATTTGGCGTGTACAATACTTTAGTCACTCTTAATCTACTGTCTAAATGTTTGTAGTCGGGTATACTCGACTATAGCATTCTTACTTGTTACGAATTATTTCGTGTTTCTCAATACTTCGAACAAATCGTTCGGCTTCGTTTGAAATTGCTTAAAGTTAATTCGAAGTGTTGCGTTTGTCAAGAATCATGTCAAGAAAATTTAATCTAGATCGAAAATCTACTGATGCCATGAGGTATGCTGCTGGCGGAGCAGAAGACTCTGTAGTAGAGCGCACACAGCGAGGACAAGAAATTCGAGAAGGCAGTAAACGGTCACGTTCTCAACGTTCCAAACAAGCACACAACTCTCGCGATTTTAAATTATTGTCTAAATGCGGACTAATAATGACAGTTGCATTAATATTAATTTCGAAGTAATAGGTTTTTTCTTTAGTGTGAGCGAGATAACAACATAGGGCTCTAATGGCCGTATGACACGACATTAATAATGTGAGTTGTATTAATATTAATTTTGAAGTAATAGGCTTTTTCGTTAGTGTGAGCGAGACAACAACATAGCCTAAGCAGCTGAATATGGCATTAAATTGTGAGAGTCGATAGGTCGAATAGAAAAATACTGACATGATAAAAAATCCCAAAATGTATTTTGTCAAGTGATTGGCAACATTTCGATAAAAGGCGGATTAATATATTAAAGTGGGCATGTCGATTTTTGTGTTGACAGAAAACGAAATGGAATAGCAAAAAAAAATCATATACGAAAAATGATCGAATGAGCCGGTCAGTGCACATATTGATAAACTCCATCTGCCACAAAAAATTGTAACTTTACTGACGAATTATCTTATTAATTTTAGGTATGGTTGGATGGAAACTATAACTGTACTTTTGGCTTCTACAATATATAAATTACGAAGTTATCCGGTCCCACGTAGCGGCTGCGGTGTCGACTCCTGATCCAGCGGTGATACTTCTTGTGGTTGCGGAGGTGACTTAACCCCCATCGCTAGTCTTGGACTAGGCGATAATAAAAGACAATGATTACGACTTGTTGCCGGAACAATGTTTATTGCGTCTTATGTGCTTGCGTGTTTCACAGAATTGACTCAAAAATACAAGAAAGACATATAGCTAAGCTTAAAGGTGGAAATCCATAGCTACAAAGCTGCACTCGGCAAGCCGACTCAGCACAGTCACTTGCGACATAGTCAAGTGTCACGTTGCTGCTGCCGACAAAAAAGTCGGGGCGCTGAACTCCTGTGTCAGCGGAATGCGTTTGGAGCGAATGGATAAACAAAGTGTTTTGATATTCTTATGTATTGTATTTATGTGTAACTCTTATGTGTTAACTTATATTTGAATTTGTATTATCAAGAGAATTTTAAAAACTATAACCTTATTTCATCGCAAACTTTTTGTCAAATGAAGTTAATCAATATGTGCACTGACCGGCTCAAATATTTGGTTGATGTTCTCAACTAATTTTCCCAAAAATATTTCTTTGTGCCTTAGCTTGTACAATGCGGTCCTGCGGTCCCTCATATAAACGGCTCAATGCACTGAATTAAGTAAAATCACACCGCTACATTATCAATCAATTTATTTTCTCTTTGTATAAATATTTCCGCGCATTGACAATAAGTGTGACCATGAAATTTTGGTCCACAAATTTATTTAGAACATAGATGGCTGCAAATTTCACCCACATCAGGCTGTCTCTTTTTAATCCCTGTACCCATAAAATGGGTAAAAAGGGGGTACTAAATCAGTATCAAAAGATATTTCGATTTGGCCATGTCCGTCAGTCTGTATGAACGCGTTGAGCAACTATAAGAGCTAGAGACACCAAATTTGGAATGTAGGTTCCTGTATACCATACGCAGATCAAGTTTGATTCAAATTTAGGATGTATCCCCCCTCCGCCCCCGTTCCCCGCAAATTGATAAAAACCGTTTTACAGTAACAAATTTCAAGATGTAGCTTTAAAAAAATTTTTTATTTAATAATTTAATAATTTGTAAATGTATTTAACAGGCTTGACGTCAACAATGAATATAGAAAGGTAGATATGAAAAGTATTGGCTGGTCATATAGCGCTATTTCGGATGCTGCCAAGCATCCTCATCAGTGACCTTAAGGCGGATGCCTTAACCTCTGATCCACTTGCTGTCCGATCCCGGCTTGAACTAATTACTGTCATCAACAGGTCCATTTGAAATTCTAAGTCCGCACCAAAGCTTAATCCCTTTATCTAAGTTTCTAACCCTTGCAGTTCTATTTATTATTATTAGAACCACTTTTATTGAACTTTTTATCACTTTTGTAAAAGTTTCGCTTTTTCATCCAAGTGTAAGTTCGGTACTAGCTGATCTATGCAGGTCAGTCAGTTTTGTTTCAATATGAGGTTGATACAATAAAGTTAGTATGTCATAATGAATGGGCGTGCCATCCCTTATTAATAGAATATGTGATGATATGTTATAAGATTTTGCATGTACAATACTTTAGTCACTCCTAATCTACTGTCCAAATTTCCAGTCGATCGGATAATAAACACGGAAGTTATTCACGAAAGAAGATTCAGTGCTGCAGCGAGGGGGGGAAGAAGAAGCACAGCCACCACTTAAAATACCTCGCTTGCGCTGTGGCTCATGTGTGTTCATCTTTGTGTTTATTGTGTGTATGTGTAAGTGTACGAAAACGCGATCGGATATATTTGACATGGGTATAGGGAGTTTTGTAGTCGGGTATACGCGACTATAGCATTCTTACTTGTTGATAGATAGGAAGGTGTAACTTCACAAACTTTATTTTTTCATGTAATATAATGTATTGTCCCCCAAATCTGAATTATGTGATATATACATAACATTTAGCTCCTAAAGGAATGATCGATCAAAAAGTAGATTTTGCAAGAAAACAGTTTTATTTCAAAAGATATTGCATACAAATCCTAATATTTATTAATTCTGCGCACTCCTTAATAATTCGGTAAAGTTTTATTTATATGTTTCGACTTTATAATATACTAGCTGGTAATATCCCGGCCTTGCCCGGCGAAATATTTAGATGCACTTTGCGTTATGTTGGATTTGTCTACTTTCGTCAACCGTAAGAAATACACAAACATAGCGTATCACAATTTTACCTCCCGTGGGGGTATGAGACCATATAGTTAGTTGAGCCAAATGCTTAATGATTTGCTGTGAAGGGCTATGTCAATGACTTTGAAGCAGCTTTAACTAAACAAATAATCTCACTCATTTGACTTTAACCCCCATTTCCCGCCCGTGCCGGCGGGAAGGGGGTATTTATATTTCGGACGTTGATGTACTAAAACGAGCAGTACATTCAAGTGACCCAACGACACCAAGCACGGGCTTGTTAACGCGCGGACCCAGGCAAAATGCAACCCACCTCCCACCCAACCGACCGAGGGGCGCGGACAGATAAATAAGTACAACATAAATACTAGTTCTATATAAATGTGAATATATGATAATAAAACAATAAGCAAAAGGTAACTATAGGGTACATAGATAACATAATAGTGCATTTCTAAGTAAGGAAATAGAAGTAGCATTACATATTAGATGATAAAGATTGTTTTAATTTGAACATAATATACGAAAAGGATTATGGATAGCATAATTAGAACTACAGGCTTGAAGAGAAAGAGGGAGAAAGTTTCTAGAACTTCTAATCGGAACTGCAAAACTAATTTGACTAATTAATTCGGAAGAATCAATTTCACCATTTATTAGTTTGTGTAAAAAAATTACTCAAAGCATGGTTCTACGATCAGAAAGTGAAGGAAGATTTATTAATAAAAGTCTACTACGATAAGCAGGCAAGCGAATGTTAGGATTCCAATTAAGACCCCGAACTGCAAAGAGAAGAAATTGTTTTTGTACACATTCTATTCTATCCTGATGAACCTTGTACTGTGGACACAAAAAACAAGACCCATATTCAAGAATAAGTCGAACAAGAGAGGTATAAAGAGTTTTAGAAATGTAGGGATCGTTAAATTCTTTAGACCAACGCTTAATGAAACTTAGGACACCAAAGGCACGATTAGTAATGCAAGAGATATGTTTGTCAAACTTAAGCTTGGGATACCCAAATCATCAACTGACTCAATTCGAACAAGCGGCTTACCATTAAGAATATAACTGTTAAAGAAGGGCATTCGCCTGTAAAAGGACATTACGTTACACTTACTACAAGTAAGGTTTATAAAATTACCCGACACCAGGCTTGCAAACTGTCAAGATCAGTTTGCAACCTTTGACCAGATAAGAAATCAGTAGATGACAGACAAAGTTTAACATCATCGGCATACATCAGCACCCAAGAGTGATTTACAACAGAAGGAAGGTCATTTATGAACAGAGTAAATAATAAGGGGCCAAGATGACTTCCTTGTGGTACTCCGGAAGTAACTTGAACAGACTTAGAGACAAAGCCTTTGAAATAAACCTTTTGGGTTCCAAGAGTTAAATATTTGGAAATCCCAGAAGATGAAGTTTGTCAAGTAAAAGAGAATGATTAACACAGTCAAAAGCCTTACGGAAATCAGTGTAAATAACATCTGTTTGCATTTTAGCTTGAAAACCCTTTATGAAAATAGATGTGAATTCCAATAGGTTAGTGGTAGTAGATCTATATTTCACGAACCCGTGCTGGCAGGGTGAAATTATAGATCTACACTGTTGAAGTTGAGAAGTTATTAATTTCTCAAAAATGTTAGGAATAGCAGACAACTTAGAAATACCTCTATTCTTTCCAAATGTCAGGGAAAGAGCACAACTCCACGGACAGTTTAAAAAGAATAAGCAATGGTACTCCATCAGGTCCTGTTGAAAATAGGGGCTTAATGGCCTTTAAATCACGTAGATGCGAACTTTCAGTTATTAAAGGTCAAAAAATGCAAGTGGAGTTATTTACAATAGCCTGATCGGAGGCAGCTGTCGCTTTTTCAAAAAATACGGTTGATGGAAGTGTTGTTAACGAAATTATAAAACCTTTTGGGATCCCGCTGAAACTGAAGCCTACAGCTTCTGGGGTAGTTATTATAACAGTGTATATTAAGTACAGAGAATTTAGATCGAGCAATCGTGTATCGAAAGAAATCCAAGAAAGAGCCAGATTTCTTGAACTTCTTGTACAGTCTCGACTTTCTATTTTTCAAGTTAATTAAATCCCTCGTAAGCCACAGAGGTTTATTAGACCTAGATACCTTAAGCAACGGGACACAAATATCAAATAGTGAATTAAAAGTAGAGTAAAAAATTTTAATTGCACTATTCATGTCTCTACACATGCAAAGCTGGGACCAGTCAGTCTGAGATAGGAGCTGAGCGAGTTTAGTAAAATCGGTTTTCCGAAATTGACGACCTCACTCTGCAGGTTTACTATCTGGGCTTAGCACCCTGGCTGGTAAGTCAATCAACACTTCCAAAGTTGGGTGATAAGGATCTTCAGGATTGGATATAGGGTCAGTTCGGAAGACAGATAAGGACGAGTCCAAGACAAAAATAAGATCAAGCATTTTATGTAAAGTATTTGGGATACCATTGATTTGGCACAATGACATCCCAACTAAACTGTCAATGAAATCGTGCTGAGCTGCGGAGGACAACACATTGGAGTCAGAATTTGATATCCAGGTAGTACCGGCAATATTGAAGTCACCGAGCACTACAAGAAAATCACGATCAGAAAGCATAGAGGAGACAGATTGTACAGCAGAGGCATGCAAAGCATATACAGATAAATCTGAAGAAGATAAATCTAAGAACAAGTAATAAAAAAGCAACACCAGAAATAATCAATTTTACAGCAACAAGTTCAATATCTATAGAACTATCGGTTATTACTACCTCCGAAGATAAAATTGCGTCAATAGCAATAAGAACACCACCACCACGACGAGTAGCGCGATCTTTTCTATATATGGCGAATTTGTTAGACAGAATTTCAGAGTTAAGAATGTCAGGCCTTAACCTAGTATCAGAAAAGGCCACGACTTGAAAAGGAAAAGTTGGGCTATTTAGGTAAGGATGACTAAGTTTACTACAAAGACCTCTTACATTCTGATAGCCAAGTGAGAGGGAGGAACTTTAAATATTTTTGAAAAGATGGAAGAATAATATTAACATCTACTAACATGGTGGGAAAGTCTGCTTTTAATTCAAGTGAATTTTTAAAACAATTACTTCCAAAAATTCAAGAGTCAAAAATTTGGTACTGTCAAATATCATCCGACCGCCACATGTATCGATAACCTTTCATTATATCGATGCGAATGTGAATATGTGTGCATGCTGCTGGGCCGACTTACTACATAATAACAAAAATGTTAATTTGTACTAAATCTGCCCAGCAGCATTCACATTATATTACCTAATAATGTACATAATTAATTAATAAACTTAAATGATTAAAATTAACCAAATCGTAGTATAACAAAAAT
This sequence comes from Hirtodrosophila confusa, assembly GCA_035043065.1. Lineage (NCBI taxonomy): Eukaryota > Metazoa > Arthropoda > Insecta > Diptera > Drosophilidae > Hirtodrosophila > Hirtodrosophila confusa. The sequence goes on from JAWNNI010000202.1 coordinate 291,901, forward strand.
AATTGACTCCAGCAGCCGTAGATCGATAGCAAAGCGTAGGCAGAAGCTGAGAGACAAAACCAATAAGTCAATTTAAGTCGCACTTTTAAGTTTTATGTGAAACAGGCTATTTACATTTTATTTTAAACTATAATTAATTAATTTGTGCGGCTTTGATCAACTATCGTGTCGATATTAGCATGTTGGTCAACTTTTATTTGCATGCATTTCATTATTTCGACAAGACCTTATCTTGTTCCGCCTCCGGCATTTACTTTCTAATTTTGAGACGCGTCGTTTAAGACCAAAGTCAGATATTTTGAAGCAGAGTTTATATGGGTTCGCTAACTAAAGAATTACCCGCAAAACACATGTCGCGCAGCAGCGCGCCATCCACCGTAGATCGATAGCAAAGCATAGGCAAAGTCTGAGCAAAGACATTTTAGACAAGATATCCAACGACGAACAAAAAAATGGCACAAGGGAACGATGGTTTCTCGTGAAACCGTTCTCTGGGCTCGAAATGGTCGCACTACTTTGAGAGCGTAAAATGCTAAAAAAAAAAAATGCGCTCCCAGCCTCACCACGTATTGATAAAAATCTGCACACAATTGAAAACCCAAATGCAATGCGAGATTAGCACTACGCACTCGATCTCTTTCATAGTTGCTTTGTCTCACTCTACGATTCGGTGGCATCTTGAGCGCAGCCAGCGAGTTTCACAATTCAATTTCAGTTTGAGTCCAAGCTTCATGTTCTCTTGGTGTCGGCACTGATATATTTACACCCTGGATTTATTAAATTGATTCTAATACTATTTTCATGCCGTCCGATTAACAATATGTTTTTTTTGACGCGGTCTATGTTTTGCTTTGTAGTGTAGATAACATTAGAGAATTATGCGCATTGTACTACTATAACGAAACGTGTACAGGATATTCTGTAGTCCACAATGCACCATGCGCGCGTTCAGAAAATAGAATCTTCCTTGGCACTGTAGGAAAAATTGAAGTTTTTCTGGCATGAGACAAATTTTTGTACCGAGTATCAATAATTGGTCTTTTAAATTGTGGTTTTTAATTTCAATAAAAGGATGGTGTCACGGCCATTTTTTGTTAAAAAATTCTTACAAGAATTCGAACGTTAAAAAAGAAACACGATCCAAAATATTTAGTTATCTTTCAGTTTCAAATTTATGACACAAAATGTGTTCATTTATCCTATAGTGCAGCGCAAGCTACAACAAAAACGAATATCATCTGCTGAGAGCGCATTCAATTTTACGCTCTCAATGTTAGAAATAGAGAGCGAGAGCGCGATAAGTACTGCAGATCGAAAAGCCAACTAAGCAACCGAGAGCGAGAGCGCGCCAAGCGAAAAGCCACCTGAAAAGCCACGGCAAAAATTTCGTTGTTCATTCATTGTATGGGAGATGCTACAAATCACTTTCTTTTGATATGGGTGAAAATAAATATTTTCACGACAGATTTGGAACCCATAATATTTCGATTATATTTAAAATACGAGTTGAAATTATGAGTTTGGGCTATCGACCGCATTTACAAAATGATTAAAGCCACTGCACACTGTGAATCTGCGCGAACGCGAGATTCTTAAGCAGATGTCCAATCTTACAGGAAATTATAGTGAGACATTTTGGCAAATCGGCTCTGTCAAACGAAGAATTGATAGAGCAACTTAACGTCAGCAACTGTACAGGTATAGCAGCATATGTAAACCACGTCATGCATTACAGGAAACATATAGTTAGCGGCTCGTTTTAAGCACACACATCCTATCCAAATCCTAATTTTACATATATATATATTGTTACTTTCATTATATAATTTTGTAACCAAATCTTACAATATTGCTTCAGGCTGACGACAATTTACCAAGGTAATTATAAGCCAAATAAATTCTACTACTACTACTACATAAGAAATATGGCGCTTTCAGTCGCACTTATAAGTTTTAAAGCCGAGTGAGCGATTCAAGATAGAGATTTGTATCTCTTCTGCACTTGTTATGCAGCAGCTGGCGCACTCCGAGAATTTCATAAAATTTGCAAATACAATTTTCTTATACTTCCCGATATATATTTAACCATTTTTTTCCGACAGTTCCACCTAACTTTATAATAAGAATATATTGTAAAAATTGCAGGCTTCTTGCTTCTACCGCTTGGGATGTCACCAGTCACCAATCAGTCAGTCAGGCTGAACTCCTTTATATATTTAGATTTCCCAGGTCCTCCAAGGATAGGATCACAGCTTTGACAAAGTCTACTAAAGCAGCTCACCTGTTGGCCTCTAAGCAGGCTAAGGCCTCTCGCTTTGATTTGGGAAATCCTGAAGTTGATCTCCCTCCATCTAACTCTGAGTCAGAAGGTCTTTTATCGTCAGACTCCGACACGCTATCGACTGTATCTATTATCACCCCGTGCTCATTGGGGCTAGCGTGGGATCGAACATATCTAAGATGTCCTCTGCCAGTACTGCTATGGTTTCTAAATCCCCTGTGCCTGACTGGATCAGTCAATCCGTTGCTGATCTTGAGCACACTAATAAACTCAAGCGTCTGAGCAAAACGTAGAATTTGGACACTCCCTCTACAGTGCCCGTTAATAAAACTGGAAATTTGGCATCTGTGAAGAGAAAGCCTCCTTCTCCTCCTCCTGGTAGCAAGTCACAAAAAAATGCCCCTATGGCTTATGCTGGGCATGGCAACAGTTTTGCTCTGCTATCGTCTGACGAAAACGCTGATACGGATGTGGATTCGCTTGAAACTACTGCGGCCAACGCTGCTCCACTACTTTCCTCTGGACAACCTGTTATGACTAGAAATGACGTTGATGACCCTTGAGCCCAAGCTGCTTATCGCATCCAGGATACCCCTCGTGCCCAAATTGCTCCTCGTACCCGGCCACCCCCTTTTATAATCGAAGGACTTACTGGCCTTCGAGATATCACTAACATGGTTAAATCCGTGACTAATAAATTCAAGCTTAAGAATATCGGCAGTTCTTCAGCCAGGCTCATCGTTGAGGATGGCGGTTCGTATCGCAAAATCAGGAGCTCTTTCAGACCAACATTCCCTATACCTCTTGGCAACCAAAAGAGGAGCGTTCGTTTAGGGTGGTTGCCCGTGGATTGCATTCGGAAACTGACAAGCCAGACATTGCTGACAACCTTACTGCCCTGGACCATAAGGTTCGAAATATCCACAATGCTACGTCAAGAACTTCCAGTAAAAAACTCAATCTATTCTTTATCGAGCTCGAACCTGCCGTGAACAATAAGACAATATATGATGTCAAGATCATCAATCACCAAGTTGTCACGTTTGAGCCGCCCAACAGACGTGAGGACGTTCCTAGATGCTTCCGTTGTCAGGGGTTTGGCCATACTCGGACTTGCTGCTCGAAGGCAGTTAAATGTGCTAAATGTGGTGGAAATCACGACGCTAAGGAGGAGGGCATATGTGAAGTGGTCACCAAAGAACTCTACTTCTGCATAAAATAATAATCATAATCATGCTGCAAGCTATCGTGTTTGTCCTGCTTACCAAGAAGCCGTTAGCAGACGCAAAGGTAACGCTGCTGCCAGGACAAATTTGTTTCTTTGGAATGACATGGGCCGAACTCGACGAATTGTTTTTGCAACAATGGCAATGAAACTCCAGCAGCTACGGATTTTAATGTTCTCAATGGTAGTCCAAAAGGCGGGGAGTGCCTTTCTTTGTATGGAATTCGATTAATATCGACCCTAATGGCAAAATGCAAGTCAATGACTACTGAAGAAATAGCCGTGTCTGTTGTGGTGGCGCATGCTGCCCATACCGATACTAAACTGCAACGTACGGTTTATACAACCAACATCAAAACATCGAACGAATTGCAAAATGAGCTGCGGGCATTTGCTTTTGGTAAAAGAAAATAGCGTCATATTGAGGAGCATTCTGCAGGCAAAAGAACGCATACACGCATCAATTAAATGTCACTTCTGCGGAAAAATGGGTCACAATGGGCCGTTCGGCCAACGTTTATCCTCAACAAGGATCTAATCTAAATTCTAGCCGTTCATCCGACGGTAAGAGTAGAGAAATTACTTGTTACAAGTGTGGCGCTCCTGGACACATTGCATCGGCTTGTACTGGACGACAGTAACTAACCACTCAAAATAAAATAGATGAGAAACGTGTAAACTTATGTCATGTGGCCAACCCAATTGGTACTCTGATCTCATCTGGTGAGTCATACCCATTCTGTTTTGATTCGGGAGCCGAGTGTTTACTTATAAAGGAATCTGTGTCTTAGCGATTCTCAGGCACACGAGTCAATAATGTTGTAGTTTTAAAGGTAGTTTTTTTTTACAAATTATGTCAAATGTCAATTTTAGTGGAAATTCTCTTGAGGTTCTTTTTCATGTAGTTCTTTACAGTTACATTAATTATGATATTATAATTGGTCGAGAAATTTTAACTCAGAACTTTGGTGTTAAGATAACAATTAATACGTTCGAACTATATAAGACAAAATCTGTGTACATCCTTTCTGCTTTGAATAATCGTGACAGTCTTGCCAATATTGATACCGAATTGTGTGGTGTGGATAAATCAAGAGAGATTTTAGATGCATTTTCAAACGCATTTATACGAGCCCTAAAGACTATTACTTGGCACGGTATGTTGGGCCAATTTAAGTATTTAACCCCATGCCTTTCGGGTTAAAAAACGCTCCCTCTGTGTTCCAACGTACGGTAAGCGTTAGGTGAGTGTTAGGTGAGCTTGCCCATTCATATTTCGTCGTGTATATAGACGATATTATGATAACTTCACAAACAAAAGACGGTACTGAAAATTTTTTTTCAGGCTGGCTTTTCATTCAATGTGGCTAAATGTTCTTTTTTAAAATCAAGTGTTGAGTATCATCTATGATTTCTGATCGTGAGTTTCTTGTAGTTCTTGGTGACTTTAATAACGCCGGAACTACCTGGATTTCAAGTCCGGATTCTAGCGTGTTAGCTCCCACATCTCAACACGATTTTATTGGAAGTTTATTTGGGATGTCATTGTGTCAAATCAATGATATCCCAAATTCTTCACATAAAATGCTTGATCTTGTTTTTGCCTTGGATTCCTCATTCTATTCTGTCTCCCGTACTGTCTCCACTCCTGAAGATCCTTATCACCCGACTTTGGAGGTGTTGATTGACTTACCAGCCAGGGTGCCATGCCCAGGTAGGAAACCTGCTGAGCGAGTTCGTCAATTTCGGAAAACCGATTATACTAAACTCGCTCAGCTTCTATCCCAAACTGACTGGTCTCAGATTTACTTGTCTAGAGACATGGATAGAGCAATTCAATTTTACTCTACTTTGGTTGCCCGATCTAGATTCTCTATACTTAATACAGAATGCAATAATAACTACCTTAGCAGCTGTTGGTTACAGTTTCAGCGGGATCCTAAAAGGTTTTATAATTTCGTTAATGTGAAGCGTAGGTCATCGACACTTCCATCAACCGTATTTTTTTTGAAAAAACGACAGCTGACTCTGTTCAGGCTATTGCCGTTCTTTTTCATGAGTTTTTTCAAATGACTTATAGTTTACAACCTTATCAAATGGTTTCGCCTTATCCTTATCAAGTTAATAACTCCATTTGCATTTTTGGACCCTCAATAACTGAAAGTTCGCTTCTACGTGATCTAAAAGCCATTAAGCCCGTATTTTCACCGGGACCTGATGGAGCACCAGGCTGCGTGCTCAAGTACTGTGCTGAAGGTATTTTTAAGCCATTATTTCTTCTTTTTAAACTGTCCGTGGAGTTGTGCTCTTTAACCATTATTTGGAAAGAATCATTTATAATTGCACTCCATAAAAAAGGAAACAAGTCTAATGTTGAAAACTATAGAGGTATTTCTAAGTTGTCTGCTATTCCTAACATTTTTGAGAAATTAATAACTTTTCAACTTCAACATTTATGTAGATTCATAATTTCACCCTGCCAACACGGGTTTGTGAAATATAGATATACTACCACTAACCTATTGGAATTCACATCTCTTGTCATAAAAGGATTTCTAACCAAAATGCAAACAGATGTTATTTACACTGATTTCAGTAAGGCTTTTGATTCTGTTAATCAATCTCTTTTAGTTCACAAACTTCATCTTCTGGGATTTCCATTTGGAAATTATATTATATATACTTAATTCTTTGGATCTCCACTTATTTAACTCTTGGAACCCAAAAGGTTTATTTCAAAGGCTTTGTCTCTAAGTCTGTTCAAGTTACTTCCGGAGTACCACAAGGAAGTCATCTTGGCCCCTTATTATTTACTCTGTTCATAAATGACCTTCCTTCTGTTGTAAATCACTCTTGGGTGCTGATGTATGCCGATGATGTTAAACTTTGTCTGTCATCTACTGATTTCTTATCTGGTCAAAGGTTGCAATCTGATCTTGACAGTTTGCAAGCCTGGTGTCGGGTAAATTTATTAAATCTTAATTGTAGTAAATGTAACGTAATGTCCTTTTACAGGCCTTTTTTTTTAACAATTATATTCTTAATGGTAAGCCGCTTGTTCGAATTGAGTCGGTGGATGATTTGGGTATCCTTTTAGATTCCAAGCTTAAATTTGACGAACATATCTTTTTTACCGTTAATCGTGCCTTTGGTGTCCTGGGTTTCATTAAGCGTTGGTCTAAAGAATTTAACGATCCCTACATTACTAAACTCTTTATACTTCTCTTGTTCGACCCATTCTTGAATATGGGTCTTGTATTTGGTGTCCCCAGTACAAGGTTCATAAGGATAGAATAGAATCGGTACAAAAACAATTTCTTCTCTTTGCACAGGGGTCTTAACTGGAATCCTAATACTCACTTGCCTTCTTATCGTAGTAGACTTTTACTAATAAATCTTCCTTTTCTTTCTGATCGTAGAACCATGCTTGGTGCAATTTTTTTACACAAACTAATTAATGGCGAAATTGATTCTTCTGAGTTAATCGGCCAAATTAGTTTTGCAGTTCCGATCAGAAATTCTAGATACTTTCTTCCTCTTAGTCTGCAAGCTTGTAATACGAACTATGCTATTCATAACCCTTTTCGTATTCTATGTTCTAATTATAACAACCTTAATCATTTAATATGTAATGCTAGTTCTATTTCCTTACTCAGAACTTCACTTTTATGTTATCTGTGTAATCTATAGTTTTTTGTCTATTGTTTAATTTATGTATAACTTTTATTTAGTTTTTTCTTATTTATCTGTTCCGCGATCTTCGTTACCGCACGTTATGCGGCGCGCCCCTCGGTCTGTTGGGCGGGAGGTGGGTTGCATTTTGCCTGGGTCCGCGCGTTAACAAGCCGGTGCTTGGTGTCGTTTGGGTCACTTGAATGTACTGCCCGTTTAGTACATTAACGTGAGAAAGTATCTTGGTTTTCAAGTTAGAGATGGTGAAATTCGACTAAGCCCAAGTAAAATAAACGCGTTGCGTTGCTTATCTCCACCGCAGTCTGTTACCCGAGTTAAGAAATTCATAGGTCTAGCGTCATATTTTTGAACCTAAGTTCTCTGAAACAACGAAATCATTGTATGGTCTCACCTGCAAAAATAAAATTTTGCAGTGGAAATCCGAACTTGAGCAAATACGTCAAATAGTTATAAAAACACTGACAGCTGAGCCTGTACTTGTAATATTTGATCCCCAGTATCCTATAGAACTGCACACAGATGCCAGTATGGATGGCTATGGAGCTATTCTTCTCCATAAAATTGACAATAAGCCTCGTGTCATCGAGTATTTTAGTAAGCAAACATCCTCTACTGAATCTCGATACCATTCTTACGAGCTCGAAACGTTAGCTGTATATAACTCGATGAAACATTTCCGACACTATTTGCATGGGCATTTTACTGTTTTTACCGATTGCAATTCACTGAAAGCTACGAGAAATAAAATTGATCTCACGCCAAGAGTTCATCGGTGGTGGGCATACATGCAGTCGTTTGACTTCGATATCAAATACAGACCGGGAGCCAAAATGGCTCACGTCCATTTCCTCTCCCTTCGGGAACATAGTATAAAAAGATTCAGAAACGTCGTCAATTATTTAAAAATTCAAAATAATGAATTTGGGGAGAGTGTGGCCAAAACTTACGAACTACGCTCAAAAATGCTTTTTCGTAAAATCCAAAGAAACGGTAAAACTAGGTGTCTTCCATTTGGCCCTAGATCCTTCGGTGGTCTGTAGTAAATCATGTCCATGGGGCTATTGTGCATCTTGGTTGGGAAAAACGTTGTACACAATGTTTGAATTTTATTGGTTTGAGAATATGGCAAAGTAAGTTCGTAAATTCGTAGATAATTGCATTACTTGTAAACTGACCAAACCTCCATCTGGAAAGTTACCAATTGAACTTCACCCTATACCCAAGGTATACATTCCATGGCATACGATACATGCCGATATCACTGGTGAATTAAGTGGAAAAAAAGAATCAGAAGGAGTATAATATAGTTAAAATAGACGCGGTTACTAAATTTGTTTACTTATACCACACCATAAATATCAATAGCGAACGTTGTATATACGATGTAAAGTCAGCAATATCACTATTTGGCGTACCAACACGAATCATTGCTGACCAGGGTAGATCTTTTACTGGAACTAGTTTTAGTGAGTTTTGTTCTATGCAAAAAATAGAATTACACTTGGTAGCAACAGGCGCCAGTCGCGCAAATGGGCCGGTAGAATGCGGTTTGAGTTTATTGAAACGCATGTTAACCGCTGTCGAAAGTAGCCAACGATCTTGGCAAGACGCCTTAGGCGAAATACAACTAACAATAAATTGTACAATTAACCGCATAACTGAATCTAGTCCTCTAGAATTACTTATTGGAAAAGAGGCGAGGCCATTTAATATGTTACCCATAGTTAAAGAGGACAATAAAGTTGATATAAATTTTGTAAGGAAAATGGCGGAAAAAAAACATAAGTAAGAACGCTTTACTAGAAGAAGATCGATATGTCTTGAAGTCTTTAGTAAATAAGCGAACTTATAAGTACTTGCATGAAGCTCTGAGAAGTATGCCGAAAGAAGATATTCCCAAAGTATTGGACATGTGTGATGATAGTGAAAACGTTGAAAGAGACGTTGAAGATATGTTGGTGGATTCCAATGAGAATGAAAGCGTTGAAACAGACGTCATAGATGAGTTGGTGGATTCCAACTACAAAGGGAATTGATAGATTTCAATGCGGTATTCCAGACATCAGACTTTTGGGTCAAGCCGAAATGCTTAGTCGTCCGCGCTAATGGGTACACGAGTTAATGTGTTGACTTGTTTGTTGCCTGGCGACTATCATTTCGGTAACAGCCTATTTTGGTGAGTGTCCTCGATACGTAATAACATGAGCCTTTGGGAATTATCTGTCGAATGGGTACCTAGAGAACTTACGAACTGCGAACTGCGCTCTGCTAATAGTTTGATTAGTTTAAAAACAAAAAAAACAAGTAAGAATGCTATAGTCGAGTATACCCGACTACGAAACTCCCTGTACCCAGGTCAAAAATTTCCGATCGCATCTTCGTTAACTTACACATACATACACAGATACGCACACGCACGAGCCACAGCGCAAGCCAGGCATTTTAAGTTGTGACTGTGCTTCTTCTTCCCCTTGCTGCAGCACTGAATCTTCTTTCGTGAATAACTTAGGTGTTTATTATCCGATCGACTTGAAATTTGGACAGTAGATTAAGAGGGACTAAAGTACTGGACATGCCAAATCTTAAAGCTATATCTTGAAAATTGTAACTGTAAAACGGTTTTTATCGAATAGCGGGGGAACGGGGGGAGATATCTCAAATCTAAAATAAACTTGACCTGCTCCCGCTATACACGAACCTACATTCCAAATTTGGTGTCTCTAGCTCTTATAGTTGCTGAGATCCTTGCGTTCATACATACGGACAGACAGACGGACAGACGGACGGACGGACAGACGGACAGACGGACAGACAGACGGACATGGCCAAATCGAAATCTCTTTTGATACTGATCAAGAATATATATACTTTATAGGGTCGGAGATGTCTCCTTCTGCCTGTTACATACTTTTGCACAAATCCAATACCCCTTTTTACCCATTTTATGGGTACAGGGAGTAAAAAAACATAAAATTCATTAATCAAAGCTAAAATATGGACGGTTGATGTTACGCGTTCATTTGATGATCTTTTCAGACTAAGCTTTACATAATCTGCTATGTTGTTTTGATAAATTTCGTAACACACGAGGACGTGTAATGATCAGGAAGGCCGTCTACCTTCTGTCTTAAACGAGCCCAACAGAGTTGTCTGTTCTGCGTAGCCTCAGCCCGACAATGCGATAGAGCGAGAGAAACATAATGTGTAACTCAGGGGCGTCAGGAAGACTCGTGTCGAGACTGCATGTATCGCACGAGCAAATTTGTGCAATTCGAGTTAGTTGAAAATTGAAGCTGAACAAAGTGGCTTAAAAATGTCGATGCTGAGGAAACGTAAGGCTTGCGCCACGATGCCGGAAGCGCAAGAGGATGAGCTGGTGGAATTAGAAACCCAAAGTACGACATATACATAACATTTAGCTCCTAAAGGAATGATCGATCAAAAAGTAGATTTTGCAAGAAAACCGTTTTATTTCAAAAGATATTGCATACAAATCCTAATATTTATTAATTCTGCGCACTCCTTAATAATTCGGTAAAGTTTTATTTATATGTTTCGACTTTATAATATACTAGCTGGTAATATCCCGGCCTTGCCCGGCGAAATATTTAAATGCACTTTGCATTATGTTGAATTTGACTACTTTCGTCAACCGTAAGAAATACACAAAAATAGCGTATCACAATTTTCCCTCCAGTGGGGGTAGGAGACCATATAAATGCTTAATGACTGTGTAGGGCTATGTCAATGACTTTGAAGCAGATTTAACTAAACAAATAATCTCACTCATTTGACATTAGCCCCCATTTCCCGCCCGTGCCGACGGGAGGGCGTATTCTTTTAAAATATTTTTGATAAAGATGGAAGAATAATATTAACATCTACTAACATGGTGGGAAAGTCTGCTTTTAATTCAAGTGAATTTTTAAAACAATTATTTCTCAAAATTCAAGAGTCAAAAATTTGGTACTGTCAAATATCATCCGACCGCCACATGTATCGATAACCTTTCATTATATCGATGCGAATGTGAATATGTGTGCATGCTGCTGGGCCGACTTACTACATAATAACAAAAATGTTAATTTGTACTAAATCTGCCCAGCAGCATTCACATTATATTACCTAATAATGTACATAATTAATTGAAAAGCAACCTTGAGTCAATTTTTAGGCGTGCCCTCCGATCCACCTTTGACTCCTCAATATATAGATGCTTTGCCAATGTTGTCTTTTTCATGTATTTCAGGTGTTACTTCTGTGCCTCCTTCGCCGTCTTCAATTGAGATTGCTATAACCCCAATTGTTCAATCTATCCCTTTGGATATGTCTTTTCCCTCTTCGACTTCCCCAATTGAGATTTCCGTAGCCCCCGTTGTTGAACCTGTTTCAAATAGTATTTCCATTGCTCCGTCGACATTAGATCCTGCTGTAAAAATTCCTTCGCCATTGATTGAAATTCCTTCAGCCCCAATTGTGCATACTGATCCGAGTGATAATGTAGTTCGAGTTATTTCCAAGCGTAATGGTAAAACGTCGAGCAATCCTGCTCCTAATGATAACAGCAATACTTCTGCTCTTTCAACTGTTCCTGTTACCCTCACAGTTGTTGCCCCGCGTAGGCAAGTTTTTGTCTCAAGGCTTTCATCGGACACCACTTGCGAATCCATAGCATCGTATATTGCTAGTAAATCTTCAGCTAGTGTGTCTATTTCCAAATTTAATTTTTCCACACCTCGTGAAATCTCTTCTTTCAAAACTAGTGTCCCTCAGGATTCGTTTCCAGCTATTTGTGATCCTAAATTTTGGCTGCCTCATATGGTTGTCCATGAATTTAAGGCGAAAACCAGATTTCGGCCTTTGCCTGTTAGTCTTTCAGCTGGTACCTACGCTTCACAACCTTCTACCAGTAATGCTCTAAAAAAAACTAAATTCGTCTTTTGACTTGGCTATTCTTACCCACATTCTATTCTTTTACCCACATGCACAACTGATTACGCCTTACACAGTTCTTTTCGTGTCCTATGCAGGCACTATAATAGTCTCTCCCATCTGTTCTTTTCAGAACATACTCTCTCTTTTCTTAAATCTTCCCTTTTAGGTTACCTACGGGAAGTCTCTGACCACTTACAGCTGTGAGTAGGGGTATAGCTTGCCGGACTGGCAAATAAACGTTCCCCCATCGGGTCATTGATTTCCCATTCTATATCTATCATCTTCTTTTATTTTTATTTATCTCCCTATTCAGGTGTAGAGACTATTGACGTCACTGACCACACTTGGCTGTAATTCGGGGCATAGCTAGCCGGACGGGCAAATAAAATACTCCCATCGGGTCGGTGTCGTTTTTAGTTTTTTATGTAATTTCTATTAGGCTTTTCTATTCTTTTAAAATTAATTATCTTGAAATGTTTTATATTTTAGGCGACAGCATTGCTTGTCATAATATATAAATAAATAAAAATAAAATAAACTTAGATGTCCTCTGCCAGTACTGGTTCCTAAATCCCCTATGCCTGACTGGATCAGTCAATCCGTTGCTGATCTTAAGCACACTAATAAACTCAAGCGTCTGAGCAAAACGAAGAATTTGGACACTCCCTCTACAGTGCCCGTTAATAAAACTGGAAATTTGGCATCTGTGAAGAGAAAGCCTCCTTCTCCTCCTCCTGGTAGCAAGTCACAAAAAAATGCCCCTATGGCTTATGCTGGGCATGGCAACAGTTTTGCTCTGCTATCGTCTGACGAAAACGCTGATACGGATGTGGATTCGCTTGAAACTACTGCGGCCAACGCTGCTCCACTACTTTCCTCTGGACAACCTGTTATGACTAGAAATGACGTTGATGACCCTTGAGCCCAAGCTGCTTATCGCATCCAGGATACCCCTCGTGCCCAAATTGCTCCTCGTACCCGGCCACCCCCTTTTATAATCGAAGGACTTACTGGCCTTCGAGATATCACTAACATGGTTAAATCCGTGACTAATAAATTCAAGCTTAAGAATATCGGCAGTTCTTCAGCCAGGCTCATCGTTGAGGATGGCGGTTCGTATCGCAAAATCAGGAGCTCTTTCAGACCAACATTCCCTATACCTCTTGGCAACCAAAAGAGGAGCGTTCGTTTAGGGTGGTTGCCCGTGGATTGCATTCGGAAACTGACAAGCCATAAAATAATAATCATAATCATGCTGGAAGCTATCGTGGGTGTCCTGCTTACCAAGAAGCCGTTAGCAGACGCAAAGGTAGCGCTGCTGCCAGGAAAGCCTTCCCCCCCCCCCCGCGACGCCTAGCCCAATCTCCCATGCAACGTACTAATGTCGGGTATTTTTCGAACAAAGATCACCTTGCTCAGAGCCTAAGTCGCCATCAGCAGCAGACTGATCGCGCTGGCTTCTCGGCCATCCCCGATTAAGACCCTGCTCAATGGCCTAGTTTGGGTAGCCCTGTAGTGTCGAGAGCTCCCACCCGCCCTCTATCTGCTGCTATTCCTCGCCATGATGTCATCAGCGCTCTGCATAAACATCATCATTCTATCAGAAAAGCCTCTGGAAGGTAGCGCCTCTAACTGGCTGCCACAAATTTGTTTCTTTGGAATGACATGGGCCGAACTCGAGGAATTGTTTTTGCAACAATGGCAATGAAACTCCAGCAGCTACGGATTTTAATGTTCTCAATGGTAGTCCAAAAGGCGGGGAGTGCCTTTCTTTGTATGGAATTCAATTAATATCGACCCTAATGGCAAAATGCAAGTCAATGACTACTGAAGAAATAGCCGTGTCTGTTGTGGTGGCGCATGCTGCCCATACCGATACTAAACTGCAACGTACGGTTTATACAACCAACATCAAAACACGTAACGAATTGCAAAATGAGCTGCGGGCATTTGCTTTTGGTAAAAGAAAAGAGCGTCATATTGAGGAGCATTCTGCAGGCAAAAGAACGCATACACGCATCAATTAAATGTCACTTCTGCGGAAAAATGGGTCACAATGGGCCGTTCGGCCAACGTTTATCCTCAACAAGGATCTAATCTAAATTCTAGCCGTTCATCCGACGGTAAGAGTAGAGAAATTACTTGTTACAAGTGTGGCGCTCCTGGACACATTGCATCGGCTTGTACTGGACGACAGCAACTACCACTCAAAATAAAATAGATGAGAAACGTGTAAACTTATGTCATGTGGCCAACCCAATTGGTACTCTGATCTCATCTGGTGAGTCATACCCATTCTGTTTTGATTCGGGAGCCGAGTGTTTACTTATAAAGGAATCTGTGTCTTAGCGATTCTCAGGCCCACGAGTCAATAATGTTGTAGTTTTAAAGGTAGTTTTTTTTTACAAATTATGTCAAATGTCAATTTCAGTGGAAATTCTCTTGAGGTTCTTTTTCATGTAGTTCTTTACAGTTACATTAATTATGATATTATAATTGGTCGAGAAATTTTAACTCAGAACTTTGGTGTTAAGATAACAATTAATACGTTCGAACTATATAAGACAAAATCTGTGTACATCCTTTCTGCTTTGAATAATCGTGACAGTCTTGCCAATATTGATACCGAATTGTGTGGTGTGGATAAATCAAGAGAGATTTTAGATGCATTTTCAAACGCATTTATACGAGCCCTAAAGACTATTAATTGGCACGGTATGTTGGGCCAATTTGAGTATTTAACCCCATGCCTTTCGGGTTAAAAAACGCTGCCTCTGTGTTCCAACGTACGGTAAGCGTTAGGTGAGTGTTAGGTGAGCTTGCCCATTCATATTTCGTCGTGTATATAGACGATATTATGATAACTTCACAAACAAAAGAGGAAGCCTTTGCGAGATTGCAGACGGTACTGAAAATTTTTTTTCAGGCTGGCCTTTCATTCAACGTGGCTAAATGTTCTTTTTTAAAATCAAGTGTTGAGTATCATCTATGATTTCTGATCGTGAGTTTCTTGTAGTTCTTGGTGACTTTAATAACGCCGGAACTACCTGGATTTCAAGTCCGGATTCTAGCGTGTTAACTCCCACATCTCAACACGATTTTATTGGAAGTTTATTTGGGATGTCATTGTGTCAAATCAATGATATCCCAAATTCTTCACATAAAATGCTTGATCTTGTTTTTGCCTTGGATTCCTCATTCTATTCTGTCTCCCGTACTGTCTCCACTCCTGAAGATCCTTATCACCCGACTTTGGAGGTGTTGATTGACTTACCAGCCAGGGTGCCATGCCCAGGTAGGAAACCTGCTGAGCGAGTTCGTCAATTTCGGAAAACCGATTATACTAAACTCGCTCAGCTTCTATCCCAAACTGACTGGTCTCAGATTTACTTGTCTAGAGACATGGATAGAGTAATTTAATTTTACTCTACTTTGGTTGCCCGATCTAGATTCTCTATACTTAATACAGAATGCAATAATAACTACCTTAGCAGCTGTTGGTTACAGTTTCAGCGGGATCCTAAAAGGTTTTATAATTTCGTTAATGTGAAGCGTAGGTCATCGACACTTCCATCAACCGTATTTTTTTTGAAAAAACGACAGCTGACTCTGTTCAGGCTATTGCCGTTCTTTTTCATGAGTTTTTTCAAATGACTTATAGTTTACAACCTTATCAAATGGTTTCGCCTTATCCTTATCAAGTTAATAACTCCATTTGCATTTTTGGACCCTCAATAACTGAAAGTTCGCTTCTACGTGATCTAAAAGCCATTAAGCCCGTATTTTCACCGGGACCTGATGGAGCACCAGGCTGCGTGCTCAAGTACTGTGCTGAAGGTATTTTTAAGCCATTATTTCTTCTTTTTAAACTGTCCGTGGAGTTGTGCTCTTTAACCATTATTTGGAAAGAATCATTTATAATTGCACTCCATAAAAAAGGAAACAAGTCTAATGTTGAAAACTATAGAGGTATTTCTAAGTTGTCTGCTATTCCTAACATTTTTGAGAAATTAATAACTTTTCAACTTCAACATTTATGTAGATTCATAATTTCACCCTGCCAACACGGGTTTGTGAAATATAGATATACTACCACTAACCTATTGGAATTCACATCTCTTGTCATAAAAGGATTTCTAACCAAAATGCAAACAGATGTTATTTACACTGATTTCAGTAAGGCTTTTGATTCTGTTAATCAATCTCTTTTAGTTCACAAACTTCATCTTCTGGGATTTCCATTTGGAAATTATATTATATATACTTAATTCTTTGGATCTCCACTTATTTAACTCTTGGAACCCAAAAGGTTTATTTCAAAGGCTTTGTCTCTAAGTCTGTTCAAGTTACTTCCGGAGTACCACAAGGAAGTCATCTTGGCCCCTTATTATTTACTCTGTTCATAAATGACCTTCCTTCTGTTGTAAATCACTCTTGGGTGCTGATGTATGCCGATGATGTTAAACTTTGTCTGTCATCTACTGATTTCTTATCTGGTCAAAGGTTGCAATCTGATCTTGACAGTTTGCAAGCCTGGTGTCGGGTAAATTTATTAAATCTTAATTGTAGTAAATGTAACGTAATGTCCTTTTACAGGCCTTTTTTTTAACAATTATATTCTTAATGGTAAGCCGCTTGTTCGAATTGAGTCGGTGGATGATTTGGGTATCCTTTTAGATTCCAAGCTTAAATTTGACGAACATATCTTTTTTACCGTTAATCGTGCCTTTGGTGTCCTGGGTTTCATTAAGCGTTGGTCTAAAGAATTTAACGATCCCTACATTACTAAACTCTTTATACTTCTCTTGTTCGACCCATTCTTGAATATGGGTCTTGTATTTGGTGTCCCCAGTACAAGGTTCATAAGGATAGAATAGAATCGGTACAAAAATCGGCACAGGGGTCTTAACTGGAATCCTAATACTCACTTGCCTTCTTATAGTAGTAGACTTTCACTAATAAATCTTCCTTTTCTTTCTGATCGTAGAACCATGCTTGGTGCAATTTTTTTACACAAACTAATTAATGGCGAAATTGATTCTTCTGAGTTAATCGGCCAAATTAGTTTTGCAGTTCCGATCAGAAATTCTAGATACTTTCTTCCTCTTAGTCTGCAAGCTTGTAATACGAACTATGCTATTCATAACCCTTTTCGTATTCTATGTTCTAATTATAACAACCTTAATCATTTAATATGTAATGCTAGTTCTATTTCCTTACTCAGAACTTCACTTTTATGTTATCTGTGTAATCTATAGTTTTTTGTCTATTGTTTAATTTATGTATAACTTTTATTTAGTTTTTTCTTATTTATTTGTTCCGCGATCTTCGTTACCGCACGTTATGCGCGCGCCCCTCGGTCTGTTGGGCGGGAGGTGGGTTGCATTTTGCCTGGGTCCGCGCGTTAACAAGCCGGTGCTTGGTGTCGTTTGGGTCACTTGAATGTACTGCCCGTTTAGTACATTAACGTGAGAAAGTATCTTGGTTTTCAAGTTAGAGATGGTGAAATTCGACTAAGCCCAAGTAAAATAAACGCGTTGCGTTGCTTACCTCCACCGCAGTCTGTTACCCGAGTTAAGAAATTCATAGGTCTAGCGTCATATTTTCGACAATTTGAACCTAAGTTCTCTGAAACAATGAAATCATTGTATGGTCTCACCTGCAAAAATAAAATTTTGCAGTGGAAATCCGAACTTGAGCAAATACGTCAAATAGTTATAAAAACACTGACAGCTGAGCCTGTACTTGTAATATTTGATCCCCAGTATCCTATAGAACTGCACACAGATGCCAGTATGGATGGCTATGGAGCTATTCTTCTCCATAAAATTGACAATAAGCCTCGTGTCATCGAGTATTTTAGTAAGCAAACATCCTCTACTGAATCTCGATACCATTCTTACGAGCTCGAAACGTTAGCTGTATATAACTCGATGAAACATTTCCGACACTATTTGCATGGGCATTTTACTGTTTTTACCGATTGCAATTCACTGAAAGCTACGAGAAATAAAATTGATCTCACGCCAAGAGTTCATCGGTGGTGGGCATACATGCAGTCGTTTGACTTCGATATCAAATACAGACCGGTAGCCAAAATGGCTCACGTCCATTTCCTCTCCCTTCGGGAACATAGTATAAAAAGATTCAGAGACGTCGTCAATTATTTAAAAATTCAAAATAATGAATTTGGGGAGAATGTGGCCAAGACTTACGAACTACGCTCAAAAATGCTTTTTCGTAAAATCCAAAGAAACGGTAAAACTAGGTGTCTTCCATTTGGCCCTAGATCCTTCGGTGGTCTGTAGTAAATCATGTCCATGGGGCTATTGTGCATCTTGGTTGGGAAAAAACGTTGTACACAATGTTTGAATTTTATTGGTTTGAGAATATGGCAAAGTAAGTTCGTAAATTCGTAGATAATTGCATTACTTGTAAACTGACCAAACCTCCATCTGGAAAGTTACCAATTGAACTTCACCCTATACCCAAGGTATACATTCCATGGCATACGATACATGCCGATATCACTGGTAAATTAAGTGGAAAAAAAGTATCAGAAGGAGTATAATATAGTTAAAATAG
This sequence comes from Hirtodrosophila confusa, assembly GCA_035043065.1. Taxonomy (NCBI): domain Eukaryota; kingdom Metazoa; phylum Arthropoda; class Insecta; order Diptera; family Drosophilidae; genus Hirtodrosophila; species Hirtodrosophila confusa. The sequence goes on from JAWNNI010000202.1 coordinate 310,620, forward strand.
ACGCGGTTACTAAATTTGTTTACTTATACCACACCATAAATATCAATAGCGAACGTTGTATATACGATGTAAAGTCAGCAATATCACTATTTGGCGTACCAACACGAATCATTGCTGACCAGGGTAGATCTTTTACTGGAACTAGTTTTAGTGAGTTTTGTTCTATGCAAAAAATAGAATTACACTTGGTAGCAACAGGCGCCAGTCGCGCAAATGGGCCGGTAGAATGCGGTTTGAGTTTATTGAAACGCATGTTAACCGCTGTCGAAAGTAGCCAACGATCTTGGCAAGACGCCTTAGGCGAAATACAACTAACAATAAATTGTACAATTAACCGCATAACTGAATCTAGTCCTCTAGAATTACTTATTGGAAAAGAGGCGAGGCCATTTAATATGTTACCCATAGTTAAAGAGGACAATAAAGTTGATATAAATTTTGTAAGGAAAATGGCGGAAAAAAAACATAAGTAAGAACGCTTTACTAGAAGAAGATCGATATGTCTTGAAGTCTTTAGTAAATAAGCGAACTTATAAGTACTTGCATGAAGCTCTGAGAAGTATGCCGAAAGAAGATATTCCCAAAGTATTGGACATGTGTGATGATAGTGAAAACGTTGAAAGAGACGTTGAAGATATGTTGGTGGATTCCAATGAGAATGAAAGCGTTGAAACAGACGTCATAGATGAGTTGGTGGATTCCAACTACAAAGGGAATTGATAGATTTCAATGCGGTATTCCAAACATCAGACTTTTGGGTCAAGCCGAAATGCTTAGTCGTCCGCGCTAATGGGTACACGAGTTAATGTGTTGACTTGTTTATTGCCTGGCGACTATCATTTCGGTAACAGACTATTTTGGTGAGTGTCCTCGATACGTAATAACATGAGCCTTTGGGAATTATCTGTCGAATGGGTACCTAGAGAACTTACGAACTGCGAACTGCGCTCTGCTAATAGTTTGATTAGTTTAAAAACAAAAAAAAAAAAAACATAAAATTCATTAATCAAAGCTAAAATATGGACGGTTGATGTTACGCGTTCATTTGATGATCTTTTCAGACTAAGCTTTACATAATCTGCTATGTTGTTTTGAAAAATTTCGTAACACACGAGGACGTGTAATGATCAGGAAGGCCGTCTACCTTCTGTCTTAAACGAGCCCAACAGAGTTGTCTGTTCTGCGTAGCCTCAGCCCGACAATGCGATAGAGCGAGAGAAACATAATGTGTAACTCAGGGGCGTCAGGAAGACGCGTGTCGAGACTGCATGTATCGCACGAGCAAATTTGTGCAATTCGAGTTAGTTGAAAATTGAAGCTGAACAAAGTGGCTTAAAAATGTCGATGCTGAGGAAACGTAAGGCTTGCGCCACGATGCCGGAAGCGCAAGAGGATGAGCTGGTGGAATTAGAAACCCAAACCACGACATATACATAACATTTAGCTCCTAAAGGAATGATCGATCAAAAAGTAGATTTTGCAAGAAAACCGTTTTATTTCAAAAGATATTGCATACAAATCCTAATATTTATTAATTCTGCGCACTCCTTAATAATTCGGTAAAGTTTTATTTATATGTTTCGACTTTATAATATACTAGCTGGTAATATCCCGGCCTTGCCCGGCGAAATATTTAAATGCACTTTGCATTATGTTGAATTTGACTACTTTCGTCAACCGTAAGAAATACACAAAAATAGCGTATCACAATTTTCCCTCCCGTGGGGGTAGGAGACCATATAAATGCTTAGTGACTGTGTAGGGCTATGTCAATGACTTTGAAGCAGATTTAACTAAACAAATAATCTCACTCATTTGACATTAGCCCCCATTTCCCGCCCGGGCCGACGGGAGGGCGTATTCTTTTAAAATATTTTTGATAAAGATGGAAGAATAATATTAACATCTACTAACATGGTGGGAAAGTCTGCTTTTAATTCAAGTGAATTTTTAAAACAATTATTTCTCAAAATTCAAGAGTCAAAAATTTGGTACTGTCAAATATCATCCGACCGCCACATGTATCGATAACCTTTCATTATATCGATGCGAATGTGAATGTGTGTGCATGCTGCTGGGCCGACTTACTACATAATAACAAAAATGTTAATTTGTACTAAATCTCCCCAGCAGCATTCACATTATATTACCTAATAATGTACATAATTAATTGAAAAGCAACCTTGAGTCAATTTTTAGGCGTGCCCTCCGATCCACCTTTGACTCCTCAATATATAGATGCTTTGCCAATGTTGTCTTTTTCATGTATTTCAGGTGTTACTTCTGTGCCTCCTTCGCCGTCTTCAATTGAGATTGCTATAACCCCAATTGTTCAATCTATCCCTTTGGATATGTCTTTTCCCTCTTCGACTTCCCCAATTGAGATTTCCGTAGCCCCCGTTGTTGAACCTGTTTCAAATAGTATTTCCATTGCTCCGTCGACATTAGATCCTGCTGTAAAAATTCCTTCGCCATTGATTGAAATTCCTTCAGCCCCAATTGTGCATACTGATCCGAGTGATAATGTAGTTCGAGTTATTTCCAAGCGTAATGGTAAAACGTCGAGCAATCCTGCTCCTAATGATAACAGCAATACTTCTGCTCTTTCAACTGTTCCTGTTACCCTCACAGTTGTTGCCCCGCGTAGGCAAGTTTTTGTCTCAAGGCTTTCATCGGACACCACTTGCGAATCCATAGCATCGTATATTGCTAGTAAATCTTCAGCTAGTGTGTCTATTTCCAAATTTAATTTTTCCACACCTCGTGAAATCTCTCTTTCAAAACTAGTGTCCCTCAGGATTCGTTTCCAACTATTTGTGATCCTAAATTTTGGCTGCCTCATATGGTTGTCCATGAATTTAAGGCGAAAACCAGATTTCGGCCTTTGCCTGTTAGTCTTTCAGCTGGTACCTCCGCTTCACAACCTTCTACCAGTAATGCTCCAAAAAAAACTAAATTCGTCTTTTGACTTGGCTATTCTTACCCACATTCTATTCTTTTACCCACATGCACAACTGATTACGCCTTACACAGTTCTTTTCGTGTCCTATGCAGGCACTATAATAGTCTCTCCCATCTGTTCTTTTCAGAACATACTCTCTCTTTTCTTAAATCTTCCCTTTTAGGTTACCTACGGGAAGTCTCTGACCACTTACAGCTGTGAGTAGGGGTATAGCTTGCCGGACTGGCAAATAAACGTTCCCCCATCGGGTCATTGATTTCCCATTCTATATCTATCATCTTCTTTTATTTTTATTTATCTCCCTATTCAGGTGTAGAGACTATTGACGTCACTGACCACACTTGGCTGTAATTCGGGGCATAGCTAGCCGGACGGGCAAATAAAATACTCCCATCGGGTCGGTGTCGTTTTTAGTTTTTTATGTAATTTCTATTAGGCTTTTCTATTCTTTTAAAATTAATTATCTTGAAATGTTTTATATTTTAGGCGACAGCATTGCTTGTCATAATATATAAATAAATAAAAATAAAATAAACTTAGATGTCCTCTGCCAGTACTGGTTCCTAAATCCCCTATGCCTGACTGGATCAGTCAATCCGTTGCTGATCTTAAGCACACTAATAAACTCAAGCGTCTGAGCAAAACGAAGAATTTGGACACTCCCTCTACAGTGCCCGTTAATAAAACTGGAAATTTGGCATCTGTGAAGAGAAAGCCTCCTTCTCCTCCTCCTGGTAGCAAGTCACAAAAAAATGCCCCTATGGCTTATGCTGGGCATGGCAACAGTTTTGCTCTGCTATCGTCGGACGAAAACGCTGATACGGATGTGGATTCGCTTGAAACTACTGCGGCCAACGCTGCTCCACTACTTTCCTCTGGACAACCTGTTATGACTAGAAATGACGTTGATGACCCTTGAGCCCAAGCTGCTTATCGCATCCAGGATACCCCTCGTGCCCAAATTGCTCCTCGTACCCGGCCACCCCCTTTTATAATCGAAGGACTTACTGGCCTTCGAGATATCACTAACATGGTTAAATCCGTGACTAATAAATTCAAGCTTAAGAATATCGGCAGTTCTTCAGCCAGGCTCATCGTTGAGGATGTCGATTCGTATCGCAAAATCAGGAGCTCTTTCAGACCAACATTCCCTATACCTCTTGGCAACCAAAAGAGGAGCGTTCGTTTAGGGTGGTTGCCCGTGGATTGCATTCGGAAACTGACAAGCCAGACATTGCTGACAACCTTACTGCCCTGGACCATAAGGTTCGAAATATCCACAATGCTACGTCAAGAACTTCCAGTAAAAAACTCAATCTATTCTTTATCGAGCTCGAACCTGGCGTGAACAATAAGACAATATATGATGTCAAGATCATCAATCACCAAGTTGTCACGTTTGAGCCGCCCAACAGACGTGAGGACGTTCCTAGATGCTTCCGTTGTCAGGGGTTTGGCCATACTCGGACTTACTGCTCGAAGGCAGTTAAATGTGCTAAATGTGGTGGAAATCACGACGCTAAGGAGGAGGGCATATGTGAAGCGGTCACCAAAGAACTCTACTTCTGCATAAAATAATAATCATAATCATGCTGGAAGCTATCGTGGGTGTCCTGCTTACCAAGAATCCGTTAGCAGACGCAAAGGTAGCGCTGCTGCCAGGACAAATTTGTTTCTTTGGAATGACATGGGCCGAACTCGAGGAATTGTTTTTGCAACAATAGCAATGAAACTCCAGCAGCTACGGATTTTAATGTTCTCAATGGTAGTCCAAAAGGCGGGGAGTGCCTTTCTTTGTATGGAATTCGATTAATATCGACCCTAATGGCAAAATGCAAGTCAATGACTACTGAAGAAATAGCCGTGTCTGTTGTGGTGGCGCATGCTGCCCATACCGATACTAAACTGCAACGTACGGTTTATACAACCAACATCAAAACACGTAACGAATTGCAAAATGAGCTGCGGGCATTTGCTTTTGGTAAAAGAAAAGAGCGTCATATTGAGGAGCATTCTGCAGGCAAAAGAACGCATACACGCATCAATTAAATGTCACTTCTGCGGAAAAATGGGTCACAATGGGCCGTTCGGCCAACGTTTATCCTCAACAAGGATCTAATCTAAATTCTAGCCGTTCATCCGACGGTAAGAGTAGAGAAATTACTTGTTACAAGTGTGGCGCTCCTGGACACATTGCATCGGCTTGTACTGGACGACAGCAACTAACCACTCAAAATAAAATAGATGAGAAACGTGTAAACTTATGTCATGTGGCCAACCCAATTGGTACTCTGATCTCATCTGGTGAGTCATACCCATTCTGTTTTGATTCGGGAGCCGAGTGTTTACTTATAAAGGAATCTGTGTCTTAGCGATTCTCAGGCACACGAGTCAATAATGTTGTAGTTTTAAAGGTAGTTTTTTTTTACAAATTATGTCAAATGTCAATTTCAGTGGAAATTCTCTTGAGGTTCTTTTTCATGTAGTTCTTTACAGTTACATTAATTATGATATTATAATTGGTCGAGAAATTTTAACTCAGAACTTTGGTGTTAAGATAACAATTAATACGTTCGAACTATATAAGACAAAATCTGTGTACATCCTTTCTGCTTTGAATAATCGTGACAGTCTTGCCAATATTGATACCGAATTGTGTGGTGTGGATAAATCAAGAGAGATTTTAGATGCATTTTCAAACGCATTTATACGAGCCCTAAAGACTATTAATTGGCACGGTATGTTGGGCCAATTTGAGTATTTAACCCCATGCCTTTCGGGTTAAAAAACGCTGCCTCTGTGTTCCAACGTACGGTAAGCGTTAGGTGAGTGTTAGGTGAGCTTGCCCATTCATATTTCGTCGTGTATATAGACGATATTATGATAACTTCACAAACAAAAGAGGAAGCCTTTGCGAGATTGCAGACGGTACTGAAAATTTTTTTTCAGGCTGGCTTTTCATTCAACGTGGCTAAATGTTCTTTTTTAAAATCAAGTGTTGAGTATCATCTATGATTTCTGATCGTGAGTTTCTTGTAGTTCTTGGTGACTTTAATAACGCCGGAACTACCTGGATTTCAAGTCCGGATTCTAGCGTGTTAACTCCCACATCTCAACACGATTTTATTGGAAGTTTATTTGGGATGTCATTGTGTCAAATCAATGATATCCCAAATTCTTCACATAAAATGCTTGATCTTGTTTTTGCCTTGGATTCCTCATTCTATTCTGTCTCCCGTACTGTCTCCACTCCTGAAGATCCTTATCACCCGACTTTGGAGGTGTTGATTGACTTACCAGCCAGGGTGCCATGCCCAGGTAGGAAACCTGCTGAGCGAGTTCGTCAATTTCGGAAAACCGATTATACTAAACTCGCTCAGCTTCTATCCCAAACTGACTGGTCTCAGATTTACTTGTCTAGAGACATGGATAGAGCAATTTAATTTTACTCTACTTTGGTTGCCCGATCTAGATTCTCTATACTTAATACAGAATGCAATAATACTACCTTACCTACCAACAGCTGGTTGGTTACAGTTTCAGCGGGATCCTAAAAGGTTTTATAATTTCGTTAATGTGAAGCGTAGGTCATCGACACTTCCATCAACCGTATTTTTTTTTAAAAAACGACAGCTGACTCTGTTCAGGCTATTGCCGTTCTTTTTCATGAGTTTTTTCAAATGACTTATAGTTTACAACCTTATCAAATGGTTTCGCCTTATCCTTATCAAGTTAATAACTCCATTTGCATTTTTGGACCCTCAATAACTGAAAGTTCGCTTCTACGTGATCTAAAAGCCATTAAGCCCGTATTTTCACCGGGACCTGATGGAGCACCAGGCTGCGTGCTCAAGTACTGTGCTGAAGGTATTTTTAAGCCATTATTTCTTCTTTTTAAACTGTCCGTGGAGTTGTGCTCTTTAACCATTATTTGGAAAGAATCATTTATAATTGCACTCCATAAAAAAGGAAACAAGTCTAATGTTGAAAACTATAGAGGTATTTCTAAGTTGTCTGCTATTCCTAACATTTTTGAGAAATTAATAACTTTTCAACTTCAACATTTATGTAGATTCATAATTTCACCCTGCCAGCACGGGTTTGTGAAATATAGATATACTACCACTAACCTATTGGAATTCACATCTCTTGTCATAAAAGGATTTCTAACCAAAATGCAAACAGATGTTATTTACACTGATTTCAGTAAGGCTTTTGATTCTGTTAATCAATCTCTTTTAGTTCACAAACTTCATCTTCTGGGATTTCCATTTGGAAATTATATTATATATACTTAATTCTTTGGATCTCCACTTATTTAACTCTTGGAACCCAAAAGGTTTATTTCAAAGGCTTTGTCTCTAAGTCTGTTCAAGTTACTTCCGGAGTACCACAAGGAAGTCATCTTGGCCCCTTATTATTTATAGCCTGTTTCCACGACATCATATTTCCACATTTTTCGTCATATTTTTGATTTTGGAAAAATGTCACATATTTCCTGTAGAAAATCCCATAAGAAAAAAATGACAAATTCGTCATATTTTTAATATGATGCCATTCGCCCCGGCATTTTTTAGTATTTTCTTATCGAACGCACGATGCTTATCGATTAACTGGTGCAAATGTAAACAATGACGAGTTGTGCGCCAAAATTAATTTTTAAAATAAATTGTAAAATGCTTATATCTTAATGTTCCTGTATTTAGTAAGGATGAGGTTAAAAGGGAAGGTTTATCCGGAGGTGCGCCCTCGTACTGGCAACATTTTGTCAAGGTACACCCCCTTTTAGGAGCATTGAAGTTTGTGCACTTCACAGGTGCGCACTCGCAATTTCATTGCAAATTTCTCCCATCTCCGCATCCCAGACATCTTCCAATTGTTCAAAACCGTACGAACACATCGCAACTAAATGCCTATTGATATGCAACTTTGACTTTTTACAGTTCTGCCATTATTTGCCATATTTTTCACTTTTTGTGAAAATTGTCATCAAAACAAGCCGAACAGCTGATTTATTTTGGGCAAATGACAAATTGCACATATGACCGTGGAAACACCATCATCCACATTTTTTAAATGTGACATTTTTCGGCTGTAGTGGAAACAGGCTATTACTCTGTTCATAAATGACCTTCCTTCTGTTGTAAATCACTCTTGGGTGCTGATGTATGCCGATGATGTTAAACTTTGTCTGTCATCTACTGATTTCTTATCTGGTCAAAGGTTGCAATCTGATCTTGACAGTTTGCAAGCCTGGTGTCGGGTAAATTTATTAAATCTTAATTGTAGTAAATGTAACGTAATGTCCTTTTACAGGCCTTTTTTTTAACAATTATATTCTTAATGGTAAGCCGCTTGTTCGAATTGAGTCGGTGGATGATTTGGGTATCCTTTTAGATTCCAAGCTTAAATTTGACGAACATATCTTTTTTACCGTTAATCGTGCCTTTGGTGTCCTGGGTTTCATTAAGCGTTGGTCTAAAGAATTTAACGATCCCTACATTACTAAACTCTTTATACTTCTCTTGTTCGACCCATTCTTGAATATGGGTCTTGTATTTGGTGTCCCCAGTACAAGGTTCATAAGGATAGAATAGAATCGGTACAAAAATCGGCACAGGGGTCTTAACTGGAATCCTAATACTCACTTGCCTTCTTATCGTAGTAGACTTTTACTAATAAATCTTCCTTTTCTTTCTGATCGTAGAACCATGCTTGGTGCAATTTTTTTACACAAACTAATTAATGGCGAAATTGATTCTTCTGAGTTAATCGGCCAAATTAGTTTTGCAGTTCCGATCAGAAATTCTAGATACTTTCTTCCTCTTAGTCTGCAAGCTTGTAATACTAACTATGCTATTCATAACCCTTTTCGTATTCTATGTTCTAATTATAACAACCTTAATCATTTAATATGTAATGCTAGTTCTATTTCCTTACTCAGAACTTCACTTTTATGTTATCTGTGTAATCTATAGTTTTTTGTCTATTGTTTAATTTATGTATAACTTTTATTTAGTTTTTTCTTATTTATCTGTTCCGCGATCTTCGTTACCGCACGTTATGCGGCGCGCCCCTCGGTCTGTTGGGCGGGAGGTGGGTTGCATTTTGCCTGGGTCCGCGCGTTAACAAGCCGGTGCTTGGTGTCGTTTGGGTCACTTGAATGTACTGCCCGTTTAGTACATTAACGTGAGAAAGTATCTTGGTTTTCAAGTTAGAGATGGTGAAATTCGACTAAGCCCAAGTAAAATAAACGCGTTGCGTTGCTTACCTCCACCGCAGTCTGTTACCCGAGTTAAGAAATTCATAGGTCTAGCGTCATATTTTCGACAATTTGAACCTAAGTTCTCTGAAACAATGAAATCATTGTATGGTCTCACCTGCAAAAATAAAATTTTGCAGTGGAAATCCGAACTTGAGCAAATACGTCAAATAGTTATAAAAACACTGACAGCTGAGCATGTACTTGTAATATTTGATCCCCAGTATCCTATAGAACTGCACACAGATGCCAGTATGGATGGCTATGGAGCTATTCTTCTCCATAAAATTGACAATAAGCCTCGTGTCATCGAGTATTTTAGTAAGCAAACATCCTCTACTGAATCTCGATACCATTCTTACGAGCTCGAAACGTTAGCTGTATATAACTCGATGAAACATTTCCGACACTATTTGCATGGGCATTTTACTGTTTTTACCGATTGCAATTCACTGAAAACTACGAGAAATAAAATTGATCTCACGCCAAGAGTTCATCGGTGGTGGGCATACATGCAGTCGTTTGACTTCGATATCAAATACAGACCGGGAGCCAAAATGGCTCACGTCCATTTCCTCTCCTTCGGGAACATAGTATAAAAAGATTCAGAGACGTCGTCAATTATTTAAAAATTCAAAATAATGAATTTGGGGAGAATGTGGCCAAAACTTACGAACTACGCTCAAAAATGCTTTTTCGTAAAATCCAAAGAAACGGTAAAACTAGGTGTCTTCCATTTGGCCCTAGATCCTTCGGTGGTCTGTAGTAAATCATGTCCATGGGGCTATTGTGCATCTTGGTTGGGAAAAAACGTTGTACACAATGTTTGAATTTTATTGGTTTGAGAATATGGCAAAGTAAGTTCGTAAATTCGTAGATAATTGCATTACTTGTAAACTGACCAAACCTCCATCTGGAAAGTTACCAATTGAACTTCACCCTATACCCAAGGTATACATTCCATGGCATACGATACATGCCGATATCACTGGTAAATTAAGTGGAAAAAAAGTATCAGAAGGAGTATAATATAGTTAAAATAGACGCGGTTACTAAATTTGTTTACTTATACCACACCATAAATATCAATAGCGAACGTTGTATATACGATGTAAAGTCAGCAATATCACTATTTGGCGTACCAACACGAATCATTGCTGACCAGGGTAGATCTTTTACTGGAACTAGTTTTAGTGAGTTTTGTTCTATGCAAAAAATAGAATTACACTTGGTAGCAACAGGCGCCAGTCGCGCAAATGGGCCGGTAGAATGCGGCTTGAGTTTATTGAAACGCATGTTAACCGCTGTCGAAAGTAGCCAACGATCTTGGCAAGACGCCTTAGGCGAAATACAACTAACAATAAATTGTACAATTAACCGCATAACTGAATCTAGTCCTCTAGAATTACTTATTGGAAAAGAGGCGAGGCCATTTAATATGTTACCCATAGTTAAAGAGGACAATAAAGTTGATATAAATTTTGTAAGGAAAATGGCGGAAAAAAAACATAAGTAAGAACGCTTTACTAGAAGAAGATCGATATGTCTTGAAGTCTTTAGTAAATAAGCGAACTTATAAGTACTTGCATGAAGCTCTGAGAAGTATGCCGAAAGAAGATATTCCCAAAGTATTGGACATGTGTGATGATAGTGAAAACGTTGAAAGAGACGTTGAAGATATGTTGGTGGATTCCAATGAGAATGAAAGCGTTGAAACAGACGTCATAGATGAGTTGGTGGATTCCAACTACAAAGGGAATTGATAGATTTCAATGCGGTATTCCAGACATCAGACTTTTGGGTCAAGCCGAAATGCTTAGTCGTCCGCGCTAATGGGTACACGAGTTAATGTGTTGACTTGTTTGTTGCCTGGCGACTATCATTTCGGTAACAGCCTATTTTGGTGAGTGTCCTCGATACGTAATAACATGAGCCTTTGGGAATTATCTGTCGAATGGTTACCTAGAGAACTTACGAACTGCGAACTGCGCTCTGCTAATAGTTTGATTAGTTTAAAAACAAAAAAAAAAAAAACATAAAATTCATTAATCAAAGCTAAAATATGGACGGTTGATGTTACGCGTTCATTTGATGATCTTTTCAGACTAAGCTTTACATAATCTGCTATGTTGTTTTGAAAAATTTCGTAACACACGAGGACGTGTAATGATCAGGAAGGCCGTCTACCTTCTGTCTTAAACGAGCCCAACAGAGTTGTCTGTTCTGCGTAGCCTCAGCCCGACAATGCGATAGAGCGAGAGAAACATAATGTGTAACTCAGGGGCGTCAGAAAGACGCGTGTCGAGACTGCATGTATCGCACGAGCAAATTTGTGCAATTCGAGTTAGTTGAAAATTGAAGCTGAACAAAGTGGCTTAAAAATGTCGATGCTGAGGAAACGTAAGGCTTGCGCCACGATGCCGGAAGCGCAAGAGGATGAGCTGGTGGAATTAGAAACCCAAACCACGACATATACATAACATTTAGCTCCTAAAGGAATGATCGATCAAAAAGTAGATTTTGCAAGAAAACCGTTTTATTTCAAAAGATATTGCATACAAATCCTAATATTTATTAATTCTGCGCACTCCTTAATAATTCGGTAAAGTTTTATTTATATGTTTCGACTTTATAATATACTAGCTGGTAATATCCCGGCCTTGCCCGGCGAAATATTTAAATGCACTTTGCATTATGTTGAATTTGACTACTTTCGTCAACCGTAAGAAATACACAAAAATAGCGTATCACAATTTTCCCTCCCGTGGGGGTAGGAGACCATATAAATGCTTAATGACTGTGTAGGGCTATGTCAATGACTTTGAAGCAGATTTAACTAAACAAATAATCTCACTCATTTGACATTAGCCCCCATTTCCCGCCCGTGCCGACGGGAGGGCGTATTCTTTTAAAATATTTTTTATTCCAATAAAAACTGCTATAACCCCAATTGTTCAATCTATCCCTTTGGATATGTCTTCTTCCTCTTCGACTTCCCCAAATTGAGATTTCCGTAGCCCCCGTTGTTGAACCTGTTTCAAATAGTATTTCCATTGCTCCGTCGACAGTAGATCCTGCTGTAAAAATTCCTTCGCCATTGATTGAAATTCCTTCAGCCCCAATTGTGCATACTGATCCGAGTGATAATGTAGTTCGAGTTATTTCCAAGCGTAATGGTAAAACGTCGAGCAATCCTGCTCCTAATGATAACAGCAATACTTCTGCTCTTTCAACTGTTCCTGTTACCCTCACAGTTGTTGCCCCGCGTAGGCAAGTTTTTGTCTCAAGGCTTTCATCGGACACCACTTGCGAATCCATAGCATCGTATATTGCTAGTAAATCTTCAGCTAGTGTGTCTATTTCCAAATTTAATTTTTCCACACCTCGTGAAATCTCTTCTTTCAAAACTAGTGTCCCTCAGGATTCGTTTCCAACTATTTGTGATCCTAAATTTTGGCTGCCTCATATGGTTGTCCATGAATTTAAGGCGAAAACCAGATTTCGGCCTTTGCCTGTTAGTCTTTCAGCTGGTACCTCCGCTTCACAACCTTCTACCAGTAATGCTCCAAAAAAAACTAAATTCGTCTTTTGACTTGGCTATTCTTACCCACATTCTATTCTTTTACCCACATGCACAACTGATTACGCCTTACACAGTTCTTTTCGTGTCCTATGCAGGCACTATAATAGTCTCTCCCATCTGTTCTTTTCAGAACATACTCTCTCTTTTCTTAAATCTTCCCTTTTAGGTTACCTACGGGAAGTCTCTGACCACTTACAGCTGTGAGTGGGGGTATAGCTTGCCGGACTGGCAAATAAACGTTCCCCCATCGGGTCATTGATTTCCCATTCTATATCTATCATCTTCTTTTATTTTTATTTATCTCCCTATTCAGGTGTAGAGACTATTGACGTCACTGACCACACTTGGCTGTAATTCGGGGCATAGCTAGCCGGACGGGCAAATAAAATACTCCCATCGGGTCGGTGTCGTTTTTAGTTTTTTATGTAATTTCTATTAGGCTTTTCTATTCTTTTAAAATTAATTATCTTGAAATGTTTTATATTTTAGGCGACAGCATTGCTTGTCATAATATATAAATAAATAAAAATAAAATAAACTTAGATGTCCTCTGCCAGTACTGGTTCCTAAATCCCCTATGCCTGACTGGATCAGTCAATCCGTTGCTGATCTTAAGCACACTAATAAACTCAAGCGTCTGAGCAAAACGAAGAATTTGGACACTCCCTCTACAGTGCCCGTTAATAAAACTGGAAATTTGGCATCTGTGAAGAGAAAGCCTCCTTCTCCTCCTCCTGGTAGCAAGTCACAAAAAAATGCCCCTATGGCTTATGCTGGGCATGGCAACAGTTTTGCTCTGCTATCGTCTGACGAAAACGCTGATACGGATGTGGATTCGCTTGAAACTACTGCGGCCAACGCTGCTCCACTACTTTCCTCTGGACAACCTGTTATGACTAGAAATGACGTTGATGACCCTTGAGCCCAAGCTGCTTATCGCATCCAGGATACCCCTCGTGCCCAAATTGCTCCTCGTACCCGGCCACCCCCTTTTATAATCGAAGGACTTACTGGCCTTCGAGATATCACTAACATGGTTAAATCCGTGACTAATAAGGCTTAAGAATATCGGCAGTTCTTTAGCCAGGCTCATCGTTGAGGATGGCGATTCGTATCGCAAAATCATGAGCTCTTTCAGACCAACATTCCCTATACCTCTTGGCAACCAAAAGAGGAGCGTTCGTTTAGGGTGGTTGCCCGTGGATTGCATTCGGAAACTGACAAGCCAGACATTGCTGACAACCTTACTGCCCTGGACCATAAGGTTCGAAATATCCACAATGCTACGTCAAGAACTTCCAGTAAAAAACTCAATCTATTCTTTATCGAGCTCGAACCTGCCGTGAACAATAAGACAATATATGATGTCAAGATCATCAATCACCAAGTTGTCACGTTTGAGCCGCCCAACAGACGTGAGGACGTTCCTAGATGCTTCCGTTGTCAGGGGTTTGGCCATACTCGGACTTGCTGCTCGAAGGCAGTTAAATGTGCTAAATGTGGTGGAAATCACGACGCTAAGGAGGAGGGCATATGTGAAGTGGTCACCAAAGAACTCTACTTCTGCATAAAATAATAATCATAATCATGCTGCAAGCTATCGTGTTTGTCCTGCTTACCAAGAAGCTGTTAGCAGACGCAAAGGTAGCGCTGCTGCCAGGACAGCCCCCCGCGGCGCCCAGCCCATGCAACGTACTAATGTCTGGCATCTTTGTAACCAAGAGCACCCTGCTCAGAGTCTAAGTCGCCATCAGCAGCAGACTGATCGCGCAGCTTCTCGGCCATCCCCGATCAAGACCCTTCTCAATGGCCTAGTTTGGGTAGCCCTGTAGTGTCGAGAGCTCCCACCCGCCCTATATCTGCTGCTATTCCTCGCCATGATGTCATCAGCGCTCTGCCTTAACATCATCAGCCCCTCAGGACCGACAGCTATACCAGATACTCAGCCTGCAGCCTCCAGCAAAAGGATGCGCAATCCCAACCCTTATCTTATCTTTTATATTGACTGGATCGGATGATGACATTACAAATGCAGGTTATAAACACGCTCATGAGTCTTCGCCTGGCCATTTTGCACCATCTCTCCCTCAACCTGCAGCCCTGTTTGCTTTTTCTGCTCCTTCTCAAGTCCATCAGGACTAGTTTTGGGGTCAACATTGCCCTTTGGAACGCCAACGGCCTTAACGATAAAGCGCGTGAACTGGAGATATTTTTCCAAACGAACAAAATTGACATTATGCTTATCAGCGAGACCCACTTTAATAACCGCTCGAACTTCCGAATAGTTGGATATGACCTTCTGCTAGCAAACCAACCCGCCGGCCGCCTGCGTGGAGGAGCAGGCATTTCTCTAACATTACTTACAGCCTTCACTACAAAAATTAGCTCACCCATTTACAATCGGTTGCCGCCATGGTTACCACTGAGCACCGGGACACGCCCAGCAATGGACTGCAAATGAATTCTCTCAACTTTTAGGACAGCTTACTGACAAGTTCATAATAGCCGGCGATTGGAATGCTCATCACTCGCTTTGGGGTTGTTGGCGCTCTTGCAGCAGAGGCTCCACGCTTCATCACTAGCTCTAGGCTCCAAATTCTGGCAACCGGTGGACCTACGCACTTCGCTGGTGACAGAAATAGGAATCCTTTAGCAATTGACTTTGCTGTTTATGCTTATTTTGCCATAAGTGAGTGTTATGAGCTCTCCTCGGATCACTTGCCGCTCATAATACACTTCTCTGCTGAGGTCTCCACCTATAGTGGCAAGCCCCGGCTTCTCCCTCGAGGCTCTAATATTCATTTGTTCAGAAGCAAACTGGCTTCAATATTAGCTGACGACCCACCATGTCTGACTACGACGATTGGCATTGACGAAGCTGCTGTGGAGTTGGTCCGCAAAATTCATAATGCTGCTGCTGCCTCCATGGTCAACCAGTGGAATACTCTCGCTTCTGGATCAGTTCGGGCTCCTTTAAAACCCGAGATTCTGGCCCTCGTCAGACGTAAACGCGAGCTAAGACGACGATGGATGCGTACTCGCCACCTTTTGGATCGGGATGAATTTAAGACTGCTACCACTTTATTACGCAAGGCGCTCTATTGGGCTAGGTCCGATTTTTTCGTAGAGAAGATACGCTTGATAGACCCTGACCAGGACAGAGGATATGTGCACTCGTGGTCTTAAAAGGCAACCCATCAGAAGGTTTTACTTACTGCGGAGAGATGGAACCTGGGCCAAGTCAGAAGCGGACATTGCTGAGGAGTTTGCTAGTGACCTTGCTGAGAGGTTCACTCCATTTGACCTGGAAACTGAAGAGGAGGTGGATATAACTACCACTTTCGCTGGAATTATCCCTGGCCCGACCATTTCAATGCCTCCAATCGATGTGCCAGAAATAGTCCAACAAATTAAACGTCTTAAGGCCAGTAAAGCTCCTGGATTTGACGGCCTGAATGGTAAGACCATAAAATCCCTCCCGGATGAAGCTATCGCAGCATTTGCGAATATTTTTAATACCATGCTCCAGCTCTGTCACACTCCGCTCCATTGGAAAACGGCGCTCATTGTAAGAAGGGGCTGAATCACCACTCGCCCGATTCCATCCGCCCCATTAGCCTTCTTCGAACATTCTCTAAGATGCTTGAGAGATTGCTTCTGCGCAGGCTAATAAACATCGATGCCTTCGAGCTTGCCCTTCCCAACCATCAATTTGGGTTCAGAAGTAGACATAGTGCCATAGAGCAAGTGCACCGGGTCACCAACCATATTTTGGAAGCTTTTGAGCGGGGAAAATACTGCTCGGCCGTCTTCTTGGATGTGAAGCAGGCGTTCGACCGAGTCTGGCACGTGGACCTCTTGTTCAAGCTGACTCCGCTCTTCTCACCAGATCTACTCCTCCTTCTAGGATCATCCTTATTCTTATTTGGACGAACATTTTTTGTAGAAATACGGGATTCTAAGTCGTCTATTAAGACGATTTCGGCTGGATTCCCCCAAGGTAGCGTGTTGGGTCCTGTGTTGTACACGATTTACACCTCAGATCTTCCGTTTCCAATTTGCCGTCGTACTTTGACTGACGCCTATGAGGATGACACGGCCTCCTCGCTACCAGCTTGCTCATTGGGGCATTAACCTTTGGGGCACGGCATGTAACACATCAATCCAACGGATCGAGTCATGCCAAAGCAAATTTCTCCGGAGAATTGTGGAGCCTTCCTATAACGCTCCCTATAGACAGATTGTATAATCTCTCCAGAGAATCGAGTGTTTGGTGAGGATAAATTTATAAACAAAAAAGTGTTTCATATAAAAAAATAATTCTTCGATCCATCATTCCTATGTTATAGTGGTCCGATCTGGCCGGCTTCGACATATGTACTGCCTGCAGCGAAAGAAAGGGTCTGTGCCAAGTTTTATTACGATAGCTAAGAAACTGATAGACTAGTTCGCATAGAAGCAGACGGACATCGCTATATCGACTCGGCTATTCATGCTGATTCAGAATATATATTCTTTGTTGGGTCGAAATCGTCTCCTTCAGTTCTCTGCTAGAATATTCTTCGGCTAAGCGCCTAACCAGGGTAGCGCAGACCAGCTGGTAATAACATAACATAACATAGACGCACAAACGCACTCATTGCACTCATTTGTAGCTTCACTTTTGCCGCCTCCTCTAGCCACTTTGGTTCGGATGCAGTTGATCTTGAATTCAGAATTCAATGTGAAATTATCTATCGTTTCGAATTGTTCGTCTAGGAATGAAATTATAACAAACGGCAAGCACGTAGGCATGTCGTTTGACTTAATCAAACCCACTTTTTCGTGCCACAAACATTGTTAATAATTTGCCAATAAGCCCCAAAATTATATTTGCTTTAAACAGAAGCAGTGTTCGTGTGATTTGTTTTGAATTATAAAATATATAAAATGGGTAAAACATGGGTACTAGATCTGTGCAAATGTATGTAACAGGCAGCAGGAGACATTTCGATATCTCATCATCGACCCTATATTTTACATATATTCTTGATCAGTATCAAAAGAAACTTCGATTTGGTCATGTCCGTCCGTATGTATGAACGCGTGGATCTCAGCAACTATATGAGCTAGAGACACCAACTTTGGAATGTCGGTTCGTGTATAGCAGGTGCAGATCAAGTTTGTTTCAGATTTCAGATATCTTCCCGCTCCCTCACAAATCGATAAAAACGATTTGTGACGACAATTTAAAGTATATATAGACTGGGATTTGTCGTGTATAATACTTGGGTCATTCTCAATATACTGAAAAAATTTCAAGTCGATTGGATCATAAACACGGAAGTAATTTACGAATGAAGATTCAGTAGTGCAATGCGGGGGGAATAAAATAAACACATATCTTAGTAACATTAAAACAATAAAATTTGTAGTCCGAGTACCTTGAATCATCAAATTTAGCATACAAAATAATATAAACCTTCTTGACAGATTTCACTCGAAAAATTGTGTAAGTATAGAATGACCTTTTATGAAGAAAATGAGATACAAACAAACCAAATCCTGGGTAGGGTTTACATTTCTAATTATTTAAAGACTAATAAAGCATGTACAAGCTACTACTAGATTTCATCAGATGTCATAACAGTAATTTGGTATTTTGTATTTGGCGCTTCCCATTCGCGAGGTAGCTACCGACCAAATCAAAGTGAGTATACGTGTGTAAAAATAGCCAGGATTTGACTACACTAAAAGCTCTCCTTCACCATCGTCGCGATTGCACACATCTTTAACCGCATTCTTCGAATATACTATATACCATACTACACCATTATTGAGTCATTTCTAGACCAACGCACCTTTGTGGATGTCAAAGGTGAGTTCTTCGACTTACAAGGTGTATTAGCAGGAGTCCCTCATGGTAGTGTACTTGGACCTGTTTTATAAACACTCTTCACAGCTGATCTCCCTTCGCCCAACCGGACACTCATCGATAACGGCGATAGAATGATGATTGCAACCTAAGCAGATGACACCGCCGAATCAAGTTTAGCTCCTGTGAGCATGTGGCGGCAGATTACGTCCACTACTTGATCGACGGCGCAACTGGATGCAGCGTATGCAAAGCATCACTATTAAAGCTAAATGGAAGCTACAAAAATTTATTTGGATGCTACGCCCTAATAGCAAGCTCCAAATACGGTCAAAACGGCACGAATTCAAGGCTATAGTTGAGCCAACTTGGCCTTTTTTTTTTTTATACCCTACAGAGGGTATTATAATTTTGTCTCGAAATGTGTTATGTACTGAAGGAGACGTTTCCGACGTTTCAGCATGAATAGCCGAGTCGATTTAGCGATGTCCATCTGTCCGTCTGTTTCTATGCGAACTAGTCTCTCAGTTTTAAATCAATCGTAATGAAAGTTGGGTCAGACCCTTCCGTTTGCTGCAGGCAGTACATATGTCAGAACCGGCCGGATCGGACCACTTTAACATATAGCTGTCATAAGAATGATCGGTCGACAACTATGTTTTTGTATGAAAAACTTGTTTGTTTATAAAGGTATCCCTATCAAACTTTCCCAAATCGAGTCTCTAGAGAGTTTGGTCAAAATCTGACCACTATATCAAACCTTTTGTTTAAACAAATATTTCATCCATACTAAGTGATAGTTTTATTATATTTCAAATAGTTTCCTATAATTTTATTTAAAACGGATCACATGGCTCCCATAGGAGCAATCAGATAAAAATTAAGTTTTGAATAAAATTGAATTCCTGCTAGGGTATATAAACATATAAGCAATATATGTTGTTTATTTGGTCGTAGCGTGTGACATTTTTTTGGTTTATGTTTTTTAGGTAAAGGGTTGTGTGTGTTAGGTTTGTGTTCAATTGTTGGTACCATCTGCTGCAGAGTTCTATGTTGTGTTTGAGTTTGTGAGCTAGTCCGTTCGTGAGAAATTTGTTTATGTCGGTGGTGTTAAAGTTGGGAGTAAAATGTAAGGGCATATTGAATGTGGATTTGGGTGGAGTGTCGGCTAGCTTGTTTCCGTCAATGCAGTTTTGGTGAGGAGGATTCTAATAGTTGAGGGATATAAGTTACTAGATGGTAAAACGCAAGCGTTGCCCGGCTTTCATCAACCGTAAGAAATACACAAAAATAACGTATCACAGTTTTCCTCCCATGGGGGTAGGAAACTATATAGTTGAGCCACGAGACTGTTATTTGTGTAGCGCTATGAAAATGTCTTTGAAGCCGATCTAACTAAACAAATAATCCAACTCATTTGTCCTTGACTTCCATTTCCTGCCCGTGGCGACGCGGAGTAGATTTTCCAAAATAATTTGGCATTTGGCATTCAACGAATAGTAAAAATCCAGACTAAAGCTTTCCAACTATTTTCCGCCCGTTGTATTTGTATTTTTTTATTTATATTTGGAAATTATTATGAAGCTGAATTCCATACTTCACCCCTTTCATACCATGGGCGTGCATTTTTCAAAACCAGTAGCACATGTGTCAAATTATTTAATGTGAGGTGCTTGGAAAATTAGTTTCAAAATAATTGGATGATAAACAGAAAACTTTGAAAATGAGTTTGAAGTCAATCGGACGATAATCAAAAAAGTGGCATACAACAGTTTTCCGCGAATTTTCCGAACTTGGGGGTAGATTTTCCAAAATCTTTGGACACCGCGCCTATTATGAGTTTGCGTAAAAACTTGAAAATGAGTTAGAAGCCAATCGCATGGAAATTAAAAATGTCGAATGCCAGAGTTTTCCGCTAATTTTCCGACCATGGGGCTGAAATTTCCAAAATCGCTGATACACGTGTCGAATTATTTAATGTGTAGAGCATTGAAAATGAGTTTGAAGACAATCGGACGATAATCAAAAAAGGATCATACAAGAGTTTTCTTCGAATTTTCCGACTTTGGAGGTAGATTTTCCAAAATCTTTGACCACCGCGCCTATTATTTTTTCGAATAGAACCTTGAAAATGAGTTTGAAGCCAATCTCATGAAAATTAAAAATATCGAATGCCAGAGTTTTCCACCAATTTTCCGACCATAGGGCTGAATTTCCCAAAATCGCTGATACACGTTTGGCATTATTTTACGTAAAGAGCTTTGAAAATGAATTGAAGGTGATCGGACTTAAATTAGCCTTTCGCCCATACAATCTTGAGACCCCCATTTTCCGCCCATGGGGGTGAATTTTCCAAAATCGGTGAAATACGTGTCAAATGAATTTTTATGTAGATCTTTGAAAATGAGTTTGAAGCCGATTGGATGGTAAACAAAAAAGTTTCATACAACACTTCTCAGCGATTTTCCACGCTTGTGGGTGGAATTTTCCAAAATCCCGTCTTAGCGTGCACTTTTATCATAGATGGAACCTACTGTGCAAATTTCAGCATCCTAGCTCTTACGGTTTGGGCTGTGCGATGATGCCAATCAGTCAGTCAGTCAGTCAGCACGAACTCTTTTATATATATAGATTGCTGTTGATATTGCAGATGGATTTTATGGATGCGAGAGTGTCGGAGGAAATGATGTACTTTCCTGTTATTTTTTGAATTAGTTTAATTGCCTCGAGAATGGCTATGGTTTCGGCTGATAGGATGGATAAGTAGTGAGGTAGAATGCATCTTTTTAGGATTTCGTTTTCGGTGGTGATGGCAAAAGTGATTGTTTTGTTTGGAAGTGGGAGGTAGGGAATGTATTAGATTATGATTATGCATTAGATTATGATTTTTTCTAATACTGACGTTAATTTGTTTCTTTTTTGGCTGCCATTTTGTTCAATGCATTTGTGAATTGGTGAGTTTTAACTGTGTAGTAGTGTTTTGTAGGATTTGGTTGTAATAAGGTCTCTTTTTTGTTCTATTGTGTATCCTTGATTCGAAAAGCAAGTTGGGGATAAGGGTTGAGCGTAGTGCTCCAAGTGATATGCGAATTGCGGCTTTAAATAATGATTTGATTTTATTGAGGGTAGATTTAGGGCCGTGGCCGTAGGTTTAAAATGCGTAGTCTATTTTTGATATTACGGTTGATTTCGTTACAATTATAAGTGTGTGTGTGTTGCAATTTTAATTTAGGGCTAGCTCGGCATTTAATGACATTAGGTTTGTGGTTTAAGGCTGGTTTAATTTGTTTTAAGTGTTAATCCTAAGATTTGTAGACTGGAGACTGGGTGAATCGGGGTATAGTTGCATGAAATGTTGCAGGTGCAGTTCTGCTTTCGGCAAATGTGGAGGTGTTGGCATTTTTGTAGGGATAGTGATGCTCCTGAGTATGAGCACCATTCGTGAATGTTAGAGAAGAGGTTGTCTAGGTTATATATTTGGTTTTGTTCTCTACTGAGGGGGATAATTAGGAGAAAATCGTCGGCTTATGCGCTGAATTGAATTTCTCTTTGTAGGCTGAAAATGTTGGAGAGTCTGTTGTAGGCAATTAGGAAGAGAATAACCGATATTGGTGATCCCTCGGGGATGCCATTGTAGAGCGGATAGGGTGGGCTTGTTATATTGTTTAATTTTGTTTTTATTTTTCTGCTGTAAAATTTTTCACGAAGTTTATGATTTTTGGGCCAACTTTCCAGCTGATTAACTGGTCGACTATGGTGTGCACTCCCACTCTTTGCCTTTGAAAAGTCAAGGGCAATGAACGAGGTGCGCTTTTTGGTTTTTAGCGACCTGGTTATCAGGTGGTCTGCAAGGAGCAGACCGTCTGAAACCGATTTGCCGCGCATAAGCCGGATTGATTGGGGCCACCATAAGCGTTTGGCTATTATTTTTTCTAGTGCTTTGGATAGGCAGCAGTTAAGGGAGATTGGTCTATAGTTGGTCATCACTGTTTAGTTTGATTGGGGTTTTAGTATAGGGATAACTAGGCTGGCTTTGTAAGATTGTTGAATGAAGTTATTAAAAATAGTGTTGAAGAGGTTTGTAATTCTAGTTTTTAGTATGTAGGAGATGTTTTTAATCATAGGGTACGATATTCTGTTTAGGCCGGGAGTTGATCCTTTAAGGGAGTGTAATGCAGATAGTAGTTCTATTTGTGTGATGTCTGATTCTATTGATTGTGCGGTCGAAGTGAGTGTGTAGCTAATTGGGTTGTCTGAGTATTTGTTGGCAGTGAAGTTTTGGGTGAAGTTTTCGTCTTTGGAATGGTCTGACCAGTAATGAGTAAAAAGGTAGGCTATGTATGTAGTGTCTGTCGTGAGCAAGTTGTGGGTTGTATCTGTGACACAATGTATGGATATGGTTGGGTTAAGTCCGCAGAGACGTCGGATGTTTGGCCAGATTTTGTCGGAAGGGGTGTTAGGTTCTATTGTGGATATGAAGTCGGTCGTAGCTTAAGTTTTTGATCTTTTTAACTCTCTCCGGAAGAGTTCATTAGCTCGTTTGAATTTGAGGAGATTGTCAGTGTTGTTGTTGCGTTTGAAGTTTTGGCAGGTTTTAAATTTATTTTTTTTAAGTTCGGTCAGTGCGTTTTTCCACCAGGGGGTGTTTTTGCTGTATTGGTGTGGGGTTGTTTGTGATGACATTACTAAAACTCTTTATACTTCTCTTGTTCGAACTATTCTTGAATATGGGTCTTGTATTTGGTATCCCCAGTACAAGGTTCATCAGGATAGAATAGAATCGGTACAAAAACAATTTCTGCTCTTTGCACTCCGGGGAATCTTAACTGGAATCCTAATACTCGCTTGCCTCGTAGTAGACTCTTAGTAAAAAACTTTCTTTCTGATCGTAGAACCATGCTTGGTGTAATTTTCTTACACAAACTAATTAAAGGAGAAATTGATTCTTCTAAATCAATCACCCAGATTAGGTTTGCAGTTCCGATCAGAAATTCTAGAAACTTTCTTCCTCTTTCTCTTCAAGCTTGTAATACTAACTATGCTACCCATAACCCTTTTCGTATTCTATGTTCTAATTATAACAACCTTAATCATTTAATATGTAATGCTAGTTCTATTTCTGTACTCAGAACTTCACTTTTATGTTATCTGTGTAATCTATAGGTTTTGTCTATTGTTTAATTTATGTAGAACTTTTATTTAGTTTGTTCTTATTTATCTGTTCCGCGATCTTCGTTACCGCACGTTATGCTGCGCGCCCCTCGGTCGGTTGGGCATCGTTTAGTACATCAACGTCCAAAATATGCTGTGATGGGCGGCTTGTAAAATTATTTTATTTAGGGTTGCGGCTTCTCTATTTATGTTGGTGCTTATGGGTATATATCGTTTCGTTTTTATCGTTGGTTAACTTGGTATATAGTGGCCAGTCGGCTTCTTTTATTTTTAACAAGGGACGGGAAAAATTTGATGATTGCGATTGTGGGAACAAGGAGATTAGGATTGGAAAGTGGTCGCTTCCATGAAGGTCGTCGACTATTTTCCAGTTAGTGAAGGGGGTGAGTTGAGGGGAGCATAACGAAAGGTCTATTTGGGTGAATGTATTGTGAGTGGAAAATTGGGTTGGGGAGCCGTCGTTAAGTAAAGTAAGGTTGGCGTTGTAGAAAAAATGTAGCTAAAATTCTGCCTCTTTTGGTTTTTTGTTTGTTTTTTGTTTCTTCGCGTCTAGATTGGTTTAATTGCTACGCCACCAAATCGGTTGGAGGCTGTATTGGTATAAATTTGGTAATTTATTGGGACGGGATGGGAGGGCATGTGTTGTAATAGTGGGTTTCTTGGAGGAATTATTTGTGGTGAGTATTTTTTTATTATAGTTAGGAGCTCATTGTAGTTGTTTGTGTATCCTTTTATGTTCCATTGTATTATTTTAAGCATTGCTATAGTTTTAAGTTTTTGTGTATTAATGAGTATGGATAAGGTTTTTAAATTGGGTATTTGGCTTTGTTTTGAGTTTGAGTTAAGGGTGAGTATATAGTTTAAATAAAATGAGTTTATTGTTTCTTGTTTTTGTTTTAGATGGATTCGCTGTCGCTGTTGTTTGTGTGTGGTTCTTGTTTTGGAGCTTGGTTTTGATTTTTGTTTTGGAGGGCTTAAAGTAAGTTGATAGGGGGCTAGATTTATCTTTAGGAAATATTCTTAGTCTTAGATCTTTAGTGGATTGTAATGTATAAGATGTGTTTTTCGTGTTGGATAGGTTTCCGTCGGTTTCCATGTCTTCTGTAACGATTTGATGTTGTTGATGTTTTTATGAATGTGGATTTGGGTGGAGTGTCGGCTAGCTTGTTTCCGTCAATGCAGTTTTGGTGAGGAGGATTCTAATAGTTGAGGGATATAAGTTACTAGATGGTAAAACGCAAGCGTTGCCCGGCTTTCATCAACCGTAAGAAATACACAAAAATAACGTATCACAGTTTTCCTCCCATGGGGGTAGGAAACTATATAGTTGAGCCACGAGACTGTTATTTGTGTAGCGCTATGAAAATGTCTTTGAAGCCGATCTAACTAAACAAATAATCCAACTCATTTGTCCTTGACTTCCATTTCCTGCCCGTGGCGACGCGGAGTAGATTTTCCAAAATAATTTGGCATTTGGCATTCAACGAATAGTAAAAATCCAGACTAAAGCTTTCCAACTATTTTCCGCCCGTTGTATTTGTATTTTTTTATTTATATTTGGAAATTATTATGAAGCTGAATTCCATACTTCACCCCTTTCATACCATGGGCGTGCATTTTTCAAAACCAGTAGCACATGTGTCAAATTATTTAATGTGAGGTGCTTGGAAAATTAGTTTCAAAATAATTGGATGATAAACAGAAAACTTTGAAAATGAGTTTGAAGTCAATCGGACGATAATCAAAAAAGTGGCATACAACAGTTTTCCGCGAATTTTCCGAACTTGGGGGTAGATTTTCCAAAATCTTTGGACACCGCGCCTATTATGAGTTTGCGTAAAAACTTGAAAATGAGTTAGAAGCCAATCGCATGGAAATTAAAAATGTCGAATGCCAGAGTTTTCCGCTAATTTTCCGACCATGGGGCTGAAATTTCCAAAATCGCTGATACACGTGTCGAATTATTTAATGTGTAGAGCATTGAAAATGAGTTTGAAGACAATCGGACGATAATCAAAAAAGGATCATACAAGAGTTTTCTTCGAATTTTCCGACTTTGGAGGTAGATTTTCCAAAATCTTTGACCACCGCGCCTATTATTTTTTCGAATAGAACCTTGAAAATGAGTTTGAAGCCAATCTCATGAAAATTAAAAATATCGAATGCCAGAGTTTTCCACCAATTTTCCGACCATAGGGCTGAATTTCCCAAAATCGCTGATACACGTTTGGCATTATTTTACGTAAAGAGCTTTGAAAATGAATTGAAGGTGATCGGACTTAAATTAGCCTTTCGCCCATACAATCTTGAGACCCCCATTTTCCGCCCATGGGGGTGAATTTTCCAAAATCGGTGAAATACGTGTCAAATGAATTTTTATGTAGATCTTTGAAAATGAGTTTGAAGCCGATTGGATGGTAAACAAAAAAGTTTCATACAACACTTCTCAGCGATTTTCCACGCTTGTGGGTGGAATTTTCCAAAATCCCGTCTTAGCGTGCACTTTTATCATAGATGGAACCTACTGTGCAAATTTCAGCATCCTAGCTCTTACGGTTTGGGCTGTGCGATGATGCCAATCAGTCAGTCAGTCAGTCAGCACGAACTCTTTTATATATATAGATTGCTGTTGATATTGCAGATGGATTTTATGGATGCGAGAGTGTCGGAGGAAATGATGTACTTTCCTGTTATTTTTTGAATTAGTTTAATTGCCTCGAGAATGGCTATGGTTTCGGCTGATAGGATGGATAAGTAGTGAGGTAGAATGCATCTTTTTAGGATTTCGTTTTCGGTGGTGATGGCAAAAGTGATTGTTTTGTTTGGAAGTGGGAGGTAGGGAATGTATTAGATTATGATTATGCATTAGATTATGATTTTTTCTAATACTGACGTTAATTTGTTTCTTTTTTGGCTGCCATTTTGTTCAATGCATTTGTGAATTGGTGAGTTTTAACTGTGTAGTAGTGTTTTGTAGGATTTGGTTGTAATAAGGTCTCTTTTTTGTTCTATTGTGTATCCTTGATTCGAAAAGCAAGTTGGGGATAAGGGTTGAGCGTAGTGCTCCAAGTGATATGCGAATTGCGGCTTTAAATAATGATTTGATTTTATTGAGGGTAGATTTAGGGCCGTGGCCGTAGGTTTAAAATGCGTAGTCTATTTTTGATATTACGGTTGATTTCGTTACAATTATAAGTGTGTGTGTGTTGCAATTTTAATTTAGGGCTAGCTCGGCATTTAATGACATTAGGTTTGTGGTTTAAGGCTGGTTTAATTTGTTTTAAGTGTTAATCCTAAGATTTGTAGACTGGAGACTGGGTGAATCGGGGTATAGTTGCATGAAATGTTGCAGGTGCAGTTCTGCTTTCGGCAAATGTGGAGGTGTTGGCATTTTTGTAGGGATAGTGATGCTCCTGAGTATGAGCACCATTCGTGAATGTTAGAGAAGAGGTTGTCTAGGTTATATATTTGGTTTTGTTCTCTACTGAGGGGGATAATTAGGAGAAAATCGTCGGCTTATGCGCTGAATTGAATTTCTCTTTGTAGGCTGAAAATGTTGGAGAGTCTGTTGTAGGCAATTAGGAAGAGAATAACCGATATTGGTGATCCCTCGGGGATGCCATTGTAGAGCGGATAGGGTGGGCTTGTTATATTGTTTAATTTTGTTTTTATTTTTCTGCTGTAAAATTTTTCACGAAGTTTATGATTTTTGGGCCAACTTTCCAGCTGATTAACTGGTCGACTATGGTGTGCACTCCCACTCTTTGCCTTTGAAAAGTCAAGGGCAATGAACGAGGTGCGCTTTTTGGTTTTTAGCGACCTGGTTATCAGGTGGTCTGCAAGGAGCAGACCGTCTGAAACCGATTTGCCGCGCATAAGCCGGATTGATTGGGGCCACCATAAGCGTTTGGCTATTATTTTTTCTAGTGCTTTGGATAGGCAGCAGTTAAGGGAGATTGGTCTATAGTTGGTCATCACTGTTTAGTTTGATTGGGGTTTTAGTATAGGGATAACTAGGCTGGCTTTGTAAGATTGTTGAATGAAGTTATTAAAAATAGTGTTGAAGAGGTTTGTAATTCTAGTTTTTAGTATGTAGGAGATGTTTTTAATCATAGGGTACGATATTCTGTTTAGGCCGGGAGTTGATCCTTTAAGGGAGTGTAATGCAGATAGTAGTTCTATTTGTGTGATGTCTGATTCTATTGATTGTGCGGTCGAAGTGAGTGTGTAGCTAATTGGGTTGTCTGAGTATTTGTTGGCAGTGAAGTTTTGGGTGAAGTTTTCGTCTTTGGAATGGTCTGACCAGTAATGAGTAAAAAGGTAGGCTATGTATGTAGTGTCTGTCGTGAGCAAGTTGTGGGTTGTATCTGTGACACAATGTATGGATATGGTTGGGTTAAGTCCGCAGAGACGTCGGATGTTTGGCCAGATTTTGTCGGAAGGGGTGTTAGGTTCTATTGTGGATATGAAGTCGGTCGTAGCTTAAGTTTTTGATCTTTTTAACTCTCTCCGGAAGAGTTCATTAGCTCGTTTGAATTTGAGGAGATTGTCAGTGTTGTTGTTGCGTTTGAAGTTTTGGCAGGTTTTAAATTTATTTTTTTTAAGTTCGGTCAGTGCGTTTTTCCACCAGGGGGTGTTTTTGCTGTATTGGTGTGGGGTTGTTTGTGATGACATTACTAAAACTCTTTATACTTCTCTTGTTCGAACTATTCTTGAATATGGGTCTTGTATTTGGTATCCCCAGTACAAGGTTCATCAGGATAGAATAGAATCGGTACAAAAACAATTTCTGCTCTTTGCACTCCGGGGAATCTTAACTGGAATCCTAATACTCGCTTGCCTCGTAGTAGACTCTTAGTAAAAAACTTTCTTTCTGATCGTAGAACCATGCTTGGTGTAATTTTCTTACACAAACTAATTAAAGGAGAAATTGATTCTTCTAAATCAATCACCCAGATTAGGTTTGCAGTTCCGATCAGAAATTCTAGAAACTTTCTTCCTCTTTCTCTTCAAGCTTGTAATACTAACTATGCTACCCATAACCCTTTTCGTATTCTATGTTCTAATTATAACAACCTTAATCATTTAATATGTAATGCTAGTTCTATTTCTGTACTCAGAACTTCACTTTTATGTTATCTGTGTAATCTATAGGTTTTGTCTATTGTTTAATTTATGTAGAACTTTTATTTAGTTTGTTCTTATTTATCTGTTCCGCGATCTTCGTTACCGCACGTTATGCTGCGCGCCCCTCGGTCGGTTGGGCATCGTTTAGTACATCAACGTCCAAAATATGCTGTGATGGGCGGCTTGTAAAATTATTTTATTTAGGGTTGCGGCTTCTCTATTTATGTTGGTGCTTATGGGTATATATCGTTTCGTTTTTATCGTTGGTTAACTTGGTATATAGTGGCCAGTCGGCTTCTTTTATTTTTAACAAGGGACGGGAAAAATTTGATGATTGCGATTGTGGGAACAAGGAGATTAGGATTGGAAAGTGGTCGCTTCCATGAAGGTCGTCGACTATTTTCCAGTTAGTGAAGGGGGTGAGTTGAGGGGAGCATAACGAAAGGTCTATTTGGGTGAATGTATTGTGAGTGGAAAATTGGGTTGGGGAGCCGTCGTTAAGTAAAGTAAGGTTGGCGTTGTAGAAAAAATGTAGCTAAAATTCTGCCTCTTTTGGTTTTTTGTTTGTTTTTTGTTTCTTCGCGTCTAGATTGGTTTAATTGCTACGCCACCAAATCGGTTGGAGGCTGTATTGGTATAAATTTGGTAATTTATTGGGACGGGATGGGAGGGCATGTGTTGTAATAGTGGGTTTCTTGGAGGAATTATTTGTGGTGAGTATTTTTTTATTATAGTTAGGAGCTCATTGTAGTTGTTTGTGTATCCTTTTATGTTCCATTGTATTATTTTAAGCATTGCTATAGTTTTAAGTTTTTGTGTATTAATGAGTATGGATAAGGTTTTTAAATTGGGTATTTGGCTTTGTTTTGAGTTTGAGTTAAGGGTGAGTATATAGTTTAAATAAAATGAGTTTATTGTTTCTTGTTTTTGTTTTAGATGGATTCGCTGTCGCTGTTGTTTGTGTGTGGTTCTTGTTTTGGAGCTTGGTTTTGATTTTTGTTTTGGAGGGCTTAAAGTAAGTTGATAGGGGGCTAGATTTATCTTTAGGAAATATTCTTAGTCTTAGATCTTTAGTGGATTGTAATGTATAAGATGTGTTTTTCGTGTTGGATAGGTTTCCGTCGGTTTCCATGTCTTCTGTAACGATTTGATGTTGTTGATGTTTTTATACTATGTTCCCGAAGGGAAAATAGTATATTGGGTTTGCGAAATATCCGTCTGTCCGTCTATCCGTATGAACGCAATTTTTTTGCCTTTATCTTTGAGCTAGAGCAACCAAACTTGGTACACATGTTGGTGTATATCGTCAATTTATGAAGTGTCGAGATCGACCACCCTCTCCCACCCCCTCCCCCGCAATTTGGGGAAAACCTGTATCTTCTTCATTTTTAAAGCTATAGTCACCAAATTTGGCATACAGACTAATGTTGAGATTCCCGACAGATCTGCATCAAACAAATTTTGACCCCCCGGCCCCCACCCCCACAAATCGGCATATGATATCCCCAAAACACGTTTTTCAAGGGGTATATCTCCTACAGTTTCAAAGATAGAGTTACCTTATTTAACAATCAAAATCTATATCTCTCACACCTGTGCAGTTTTTTTCGCGTCTCTTTCTGAACACACAAATAACCAAATTATATAGGACTGGGAACATAGTATTCTGCAGTCGTGCAGTAGGTGAGTTATGGTCAGGGAGTGTAGCCGTAGATGAGGAGTTTCCTAGTTGCTGTGGTGGCTTGTGTGTGTGTGTATTGAGTCTTGGATGATGTGTGGGTTGGTGTGTATGTTGTTGATGTTGTTGTATATGATGTTGAGCATGCAAGTTTTTAAGCGTATGTGTTCCTCAACTCTTGATTGTGTCTGTTGTAATAAATGCCTAGTGCGGTTTTGTGATCGACTTTTTCGGTGGTTTTTGCAGTTAATTCTTGCTGCTTAAGGAATGTGGGGCATTTGCGATCGAGTGGTCAATTTCAGGATTATTTTTGCAGTTTAGGCAGTCTAGCGTGTTTTTGCAGAGTTCCCCTTCGCTTGTGTGTTTTCCTTTCTGAGCAGTTTTTTCATGTTTCTGTGCTCTTACAGATGGTGGTAGGGTGTCTAAGCCGAAGACAATTATAGCATCGCAATGGAAGGGGGATATAAGGTCGAACGCGGACGGTTTCGTAGCCAAAAATAAGTCCAGTTTCTGCGAGTGTGTTGAGTTCATGGCTCGTGTTGTTTGGTTGCTTTTTTAAAATAATTGTTCGTACTTCAGTTACGTTCTGTGCTTTTAATTCCTGTTGGATTTCGTTTTCGCTTATGTTTTGTAGTTCATTGCAGTATATTACACCTTTAGTAAAGTTTATTGTTTTGTATTTGCGGTAATGTCCATGTTTGTCATTTTGGTAATCTTAAGTAGTTTTAAGACTTGCACTTTGGTTTTAGTTTTGATAAGTAGTTAGACGTCTCTTGTTTTTTTTTTTTTTGCATGTTTCCGCTTTTCCGCAGGCATGGTCTATGGTTTTTTTATAACGAATGGTGATACTTTTTCGAATGATTCATTGTCGTTTCGTTTTAAGACAATGTATTGGAGTTCGTTTAGTTGTGTGTTGTTCGGTTTTGCTATGTATTTTTTTATATCACGTGGTTCGAGCATGGTTGTTGTTTTTACGCTCAAGCCCGGTGTAACTGTCTATGGTGTGTTTTTGTTTTTGATTTTTTTCACTTTCGTCTTGTGTTTGATGTTTGTTTGTCGCGCGTTTGCTGATATGCTTTGCGTTGCGTAGCGGGTTATGTTAAGTTGCAGCACGTCTTGTCTCCAGAGAGGTTGAAGTGATACTGCATGCTTGGTGAAATTTTCTTACACAAGCTAATAAATGAAGAAAATAATCAGCCATAATCAGCCAAATTAGTGTTAAAGTTCCGATAAGAAGTTCTAGAAACTTTCTCCTTCTTTCCCTTCAAGCTTGTAGCACCAATTATGCTATCCATAATCCTTTTCGTATATTATGTTCTAATTATAACAATTTTTATCATTTATGTAATGCTACTTCTATTTCCTTACTTAGAACTTCACTATTATGTTATTTATGTAGCCTATAGTTACTGTTTGTTTATTGTTTTATTATAACTCCCTGTACCCATAAAATGGGTAAAAAGGGGGTATTAAATCTGTGCAAATGTATGTAACAGGCCGAAGGAGACATCCCCGACCCTATAAAGTATATATATTCTTGATCAGTATCAAAAGACATTTCGATTTGGCCATGTCCGTCTGTCCGTCCGTATGTATGAACGCAAGGATCTCAGCAACTAGAAGAGCTAGAGACACCAAATTTGGAATGTAGGTTTGTGTATAGCGGGAGCAGGTCAAGTTTATTTTAGATTTGGGATATCTCCCCCCGTTCCCCCGCTATACACAAGATATAGATTCAAGATATAGATTTGGGATTTGGCATGTACAATACTTTAGTCACTCTTAATCTACTGTCAATTCGATCGGATAACAAACACGGAAGTTATTCACAAAAGAAGATTCAGTGCTGCAGCGCTGGGGGAAGAAGCAGCACAGTTACCACTTTAAATGCCTCGCTTGCGCTGCGATCGAGCTGTCGCTCGTGCGTGTGCGTCTTTTGTGTATGTGTGTGTGTGTATGTGTAAGTCTACGTAGATGTGATCGGAAATTTTTGACCTCGGTACAGGGAGTCTTGTAGTCGGGTATACTCGACTATAGCACTCTTACTTGTTTTATATTTATAATTATATAAAACTGGTATTTATTGTGTACTTCTTTATCTGTCCGCGATCTTCGTTACCGCATGTTATTCGGTTGCTTGGGCGGTAGGTGGGTTGCATTTTGAATGGGTCCGCGCGTTAACAATGTACCGCTCCTTTTAGTACATCAATGTAAAAAAAAAAAATAAATACATAATTGATACGCGCTACAAAAATTTGCCTTATGCCAGAAAAACATAACTTTTTCCTACAGTGCCAAGGAAAATTATATTTTCTGCACGCGCATATGGTACATTCTGGATTACAGAATACCCTTTACATGTATCATTATAAATAGTATAGTAATTCGACATGTATAATGCGCATAATTCCATAGTGAACGTCCGAAGAACGTTGCAGTCGGACGCACCCGACTGCAGAATACTATGTTCCCAATCCTATAAAATTTGGTTATTTGTGTGTTCAGAAAGAGACGCGAAAAAAAACTGCACAGGTGTGAGAGATATAGATTTTGCTCCTTTGTGGGGGAGGGGGTGGGGGGTCCAAAAATTTTTGATGCAGATTTGTCCAGGGGGTCAACATTAGTCTGTATGCCAAATTTGGTGACTCTACCTGTACAGGTGTGGGAGATATAGATTTTCTCCTTTGCGAAGGAGTGGGTGGGGGGTCCAAAAATTTTTGATGCAGATTTTCCCAGGTGGTCAACATTAGTCTGTATGCCAAATAAGGTAACTCTATCTTTGAAACTGTAGGAGATATACCCCTTGAAAAACGTGTTTTGGGGATATCATATGCCGATTTGTGGGGGTGGGGGCCGGGGGATCAAAATTTTGGTGACTAAAGCTTTAAAAATGGGAAAGATACAGGTTTTCCCCAAATTGCGGCAGACAGACGGACAGACGGATATTTCGCAAACCCAATATACTATTTTCCCTTCGGGAACATAGTATAAAAATCCAGGCCATAAAAAGTCATACAACTAATCGGACGGCATGACAATAGTATTAGAATAAATTTAAAAAATGCAGGGTACAAATATGTCAGTGCCGACACTAAAAGAACATGAAACTTGGACCCAAACCGAAATTTAATTGTGAAACTCGCTGGCACCTTTCAAGATGCCACCGAATCGTAGTGAGACAAAGCAACTGTGAAAGAGATCGAGTGCGTAGATATACACGCGCGCACTAATCTTGCATTGCATTTGGGTTTAAAATTGTGTGCAGCTTTTTATCAATACGTGGTGAGGCTGAGAGCGCATTCTATTTTTAGCATTTTACGCTCTCATAGAAGTACGGCCGATTGCGTGGTCATTTCGAACACAGAGAGCGGTTTCACAAAAAACAAGCAGCCCTTGTGCCATACTTTTCCACTGCGTGGATATCTTAATAATTCTACGGTCTTTGCACAGACCCAGCATGGCAGTACCGTAGGGGCTAGCCACTCAACAAACCAAGCTTCCTTTTTCGTCTCTCATTTTTACTCCCCATACCCATTACATTTGCAAATGTATGTAACAGACAGAAGGAGACATATCCGGCCTTATAAAGTATATGATGTATCATTGAAAGTCTCTGAAAGTCTGAAAGTCAGCACGTACTGTGGGAATTCGATTGATTTGCTCGGTTCGGTGTCAATACACTTTGTTAAAATGGCCAACGTGCAAAATAACGCTAACCCTACATCAGAAGTAGGATCTGTGCCACCCTCTACTTTTTCTGAGGACCAGTGGCGTCTTATTCTCGATATGCAGGATCGTAGGTTAGTTGAGCTTGCGAAAACAATGCAGTCATCGTCGTGCGCGCAGCAACAGACCAGAGTCGTCACTCTGCCGAAATCCAACCCTGACGTCTCGGGCGTAGACGCGTCGCAATGGTGTTTGACCGCAGATATTATTTTATCAGAACAGCCACTAGAGGGAAGTGGACCCATTATGGCGCTGAGCAATTCTTTGGAGGCAGTGCTTCGCAGTCGCTAACGCAAATGTCGTATCCTTGCATTAAGTGGGAACAGTTCAAGGAATTGTTCATCCAGCGGTACGAAAACGAAGAGCCGCCGGCAGCCATGTTTTTTAATTTGCTAAACAACCGCCCGGCTATCGGTGAATGCCATGCAGTTTATGCGACTCGACTAGTGACGTCACTAACAACGAAGGAGTACCGAAGAAATTGCTGTTGCAACTGTGCTAGCGCATATAACTAATTTCGACCACCGACTGCAGCGGATTATTTTCACGTCAAATGTGCAAACCAGAGTTGAAGGCGTTTACATTTGATCGACAATCTGAATACTGGACCTGATTTTTGGCAGATTGCAGAACCAAACTGCGACAAGCTTTGGAGACGAAACCGCAGCGTGAGAAGCCGAGTGTGACCTGTTTCCGGTGTGGCCAACCTGGGCATTTTGCTAACAAACGTTCCAATAACACGACTGCAACTAAACAGGGTGCCATCCAACAGAAGAGTGTCAACCAGTGCTTTGTGGCAGGGCCGAAAGGGAGTATGACTCAGCGAGGTGAGATCTTTCCAATTTGACTCTGGAGCGGAATGTTCGTAAAGTAAGCAGAAGATTAGCAATAAGTTATCAGGCAATCGCATTATAAATGTTGTAATTGTAAAGGGAATTGGCGATGCCTGTATAAGTTAACCACTGACGCTCGGAATTGGCTGACCCAGCGCTTTGGGGAAGTCAATGACTGGAGTCATGAACGCGGCGGATGTGCCGCGACAATGTTGCGCGCCGCGACGGTAATACAACACCGTACACGAGGCGCTAACGCTGCAGTTTTCTGGCAGCGACGGCAGCCTGGCGGCAGCGCTGGCTGCATGGTTGAGGGCTAGCTTTAAGCTTGAAGAATTGTAATATTTAGTTTTAGTTTTGATTCAACAGAGCGAGGTGTATCGCCCGCTAAATAAAATTTATAAATTCTAACTCTCACTTGTTTCCTTATAAAGGAATTAATTGGCGCCCAACTCGGTTTAAGCAAACCCACAGTAGTGCATGACAACGGTTTTGTGTGCGTTTATTCTTTTATAAAAAACACAACATAAAAAGCAACTAAACTCGGTTGTAAAAAGCCTACGGTAGTGTTTAACACCAAAAGGCAGTTTTGTGTGCAACCTAGTGCGAACAATAAGGTGACATATCTACCAAAATATTAACGCACTGAAATGCTGGAAGTGTGATTCTTCTCAGCAGTGTTGCAACGTATAACGGACACATAAAAACACATGCGTACCTTTTCTCATTACGAAAAAAACGCCGCACGATAAAAACAAAAAATAAGACCCCAGTGCAAGAAACTGAATTGAGTGAGTAAATATTGGCAAGTATGTAGCCGCAAGTAAATTGTGCGGTGCGTGCATTTGCAAAACGAATAATCAACAAACTCACCGAAGCCGCGGGCGCTCTTCGGGCAGCGGCGTGTCACCAACAGAACGACCTTTACTGTTGAGCAGCAACGATAAATTGGGACTGCGGCGTTGGATGCTAAGTACCGGACACCATAATTTTTTATATTTTATTTACGATAAAAAATAAGGAGAAGCATGTAAGTGATTTGCAAAGTGAGATTTGTGATTATTTTGTTAATAAAATAAAAATCAGCAAGCGAAGGGAACCTATTTTCGGGCCAGAACAGGGTAATTTGTGCAGTGCGTTTTCAGTAGAATGAGTGACAGTGGTAGTTACGCGTACCAAAACAGACGGACACACTACGACAGCAACGATAGTATTTTCGATCAATTACTTGAGGAATTTGATACGTTGCAGGTATCCGGGAGCGTTGATTCGTGTGTTTCGAAAGACAGATATAAATTTAAAAATGGAATCTGAACAATTGCGCGCAATAATTGATGCCGCGGTGCAGCAAGCCGTAGCGGCTCGAGACCAACAATACCTTGCAAGAGAGGCGATCCTTAGGCAAGAGTTAGATTAACTGATTTCACAGGTGTCTTCTAGATTAAAGAATACTCAGTTGTCGGTACTAGAGGTAAAAGTGTATAGGGATGTCGAAATTAGAGACGGGGTCAAATGTGATGAGCCCCTCGACGCTGTTAAATGCCTGCCTGAGTTCCACGGCACACAGGAAACATATGTGGCGTGGAGACAGGCCGCGCACGCCTCATACAAAATTTTCGAGAAATATGATGGCAGTTCTCGCCATTTCCAGGCTATCATAATTATCAGAAGCAAAATTGGGGGTCCCGCTGATGCGGTTCTCGCGTCATTCAATACACCACTGAATTTCGAAACCGTTATAGCAAGGCTTGACTTCACTTACAGTGACAAACGACCCATTCATGTGATTGAGCAAGAGATGGGTACGCTTAGGCAAGGCAGTTTGTCGATTTTACAATATTATGATGAGGTGGAGAAAAAGCTCACCTTACTCACTAACAAGGCCCATATGACATAAGACAGAAGTCTGGCAACGGGTATGTGTGAAAAATTTAGGGGTGACGCACTTCGTGTGTTCATCTCTGGGCTAAAACGCAGCTTAGCCGACGTGTTGTTTGCGGCTCACCCGTCGGACTTACCTACGGCACTCGCGCTGGCTCAAGAAGTCGAAGCCAACCATGAGAAGTACGCCTTCGCAGCGAGTTTTGCTAGGGGGCAAGAGGAAAAAGGGCGCTCGGAGCAACGCTCACAAGGACGCCAGCAGCAGCAACCACAGGAAAAAAGGGGCGGTCCTCAGGGTAATCAGGGTAAGAAACCGCATTTTAAAAGGCAGAATGGTCAATCGTCAGATAGGACCCAAGCCAGCACTGGGAGCGAGAATGCCACGGAGCCAATGGATGTTGACCCGTCTTCTTCAAAGTTTAGGCAGCCGACCAATTTTCAGAGAGGCCAGGGCTCGGGGAGGCTAAACGCTACCAGGGCTAGACAAATAAGCGCCCTGCCGGGTCCGACCGTATGACAGGTCAAAGGCGGCAAAGAGTGGACCACTTAAATGCAAGCGCGGAGGAGGGGTCAGGTTACGCCGGCGCGGCACAAGAAGCGTCATCCGAGATAGAAGACAGTAATGAACTTGACTATGATAGCGATAGCGCTAATTTTTTAGGGGAACGTTCCGGCTGCCGTTTATCCGTCGGACAGTGGCAGGGACAGTAATGACATTTTTGATCGACACGGGTGCGTCAAAGAATTACATCAAGCCGCACAAGCGACCAAAAGGCGTCACCCCGGTCGAATCCCCTTTCGTCGTTCACTACATTCACGGTTCCAACAACGTTGCCGAAAAATGCAAGTTGCGACACATTTTTTTTCTTACTGGATTCCTTGTCCACCTTTGATGGAATCATCGGTCTTGACCTGCTAAAACAAGTAGGCGCGGTCCTAGAGCAAAATAAAAATTGGTGCGGTTTCGGAGGCGTTGCAGTACTATGAACCATACGGACGTCAACCATACGAAAAATAGGGAAATCGAGGCACCTCCTGCGGTGAAGGCAGACTTTCTGCGAATGCTTCACCGGAATAAAAAGGCTTTTGCGGACTCCAACGAGGCGCTGCCTTATAACACGGCCGTCGTGGCCACGATTCGTACAACAGACGAGACCGAGGTCTATTCGAAGTTGTACCCCTACCCGAAAGGTGTAGAAGATTTTGTCGCAGCAGAGGTAAACGACCTCCTAAAAAATGGCATTATCAGAAAATCCAAATCGCCATACAATAATCCGTTATGGGTGGTGGATAAAAAAGGTTCGGACGGATGGGCAATAAAAATAAAGTCTAGTAATAGACTTTAGGAAGCTCAATCTTAAAACGATTGCCGACAAATACCCTATGCCAAGCATCGCAATGATATTGGCAAACTTGGGTAGAGCCAAATTTTTTACGACACTAGACCTGAAATCAGGCTTTCACCAGATCACTGTGGCAGAGCGAGATCGTGAAAAAACGGCTTTTTCAGTTAACGGCAGGAAGTACGAGTTTTGTCGGCTCCCCTTTGGTTTGAAAAATGCTGGTAGCATATTTCAGCGGGCTATCGATGATGTTCTGCGAGAACAAATCGGAAAGTCCTGCTATGTTTACGTGGATGACGTCATCGTCTTCTCGGAAAACGAAAAGGACCATGTCAAGCACGTTGATTGGGTTTTGAAGAGCCTAATGGATGCAAATATGCGTGTGGCACATGAAAAGTCACAATTTTTCAAAGAAAGTGTCGAGTATCTCGGCTTTATAGTGACTAATAACGGCGCGAAAACAGACCCTGAAAATGTGAAAGCCATTCAGCACTTCGAGGAGCCGAAAACGGTATTTAGCGTAAGGTCTTTCATGGGCCTAGCAAGCTATTATCGTTGCTTTATCAAGGATTTTGCGGCAATCGCAAAACCTCTCTCTGACATCCTCAAGGGGGAAAATGGCTCAGTGAGCAAGTATACGTCGAGGAAAATCCCGGTACATCTTAACGACTCTCAACGCAACGCGTTCGAAAAATTAAGAAATATATTGGCGTCGGAAGACGTGATATTAATGTACCCAAACTATAAAGAGCCATTTGATTTGACCACGGACGCCTCCGCCTACGGCATAGGAGCAGTCCTTTCTCAGAATGGCTGACCCATTACTATGATATCCCGCACGTTGAAAGACTGGGAAGCAAACTACGCTACTAACGAGCGGGAATTGCATGCTATCGTCTGGGCCTTGGCAAAGCTTCGGCATTTTCTCTACGGGGTCAGGGATATTAACATATTCACCGACCACCAGCCACTTACGTTCGCTGTATCCGAAAGCAATCCCAACGCCAAAATCAAGCGTTGGAAAGCACGGATTGACGAAACAGGAGCTAAACTTTTTATAAGCCAAGCAAAGAGAACCATGTGGCCGACGCGCTTTCGCGCCAAAACTTGAATGCCTTGCAAGGCATCAACAATGAGCCAGAATCTGACGCAGCCACGATCCATAGTGAGTTGTCACTGACTCATACTCTGGAGTCGACTGACAAGCCGTTGAACTGTTTCCGAAATCAAATTGTTCTAGAGGAAGCTCGTTTTCCTTTAAAGAGAAATTTCATCATATTCGCTTTAAAAACTCGACATTTGATAAGCTACAGTGATAAAGAAACACTGTTCGAGACAGTCAAAACCGTCGTCAACCCAAACGTAGTGAACGCTATCCATTGCAGTTTGCCAGCCTTGGCTAAAATCCAACATGATCTCGTAAAGACCTTCCCTTCCACAAAATTCTGGTTTTGTCAGAATTTTGTTCCCGACGTCTTCGACGTCAATGATAGAAGGGAAATAATTACTAAAGAGCACAATAGAGCCCATAGGGCCGCTCAAGAGAACAAAAAGCAGGTCATGCGGGAATACTACTTCCCGAAAATGACAAGATTGGCAAACGAGGTAGTCCTTAACTGTACAATTTGCGCCAGTAAAAAGAACGATAGGCACCCGAAGAAACAGGAACTCGGCCAGACGCCAATTCCTTCACAAACTGGAGAAATGTTACATATCGACATTTTCTCCACCGACAAGAAATACTTCCTTACCTGCTTGAGCAAGTTCTCTAAATTTGCGGTCGTGCAGCCCATCGCATCCCGTACAATAGAGGACACAATGCCCCCTTTGCTGGTGCTAATGAACATCTTCCCACTCGCAAAGCAGATATATTGCGACAACGAGCTCGCGTTCAAGTCAGAGACTATTAGGTCCCTGCTAATGAACAATTACGGTGTAAGCATTGTGAATGCACCACCGCTCCACAGCACGTCGAATGGACAAGTTGAACGGTTCCATGGCACCCTACTGGAAATAGCCAGATGCCTGAGGCGCCAAAGGAAAATTGTCAGCACGGTTAACCTGATCTTACAGGCAACCATAGCTTATAACGGGTCCATTCATTCGGTGATCGACAAAAAGCCGAATGCAATATTGCATGATGCTTCGCAGGGATGCATCCGCGACGTTAGGGAAAAGATAGAAGGGGCTCAGGTCGAACAGAATGCTAGGCTGAACAAGAAACGTCAGAATAGGGTGTTCGAGGTAGGCGAAAAAGTCTTAGTAAAAACAAATCGCAGGTTGGGGAATAAGTTATCATCCCTCTGTATTGAAAAAAAGGTTGAAGCGGACTTGGGGACAACGGTCCTGATTGAGGGGAGGGTGGTCCACAAGGACAACCTCCGTTGAAGGAGACATTTTTCTACTAGTACTTACGTTTAAAATTAATCAACGCTCTAGGATTACCTTGGTGATGCTTTCAATACTGACCATGACGGCAGCACGAATAACGGACTACACTCACGCGGACTACATTCCCATTACGGACGGCGACATTTCATTGTGGAACCAGTACGGGTATCTACGCCACATAACCAATCTGACGGAATACAGAAGAATGGCTGACGATGCGATGAGGTTGACGGTCATGTTCCCGCAGTCTCATATGAGGAAGCTGTTGACAATAGACACAGGGCACGTACAGGACATGCTGTCGGCCCTCGACATACACCACCGTAGGTTAAGAAGTTTAGACTTTCTGGGGACAGCCCTTAAGGCTGTGGCAGGCACCCCTGACGCGGACGATCTGAGACAGATAGAACTGACACAGGCGCAGCTGGTCACTGCAAGCAATAGGCAAATTTTAATAAGCTCGCGAAATCAGGAAAAAATCAATCAGCTGACAGACACTGTGGACAAAATTCTTAAAGTGGCAAAGGAAGGCCAAGCCGATACTGCTCACCTATTTGAGACCCTCGCAATGCGCAATAGGATTCTGATCACCGAATTGGGGAACCTAATGCTGACTTTAACTCTTGAAAAATTAAACGTAGTAAATCCGGCTATAATAGATCACTCGGATCTAACATCGATTCTCACTGACCAAATCACAGGGACCACTATTACTGACATATTGAAAGTGTCTAACATTAAGATAGATCGTAAAAATAATATAATTAATCTCATAATACAATATCCTATAGTAATCAAGCTGTGCAAGAAAATAACAGTTTTTCCAGTCGCCCACAATGGTACGGTACTACAGCTACAGGACAACTTGGTGGCCGATTGCGATGGTCAAATGTTGGCCGTGACAAACTGTTCACAAACGGCAACAGCCACATTCTGCAGACAACCTGAGGGCAGTACTTGCGCACAAGGCCTCCACTCTGGGGGCACAGCCCATTGTCAAACGCAGACAAGTCACCTCGACCCCGTCACTGTGGTCGATGACGGTATCATCATTGTAAACGACCGCAGTGCCACTCTCGCCTATGACGACTCCGCTGAGGTGAAAATCGATGGGACGAACCTCATCACGTTCAACTCGTTTGCCATTATCAACGGCACCCGATACATGAACCGAAACAGCGTCCAGAATCGGTTCCCGGCAGTGGCAGCATCCCCGCTATTAAATATCAGCGGCCACGACACGATTCTCAGCCTTCCGTACATCCACCGACTGAGTGAGGACAACCTAAACTTCATCAACGAGATTAGGAACAAAGTCACAACCGGAACTACGTCGACAATCTCCCTAAGCATAGCTCTGCTAGTATGTGCTACGGGAATGGGGCTCTACTTTCTTCGGCTGCTCGTGAAGAAACGACGAGATGCCCAGAAGATCGCCGAACTGATAAAAAGCTACAACACGACCGAGGACGGTCGGTCTTCGAGAGGGGGAGTAGTTAACCACTGACGCTCGGAATTGGCTGACCCAGCGCTTTGGGGAAGTCAATGACTGGAGTCATGAACGCGGCGGATGTGCCGCGACAATGTTGCGTGCCGCGACGGTAATACAACACCGTACACGAGGCGCTAACGCTGTAGTTTTCTGGCGACGGCGACGGCAGCCTGGCGGCAGCGCTATCTGCATGGTTGAGGGCTAGATTTAAGCTTGAAGAATTGTAATATTTAGTGTTAGTTTTTGATTCGACAAAGCGAGGTGTACCGCCCGCTAAATAAAGTTTATAAATTCTAACTCTCACTCGTTTCCTTATAAAGGAATTAATTTATATATGTTTAGGTTAATGGAAATGTTATCGAAATCTTATTTCATGTAGTACAGGATGAACAGTTGCAAAATTACATTGTGATTGGACATGAAACCCTTAGCCAGGGTTTTAATGTTATACTGGCGCCTGATAA
The DNA here is from genome assembly GCA_035043065.1 of Hirtodrosophila confusa. NCBI lineage: Eukaryota > Metazoa > Arthropoda > Insecta > Diptera > Drosophilidae > Hirtodrosophila > Hirtodrosophila confusa. The sequence goes on from JAWNNI010000202.1 coordinate 353,388, forward strand.
GTTTGAAATTGTAAAATCAAAGTCTGTGAACAATTGTTCTGTGTCTGAGCAGTCAGGCAACTTGATTGACCTCGATACTGAATGAGTTAGAAAGAACAAAGATGAATTAATTAAATTACTTGAAAAATACTCCACAGCATTTATTAAAGGTATCCCTTGTACGCGAGTTAGCACTGGTGAAATGAAAATTCGTTTGGCTGACCGTAACAAAACGGTGCAACGGCGTCCATATAGACTCAGTCCTGATGAGAGAGACACCGTACGAACTAGGCTCAACGAGTTAATGGAGCGTAATATTATCCGTCATAGTTGCTCTCCTTTTGCTAGTCCTATATTACTCGTCAAAAAGAAAGATGGCTCAGACCGTCTCTGTGTAGACTATAGAAAGTTAAACTCAAACACAGTTTCAGACTGGTACCCGTTGCCGCTTATAAATGATCAAATATCTAGGCTTCGTGGGCCGAAATATTTTACTTGTTTGGACATGGCTAGCGGATTCCACCAAATTCCAATTCATCCGGATTTTGTTGAGTACACTGCGTTCGTAACGACTGACGGGCAATACGAGTTTTTGACAATGCCTTTTGGTCGTAAAAATGCGCCATCTGTTTTTCAGCGCGCAGTTATAAACGCATTGAGAGATCTGGCCTTCTCGTTTATAATCGTTTATATGGATGATATTATGGTAGTGTCACAAAAAAAGCAGTTGGCTTTTGAAAGATTAAAAATCGTATTGGAAGTGCTAAAGCTGGATTTTTACTCCCTGTACCCAAAAAAAAGGGGGTACTAAATCTGCGCAAATGTATGTAACAGGCAGAAGGAGACATTTCTGACACTATAAAGTATATATATTCTTGAGCAGTATCAAAGGAGATTTTGATTTGGCCATGTCCGTCTTTCTGTCCGTATGAATGAACGCAAGGATCTCAGCAACTATAAGAGTTAGAGACACCAAATTTGGAATGTAGGTTCGTGTATAGCGGGAGCAGGTCAAGTTTATTTTAGATTTGAGATATTCCTCCCATTCGCCCGCTATTCGATAAAAACCGTTTTACAGTAACAATTTTCAAGATATAGATTTGGGATTTATAATACTTTAGTCACTCCTAATCTACTCAAGTTGATCGGATAATAAACACGGAAGTTATTCAAGTACTCATTGTCACGCTCGACATTCAGAATGCGTTCAACTTAGCCAGATAGTCCTGCATCATGGATGCTTTTGGTACCCCGGCTTACCTGCTGCGCATAATCCGCAGCTATTTTAGCAACAGGGTTCTATAGTACGACACTACTGTCAGTGCAGATAGATACCAGGTCACAGCCGGCGTACCACAAGGATTAGTGCTGATACCCTTGCTATGGAACGCAATGTACGACGGGATACTGCGTCTGGAGCTTCCGGAAAGGACGCAGGCGATAGGCTTTGCAGATGATGTCGCCCTCGTGGTGGTTGCCAAAGAGCTCGAGCTGGCGGAACTGGCGGCCAACTCTGCAATTCTGCAGATTGAGCAGTGGCTAACCTCAGTGGGGCTCAAACTTGCACACAACAATACTGAGGCAGTCTTGGTGAGCAGCGGTAAGAAGGTGGAGACAGCGCACGTCAGAGTTGGTGGCTTAGAAATACCCACAAAGAGAGCTATCCGGTACCTGGGGATCATATTAGACGCCAGACTGACCTTCCGCACGCACATGGAGTATGTGAACTCCCGAGCAGCGGTGACCTGCATAGCTCTATCGCGCATAATGTTAAACACACGAGGTCCAAGACAGGCAAAACAAAAACTCCTAACTAGCGTAGTGAGGTCGACCATACTATACGCAGCACCAATGTGGCACAACGGTCTGCAAGTAAGGTCCTACAGAAGGGCTCTGGAATCGACACATAGGCTCTGCGCCATCCGGACAGCTAGCGCCTTTAGAACGGCGTCAGATGACGCAATCCTCGTCATCGCCGGCTCCGTGCCAATCGACCGTGCCAATTAGCGGCGGAAAACGCATCCGTGCACCACGAGCTGCACGATGGAACGGACAGTCTCCATAACAAGAGGCTGATTCGGGACTCGGCGAGACGAGAGTGCCTGCTTCGCTGGCAAGAAAAATGGGACAGTTCAACCAAGGGCCGTTGGACTCATAGGTTGATCCCGAAAATAGAGCCATGGGTCGAAAGAAGACTCGGTGAGGTGGACTTCTACCTAACGCAACTTCTAAGCGGCCACGGATGCTATAGAAGCTACCTGCGCCGCTTCGACCACGAGACAACAAGCGAGTGCACGTGGTGCGGCAATAGTGTGGAGGAGGACGCAAACCACGTTTTCTTTTGGTGCGGCAGGTTCGACCGGGAGAGACAACGGATGCAGAGCTCGGTAGGCACCACGGTGTCCGCGGACAAGATTGTGCCGCTAATGCTATCCAGCGAATTCAACTGGAGCGCAGCGAGTACTTTCGAGGCGTTAGTCCTGCGCAACCTACGGACTCTTGAACGAGCGAGGAACGCAGGATGGAGTCCCCGCGAAGTAAAGCTTAGCAGCCATACCGCGGGAGCACCACACCTCCACTAAGCAAAGCACATTAGCAGTAATGAACCCTAGCCATAAGATATAAAAGCAATAAAAATAAAAAATACAATAAAAAAACAAGTAGGAATGCTTTAGTCGAGTATACCCGACTACAAAACTCCCTGTACCCAGGTCAAGAGTTTCCAATCGCATCTTCGTACACTTACACATACACAAAAGACGCACTCACACGAGCACAGCTCAAGCGCAGCGCAAGCGAGGCATTTTAAGTTGTGGCTGTGCTTCTTCCCCCCGCGATGAAGCACTGAATCTTCTTTCGTGAATAACTTCCGTGTTTATTATCCGATAAACTTGAAATTTGAACAGTAGATTAAGAGTAACCAAAGTATTGTACATGCCAAATCACAAATCTTTATCTTAAAAATTGTTACTGTAAAACGGTTTTTATCGAATAGCGGAGAATGGGGGGAATATCCCAAATGTAAAATAAACTTGACCTGCTCCCGCTATACACGAACCTACATTCCAAATTTGGTGTCTCTAGCTCTAAAAGTTGCTGAGATCCTTGCGTTCATACATACGGACGGACAGACGGACAGACAGACAGACGGACAGACAGACAGACAGACAGACAGACAGACAGACAGACAGACAGACAGACAGACAGACAGACAGACAGACAGACAGACAGACGGACGGACGGACGGACGGACGGACGGACGGACAGACAGACAGACAGACGGACATGGCCAAATCAAACGGAGGAAGATATCTCAAATCTAAAATAAACTTGACCTGCTCCCGCTATACACGAACCTACATTCCAAATTTGGTGTCTCTAACTCTTATAGTTGCTGAGATGAACGCGTTCATACATACGGACAGACAGACGGACATGGCCAATTCGAGATCTCTTTTGATACTGATCAAGAATATATATACTTTATAGGGTCGGAGATGTCTCCTTCTGCCTGTTACATACTTTTGCACAAATCCAATACCCCCTTTTTACCTATTTTATGGGTACGGCGTGTAAAAAGTGCAGTTTTCTGAAGACTGTTGTTCAACACCTGGATTTTGAAGTAAAAGCGGGTGAAATTAGGCTAAGCTCACGGAAAATTCTTGCATTGAGTTCATTGCCTCCGCCACAATCCGTCAGCGTAGTGAGACAGTTCATTGGTCTAGCTTCATACTTCCGCAAATTTGTTCCTCGTTTTTCTCAAATAATGCGACCATTCTCTTACTTCAGAGATCTGCTTTACTTTGAATACAGTACAGGAAGAAGTTCGAAAAAAAAATTTAACCATCCTCACGAATGAACCTGTTCTAGTGATCTTTGATCCGCAATATCAGATAGAGTTACATACAGATGCGAGTCCATGCGGATATTGTGGTATGCTCCTACATTGCATCAATAGCAATCGTCATGTAGTGGAAAATTTCAGCAAAACAACCTCCTCTGCTGAGTCTAGGTACCATCCGAATGAATTGGAGACCTTGGCAGTTGTTGAGCCCGTTAAGCACTTTCGTCATTATCGATTTGCCGCGATCTTCTGATTTACACTGACTGTAATTCCTTAAAAGCCTAGCTCACAAAAATGGATCTGACTCCCAGGGTACACCGCTGGTGGGCTTATTTGCAATCTTTCAACTTTGATATTCAATATAGAGAAGGAAAGCGCATGGCTCTTCCGTCAGAACCTGACTCTGTGGTACGTAGTATCCCAGAAAGGCGAGTAAATTTAACAGAAATTTCGAGCGATTGACTACGCGCCGAACAGTCACCAAATTAAATTCAAACGAAATTTCAGAAGATTTGTGCAATTTGTATGAGCTAAGAAAGGTCGTATTGTGTCGCAAAATCCAAAGAAATGGTAGGACTCGTTGCTTGCCGATAGTACCTCCTGCATTCAAATGGTCTGTGATAAGTCAAGTGCACGAATCAATTATGCACTTGGGATGGAAGAAAACGCTTGATAAAGCTTATCAGTATTATTGGTTCGACAAGATGAGTAAATACGTTCGTAAGTTTATGGACAACTGTATAACTTGTAGATCCGCCAAGTCTCCTTCGGAAAAAGTTCAAGCAGAGCTTCATCCTATTCCAAAAGTCAGTGTGCCTTTGCATACTATACATGTGGACATAACATGTAAATTGAGAGGTAAAAGCGACGAAAAGGAATGTGTTATTGTTCAGGTCGATGCATTTACTAAATACGTCCATCCATGTCATACGCTAAGATTGAATGCCAAAAGCTGTGTGAAGGCTATGAAGTCTTCAATTTCTTTGTTTGGGGTACCGACCCGTATCATAGCTGACCAGGGTAGATGCTTTACTAGCTCAAAATTTTCTGAATTTTGCTCATCGCGAAAAATAAAATTTAATTTAATTGCTGCAGGAGCTAGCCGTTCAAACAGTCAAGTTAAACGGGTAATGAACACGTGGAAAAATTTGTTAACTGCAGTTGAATAAAGCCACCGGTCATGGCAACTTGCTCTTGGTGAGGTACAGCTTGCCTTAAATTGCACTGTTTGTCGTGCAACGAAAGCCAGTCATCTAGAGATGCTCATCGGAAAAGAGGCTCGTCCTCTTGTCTTGATTCCACCTTGTGAAATGGACGTTGAAGTTGATTTAGCGAGCATTAGAGCCCAAGCAGCAGAAAGTATGAAATGTTTGGCCTCTTATGATAAGCCGAGATTCGATGAGAGTAAGGCAACTGTTGTGAGACACAATGTTGGTGAATATGTGCTGCTAAAGAATGAGGAAGGGCATCAGACTAAGTTAGATGCAAAAGGGTCAATTTTTAGTGGTTGAGGTTCTAGATGGAGACAGTTACATGCTAAAGTCAGTGCGAAATAAGCGAATGTACAAGTATTGTCATGAAGATATTCGAAAAATGCCAGAGGGTCAAATTCCAAGTGAATTAGATATCGAGAGAGAAGAGTTGAGCCTGCCAATGCGTCCAGTTGGGACGACGAGTTAGCCGTCTAGAAGGAGACGATGAGTTAGCCGTCAAAATGAGACGATGTGTTATCCTTTCTAATGTAATGATGTGTAAGCCGTCCAGGTGGGACGATGAGTTCAGCTGGAACGAAAGACAGCCGTGCAGGTGGTACGATGAGTTTTGTTGGAACGAATGAGAGTATACTGGCGGAAGATCCATGAATGATATTATTGAGAGAGAATTCTATGAATTGATCCGTTATTATCGTGGCAAATAGTATAAGAGTAATCTGAACATGTTAGTTTTTTAAGTCGATATAACTTAAAATTATATTGGAGTATGAAAAGAAAATGTTGTTATAAGTCAGAGAAAATAAACGCATAGAAGTCATTGTTCAGAAATCGAAAATTTATAGAAAACATAAATCAAAGTTGTGTTAGTGTAAAGTCGAGTTGTTCTATCATGATCATGATTTTATTACGAAACTACCCGAGGACGTGTAAACGTCAGGTTGGCCGTGTCGTACCATTGAAAGTCTCTTCTTGAAGCGTGTTCTTGAATTCCTTCTAGAAGCGTGTATGTTTGCTGTTGCTAAATTCTTTGGCTTTCTGTCTTAGCCCTTGATTTCGTGCAGCTGTGCAATTGTGTTAGACTGAATATAGACAAATTGAAAAGAGAGAGGCATCGAGCTGCAGCTGAAAGTAGTCCCTAGAGCGGCTGAGTGCGAAAGAGAAGGGAATGTCTCCTTGCAACATGTGTGATCCTAAGATTGAGCAAAGCTGGAGTGGGCTGCTAATGACAGAAGTTGACTGAGAGCAGACTGAGTTCTACTCTAGCATCATCAGCACGCACTGTGGGAATTCGATTGATTTGCTCGGTTCGGTGTCAATACACTTTGTTAAAATTGGCAACGTGCAAAATAAGGCTAACCCGACATATATATATTCTTGATCAATATAAGCAGTCGATTCGATTTGGCCATGTCCGTCTGGCTGTCCGTATGAACGCGTCGATCTCAGCAACTACATGAGCTAGAGATATCAAATTGGGAATGTAGGTTCCTGTATAACATACGCAGATCAAGTTTGTTTCAAATTTCAGATATCTACCCCGCTCCCCCGAAAATCGATAAAAACGATTTTGTGATGACAATTAAAAATATATATAGACTGGGTATAGGGAGTTTCATAGTCGGGTGTACTCCACAGCATTCTTACTTGTTGGTAACCGTTAATTGTTTGAGGTAGAGTAATTGTAGTTATATTAAATATGTGTAAGAAAATAAACTATTTATAAAAACACAAATTTACACTTTTCCTTAACAAATTTAATGTTTCTGTGTGTTAACGGAACATATAATAACTTAGCTAAGCACTGCATTTTAGAGTGTTCATAGCAAACAAATAGGCTTGTCTGTTACATATGTCAAAAATAAAAATTTAATAAAATTTTATTTAAGTTCGCTAACAAACGCTGCCTCCAACTCAGTTATGTATTCACTTTCGTCATTTTGACTCATTTTCGTGCTAGTAACCGGGACAAACTTGCTGCTTTGCTTAAATTCGGCTGTGAGCGTTTTTGAACGAGTTTTTAAATGTATGCTGTCTTCATGAGCAATTAGTTTTGTGTCATTAATTTCTGGATTTTCAATGCACTCTTCATTCTCAGCAGGCATAGCACTGGTAATTTTATCTGTTGTATGTTGTATTCCAAGAGGCGTAAGCTCACTTTCTGTTCCATACAAAATAGTCGAAATTTCTACACTTGAAACGTCAATTGGAGGAATACATTTATCTCCTTCGGGAATCGGGAATCGGGAACTTTTACAACTTTCCTCTGTTTGGCATAAGTTTGGTTGTGATTTAATATCGATCGATGCTCTTGGTATATTTTGTACATGCCAGTTACAAATTAAACTTTCTCTTTGAGGATGAAGCGTTTTTTCAACTGAGTCTATCATTGATTTACAGATGACGCGAATTTCCAGACATGGATCTTTCTTGCTAGATTCATCTAATATGTATAGAATTGTTTCTATAGGTGGAGGACAGTGAAGATTTTTCAATTTGATAAGTTTGAATAATGTGTTGTATATTTCGTAGCGGTAGTGCCAGTCATTAACAGGATCTTGCATCATCATACGGTTATCATACATTTGGACACCGATTTCCAATAAAGTGTGGAATATATCCTGTAGAAAAAGATAAACACATATCTTAGTAACATCAAAACAATAAACTTCGTAGTCCGAGTACCTTGAATCATCAAATTTAATATACAAAATAATTTAAACCTTCTTGACAGATTTCACTCGAAAAATTGTGTAAATATAGAATGGCCGTTTATGAAGAAAATGATATATATTCAAACCAAATACAATAATTATTTAAAGACTAATAAAACATGTACAACCTACTACTATATTTCATCAGATGTCATATGTCATAGCATCGCAGCGATTGCACACATCTTTAACTGCATTCTTCGAACCGGGCACTTTCCAAAGCAGTGGAAGCGTGTAAAGATCTCGATGATACTAAAGCCCGGAAAGAACGTCAACGAAACAAACTCATATAGACCGTTCAGTCTCTTACCGGTAATCTCAAGAATATTGATCGAGCGAATACCCTTAGACCGATTGCTTGGTCTGGATAAGACCGAATACGTGTTGCCGGCGCTGAACAACATGGATGTGTAGAACACATACTTAAATACGTTCGTAAGTTTATGGACAACTGTATAACTTGTAGATCCGCCAAGTCTCCTTCGGAAAAAGTTCAAGCAGAGCTTCATCCTATTCCAAAAGTCAGTGTGCCTTTGCATACTATACATGTGGACATAACATGTAAATTGAGAGGTAAAAGCGACGAAAAGGAATGTGTTATTGTTCAGGTCGATGCATTTACTAAATACGTCCATCCATGTCATACGCTAAGATTGAATGCCAAAAGCTGTGTGAAGGCTATGAAGTCTTCAATTTCTTTGTTTGGGGTACCGACCCGTATCATAGCTGACCAGGGTAGATGCTTTACTAGCTCAAAATTTTCTGAATTTTGCTCATCGCGAAAAATAAAATTTAATTTAATTGCTGCAGGAGCTAGCCGTTCAAACAGTCAAGTTAAACGGGTAATGAACACGTGGAAAAATTTGTTAACTGCAGTTGAATAAAGCCACCGGTCATGGCAACTTGCTCTTGGTGAGGTACAGCTTGCCTTAAATTGCACTGTTTGTCGTGCAACGAAAGCCAGTCATCTAGAGATGCTCATCGGAAAAGAGGCTCGTCCTCTTGTCTTGATTCCACCTTGTGAAATGGACGTTGAAGTTGATTTAGCGAGCATTAGAGCCCAAGCAGCAGAAAGTATGAAATGTTTGGCCTCTTATGATAAGCCGAGATTCGATGAGAGTAAGGCAACTGTTGTGAGACACAATGTTGGTGAATATGTGCTGCTAAAGAATGAGGAAGGGCATCAGACTAAGTTAGATGCAAAAGGGTCAATTTTTAGTGGTTGAGGTTCTAGATGGAGACAGTTACATGCTAAAGTCAGTGCGAAATAAGCGAATGTACAAGTATTGTCATGAAGATATTCGAAAAATGCCAGAGGGTCAAATTCCAAGTGAATTAGATATCGAGAGAGAAGAGTTGAGCCTGCCAATGCGTCCAGTTGGGACGACGAGTTAGCCGTCTAGAAGGAGACGATGAGTTAGCCGTCAAAATGAGACGATGTGTTATCCTTTCTAATGTAATGATGTGTAAGCCGTCCAGGTGGGACGATGAGTTCAGCTGGAACGAAAGACAGCCGTGCAGGTGGTACGATGAGTTTTGTTGGAACGAATGAGAGTATACTGGCGGAAGATCCATGAATGATATTATTGAGAGAGAATTCTATGAATTGATCCGTTATTATCGTGGCAAATAGTATAAGAGTAATCTGAACATGTTAGTTTTTTAAGTCGATATAACTTAAAATTATATTGGAGTATGAAAAGAAAATGTTGTTATAAGTCAGAGAAAATAAACGCATAGAAGTCATTGTTCAGAAATCGAAAATTTATAGAAAACATAAATCAAAGTTGTGTTAGTGTAAAGTCGAGTTGTTCTATCATGATCATGATTTTATTACGAAACTACCCGAGGACGTGTAAACGTCAGGTTGGCCGTGTCGTACCATTGAAAGTCTCTTCTTGAAGCGTGTTCTTGAATTCCTTCTAGAAGCGTGTATGTTTGCTGTTGCTAAATTCTTTGGCTTTCTGTCTTAGCCCTTGATTTCGTGCAGCTGTGCAATTGTGTTAGACTGAATATAGACAAATTGAAAAGAGAGAGGCATCGAGCTGCAGCTGAAAGTAGTCCCTAGAGCGGCTGAGTGCGAAAGAGAAGGGAATGTCTCCTTGCAACATGTGTGATCCTAAGATTGAGCAAAGCTGGAGTGGGCTGCTAATGACAGAAGTTGACTGAGAGCAGACTGAGTTCTACTCTAGCATCATCAGCACGCACTGTGGGAATTCGATTGATTTGCTCGGTTCGGTGTCAATACACTTTGTTAAAATTGGCAACGTGCAAAATAAGGCTAACCCGACATATATATATTCTTGATCAGTATAAGCAGTCGATTCGATTTGGCCATGTCCGTCTGGCTGTCCGTATGAACGCGCCGATCTCAGCAACTACATGAGCTAGAGATATCAAATTGGGAATGTAGGTTCCTGTATAACATACGCAGATCAAGTTTGTTTCAAATTTCAGATATCTACCCCGCTCCCCCGAAAATCGATAAAAACGATTTTGTGATGACAATTAAAAATATATATAGACTGGGTATAGGGAGTTTCATAGTCGGGTGTACTCGACAGCATTCTTACTTGTTGGTAACCGTTAATTGTTTGAGGTAGAGTAATTGTAGTTATATTAAATATGTGTAAGAAAATAAACTATTTATAAAAACACAAATTTACACTTTTCCTTAACAAATTTAATGTTTCTGTGTGTTAACGGAACATATAATAACTTAGCTAAGCACTGCATTTTAGAGTGTTCATAGCAAACAAATAGGCTTGTCTGTTACATATGTCAAAAATAAAAATTTAATAATTTTTTATTTAAGTTCGCTAACAAACGCTGCCTCCAACTCAGTTATGTATTCACTTTCGTCATTTTGACTCATTTTCGTGCTAGTAACCGGGACAAACTTGCTGCTTTGCTTAAATTCGGCTGTGAGCGTTTTTGAACGAGTTTTTAAATGTATGCCGTCTTCATGAGCAATTAGTTTTGTGTCATTAATTTCTGGATTTTCAATGCACTCTTCATTCTCAGCAGGCATAGCACTGGTAATTTTATCTGTTGTATGTTGTATTCCAAGAGGCGTAAGCTCACTTTCTGTTCCATACAAAATAGTCGAAATTTCTACACTTGAAACGTCAATTGGAGGAATACATTTATCTCCTTCGGGAATCGGGAATCGGGAACTTTTACAACTTTCCTCTGTTTGGCATAAGTTTGGTTGTGATTTAATATCGATCGATGCTCTTGGTATATTTTGTACATGCCAGTTACAAATTAAACTTTCTCTTTGAGGATGAAGCGTTTTTTCAACTGAGTCTATCATTGATTTACAGATGACGCGAATTTCCAGACATGGATCTTTCTTGCTAGATTCATCTAATATGTATAGAATTGTTTCTATAGGTGGAGGACAGTGAAGATTTTTCAATTTGATAAGTTTGAATAATGTGTTGTATATTTCGTAGCGGTAGTGCCAGTCATTAACAGGATCTTGCATCATCATACGGTTATCATACATTTGGACACCGATTTCCAATAAAGTGTGGAATATATCCTGTAGAAAAAGATAAACACATATCTTAGTAACATCAAAACAATAAACTTCGTAGTCCGAGTACCTTGAATCATCAAATTTAATATACAAAATAATTTAAACCTTCTTGACAGATTTCACTCGAAAAATTGTGTAAATATAGAATGGCCGTTTATGAAGAAAATGATATATATTCAAACCAAATACAATAATTATTTAAAGACTAATAAAACATGTACAACCTACTACTATATTTCATCAGATGTCATATGTCATAGCATCGCAGCGATTGCACACATCTTTAACTGCATTCTTCGAACCGGGCACTTTCCAAAGCAGTGGAAGCGTGTAAAGATCTCGATGATACTAAAGCCCGGAAAGAACGTCAACGAAACAAACTCATATAGACCGTTCAGTCTCTTACCGGTAATCTCAAGAATATTGATCGAGCGAATACCCTTAGACCGATTGCTTGGTCTGGATAAGACCGAATACGTGTTGCCGGCGCTGAACAACATGGATGTGTAGAACACATACTTAAAACTTTTGAAGAGAATCAATTCTGCGTAGCTGTCTTCTTAGACGTTCAACAAGCCTTTGACAGGGTATGGCATAACGGCCTAAAATACAAGCTCAAACTTCTTCTGCCTGCTCCATACTACACCATTCATGAGTCATTTCTAAACCAGCGCACCTTCTTTGGTGTATCAGCAGGATTCCCTCAAGGCAGTGTACTTGGACCTGTTTTATACACATTCTTCACAGATGATCTCCCTTCGCCCAACCGGACACTCATCAATAACGGAGATAGAATGATGATTGCAACCTAAGCAGATGACACCGCCGAATCAAGTCTAGCTCCTGTATGTGGCAGAAGATTATGTCTAAGAATACCTTGCCTCTTGGCATACTACTTGATCGACGGCTCAACTGAACGCAGCATATTCAAAGTATCACTATTAAAGCTAAATGGAAGCTAAAAATTTAACTGGCTGCTACGCCCTTATAGCAAGCTCCAAATGCAGACAAAACGGCACATACTCAAGGCAATACTTTGTGAGTTCGCCCGGATCCCCTTACAATTATTACTATCATTAAGGTTGCTGTATTATTATGGTATCTATATAAATGAAAGAGATCGCGCTGACTGACTGACTGACTGACTGACTGACTGACTGACTGACTGACTGACTGACTGACTGACTGACTCACTGACTGACTGATTGATTGATTGATTGTCAATCATCGTACAGCTCAAAGAGCTAGGATGCTGAAATTTTCACAGTAGGTTCCATTTCATTTGACACATATTTCACAGATTTTGGAAAATCCACCCCCATGGGCGGAAAATGGGGCTCTCAAGGTTGTATGGGCGAAAGTTTTATTTTTTATCCGATCACCTTCAAATTCATTTTCAAAGCTCTTCACGTAAAATCATTTGACACGTGAATCAGCGATTTTGGGAAATTCAGCCCTATGTTCGGAAAAATGGTGGAAAACACTGGCATTCGTTATTTTTAATTTTCATGCGATTGGCCTCAAAGTCATTTTCAAGGTTCTATGGGAAAAAATAGTATTCGCGATGGTCAAGAATTTTGGAAAATCAACCCCCAAAAATGGGAAATTCGCGGAAAACTGTTGTATGAAACTTTATTGATTTTCGTCCGATTGACTTCAAACTCATTTTCAAACTTTTCTGTTTATCATCCAATTATTTTGACACTAATTTTCAAAGCACATTACATTAAATAATTCGACACATGTGCTACCTGATTTGAAAAATGCAGAGGAATTCAGCATTTTCGTTTTTTATGCGAATGGCTTCATACTAATTTCCAAATCTTAATACAAATACCTCGGTGCTTTGCGGGCATTACAACGGGCGGAAAATAGTTGGAAAGCTTTAGTCAATAGAGCCATGGGTCGAAAGAAGACTCGGTGAGGTGGACTTCTACCTAACGCAACTTCTAAGCGGCCACGGATGCTATAGAAGCTACCTGCGCCGCTTCGACCACGAGACAACAAGCGAGTGCACGTGGTGCGGCAATAGTGTGGAGGAGGACGCAAACCACGTTTTCTTTTGGTGCGGCAGGTTCGACCGGGAGAGACAACGGATGCAGAGCTCGGTAGGCACCACGGTGTCCGCGGACAAGATTGTGCCGCTAATGCTATCCAGCGAATTCAACTGGAGCGCAGCGAGTACTTTCGAGGCGTTAGTCCTGCGCAACCTACGGACTCTTGAACGAGCGAGGAACGCAGGATGGAGTCCCCGCGAAGTAAAGCTTAGCAGCCATACCGCGGGAGCACCACACCTCCACTAAGCAAAGCACATTAGCAGTAATGAACCCTAGCCATAAGATATAAAAGCAATAAAAATAAAAAATACAATAAAAAAACAAGTAGGAATGCTTTAGTCGAGTATACCCGACTACAAAACTCCCTGTACCCAGGTCAAGAGTTTCCAATCGCATCTTCGTACACTTACACATACACAAAAGACGCACTCACACGAGCACAGCTCAAGCGCAGCGCAAGCGAGGCATTTTAAGTTGTGGCTGTGCTTCTTCCCCCCGCGATGAAGCACTGAATCTTCTTTCGTGAATAACTTCCGTGTTTATTATCCGATAAACTTGAAATTTGAACAGTAGATTAAGAGTAACCAAAGTATTGTACATGCCAAATCACAAATCTTTATCTTAAAAATTGTTACTGTAAAACGGTTTTTATCGAATAGCGGGGGAATGGGGGGAATATCCCAAATGTAAAATAAACTTGACCTGCTCCCGCTATACACGAACCTACATTCCAAATTTGGTGTCTCTAGCTCTAAAAGTTGCTGAGATCCTTGCGTTCATACATACGGACGGACAGATGGACAGACAGACAGACGGACAGACAGACAGACAGACAGACAGACAGACAGACAGACAGACAGACAGACAGACAGACAGACAGACAGACAGACAGACAGACAGACAGACGGACGGACGGACGGACGGACGGACAGACAGACGGACATGGCCAAATCAAACGGAGGAAGATATCTCAAATCTAAAATAAACTTGACCTGCTCCCGCTATACACGAACCTACATTCCAAATTTGGTGTCTCTAACTCTTATAGTTGCTGAGATCAACGCGTTCATACATACGGACAGACAGACGGACATGGCCAATTCGAGATCTCTTTTGATACTGATCAAGAATATATATACTTTATAGGGTCGGAGATGTCTCCTTCTGCCTGTTACATACTTTTGCACAAATCCAATACCCCCTTTTTACCTATTTTATGGGTACGGCGTGTAAAAAGTGCAGTTTTCTGAAGACTGTTGTTCAACACCTGGATTTTGAAGTAAAAGCGGGTGAAATTAGGCTAAGCTCACGGAAAATTCTTGCATTGAGTTCATTGCCTCCGCCACAATCCGTCAGCGTAGTGAGACAGTTCATTGGTCTAGCTTCATACTTCCGCAAATTTGTTCCTCGTTTTTCTCAAATAATGCGACCATTCTCTTACTTCAGAGATCTGCTTTACTTTGAATACAGTACAGGAAGAAGTTCGAAAAAAAAATTTAACCATCCTCACGAATGAACCTGTTCTAGTGATCTTTGATCCGCAATATCAGATAGAGTTACATACAGATGCGAGTCCATGCGGATATTGTGGTATGCTCCTACATTGCATCAATAGCAATCGTCATGTAGTGGAAAATTTCAGCAAAACAACCTCCTCTGCTGAGTCTAGGTACCATCCGAATGAATTGGAGACCTTGGCAGTTGTTGAGCCCGTTAAGCACTTTCGTCATTATCGATTTGCCGCGATCTTCTGATTTACACTGACTGTAATTCCTTAAAAGCCTAGCTCACAAAAATGGATCTGACTCCCAGGGTACACCGCTGGTGGGCTTATTTGCAATCTTTCAACTTTGATATTCAATATAGAGAAGGAAAGCGCATGGCTCTTCCGTCAGAACCTGACTCTGTGGTACGTAGTATCCCAGAAAGGCGAGTAAATTTAACAGAAATTTCGAGCGATTGACTACGCGCCGAACAGTCACCAAATTAAATTCAAACGAAATTTCAGAAGGTTTGTGCAATTTGTATGAGCTAAGAAAGGTCGTATTGTGTCGCAAAATCCAAAGAAATGGTAGGACTCGTTGCTTGCCGATAGTACCTCCTGCATTCAAATGGTCTGTGATAAGTCAAGTGCACGAATCAATTATGCACTTGGGATGGAAGAAAACGCTTGATAAAGCTTATCAGTATTATTGGTTCGACAAGATGAGTAAATACGTTCGTAAGTTTATGGACAACTGTATAACTTGTAGATCCGCCAAGTCTCCTTCGGAAAAAGTTCAAGCAGAGCTTCATCCTATTCCAAAAGTCAGTGTGCCTTTGCATACTATACATGTGGACATAACATGTAAATTGAGAGGTAAAAGCGACGAAAAGGAATGTGTTATTGTTCAGGTCGATGCATTTACTAAATACGTCCATCCATGTCATACGATAAGATTGAATGCCAAAAGCTGTGTGAAGGCTATGAAGTCTTCAATTTCTTTGTTTGGGGTACCGACCCGTATCATAGCTGACCAGGGTAGATGCTTTACTAGCTCAAAATTTTCTGAATTTTGCTCATCGCGAAAAATAAAATTTAATTTAATTGCTGCAGGAGCTAGCCGTTCAAACAGTCAAGTTAAACGGGTAATGAACACGTGGAAAAATTTGTTAACTGCAGTTGAATAAAGCCACCGGTCATGGCAACTTGCTCTTGGTGAGGTACAGCTTGCCTTAAATTGCACTGTTTGTCGTGCAACGAAAGCCAGTCATCTAGAGATGCTCATCGGAAAAGAGGCTCGTCCTCTTGTCTTGATTCCACCTTGTGAAATGGACGTTGAAGTTGATTTAGCGAGCATTAGAGCCCAAGCAGCAGAAAGTATGAAATGTTTGGCCTCTTATGATAAGCCGAGATTCGATGAGAGTAAGGCAACTGTTGTGAGACACAATGTTGGTGAATATGTGCTGCTAAAGAATGAGGAAGGGCATCAGACTAAGTTAGATGCAAAAGGGTCAATTTTTAGTGGTTGAGGTTCTAGATGGAGACAGTTACATGCTAAAGTCAGTGCGAAATAAGCGAATGTACAAGTATTGTCATGAAGATATTCGAAAAATGCCAGAGGGTCAAATTCCAAGTGAATTAGATATCGAGAGAGAAGAGTTGAGCCTGCCAATGCGTCCAGTTGGGACGACGAGTTAGCCGTCTAGAAGGAGACGATGAGTTAGCCGTCAAAATGAGACGATGTGTTATCCTTTCTAATGTAATGATGTGTAAGCCGTCCAGGTGGGACGATGAGTTCAGCTGGAACGAAAGACAGCCGTGCAGGTGGTACGATGAGTTTTGTTGGAACGAATGAGAGTATACTGGCGGAAGATCCATGAATGATATTATTGAGAGAGAATTCTATGAATTGATCCGTTATTATCGTGGCAAATAGTATAAGAGTAATCTGAACATGTTAGTTTTTTAAGTCGATATAACTTAAAATTATATTGGAGTATGAAAAGAAAATGTTGTTATAAGTCAGAGAAAATAAACGCATAGAAGTCATTGTTCAGAAATCGAAAATTTATAGAAAACATAAATCAAAGTTGTGTTAGTGTAAAGTCGAGTTGTTCTATCATGATCATGATTTTATTACGAAACTACCCGAGGACGTGTAAACGTCAGGTTGGCCGTGTCGTACCATTGAAAGTCTCTTCTTGAAGCGTGTTCTTGAATTCCTTCTAGAAGCGTGTATGTTTGCTGTTGCTAAATTCTTTGGCTTTCTGTCTTAGCCCTTGATTTCGTGCAGCTGTGCAATTGTGTTAGACTGAATATAGACAAATTGAAAAGAGAGAGGCATCGAGCTGCAGCTGAAAGTAGTCCCTAGAGCGGCTGAGTGCGAAAGAGAAGGGAATGTCTCCTTGCAACATGTGTGATCCTAAGATTGAGCAAAGCTAGAGTGGGCTGCTAATGACAGAAGTTGACTGAGAGCAGACTGAGTTCTACTCTAGCATCATCAGCACGCACTGTGGGAATTCGATTGATTTGCTCGGTTCGGTGTCAATACACTTTGTTAAAATTGGCAACGTGCAAAATAAGGCTAACCCGACATATATATATTCTTGATCAGTATAAGCAGTCGATTCGATTTGGCCATGTCCGTCTGGCTGTCCGTATGAACGCGTCGATCTCAGCAACTACATGAGCTAGAGATATCAAATTGGGAATGTAGGTTCCTGTATAACATACGCAGATCAAGTTTGTTTCAAATTTCAGATATCTACCCCGCTCCCCCGAAAATCGATAAAAACGATTTTGTGATGACAATTAAAAATATATATAGACTGGGTATAGGGAGTTTCATAGTCGGGTGTACTCGACAGCATTCTTACTTGTTGGTAACCGTTAATTGTTTGAGGTAGAGTAATTGTAGTTATATTAAATATGTGTAAGAAAATAAACTATTTATAAAAACACAAATTTACACTTTTCCTCAACAAATTTAATGTTTCTGTGTGTTAACGGAACATATAATAACTTAGCTAAGCACTGCATTTTAGAGTGTTCATAGCAAACAAATAGGCTTGTCTGTTACATATGTCAAAAATAAAAATTTAATAAAATTTTATTTAAGTTCGCTAACAAACGCTGCCTCCAACTCAGTTATGTATTCACTTTCGTCATTTTGACTCATTTTCGTGCTAGTAACCGGGACAAACTTGCTGCTTTGCTTAAATTCGGCTGTGAGCGTTTTTGAACGAGTTTTTAAATGTATGCTGTCTTCATGAGCAATTAGTTTTGTGTCATTAATTTCTGGATTTTCAATGCACTCTTCATTCTCAGCAGGCATAGCACTGGTAATTTTATCTGTTGTATGTTGTATTCCAAGAGGCGTAAGCTCACTTTCTGTTCCATACAAAATAGTCGAAATTTCTACACTTGAAACGTCAATTGGAGGAATACATTTATCTCCTTCGGGAATCGGGAATCGGGAACTTTTACAACTTTCCTCTGTTTGGCATAAGTTTGGTTGTGATTTAATATCGATCGATGCTCTTGGTATATTTTGTACATGCCAGTTACAAATTAAACTTTCTCTTTGAGGATGAAGCGTTTTTTCAACTGAGTCTATCATTGATTTACAGATGACGCGAATTTCCAGACATGGATCTTTCTTGCTAGATTCATCTAATATGTATAGAATTGTTTCTATAGGTGGAGGACAGTGAAGATTTTTCAATTTGATAAGTTTGAATAATGTGTTGTATATTTCGTAGCGGTAGTGCCAGTCATTAACAGGATCTTGCATCATCATACGGTTATCATACATTTGGACACCGATTTCCAATAAAGTGTGGAATATATCCTGTAGAAAAAGATAAACACATATCTTAGTAACATCAAAACAATAAACTTCGTAGTCCGAGTACCTTGAATCATCAAATTTAATATACAAAATAATTTAAACCTTCTTGACAGATTTCACTCGAAAAATTGTGTAAATATAGAATGGCCGTTTATGAAGAAAATGATATATATTCAAACCAAATACAATAATTATTTAAAGACTAATAAAACATGTACAACCTACTACTATATTTCATCAGATGTCATATGTCATAGCATCGCAGCGATTGCACACATCTTTAACTGCATTCTTCGAACCGGGCACTTTCCAAAGCAGTGGAAGCGTGTAAAGATCTCGATGATACTAAAGCCCGGAAAGAACGTCAACGAAACAAACTCATATAGACCGTTCAGTCTCTTACCGGTAATCTCAAGAATATTGATCGAGCGAATACCCTTAGACCGATTGCTTGGTCTGGATAAGACCGAATACGTGTTGCCGGCGCTGAACAACATGGATGTGTAGAACACATACTTAAATACGTTCGTAAGTTTATGGACAACTGTATAACTTGTAGATCCGCCAAGTCTCCTTCGGAAAAAGTTCAAGCAGAGCTTCATCCTATTCCAAAAGTCAGTGTGCCTTTGCATACTATACATGTGGACATAACATGTAAATTGAGAGGTAAAAGCGACGAAAAGGAATGTGTTATTGTTCAGGTCGATGCATTTACTAAATACGTCCATCCATGTCATACGCTAAGATTGAATGCCAAAAGCTGTGTGAAGGCTATGAAGTCTTCAATTTCTTTGTTTGGGGTACCGACCCGTATCATAGCTGACCAGGGTAGATGCTTTACTAGCTCAAAATTTTCTGAATTTTGCTCATCGCGAAAAATAAAATTTAATTTAATTGCTGCAGGAGCTAGCCGTTCAAACAGTCAAGTTAAACGGGTAATGAACACGTGGAAAAATTTGTTAACTGCAGTTGAATAAAGCCACCGGTCATGGCAACTTGCTCTTGGTGAGGTACAGCTTGCCTTAAATTGCACTGTTTGTCGTGCAACGAAAGCCAGTCATCTAGAGATGCTCATCGGAAAAGAGGCTCGTCCTCTTGTCTTGATTCCACCTTGTGAAATGGACGTTGAAGTTGATTTAGCGAGCATTAGAGCCCAAGCAGCAGAAAGTATGAAATGTTTGGCCTCTTATGATAAGCCGAGATTCGATGAGAGTAAGGCAACTGTTGTGAGACACAATGTTGGTGAATATGTGCTGCTAAAGAATGAGGAAGGGCATCAGACTAAGTTAGATGCAAAAGGGTCAATTTTTAGTGGTTGAGGTTCTAGATGGAGACAGTTACATGCTAAAGTCAGTGCGAAATAAGCGAATGTACAAGTATTGTCATGAAGATATTCGAAAAATGCCAGAGGGTCAAATTCCAAGTGAATTAGATATCGAGAGAGAAGAGTTGAGCCTGCCAATGCGTCCAGTTGGGACGACGAGTTAGCCGTCTAGAAGGAGACGATGAGTTAGCCGTCAAAATGAGACGATGTGTTATCCTTTCTAATGTAATGATGTGTAAGCCGTCCAGGTGGGACGATGAGTTCAGCTGGAACGAAAGACAGCCGTGCAGGTGGTACGATGAGTTTTGTTGGAACGAATGAGAGTATACTGGCGGAAGATCCATGAATGATATTATTGAGAGAGAATTCTATGAATTGATCCGTTATTATCGTGGCAAATAGTATAAGAGTAATCTGAACATGTTAGTTTTTTAAGTCGATATAACTTAAAATTATATTGGAGTATGAAAAGAAAATGTTGTTGTAAGTCAGAGAAAATAAACGCATAGAAGTCATTGTTCAGAAATCGAAAATTTATAGAAAACATAAATCAAAGTTGTGTTAGTGTAAAGTCGAGTTGTTCTATCATGATCATGATTTTATTACGAAACTACCCGAGGACGTGTAAACGTCAGGTTGGCCGTGTCGTACCATTGAAAGTCTCTTCTTGAAGCGTGTTCTTGAATTCCTTCTAGAAGCGTGTATGTTTGCTGTTGCTAAATTCTTTGGCTTTCTGTCTTAGCCCTTGATTTCGTGCAGCTGTGCAATTGTGTTAGACTGAATATAGACAAATTGAAAAGAGAGAGGCATCGAGCTGCAGCTGAAAGTAGTCCCTAGAGCGGCTGAGTGCGAAAGAGAAGGGAATGTCTCCTTGCAACATGTGTGATCCTAAGATTGAGCAAAGCTGGAGTGGGCTGCTAATGACAGAAGTTGACTGAGAGCAGACTGAGTTCTACTCTAGCATCATCAGCACGCACTGTGGGAATTCGATTGATTTGCTCGGTTCGGTGTCAATACACTTTGTTAAAATTGGCAACGTGCAAAATAAGGCTAACCCGACATATATATATTCTTGATCAGTATAAGCAGTCGATTCGATTTGGCCATGTCCGTCTGGCTGTCCGTATGAACGCGCCGATCTCAGCAACTACATGAGCTAGAGATATCAAATTGGGAATGTAGGTTCCTGTATAACATACGCAGATCAAGTTTGTTTCAAATTTCAGATATCTACCCCGCTCCCCCGAAAATCGATAAAAACGATTTTGTGATGACAATTAAAAATATATATAGACTGGGTATAGGGAGTTTCATAGTCGGGTGTACTCGACAGCATTCTTACTTGTTGGTAACCGTTAATTGTTTGAGGTAGAGTAATTGTAGTTATATTAAATATGTGTAAGAAAATAAACTATTTATAAAAACACAAATTTACACTTTTCCTTAACAAATTTAATGTTTCTGTGTGTTAACGGAACATATAATAACTTAGCTAAGCACTGCATTTTAGAGTGTTCATAGCAAACAAATAGGCTTGTCTGTTACATATGTCAAAAATAAAAATTTAATAATTTTTTATTTAAGTTCGCTAACAAACGCTGCCTCCAACTCAGTTATGTATTCACTTTCGTCATTTTGACTCATTTTCGTGCTAGTAACCGGGACAAACTTGCTGCTTTGCTTAAATTCGGCTGTGAGCGTTTTTGAACGAGTTTTTAAATGTATGCCGTCTTCATGAGCAATTAGTTTTGTGTCATTAATTTCTGGATTTTCAATGCACTCTTCATTCTCAGCAGGCATAGCACTGGTAATTTTATCTGTTGTATGTTGTATTCCAAGAGGCGTAAGCTCACTTTCTGTTCCATACAAAATAGTCGAAATTTCTACACTTGAAACGTCAATTGGAGGAATACATTTATCTCCTTCGGGAATCGGGAATCGGGAACTTTTACAACTTTCCTCTGTTTGGCATAAGTTTGGTTGTGATTTAATATCGATCGATGCTCTTGGTATATTTTGTACATGCCAGTTACAAATTAAACTTTCTCTTTGAGGATGAAGCGTTTTTTCAACTGAGTCTATCATTGATTTACAGATGACGCGAATTTCCAGACATGGATCTTTCTTGCTAGATTCATCTAATATGTATAGAATTGTTTCTATAGGTGGAGGACAGTGAAGATTTTTCAATTTGATAAGTTTGAATAATGTGTTGTATATTTCGTAGCGGTAGTGCCAGTCATTAACAGGATCTTGCATCATCATACGGTTATCATACATTTGGACACCGATTTCCAATAAAGTGTGGAATATATCCTGTAGAAAAAGATAAACACATATCTTAGTAACATCAAAACAATAAACTTCGTAGTCCGAGTACCTTGAATCATCAAATTTAATATACAAAATAATTTAAACCTTCTTGACAGATTTCACTCGAAAAATTGTGTAAATATAGAATGGCCGTTTATGAAGAAAATGATATATATTCAAACCAAATACAATAATTATTTAAAGACTAATAAAACATGTACAACCTACTACTATATTTCATCAGATGTCATATGTCATAGCATCGCAGCGATTGCACACATCTTTAACTGCATTCTTCGAACCGGGCACTTTCCAAAGCAGTGGAAGCGTGTAAAGATCTCGATGATACTAAAGCCCGGAAAGAACGTCAACGAAACAAACTCATATAGACCGTTCAGTCTCTTACCGGTAATCTCAAGAATATTGATCGAGCGAATACCCTTAGACCGATTGCTTGGTCTGGATAAGACCGAATACGTGTTGCCGGCGCTGAACAACATGGATGTGTAGAACACATACTTAAAACTTTTGAAGAGAATCAATTCTGCGTAGCTGTCTTCTTAGACGTTCAACAAGCCTTTGACAGGGTATGGCATAACGGCCTAAAATACAAGCTCAAACTTCTTCTGCCTGCTCCATACTACACCATTCATGAGTCATTTCTAAACCAGCGCACCTTCTTTGGTGTATCAGCAGGATTCCCTCAAGGCAGTGTACTTGGACCTGTTTTATACACATTCTTCACAGATGATCTCCCTTCGCCCAACCGGACACTCATCAATAACGGAGATAGAATGATGATTGCAACCTAAGCAGATGACACCGCCGAATCAAGTCTAGCTCCTGTATGTGGCAGAAGATTATGTCTAAGAATACCTTGCCTCTTGGCATACTACTTGATCGACGGCTCAACTGAACGCAGCATATTCAAAGTATCACTATTAAAGCTAAATGGAAGCTAAAAATTTAACTGGCTGCTACGCCCTTATAGCAAGCTCCAAATGCAGACAAAACGGCACATACTCAAGGCAATACTTTGTGAGTTCGCCCGGATCCCCTTACAATTATTACTATCATTAAGGTTGCTGTATTATTATGGTATCTATATAAATGAAAGAGATCGCGCTGACTGACTGACTGACTGACTGACTGACTGACTGACTGACTGACTGACTGACTCACTGACTGACTGATTGATTGATTGATTGTCAATCATCGTACAGCTCAAAGAGCTAGGATGCTGAAATTTTCACAGTAGGTTCCATTTCATTTGACACATATTTCACAGATTTTGGAAAATCCACCCCCATGGGCGGAAAATGGGGCTCTCAAGGTTGTATGGGCGAAAGTTTTATTTTTTATCCGATCACCTTCAAATTCATTTTCAAAGCTCTTCACGTAAAATCATTTGACACGTGAATCAGCGATTTTGGGAAATTCAGCCCTATGTTCGGAAAAATGGTGGAAAACACTGGCATTCGTTATTTTTAATTTTCATGCGATTGGCCTCAAAGTCATTTTCAAGGTTCTATGGGAAAAAATAGTATTCGCGATGGTCAAGAATTTTGGAAAATCAACCCCCAAAAATGGGAAATTCGCGGAAAACTGTTGTATGAAACTTTATTGATTTTCGTCCGATTGACTTCAAACTCATTTTCAAACTTTTCTGTTTATCATCCAATTATTTTGACACTAATTTTCAAAGCACATTACATTAAATAATTCGACACATGTGCTACCTGATTTGAAAAATGCAGAGGAATTCAGCATTTTCGTTTTTTATGCGAATGGCTTCATACTAATTTCCAAATCTTAATACAAATACCTCGGTGCTTTGCGGGCATTACAACGGGCGGAAAATAGTTGGAAAGCTTTAGTCAGGGTTTTTAGTATTATTGTTGGAATTGGCTTCAAATGCCAAATGACTTTGGAAATCTACTCCGCGTCGCCACGGGCGGCAAATGGAAGTCAAGCCCTACACAAGAAACATAACATTAGTCACGTGGCTCAACTATTTAGTTTCCTACCCCTACGGGAGGGAAACTTATGATACGCTATTTTGGTGTATTTCTTACGGTTGACGAAACTAGTCAAATTCAACATCATTCAAAGTGCATTTAAATATTTCGCCGGGGAAGGCCGGGGTATTACCAACTAGTATATTATATAGTTATTAGATTGTTAGAGTTAGAAGCACACGATATTTTAGTGACATGCAAGAAGAGCACAATACTATGTTGATTCGGGTTCCGTCGTAAAATGGTGTGCGACAACGGTGCACAATTTACGAGTCGACGAGGTAACGCCAGGGTCGGCGAGTACCCCACAGCAGCCAGGTGAGAAGGCGGATAAGCTGAAGGAAATCTTCGATATAGCCCGAAGTAACATGCAGCGCGCCGCACTAGATCAGAGCCGACATTATAACTTGCGTCGACGAGAGTGGAGGCCGTCCCTCAAGTCGTTAGTATGGTTGCGCCAGCATTTGCTCTCTAGGGCCGCGGACGGATTCGCGGCGAAACTAGCGGCGAAATATGACGGGCCCTATCGGGTTGTGAAATTCGTGTCGCCCAGTATCGTGCTGCTGGCAAGATACGGTGAGCGGAAAAGGAGAAAGGCCAACATATCACAGCTCAAGCCGTACCACCAGAACCAGCCCGTAGACGAGGCGGAACAAGTTGATGATGCGAGGCTAGTGGAGGAGGAATAGAGGCAGCGTCCGCCTGCACGCTGCCCGGGTAATCGAAGAGAAAAATATAAAAATATAAATGTAGTTAGATGTGTTGAGTTAACAAGTAACCAAAATAAACCGTAGCGATTAGCAGACACCTTGGGTGCCCCTTAGGGTGGACTACCAGAAATGCACGTAAATATTGATCCCATAGATGTCTGACGTAATTTCGATTGGTGATGAGGAGTTGGAGCGAGAGGCCTTAGTCGAGGATGATGAGGAGACGGACAGCAACCCCGAGACGGACCAGTACGCAGGGCGAGCTCATGGAGCCTATCCAGGGGGGCGACCGGGGGATGAATGTTAAACGTGGCGTAATAACCGTCCGCCACTGCCACACCGTGTGCATACGAAATGCGTGCACGAGGAAGCTTTCACGAACGTGTGCGACGGCAAGTGCGGACAGTGAGCATATTTATCGAATGCCCCAATACCCGCAATTCGCTGTCCTTCGTGACAGAGCCCGTCTCGCCGCCTCCCCTATTGGCACTCCCGGAACCGCCACCTAGCTGCGGAGCAGGCGGGCGAGAAGAGCGCGCCCCTGCAGACATCTCCGACCAGGAGCGATTCGCACCCAGGATCGGCCAACCGTCCTCGGCAGGAGGCTACCAAGCAAAGCCACACGGAGGGTACGCGTGCGATACCGAGGGGTAGTGGATGGCGGCACACCGCCAGTAGGGTGACAGGTGCCGGCAGCTACCGCAAGGAGTCATCCTGCGGCAAGCAATCAGCCCCACAGCCCCCACCCCAGCGTAAGCAGTCGGCGCGACACAAATCGTCACGCAAGGGGACGCGCTCGGAAATGGAGCGGCCGCGGTCAAGTCGGTCGAGACACTCGGGGTCGAATAGGTCGGAAACCACAGGAGAGGTAGTAGTGGGCGTCGCCGTCAAGTGCGCGCGGGTCCCTGGCAGCACGCCGCACCCGCTTACTGGCGACGGCACGCCCCGCACCGACACGAAAAGCCAGCCGAGTCAAGCCGTGAGAGGCCGAGCGACGACAAGGAAAGGAAGACGACGAGAGAAAGAGCTCGAGTCTCCGCGCCCCATCGTGGCAGCACGAACGCCACCAAGGTCTGGTCGGACGAAGTCCGGGGAAGCGGACAAACTAGTCCCGCCGCACAAGTCAACCAGATGCCCGCCGCGCCGTAAGTCGGCCAATTGCGCGTCACGGCGCTTGGTCGACGGAGAGCATCCGGCACCGCCAGTGGTCTCCAGCGAGGAGCAAACGGAGTCAGAGCCAGCCGACAAACGGGACCCATCCCCTTGTGGCATCAAATCGATGCCCGCGAAGCGTCAGCATACAGTGCCAGATGGTGCACACGAGAGGTCGCCACGTCTATTAGCGACCTTCGGACCGACGCCGACGAGCGAAGCTTCCGGATGGTCACCGCCGCCAGTAGAGCCGGAGACGCGGTTTGGCAGTGAATACGGAGAATTGCCGCCTCTCCTGGTACCCATTGTGTCGCCGCCAACTAGCACGTTTACGTACCTACCGCCGTGGTCAGAAACTCACCTCGACGATGTGATCGATTTATTCGATCTGCTGGCGGAGGAAGAGGCTTAGCGAGACAGCAGCGACGAGCAGCCGCCATCGATGCGGCCGGTTGAACAGAAGGAGGAGCAACCCCACCGCCGTCATCGATGCGCCTGGGAGAAGAACGGCAACCACCATCACGGCATTCGCAAGACGATTGGCCGTCAACATCTGAGCAAGCGGCAGAACGAAGACAACAGTGCGCGTCGCCGTCAGAAGCGCGCGGGTTGCTGGCAGCACGCCGCACCCGCGTACGGGCGACGGCGCGCCTCACACCGACGCGCCAACCATCATTGAAGCAGTCGAAGACGCAAGGGCAGCCAACCCTGCCACCGGGTACCAGACTCGATTCGCGATTCGTGGGTCCGCCCACCGACAGGATGGCGTATCTACACCTGGGATGATTTGCTGCCTGAGAGCATTATAGTAAGGGTACGCCAGCGGATGCGTAATGCCTCAGGTCACTGTCGTCGGCCGCTTTTTACGCCGAAATTGGAAGGACTGGTACACAAGGTGACGATGACCGACAATTAACAAGTGACCATCACCGCTTGGAGAGAAAGGAGGGGGTGTGAGGAGAGTCCGCCCGGATCCCCTCACAATTATTACTATCATTAAGCTTGCTGTATTATTATGGTATATATTATATAGTTACTAGATTGTTAGAGTTAGGGGAGCAACATGCAAGAAGCATACGATATTTTAGTGACATGCAAGAAGAGCACAATAGTTAATTAACGCGCAAGGTGCGCTAAGTTTATATCCACAACCATAGTTTTAAGTGCTGTTAGTAATAAAAGGCGCACGGAGCGCGTAAAAGTAAGATAAGCAGTTAGTATTTATTTCAAATTCGAATCTAACGGCCTGGGCCACTGCAAGCACGCACTGCTGAGCGGTTGCCCAATGAGAGCGAAAGCTCTAAGGCAGAGAATGATTCGATGATCCGATTCGGATTACCGAGATTAACGCGCGGCTTGTCCGCGAAGAGCTCGAGACTGTGAGCTTGACTTTTAAAGTGAACAGACGTGCGTGAAAAGTCGAGCAGTGGATCGCGTGTGAAAGATAACGGAAAGAACGAAAGGAATAGGAAGAAGCAAGAAGACAAGTGAGCGATCTTTAATTGTAATATTAACTCTGTGACCATTTTAACAGAAATAAACGCTTCGTCTAACCAACTCACCCCTGTTCAATAACTTGATCTAATCTCCGTCCTCCCCCGCATAGTGACAAGTTGCATAGTGTGTTCCGGCGGCAAGAATACAAGTGGAAAAGTGTGAGTGTCAGTTTCTTGCTTAAGGCCAGTGAGTGTGAGGGAGTTGGAGTGCGACTGAGGCTGCGGCCCGGCCATTAGTAGGTAAAGTGTGTCGGAGGCTGCAGCCCGGCCACTATTAGGTAGTGTGACTGAGGCGTCGGCCCGGTCACTATTAGGTAAGGGTTGACTGAGGTTTCGGCCCGGTCATCGTCAGGTGGCTTGTGTATGATAGCGTAGCCGGTGGAATTTGGGTATTTTGGGTTGTCTACGAACCCCGTTTCTCAGTGATGTACTAAAACGAGCAGTACATTCAAGTGGCCCAAAGATACCAAGCACGGGCTTGTTAAGTACAACATAAATACTAGTTCTATATAAATGTGAATATATGATAATAAAACAATAAGCAATAGGTAACTATAGGCTACATAGATAACACAATAGTGCATTTCTAAGTAAGGAAATAGAAGTAGAATTACATATTAGATGATAAAGATTGTTATAATTTGAGCATACTATACGAAAAGGATTATGGATAGCATAATTAGAACTACAGGCTTGAAGAGAAAGAGGAAGAAAGTTTCTAGAACTTCTAATCGGAACTGCAAAACTAATTTGGCTAATTTATTAGGAAGCATCAATTTCACCATTTATTAATTTGTGTGACAAAATTACACCAAGCATGGTTCTACGATCAGAAAGTGAAGGAAGTTATATTAATAAAAGTCTACTACGATAAGAAGGCAAGCGAATATTAGGATTCCAATTAAGACCCCGAAGTGCAAAGAGCAGAAATTGTTTTTATACCGATTATATTCTATCCTGATGAATCTTGTACTGTGGACATCAAAACAAGACCCATATTCAAGAATAGGTCGAAAAAGAAAGGTATAAAGAGTTTTAGTAATGTAGGGATCGTTAAATTCTTTCGACCAACGCTTAATGAAACCCAAGACACCAAAGGCCCGATTAGTGGTGGAAGAGATATGCTTGCCAAACTTAAAAGGATACCCAGTCCCAGTGATTTCAATTTTTTTTGTAAACGGACCTTGGCTAGACTGCGATTTGTACCCCGGCCAAGAAACTTCTTTACAAGTTGACCCAAATTGCACGTATGGTATTCAGCTTTGGGGTACTGTCTTCAAGTCCCAAATTAATCGTGTGTGCATACTTCAATCTAAGACCGACAGACTTATCTCTGGCTATCAACGAAAGACCCCGTAACAGAAGACTAAAGCGCATTTACACAAAGGATCTCTTCAGTAGGAAAATCCTCTAATAATATAATATTTATTTTTCATATATTTTTCCTATAATTTTACTATTATATTTTTCTTTCCCACTCTTACATACGTTAAGTTAGTCTTTAGTTAACATCTTCGAACGCTGTAAATATGTAGATTCTGGATTATCAATCCCAATACGTGGTTGGGTAAGATCGCAAGTCTGATCACACCACCATACAAAGAAAAATAAAAAATAATAAATAAAAGTAGTATGTACAGTAGAATCAAATGGAAACTACTGTGTAAATTGCAGAGCTCTCGTGCTTACAGTTTGGGTTGTGCGCCGATATTCAATCCATCAGTCAGGGCAAGTTTTTTTATATAGGTTCTAGCCGATATTACCAAGCGTTGCCTGGCCAAGTAAACAAGGAAATACATTTTTGTTCCTAGGCTTGCCCTGATGCATCTGATGATGTTAAGGCCTTTTACAGGCCAAATCTAAAGCCCATATTACGGTGGCAAATTCAAATTCACATATGCTCGGGAAATTTAGTCATTTCAAATAAGTGTCCGGCCGAAAACATTAACGATATTTGGTGTAGAATTTTGGCCGGGATCACTTAGTCATTAAAAATACTCTGTAAAATAGAAAAATCGGCCTGCGGTTTCACTTCCTTTTTCTCTTGGTAGTTCTAAGCCACCTCTTGCCATCTCTGATAGCACAAACAACTATGTAAGAGGTCTTTGTAGTAATATTTGTAATTTTTACCTTAATAGCTTAACTTTTCCTTGCCTTTTCTGAAACATCCTTAATTCTGAAATTCTATCTAACAAAGTCTCCATATATAGATCGCGCTACTCGTCGTGGTGGTGGTGTTCTTATTGCTATTGATGGAGATTTATCTTCAGAGGTAGTAATAACCGATAATTCTATAGATATTGAATTTGTTGCTGTAAAATTGAGTATTCCTGGGGTTTGCTTTTTATTACTTGTTCCTTTATTCCCCCATCTTCATAACTATCTGTATATTCTTTGCATACTTCTTCTATACACTTTGTCTGTTCTATGCTTTCTGATCGTGATTTTCTTGTAGTTCTTGGTGACTTCAATATTGCCGGTACTACCTAGATTTCAAGTTCTGACTCCAGCGTGTTGTCTTCGACATCTCAGCAAGATTTTATTGACAGTTTATTTGGGATGTCATTGTGTCAAATCAATGGTATCCCAAATTCTTTCATAAAATGCTTGATCCTATTTTTGTTTTGGACCCCTCCTCATTATCTGTCTCCCGAACTGACCCCCTATCCATTCCTGAAGATCCTTATCCCCCAACTTTGGAGGTGTTGATTGACTTACCAGAAAGGGTGCTAAGCCCAGATAGTTAACCTGCAGAGCGATTGCTTCAGTTTCGGAAAATCGATTTTACTAAACTCGCCCAGCTCCTATACCAGACTGACTGGTCTCAGCTGTACATGTGTAGAGACATGGATAGTGCAATTACAATTTTTACTCTACCTTAAATCCATTATTTTATATTTGTGTCCCGTTGCTAAGCCATCTAGGTCTAACAAACCTATGTGTTTAACGGGAATTAATTAACTTGAAAAATAGAAAGTCGAGACTGTACAAAAAGTTCAAGGAATCTGGCTCTTCTTGGATTTTTCGCGTTATTTGATTGCCCGATCTAACTTCTCTGTACTTAATATACACTGTAATAACAACTACCTCAGAACCTGTAGGCTACAGTTTCAGCGGGATCCTGAAAGGTTTTATAACTTCGTTAATTCGAAGCGTAGGTCATCAACACTTCCATCAACCGTATTTCGAAAACGACTCAGATCCGGCTATTGCCGATCTTATTGACGAATTTTTTCAAACGAATAATAGTTCACACCCTTATAAATCGGCTTCGCCTTATCCTTATCATGTAAACCACTCCAATTGTATTTTTGGGCCTTTAATCATTTAAAGGCCATTAAGCCCGTATTTTCACCGGGACCTGATGGAGTACCAAGCTGTGTGCTTAGATCCTGTGCTGAAGGTATTTTAAAGCCATTATTTTTTATTTTTAAACTGTCCGTGGAGTTGTGCTCTTTCCCCAACATTTGGAAAGAATCACTTATTATTCCTCTCCATAAAAAGGGAAACATGTCTAACGTCGAGAACTATAGAGGTATTTCTAAGTTCTCTGCTATTCTTAAGATTTTTGAGAAATCAATAACGTCTCAACTTCAACATTTGTGTAGATCTATAATTTCACCCTGCCAGTACGGGTTTGTGAAATATAGATCTCCTACCACTAACCTATTGGAATTTACCTCTCTTGTCATCAAGGGATTTCAATCCAAAATGCAAACAGATGTTATTTACACTGATTTCAGTAAGGCTGACTCTGTTAATCATTCTCTTTTACTTCACAAACTTCATCTTCTAACTATTTAACTAAGAACCCAAAGGGTTTATTTCAAAGGCTTAGTTCCAAGTCTCGTTCGTTACTTCCGGTGTACCACGAGAAGTCGTCTTAGCCCTTTTTATTTACATTGTTCATAAATGACCTTTCTTCTGTCATAAATCACTCTCGGGTGTTGATGTTTGCCGATGATGTTGAATTGTGCCTGTCATCTGTTGATTTCTTATCTGATCAAAGATTGCAAACTGATCTTGACAGTTTTCAAGCCTGGTGTCGAGTAAATTTATTAAATCTGAATTGTGGTAAGGGCTCGTGCACATATTAAGTAATCGCTTTTTCGTCCTTTTTTGATACTCTCTTGATCGAATTGAGTCGGTTGATGATTTGGGTATCCTTTTGAGATCCCAAGGTTAAGTTTGACACGCATATCTCCCACCGCAAATCGTGCCTTTGGTGTACTGGGTTTATTTTGCGTTCGTCTAAAGAATTTTACCTTACTAAAACTCTTTTACCTTACTAAAACTCTTTATATTCTTGAATAAGGGTCTTGTATTTGGTGTCCCTAATACAAGGTTCATCAGGATAGAAAATAATCGGTACAAAATCTATTTCTGCTCTTCGAACATCGTGGTCTTAACTGGTATCCTTGCTTGCCTTTTTGTCGTCGTTGACTTTTACTAATAAATCTCCCCTCTCTTTCTGATCGTAGAACCATGCTTGGTGTAATTTTTTTACACAAATTAATTAATGGCGAAATTGATTCTTCTGAGTTAATCGGCCAAATTAGTTTTGCAGTTCCGATCAGAAATTCTAGAAACTTTCTTCCTCTTTCTCTTCATGCTTGTAAGACTAATTATCATCTAATATCTTCAGAGAAACACCACATTATCTTCAGAGAAACACCACATTGGATACAGAAGTGGAAGCACCAATACTGTGGAGAGCCAGAAATAAGGCTGCCATACAAACTGCCCGACTACTTCGGCATATTCCAGGCGGAATTTTTCTCAATACGGAAAGCACCATAAGTTTCTCAATCCATACCAACCTTAAATGAACGGATAAACATCTTCGTGAACAGTAAAGAGGCAATTAAATCTTTGCCGACGTCTTCCATTAGTTCCAAAAATGTTCTGGCAAGCAGGGAGGCTTTAGATAATCTATGCACTACAAGAACAGTGCATATCTACTGCATTCCTAACCACCGCATCGACGGTAACGAAATGGCGGACTGCCTTGAGAAAGAAGGAGTCGGGCCACCTCGCGAGAACACATTAAAAACATTCAAGTGTCATTGCAGTCGCTATACAGCTAATTGGATGAATTCATCTGGGCTGAAGCTGGTGAAAGGTGGCGAAACACAACCAGCTGTAGAATTGCCAGAATTATGTGCATTAAGCAAAACTAGAAACTAACTCATTTTCTGCTGCAACGTCCAAGTTAAGATTGCAGAATAATGGCAGGAGTACTGAGTGGACATTGCCTAACAGCAGCTCATGCAACGAAGCTGGGCATCTATCTTAACGAAGGACGGCTGCCGTAATTGTAAGGAACTGCGAGTTGCAGAAACGCTGGAACACCTTCTATGCAGCTTTCCAGCACTCTCAACGACAAGACATCGATATCTTAACACTCACTCGACACACTCCCAATGCGCTGATGGTGTTTGCCAAGCGCATACACATTCTACAGAATCAACAAATCTTCTAAAGACCTTCAGTATCCGGCGACACAAAGGACCTGCCAGCTCTATGTTCGACTAGCACTTGGTGGTCACCGGTTCTACCTAACCTAACCTAATCATGTGTAGTGTGTATATGCATTAAACAACACTCTGTATTTAAATTCATAAATATGCGACACTCTGGTGCATATAATAAAACACATAAAGTCAAAAGCGCGGAGCCACTTGAGGTTAATGACTCAGGCTCATATTACGCAGCGCGGACCGCTAGTACTCTAGCTGGCCGTTTAGCTGACGGCGCATATCCCACGGTACGCTTATGTAGCGCATACCAAGAGTACCATATAGGTACTCACAAATGCATGCACATACAACACACTATCTCTCTCTTAAGTGTGCTCTGCTGCGACAGAGCGATACACATAAGAACAGTCGTGTTACTATTTATGCATGTTAAATTAAAAAAATTTTACATGGCGACCGTGCAGCTATAAGAAATAAATAGCTATACCTGCTTGGAGCTGGAGCTGGACCAGAAATTCAAAAAAAAAAAATACCGAGTGAGTACAGGGCATGAGCTCTAGGGCAAACACTAAGCCCAGACGCAGTGGCATTAAGGAGCGAATCAGACGAAAGTCTGAAAAGTAAGACTCCTATCTAAATGCAAAAATCCCCCTCCATGGGACACTGCAGCCAAATTAAATGACGAACTCGAACATCTTGAGCCGTTATTGAAGGCAAAGAATCATCGTCCAAAGCCCAAGAAGATACCAGCACGCCCACGCCGATGCCCACCAGATTGTGAGGGTCCGCTTTACAGCCCCATTGCGAGGGCACATGCCGTATCCGTAAGGAAGCAGAGTCAAACAACGCATGAGAGGCAGACCGCCGCTTATGCCGACGATGGAACAACAAACAACCAAGACGATTTGCATGAGAGGCAGACCGCCCCTTATGCCAACGAGGGAGTAGAAGCAGAGCACCCCAATAACGAGATGACCAGCAGCAGACCATATTATATTAAATAATTATAATTTAAACTTAAAAATTTTGTAATACCCGGCGACAATTGAGTCGCCCGGTAAGAACGTTTGGCCCGCAAAATCACACAAACACTAGGTAGGAAAACATGTACATTCACCTTGTGTGAATTAATTTTAAACTTCTCTCCGCCAGTTGGCGTATGACCCTTCAATGTACTCCGGCGCGTTAGGCGTCAATTCGATTTAAAAAAAAAAAAGCATAAAAATGTCAATATTGTTGTGGTAGACACCACCAACAGTTCCAGTCTCATATATTTTATATATCTATAATATCATACTACATTAACTATTTCAAAATCAAAAAAAATTTTATATATGTGCATATAAATATCATATGAAAAAAAAAATATTATTAATAATATTATGGTTCATATTTATTAGGTAAGAATATAAAAAAAAAAAATTAAAAAATATATATTTACAAGACGGAGACCCTATATACCATATACAGTAAATTCCCCTGGGCCACTACGGGCCTTATAGATACAAAAACGGTGGATTCCACCGCAAACGTAATCTATAAGGTAGAAGTAGAAGTACCAGATCAAAAGTTAATTATAATACTTTTGATAGTAATTGTAATAATTATGTGCATTTACCTATTTCTTAAATTGTACCAAATGCACAATAAATGTTTAAAAAAGAAATACCTAAGCAAAGGTAATGATTTAGATAAGAATTAAAAAAAAAAAAATCAAAATATATATAAAATTAAAAATGTATATAAATAAAACCCAATAATGAACAAACATATTAAAGAACTGGTAGTTAAAATACTAGAGAGGGAACCAGACTTCGTAAATAGAATAGAAACATTAGTTGCCAGACAACCAGTAATTATTTACGAACTGGCATATTTATATATGAATACATATGTATATGCTAAATAAATCGCCATTAATAGATTGCGGTAGAAAAGAACAAGCTATAATTTTAGCAGCAATTCCGGAAATAGAAGTTAAAATAGTTGATAGGGATAACCCCATACTAGGCAAGGTTAAAGATAATGTAGTATTCAAGTTCTAATTCAAGTACTCACTACAATAACTATATATATATGTATATATATATATATATATATATTCAAAAAAAAAACCTTTCGGCTAGTACTTGTTGATGTAATAGTTTTGTAGCAGTACAAACTAATGGATTGGCGGCAAATAATTGCCAACATTTCAGAGCTACGAGGCGAATTTAACAAATCTTTCAAGTACTTAAACAAAAGCACACCCATATCAAATTATACGAAGCTCAAACATATAAGAATTCTGTTGAAAACATTCAAGACAGTACGTATAATTATACTAGAACATAATACCAAATTTACGTCTTTACAAGAATTACAAGTAAAAGACGTAATAACACGGCTTAAGGAATGCATTCTATGTGTAGCGCAACAGCACAAGTTGCAAATATTAGTACCAAATGTATTAAATCTTCCAGCCGACTTTGATGAATCAGTTCTATTAGATTCTATAACAGATGTAAAAGAAAATCTAGAGTCAGAAACTGAATCGATAACTGACACGTTTGAACAGGGATTAGATTCTAACATACTTGAACGAAAACCTATCAAAATGGCTCAGTCAGTAGTAGACTTCCTGAAAACAGCCTCGTCTCAAATATTCGAGTACGATGGCAAAGAAGAAAATCTACAAAGCTTCAAGGATGCATTGAATCTAGTAGATTCTATTAAAGGTGACCACGAAGCAACAGCAATAAAACTAATTAAGACAAAACCAAAAGCCCACGCAAGGAACAAGGAACTACATAAAAAACTATAGAAATGCAGAAACAGAAAAGCCAGAAATAAACAGACAGGTCGAAAAACTAATAAAAGATGGCATAGTTGAACCATCTATTTCTGAATATAACAGCCCACTTCTCTTGGTACCCAAGAAATCTCTTCCAAACTCTAATGAGAAAAAGTGGCGTTTAGTAGTTGATTATCGCCAAATAAATAAAAAAAACTCTTAGCAGACAAATACCCACTGCCAAGAATCGAGGAAATACTAGACCAATTAGGACGAGCAAAATATTTTTCGTGTCTCGATCTTATGTCTGGTTTCCACCAAATAGAAATAGATGAGAAATCTAGAAACATAACATCATTTTCCACGAACTCCGGTTCATATCGCTTCACGCGATTACCCTACGGTTTAAAGGTAGCCCCAAATTCATTTATGCGAATAATGACACTTGCATTTTCGGGTCTTGAACCATCACAAGCATTTCTCTACATGGATGACTTGGTAGTCATTGGCTGTTCTGAACAGCACATGTTTAAAAATTTGTCAAATATTTTTGACCTGTGTAGAAAACACAACTTAAAACTAAACCCATGCTCTTTCTTCATGCATGAGGTTACATTCCTAGGCCATAAATGCACAGACCACGGCATCCTTCCGGATGATAAACAAGTAAGAATGCTATAGTCGAGTATACCCGACTACGAAACTCCCTGTACCCAGGTCTAAAACATCCAATCACAGCTACGTCCACTTACACATACATACACAAAGACGCACACACACAGGCGGCAAAAACGACAGCGCAAGCGAGGCAATTTAATTGGTGGCTGTGCTTCTTCTGCCCCCTCTCGCTGCATCATTGAATCTTCTTTCGTGAATAACTTCCGTGTTTATTATCCGATCGACTTGAAATTTGGACAGTAGATTGAGAGAGACTAAAGTATTGTACGTGCCAAATCTTAAAGCTATATCTTGAAAATTGTTACTGTTAAACGGTTTTAATCGATTTGCGGGGGAACGGGGGGAGATATCTGAAATATGAAACAAACTTGATCTGCGTATGGTATACAGGAACCTACATTTCAAATTTGGTGTCTCTAGCTCTTGTAGTTGCTGAGATCAACGCGTTCATACGGACAGACGGACAGACAGACGGACATGGCCAAATCGAAATCTCTTTTGATACTGATCAAGAATATATATACTTTATAGGGTCGGAGATGTCTCCTTCTGTCTGTTACATACATTTGCACAGATGTAATACCCCCTTTTTACCCATTTTATGGGTACAGGGAGTAAAAATACGATGTTATAAAAAACTATCCAATCCCAACTGATGCGGATAGTGCACGACAATTCGTCAGAAGATACAGAAGATTCATTCACAATTTCGCACAACATTCACGTCATTTGACTAGACTGTGCAGAAAGAATGTCCAATTCGAATGGACAATAGAATGCGAAGACGCATTTAAATATCTCAAAAAGGCATTAATGAAACCAACATTACTGAAATACCCTGATTTCAGCAATGAATTTTGCATAACCACAGATGCAAGTAAACATGCATGTGGTGCTGTACTATCCCAAGAGTACAACGGTATACAATTACCAATTGCATACGCATCACGAGCTTTCACACAGGGAGAAAGCAATAAATTAACTACAGAGCAGGAATTAGCTGCAATTCACTGGGCAATAAAACACGTCAGACCATATGTTTACGGCAGGCATTTCTTAGTTAAAACGGATCATAGACCGCTAACATTTTTATTTTCAATGAAAAATCCAACTTAAAAACTAACAAAAATGAGATTAGATTTAGAAGAATACCAATTTACGGTAGAATACCTCAAGGGAAAGATAATCACGTAGCAGATGCATTATCTAGAATTAACATAGACTCTCTAATAGAAATGAATAGAAAAATAATGATGGTCGAAACGAGATCATCAAAACGACAGAAAAACATCTGCGCAGATGCTAAAATAAAATTGCAAAAAGCACAAAAAGAGCCCAATGTCTATGAAGTCATTAGCAATAATGACGTCAAGAAATTTGTGAAACTAAAATTCGGAAAATCCAATTGTTTATTTAAGCAAGGAAAAAGAACTATTTCACAAGTTTCAGTTAATGATTTGTACTCCAATGAAAAATTCAACTTAGGTCAATTCTTTCAAAGGCTTGATGCAGAAGCCGGATTACATAAAATTGTTAATTTACAGTTGTCACCAAGTGAACAAATCTTCGAATTTGTATCACTAAATTTTTTGATGCAGATCTGTCGGGAATCTCAACATTAGTCTGTATGCCAAATTTGGTGACTATATCTTCCCCAAATTGCGGGGGAGGGGTGGTGGTGGGGGGTCGATCTCGACACTTCATAAATTGACGGTATACACCAACAGGCGTACCAAGTTTTGTTGCTCTAGCTTAAAGATAAAGGCAAAAAATTGCGTTCATACGGACAGACGGACAGACGGACATTTCGCAAACCCAATATACTATTTTCCCTTCGGGAACATAGTATAATGACGAAAGTCAAATTAATGCAATACTGTCGAAATACCATGATGATCCATAGAAGGAGACCATACAGGGATTACGCGTACCTTGTTAAAAATTAGAAATTTTATTATTGGCCCCAAATGAATAAAACCATTGCGAAATATGTGAAAACTTGTGTAAAATGCCAACAGGCAAAGACCATAACACATACAAAAGCACCAATGGTAATAACAGACACTCCAAATACTGCATTTGACACTGTTTTAATAGATACCATTGGACCATTACCTCGTACAGAGAATGGCTATGAGTACGCAATCACTATAATATGTAATCCACAAAATATCTAGTTACAATACCAGTAACAGACAAAAGTGCAAAAACAGTTGCCAAAGCAATATTCGAATCTTTTGTGCTAAAGTACGGTCCTATGAAGACGTTCATAACGGACATGGGTACTGAGTACAAAAATTCACTAATAAATGACCTGTGTAAGTATATAAAAATTAGTAATATACAATCAACAGCTCATCACCACCATACTTTAGGAAGAGTGGAGAGAAGTCACCGAACATTTAATGAATATATTCGTTCATATATTTCGATTGACAAAGACGATTGGGACATACAATGTACTTAGCTTAAGCAGAGTCGAATAAATGTATGCAACCAAGAAGGACGTCTTCACCAATAAAAACTAACTTTACATGGCGACCGTGACACAGTTACGAAAAACTGCAAGTGTAACAATGTATTAAGTGCATTTAAAACAAAAAACCAAATCATGTGTTACATAAATTAGCACCAACAACGACAACTAAAACGAAAACTACAACTACAAATAACAACAAGGCGGATGGAGAACAAAAAAAAGTCTGAGTGAGTAGAGTGCGAGGATGGGAAAACGCGGAGGTGTAAATAACAAAATTAAAAAAGAATAGCACACATAAAGTGGCTATTATATACAAAAACACCACCTCCCGCGGAGCAACAGCCCAAAAGTTGCAAGCAGAACTTGATTATCTAAAATCAAGTCTTGTGCATAAGATTCCCAACACCGCAACTCACTCAGCCAAGATACAAATTTTAAAAAATAATAAATTAATAACGAAACCTCCATCCCCGAAACAACTACAAAAGAGGCCTAATGTCTGTCCAAGCGACTGCCCTGGACCGCTCTACAGTACCACATGCAAATCAACTTGCATTTTACCAACGACTTGTGCGATGACCAGCACCAGTCCCGCCTGAGCCCATAGGCCCAGGACATCAGCAGCAGCGAAACAACAAGCGCGGGGGGCACTCAACCACTTGCGTCATCGAGGGAGCATCAGCGTGCCAAATCCGGCGACACCCAGCAGATGCAGCAGAAGAGGACTGTTACTTCATTTTGATACTTCATGGCTGAATCAGGATCAACATCAACACTTAGATTAATGTATATATATATATAATAAGAATTTTTTGTAAAATTGAGCGGAACCATTTCTGCCCGATTAGAGTATGGCCTGTAAAGCCATACAAAATATTAGGTAGGAAGTACATGTAAAAAAAAAATATATATACAGCTCATTAGGGCCATCTGCCAACTAAACACAAACTATGAAAATGCCTTATCTACATGGCTAACGTAAAAAAAAAAAAACCAAATTCGAATTTGTAAATTATAAATGATTAAAGATGCATGTATTTAAACAAAACAAAGATGCATGTATTTAAACAAAACTTTGCTTCTGATAAGGAGCTATGTGACCGACATGCAAACTGTCGACGGACAGATTGCCGAATAAAGAACATTCTAAAAACCTCATGCCAAGCGAACAGTCGTGTTACTATTTATGCATGTTAAATTAAAAACCTTTTACACATGTTTTGTATAGATTTTTGAAAATTAGTTTGAAGCCGATTGCATGGTAAATTAAAAAAATTCATACAACAGCTATCCGAGAATTTGCACTTTTCTGGCCAGAATTGACCGAAAATTGATTCAGAGTACCAACCTATGATATAAGAAGAAGCCACTGTAAAAAATGTAGACTTTTAGCTTATACAGTTTGGCCTGTCCGTGAGACGCCAATCAGTCAATCGGTTTATAGTCAGTCGGAGTTTTATATATATAGACATACTAATTGAAGGTTCTTCACACGGTGGTATACATGTTGTATATAGCTTACCTTAAGAAGTGGCGGCTTTAATAAATAGCCCACTGAAACTAAAACGGTTTGTAGACAAAGGAAAGCTTGCTCAAAAAGAGCACTTTTCCTTTTTTTAATTGAAAGGCTTTCCGGACTTCCATTACATTTCCTTTCAAGTAAAACAATGGATTGAGCCACAGACTGCAATGTAAAAAGTTTATATTACATATGTACAAAAAAAAGAGAACAGTTACCATCAAATGTATATCAGTTCGACGTATCAGTATATCTTCGAGTATTTCCTTAATAATGTTTTCTACAATTATTTCACAGCCATTTCCTTCAACAAAAGTAGAAACCCATAATATCGTCACTCTATACGTCTCAGTTCGCAAATTACTGGAATGTAGAAACAATAAAAAGGATAGGTGTATAATTGCACTCATTCCTTCTAGTAATATTAGTACTAGCTTATACCCGTGGCTTAGCTTGCGCGTCCTAGCTATATCTGTTTTTAATTTTAAATAATCATTGAATTTCCCGTTTCTACACCACAGCAGATGGTGATGATTTATGTTGAATTTGCCTATTTGTGTGAACCGTGTAACCTTCCTGGATACAAGTT
Organism: Hirtodrosophila confusa; assembly: GCA_035043065.1. Taxonomy (NCBI): domain Eukaryota; kingdom Metazoa; phylum Arthropoda; class Insecta; order Diptera; family Drosophilidae; genus Hirtodrosophila; species Hirtodrosophila confusa. The sequence continues at coordinate 394,601 of JAWNNI010000202.1, forward strand.
TCAACTATCATAAAACAGTTTTCCGCCCGTATGGACAGATTTTCGAAAATTCCGGGGCCCGTTGATCACCAGTCAGTCAGTCAGTCACGTTAAAGAGTTTTACCCTGACATTTTATAAGTCGAGGACATATACCAACAAAAATTGAGTTCATACGATCAGACAGACGGGCAGTCAGTCAGACATACAGACGGACATTGCACAAACTGCATGTGTATAGTATATTCTGGTGTAAAAATCACTACGAATTAACCGGCTGTTTTTGAAACAAGGAATTTCACGTATTAAGAGACGTTTGGTTTGTATAAAATAATAATTGCTGTCTGGTTAAAGATGACGGGCCACCAATATAGGCAAACCAAGAGGTATTCATCTAAGTTGGCCAATACAAAATAAATATGATACTTACATCAATTGAATTAAAGATCCTTCAGGTGTTGACCACTTTGAGTTTTGAAGGGATTCCAATAGTAGCCCTAAAATCATTCTATAACGCATCCTAAGATGAGTGTGGGCGCTATAAGTAGTAATAGACGGGTAAATATGTTTAAGAAATATGTCAACGAAATAAGTTGAATAAGTTCAATAAGTTACGTCTAATAAAATGATAATTGGTCCCAACAATTGGCTAACCGGCTCAGAACCATAGCAGTGGAGTTGGCGCGGCGGTTTATTGTGAGGAGCTCAACATAGAGCGACCATACAAACTACCGGACTACGGCAGCATCTTCCAGGCAGATTTCTTCGCAACCCGGAAGGCGGCCGAGGCTGCCTTAGAGCTCAACACGCAGCACACACATGTCAACCTATTCGTTGACAGTCAGGCGGCCATAAAATCCCTATTCTCGGACGCCATCAAGTCCCTGCAAGCAGGGAAGCAGTGGATGCATTAAGCACTTCTAAGAGAGTGCGCATCTATTGTGTTCCAAGCCACCGGGGCATTGGCGGAATCGAAAGGGCAGTCGAGTTAGCTAGCAAGCGATATATACAGAATTCGAAGAACAAGCTCAACGGATAGTCAGCCGCAGATGGAGAGCTGCGACGACATGCGCTACGGCAAAGATAATGTGGAACGCGCGAAACGCCAAGCAATCCCGCTACATCCTATCGCTCCCACGAAAGGACTGCAGGACGCTGCTAGGTGTTCTAACGGGACACTGTATGACAGCGGCCCATGCGAAAAAGCCGGGGGTACCCGAAACTCCTCCTCCTCTATACTTGTCCAGCGCTCATGAGAAGCAGACTCAACCAACTGGGATTCCATAGCTTTACTTCCCTGGAGAGTGTATCGAGGACACCACTGAACCAACTCTTAAAATTCGCGAAAATTATCTTCAAGGTTCAAATATGCGGTACCACTAAGGACCAGATGGTCTATGTGAGGCCACCCGTGGGGGTGACCTGCTGTCTTAACCTAATCTAACCTACGTCTAATTACACTGTAACAGTGTAATGGACGTTTTGCATTTAGTTAGTATTCGTAAGTATAATTAAAAAAAAAAAAAAAGCGCTGCAGTCGGAAGGTCCCGACTGTCTAATAATGATAATATTATATACAACATACAAAGTAAGCTGCGAGCAGAATTGTGATTACTTTTCGAAAATGCTCAGGTGAGAGCGATCGCCCCTCCAGTCCGATCTGTTTAATAACAACATGTCATGGAGTGAACAATGCGCTACGCCCTCTCCCATTCCACCACCGATGGAGAATTCTCATCGACTGCACCAACGCGATCAGTGAAGTCGATCACGACCGCATATACAACAACAAGGGCATCAACAAAAGCAACCACTGCAGCCCAATATCCAATTATGTCTACGCAGCATTTTAAGTGGCGGCTGCGCTGCTGCTTCCCACCGCTCTGCAGTACTAAATCTTGTTTGTTGAATAACTTCCGTGTTTATTATCCGATTGACTTGAAGTAAAGAGTGACCAAAGTATTATATATGTCAAATCCCTAAGCTTTATCTTAATTGTCCTTAAAAATATTTTTATCGATTTGCGGAGGAGCGCAAACAAATTTGACTGACTTGAATACAGGAATCTTTGTTCCAAATGTTGTGTCTCAGCACTTATAGTTGCTGAGATCGACGATTTTATCCGGACAGACAGACAGACATGGCCTTCACACATCACATCAGGGTATTAAGATTTTGCCTCGAAATGTGTATTGGATACGTTTCCGACCCAACAAAGTATATATATTCTGAATCAGCATGAATAGCCGAGTCGATATAGCAATTTCCGTTTGTCAGTCTGCTTCAATGCAAACTAGTCTCTCAGTTTTAAAACTGTCGTAATGAAACTTGGCACAGATCCTTCTTCTTGATGCAGGTAAAACATATGTCGGAGCCAGCCGGATCCGTAAGAAATACACAAAAATTACGTATCACAGTTTTCCCTCCCGTGGGAGTAGGGAACTATATAGTTGAGCCATGTGACTAATGTTTCTTGTGTGGGGCTATGAAAATGTTTTGAAGCCGATCTATACTAATACGATCTATAAAAATACTAAAAATCCAGATTAAAGCTTTTAAACTATTTTCCGCCCGTTGTATTGCCCTCAAAGTACCGAGGTTTTTGTATTTATATTTGGAAATAAGTATGAAGCTGAATTCCAAACTTCACCCCTTTCCGACCGTGGGCGTGCATTTTTGAAAATCGGTAGCACATGTGTCGAATTATTTAATGTGAGGTGCTTTGAAAATGAAATTCAAAATAATTGGATGATAAACAAAAACATTTTGAAAATGAGTTTGAAGCCAATCGGATGATAATAAACGTTTCATACAACAGTTTTCCGCGAATTTTCCGACCTTGGGGGTAGATTTTCCAAAATCTTTGGGCACCGTGGCTATTATGAGTTTGTGTAGAGCTTTGAAAATGAGTTTAAAGTCAATCGGACCATAATCAAAAAAGTTTTATACAAGAGTTTTCCACAAATTTTCCAACTTTGGCGTCGATTTTCAAAAATTCTTGACCACCGCGCCTACTATTTTTTCCCATAGAACCTTGAAAATGAGTTTGAAGCCAATCGCATGAAAATTAAAAATGTCGAATGCCAGAGTTGTGCACCAATTTTCCGATCATAGGGCTGAATTTCCCAAAATCGCTGATACACGTGTCAAATGATTTTACGTGAAGAGCTTTAAAAATGAATTTGAAGGTGATCGGATTAAAATTAGACTTTCGCCCATACAACCTTGACACCCCCATTTTTCGCCCATCGGTGGATTTTCCAAAATCTATGTGTGAAATGAATTTTTGTGTAGATCTTTCATACAACAGTTTTCCGTGATTCCACGCTTGTGGGTGGAATTTTCCAAAATCCCGTCTTAGTGTGCACTTTCATCATAGATGGAACCTCCTGTGAAAATTTCAGCATCCTAGCTCTTACGGTTTGGGCTGTGCGATGATTGCCAATCAATCAGTCAGTCAGTCAGTCGAACTCTTTTATATATATAGATAGATTACATCCAAACTCAACAATAGAGCCGGTCAGTGCACAGATTGATTAACTCCTTTTGACAAAAAGTTAAGATATGCGATGATGTAAGGTCATAGTTTTTAAAATTCCCTTTATAATAAAAATAGGTTAAGATTAATAAGATAGAATATCAAAAAAAAAAGTCAGTAATGTTACAATTTTTGTGGCAGATGGATTAATCAATATGTGCACTGACCGGCTCAATTGAGAGTTGTATAATACTTCATATATTTTCCTAAAAATTTATCAAAATCAGACAATATTATTATATAGCTCCTATAGGAACAATCAGACGAAAATTGAGTTTTTGTATAAAAGTAAGTAAGTGGTAAGTAACGTGTTTGCATTTTCGAAACATTTCTCTACTACCATTAGGTAGCAACATGTCGTCCGTCCAAACACAATCGAATGCTTGATACATGTTAAGAAATTTTGCGGTACAATATTCTGGATGAGATTTAGTCAATCCTCTTTTGAGTCTAAAGCTCAGCCTATCTCCGGCACGAATTCAAGAGTTTTCGAGTTAGTATATCCACTGGTTGGAAGATAAGCTTTCCCATAAGCCTATTTTATTTTCCAAACATGGCAGTGAATTTGTTAGTATGTGTAATGATCATTCATTATCAAGTCCGCAGAATTTTCATATCCGGCGGTTCACAAATCCGTTTACTGACTTCGCAGTTTACAATGTGTCGTAAAAGACCAGTGAGTATCCTGAGTGAATTCCTACCCATCGGATTTATTTGCTTGAATCTCATCAGATTATAAAGCGTCTTTAAGGGACCTGGCCTGTCTAAGAACTAGTGCATTTACCTAGATTGAGTACATCACATTGTCTTCTTGTAACTTCAAGTGTTGTCGTATTGTGCCTACCTTTCCCACAAAACAATTCTGGTCTTATTATGAGATTCTCTGCTCCCTTTCTAGCTAGCTCGTCGGCTGCTTCCTTTCCGGGTACTTCTCGAACCAGGTTTGATGTAATTTTTGTCTTGCTTAGTGCGCCTATTGCTGCTTGGCTATCACACAGCTTTTTCTCCGTTCCGACACATGCACAGACACTGGATTTTCAGTTCAACACACCTTCCATCAGGTTTAAAAATCCTTTCGATCCTTCGTTGCATAAATGTGGGGAGTTCTCTTGATAAAATATCAAATTTCAATTGATTATGATACCATCGTTGAACATCCCCATGGATGATATTCTGAAAAGGTTTGCTTTTCGTTGGAACCAAGCGTTGTGAGCTCCATCAGGACTTCCAGAGCCGATGTCCGATACTTTTGAGGATAGTAACCAAGTTTTGTGTTTGCATTAAAGAGCTGCCAAATGAAGCTCTCAATAAGGGCGTTAAATCACACTAAAGTAATTTCTTTTGTTTCAGAGAATCCTTCATTATCGCAATTAAACTTCTGTGAAGTACGAATGCGTTTATGAAAAGATACTAGCCTTTTTTTCGCAACTCATAGTTAGTACTTATCTTTATTTTTTGTTGCGTATTGAACGCTCCATACTACGTTGGTCTAAATCAGAGAGGGATTAAGACCAACCACTGGATAGCAAGTTCATGCATTATCGTGACTTACCGAACGTCGGCGCTCATTTTGCTTTTTTTGCCGTTGAGCGCGGAGTTCACTTGGCTCATGGAATTATTAGAATTATTTTTACTGCTGTTTGCACATCGGGTTGTTCTAGTTCCATTTGTCATATTTATGTATTTGCTTTTAAATTAAACCTTCGGTCGACGTATTCGACCGAATTCTAGTAAAGATAACCGAATTGAAAAATAGCTCACACACTCTTTCTCTCTGCATACATAAGTATGTATGTGTATGGCTCTCCCTCTACACTGCACACGTATACTAAAGGTATTGGTTTTACTTGCTTGTAGTGATACTCATGCACACCAATGTGTGCATTGCACACCTGTGTGCAATTCTTTAAATGTTTTTTTTTTCTTATATGGCGTTTAAATAATAGAGCATTTCATTATAATATAATTTATTTAAAAACACAAATAGGACTGGGTTTGACGGTGTAAAGATATCTAATTCTAGATTATAACCTCAAGCTGTGAGCTTGGGGTGGTGGTGAATGTGCCAGATTGGAGTTGATTGGTGGTGGGGCAGGACTATGAGCCGTGAGTGCTTGGCAGGGAGACTGCGCCTTGGTAGCTGCTGAAGAAATGTTCGCTTGAGTCGCCTGAGTTTTGGATTGCTAACGCCAAATTCAAGGGCATTGGCCAGAAGGTTAACATGATTGGCGTGCCTATCACTTTGTCGATCAGTCGTAGAATGTATTGTTTCAATTTTGGGTGCAGTCCCAAAGTCTCTCATTATATTCTTATTCCTTGCAAAAGGCAAGCAACCGGGTTTCGCCTTAAAATTTGCATAAGACAGATTTGACCTTTTTTAAAGAGGTATGGGGCCGCTGTAATGGTCCCCATAAGTTTAGATATGTGCTGGTTACATATCAAGCCTCTATCAAGGCATAGCCCAATGTATTGTTGAGAAGTCACCCACTGCACAGCCAACCCATCTAAGCAAATAGCCGGGCAAGAATCATGCCTCTTTGTGATTGTCATCTGTACAGATTTATCACGGGAGATGCAGATATTCCACTGCTTTGCCTAGCTCTGAAACTTGTTTGTGAAGTTCTGCAGACGTCGAATTACTGTTGTAGGGGAGGCGCTGAAGCAAATGGCGGCAGTGTCATCTGCATAGGTCGCCAATATACTGCTATTAATAGGAGGCATCGGCATATCGCTTGTAAAAATGTTATAGAGTGTCGAGCTTAAAGCGCTGCCTTGCGGGACTCCGGCTCTGATCGGTCTGAAGGATGAAAGACATCCAATTATTTGGACTGAGAAAGTTCTGTCCGAAAGCCACGACTTAATCAGCATTAAGTTCGGCACAGTCGTCAACCGCTTGAGCTTGAACAGCAATCCGTCCTGCCAGACTTTGTCAAACGCCTGCTGAATATCAAAGAAGACAGCCGCGCCACACTGTTTCTCCTCAAAACGCTCTAGAATCCTATCAACCACTTAATGAAGCTGCTCTGTAGTTCCGTGATAAGGCGGAAAGCCAAATTGATGGTCAGGAATTGCTTCACGATATTCCATCTCAACGCGCAATCTGGTAGGGATAATGCGCTCAAACACTTTGCCGACGGTAGGGAGTAGACTAATCGGCCTATACGACTCAGGGGAGTCGACTGGTTTGATTTGAAACCGAATCTCCAATTCGTCGGCAAAAAGCTCGGATTTCTCGAGATCAGAACGGCACCAACCGTGATAAGCCTGTATGGAATGGTCAGCAGCCGGTTAACTCTTAATATTGCGAGTGAGTCACCAAAGATTGTGCTCGTGTGGGGAATTAAAATCTGCCAAGCCTTATCTTACGCCGCCGGATCCTTCTCTTCTCTCTTAAACGTGCAAGAACTTCATCATTTAATGGCATGATAGGCCCAGAAGCCCGCGGGAGGAAGCAAGCTCGACCCGAGGCCTACAGGGTCGCCTCATTAATGATTGTCGCAAGTATATCCACAGCCGCGTCAACATCGTTGTGAGTTTGTAAGGGAGTAGCTAAATTAATATGGTTGTTGACATATTGCCTAAAACGGCGAATATCAGCGCCCCCCAACAGAAGGGGTCTTCTAACATTCATCATAAATGCTCCCGGTGCTATTGTGATGAGTAAGAGAAAGTGGTCAGAACTCAATTCACAGCTAATGACAATGCCAATAGTTGAGGATCGTAGTCCACCAAAGTACCAAAATTCAACGCATTGGCCCTCCGCAAAACTATCGTATGTAAGTAGGTCGCCGAGCCTGTTGCACAGATATTCCATGAAGAGGACATAATAGAGTCCCTGATCATACGACCACGTGGACATGCCCGATGACAGCCCCGTAATTGATGTTTCGCATTCCAATCACCAGCAATTAAGAACCAAAGACCAAGAGACGAGAAGATTCGATTAAACTTAGTTGCCGTTAGTGAATCCGGGGTAAGAGCAGGGCGTAGGTACGCTGACGAGGGGTAAGAGAAGAGGGTATCTACCCTCAAGGAAATAATAAACAAATACTGTTGATGATCGGTCAGTCAAAGGAGGACATGGGATCGATGGCGGTGTGGCCACTACATATACCACGAGGACAGCCAGATTTGTCCGGCGAGGAATTCAAAGTGTTTGAATTGGAAATGAACTTCTTCCGAAGGAAAAGAAGGGTGTAATAGGCTACAGTTCGAATTAAGGCATGCGATGTTTATACATACTATACGATATATTATTTATAATCATGCCGAATTGGTCATTTCAAGATTTACATAATAAATGTCTTTACCGAAGCACGGGCTTGTTAACGCGCGGACCCAGGCAAAATGCAACCCACTTCCCGCACAACCAACCGATGGGCGCGCCGCATAACGTGCGGTAACGAAGATCGCGGAACAGATGAATAGGTACAAACTAAATAAAAGTTCTACATAAATTAAACAATAGACAACAAGTAACTATAGATTACGCAGATAACATAAAAGTGATGTTCTGAGTACGGAAATAGAAGTAGCATTACATATTAAATGATAAAGGTTGTTATAATTAGAACATAGAATACGAAACGGGTTATGAATAGCAGAGTTAGTATTACAAGCTTGAAGAGAAAGAGGAAGAAAGTTTCTAGAATTTCTGATCGGAACTGCAAAACTAATTTGGCCGATTAACTCAGAAGAATCAATTTCGCCATTAATTAATTTGTGTAAAAAAATTACACCAAGCATGGTCATACGATCAGAAAGAGAAGGAAGATTTATTAGTAAAAGTCTACTACGATAAGAAGGCAAGCGAGTGTTAGGAGTCCAGTTAAGACCACGGAGTGCAAAGAGCAGAAACTGTTTTTGTACCGATTATATTCTATCGTGATGAACCTTGTACTGGGGACACCAAATACAAGACCAATATTCAAGAATAGGTCGAACAAGAGAAGTATAAAGAGTTTTAGTAATGTAGGGATCGATTAATTCTTTAGACCAGCGCCTAATGAAACCCAGGACACCAAATGCACGATTAGTGGTGGAAGAGATATGTTTGTCAAATTTCAGACTGGGATCTATAAAAGGATACCCAAATCATTTACTGACGCAATTCGAACAAGCGGCTTATCATTAAGAATATAATTATTTAAAAGGGTATTCGCCTGTAAAAGGACATTACGTTACATTTACCACAATTAAGATTTAATAAATTTACCCGACACCAGGCTTGAAAACTATCAAGATCAGTTTGCAACCTTTGACCAGATAGAAAATCAGTAGAAGCCAGAAGGAAGGTCATTTATGACCAACGTATACAATGAGGGGCCAAGATGACTTCCTTGTGGTACTCCGCAAGTACCTTTAACAGACTTAGAGATTAAGCCTTTGAAATAAACCTTTTGAGTTCTAAGTTTAGTTAGAATTAAGCTATTTAGAAATCCCAGAAGATTAAGTTTGTGAAGTAAAAGAGAATGATTAACAGAGTCAAAGGATCTACTGAAATCAGTGTAAATAAGATCTGTTTGCATTTTAGATTGAAATCCCTTAATGACAAAAAAAGTAAATTCCAATAGGTTAGTGGTAGTAGATCTATATTTCATAAACACGTGCTGGTAGGGTGTTGAAGTTGAGAAGTTATTAATATCTCAAAAATCTTAGGAATAGCAGACAACTTAGAGATAACTCTATAGTTCTCGACGTTAGACATGTTTTCTTTTTTATGGAGAGGAATAATAAACGATTCTTTCCAAATGTTAGGGAAAGAGCACAACTCCATGGACAGTTGAAAAATAATAAATAATACTTGAGCACACAGCTTGGTACTCCATCAGGTCCAGGTGAAAATATGGGCTTAACGGCCTTTAAATCACGTAGAAGCGTACTTTCAGTTATAAAAGGTCCAAAAATGCAATTGGAGCTATTTACATGATAAGGATAAGGCGAAACCATTTGATAAGGTTGTAAACTATAAGTCGTTTGAGAAAAAAAACAGCAAAAAGGTCTGCAATAGCCTGATCAGAGTCAGCTGTCGTGTTTTCAAAAAATACGGTTGATGGAAGTGTTGATGACTTGTAACCTACAGCTTTTAAGGTAGTTATTATAGCAATGTGTATTAAGTACAGAGAAGCTAGATCGGGCAATCAAATAGCGAGAGAAATCCAAGAATGAGATAGATTCTTTAAACTTCTTATACAATCTCGACTTTCTATTTTTTAAGTTTATTAAATCCCGCGTAAACCACACAATTTTGTTGCTCTAGTTTAAACTCCCTATTTTATACGTATCAGTTTGGGATAGAAGCTGAGCGAGTTAAGTAAAATCAGTTTTCCGAAATTTACGAACTCGCTCTGCAAGTTTACTACCTGGGCTTGCATAAGACAGATTTGACCTTTTTTAAAGAGGTATGGGGCCGCTGTAATGGTCCCCATAAGTTTAGATATGTGCTGGTTACATATCAAGCCTCTATCAAGGCATAGCCCAATGTATTGTTGAGAAGTCACCCACTGCACAGCCAACCCATCTAAGCAAATAGCCGGGCAAGAATCATGCCTCTTTGTGATTGTCATCTGTACAGATTTATCACGGGAAATGCAGATATTCCACTGCTTTGCCTAGCTCTGAAACTTGTTTGTGAAGTTCTGCAGACGTCGAATTACTGTTGTAGGGGAGGCGCTGAAGCAAATGGCGGCAGTGTCATCTGCATAGGTCGCCAATATACTGCTATTAATAGGAGGCATCGGCATATCGCTTGTAAAAATGTTATAGAGTGTCGAGCTTAAAGCGCTGCCTTGCGGGACTCCGGCTCTGATCGGTCTGAAGGACGAAAGACATCCAATTATTTGGACTGAGAAAGTTCTGTCCGAAAGCCACGACTTAATCAGCATTAAGTTCGGCACAGTCGTCAACCGCTTGAGCTTGAACAGCAATCCGTCCTGCCAGACTTTGTCAAACGCCTGCTGAATATCAAAGAAGACAGCCGCGCCACACTGTTTCTCCTCAAAACGCTCTAGAATCCTATCAACCACTTAATGAAGCTGCTCTGTAGTTCCGTGATAAGGCGGAAAGCCAAATTGATGGTCAGGAATTGCTTCACGATATTCCATCTCAACGCGCAATCTGGTAGGGATAATGCGCTCAAACACTTTGCCGACGGTAGGGAGTAGACTAATCGGCCTATACGACTCAGGGGAGTCGACTGGTTTGATTTGAAACCGAATCTCCAATTCGTCGGCAAAAAGCTCGGATTTCTCGAGATCAGAACGGCACCAACCGTGATAAGCCTGTATGGAATGGTCAGCAGCCGGTTAACTCTTAATATTGCGAGTGAGTCACCAAAGATTGTGCTCGTGTGGGGAATTAGAATCTGCCAAGCCTTATCTTACGCCGCCGGATCCTTCTCTTCTCTCTTAAACGTGCAAGAACTTCAGCATTTAATGGCATGAAAGGCCCAGAAGCCCGCGGGAGGAAGCAAGCTCGACCCGAGGCCTACAGGGTCGCCTCATTAATGATTGTCGCAAGTATATCCACAGCCGCGTCAACATCGTTGTGAGTTTGTAAGGGAGTAGCTAAATTAATATGGTTGTTGACATATTGCCTAAAACGGCGAATATCAGCGCCCCCCAACAGAAGGGGTCTTCTAACATTCATCATAAATGCTCCCGGTGCTATTGTGATGAGTAAGAGAAAGTGGTCAGAACTCAATTCACAGCTAATGACAATGCCAATAGTTGAGGATCGTAGTCCACCAAAGTACCAAAATTCAACGCATTGGCCCTCCGCAAAACTATCGTATGTAAGTAGGTCGCCGAGCCTGTTGCACAGATATTCCATGAAGAGGACATAATAGAGTCCCTGATCATACGACCACGTGGACATGCCCGATGACAGCCCCGTAATTGATGTTTCGCATTCCAATCACCAGCAATTAAGAACCAAAGACCAAGAGACGAGAAGATTCGATTAAACTTAGTTGCCGTTAGTGAATCCGGGGTAAGAGCAGGGCGTAGGTACGCTGACGAGGGGTAAGAGAAGAGGGTATCTACCCTCAAGGAAATAATAAACAAATACTGTTGATGATCGGTCAGTCAAAGGAGGACATGGGATCGATGGCGGTGTGGCCACTACATATACCACGAGGACAGCCAGATTTGTCCGGCGAGGAATTCAAAGTGTTTGAATTGGAAATGAACTTCTTCCGAAGGAAAAGAAGGGTGTAATAGGCTACAGTTCGAATTAAGGCATGCGATGTTTATACATACTATACGATATATTGTTTATAATCATGCCGAATTGGTCATTTCAAGATTTACATAAATGTCTTTACCGAAGCACGGGCTTGTTAACGCGCGGACCCAGGCAAAATGCAACCCACTTCCCGCACAACCAACCGATGGGCGCGCCGCATAACGTGCGGTAACGAAGATCGCGGAACAGATGAATAGGTACAAACTAAATAAAAGTTCTACATAAATTAAACAATAGACAACAAGTAACTATAGATTACGCAGATAACATAAAAGTGATGTTCTGAGTACGGAAATAGAAGTAGCATTACATATTAAATGATAAAGGTTGTTATAATTAGAACATAGAATACGAAACGGGTTATGAATAGCATAGTTAGTATTACAAGCTTGAAGAGAAAGAGGAAGAAAGTTTCTAGAATTTCTGATCGGAACTGCAAAACTAATTTGGCCGATTAACTCAGAAGAATCAATTTCGCCATTAATTAATTTGTGTAAAAAAATTACACCAAGCATGGTCATACGATCAGAAAGAGAAGGAAGATTTATTAGTAAAAGTCTACTACGATAAGAAGGCAAGCGAGTGTTAGGAGTCCAGTTAAGACCACGGAGTGCAAAGAGCAGAAACTGTTTTTGTACCGATTATATTCTATCGTGATGAACCTTGTACTGGGGACACCAAATACAAGACCAATATTCAAGAATAGGTCGAACAAGAGAAGTATAAAGAGTTTTAGTAATGTAGGGATCGATTAATTCCTTAGACCAGCGCCTAATGAAACCCAGGACACCAAATGCACGATTAGTGGTGGAATAGTTATGTTTGTCAAATTTCAGACTGGGATCTATAAAAGGATACCCAAATCAGTTACTGACTCAATTCGAACAAGCAATAAAAGGGCATTCGCCTGTAAAAGGACATTACGTTACATTTACCACAATTAAGATTTAATAAATTTACCCGACACCAGGCTTGAAAACTATCAAGATCAGTTTGCAACCTTTGACCAGATAGAAAATCAGTAGAAGCCAGAAGGAAGGTCATTTATGACCAACGTATACAATGAGGGGCCAAGATGACTTCCTTGTGGTACTCCGCAAGTACCTTTAACAGACTTAGAGATTAAGCCTTTGAAATAAACCTTTTGAGTTCTAAGTTTAGTTAGAATTAAGCTATTTAGAAATCCCAGAAGATTAAGTTTGTGAAGTAAAAGAGAATGATTAACAGAGTCAAAGGATCTACTGAAATCAGTGTAAATAAGATCTGTTTGCATTTTAGATTGAAATCCCTTAATGACAAAAAAAGTAAATTCCAATAGGTTAGTGGTAGTAGATCTATATTTCATAAACACGTGCTGGTAGGGTGTTGAAGTTGAGAAGTTATTAATATCTCAAAAATCTTAGGAATAGCAGACAACTTAGAGATAACTCTATAGTTCTCGACGTTAGACATGTTTTCTTTTTTATGGAGAGGAATAATAAACGATTCTTTCCAAATGTTAGGGAAAGAGCACAACTCCATGGACAGTTGAAAAATAATAAATAATACTTGAGCACACAGCTTGGTACTCCATCAGGTCCAGGTGAAAATATGGGCTTAACGGCCTTTAAATCACGTAGAAGCGTACTTTCAGTTATAAAAGGTCCAAAAATGCAATTGGAGCTATTTACATGATAAGGATAAGGCGAAACCATTTGATAAGGTTGTAAACTATAAGTCGTTTGAGAAAAAAAACAGCAAAAAGGTCTGCAATAGCCTGATCAGAGTCAGCTGTCGTGTTTTCAAAAAATACGGTTGATGGAAGTGTTGATGACTTACGCTTCTCATTAACGAAGATATAAAACCTTTTAGGATCCCGCTGAAATTGTAACCTACAGCTTTTAAGGTAGTTATTATAGCAATGTGTATTAAGTACAGAGAAGCTAGATCGGGCAATCAAATAGCGAGAGAAATCCAAGAATGAGATAGATTCTTTAAACTTCTTATACAATCTCGACTTTCTATTTTTTAAGTTTATTAAATCCCGCGTAAACCACACAATTTTGTTGCTCTAGTTTAAACTCCCTATTTTATACGTATCAGTTTGGGATAGAAGCTGAGCGAGTTAAGTAAAATCAGTTTTCCGAAATTTACGAACTCGCTCTGCAAGTTTACTACCTGGGCTTAGCACCCTGGCTGGTAAGTCAATCAACACCTCCAAAGTCGGGTGATAAGGATCTTCAGGAATGGATAAAGAGTCCATTCGGGAGGCAAATACGGAGGGATCCAAGATAAAAATAATCTCAAGCATTTTATGCAAAGAATTTGGGATACCATTGATTTGATACAATGACATCCCAAATAAATTGTCAATAAAATCGTGCTGAGATGTGAACGTAACACGCTGGAGGTAGGACTTGAAATCCAGGTAGTTCCGGCAATATTAAAGTCCCCAAGAACTACAAGAAAGTTACGATCAGAAACCATAGAGGAGACAGATTGTATAGCAGAAGCATGCAAATAATATAAGGAAATATCGGAAGAAGGCGGAATATAAGAACAAGTGATAAAAAACAAACACCGGAGATACACAATTTTACAGCAACAAATTCAATAACTACAGAATTATCAACTATTACTATCTCTGAAGATAAATCAGCGTTAACAGCAATTAGAACACTACCACCACGACGAGGAATGCGATCTCTTCTGTAAATTGAGAATTTATTAGACAGGATTTCAGAGTTAAGGATGTCGGGCCTTAACTATGTTTCAGAAAAGGCAACGACATGGAAAGATAAAGTTAGGCTATTTAGGTATAGGTTACTAAGTTTACTACAAAGACCTCTTACATTCTGATAGCCCAGTGAGAGGAAGGTTGTTAGTTTTTTGAACTATCAGCGATGACAAGAGGTGGATTAGAACTACCACCAGAAGAAGGAAGTAAACCCGGAGGCCGATTTTTCTTTTGCAGTATATTCTTTAATAACTAAGTGGTCAGCCCAGAATTCTTTATAACAAATATTGCTGAAATGTTCAGCCGGAACTCTTATTTTAACCGACGAGATTTCCCGAGGTTAAGCAAATTTAAATTATTCCACCGTAATATGGGCTTTTGATTTGGCCTGTATAAAGACCTTGACATCATCAGATGTAGTGTCAGGGGCAAGCCGCGAAACAAAGATTTGTTCCCGTGGTGGAACACCTACAAGAGTCGTATTACCAACCATAGTCCCCATAAGTTTAGATATGTGCTGGTTACATATCAAGCCTCTATCAAGGCATAGCCCAATGTATTGTTGAGAAGTCACCAACTTCACAGCCAACCCATCTAAGCAAATAGCCGGGCAAGAATCATGCCTCTTTGTGATTGTCATCTTTACAGATTTATCACGGGAGATGCAGATATTCCACTGCTTTGCCTAGCTCTGAAACTTGTTTGTGAAGTTCTGCAGACGTCGAATTACTGTTGTAGGGGAGGCGCTGAAGCAAATGGCGGCAGTGTCATCTGCATAGGTCGCCAATATACTGCTATTAATAGGAGGCATCGGCATATCGCTTGTAAAAATGTTATAGAGTGTCGAGCTTAAAGCGCTGCCTTGCGGGACTCCGGCTCTGATCGGTCTGAAGGACGAAAGACATCCAATTATTTGGACTGAGAAAGTTCTGTCCGAAAGCCACGACTTAATCAGCATTAAGTTCGGCACAGTCGTCAACCGCTTGAGCTTGAACAGCAATCCGTCCTGCCAGACTTTGTCAAACGCCTGCTGAATATCAAAGAAGACAGCCGCGCCACACTGTTTCTCCTCAAAACGCTCTAGAATCCTATCAACCACTTAATGAAGCTGCTCTGTAGTTCCGCGATAAGGCGGAAAGCCAAATTGATGGTCAGGAATTGCTTCACGATATTCCATCTCAACGCGCAATCTGGTAGGGATAATGCGCTCAAACACTTTGCCGACGGTAGGGAGTAGACTAATCGGCCTATACGACTCAGGGGAGTCGACTGGTTTGATTTGAAACCGAATCTCCAATTCGTCGGCAAAAAGCTCGGATTTCTCGAGATCAGAACGGCACCAACCGTGATAAGCCTGTATGGAATGGTCAGCAGCCGGTTAACTCTTAATATTGCGAGTGAGTCGCCAAAGATTGTGCTCGTGTGGGGAATTAGAATCTGCCAAGCCTTATCTTACGCCGCCGGATCCTTCTCTTCTCTCTTAAACGTGCAAGAAGTTCATCATTTAATGGCATGATAGGCCCAGAAGCCCGCGGGAGGAAGCAAGCTCGACCCGAGGCCTACAGGGTCGCCTCATTAATGATTGTCGCAAGTATATCCACAGCCGCGTCAACATCGTTGTGAGTTTGTAAGGGAGTAGCTAAATTAATATGGTTGTTGACATATTGCCTAAAACGGCGAATATCAGCGCCCCCTAATAGAAGGGGTCTTCTAACATTCATCATAAATGCTCCCGGTGCTATTGTGATGAGTAAGAGAAAGTGGTCAGAACTCAATTCACAGCTAATGACAATGCCAATAGTTGAGGATCGTAGTCCACCAAAGTACCAAAATTCAACGCATTGGCCCTCCGCAAAACTATCGTATGTAAGTAGGTCGCCGAGCCTGTTGCACAGATATTCCATGAAGAGGACATAATAGAGTCCCTGATCATACGACCACGTGGACATGCCCGATGACAGCCCCGTAATTGATGTTTCGCATTCCAATCACCAGCAATTAAGAACCAAAGACCAAGAGACGAGAAGATTCGATTAAACTTAGTTGCCGTTAGTGAATCCGGGGTAAGAGCAGGGCGAAGGTACGCTGCAGAGACTACTTGGCCATAGTTGAAACGGCGGAATATTACAGGGTGATGGGAGATGTTGCTTTCCAAAATGATAACTCCGGGTATTTAAGATATACATTGAGGCGGTACGCAACCCTGGGGTGATGCGAAAAGGGGACGAGGGGTAAGAGAAGAAAGAGGGTATCTACCCTCAAGGAAATAATAAACAAATACTGTTGATGATCGGTCAGTCAAAGGAGGACATGGGATCGATGGCGGTGTGGCCACTGCATATACCACGAGGACAGCAAGATTTGTCCGGCGAGGAATTCAAAGTGTTTGAACTGGAAATGAACTTCTTCCGAAGGAAAAGAAGGGTGTAATAGGCTACAGTTCGAATTAAGGCATGCGATGTTTATACATACTATACGATATATTGTTTATAATCATGCCGAATTGGTCATTTCAAGATTTACATAATAAATGTCTTTACCGAAGCACGGGCTTGTTAACGCGCGGACCCAGGCAAAATGCAACCCACTTCCCGCACAACCAACCGATGGGCGCGCCGCATAACGTGCGGTAACGAAGATCGCGGAACAGACGGATAGGTACAAACTAAATAAAAGTTCTACATAAATTAAACAATAGACAACAAGTAACTATAGATTACGCAGATAGCATAAAAGTGATGTTCTGAGTACGGAAATAGAAGTAGCATTACATATTAAATGATAAAGGTTGTTATAATTAGAACATAGAATACGAAAAGGGTTATGAATAGCATAGTTAGTATTACAAGCTTGAAGAGAAAGAGGAAGAAAGTTTCTAGAATTTCTGATCGGAACTGCAAAACTATTTTGGCCGATTAACTCAGAAGAATCAATTTCGCCATTAATTAATTTGTGTAAAAAAATTACACCAAGCATGGTCATACGATCAGAAAGAGAAGGAAGATTTATTAGTAAAAGTCTACTACGATAAGAAGGCAAGCGAGTGTTAGGAGTCCAGTTAAGACCACGGAGTGCAAAGAGCAGAAACTGTTTTTGTACCGATTATATTCTATCGTGATGAACCTTGTACTGGGGACACCAAATACAAGACCAATATTCAAGAATAGGTCGAACAAGAGAAGTATAAAGAGTTTTAGTAATGTAGGGATCGATTAATTCCTTAGACCAGCGCCTAATGAAACCCAGGACACCAAATGCACGATTAGTGGTGGAATAGTTATGTTTGTCAAATTTCAGACTGGGATCTATAAAAGGATACCCAAATCAGTTACTGACTCAATTCGAACAAGCAATAAAAGGGCATTCGCCTGTAAAAGGACATTACGTTAAATTTACCACAATTAAGATTTAATAAATTTACCCGACACCAGGCTTGAAAACTATCAAGATCAGTTTGCAACCTTTGACCAGATAGAAAATCAGTAGAAGACAGAAGGAAGGTCATTTATGACCAACGTATATAATGAGGGGCCAAGATAACTTCCTTGTGGTACTCCGCAAGTACCTTTAACAGACTTAGAGATTAAGCCTTTGAAATAAACCTTTTGAGTTCTAAATTTAAGTAGTTAGAGATCCAAAGAATTAAGATATTTAGAAATCCCAGAAGATTAAGTTTGTGAAGTAAAAGAGAATGATTAACAGAGTCAAAGGCTCAATGTAAATAAGATCAGTTTGCATTTTAGATTGAAATCCCTTAATGACAAAAAAAAAGTAAATTCCAATAGGTTAGTGGTAGTAGATCTATATTTCATAAACACGTGCTGGTAGGGTGAAATTATGGATCTACACGGATGTTGAAGTTGAGAAGTTATTAGCAGACAACTTAGAGATAACTCTATAGTTCTCGACGTTAGACATGTTTCCTTTTTTATGGAGAGAAATAAACAATTCTTTCCAAATGTTGGGGAAAGAGCACAACTCCATGGACAGTTTAAAAATAATAAATAATGGCTTTAAAATACCTTCAGCACAGTACTTGAGCACACAGCTTGGTACTCCATCAGGTCCAGGTGAAAATATGGGCTTAACGGCTTTTAAATCACGTAGAAGCGTACTTTCAGTTATAAATGGTCCAAAAATGCAATTGGAGCTATTTACATGATAAGGATAAGGCGAAACCATTTGATAAGGTTGTAAGCTATAAGTAGTTTGAGAAAAAACAGCAAAAAGGTCTGCAATAGCCTGATCAGAGTCAGCTGTCGTGTTTTCAAACAATACGGTTGATGGAAGTGTTGATGACTTACGCTTCGCATTAACGAAGTTATAAAACCTTTTAGGATCCCGCTGAAATTGTAACCTACAGCTTCTAAGGTAGTTATTATAGCAATGTGTATTATGTACAGAGAAGCTAGATCGGGCAATCAAATAGCGAGAGAAATCCAAGAATGAGATAGATTCCTTAAACTTCTTATACAATCTCGACTTTCTATTTTTTAAGTTTATTAAATCCCGCGTAAACCACACAATTTTGTTGCTCTAGTTTAAACTCCCTATTTTATACGTATCAGTTTGGGATAGAAGCTGAGCGAGTTAAGTAAAATCAGTTTTCCGAAATTTACGAACTCGCTCTGCAAGTTTACTACCTGGGCTTAGCACCCTGGCTGGTAAGTCAATCAACACCTCCAAAGTCGGGTGATAAGGATCTTCAGGAATGGATAAAGAGTCCATTCGGGAGACAAATAAGGAGGGATCCAAGATAAAAATAATCTCAAGCATTTTATGCAAAGAATTTGGGATACCATTGATTTGATACAATGACATCCCAAATAAATTGTCAATAAAATCGTGCTGAGATGTGGAAGTAACACGCTGGAGGCAGGACTTGAAATCCAGGTAGTTCCGGCAATATTAAAGTCCCCAAGAACTACAAGAAAGTTACGATCAGAAACCATAGAGGAGACAGATTGTATAGCAGAAGCATGCAAATAATATAAGGAAATATCGGAAGAAGGCGGAATATAAGAACAAGTGATAAAAAACAAACACCGGAGATACACAATTTTACAGCAACAAATTCAATAACTACAGAATTATCAACTATTACTATCTCTGAAGATAAATCAGCGTTAACAGCAATTAGAACACTACCACCACGACGAGGAATGCGATCTCTTCTGTAAATTGAGAATTTATTAGACAGGATTTCAGAGTTAAGGATGTCGGGCCTTAACTATGTTTCAGAAAAGGCAACGACATGGAAAGATAAAGTTAGGCTATTTAGGTATAGGTTACTAAGTTTACTACAAAGACCTCTTACATTCTGATAGCCCAGTGAGAGGAAGGTTGTTAGTTTTTTGAACTATCAGCGATGACAAGAGGTGGATTAGAACTACCACCAGAAGAAGGAAGTAAACCCGGAGGCCGATTTTTCTTTTTTTGCTTATATTCTTTAATAACTAAGTGGTCAGCCCAGAATTCTTTATAACAAATATTGCTGAAATGTTCAGCCGGAACTCTTATTTTAACCGACGAGATTTCCCGAGGTTAAGCAAATTTAAATTATTCCACCGTAATATGGGCTTTTGATTTGGCCTGTATAAAGACCTTGACATCATCAGATGTAGTGTCAGGGGCAAGCCGCGAAACAAAGATTTGTTCCCGTGGTGGAACACCTACAAGAGTCGTATTACCAACCATAGTCCCCATAAGTTTAGATATGTGCTGGTTACATATCAAGCCTCTATCAAGGCATAGCCCAATGTATTGTTGAGAAGTCACCAACTTCACAGCCAACCCATCTAAGCAAATAGCCGGGCAAGAATCATGCCTCTTTGTGATTGTCATCTTTACAGATTTATCACGGGAGATGCAGATATTCCACTGCTTTGCCTAGCTCTGAAACTTGTTTGTGAAGTTCTGCAGACGTCGAATTACTGTTGTAGGGGAGGCGCTGAAGCAAATGGCGGCAGTGTCATCTGCATAGGTCGCCAATATACTGCTATTAATAGGAGGCATCGGCATATCGCTTGTAAAAATGTTATAGAGTGTCGAGCTTAAAGCGCTGCCTTGCGGGACTCCGGCTCTGATCGGTCTGAAGGACGAAAGACATCCAATTATTTGGACTGAGAAAGTTCTGTCCGAAAGCCACGACTTAATCAGCATTAAGTTCGGCACAGTCGTCAACCGCTTGAGCTTGAACAGCAATCCGTCCTGCCAGACTTTGTCAAACGCCTGCTGAATATCAAAGAAGACAGCCGCGCCACACTGTTTCTCCTCAAAACGCTCTAGAATCCTATCAACCACTTAATGAAGCTGCTCTGTAGTTCCGTGATAAGGCGGAAAGCCAAATTGATGGTCAGGAATTGCTTCACGATATTCCATCTCAACGCGCAATCTGGTAGGGATAATGCGCTCAAACACTTTGCCGACGGTAGGGAGTAGACTAATCGGCCTATACGACTCAGGGGAGTCGACTGGTTTGATTTGAAACCGAATCTCCAATTCGTCGGCAAAAAGCTCGGATTTCTCGAGATCAGAACGGCACCAACCGTGATAAGCCTGTATGGAATGGTCAGCAGCCGGTTAACTCTTAATATTGCGAGTGAGTCGCCAAAGATTGTGCTCGTGTGGGGAATTAGAATCTGCCAAGCCTTATCTTACGCCGCCGGATCCTTCTCTTCTCTCTTAAACGTGCAAGAAGTTCATCATTTAATGGCATGATAGGCCCAGAAGCCCGCGGGAGGAAGCAAGCTCGACCCGAGGCCTACAGGGTCGCCTCATTAATGATTGTCGCAAGTATATCCACAGCCGCGTCAACATCGTTGTGAGTTTGTAAGGGAGTAGCTAAATTAATATGGTTGTTGACATATTGCCTAAAACGGCGAATATCAGCGCCCCCTAATAGAAGGGGTCTTCTAACATTCATCATAAATGCTCCCGGTGCTATTGTGATGAGTAAGAGAAAGTGGTCAGAACTCAATTCACAGCTAATGACAATGCCAATAGTTGAGGATCGTAGTCCACCAAAGTACCAAAATTCAACGCATTGGCCCTCCGCAAAACTATCGTATGTAAGTAGGTCGCCGAGCCTGTTGCACAGATATTCCATGAAGAGGACATAATAGAGTCCCTGATCATACGACCACGTGGACATGCCCGATGACAGCCCCGTAATTGATGTTTCGCATTCCAATCACCAGCAATTAAGAACCAAAGACCAAAAGACGAGAAGATTCGATTAAACTTAGTTGCCGTTAGTGAATCCGGGGTAAGAGCAGGGCGAAGGTACGCTGCAGAGACTACTTGGCCATAGTTGAAACGGCGGAATATTACAGGGTGATGGGAGATGTTGCTTTCCAAAATGATAACTCCGGGTATTTAAGATATACATTGAGGCGGTACGCAACCCTGGGGTGATGCGAAAAGGGGACGAGGGGTAAGAGAAGAAAGAGGGTATCTACCCTCAAGGAAATAATAAACAAATACTGTTGATGATCGGTCAGTCAAAGGAGGACATGGGATCGATGGCGGTGTGGCCACTACATATACCACGAGGACAGCAAGATTTGTCCGGCGAGGAATTCAAAGTGTTTGAACTGGAAATGAACTTCTTCCGAAGGAAAAGAAGGGTGTAATAGGCTACAGTTCGAATTAAGGCATGCGATGTTTATACATACTATACGATATATTGTTTATAATCATGCCGAATTGGTCATTTCAAGATTTACATAATAAATGTCTTTACCGAAGCACGGGCTTGTTAACGCGCGGACCCAGGCAAAATGCAACCCACTTCCCGCACAACCAACCGATGGGCGCGCCGCATAACGTGCGGTAACGAAGATCGCGGAACAGACGGATAGGTACAAACTAAATAAAAGTTCTACATAAATTAAACAATAGACAACAAGTAACTATAGATTACGCAGATAGCATAAAAGTGATGTTCTGAGTACGGAAATAGAAGTAGCATTACATATTAAATGATAAAGGTTGTTATAATTAGAACATAGAATACGAAAAGGGTTATGAATAGCATAGTTAGTATTACAAGCTTGAAGAGAAAGAGGAAGAAAGTTTCTAGAATTTCTGATCGGAACTGCAAAACTATTTTGGCCGATTAACTCAGAAGAATCAATTTCGCCATTAATTAATTTGTGTAAAAAAATTACACCAAGCATGGTCATACGATCAGAAAGAGAAGGAAGATTTATTAGTAAAAGTCTACTACGATAAGAAGGCAAGCGAGTGTTAGGAGTCCAGTTAAGACCACGGAGTGCAAAGAGCAGAAACTGTTTTTGTACCGATTATATTCTATCGTGATGAATCTTGTACTGGGGACACCAAATACAAGACCAATATTCAAGAATAGGTCGAACAAGAGAAGTATAAAGAGTTTTAGTAATGTAGGGATCGATTAATTCCTTAGACCAGCGCCTAATGAAACCCAGGACACCAAATGCACGATTAGTGGTGGAATAGTTATGTTTGTCAAATTTCAGACTGGGATCTATAAAAGGATACCCAAATCAGTTACTGACTCAATTCGAACAAGCAATAAAAGGGCATTCGCCTGTAAAAGGACATTACGTTAAATTTACCACAATTAAGATTTAATAAATTTACCCGACACCAGGCTTGAAAACTATCAAGATCAGTTTGCAACCTTTGACCAGATAGAAAATCAGTAGAAGACAGAAGGAAGGTCATTTATGACCAACGTATATAATGAGGGGCCAAGATAACTTCCTTGTGGTACTCCGCAAGTACCTTTAACAGACTTAGAGATTAAGCCTTTGAAATAAACCTTTTGAGTTCTAAATTTAAGTAGTTAGAGATCCAAAGAATTAAGTTATTTAGAAATCCCAGAAGATTAAGTTTGTGAAGTAAAAGAGAATGATTAACAGAGTCAAAGGCTCAATGTAAATAAGATCAGTTTGCATTTTAGATTGAAATCCCTTAATGACAAAAAAAAAGTAAATTCCAATAGGTTAGTGGTAGTAGATCTATATTTCATAAACACGTGCTGGTAGGGTGAAATTATGGATCTACACGGATGTTGAAGTTGAGAAGTTATTAATATCTCAAAAATGTTAGGAATAGCAGACAACTTAGAGATAACTCTATAGTTCTCGACGTTAGACATGTTTCCTTTTTTATGGAGAGAAATAAACAATTCTTTCCAAATGTTGGGGAAAGAGCACAACTCCATGGACAGTTTAAAAATAATAAATAATGGCTTTAAAATACCTTCAGCACAGTACTTGAGCACACAGCTTGGTACTCCATCAGGTCCAGGTGAAAATATGGGCTTAACGGCTTTTAAATCACGTAGAAGCGTACTTTCAGTTATAAATGGTCCAAAAATGCAATTGGAGCTATTTACATGATAAGGATAAGGCGAAACCATTTGATAAGGTTGTAAACTATAAGTAGTTTGAGAAAAAAAACAGCAAAAAGGTCTGCAATAGCCTGATCAGAGTCAGCTGTCGTGTTTTCAAACAATACGGTTGATGGAAGTGTTGATGACTTACGCTTCGCATTAACGAAGTTATAAAACCTTTTAGGATCCCGCTGAAATTGTAACCTACAGCTTCTAAGGTAGTTATTATAGCAATGTGTATTATGTACAGAGAAGCTAGATCGGGCAATCAAATAGCGAGAGAAATCCAAGAATGAGATAGATTCCTTAAACTTCTTATACAATCTCGACTTTCTATTTTTTAAGTTTATTAAATCCCGCGTAAACCACACAATTTTGTTGCTCTAGTTTAAACTCCCTATTTTATACGTATCAGTTTGGGATAGAAGCTGAGCGAGTTAAGTAAAATCAGTTTTCCGAAATTTACGAACTCGCTCTGCAAGTTTACTACCTGGGCTTAGCACCCTGGCTGGTAAGTCAATCAACACCTCCAAAGTCGGGTGATAAGGATCTTCAGGAATGGATAAAGAGTCCATTCGGGAGACAAATAAGGAGGGATCCAAGATAAAAATAATCTCAAGCATTTTATGCAAAGAATTTGGGATACCATTGATTTGATACAATGACATCCCAAATAAATTGTCAATAAAATCGTGCTGAGATGTGGAAGTAACACGCTGGAGGCAGGACTTGAAATCCAGGTAGTTCCGGCAATATTAAAGTCCCCAAGAACT
The DNA here is from genome assembly GCA_035043065.1 of Hirtodrosophila confusa. Lineage (NCBI taxonomy): Eukaryota > Metazoa > Arthropoda > Insecta > Diptera > Drosophilidae > Hirtodrosophila > Hirtodrosophila confusa. The sequence continues at coordinate 419,231 of JAWNNI010000202.1, forward strand.
ACAAGAAAGTTACGATCAGAAACCATAGAGGAGACAGATTGTATAGCAGAAGCATGCAAATAATATAAGGAAATATCGGAAGAAGGCGGAATATAAGAACAAGTGATAAAAAACAAACACCGGAGATACACAATTTTACAGCAACAAATTCAATAACTACAGAATTATCAACTATTACTATCTCTGAAGATAAATCAGCGTTAACAGCAATTAGAACACTACCACCACGACGAGGAATGCGATCTCTTCTGTAAATTGAGAATTTATTAGACAGGATTTCAGAGTTAAGGATGTCGGGCCTTAACTATGTTTCAGAAAAGGCAACGACATGGAAAGATAAAGTTAGGCTATTTAGGTATAGGTTACTAAGTTTACTACAAAGACCTCTTACATTCTGATAGCCCAGTGAGAGGAAGGTTGTTAGTTTTTTGAACTATAAGCGATGACAAGAGGTGGATTAGAACTACCACCGGAAGAAGTAAGTGAAACCGGAGGCCATTATTTCTTTCTTTAAAATCTAAATGGTCGGGCCAGAATTCTTTGCAACAAATATTGTTGAAATGTTCAGCAGGAATATTAATTTTTAACGACGAGATTTCCCGAGTATAAGAAAATTTTAATTTCTCCACCGTAATATGGGCTTTTGACTTGGTCTTTATAAAGGCCATGACATCATCAGATGTAGTGTCAGGGGAGAGCCGCGACACAGATTTGCTTCCATGGTGAAACACATACAAGGGACGTATTACCAATCATACCATGAGCATCCAATGTAGCCATGGTAATGGTTGATCGACCGGATAATTTTACTGATTGACTGGCATTATTGTCACTAGGTTGTTGACCTGTATCAACAGTGCTACCAATCACCGAATTGGGAACCTCTTCGGGGTCAGATGGAGCCACATCCATGGGTAAGATGCTGTTGTCGTAACTTCTGATCGAAATATGGGGAGAAGGGGAAATTGGAAACAAACTTGATGTGTGAATGGTATACAAGAACCTACATTCCAAACTTGGTGTCTCTAGCTCTTATAGTTGATGAGATCGACGCGTTCATACAGACATCGAAATTTGTTTTGATACTGATCAAGAATATATATACTTTACAGGGACTCCTGCATGTTACATACATTGGGAAAGATTTAGTACCCCTTTTTGCCCATTTAATGGGAACAGGGCGCAAAAATGTAATTACCAAAAGAATTTTACATGTTTGCATACATTCGGCATATGCTTGCTACTTTCAGTGCTGCAGAGCGGGGAGCAAGAAGAAGCACAGCCGCCACTTAAAATGCCTCGCTTACGCTGTGGGCTCGTGTGTGTTCGGCTTTGTGTAAGTGTGTGTGTATGTGTAAGCGGACGAAGATGTGATTGTAACTTTTAGATTTGGGTACAGAAAGTAGTAGGGTATACTCGACTAGAGCATTCGTACTTGTTTTATTATGTTAAAAGGGAGAGAAGGATTTGAATGGGATTTGCCTAGCATATAGATTTGTTATAATTTAATAACATATTTCCATCACACCCGGCCAAGTCGGATGGTTTGGTGATTTTAATCATGTTATCTTATAACTTACCTTAAATTCATTATTTGATTGTTGTGTCCCGTTTTGTAACCCTCGTAGGTCTAACAAACCTGTGTGGTTTACACGTGAATTGATAAACTTAAAAAATAGAAAGTCGAGATTGTACAAAAAGTTCAAGGAATTTGGCTCTTCCTCGGATTTCTCTCGCTATTTGATTGCCCGATCTAACTTCTCTGCACTTAATTTACACTGTTATAACAACTACCTCAGGAGCTGTAGGTTACAGTTTCAGCGGGATCCTAAAAGGTTTTATAACTTCGTTAATGCGAAGCGTAGGTCATCAACATTTCCATCAACTGTATTTTTTGAAAAAAAGACAGCTGACTCAGATCAGGCTATCGCCGATCTTTTTGCCGAATTTTTTCAAACGACTTACAGTTCACAATCTTATCAATTGCTTTCGCCTTATCCTTATCAGGTAATTAACTCCAATTGCATTTTTGGGCCTTTAATCACTGAAAGCTCGCTTCTACGTGATCTAAAAGCCATTAAGCCCGTATTTTCACCGGGACCTGATGGAGCACCAGGCTGCGTGCTCAAGTACTGTGCTGAAGGTATTTTTAAGCCATTATTTGTTCTTTTTAAATTGTCCGTGGAGTTGTGTTCTTTCCCCAATATTTGGAAAGAATCATTTATTATTCCTCTCCATAAAAAAGGAAACAAGTCTAATGTCGAGAACTATAGAGGTATTTCTAAGTTGTCTGCTATTCCTAAGATTTTTGAGAAATTAATAACTTCTCAACTTCAACATTTATGTAGATCTATAATTTCACCCTGCCAGCATGGGTTTGTGAAATATAGATCTACTACCACTAACCTATTGGAATTTACTTCTCTTATTATTAAGGGATTTCAATCTAAAATGCAAACAGATGTTATTTATACTGATTTCAGTAAGGCTTTTGATTCTGTTAATCATTCTCTTTTACTTCACAAGCTTCATCTTCTAGGATTTCCAAATAACTTAATTCTTTGGATTTCTAACTATTTAACTCATAGAACCCAAAAGGTTTATTTCAAAGGCTTTGTCTCTAAGTATGTTCAAGTTACTTCTGGAGTACCACAAGGAAGTCATCTTGGCCCCTTATTATTTACTCTTTTCATCAATGACCTTCCTTCTGTCGTAAATTACTCTCGGGTGCTGATGTATGCCGATGATGTTAAACTTTGTCTGTCATCTACTGATTTCTTATCTGGTCAAAGGTTGCAAACTGATCTTGACAGTTTTCAAGCCTGGTGTCGGGTAAATTTATTAAATCTTAATTGTGGTAAGTGTAATGTAATGTCCTTTTACAGGCGAATGCCTTTTTTAACAGTTACATTCTTAATGGTAAGCCGCTTGTTCGAATTGAGTCGGTTGATGATTTGGGTATCCTTTTAGATTCCAAGCTTAAGTTTGACAAACATAACTTTTCCACCACTAATCGTGCATTTGGTGTCCTGGGTTTCATTAGGCGCTGGTCTAAGGAATTAATCGATCCCTACATTACTAAAACTCTTTATACTTCTCTTGTTCGACCTATTCTTGAATATTGGTCTTGTATTTGGTGTCCCCAGTACAAGATTCATCAGGATAGAATAGAATCGGTTCAAAAACAATTTCTTCTCTTTGCACTCCGGGGTCTTAACTGGAATCCTAATACTCACTTGCCTTCTTATCGTAGTAGACTTTTACTAATAAATCTTCCTTCTCTTTCTGATCGTAGAACCATGCTTGGTGTAATTTTTTTACACAAACTAATTAAAGGCGAAATTGATTCTTCTGAATTAATTAGCCAGATTAGTTTTGCAGTTCCGATCAGAAATTCCAGAAACTTTCTTCCCCTTTGTCTTCAAGTTTGTAACACTAACTATGCTATCCATAACCCTTTTCGTATCATATGTTCTAATTATAACAATCTTTATCATTTAATATGTAATGCTAGTTCTATTTCCGTACTTAGAACTTCAATTTTATGTTATCTGTGTAATCTATAGTTTTTTGTATATTGTTTAATTTATGTAGAACTTTTATTTAGTCTATTCGTATTTATATGTTTCGCGATCTTCGTTACCGCACGTTATGCGGCGCGCCCCTCGGTCGGTTGGGCGGGAGGTGGGTTTGCATTTTGCCTGGGTCCGCGCGTTAACAAGCCCGTGCTTGGTGTCGTTTGGGCCACTTGAATGTACTGCCCGTTTAGTACATCAACGTCCGAATATATGGAGAAAAAAAAAAAAAAAAAACTTGATAAGGTGTTCACTGACACTATGATTTGTGGAGAAAAATATAAAAAGCTAGCACCTATTAATAAATGCGTCATCTAAATTTTTGAATCACATGTATGTTTAATTTAAGCACATTTCATTTATAATGTCGAAAAGCGTTTTTATGATCAATTCTTACTTACATTTCAATCAAAACTTCCAATAATTCCAGTAATTTGATGTGCATCTGAGGTAGAAGATTTCCAAAACACACATTATCAATATTTTGATTGTTTACACCATTTCCGTTATTCAAAGCTAATCCACTTTGAATAAGATTTAAAATTGTTGTTGGACGAATTGATTTATTTGAAGGATATGGTTGACTGTTAAAAGAATTAACTTTGATAAATAAAAAGTGAAGCTGATTGTTGTTTACTGACCTTAACGCAATTTTAAGAAACTCGATAAGATTGCAGAAGCGTTTAGATACCTGTGCAGCCCTCTCAATTGGATCTCCTTGTAATATCAACGTAAAACATTCCAATTTGTGGGTATGAACGGTCATATTGTAAACATTTTCAAAGTTAGGAAATGCCTCATTTAGAAGAGTGTAGAGATTTCCCAATAATCCTAATTGGAAATTTTGCCATTGAGTCTTATTACAATATCCAACGTTGCTAGAACTTTCGCGAACTTGCTGTAACAACAGCCAGCAAATGCCGCTTTGATAAACCACGTATGGATTGCCGCTGTCCACTAAGGTTATTAAGTAACGCTTAACCAGATGTTTTCCAGATTTACTAGGCCCGGGGTAATACTTTAAGCATTGTGTTATTGCTTTAAGTGTAGAAATCGTGCAGGAAATTGTCGTCAGATTTCCCATGAGACATAAACTCCCATAAACCTTTTGTAGATAAGTGGTTCCAAAACATTTTGATAAATCAGGTTCAGCTTGCATTTTTATTACAATCAATGCTGTAAAAAAAAATTTAATTACATAGTTTTTAATGTTATTCCGCTCAAAATATACATAGGTTATTTACATCTATACTACTTGTAAAAATACATTTTAAATTTGCTGATGCAGATCTGTCAAGGAGCTCAACGGTGTGTTTTAAAATGTGGAAGATATAAGTTTCTGCAAAATGGCAGGGTAGGGGGATGACCCTGATACTTTATAAACTGAGGGTACACATCAACATGTGTATCAAGTTTGGTTGCTCTAGCTACATATACAATCGGTTCGCCACTAACACCTTCGTAGTGTGTACGTGCACCGTCAAGCTAAAGCATGTGAAAGTGGAATTACGATTCGTTTTAATTGCCAGTAATTGCCAGATTACATAGAACAAGAAAGGACGGATATCTTCAGAGTGCCGAAGCTATATACCCTAGCAGGAATTAAATTGTATACAAAACTTAATTTTTGTCTGATTGCTCCTATGGGAGCCATGTGGTTCGATTTTGATCAAATTAGAAGAAATTTTTTGAAGTATAATAAAACTCTCACTTAGTTTGGATGTAATATTTGTATAAACAACAAGGATGGATATCTTCGGAGTGCCGAAGCTATATACCCTAGCAGGAATTAAATTGTATACAAAACTTAATTTTTGTGTGATTGCTCCTATGGGAGCCATGTGGTTCGATTTTGATCAAATTAGAAGAAACTTTTTGAAGTATAATAAAACTCTCACTTAGTTTGGATGTAATATTTGTATAAACAACAAGGATGGATATCTTCGGAGTGCCGAAGCTATATACCCCAGCAGGAATTAATTTGTATACAAAACTTAATTTTTGTCTGATTGCTCCTATGGGAGCCATGTGTTCCGATTTTGATCAAATTATAGGAAACTATTTGAAGTATTATAAAATTCTCACTTAGTTTGGATGAAATATTTGTATAAACAAAAAGTTTGATATAGTTATATAGTGGTCTGATTTTGACAAAATTTGCCTAGATTGTATAAACTGTCTAGAGACTCGGCTTGGGAAAGTTTGGTAAAGATACTTTAATAATCAAAAAAGTTTTTCATACAAAAACATATTTGTCGATCGATCATTCCTATGGCAGCTATATGTTATAGTAGTCCGATCCGGTCGGTTCTGACATATGTACTGCCTGCAGCAAAAAAAAAAGGGTCTGTGCCAAGTTTCATTACGATTGCTTTAAAACTGAGAGACTAGTTCGCATAGAAACAGACGGACAGACGGACATGGCTATATCGACTCGGCTATTCATGCTGATTCAAAATATATATACTTGGTTGGGTCGCAAATGTCTCCTTCAGTCCATTACACATTTCGAGACAAAATTATAATACCGTCTGCTAGGGTATAATAACCGAATTGGGGAGTGATAAAAAGCTTTCATCGCATATGCGCTAAGTACATATACAATTGGTGCTCCACTAACACATTCATAGTGTGGTTGTGCACCGTCACGCTTAACCAAGTGTTGTAAAATACCGTCATCCTTCGTCGTGCTATTCAGCTAGTACCGATACTACTCGATACTTCGTGTCTGTAATAGCACCTTCGCGGGATATTTAAACCACTGAACTAAATCGTAAACAAACCAGTGTCGTCGAAACTCTGGGATGGGGGGTCCTAAGCCCCCTGACCTTAGTGGCCATGGGCCCGATATAACACCACCCAATCAATCGAACCTTCAGTTAATGGCAATACCTGGAGCTAAATGAATCGCTTAAGCAGTTCCGAAACACTAGCTAATGTTTCCCCCTTCCTGATTAAAAAGTTGTGGACTACACTTGTGGAAGTGAACTCGAAATGTGCAAAAATTTAAAAAATGGAACAATTTTGATTAAAACAAAAAGTGTAATCCAAGCGAAAAAGCTTTTGACCCTGCGCGCGCTCTCTCCATCTATCGAAGTTGAGCTCACCGAGCAAAAATCGCTCGATTTCTCTAAAGCAGTACTGTACTCAAACGACCTACGCGGAATTGAAGAACATGAAATTCTCTCCGAGCTGCAAGACCAAGAAGTAAGCGACGTTAAAAAATTCTAAGGAAAGTTGGTGACAATCTTATTGAGACTGGTTTGATCGTTCTCACTTTTGCCACACCTACAACCCCAACCACATTGAATATTGGCTACGAAACTATCGGCCTTCGCCCCTTCGCCCCAAAACCACTAAGATGTAACAACTGCTTCCAATGTGGGCATACTTCAAAATCATGTAAAAACAACAAAATCTGTCCTAACATCAACAAAGACAACAACGAAATATGCACACTTCCAAAATCTTGTGTAAATTTCAAATTACACAATCTGGAAAATTGTAGCCATGCCGCTTCTGACAAATCTTGTCCAATCCTATTAAAAGAAAAGGAAGTTCAAACTATCATTACAATTGAAAAAGTCGACCGTAAGAAAGCAAAGGAGCTCTACACAATTAGACATCCAACAAACGGCATTTCGTATGCTAATGTAGTCAAAACTACACAGAAGCCGATTTCAACACCAAACCACAACGAGATCACCACCTTACCACACACTAATCTTCAAATAACAACAACATGGACACCAGTGAAGTAGAAGCCCGCTCGCCGATAGACTATTCCGTGATAGTCTCATTACTTGGCGACGGCAAGCCCCCAGCTGAGCACGCTACCAAATCAAAAAAAAAAGTCCAATAATTTAGCCAAAAAAAAACTAGCGCTAGAGCTAGACAATTAGCAAAAAAATTAAGCCTACTCTTAATGCTGGCATACAAAAAAATTTTTAATAACAAACACCTCACCCGACACCTCAGATTCCTCATATAAAGATATGATATAATCACCTTACTTGTATTCTCTACAGCCCGCGTGTGCCGGGATCATCTCGCAGACTCACTCCACAGCGATGGGGTTTGTGGGATGATCCCAGTACACGCGGGCACAATAATATTAATGTGTGTGCTTGTTAATGGGAGTTCCCCTCCCATTCGAGCGCACACATTGTCTTGCAACAAGTGACACTATCCATTAATATTATCATCATTTTATGTCTATTAAAGTCTTCCAATGGAATACAAAAGGTTACCGTAACAAATACGATCAGTTACAAATTTTAATAAAAGATTTCTGTCCCAATATTATATCACTCCAAGAAACACATATACACAAACATCACATATTTCCCACCCCACTAAACTACTCCCTGTACCACAACAATACATCTCCCAATGCGTATGGAGGTGTTGCACTTCTCATACACAATTCGCTACAACATCAGCCAATAAGCCTCAGCAGCTCTAACAATATTGAGCTAATCGTAGTCACAGTCCACTCAAAAATTAAATTTAATATTTTCTCTACCTACATAACTCCGACGAAACCGTTCACTACCAACCATCTAATATAAATAAAGAAACTGCAAGCATCTGCAAACTCATACGGCAATCGGGCAACACATCTATCCCACATAAAAATTTCCAAACACACCTCGCTTAAAAACTTCACAGCTGAAATTAACCCATCTACTCCAACCGCCAAAATATGGTCCGACATCCGAGCATTCTGTGGAGCTAAGCCCTCTCAACGCATCCACTGCTTAAATCTACAAAACTCCACCCAAAATATCACATCACGACATGAAATGGCTGATGCTTTGTGTGAACACTGGTCAAACGCATCCAACGACTCTAACTTTACACCCGAATTTCGCTCCTGCAAACATACACCTTAAATATCCACTTTACCCACACCCTCTCCGCAAAAATAATAGACGACCCCATTTCGCCACTGGAACTTCATATCGCACTATCCAAGCTCACTGGCAAAACACCTGGCATTGATCGTATATCCTATCCTATGATCAAGCACCTCCATCCTACTGTACAAGTACGCCTCCTTAATCTGTACAACAACATTTTTGACTCTTACATTCCCCATCAACTTGAACTTAGTAAAATCATCCCCATCAATAAGCCCAATAGCGATAAGAATCTTATCAACTAGTACCGACCTATTTCACTCAACTCTTGTCTAGCCAAACTCCTCGACAAAATTATTGCTAACCGTCTGTGGTGGTTTGTCACTCGTCACAGGCAAACCGGATTTAAAAAAGGCAAATCGATCTCTGATTCCCTTATCACATTAGATTATCAGATATCAAACGCATTGTCGACTAGAAATCGCACTTCGATATTCAGCCTCGACTTTACTAAAGCTTTCGACAGAGTCGGTATACACGCAATCGTCGATGAACTTGTAAGTTGGAAGATTGCACATAAAATAATAAATTACATATTAAATTTCATGACCAACAGAACCATAACCGTATCCATAGAACCTTTCCTCTCCAAAATCCTACCCCTCCGTAACGGCATTCCCTAAGGCTCACCCTTATCCGTCATTCTGTTCCTCATAGCTTACAAGAAGCTTAATAGAACCATTGCCATCCACAGATAGTTCTCGTTTCGAGCATACGCCGACGACTACCACATATTTAAAAACTTGATAGCACAAATACTACCAATATTGACCCCCTATTGAACATTTTATCTTGGTGCAATTACTCGGGAGCTAAGCTCTCAGTACAAAAATGTAAGCACATACATATATGCAGGAAGAAACACTGCATTCCTAACATCATATCGACTCTTTCACCAATTGAAAATGTTACCGAAATAAAAATCCTAGGGGTAATATTCAACAATCGTTACAATTGGAACTCCCATATTTTAAACCTCGTCAAATCACTATCCAAAAAACTAGATGTAGTCAAATGCCGATCCAGCCAAAAATTTAACTGCAACCATCTCACTCTCATCAACATTATCAACTTCATCATCATGTAAAAAATTGACTATGGCCCTTACCTTTACCAAAATCCGTCACAAATAAATTAAAATCTATATACCATTCAGCCATACGCCTCGCTCTCGGGACTCTCAACACCAAAGCAATCCACAATCTCCTCTTCGAATCCAACGTTACACCACTTAAAACCCGCTACAAACTCTCCACAGCCAAGCTTAATAAATCCATTCTGAACTCAGCTGATTCTCCCCTTAAAACCCCAGTCTCAAAAATACTAAAGTCCACCAGATCCCCAAAAATAGCATCAGTCCTCCATCTCGCAATTTCGATATCAAAATTTTTGTCCCTGACAACAACTCCTATTAAAATTCTTAAACACGTATGGTTGTTAAAACCGACACAAATAATTACTTCGCTGCGCTCCCTTCCTAAAAGACTAACACAACCCACAAGCTACAAACAAATATTCGTATCCCTCATAAGCGATCTTGAGTCATTGAACTTAATTTACAGTCACGGTGTAAGCTATTCGCCAAATACTTATGGGTCCCGGGTCACTGCGGCATAGCATAAGACGGACCTCCTCTACCAAGCAATAAACCACAGTAAGCTCAACCTCTCAAATTTTGCCAATCTCCAATTCAACGACTCACTCTCTCGTACAGACCTTACCAAGCTAATTCGCCTACGGTTTGGGCACACTTGTCTGACTCACAAACATATATTTGACAAAGCCCCTCCTCCTAACTGCCACTACTGCAACACAGCTGTCCCCATATCTATCCAGCATATCCTTGCTGATTGTACCCACTTTTTCAATGCACGAACCAAATACTTTCCCAAACTCCAACGCACTAATCCCTCTATCTACACCCACCATAACCAACATCCTATCCCTCACCCAACTCCTTAAAGAAACGAACCTCTATCCCCTCATCTAACATAAAACACTCGACACAACATACACTTTCATCCAGAATCAAAATAAACTAAAAACTATTACATTACAGTAACCATTTTATACGCCAATACACCACACACCCACAATAACAACACCATTATAATTAATGTAAATAATACACATAAGCTGTAAATAATTGTAAACAAAACTAGCTTAAGGCCTACGCTATAGCTTTAAATTTTAGTTTGTATGTACTTTTTATAATGCATAGGAGCTCGTAATAAATAAATAAATTTTAGTTTGTATGTACTTTTTATAATGCATAGAAACTCGTAATAAATAAATAAACTCCATCACCATGACAAAAATAGACTATGGCCTTTATCTCTACGGTAAGTCCCAAAATCCGTTATAAATACTCTAAAATCTATGTACCACTCAGCCCTATGTTTCGCTCTCGGGGCTCAGAACTACCCCCATCGTTTTGAATCCAATGTAGCAAGCTTTACAAAAGCATACTGAACTCATACGATTCTCCCCTCATTCTTCGAAAGACGCCATACTCACTCCCTCAATCCCGCGATCTTCGCTACACGTTATGCGGCGCGCCCATCGGTCGGTTGTGCGGGAGGTGGGTTGCATTTTGCCTGGGTCCGCGCGTTAACAAGCCCGTGCTTGGTGTCGTTTGGGCCACTTGAATGTACTGCCCGTTTTAGTACATCAACGTCCGAAATATTAAAAAAAAAACAAAAAGATGCAGAATGGAAAAGGCGCGGCGGCAGCACACATGTCAACCTATTCGTTGACAGTCAGGCGGCCATAAAATCCCTATTCTCGGATGACATCAAGTCCAACAAGTAAGAATGCATTAGTCGAGTATACCCGACTACAAAACTCCCTGTACCCAGGTCAAAAATTCCGATCACATCTTCGTACACATACGCACACACATACACAAAAGACGCACACACACGAGCACAGCTCAAGCGCAGCGCAAGCGAGGCATTTTAAGTGGTAGCTGTGCTGCTTCTTCCCCCCGCGCTCCAGCAAGATTCAAATCTTGTTTGTTGAATAACTTCCGTGTTTGTTATCCGATTTGAAATTTGGACAGTAGATTAAGAGTGACTAAAGTAATGTACATGCCAAATCCCAAATATATATCTTGAAAATTGTAACTGTAAAACGGTTTTTATCGAATAGCGGGGGAACGGGGGGAGATATCTCAAATCTAAAATAAACTTGAACTGCTCCCGCTATACACGAACCTACATTCCAAATTTGGTGTCTCTAGCTCTTATAGTTGCTGAGATCCTTGCGTTCATACATACGGACGGACAGACGGACAGACAGACGGACAGACAGACGGACATGGCCAAATCGAAATCTCTTTGATACTGATCAAGAATATATATACTTTATAGGGTCGGAGATGTCTCCTTCTGCCTGTTACATACATTTGCACAGAATTAGTACCCCCTTTTGCCCATTTTATGGGTACAGGGAGTAAAAATGTCCTGGCAAGCAGGGAGGCAGTGGATACATTAAGCACTTCTAAGAGTGCGCATCTACTGGGTTCCAGGCCACCAGGGCACTAGCAGAAACGATAGTGCAGACGAGTTAGCTAAGGATGGCGTGAAACTAACGACTGGTAGCGTTGAGAATCTACCAATCTCCTGCAAGCGATATACACAGAACTCGAAGAACGAGCTCAATGGACAGTCAGCCGCAGATGGAGAGCTGCGACGACATGCGCCACGGCAAAGATAATGTGGAACGCGCGAAACGCCAAGCAATCCCGCTACATCCTATCGCTCCCACGAAAGGACTGCAGGACGCTGCTAGGTGTTCTAACGGGACACTGTATGACAGCGGCCCATGCGAAGAAGCTTGGCATCACAAATGACGACAACTGCAGGAAGTGCAGGGAGCCGGGGGTAGATGCGAAGCAGACTCAACCATCTGGGATCCCACACCTTCACTTCCCTGGAGAGTGTATCGAGGACACCACTGAACCAACTCTTAAAATTCGCGAAAATTATCTTCAAAGAATCTTAAACGTCGCAAGGGTTAAATATGCGGTACCACTAAGGACCAGATGGTATATGTGAGGCACCCCGTTGAGGTGACCTGCCGTCTTAACCTAACCTAACATACCCCAGACTTGATAACTGTCAAGATCAGTTTGCAACCTTTGACCAGATAAGAAATCAGTAGATGACAGACACAATTCAACATCATCGGCATACATCAGCACCCGAGAGTGATTTACAACAGAAGGAAGGTCATTTATGAACAGAGTAAATAATAAGGGGCCAAGATGACTTCCTTGTGGAACTCCGGAAGTAACTTGAGCAGACCTAGAAACTAAGCCTTTGAAATACACTTTTTGGGTTCTAAGAGTTAAATAGTTGGAAATCCTAGAAGATGAAGTTTGTGAAGTAAAAGAGAATGATTAACAAAGTCAAAGGCCTTACTAAAATCAGTGTAAATAACGTCTGTTTGCATTTTAGATTGAAATCCCTTGATGACAAGAGAGGTATATGTGAGGCACCCCGTTGAGGTGACCTGCCGTCTTAACCTAACCTAACATACCCCAGACTTGATAACTGTCAAGATCAGTTTGCAACCTTTGACCAGATAAGAAATCAGTAGATGACAGACACAATTCAACATCATCGGCATACATCAGCACCCGAGAGTGATTTACAACAGAAGGAAGGTCATTTATGAACAGAGTAAATAATAAGGGGCCACGATGACTTCCTTGTGGAACTCCGGAAGTAACTTGAACAGACCTAGAAACTAAGCCTTTGAAATACACTTTTTGGGTTCTAAGAGTTAAATAGTTGGAAATCCTAGAAGATGAAGTTTGTGAAGTAAAAGAGAATGATTAACAAAGTCAAAGGCCTTACTTAAATCAGTGTAAATAACGTCTGTTTGCATTTTAGATTGAAATCCCTTGATGACAAGAGAGGTAAATTGCAATAGGTTAGTGGTAGTAGATCTATATTTCACAAACCCGTACTGACAGGGTGAAATTATAGATCTACACAAATGTTGAAGTTGAGACGTTATTGATTTCTCAAAAATCTTAGGAATAGCAGACAACTTAGAAATACCTCTATAGTTCTCGACGTAAGACTTGTTCCCTTTTTTATGGAGAGGAATAACAAATGATTATTTCCAAATGTTAGAGAAAGAGCACAACCCCACGGACAGTTTAAAAAGAATAAATAATGGCTTTAAAATACATTCAGCACAGTACCTAAGCTCATAGCTTGGTAGTCCATCAGGTCCCGGTGAAAATACGGGCTCAATGGCCTTTAAATGATTAAAGGCCTAAAAATACAATTGGAGTGGTTTACATGATAAGGATAAGGCGAAGCCGATTTATAAGGGTGTGAACTATTATTCGTTTGAAAAATTCGTCAATAAGATCGGCAATAGCCGGATCTGAGTCGTTTTTTCGAAATACGGTTGATGGAAGTGTTGATGACCTACGCTTCGAATTAACGAAGTTATAAAACCTTTGGGATCCCGCTGATCTGTAGCCTACAGGTTCTGAGGTAGTTGTTATAACAGTGTATATTAGGTACAGAGAAGTTAGATCGAGCAATCAAATATGGAGAGAAATCCAAGAAAGAGCTGGTGTCCTTGAACTTCTGGTACAGTCTCGACTTTATATTTTTCAAGTTAATTAATTCCCGTGTAAACCACATAGGTTTGTTAGAACTAGATGACTTAAGCAACGGGACACAAATATAAAATAATGAATGAAAGTAGAGTAAAAAATTATAATTGCACTGTCCATGTCTCTACATATGCAAAGCTGAGACGTCAGTCTGGGATAGGAGCTGAGTGAGTTTAGTAAAATCGATTTTCCCAAAACTGACGAACTCTCTCTGCAGGTTTACTATCTGGGATTCGCACCCTGGCTGGTAAGTCAATCAACACTTCCAAAGTTCGGTGATAAGGATCTTCAGGAATGGATGTAGGGTCAGTTCGGGAGACAGATAGAGAGGTGGTTAAGCATTTGATGTAAAGAATTTGGGATACCATTGGTTTGACACAATGACATCCCAAATTAACTCAATAAAATCGTGCTGAGATGTGGAAGACTATAAGGTATCGACGCCTGCGTGTGCGCCCAACATCGCACTCGCTGTAGGACAGTTCGAAATCTACGTGGATCCGCATATGCCAATGTGACTCACTTTTGTCTGCCCGCCATGCTGCCACTGCTGAAGAATACGGTGCGCTATCTGCGTGAGGCCTTTGAGTTCTTTGAGGAGACGCTGTCCACTCATTATCCAGACGAACTGGACAGTGACATTAGCGCCTATGCGACTATGACTTTAGCATCTGTTAATTTGCTGCACTACATAGCCATTATAGATCAAATCTACATTTCAAGGACGTTTCACGTGGCGATAGGCAAAATGGGCTGTGTTAACCACAATGTTCTTAGTAATCCATAATCACATCAATAAGGCTGTTGAGAGCCTTATTGATGTGATTGCTCCATGTAAGCGTTTTATTAAAGGTGAAGCCTAAATTATTTGCATAGTCCGTGTAAGTTACTGGTATGCCATCTATCATAAGGCTTAGCAACGGTACAGTGCAGAGGTTTTTTTATGGATGACTAGACATTTGGATTTTCGTGGATTAAGGCCAAGTCCATTATTATTTGCCCAAACACTGATTTTTTCTAAGTCTCTGATGCAAATATTAACACATTCATTAATTTCACACAAAGGACGACTTACATACATTTGGACATCATCAGCATACATTTGAACACTACAGTTAGTCACAGAATCAGAAGCAGCAATAAAATAAATTTTACTTACAAAAAATTTTTTACTTAACACGCTGGAGTCAGAACTTGAAATCCAGGTTGTATCGACAATATTGAAAGTTCTCGTCACTTCTGATTGAAATTTTGGAGATGGGGACGATAAATTAATTAGTTCAGCAATTCTATCGGATGTAGTGGATATGTGTGAGGGAAGTGGACGATCATTTGGGTCAATAGACAACCTAAAATTGTTTTTTTTTTTCGTTTTGGCGACTCATTCAAAAGTTGCATGCTTTTAGAATCTTTCTCCAAATCTGAGAAACCTTCGAACAGTTTTTTAAACCGCGCGAAAACATCTCCAAAGCCTTTCTTAGTATGCCGCATGAATCCCATAATATCCCTTTCCACCCCCTACAGAATTCGCATGTCCACTTTAGACCAGATTTAGACTCAATCTGCTCTATAAGTCGGCCGTTAAGGCCAGCACGTTTTTCATGTGACACATTGTTACATAGCCAGCAGAAAACAAACCCCATTTTAACATTTACTCTAGCCTGACAATTTTCATTGCAGCAGACAACCATGATTAAATAAAAGATTGAAAAATAATATATATAAGAAAAAGAGATAAAAATTAAAATAAAGGCAATAAAAACATGTAAGAATGCTATAGTCGAGTATACCCGACTACGAAACTCCCTGTACCCAGGTCTAAAACATCCAATCACAGCTACGTCCACTTACACATACATACACAAAGACGCACACACACAGGCGGCAAAAACGACAGCGCAAGCGAGGCAATTTAATTGGTGGCTGTGCTTCTTCTGCCCCCCTCTCGCTGCATCATTGATTCTTCTTTCGTGAATAACTTCTGTGTTTATTATCCGATCGACTTGAAATTTGGACAGTAGATTAAGAGAGACTAAAGTATTGTACATGCCAAATTTTAAAGCTTTATCTTGAAAATTGTTACTGTAAAAAGGTTTTAATCGATTTGCGGGGGAACGGGGGGAGATATCTGAAATATGAAACAAACTTGATCTGCGTATGCTATACAGGAACCTACATTCCAAATTTGGTGTCTCTAGCTATTATAGTTGCTGAGATCGACGCGTTCATCCGGACAGACAGACAGACGGACAGACGGACAGACAGACGGACATGGCCAAATCGAAATCTCTTTTGATACTGATCAAGAATATATATACTTTATAGGGTCGGAGATGTCTCCTTCTGCCTGTTACATACTTTTGCACAAATCCAATACCCCTTTTTACCCATTTTATGGGTACAGGGAGTAAAAATTGGGGCACACTAGGATTAAAATCTAATGTACAAATTAGAATTTACAGGCACAACAATTCAGTTACAGAAGCGCGACCGCGACGACCAAAAAATGCACAATGGAATAAAAGCAAAATAAAACCAACACCAACCAACAACAATGTAAGCGCGGGAGTAAGAGAGTGAGCGAAATGAGAGCGCAACGATAGAACAGCCCCAAAGTACAAAACAAAAATATTTGGCACCAAACAACTGTACAATATAATAAGTTAGCTTAGGCAGCAGATTGTTGTTGTACTTAGACACAATTCATTGTTAAAAACAAATAGCCACAGCTATGTAATTATTGTCCAACTTTGTGCTAAACACAACCGAATTATTAACACAAGTCACAAGTACGAAAGTAAACAAGTAAGAATGCTATGGTCGAGTATACCCGACTACAAAACTCCCTGTACCCAGGTCAAAAATTTCCGAACGCATCTTCGTACACATACACACACACTTACACAAGGACGCACACACACAAGCCACAGCGTAAGCGACAGCGCAAGCGAGGTATTTTAAATGGTGGCTGTGCTTCTTCTTCCCCCTCGCTGAAGTACTGAATTTTCTTTCGTGAATAACTTCAGTGTTTATTATTCGCCTTGAAATTCGGACAGTAGATTAAGAGTGACTAAAGTATTGTACATGCCAAATCTTAAAGTTATATCTTGAAAATTGTGACTGTAAAACGGTTTTATCGATTTGAGGGGGAACGGGGGGAGATATCTAAAATATATGAAACAAACTTAATCTGCGTATGGAATACAGGAACCTACATTCCAAATTTGGTGTCTCTAGCTCTTATAGTTGCTAAGATCGACGCGCTCATACGGACAGACAGACGGACTTTGACAAATCGAAATCTCTTTTGATACTGATCAAGAATATATATACTTTATAGGGTCGGAGATGTTTCCTTCTTCCGTATGTAACAGGCATACATTTGAAAAGATTTAGCACCCCCTTTTTACCCATTTTATGGGTACAGAGTAAAAACGGGGAAATATATAAATTTGCGAGGCGCAAGAAAAAAAAACACATCCGTTGGTGAAGGAAGGCGAAACGAATATATGACCGACCCACAAACATATGTTTGATAAGGCCCCTCACCCAAACTGCAACACAACAGTCCCCATCTCTATCCAACATATCCTCGCTGATTACACCCACTTTTAAAATACTTTCCCAACTCTAACGCACTCAACCCTCTATCAACGCCCTCCAAATCCAAGATCAAATCCCTGATAAAAATTAATTAGAAACCAACCTCTATCCACGCATGTACTCATACCCATAAGCATGCTAGAGCATCGCATTGGTCAGGAGCTGCTCATACAGGTGTTTAACAAGCAGCTGGCACTGGCTACGAATGCAGCAGTTACAAAAATTGGCGCCGGATATCTTCATCAAGGCCATCTTTACGGTTACTGGCAAGGTTCTCGCACCTCTGTACTCAATCGCAAGCGAAATACCATCGAACTGGAGATTCGACAAGACTTTGTGAATCAGCGCGGAGTGCGCAAATATAATGGACCATTGCTGGTGCAGTTGCAGGAGCTGGATGGAACTTTTCAGCATATATTGCAGATTGAGAACACGCTAGTCAAGGCGGACCTCACCTGTCACTCAAAGAACAGACGAAACAAGAAAAAAAGATTCCACTGCGCACAGGCGAGGAAGTGGATATGGATTTTTCTGCCACGACTCACCTGTGCTTTGGATACGCCTGGATCCGGAGATGATTTTGTTGCGTGACCTGATCATAGAGCAGCCTGACTTTCAGTGGCCATATCAGCTGCGGCACGAGCGAGATGTGACGGCCCAGTGTTACGCCATACAGGCGCTGCAAAAGTATCCAACGAATGCCACGCGCATGGCGCTAACTGACACCATTGAGAACGAGTCGTGCTTTTACAAGGTGCGTTGCCAGGCGGCACACTTCTTGCTAAGGTGGCCAACTAAACGGTGGCCTCTTGGACCGGTCCACCAGCGATGCTCAACATCTTTCGCAAGTTTTTTGGCTCCTTCATTAAGCTGAACAACTTTTCCAACTTTCAATTGTACTTTGCTTTGTTTGCGCACCTCCCATGGTATCTGCCCACCGGAGGTAATGCGCTTTCTGTTCGATCTCTTCAAGTACAGTGAGAATTCGCGCAATCATTATACGGACGCCCAATACAGAGCTGCTCTGGTCGAGGCATTGGGAGAGACAATTACGCCTGTGGTGTCTGTGGTTTCAGTCTCCTGCCTTAAGGTCATAGGTAAGCTGCAAAAGATTGGCCATTTGCCATCACTGCCGCACATTTATCACAGCTATGCAGAGTATGGCATCTATCTAAACTTGCGCATAGCGGCAATGGAATGTCTGGTAGATTTTGTGATAGTGGAAGGGCGAAGCGAGTATTTGGAACATCTGATAAATCTACTGCAAACCGACCCAGATCCAGCGGCACCACACACCCAGCTGCTTATTGACAATCCACCATTTACGCGCGAGGCCTACGACACGAAGCTCCGCTGCGATATTGTGAATCTGTACTACGCCCTCTATGGCAGTAAGCGACCAAATTGTCGGCAGGCCAGCCAAAATCCCAATTTCTACAAGGACCTGATGAAGGACAGCAGCGGCAAAAGTAGTACCTTTAAGAAGAGCGTCGAACCTAAGGCGAGAGCACAGAAAACGAGTATAAGCCTGCCATGGTTACCATTAAGCGAACGGCCACAGAAGCCTTCACAGTTGGTGATGAGGTTATCAAACTGGAGCGAAGTGAGGAAATCACAGTGCTGGACGAGCCTACGAATGTGGAAGCCTACGACTGTGAAACTAAGTTGCATACTGCCAGCAGATGATAACGGCGATTCCCAGCATTTCAATCGTGTCAAAACAGAAGTCTATGGGGAAGACGACAACTCAATGACCTTGGATGTGGGCGAGTCGACGAGATACGAGAGCGACGAGAGCAAATTCCAAACAGATGGCAGTGTGAAGAAGAAAAAGAAGAACATAAGCATGAGTATAAGCATAAGCGCAATAAGGATAAAGACAAGGATTCTGAGCGCAAGGATAAAGATCGAAAGAACCCGAACATCTCACGTCTGCAGGCAAGGGAAGCGGCTACGCCCGAAACCCTCAGCTCGGCTGACAGCAGCAGCAGCAACAGCAACAGCAATACCCCAACATGCCTAAACTAAGTTAGGTTGCCTAACCAATAGTTATTTAAATCAGAGCTCGCAAAATATGCTCAACCAAATTTGTCTGCTCGGTCTGCTCAGTCAAAAGACCGATAAAAGTGAAACGGCATAGCTCACGGTCTCAACCAAACCCCTTTTTTCGTTTCGCTTGGGTTCTCGCTCTCGGGTTTCGGGTTGAGCGTAACACACAATCGTTCTTTCGCTAACCGTTTTGGGCGAGCAGACTCGTTCGTCGCTCAGGTACCGAGCGGTCAGTAACTGAGAAAAACGAAAAAAGGTCCGAATAAAAAGGTCTTTTTTGTTGCTGTGTTTTCATTATGTTGTTGCCTTAGATATTTAAACGCAGGCAAGGCATGGAAGAGGAAGGGAGAAAACGATAGGGCGCTAATGTGTGTTCACATACGAATGCATTAAGACAATTAATTTTTATTAATTTAATAGCCGAATATTTCGATATAAATCGAACTACAGTGCACTGCATCGAGTGTGCATTATGTTTGTTAACAAAATATACATACAAAATAAAATACAGAATAAAATGTAAACTAAATTAGTTGTATATTTTTCCAAAATTGTGTTTATAAAATAAAATAACAAAAACATTAAAACTAACAATTAACAGCGAATTAATAGTATTAGCGGCATACATTTTTTGCTATGCATACCCATGCGACTAATCCACGCACACATGCGCAAAAGACCGTTTTACGAATTTTTACGAAGCAAAGGGCCTTTGAGTGAGCGGTTGTTGATTGAGCAAAGACCAAACCGAGCTAAAACGATGTTTGAGGGTCTTTTCACGACAGTTTCGCATCGTGTCGGTTGGCGACCAGTCATTTGTTGACTACACACAGAAGAGGGACCGTTTTTTGCGAGCTCTGACTTAAATATAAATCTAAGCATCTAACATGATCATATATGAACCCATATTCCATATATCCATACTTGAGAAATTACAATACACTTCTGGCTTATACCAAATGCTTATACACTTATCACGTTTATATCGAATTAATAATCTCTTATTGAATTTAAGTGTGGAGTGTCTAACCATTTTTGTATACCAAAATCATTCACAAATCCGTATAATTACTTGACAAATTACATGTTAATTACACTTTTGGTTTATACCAAATGATCGTACTTTTTTCACGTTTACATTGAATACAATATAAATTATTTATACCAAATATGCTCGTACACTTTTCACATTTACATCGAATACAATATTGTAAATTCAATGTAAACGTATCCTGTCAAGTAATTTTAGCTTCAGAATGGGTTCGAATATGATTTTTTGTAAATTGCACGTGAATGAGAAGCAGCAATAAAATAAATTTTACATACAAAAAAATTTTTTACTTAACACGCTGGAGTCAGAACTTGAAATCCAGGGAGTACCGACAATATTGAAAGTTCTCGTCACTTCTGATTGAAATATATGGAGACAGGGAAAATAAATTCAGCATTTCTATCGGATGTAGTGGATATGTGTGATGGAAGTGGACGATCATTTGGGTCAATAGACAACCTAAAATTGTTTTTTTTTTCCCTTTTGGCGACTCATTCAAAAGTTGCATGCTTTTAGAATCTTTCTCCAAATCTGAGAAACCTTCGAACAGTTTTTTAAACCGCGCGAAAGCATCTCCAAAGCCTTTCTTAGTATGCCGCATGAATCCCATAATATCCCTTTCCACCCCCCTACAGAATTCGCATGTCCACTTTCGACCAGATTTAGACTCAATCTGCTCTATAAATCGGCCGTTAAGGCCAGCACAACCATGATTAATTAAAAGATTGAAAAATAATATATATGAGAAAGAGATAAAAATTAAAATAAAGGCAATAAAAAAATTGGGGCACACTAGGATTAAAATCTAATGTACAAATTAGAACTAACAGGCACAACAATTCAGTTACAGAAGCGCGACCGCGACGACCGAAAACTGCACAATGAAATAAAAGCAAAATAAAGCCAACACCAAACAACAACAATGTAAGCACGGGAGTAAGAGAGTGAGCGAAATGAGAGCGCAACGATAGCAAAGCGTCAAAGTACAAAACAAAAATATTTGGCACCAAACAACTGTACAATATAATAAGTTAGCTTAGGCAGCAGATTGTTGTTGTACTCAGACACAATTTATTGTTAAAAACAAATAGCCACAGCTATGTAATTATTGTCCAACTTTGTGCTAAACACAACCGAATTATTAACACAAGTCACAAGTACGAAAGTAAACAAGTAAGAATGCTATAGTCGAGTATACCCGACTA
This sequence comes from Hirtodrosophila confusa, assembly GCA_035043065.1. NCBI lineage: Eukaryota > Metazoa > Arthropoda > Insecta > Diptera > Drosophilidae > Hirtodrosophila > Hirtodrosophila confusa. The sequence goes on from JAWNNI010000202.1 coordinate 441,277, forward strand.
CAAAACTCCCTGTACCCAGGTGAAAAATTTCCGAACGCATCTTCGTACACATACACACACACATACACAAGGACGCACACACACAAGCCACAGCGTAAGCGACAGCGCAAGCGAGGAATTTTAAATGGTGGCTGTGCTTCTTCTTCCCCCCCCGCCCCCTCGCTGAAGCACTTAATTTTCTTTCGTCAATAACTTCCGTGTTTATTATCCGATCGACTTGAAATTCGGACAGTAGATTAAGAGTGACTAAAGTATTGTACATGCCAAATCTTAAAGTTATATCTTGAAAATTGTTACTGTAAAACGGTTTTTTATCGATTTGAGGGGGAACGGGGGGAGATATCTAAAATATATGAAACAAACTTAATCTGCGTATGGAATACAGGAAACTACATTCCAAATTTGGTGTCTCTAGCTCTTATAGTTGCTAAGATCGACGCGCTCATACGGACAGACAGACGGACTTTGACAAATCGAAATCTCTTTTGATGCTGATCAAGAATATATATACTTTATAGGGTCGGAGATGTTTCCTTCTTCCGTATGTAACAGGCATACATTTGAAAAGATTTAGCACCCCCTTTTTACCCATTTTATGGGTACAGAGTAAAAACGGGGAAATATATAAATTTGCGAGGCGCAAGAAAAAAAACACATCCGTTGGTGAAGGAAGGCGAAACGAATATATGACTGACCCACAAACACATGTTTGATAAGGCCCCTCCCCCAAACTGCAACACAACAATCCCCATCTCTATCCAACATATCCTCGCTGATTGCACCCACTTTTAAAATACTTTCCCAACTCTAACGCACTCAACCCTCTATCAACGCCCACCAAATCCAAGATCAAATCCCTCATAAAACTTCATTATAAACCAACCTCTATCCACTCATGTACTCATACCCATAAGATACTTGACACTCAATATACACTGCGAGTCATCAGATGATTAGCCCCCCCCCCCCCCCCTTTCACACATTTAAACTTAAGCTTAAGCTTATATATAACTTCCTGCTGAACACAACTTAAATAATTTTCGTGGTGTTGTTGAGTACCATATTTGAGATCTCTCTGATAAGAAAATAAAGATTAAAATATAGATTAAATAATAATTAATAAGTTATTTGCAATTTATTTCAACTTGCGATTTTTTGCGCTTTACGTGTAATACCTCTTTCTTTTAGGTATCCTCGGTATAAACAAAACTAAAATAATTGAAAACTTGCGAAAAGAACGTTCAGAAGAGGCAAAGTTTGATGTCGTTTTCAAACAAAATTAAAGACAATACAAATTCGGATGAAATGGAGAAACATAAACCGCAAATAATACATTTATTCCAAAAATGCCACAGAGAGATACTCGTCTTTAGGGACCAAAATCATGCGTGGTAATTGTAATTGTAAATAAATAACATGTTAGACGTATTTATTTGGACTGTCGACTTCAGATCCATTAATTTCCACAACCTTTTTAAATACACGCTTACAAAAGTGGAAGTGTTCCACATTTCCACCAGAAGTAATTGAACTATTATGTTCAGTGAACCCATAGAAGAATTAGCAAACCAAGACGACGAAGTTAATGAAAATAAAGAGACCCTACTTGATTTAAATTTACGAAAAGAATTGGACTTAAGCAATTACTAAATGTTTTATTATAATTAAAATAAATGAATAAATACAATGAATCACGTTTGCATTAATGGTAGCAAGAGGGTGAGTTCGATTCCGACAGCGGTGCGAAGAGAACGTGTCCCGAAGTTTGTCTCATAATTTCAAATTTGTGTGTTTTATATAATTACTACCGGCCCCTAGTGATAGCCGTCGTTAATTATGAGTGGGCCTAATGCTCACGACGATATGGACGTCAATATAAGCAATCTGGACCCAGAAACAACTTTAAACAACGCCAGAAAAAGAAAAGGCATGGGCTTTCAAAGTGCGAGAAAAAAGCTCCACGCAAAAACATTAATTACTATGAAATTCTTGATAATGACATAGATCAGTGTGACGAAGAAGTGCTTGAAAGCTTTACACAGCACGTGCACTCACGTTATAAGCGGTCCGGAAAGCAGCGTTAATGACTTAAAAATAATAAAAGCAATCCAGCATCATTGCATCAGATGGATGCTTACGCCGTCCGGAGATTCCTTGTAGGAATGGCCCAGGCTTTTTTCATAGGTCAGCTAACTGTCACCTGGAGCCGAGATGTCAAATGCGGTGAACATCACCGCAGCGAATCCTGCCCTATTCCGAAGGATTCTGAATGTAAGGAGAAACTATTTTGTGTACTCTGCAAGAAAGCTGGCCACCCGGCCTCTTATAAGGGTTGTGAACGATTCAAAGAGCTTCAGCAAAAAATAAGAGCTAAAAAACGAAATGTACCAATAACCCAAATTTACTCTCAAACCCTAATATAAGGAATGCCGATGTATGTAAAAATACTGTTATAGGGAATCCAAAGGTAGAATCCCAAAACGATTCCGCTCTCATCAATATCCAAAAGTCCATTTTAGCTTTAAGTAAGCAAGTCGAGAATCTCCAAAAGCAACTCGAATTTCAAACTGCCCGTGTGGATATCATTTTCAACTTTGTAGACTCAATATGAACTCCAGTCGAGCACCCTCCACTATTTTAAAAGACACAGATCCAAAAGGATCGAGCTCAATCAGTTTATTCATGATAACAAGCCCGACATTGTTATGTTAAACGAAACCAAGCTTAGTCGCAAGCACAAGATTGATATAAACGGCTACGTAATAATTAGAAAAGATAGAATACCCGGTTCCAGAGGAGGAGTCGTGGCAATACTCATTAAAGAATATATAAAGTTCCAAAATTATTATAGTAGCATTTTAAACTCATTTTCTCACATTGAAGCATGTGCGGTAAAGCTTTACCTACGATCAAATAAATTCATATTTCTAGTAGCAGTATATTGCCCGTCGGGAAACGATAATGGTTCATTTCAAACCGAACTTAATGTTTTATTATATATGATTATGATTATGATTATGTAGAATTAATTCTATAGTACAATAATGTAGCCAAAGCAACTGAGGCCATCAGGTTTGTCTATACAGTTTGTCTATACAAACTTCTTATATTTAATTTTCTAGTGAGTTTTATAAAGTTTTTTTATGTTGTTAGGGTTGGCTTCTGCGAGAAGTTTGATAGGGGGAGGGATGTTGGTGGGAGGTGCAAGTATTTTTGATGAACTCGCAGTGATTTAAAAGGTATTGAGTTGTGAGTGTGGTTCTGTTGCAGTATGGGCAGAGTGGCGCAGGTAGCTGTTTCATGAGATGTTCGTGTGTTAAGCTTGTGTGTGTAAGTCTGAATCTGGTAAATATTATTGCATCATTTCTGTTTGTTGTTGTTGGTATCTGTATTGGTTGTCTTTTTGGGTTAATTGTTTTGTAGCAGTGATTGTAGTTGTTCCAGATGGTGTTTCGAGCTTCTGTTGTGTTATTGTTAACGAGCTTGTTTATATCACTTTTGTTGTTCGTATTGTGCAGTAGAAATGGTTCTAGTGTGGCAATTTTAGCTGCTGTATCTGCTTGCTCATTTCCTTTTATTACTGCGTATCCTGGTGTCCACAGCAGTTTTAACCTTTGTAATTTGTGGTGATAATATCACGTATCTTTCGTACTGTGGGTTCACTGTTGTTGATATTTTGTATAGCGAGAAGAGTGGAGAGGGAGTCCGTACATATGATGTGCTTCTCCCTCTTTGTTGCGCTTGCCAGCTCAACTGCCATTAGAATGGCCTCCGCTTCTGCCGTGAAAATGGATGTGTACTTTGGTGTGACGACAGCTTTTAGGACAGTGTTTTCTTCGATAACGACGCTAAGGGCTTTGGCGTTTTCGGTTTTTGAGCCGTCTATAAAGATGAATTTCCATGTGGAGTATTTGCTTTTTATTTGGTTAAAGTTCAGTTGAAATATTTCATTGGGTGTTGTATTTTTTTTGTACTGCGTTAAGATTAGCAAGATAGATTCATTTTTGAAGAACCATGGTGGTGCTTTTTCATTATATTTTTTTTTTTTGACTGAATAAGTATGTGAAGTGCTTTAGCTTTCTTGATAATAAGCTGTAAGCTTGATATAATTCACGATTTCGTTTTGCGTCTGTGTTGCTTAATAAGTGTTTCTTGTAAAGATGAGCCGGGTGTGTTGGTGATTCTATTGATTTGCCTGCCAATGCTCCATTGGAATCTAGTTGTCAGATCAGGGGTTAGAAAATATACTTTTAACCGCAATCATTAGATGCTCTCACAAAGAAATGCGTTATCAAAAAAGTGCAGAAAGAAAAGAAAAAATCTTAACACTTATTAAAAATCACAATAGACTATATCAGATTGTTCCTCGTCCTACTTTACAAATAGCGAAAACTAAATTAAAACTCATTAAGAAACTTATGCATGAAAATATAAGACTGCATTATAACAAGTTAGTAGAATCTAAGCTTCTTATTCTGACCCCCGTCTGATCCATTCAAATTTACAACAATTAAAAAATGTTTCCTTAAATGTAGCAACCTCTAGACTACATAACCATCCCAGATACCACCGATTTTATTAATCTCCAGCAAAAGACTGATATACACACAAATTATCTGGATAAATACCCAATGACAAACATCTTTATATTAGAAGTCGAACAATCTATCCTCAACTTAGTTGAGACACTTTTTTGAATTAGTTCACTCTGATAAACGATAAATCTCTGATAAATCTAACACTGTCCATAATCACGTAGATCTCTACTTCAATCAAATTTTGGAAAAGTAGATTTGATAGGTTACAATCTACACTTACTAGCTTTACCGACTTCAACTTATCTCCAGGCTGATAACTATTTTGTTACACCCAATGATCTAGCCGCTATATTTTCTAAATTAAAAACCAAATTTTCATCAGAAATCGACCAAATTCCAAATATAATACTTTAAAACACTCTAATAGTTCATATATTAGATTATTGTTCAATTTTTAAGAGTATATTAATTAACGCTTACTACCCCCAAACTGGGAAGACGGCAAAGCTAGTGGTAATACCCAAGAAAAAGAAAGACAGGAACAACATAAATAAACTTCGGCCCATAAGTCTACTCCCAAATATAAGCAAAATATTTGAGGTCCTAGTAAATTCAAACATAACTAAAATATGTGACAAAAACAATCTCCATTGCCATAAGCAGTTTGGTTTAAAATACGGCCACTCAATCCTTCATGCTATGAATCTCTTAACATCCGAAATTAACTGGAATTGGAACAAAAAGCATGTTGTTGGTGCTTGTTTTATTGATTGCACATAGCAAACCCAAAGTGGCTGCTCCGCTGCCAGCGTATCTGGCGGCGCAGCTGCGCAGCCTTAGCTATGTTAAGATATTAAATGTAAAACACACGAGAGTTAATAAAGAACATAAAGAGAACAACGCTTGCGTTCTACAAATTCCTTTAAAACATTACATGGCGACCGTGACGTCGGTCTAAAGGACCGGGACGGACAAAATAACATATAATAGGCAATCAAGAAGCGTGAAAATTAAAAAAAAGAGTGCAAAGTGTAGCGTCATATCTAACAAAAAGAATGCAACCATAACATTTGCCAAGAATATAACCGAGTTAAATCTCACATAAGTGTCTTCTCAAATAAAATGAAGGAGTACATAACACGTCAATGCATAAAGTTCACCAGTGATGCATGTATCAGAGTATTATCGAGAACTCCACCCAAAACAGATTTCTCATGACTTTGGTTTTCCGTAACAAACTATTAACAACCAAAAAGTGCAGCGAGTCTCAGCGTGTGGGTTTTTTTCCTTCATTTCCACAGAACAACCGCCAGTCATCTCTGCTTGCAGAGTTGCAACAGACGCTCCAGTCTATGTTGCCATATCTCTCACTCAATAACACCTGAGCCACACTCGACTACAGTCGCGTCTGCAGTCCCACTCTTTTCTGTACAATGCAATTCTCACTTCGCCTTTGGCAACACTGATACCTTCGGTTCTAATAAGGCGCACAAATCAAATTGTGCACTACCAAATGTCCTATCTCCGACACGGCCATTCTGATAAATTACACGTCCTCGAGTAGACAAAGACGAGCCGGAACAACAATTCTCAATATTAAACACATTATAATTTTATTTGCTTTCTAGCATAACAAAATTTCATTTCGTTTCAAGTTCATATAATTTCTCTCTTATAAAAATCCACATTATTCTATTGTTCCCTTTTTTTTACACTTTATTATTTCTTATATTTCTTGTTAACTTATTATAACTCTCCTATTATGTTTATTATTAAATTATTAATTTTTCTCTTCGTAACTCTCTTATCACATTTCTTTATTCATTTTTCATCATTAAACATTCACCATTTAATTTCATTACATTACATCTATTATGTCCATTTCAACAACAACTTTGTCTTCGTTTTACTATTCTTATTTCCCCGTATCCAGAACATCAACAATAACTAGAGCTACAGGGCCAGGTACCGCAGAGTAGCAATCGATTACCGTGCATCGCTATACACCTTCCACCTACTAATGTCTTTTTCTTACCAATACCAATTTTCAACACTGCCTGTTTCAACAGCATTAATATCAACGGCTTCTCTACCGTCTGTGTCAACGGTATATCTACCGTCTGTTTCAACGGCTTCTCTGAGTGGGCTCTCCTCGATTTCTAGCTCGCTTGGTATCCTGCCCATCCATATTTCTTAAGCTCTCATGTTGATATTTTTATTGTCTCTTACTCTTCATACATTTTATAATATACCTATCATCTAATAATTTAATTACCTAAAAAGGACCTCGAAACTTAGGATCGAACTTAGTTTGGTGTCTTTCACTGTTGTTTAGCAGAACAAAATCATCCACACTGAATCTTAATAACTTTGTCTTATTTCTGTCAAATCTAAACTTCTCATATTTGGCTGCCATTTCCATATTCTTTAAAGCTAGTATCTTGATTTCAGTCAGATTACCCTCAGTTTCTGGTTCAGTAATTGGAAGTAAACCTGAAGGTCGAGCAACCTTTTCCATTAACAGTCCTAAAGGACTCGCCTTGGTAACTCTATTTACAGTACAATTAATGGTCAACGCTCATTAGTTTCAACTGCGGTTAACAGACCATCTAAGCGCACGTGGCACAGCTGGCAAACAACGCGTCTTTAAATTTCTTTGAATTTTCCTATATAGTACACGTGCTCTAAATTCGTAAGTCCTAGCCAATTCAACCGGACTATCATCATCATTCAATTTACTGACTAAATCCGCAATGTCCTGATTACGCTGCTGTTCGGAAAGAAGCCAGCTTTCAAAAATTTCAGTCAATTCAATACGCTTTTCGAAAGCTTTACTTTGTTACCTTTTATTCTTAATAGGCAGGTGATTCCCTGCTAGAAAGACAACATGCGCCATGCGCTCTTCTTCTCGGTATTGTATTTCGAAATTGAATGACTGGAGGAATGCCCACCATCGATATACTCTAGGTGACAACTGTTTTTTTGTTTGAAACAACTTCAAAGCATTGCAATCCGTGAATATTATAAACTTCCTGCCATGTAAATAATGTCGAAAATGCTTTACAGAATTGGCGACTGCGAGTGTTTCCATATCGTATGGGCTGGTAGTCTTACTATAATATTCCACTATATGAGTTTTGTTTTCAATTCTATGCAAAAGTATGGCCCCGTAACCAATAGCACTTGCGTCAGTATGCAGCTCGATTGGGTTCTGAGGGTCAAAAAATCATTAATGTGGGAATACACTTTATTTTCTCACGAATTTCTTCATGTTGCCCTTTCCAATCAAACTTTTATCAGAGGTAAGAGAATACAGAAGCTTCATTAGCTGTAAGAAACGACGACGACTCTCCCCCGCCAACAAAACCAACACTGCAAGACTAGCATAGAGTCAACTACTGGGTCTGATATCCTTATATTCTATTAACACCTGAACTTAAGCGCAAAAGAATTCCATCTCGCTAGAACCAATCTGAACGAAAGCCTTTTGCAGAATCTTGATCAGCTCAACTAGTCAAATAGGTATTTCGGCAGTGTATACACGTATAATCGGAGTGCCTTGTATAAACGATTTAGAATCGTTCATTATTATTTTCTTCTTCATACACTTCTGTCTCTAAATTAGCAAAGTCATCGTGCTTAGGTACTAAACAAGCATTAATCGTTTGTACAATTTGAACACCTATTACAATGTTGTTTTTCATACTCACATTAGCAATGCTGTCTTTAAATTGTAAATTGAAACCTCTCAACTCGTGGTAGCGTTCTTTTTTTTGTTTGTCCACAACACAACTCAACGCAGTTGCGTGAGCGCGATCCTCCTTCGCCTTTAGCTGCACTCTTCGGACATTGAGTAGAAATGTGGCCTTGCTCGTGACACCGATAGCATTTTACACTATTTTTTGTACATACCAAAAACATCCAAATTGCAGAGCGACGACGCCATTTTGTTGCGGCCCAGTTGCCGACGCCCTCCAAAATTGGACGAGAGCACGATCCCACTTCTGATATCCGAGTATTATCGAGAACTCCACCCAAAACAGACTTCTCACGACTTTGGTTTTTCGTAACAAACTATTGACAGCCAAAAAGTGCAGCGAGTGTCAGCGTGTGTGTTGGTCTCCTTCATTTCCACAGAACAACCGCCAGTCATATCTGCTTGTAGAGTTGCAACAGACGCTCCAGTCTATGTTGCCATATCTCTCACTCAACAACACCTGAGCCACACTCGACTACATCCGCAGCTGCGGTCCCACTCTTTTCTGTACAATGCAACTCTCACTTCGTGTTTCGCAACACTGATACCTTCGATTCAAATAAGACAATTCAAATTGTGCACTACCAAATGTCCTATCTCCGACATATAAATGTTCTTTGCTTAAATCTCCGTCTGATTAAACCAATAACAACTAACAAGTAACCTCATATGGCCTGTGCGATGACCAGTACCGGCAACGCCTAAGCCCATAGGCCCCGGACAGCAGCAGCAGTTTTAAAAGTGTGAGAGGCAGTTCGCACCTTGCACCAACGCTGGAAATGAAATCTAAAGATAATAATAGATGAGCAACGCTGGACTGGAAGAGGCAGCTCCTATTGACCAAGAGGCTTAAGAGGTGTATCCAACCGATGGACCACGCCACGGAAGCCTGAACAAAGTAGAAAACGCTTTGCAGAAGAGTAAAGTAACGCAATAAGGGATGCATTTATGCCAATGCCTAAGTTGCCATTAATTAAAAACAACTTCTAACTTCAACTTCTAACTAAACTCTTAGTCTTTTATACTAACAACATATGGCTGGTATTGTTTGATATAGAGCCCAATAATGTAACCCAGTCATATATATTCTAACTAACAATAAAAATTTATTTTTCGATCATGTCAAATAACAAAACAAAAAAGCGAATATAGATTTGAAACATAGCAGAGAAGAGGAAAATTTCTTCTTATTAGTGTCAGTCATGACAATGGTCAGATAAATTTGTATAAGTTGTTGTTGTATAAGTTGTACAATAGGTGCCTTAAGAAGAAATATACAAGCAGGACAAACGACATTAAATTGATTTTTTTGATTTGATTGATTTTTTCCAAAAATTTTTTGATGCAGATTTGTCCAGGGGTCAACATTAGTATGTATGCCAAATTTGGTGACTCTACCTGTACAGGTGTGGGAGATATAGATTTTTCTCGTTTGCGGATAGGGGTAGGAGGGTCAACATTTTTTGATGTAGATTTGTCCAGAAGGTTAACATTAGTCTGTGTGCCAAATTTGGTGACTCTACCTGTAAAGGTGTGAGAGATATAAATTTTTCTCCTTTACGGGGAGGGGGTGGGGGTCAAACATTTTTTGATGCAGATTTATCCAGGTGGTCAACATTAGTCTGTATGCCAAATTAGGTAACACTAACTTTGAAACTGTAGGAGATATAGCCCTTCAAAAACGTGTTTTGGGGATATCATATGCCGATTTGTGGGGGTGGGGGTGGTGGGGTTTTTTTGATGCAGATCTGTCGGGAATCTCAACATTAGTCTGTATGCCAAATTTGGTGACATAGCTTTAAAAATGGGGAAGATACAGGCTTTCCCCAAATTGCGGGGGAGTTGGGTGGGGTGGGTGGTCGATCTCGACACTTCATAAATTGACGATATATACCAACATGTGTACCAAGTTTGGTTGCTCTAGCTCAAAGATAAACGCAAAACAAGTAAGAATGCTTTAGTCGAGTATACCCGACTACAAAACTCCCTGTACCCAGGTCAAAAATTTCCGATCACATCTACGTACACTTACACATACACACACATACATACACAAGAGACGCACACACACGAGCGACAGCTCGAGCACAGCGCAAGCGAGGCATATTGTGGTGGCTGTGCAGCTTTTTCCTCCGCCCTCCAGCACTGAATCTTGTTTGTTGAATAACTTCCGTGTTTGTTATCTAATACTAAAGTATTGTACATGCCAAATCCCAAATCTATATCTTGAAAATTGTTACTGTAAAACGGTTTTTATCGAATAGCGGGGAAACGGGGGGAGTTATCTCAAATCTAAAATAAACTTGACCTGCTCCCGATATACAGGAACCTACATTCCAAATTTGGTGTCTCTAGCTCTTATAGTTGCTGAGATCCTTGCGTTCATACATACGGACGGACAGACGGACAGACGGACGGACGGACAGACGGACAGACAGACGAACATGGCCAAATCAAAATCTCTTTTGATACTTATCAAGAAAATATATACTTTATAGGGTCGGAGATGTCTCATTCTGCCTGTTACATACATTTGCACAGATTTAGTACCCCCTTTTTACCCATTTTATGGGTACAGGGAGTAAAAATTGCGTTCATACGGACAGACGGACATTTCGCAAACCCAATATACTATTTTCGCTTCGGGAACATAGTATAAAAATGACAAACACCAAAGAAGTAATAATAGAAGTTCTTGTTAAAGATTCTAATTTCATAAATAGCATTCAACAATTGGTCTCAACGACCCCAATAAATATATCAGAATTAGAAAACAGATATATGAATACATTTCGTTTAGACTTTTCACCGTTAATACATTGCAAACACAGTTGCAACACCAAAAAATACATTTGTCCGATTACTAAATACGAACAATAAAGACCAATTAATCAATATAAATAATCTAAACTTTGAACCACTTTCGAACTACGATGTAGTTCAAACTACTCCAGAAAACAGGGAGAAAACAGTAATAACTCAATTAAGTAAAAACTTTCCAAAACAATTCAAACTACAATTAGTAGAATTATGCAACCGAATCAATAACAACAAATAATTTTTATAAAAAAAAGTTGAGATTGAAGTATACTGAACCAATTTATATAAAAAACTATCGAAGCCAGTATAGACAGGTAGAAGAAAATCAAAATCGATAAAATTGTCGAACCATCAGTGTCTGAATACAATAGCCCCCTTTTACTAGTTACAAAGAAAGCACTTCCAGGCTCAGAAGAAAAGCAATGGCGATTGGTAATTGACTATCGTCAAATTAATAAAAAACTTTTGTCAGATAAATTTCCACTCCCTAGAATTGATGATATTCTAGATCAACTAGGCCGAGCAAAGTATTTTTCATGCCTTAACTTAATGTCAGGTTTTCATCAAATCGAACTTGAAGAAAGTTCAAGAAATATAACGAATTTTTCGACGAGCAATGCATCATATGTAACTATTGCATACTCTGGACTTGAACCTTCTCAAGCATTCCTTTACATGGATGAGTTAATAGTTACAGGTTGTTCCCAAAATCATATGCTCAAAAATTTAACAGATGTTTTTGACAAATTTAGGAAATACAATCTTAAATTGCATCCTCAAAAATGATATTTTTCATGCATGAAGTGACCTTCCTCGGCCATAAATGTATAGATAAAGGAATCTTGCCAGATGCCAAAAAATTTGATGACATACAAAATTATCCAGTCCCACATGATGCGGACAGCGCTAGAAGATTCGTTGCATTTTGCAATTACTATAGAAGATTTATTACAAATTTATGTAAAAAGAACGTAGAATTCGTATGGACACCTCAATGTCAACAAGCTTTCGATTATTTAAGAAAATGGGCAATTGTCCATTTTCGACCATATATTTATGGCAAACATTTTATAGTCAGAACAAACCCCAGACCATTAACATATTTGTTTTCAATGATCAATCCTACTTCAAAATTAACACGCATGCGACTCCAATTAGAAGAATATGACTTCACAGTCGAGTATCTAAAGGGAAAAGACAATTATGTAGCTGATGGGTTATCAAGAATAACCATCAAAGAACTACAAGAAATTACCAGAAATATAATGAAAGTCACTCCAGACATCAAAGTAGACAAAAATCTTGCGCAGGAGATAAAGAAATAGAATTGCCTACGCAATCTATAGAAAAAGCTTTAAAGCACAACGTATATGAAGTCATCCCCAATGACGAAGTACGTAAAGTAGTGACTTTGCAAGTAAAAAATATGCTGTTTCTTTAAACATGAATAAAAAATTACTGCAAGGTATGATGTTAGCGATTTGTATATTAATGGAATTCTTGACTTAGGTCAGTTCTTCCAAAGGCTTGAAATGCAAGCCGGTATGCATCAAATCAGCCAACTCAAAGTGGCACCATGGGAAAATATCTTTGAACAAGTTTCAATTGAGAATTTCAAACAAATGGGCAATAAAATATTGAATTCATTAAGAGCAGCGCTACTCAACCCGGGGACCCTAAAAGAAAAAGAAGCTATATTGTCTACATTTCATAATGATCCAATACAAGGAGGAGGTCCACAGGCATTACGTATGACTCGATATATTGCCGAGTACATACGAAAATGTCATAAATCAAAAGTGACAACACACGCAAAAACTCCTTTAACAATTACGGAAATCCCAATCAATGCTTTTGATAGGGTAATAGTAGACACGATCGGTCCACTACCAAAACCAGAGCAAGGCAATGAATATGCTGAAACAACAAAAGTAGAAAAGTCATAGCTAAAGCTATATTCGAAGATTTTATTCTGAAATACGGTCCAATGAAGACGTTCATTTCGGACATGGGTAGACAATATAAAAATTCAGTTATAGAAGATTTATGTAAGTACCTTGGTATTACAAACATAACTTCTACGGCACACCACCAACAGACTTTGGGAACTGTGGCACGAAGTTATAGAACGTTAAGCGAATACAACGCCATCCACAACGCATGACTACTGTCCCTATGAATTAATTTTTAGTTAGAACCCTAATATTAATAATATTAACAAGGCATTTAACAGTATAAATGCCTTTATATAATATAGATGATTACGCTAAGGAATCAAAATATACATAGATTAGAGTTAGCATATAAAAGAGCTAGAATAATGCTTGAACAGAACAAGCAGAGAAATAAACTTATCTATACATATAAAAGAGTTCGTGCTGACTGACTGACTGATTGGCAATCATCGCACAGCCCAAACCGTAAGAGGTAGAATGATGAAATTTTCACCGCAGGTTCCATCTATGATGAAAGTGCACGCTAAGACGGGATTTTGGAAAATGCCACCCACAAGCGTGGAAAATCGCTGAAAAGAGTTGTATGAAACTTTACCATCTAATCGGCTTCAAACTCATTTTCAAAGATCTACACAAAAATTCATTTGACACGTATTTCACCGATTTTGGAAAATTCACCCCATGGGCGGAAAATGAAGGTCTCAAGGTTGCATGGGCGAAAGGCTAATTGTAGTCCGATCACCTACAAATTAATTTTCAAAGCTGTTCACGTAAAATAATTCGACACGTGTATCAGCGATAACCAAACCATTTTTCTTTCTTTTTACTCCCTGTACCCATAAAATGGGTAAAAAGGGGGTATTACATCTGTGCAAATGTATGTAACAGGCAGAAGGAGACATCTGCGACCCTATAAAGTATATATATTCTTGATCAGTATCAAAAGAGATTTCGATTTGGCCATGTTCGTCTGTCTGGCCGTCTGTCCGTATGAACGCGTCGATCTCAGCAACTACAAGAGCTAGAGACACCAAATTTGGAATGTAGGTTTCTGTATACCAAACGCAGATCAAGTTTGTTTCATATTTCAGATATCTTGTAGTATGCACATATGTGGATAGATACAGCGAAGGCATACTGTACTGTAAGCATATAGCAAAGGCATACTGTACATAGCATTCAATGTAAGTATGCACATAGCAGCAACACATTGTTGCAATAAATGCAAATAAACAAACCAACTCAAGTGAGCGCGTAATATGATCGGCCACTTATGAGTTAGGCCAGGAACGCTAAGTCAGCATTCCCACGCTGACTGCTTATGTCAAACATATATACACATGTGCATAAGACTCTCTCTCGCTAAGTAATAATACATAAAGATATGAGCAGCCGCTCTATAGCTGCTGGCGTAACCGGCAGCGCAGCTATGCGGCTTTATACATAAGAATATATGTACTTAGGCTAAGAACCAACTTATGCTCGAACAATAAAATATTCACGATTCTAAACTCAAACTGCACTGACGTGCATGTCTTTTATAATTAAAACAATATCGCTTATTACATGGCGACCGTGACAAGTGTCACGCACCGTAAACTAAAATAATAAAATAAATAAAAAGTGACTGGAGCATATGGAAAAAACGGAAGAGACATACTGGCGAACGACGGAAGGAAAAATAACTGAGTGAGTACAGGGGGCATGAGCTCTCATAATACTTTGCAACGCAAAAGACGCAGTGGCATTAAACAGCGGATCAGTCAGAGAAAGTCTGAGATCGTAAGACTCTTATATAAGACCAATAATCCACTACCTTGGGAAACTGCGGTCAAGTTGCACGACGAACTCAAACATCTTGAGTCGTTGAATAAAGTAAAGAGCCCCCCCTGTCCCTCAGAGGATAACTTAACTAATCCAGATACACATCGCCCCCAGCCAAAACCGATTCCGAAATGGCAGCGCCTATGTCCAGCAGACTGCGAGGGACCCCTATACAGCCCACATTGCCTGGGCACATGTCAGCGGCCATCAACAACGAACACTTAGTACGAGAGGCAGACCGCCGCTTGTAACAACGTTGGAACGAGAAGAAGTACGAGAGGCAGACCGCCGCTTGTGCCAACGTTGGAACACACCCAGGGTGAACTGACTGGCAGCGCCGAAAAGGACGCACAGCATTAAAATTAATATTCTTAATAATATATAAAAATTGTAAAACGAT
Organism: Hirtodrosophila confusa; assembly: GCA_035043065.1. NCBI lineage: Eukaryota > Metazoa > Arthropoda > Insecta > Diptera > Drosophilidae > Hirtodrosophila > Hirtodrosophila confusa. Next base: position 456,571 of record JAWNNI010000202.1, read on the forward strand.
TGTAATGCCCGACGACAATTGAGTCGACCGGCAAGACGTTTGGCCCGTAAAGCTATTCGAAAACAAGTAAGAACGTTGCAGTCGGACGCACCCGACTGCAGAATACTATGTTCCCAGTCCTATATAATTTGGTTATTTGTGTGTTCAGAAAGAGATGCGAAAAAAACTGCACAGGTGTTTGAGATATAGATTTTGCTCCTTTGTGGGGAGGGGTGGGGGTGTCCAAAAATTTTTTGATGCAGATTTATCCAGGTGGTCAACATTAGTCTGTATGCCAAATTAGGTAACTCTATCTTTGAAACTGTAGGAGATATTGCCCTTGAAAAACGTGTTTTGGGGATATCATATGCCGATTTGTGGGGGTGGGGTGGGGAAGTCAAAATTTTTTTGAAGCAGATCTGTCGGGAATCTCAACATTAGTCTGTATGCCAAATTTGGTGACTATAGCTTTAAAATTGGGAAAGATACAGGTTTTCCCCAAATTGTGGGGGAGGGGGTGGGGGTGGGGGTTCAATCTCGACATTTCATAAATTGACGGTATACACCAACAGGTGTACCAAGTTTGGTTGCTCTAGCTCAAAGATAAAGGCAAAAAAATTGCGTTCATACGGACAGACGGACAGACGGACAGACGGACATTTCGCAAACCCAATATACTATTTTCCCTTCGGGAACATAGTATAAATATTAGGCAGGCAAAAATTGTAATTTTTTTTAATATCGCAAAAATTATATATGTCTATAGAGACAAATAAAATAAGTAAATCAGCAGAAATATTCGAAAACTTTGCCAACATGGGCATTGTAGATTTAAAAAATGTAGACTCGACAGCAAATGTTATAAATAAAGTCGAAGTCCAAAATACAGATTTAAAAGTAATAACAATACTAATAGTAATAATATTTGTAATAATTCTGATGCATTTATTGTACAAATTGTACAAGTATCACAATAAATGCATTAAGAAACGCTATCAAAGCCAGGCAAATGACCTGGATAAAATTGAAGAACATTTTTACAATATAAAACATCAACAAAGATTGCTTAAAATAATAACAAAAAAAATTATATATATATTTTTGCATTCGAGCTATCTATAAGCAATTCAATTCAATTTACATTACTAATTAAATTCTTATCCCATCAATGTTTGTTCTTTTGTTTGATACAATCAATATCAAAGATTCTATAAGCATAGGTAAAATGAAATGGAATGGCAAATACTGAATGCCGAGTTAGTTGAAATCAAATTAAAATTTGACAAGTCGTATAAATGCTTAACGCAAAATAGGAATATTACGAACGAGACTATAAGTAAACACGCAACGATATTAGTTGCCTGTTTTAATCAAGCACGATCATTGATGCACGACAACAGAGAAAAACTAAATGCTCACCATTGGTCGAATGTATCAAGATTTTTACATAGATTAAAAAATAATCTAAATAGCATTAAAACAAAGTACTCACTGGATATAACAGTACCCTCGATACTGAACACTCTAGCAGTAGTCGAAGAAGATATAAATACAGACATAGACATTGTAAGCGATTCCGAAGTGGCAAATGATTCAGAAAATATAATAAAAGAAGAAGATCTACAGGATCTCACAATACCAGCGGTAATAATTTTACCAGAGGTATCCGAATCTGAATCAGAGTCCGTAATCGAGAAAACGGTAAACATGGCTATGTCACAGGTAGAATATCTCAAGTTCGCCTCATCGATTGTACCTGAGTTCGATGGAAAGGCAGAAAACCTAACGAGTTTCATAGACGGTTTGAGTTTGATTGATTCAATGAAAGGTCCGCATGAAACAAGTGCTATTAGTCTAATAAAGACAAAATTAAAAGTTAATAACTAATGAAGCAACAATTACGGCCATAATTGACAAACTACAATTTAAAGTAAAAGGAGAATCAGTAGAAGTAATTTCAGCAAAATTACTTAATCTACAACAAAAACAGAAAACGGCCAACCAATATGCACAAGAAGTAGAGAAGTTGACAAAGGCCCTAGAAGGAGCCTATATCGACGATGGACTATCTTCAGAAATATCTGCCAAATACAGCACAACGCATGCTGTTAAGGCAATGGTCAAAAACTGTTCAATAGACAGGGTAAAATACATCATGGAAGCTGGCACGTTCAGCACCATGGACGAGGTCACATCGAAATTTGTTAATAGTTGCACAGAAGCAACGGGACACGCCAATAGTGTCCTGTACTTCAGTGGGCAACAAAACAATAATAGAGGTAGCCGTGGAAGCTACCGAGGAAGGGCCAATTACCACAACAACGGCAATCGCCGATACTATAACAATAGAGGTAGAGGCCAGTACAGAGGAAATTACAGGGGCCGCGGTAACTCAAGTCGCGGCCACGGTAACAATAACCCCTCTAACGTACGTGTCACACAAAGCAGTTCGGAAAACTGCCAGACACCTTTAGGTACTCAAAATTAAATAAAAAAGTACACACAGTAAACCTTAGTCTGAATATGTTTGTAACATTTAAAAACACTTTTACAAATAGTACTCTCACATTTCTGCTCGATACAGGAGCAGATATATCACTAATTAAAGAAAACTCAGATGTCTTTGATAACATCGAGAAAGAACAAACAATAAATATTCAAGGCATTGAACATGGCATTTTCACGTCCAATGGTTTAATCCAAATTGAGCTACAGACAGATAGATATATTATTCCACATAATTTCCATTTAGTTCCCAAAGATTTTGCAATACCATGTGATGGAATAATAGGAGTTGACTTCATAAAAACCTTTAATTGCAAACTAGATTGTGAACCATAAAATAATTGGTTCATACTAAGACCAAATAACCTAAAATACCCCATATATGTCCCAATAAAATTCAGTTCCGGTAATAATTTAATACTATTACCAGCAAGATCTGAAGTTGTCCGAAAGTTAGACATTAACTCAACAGAGGATAATGTCTTAATTCCTAACCAAGAAATTAAATCTGGTATTTATGCTGCAAACACAGTGGCAACATCTAATAATGCATTTGTCCGTTTAATGAATACAACCAGTACCGACCAATTAGTTGACATAAATAATATCAACTATGAACCTCTTTCGAATTATGAAATAATTCAACCGAACAAAAGTTCGAGAACAGAAGAAGTCATAGCCCAATTAAAGAAACATTTTCCGATACAATTTAAATCACAACTCACTGAAATATGTTCAAAATATAGTGATATATTCGGACTTGAAACCGAATCAATCACAACAAATAATTTTTACAAACAAGAGTTAAGACTAAAGGATAAAGAACCAGTGTACATAAAAAATTACAGAACACCGCATAGTCATCAAGAAGAGATAAAGAAACAAGTAAATAAGCTAATAAAAGACAATATAGTTGAAGAATCTGTATATGAGTATAATAGCCCTCTTTTATTAGTACCCAAAAAATCACTCCCAGGTTCAGACGTTAAGAAATGGAGATTAGTAATAGACTATCGCCAAATAAATAAAAAATTACTGTCCGATAAATTTCCTCTACCCAGGATCGACGACATTCTAGATCAACTAGGTAGAGCTAAATACTTTTCATGCCTTGACCTTATCTCAGGTTTTCATCAAATAGAGCTAGAGGAAGGCTCAAGAAATATAACGTCATTTTCAACAAACAATGGATCATATCGCTTCACGCGACTGCCATTTGGTTTAAACATAGCACCAAATTCATTTCAGAGAATGATGACAATAGCGTTCTCAGGTCTAGAACCATCACAAGCATTCCTTTATATGGACGATCTAATCGTCATTGGATGTTCAGAGCAACACATGATTAAAAACCTAATAAATGTATTTGAACTCTGTAGAAAAAATAATCTCAAATTACATCCACAAAAATGTTCATTTTTTATGCACGAAGTGACATTTCTTGGTCACAAGTGCACAGATAAAGGAATACTTCCAGATGACAAGAAATATGATGTCATCATGAATTATCCCGTCCCACATGATGCGGACAGAGCTAGACGATTCGTTGCATTCTGTAATTACTATCGACGTTTTATAAAAAAAACTTCGCCGACTATTCACGGCACATAACAAGATTATGTAAAAAGAATGTCCCATTTTTATGGACAGACGAATGCCAAAAAGCATTCCAGTATTTAAAAGATAAACTTATAGAACCAACCCTGCTGCAATATCCCAATTTTAGCAAAGAATTTTGCATAATCACTGATGCAAGTAAGCAAGCATGTGGAGCAGTTTTAACTCAAAACTATAACGGACTCCAACTTCCAATTGCATACGCATCGAGAGCGTTCACAAAAGGTGAAAGCAATAAAAGTACTACAGAACAAGAATTAGCAGCAATTCATATATATATGGAAAACATTTTATAATTAAAACAGATCACAGACCTTTAACATACTTATTTTCTATGGTCAATCCAAGTTCAAAGTTGACACGTATGCGGTTAGAATTAGAAGAATATGACTTTACAGTCGAGTATCGAAAGGGTAAAGACAACTTTGTAGCAGATGCCTTATCCAGGATAACAATATCCGAATTAAAAGACATACAAAATAAAATCCTGAAAGTCACTACCAGGTACCAAAGTAGACAAAAATTCTGCGCAGAAAATGAAAAAGTAGAATTGCCAAGGCATTCTACAGAAAAAGCTTCTCAGCCCAACGTATACGAAGTCATAAATAATGACGAAGTACGTAAAGTAGTGGCCTTGCATATAAAAGATATGCTATGTTTCTTTAAACATGGTAAGAAAATTATAGCAAGAATTGATATTGGTGATATATATACTAATGGAAATATTGACTTAGGTCAACTATTCCCAAGGCTTGAAAAAGAAGTCGGTATATTAAAAATAAGCCAATTGAAAATAGCACCGTGGGAAAATATCTTTGAAAAAATTTCAATAGATAATTTTAAAAATATGGGCAATAAAACATTGAACACATTGAGAGTAGCTCTACTCAACCCGGTGACTACAATAACAAAAAATAAAAAGAGAGAAGCTATATTGTCTACAATGCATGACGACCCAATACAAGGAGGTCATACAGGCATTACAAAAACCTTGGCCAAGGTCAAAAGACATTATTACTGGAAAGGTATGACTCGTGATATAACACAGCATATCCAGAAATGTCAAAAATGCCAGAAATCTAAAATAACAAAACATAATAAGACCCCATTAACCATAACTGAAACAAAAGTGCAACAACAATAGCAAAAGCAATATTTGAATCTTTTATTCTCAAGTACGGTCCAATGAAGACGTTCATTTCGGACATGGGAACGGAATATAAGAATTCAATTACAAATGATTTGTGCAAATATTTAAAAATACAAAATATAACATCAACTGCACATCATCACCAAACTGTCGGAACAATAAAAAGAAGTCATCGAACATTTAATGAATATATACGATCCTACATATCAGTTAATAAAACTGACTGGGACGTATGGCTTCAATATTTTGTTTATTGTTTCAATACAACCCCCTCTATGGCACATAACTATTGTCCATATGAATTAGTATTTGGAAAGACAAGCAGTCTACTAGAATACCTTAATACCATAAGTAGTATAGAACCTATATAATACATAGAAGATTATGCTAGAGAAAGTAAATATAGATTAGAAGTAGCTTACAAAAGAGCAAGAAATATGCTCGATTTAAATAAGCATAAAAATAAGGAATTATATGATTCAAAAGCGAAGGAGATAAATTTATCCATAGGAGATAAAGTTTTATTGAGAAATGAAGTAGGACATAAGCTAGATTTCCAGTACACAGGGCCCTATAGAATAGAAAAACTCGAGGATAGAGATAATATAATTATATCCGGAAACAATAACAAAAAACAAACAGTTCATAAGGATAGAATAAAGATTTTTAATTCTTAACTGTTAAATATTAACTGTTTTAAACTTGCATAGAAGCCTCATGCAATGCAAAAATATATATCTTAAAACACAAAAATTTCTTTTAATTAAAAACATATATAATTACACAAAATGTTTCATTAAAACTCAAAAAATATATACATACAATATTCAAATTTTTACATTTTTATTATAATCAAAAAATACAATATAAAATAACTTCACTTAGTTACGTTATTTTTCAAAAGGAGGGAGATGTAGTATGCACATATGTGGATAGATATAGCGAAGGCATACTGTACTGTAAGCATATAGCAAAGGCATACTGTACATAGCATTCAATGTAAGTATGCACATAGCAGCAACACATTGTTGCAATAAATGCAAATAAACAAACCAACTCAAGTGAGCGCGTAATATGATCGGCCACTTATGAGTTAGGCCAGGAACGCTAAGTCAGCATTCCCACGCTCACCGCTTATGTCAAACATATATACACATGTGCATAAGACTCTCTCTCGCTAAGTAATAATACATAAAGATATGAGCAGCCGCTCCGCTGCTGGCGTAACCGGCAGCGCAGCTATGCGGCTTTATACATAAGAATATATGTACTTAGGCTAAGAACCAACTTATGCTCGAACAATAAAATATTCACGATTCTAAACTCAAACTGCACTGACGTACATGTCTTTTATAATTAAAACAATATCGCTTATTACAATCTTCCCCGTTCCCTATTCGTTCGCTATTCGATTAAAACCGTTTTAAAGTAACAATTTTCAAGATATAGCTTTCAGATTTGGCATACTTTAGTCCCTCTTAATCTACTGTACAAATTTCAAGTCGATCGGATAATAAACACGGAAGTTATTCACGAAAGAAGATTCAGTGATGCAGCGAGAGGGGGAAGAAGAAGCACAGCCACCATTTAAAATGCCTCGCTTGCGCTGTCGCTTTTGCCGCCTGTGTGTGTGCGTCTTTGTGTATGTGTGTGTGTATGTGTAAGTGGACGTAGATGTGATTGGATGTTTAAGACCTGGGTACAGTGAGTTTCGTAGTCGGGTATACTCGACTATAGCATTCTTACTTGTTTTATCTTAAATTTACACTACTACCTATGTTTTTTTGTGTTTCCTAATGCGACTTTTAAGGCCGTTGTTGTTCATTTTAATAAATATGTATTACATTTATTTATTAAAATTCTTCTCCTACGCGTTTCGGCGTTTGTTACGCCTTCCTCAGGGAGTCTGGTTTTTACATGTATATAAAAAAGACATTTACATACATATAACAATTTAACAAACATATTTAGTTCCTTTACAATACATACATTAAAACTTATTGTAGTATTTCCTACAGTGTCGTCATTGTTCCTATGTCTAAATTGCACTTTTGTTTATCCATCGTCAACTTTTGTTTCTCGTCTTTGCGCGTCCAGTTTTGTTTGTCAACTGCTATTGCTGCCGCGTAAATAAAGTTTGTCTTTTCAATGTCTTCTTTGTGGTTTACTGTGTTCTCCCCTTGTTGTTGTATCCGTAGGCTCTCTAGCGTCAGTCTCGTTCGTTCTCTCCTCTCAATGTCTAATATTTTGGTGTTGTCAAAATCAGCTGTGTGACCTGTTGTTGTAATATGTTGCGCAAGTGCTGTTGTCATTTTTCCCTTATTCGCGTCTCCTTTATGTTCGGCAATTCTCGTGCCAAGCGCCCGCTTTGTTGTTCCTATGTATATCCCGTTGCATCTTTCGCCTTCTTTCCCGTTGCATTTGATTTCGTATATTACGTGTTGTTGTTTGTCTTTGGATATTTTGTCTTTTGTGTTCGTAAATAAACTTCTTGTATTTGTGTGTGCTTTGTATGCAAACATTAGGTGTTTGGAGTGTGCGTCGGGTATTATTTTTGTTATTGTTTGCCGGCTTGTTAAGTTATTTACATATGGTATACTAATATATTGTCTTTCTTCAATTTCTCTGTTTTTGGTTTTTTCACTGTTTTTATTTTGGTTTGTTGCGTCGGTTATTAAATTGTCAATAAGTTTTTCGGGAAAGCTATTTTTCAAAAGTAGTGTTTTTAATTTTATATATATGTCTGGTCTGTGCGCTTCGTCACTTATCGCGTACGCTTTTTGTATAATGTTCTTTGCAGTGTTCACTTTTTGGCTTATTGGTTGGTTGGAGTTGAAATTTATAATTCGTCCGGATGCAATTTCTTTTGTATACCATTTAAATATTATCTTTCCTTGTTTCTTTTCCAGTTCTGTGTCCAAATAAGCAATTTTCTTGTTTTTCTCTCTTTCAATTGTAAATTGTATCCGTTTATGTTGATTGTTTAATGTGTCCAAAATATTTTGTGCTTCCGTTTCTTTAATAATGCAAAATAAGTCATCAACATATTTGGATATATGTTTTATGTGGATGTTCTTCTTTTTGAGTTCGTGTGTGGCATTGTCAAGAATTTTGTCCAATACTATGTTAGTGTATTGTGTATACTATTGTTGGTGATATAGGGTTGCCCATGGGCATGCCAAATATTTGGTTGTATATGACGTCGTTGTATGATAGATAGTTGTTGTCAATCAGTATAAAGTCAAGAATTTCCCTAAATTTCGGCTTAGGTATACTTGTGTGTTGCGTTATATCAGTCCATCTTTCCATTATGTTTTGTATAGCTAGTTTTATTGGTATATTTGTAAATAATGAGACCACATCAAAAGACACGAGAATCTCATCTTCTTCTATTTTGGTGTTTTCTAATTGGTTTTTAAGTTGTATTGCACTTTGGATGTTATATCTTTCGGATGTTATATTTTTGAGTACTTCCCCTATATGTTTTGCTAGTTTGTAGCATGGCACGTTTGTGGAGGCTGATATTGGTCTAAGTGGGGTGTCATCCTTATGAATCTTTGGTAGTCCGTATATCCTTGGTGCGTGTCCTCCTGAACAGTATAGTTTTAATTTTAGTCGCCAGTCAATATGATTTTCTTTTTGTAGGTCGTTTATAATTGTATTGTTCTTCTTTATTAGTTGTTGTGTAGGATCTCTTCTCATTGTTCTGTAAGTTGTTTTGTCATTTAATAGTTTCATCATTTTGTCGTGGTAGTCTTTTTTATACATAACTACTGTCTTATTGCCCTTGTCTGCCTGTGTGATTATGATCTTGTCTTGGTGTTCTTTAACAACTTTCTTTGTCATTTTTGATATATTTAATATAAATTTGTCCTTTTGATTAATTTTCCTGTTGTGTTTAAAGTTGCTTAGCCTGGATGCTAAGTTTCCTCTGGCAGTGTCTGTTTGTTTTTCGTCCTTTATCGTCTGGATTCCCTGTTCTAGGTCCGCTATTATATGTATCGGGTCTACGTTATTGTTGTCTATTGGAAGAGCAAACTTTGGACCCAGAGATAAGAGCCATTGGCTTTCTTTCGGAAAATCAACATCTGTTAAGTTTATAAACCATTCTGCGTTCAGTTTCATGTCATATTGTTGTGTTAGTGTCGATTTTGCTTTGTCAATTTTTGTTTTTTTGTTAACCTTTTTGTTGCGATTTAACTTATTGTCACTATACTCAGTTAATCGTACCTAATAAAACATTTATTTGAAAATAAAAACTATATATAAGACTTACTATTGCACGAGAGCTCGATCAGAGACTAGCATAAGATTAAAACTGAATTGTACTTTTATGCTAAATGCTAAACAGTTTTGGTTTGAATACTATTATTTTGTGGTCGTAATTAATTTTGCACAAAAAAAGTGGTCATTTGACCTGTAAGTGCATGGGCACAACACAGGTAAATTCGCAGTTATAAATATATTTGCACACCAATAAATGCTGCCTTTTTTCAATAAAGAATATGACACAATTTATTCACTAGGCAGATCAAATATACATATGTATGATCACATAATTAAAAACACCAACAAAATTTTTTTAAAATTTTGCAAAATAACCTTTGCCAATTCCGCGCCATTTGTTTTTCACTCCCATTTATTCCCTAAATGAGCGCCTGCGCACCCTCACCAATACATTCCTATTTTCTTCATAGTACTGGTCTCTCTCTCTCCGTTATTATTACATTCACCTTGACTGCCCAAAAAAACCACTGTTTAGTTTGCATTTAGACAATGATTTAAACTCGCGAGTTTAACTAAAGAGTTTCGTGCTTGTTGGGAAGAGGGGTAATGGACTGTTCTCCGCTACTGCTCTTCCCATCAAGCAAAATCAAGTGCACTTTTCAAACACATTGTAAATGCCTGTTTAGACACAGGCGAATATTCGACCATGTTCGCTGATGGCCTACCAGAACAGATGACACTGAATTTCCAGCATAATTATTGCAACTAAAATATTTTAATGATGATGTGTTTAGGATATTTGGAAACAACTGCATCAAAAAATCAAACTCTAAAAAAAATCCATTACAATCATTTCACAAAACAGGGGTCGATATGTTAAGTTTTATCTTAAATCGGGTTCAAAGTCATTTTCATAGCCCTAAGAAAATATCATTCGGCATGTGGGTCAACAATTTAGCAAAGTTTACCCATTTTAATTTTGTGAATTTATTACGATTGAAGAAAGTAGGCAAATCCAACATAACCAATTTTAGTCAAAACACTTCGCCATCCAATACTTAACTTTTCACCAAAGCGAATTTTAATATTTGCAATTTACAAAAATGGGTCAAAATTATAGTAAGTTCAGGGTACACTGGCCAAATAGAACAAGATGAGTCCCAGATCGACCCCCATATATCCTCTATATCAGCGTTTCCCAAAGTGTGAGTTGCGCCACGGTACCGGCAAAAATTTTGCCGGGTCTCGGGTCGTACAATAGATAACGCCCGAAATGGGCTACTTGCTATTTTTTATATTAGGTAGGTCGCGAAAATTTTTTAAAGGTTATACCGGGCCGCTACCAAAAAAGTTTGGGAAACGCCGCCTTTATCATTGAAGTAGTTGGCTAAATATAGTGCTCACATAAAGATTTTAAAGCATAACGCTTAGTGATACATTGTCCCAAAAGTAAAGGAAAATCTGAAGATATCCGATACAAAGTTGGTCATATCGGTTAAGAATAGAAACAAAATTATATATTTTAATCTATATACATATACTAGCTGGTAAAACGCCAGCGTTGGCCGGCGAAATATTTAGATTAAAATGCATTATGTTGAATTTGACTACTTTCGTCAACCGTAAGAAATACACAAAACGAACGTATCACAGTTTTCCCTCCGTGGGGGTAGGAAACTATATAGTTGACCCACGTGACTAATGTTTTTTGTGTAGGGCTATGAAAATGTCTTTGAAGCCGATCTAACTAAAAAAAAAGAACCCCACTCATTTGTCCTTGACTTCAATTTCCCGCCGGTGGCGACGCGGAGTAGATTTTCGAAAATCATTTGTCATTTGAAAACCAATTCATCGAATACTAAAACTTTCCGCCCGTTGTATTGCCCGCAAAGTATAGGTTTTTTTCTATTTATATTTGGAAATTATTATGAAGCTGAATTCCAGACTTCACCCCTTCTCGACCGTGAGCGTGTATTTTTCAAAACCGGTAGCACATGTGTCAAATTATTTAATGTGAGGTGCTTTGAAAATTAGTTTCAAAATAATTGGATGATAAACAGAAAAGTTTGAAAATGAGTTTGAAGTCAATCGGACGATAATCAAAAAAGTTGCATACAACAGTTTTCCGCGAATTTTCCGAACTTGGGGTAGATTTTCCAAAATCTTTGGACAATCTATTATGAGTTTGTGTAGAACCTTGAAAAAGAGTTTGAAGCCAATCGCATGAAAATTAAAAATGTCGAATTCCAGAGTTTTCCACCGATTTTCCGACCATGGGGCTGAATTTCCCAAAATCGCTGATACACGGTCGAATTATTTATTGAGTAGAGCTTTGAAAATGAATTTGAAGTCAATCGAACGATAATAAAAAAAGGTTTTATATAACAGTTTTCCTCGAATTTTCCGACTTTGGGGGTTGATTTTCCTAAATCTTTGACCACTTCGCCCATTTTTTTTTGCGTAGAACCTTGAAAATGAGTTTGAAGCCAATCGCATGACAAACTAAAAATGTCGAATGCCAGAGTTTTCCACCAATTTTACGTGGCTCAACTATTTAGTTTCCTACCCCCACGGGAGGGAAAATTGTGATATGTTTTTTTTGGCGAAAGACGTCAAATTCAACATAATTCAAAGTACATCTAAATGTTTCGCCGGGCAAGTCCGGGGTACTTCCTGCTAGTACTTTATATGCCAACTGCGTTCCGAGATTTTACGACATTTACACTCGAGCAGCACGAAGTAACCGGAGCCACTGAAAGTATGTCTTATTAATACGCCTTATGTGAGAACACATTGTTAACTAAATTATTTGTAACATACCCAACGCCTCAAAGATGAGTTCGCCATACAAACTGATTTCGTTTATATTACAGGATCTTATTATAATAGTCAACCAGAAATTTGCCTTTTCTACAAAAATATTGGGTGGACATTTGCTGAGATATTCAACAAGGAACCGCAATCCGATTGATCGACTTTTTGTTTTAGACAGAAGATAGTTAATTGATTGTACTTGGGACGTCACGTTTTGCTGAAAACATACATATTAAAACAAAAATTAGTTTAATGTCGTTTATGCTTCATTAATACTTACAGTTCCTTGAAGATACTGATCCGCGACATTGAGGTAAACATTCCGGATATCCCTATTCGTCTGTCCAATAGCTTGAAGAATATTCCCCGTTCCAAACATTTCAAAACATGTGCAAATTGTGATATCTTGTTTTTTCTCTGCTCGAGCGTTAGGGCTGGTCTTTCTACCAGTGACCAGACACGAGTATATTGATATGTGCTAGGACGATATATTATTTCATAGATATTTGTCACAGTTATTTCAAAGTAGCAAAGTAGTACTGTGACAAAATATCAAAAAAAAATTTGCTATCACTGTCACCGATATTTATTGTCACAGTCGCAGTTGTCACTGTGACAGCAAAATAGCAGTATCACCCATCTCTAATATGTGCGCGACACTATCGATTAGTGAAGATTGATTATGTATGGCGGCTAATTTCAAAATGTGGCAGGCTGGTGTACATTTTACACAGTTTCATGAGACGTGTTTTAAGGTGCGGTCACACGATATGGCATTTGGCCACATATGGGGCAGTCGGTAGTTACCATAGCTTGTGAGTACGATATGGCAGGCTGCCACATAGATTTTAAGATTGAGATATTTACTCACACGATATAGCAAATCAAAGATTTCTATGTTAGAAACGTGCCATATAAGTTTATATGTTAAAATATTTAAAATATATTCTTACTTTTGCCATATAAAATTCTTAACGGTTGATTTTGATAACGATATTACATATATGTGGCAGAATGCCATATCGTGTGACTGCACCTTTAGAACTATGTTTATTAAGACGAATTGGCTTAACGTGCAAACTTGACTAATAGGCCTTTCACACTGAGGCAACATCCTCTGTAGTATTCTCTGCGAGTGAGGCCGACATAACAAAACATTTTTGAAAATTTACGACGGCGCTTACATTCAGTTATAGTTGATAGTAATAGGGTATCGTTTTATTATCTGCAAAGCAATCATTATGTATACAAATTCTAAGCTCTAAAATGGTACGTACCAATCGTTTTCACACGCAACACAAGAATGGCAAAACCGATCGTTCTATTTATCGATTACATTTAATGGCGATATCAAATAAGACTTGCAAATTTCGATAATACATAAAGTGTATGCACGCAAATCTTAATTTCAAAATAATCTATTAAATTCAAATGTCTAATGGCCTATTTTCACTAGCACCAAAAAATGTCACATTTCAACATTTATTATGCGTTATTTTTTTGCTCATGTAATTTTCTACAACAACGAAAGTCACATTTTTCCCAAATTAAAAATATGACGAAAAATGTGGTGAATGTTCTGTAGTGGAAATAGGCTAATATTTAGTTTGTTTCATTTAATTCATAACATCCCCATCATCTGTCATGATGATCCCATAGTTTTATCCGTGCCGAAATTTGACCATCCGTTTGGCTGTTTTTATACTCTAGCAGGGTATATAATTTTGTCTCGAAATGTGTAATGGACCGAAGGAGATGTTTCCGACCCAACAAAACTCATATGTATATTCTGAATCAGCATCAATAGCCGAGTCGATATAGCGATGCCCATCTGTTTCTATGCGAACTAGTCTCTCAGTTTTAAAGTTATCGTAATGAAACTCGGCACAGACCCTTCTTCAGACCTCTGCAGGCAGTACATATGTCGGAACCAGCCGGATCAGACCACTATAACATATAGCTGCCATAGGAATGATTGGTCGACAACTATGTTTTTGTATCAAAAACTTTTTTGTTTCTTAAGGTATCCTTACCAAACTTTTCCAAACATTTATTATTATACATCAAATAGTTTCCTATAATTTGATCAAAATCGGACCACATGTCTCCCATAGAAGCAATCAGACAAAAATTAAGTTTTGTATAAAATTTAATTTCTGCTAGGGTATATAGCTTCGGCACTCCGAAGATAGCTGTCCTTTATTGTTATTACTTGTAGTATAATTTATAAAATTTTGCTCACTGCTAATGTCCAAGGGTTCAATTAATGTTGGATGTTGATGTTGTCAGTGTGAATTGGTGTATCACATCCAACTTCATTCCCATGCGTTCCCCGATGATGTACTCAGTGTGAATAGCCTATTAGTGTGAATAGCTTGTAACAGGCGTATTGGGGTGACCGTAGGTACTTAAATTCTTAAAGCATTTTTAGTGTTTTAATATTACTGCCCCGTGACACTTGTCAGCTGACCTTTTCATTGTATTTGGAGTACAACCACTTGGCATTTGATAACCTGAAGAAAAATTTGAAGTTATAATGGCTTTGCATTCAGCAATCAAGGGAAAATTAATATCTGTTATAGGAGACGAGGTAAGAATTTATTTTCTTAGAAATTGTGCATGTATTTATTTTAATATGCAGAAATGTGTATGTAAATACATACATATGTACATACATACATACATGCATTGTACGTAAATAGCTACATAGTATGTACATGTGTAATTTTGGTATTAATAATGTACATGTACATGCATATACAATCTGCATATTGTATACAGAAATGCACATACGTGCCAAATTTTGTGTCTTTAGCCTTGGATTTTATAGTATTAAAGATCGATGCAGAGAGTTGGACAAACATCGACTCGGCTGTTCCGGTACATACATGTATGAATATATGTATGTATGTACATATCTCTAGGTTGGGTCTCATAACAGTGCTAATAATGGGAAAAATTTCAAGTACTTTTGAAATGACCAGGCATTAATACGTAACGAATTTGAACGTACCAAGATACTGTGAGCTGATACATACATTTTTAATCCCTGTAAAATAGTTAACAGGCAGAAGGAGTCATCTCTGACCCTATCTACATACTATGTATGTATGTATAAGTTAATGTTGTTGTCCTTTTCTTGTGCGAAGTCACTAATAGCCTGTTTCCACTACAGCCAAAAAATGTCACATTTCAAAAATGTGGATGATGGTGTTTCCACGGTCATATGTGCAATTTGTCATTTGCCCGAAGTAAATCAGCTGTTCGGCTTGTTTTGATGAAAATTTTCACAAAAAGTGAAAAATATGGCAAATAATGGCAGAACTGTAAAAAGTCAAAGTTGCATATCAATAGGCATTTAGTTGCGATGTGTTCGTACGGTTTTGAACAATTGGAAGATGTCTGGGATGCGGAGATGGGAGAAATTTGCAATGAAATTGCGAGTGCGCACCTGTGAAGTGCACAAACTTCAATGCTCCTATAAGGCGGTATACCTTGTCAAAATGTTGCCAGTTCGAGGGTGTGCCTCCGGATAAACCTTCCCTTTTAACCTCATCCTTACTAAATACAGGAACATTAAGATATAAGCATTTTACTATTTATTTAAAATAATTTTGGCGCACAACTCGTCATTGTTTGCCTTTGCACCAGTTAATCGATAAGCATCGTGAGTTCGATAATAAAATACTAAAAAATGCCGGGGCGAATGGCATCATATTAAAAATATGACAAATTTGTCATTTTTTTTCTTATGGGATTTTCTACAGGAAATATGTGACATTTTGCCAAAATCAAAAATATGACGAAAAATGTGGAAATATGATGTCGTGGAAACAGGTTATAAGACAATATACTTATTAGAGTTGATCATTCAAGTTTATTGCTCAAAACAGACTAAAAAGTAAAATACAAAATGTTCTTATATTGAAGATAGCCCTGCCCTATAATCGCTGAGGCAGCATTTATGTCCAAGCGGATTGTATTTCGGGCGTCGGCGCATGGGATGTTGACGGCAGCATAACGTGACAAACTTGCTGAAGTAGCTGCACAAGTGTCTGTAATTTGCATGATCACCGGGTCGGTGACTTATGCCTGGCCGGATATGTTAACTTATATATGTACATATGTACAAGATAATATTTTGACATGGAAAAATTTCATAAATTTGACATTTGTATTGAAAATAATAGTATTTTTGAATGGTTTTGAATTTGTATACACTGGCAGAGGGTGTTATAATTTTGTCTGGAAATGTGTAATGGACTGAAGGAGACGTTTCCGACCCAACAATGTATATATATTCTGACTCAGCATTAATAGCCGAGTCGATATAGCCATGTCCGTCTGTCCGTCTATTTCTATGCGAACTAGTCTCTCAGTTTTAAAGCTATTGTAATGAAACTTGGCACAGACCCTTCTTTTTGCTGCAGGCAGTACATATATCATAACCGGCCGGTTCGGACCACTATAACATATACATAGCTGCCATAGGAATGATCGATCGACAAATATGTTTTTGTATGAAAAACTTTTTTGTTTATTAATGTATCCTTACCAAACTTTCCCAAGCCAAGTCTTTATTCAATCTGGCCAAACTTGGTCAAAATCAGACTACTATATAACTATATCAAACTGTTTGTTTATACAAATATTTCATCGAAACTAAGTGAGAGTTTTATTATACTTCAAATAGTTTCCAATAATTTAATCAAAATCGGAACACATGGCTCCCATAGGAGCAATCAGACAAAAATTAAGTTTTGTATGAAAAACATTGCTGCTAGGGTATGTAGCTTCGGCACCCGAAGATAGCCGTTCTTTCTTGTTTCTGATTGTTATCCGATTCTCTTCGAACGCATTTTCAAAACTGTACACATTTAATAATTAGACACGTGTATCACCGATTTGAGAAAATTCACCCCAATGGTTAGAAAATCGGTGGAAAACTCTGGCATTTGACATTTTGAATTTTCATGCTATTAGCTCATTTTCAAGGATCTATATAAAGACAGTAGGCGCGGTGCTCAAAGATTTTGGAAAATCTACCCCAAGGTTGGAAAATTCGTGGGAAACGGTTGTATAAAACTATTTTAATTATCGTCCGATTGACTTCAAACTCATTTTCAAACATTTTTGTTTATCATCCAATTATTTTGAAACTAATTTTCAAAGCACCTCACATTAAATGATTCGACATATGTGCTACCGGTTTTGAAAAATGCACGACCACGGTCGGAAAAGGTGTGAAGCCTAGAATTCAGCATTTTCGTTTTTCATGCGAATGACTTCATACTAATTTCCAAATATAAATACAAAAACCTCGGTACTTTGCGGGCAATACAACGGGCGGAAAATAGTTGAAAAGCTTTAGTCTGGATTCTTAGTATTATTCTTGGAATTGGCTTCAAATTCCAAATGATTTTGGAAAATCTATTTCGTGTCGCCACGGGCGGAAAATGGAAGTCAGGGGCAAATGAGTGGGATTATTTATTTAGTTCAGTTGAGTGTGGCTTATCAAACCGTATGCACTTACGATCGCATCGCTGCAGACATATTTTTTCGCGCATTAGACAAAACAAACAAAAACAAAATAAAGAGATCGACTAGCAGAGCCGGCGCCACTATGTCGCCGCAGGTGATAAGAAAGGTGCCACGAACAGAAGCTGGTCAGCGGCAGAGCAACAACAACTACTACCATTAATTACTGAATACACATAGATACGTCAAAGTGCGATTTTTCTGAGGCCAAATGTTTTGCTGACCGCACAACCCCAGACTCTTCGGCAAAAAAGGCGAACTCCCACAACCCCAGTCGGGTTGCCAGATCGGCAAAAAAAAAAAGCCGAGCTACTTACGCCTCTGCTCCGAACAAATATTTAGTCTTGGATCGACACCAGAACGATGAGCACGGCTTATGTCGCTTGCGCTCTTATTTCGTTTCTATGTGTGGGTTCAAGTACGCACATGCGCTTGCTTCTTAGTATGCGTGAGCAATGAAAAAATGCAACAGCGCATGGCAATATGAAATCTGAATTCAGAAATGGAAATGGAAGCGACCAAGCACACAACACATGCCCTGTTATATGCACATAGGTTGATTTTGTCGGCGTTAGAATTCTTGATGCTGTGGCAGTGTGGATAGAGTGCTTGTTTGAAAAGTGGCTTTTTGCAGGTTCAATCCCCAGTTGATCCATTTTTCTGATAATGGGAAGCAATATTTATTTTTATTTTCTTTTGATTTTCTAATATTTTTTAAATGTTATTAATATTTTTTTAGACCAGTTATTATCTAATAAATTACATTGGCCAATTATAATAAATTTATCTTCTTCGGTGGCAGCTCACAGCTGACCGAAAGTATGTGAGATGTATTTAATGTGTACACTTGCATATGTTGTTGTTGCGCGACAATATTCTCTTTTGTTTTGATTAATTTAATTAAGAGTTATTGCAACTACCATTTTATATATGTATATATATGTATACAAATAGATTATATATACATATATATGTACATAGATATATATTTATACATTATTAAGCAAAACAAGTCGCCGCTCGAATTCGCTTCCGATTATAATGCACAATGTGTGAATCGGTATCCAGGGAACACCACGGGGAGGCCATTGCAACAGCAATGGGGTCATTAGAGAATGACCTTCGAGTCGACTTGAGATGTTTAAATGCTTATCATTTAAACATCCCCATGTTCCCCACCTACACAAACCTATATTTTTACTTTACCCAAAATAAATACTACCTACACAAACTTATTTTTTAATTTTACCCCAAATTAGCACTTCGTACACAAACCTATTTTTTTCTATGCACATACATCTACTCCACCTACCTCCCATGGCAATATCAACTCTGTTGTCTTTTGTGACGATGCTTTACTTGCACTTAAGATTTTCAAATTTCTATTTTCCGTATATTTTTCTCCTTCTGAGATGCACCACATAACTTCTCCGTGAGCCATATTCTATTTTTTCTAAGCAGGATGAGCAGAAAATAATTCAATAAATGTTTTCGATGCTCACTGCAGCCATGAGTTTCAGAAAACCAATCTTTATAATTTGGGTCGCTCTTCGTATGCGGAATCAAAACAAAAGAGAAAATTGTCGCGCGCCAAACACTTGCATTGGCAACAACAAGATATGCAAGTGTACACATTAAATACATCTCACATACTTTCGGTCAGCTGTGAGCTGCCACCGAAGAAGATAAATTTATTATAATTAGCCAATGTAATTTATTAGATAATAACTGGTCTAAAAAAATATTAATAACATTTAAAAAATATTAGAAAATCAAAAGAAAATCTATATATATAAAAGTGAATGTCTGTCTGTATGTTCGCGATAAACTTGAAAACCGTTTAAAGGATCTTGATGAAATCTTTTATAATATATTCCTTGAAGTCCAGGGAATGTTTATAGCTATAGTTTGTTGTGTCATCACCACCCCCACACAACCACCCACTCATAAACGAAAAATGATAATATTCATGAGTATAATTTTACATTAAATAAAAACTATAATATCCACGAGTGTTAGTGTGTGTAAGTGTGTAAGTGTGTGGGGAAGGAAGTTTCATAGCAATTTTTTTACCGTGCCCTCGATCGACAATTTCAGGTTGCAGAAGTTTGATGGAAATGATATTTCGTTTGTTGCGGGATTAATCGGAAACTTGCCATCACCAATGTCTAAAAGTTGCTGCGCAAATGATTGCATTATGCAAATAAATATTTTATGTATTAAAAATAAAACAAGTAAGAATGTTATAGTCGAGTATACCCGACTACGTAACTCCCTGTACCCAGGTCTAAAACATTCAATCGCAAATTTATCAAAATCGGAACTCGATGACGAACGATGACGATGACGAACGACGGTAGAGTGAAAGAAATACTAGCAGCACAATGCAGAGATGAGCGAGACTGATCGAAGAGCTGATACTTATCGATATTTTATCGAAGAGGCCAATTGGCTGCGCGCCAACAGTCAATTTTTGAATTTTGATGCATAGTCTGCACTATGCAGAGCATTGATAACAATATGTTTCAAGAAAATAAAGTCATGCAGATGGCGCATGTTTTGTTTATTTTCGAAATAAATTTTCATTGAATTCAAATGTTAAAAGTGTCGCTTTTGTTTTACTTTTGACATTTATTTGAAAAACACCAAAAAAATCAATACATTCTTCACGATGGGAAATTGCTTGCGGTTCGGAGTTGAAAAAAATGAAATTCATTGCGCCGAAATAGATTGGGATGAAATACGGGTAAATATAAATGAAACAGGTGTAAATTTTTATGCATATATCCATATTGCGCAGCGAAGCGCGCCGGGTCCGCTAGTAAAAAATAAATATTGCTTCCCATTATCAGAAAAATGGATCAACTGGGGATTGAACCCGCAAAAAGCCACTTTTCAAACAAGCACTCTATCCACACTGACGCCGACAAAATCAACCTATGTGCATATAACAGGGCATGTGTTGTGCGCTTGGTCGCTTCCATTTCCATTTCTGAATTCAGATTTCATATTGCCATGCGCTGTTGCATTTTTTCATTGCTCACGCATACTAAGAAGCAAGCGCATGTGCGTACTTGAACCCACACATAGAAACGAAATAAGAGCGCAAGCGACATAAGCCGTGCTCATCGTTCTGGTGTCGATCCAAGACTAAATATTTGTTCGGAGCAGAGGCGTAAGTAGCTCGGCTTTTTTTTTTTTGCCGATCTGGCAACCCGACTGGGGTTGTGGGAGTTCGCCTTTTTTGCCGAAGAGTCTGGGGTTGTGCGGTCAGCAAAACATTTGGCCTCAGAAAAATCGCACTTTGACGTATCTATGTGTATTCAGTAATTAATGCTACTACTCACCGCTCCAAGCATTAGATGAACCAACGGTAAATGACGAGAATAGTTCTGAAATTATTGTCAATAAAACCAAAGTTTATGTATCTCCAATTACGGTACTAAAAATCAGTATACAACAATTGCATACCATATGCAATTTACTGAATATGAAAGACTACTCCATCAGAAAAATTTCGATAGGAGTCAGATTGTACTGTGTGGACGACAAGGATTTTGCTCTAATCTGCACCCACCTGCAAAGCGGCAATTATGAGTTCACCTTTGCGAACAAGCATAGTAAGCCATACACAGCTGTGCTCACTGGCCTCGATGATCTTTCTCAAAAAGCTAAAGATAAAGAAGTCACCTGGAATTGACGGAATTGATAACTTGTGCCTAAAAGCACTCCTCCCGAAGGGAGTAAAGTTTCTTACTTGCATTGTCAATAAATGTTTAGAGCTCTGCTACTTTCCCTCAACTTGGAAATCTGCCCATTGAAAAACAAAGCAAGCCTGCTGAGTTGGTCTCCACATACAGGCCAATCAGTCTTTTGTCGTCGGTCAGCAAAATCTTGGAAAAAGTAATTAAGGACAAACTAACCCAATTTATTGAATCTAACAATATCCTTCTATGTCAACAGTTTGGTTTACGCAGAAAACACAATACAGTGCAGCCGCTAATTAGAATCAAAACAATGATAAAAATCAATCTTTCTAGGTCCAAATAATATCCTTCTATGTCAACAGTTTGGTTTACGCAGAGAACACAATACAGTGCAGCCGCTAATTAGAATCAAAAAAATGATAAAAATCAATCTTTCTAGGTCAAAATAAACTAGACACAAATACTGCTAGACATTAAAGCCACATTTGACTCGGTGTGGCACGAGGGTCTAGTCCATAAAATGTTATGCTTTAACTTCCCCCCAGCGGTTATAAAGATAATCCAAAGTTTCCTAGAAAAACGATCTTTTGTCGTACATCTAGGAAAAGCCACATCATCGACATTAAATATCCCTGCAGGTTGCCCGCAATGCTCCTGCTTCTCGCCTATACTGTATAATACATCCGACTTTCCAGCATTACACCACTGCACCACGTCGATCTTCGCAGATGACACAGCTATCCTCTGCGCCGGGTCTCTTTCTGCAGATATAACAAGTAATCTTCAAGTCGCATACGATTCTGTACACTCGTATTTCTCCAAATGGAAAATTTTGGTAAACCCAGAAAACACGCAAAGACATCTACGTCCCCACTGCCGATATCAGATTAGGGACAGTTAACATAAAGTGGGATCCGAATGTCAAATACTTGGGCATCACCCTGGATAAAAGACTGAAATTCAAGGATTATATAAACGACACAAACAAAAAACTAAGATCTGTCTTTACCCTTTTATAAATAGAAACTCGAGGTTAAATCTTGACAACAAAAAGTTCTTGTTCAGGTCTATCTTCCAAGCAGTAACGTTCTACGGCGCACCAGTATGGTCAGATATAGCCAAATGTCACATAAACCAGCTGCAAATCAGCCAAAACAAAATATTAAAACTCATTCACAAGCTCCCCTGGCATCACTCTACGGTTGACCTACATTGTCGAGCCAACATTGAAATGGTAGCTACTAGATTATCGCGACTATCGTAAAATATTTTTCCCAAATATTATGAATCTATCTATCCTCATATAAATCAACTGGCTTAGCCACTCTTAATATTTCAATATATTAATATTCACAATACACTGTAATGCCATCTATAGTGAAATAAATTTAATTGAATATTTGTTTAGTTAGATCGGCTTCAAAGACATTTGCATAGCCCTACACAAAAAAACATTACTCACGTGGCTCAACTATTTAGTTTCCTACCCACACGGGAAGGAAAACTGTGATACGCTATTTTTGTGTATTTCTTACGGTTGACGAAAGTAGTCAAATTCGAAATAATGCATTTTCATTAAAATATTTCGCCGGGCAAGGCCGGGGTATTGCCTGCTAGTCTATTATAAAAATATTGGAATAGCCGAGTAGATTTGGCTGTTTGTCTATGTATGAACGCACACCATCGCAATTTAATAAAAACAATTTATAGCAACAAATTTAAAGGTATAGCCTTGGGATCTCGCATGTTTAATATTTGGGTCACTCTTAATCTGTCCAAATCTTAAATCGGGCAATAAACACGGAAGTTATTTAAGAAACAGAGCGGGGAAGCAGCACCGCAGTCACATATTTGTATTGTTCGTATTTGTGTATGTGTAAGTGTACGAAGATAATTGTAGGCCTGGGTACAGGAAGTCTCGTATTTGGGTATACTGATTAGAGTATGCTTTTTGTTTTTCACGTCCCTTTCCGACCCCACAAATAACCAAATAATATCGGACTTGAAACAGTTTTCAGCAGTCTGTAACCTTCTTACTTGTTTTTAATTATTTCAGGACACCTGCGTCGGATTTCTTCTTGGTGGAGTTGGCGAAATTAATAAAAATCGTCATCCAAATTTCATGGTAGTCGACAAAAGTAAGTAAACCAGAAATCAAAATTTCGGTTTCTGATTATATTATACATTGCTTATATGCAAAAGGCAAGTGTCGCGAAACGTTGCGACGCGACTTTGGCTTCGTGCTTCTTGTGGAGCCCGAAAAAACAAGCTTTACGTAAGCCGAATTATAATTTTGAAATAAAAACTTGGCACGCGCCTCTTTCAGTCATCAGCTGAAGGTTGAAAAGACATCTGCATTCAAAAGACATCTCAAGCTTCTGTACATTAAAGCGCATCTGTACCTTTAGATTTTTTTTTTGTCGTTAACAGATTTCCGTATACTTCTTGAATAAGATTTTAACCGGCTATCATGCATCAGTAACCAAAACTCCTTTTTTTTAAAACAAATTTTTTGTCAACAAGTTTAGGATTTTCAGTTGACGTTGCAGGGCAGATGGAACAGGGTTGCAAGACGAAGAGAGTGAAAAGAATTTCCGTTGCACTTTTGCAAACTCAGCTGTTTTTTTTTTTTACATTCTGGTGACATTTGCTGTTAGTGAATGTGTTGCCTGAAATTAGAAAGATGCCATTTAAAAGCCTAGAATATCACCTTTTTGATATTAAACCGAAGGAACTTCGTGAAATTCATTAAATTTAATATTTTCACGCTTTTAACATTTGTTAGATGTATCTCGCCCAGATGAAATTAAGCCAGAGATAGATAAAGTTTTCGATGACTATGTGAATGATGTCGTGGGCATTTATTCTTAGTGTCGACGAGTTAGCCTTGACGTGCCAATTTACGAATTTGGTTAATCTGATAAAAGGAAACGACGCATTCACAATGCCATGTTTCTATGAGGTAATTTTAATTTTCTCAGGAAATGTGTGACATATTGAAAAAACGTTTCTGACCCCATTAAGTATATAAGTAGTATATTCTTGACCAGCATCAATAGCCGGGTCAATCTAGAATAGATAGAAATGATTGTTTAATTAGAACATAAGGTTCTAAAGGGTTTATGAATACCAGAATAAGTATAACAAGTTTGGAGAGAAAGTGGAAGAAAGTTTCTAGAACTTCTGAATGGAACTGAAAAATTTATTTGGCTGAATAGTTCACAAGAATCAATTTTTCCATTAGCTTATTTAGAATTACTTTGTATAGGTATTCGCCTATAAAAAGACATTAAATTACACTTACCACAATTAAGATTTAATAAATTTACAGACACCAGGCTTGAAAACTGTGAAGCTTAGCTTGCAATCTTTGTCCAGATAGGAAGTCAGTAGATGACAGACAAAATTTTACATCATCGGTGTACATCAGCACCCGAGAGTGTTTTAATGCAGAAGAAAGGTCATTAATGAACAATGTAAATGATAAGCGACAAAGATGACTTCCTTGACTTCCTTCCTACTCCGGAAGTAACATCAACAGACTTAGAGACTAAGCCTTTAAAATAAAACTTTTGAGTTCCATAAGTTAAATAATAATTAATAAATAAATCAAAAAAAAAAGTTATTTGAAAATCCCAAAAGATGAAGTTTGTGAAAGAAAAGATAATGATTAACAGGGTCAAAAGCCTTGCTGAAATCAGTGTAAATAACATCAGTTTGCATTTTAGATTGAAATCCCTTAATGACAAGAGAAGTAAATTCAAATAGGTTAGTGGTATGGTGCTGGCAGGGTGAAATTATAGATCTACACAAAAATTGAAGTTAAGATGTTATTAATTTCCCAAAAATCTTAAAAATATCTGACAACTTAGCAATACCTCTATAGTTCGCAGTATTAGACTTGTTTCCTTTTTTTATGGATAGGAATAATAAGTGATTCTTTCCAAATGTTATGGAAAGAGCACAACTCCACGGACAGTTTAAAAAGAATAAATAATGGCCGTCAGCACAATACCTAAGCACGCAGCCTGGTACTCCATCAGGTCCCGGTGAAAATACGGGCTTAATGGCGTGTAAAAGCGAACTTTCAGTGAGGCCCAAATCTGCAATTAAAGTTATTGACATGATAAGGATAAGGCGAAACCAATTAATAAGGTTGTGAACTATAAGTCGTTTAAAAAAAATTGATCAGAGATAGCCTGATCTGATTGAGCTGTAATTTTTCACCTAAGCTTTGCATTAAAGAAGTTATAAAACCTTTTGGTTTTATTGAATTACCTTAGGTAATTATTATAACATTAGATATTAAATACATATAAATTAGATCGAGAAATCCCAGAAAGAGACAGATTTCTTGATCTTGTACAATCTCGACTTCCTATTTTTATACCATAGCAGAGTGTATTATAATAGTATATAATCACTAAATGTGTAATGGACTGAAGGAGACGTTTCTGACCCAACAAAGTATATATATTCTGAATCACCATCAATAACCGAGTCGATAAAGCGTTGTCATCTGTTTCTATGCAAAATTGTCTTTCAGTTTTAAAGCTATCGTAATGAAACTTGGCACAGATCCTTCTTTTTTGCTGCAGGCAGTACATATGTCGGAACCGGATCGGACCACTATTACATATAGCTGCCATAGGAATGATCGGTTGATCCTAATGCTTAATGATTTGTTGTGTAGGGCTGTGACAATGAATCCGACTTAACTAAACAAATAATCTCACTCATTTGACTTTATCCCCCATTTCTCGCCCGTGGCGACGGGTAGGCGTAGTCCTTTAAAATATTTTTGATGAAGTTGGGTAAAATACTAACATCCAGAAAATAGCGGAAGGGTGCGAAAAAGTCTGTACTTAATTCAAGTGAAAACTTTTAAAACAATTATTTCCATTGTTAAAACATAGCGCAACGCTACATTTACGGCATTCTGATTGCGTAAGTCCCGCGCACTGCGGAAATGTGCACCGGCACCGACTGCCACATTTATAGAAAATCGTTCACCAATTGAAAATGTGAATGCAGCTGTTCCGATTTACTACATAATAATAATAATAATGTTATTATTTACTACATAATAATAATAATAATGTTATTATGTAGTAAAGCGTCCCAGCAGCATTCACTTTCTATTAACTAAAAATGTACATAATTAATTAATAACCTTAAATGATTAAAATTAACCATATGGTTTTACATAAATAATTGACTCCAGCAGTAGCGCGTCATCTACCGTAGATCGATAGCAAAGCATAGGAAGAGGCTAAGAGATATAACTAATATAGCGATTTCAGTCTCACTTATAAGAAGAGGCCGAGAGAACGATTCAAGAGAGAAATTTTTATCTCTTTTGCACTTTCACGTTGTTATGCAGCAGCTGGCGCATACCGTGATTTTCATACAATTTTCTTATACTTCCCGATATAACTTTTTTTCGACAGTTCCACCTAACTTTATAATAAGGAGGTACTATAAAAATTTCAGGCTTCTAGCCTCTACCGTTTGGGCTGCCCAAAAGTCGCCAGTCAGTTTGGTGGAACTCTTTTATATATGAACCGGTTAGTGCACACTCAATTAACTCAATTTGACCGGCTCATATATAGATTGCATCCAAACTCGTTAATTGATAGTTTTATTATACTTTATATAGCTTATATTTTATAAAGTTATCAAAATTTTTTTATAAAATTTAGATTTATATAAGTAATTTTTAAAATGAGAGTTTTATTTTACTTCATAGTTTCCTATAATTTTATCAACCTTTTTAAAAGAAATGTAGATTCATATAAGAAATTTTTTAAATGTAGATACTGCTGTAAGCGAAATTGAAGACTGTTTTAAGCGATTCTTAAAACGCGATGACATCGACATAATCTTGATAAATCAAACGTATGCTGAGCTTATTCGTCATGTCATCGATGCGCACACTTCACCAGTTCCAGCTGTTCTTGAAATTCCATCAAAGGATCATCCATATGATGCCAGTAAGGATTCCATTTTAAGACGTGCACGTGTAAGTTTTTTTTTTAAATTTTTAAATTTGCATTGCGAAATTTATTTCTAAACTTGTAGGGCATGTTTAATCCCGAAGACTTGGTACGCTGAAGAAATAACATGTAACACTCGGTAACCTTTGTCTCTTCAGTGATTTACAATACGTTGCACTAAAGTATATTTTATAAACCATTATGTTCTGTTAATAAATGTTATATTCATTCCAAAAAAACACGATGTATAAATGGGAGCAAGTTTGTAATTTATAGTAGAGGGAACGGGGTCGAAAGAGAGAGACCTTTCCAGGAACCTATTTTTTTATTTTTGATGCCTCTAGCTTTTGTAGTGTCTGAGATCAGTTAGACACATAGAAAATAGACATGTATGTCTTGACTACATCGACGCGGCTGTTGATGCTGATCAAGAAAACGTGTTGCCCGGCGAAAATGTATAGATTAAAAAGCGTATCACAATTTTCCCTCCCTTTGGTGTAGACTTTCCTAAATAGTTGAGCCACAAACGCTCAATGATTTGTTGTGTAGGGCTATGACAATGACTTTGAAGCCGATCTAACTAAACAAATAATCTCACTGATTTGACTTTGACCCCCTTTTCCAGCCCGTGGCGACGGGTAGGCGTAGTCCATTAAAATATTCCCATTGTTAAAATATAGCGCAAACCCACATTTATTGCATTCTGTTAGCGTAGGTCCCATGCACTGCGGAAATGTGCACCGCAGTCAACAAGAATTCAAAAGCCCAAAATTTGGACGCAGGTATCACATGTTGGTAAACAACAAATAACAAATATCAACCGACCGCCACATCAATCGATAACCGTTTATTATATGGATGCTAATGAGAATAACAATGCTAAATTGTAGTGAATCGGGCCCAGCAGCATACACGTTCTAAAAAAAAAACCTGGGACCGTAACGGCTATAAGTAATGATGTTTGCTTTGGCGACCTTTATAATTGATGATGCTGGTTTGGCCGGCTCGAGGTACACTTTTAATAAATAAAACAAGTAAGAACGTTGCAGTCGGACGTACCCGACAGCAGAATACTCGTATTCAAGTCCGGTATAATTTAGTTATTTGTGGGGTGGGAAAGAGAGAAAAACACAGTAGTCTGTATTTCAAAATTGGTGAATCTACCTGAACAGGTGTTTGAGAGATACATTTTGTTCATTTGCGGGGTCGGAGAACCGAAATTGTTTTTGTCAAATCTGTCAATGGAGTCAACAGTTGTAGTACAGTGCTGATTTTTGTGACTCTACTTGTACAGGTGTGGGAGATATAGATTCTGCTCGTTCGCGGAGGAGGGGTTGGCAAAACTTTTTGATGCAGATCTGTCAAGGAGTTCAACATTAGCCTGTATGTCCAATTTGGTGACTCTACCTATACAGGTGTGGGAGATATAGATTTTGCTCATTTCCGGGGAAGGGGTGGGGGATTGCAAACTTTTTTTTGCTTAATTATGCAGTGCTTCTACAGTAGTGTGTACGTAAAATTTGGTGACTCTAGCTGTGAAACTGTAGGAGATATATATGTTTGGACGTTGATGTACTTAAACGAGCAGTACATTCAAGTGGCCCAACTACACCAATCACGGGCTTGGAAACGCGCGGACCTAGGCAAAATGCAACCCACCTCCCGCCCAACCTACCCAGGGGCGCGCCGCATAACTTGCGGTAACAAAGATCGCGGACAGATAAATACGTACAAAATAAAAAAGTAACTATAGGCTACATAGAAAAAATAATAGTGAAGTTCTAAGTAAAGAAATAGACGTAGCATTACTTATTAGATGATAAAGATTGTTATAGTTAGAACATAATAAACGAAATGGATTATGGATAGAATAATTATTACTACAAGTTTAAAGAGAAAGAGGGAGAAAGTTTCTAGAAATTCTGATCGGAACTGCAAAAGCAATTTGGCTGACTAATTCGGCGGAATCAATTTCCCCATTTATTAGTTTGTGTAAGAAAATTACACCAAGCATGGTTCTACGATCAGAAAGAGAAGGAAGATTTATTAGTAAAAGTCTACTGCGGTAAGAAGGCAAGCGAATATTGGGATTCCAGTTAACACCCCAAAGTGCAAAGAGCAGAGGTTGTTTTTGTACCGATTCTATTCTATTCTGATTAACCTTGTATTGGGGACACCAAATACAAGACCCATATTCAAGAATAGGTAGAATAATAGAAAAATAAAGAGTTTTAGTAATGTAGGGCTTGTTACATTCTTTCGACCAACGCTTAATGAAACCCTGGACACCAAAGTCACGATTAGCGATGGAAGAAATATGTGTCTCAAACTTTACTTTGGGATCTAAAAGGATACCCAAATCATCAACCGACTCAATTCAAACAAGCGGCTTTGCATTAAGAATATAATTGTTAAAAAAAGGGCATTCGCCTATAAAAAGAAATCACATTACACTTACCACAATTAAGATTTAATAAATTGACCCGGCACCAGGCTTGAAAACTGTCAAGATAAATTTGCAACCCTTGACCAGATAGGGCATCAGTAGATGACAGACATAGTTTAGTATAGTCTGCATACATCAGTACCCGAGAGATTGATTTATGATAGAAGGAAGGTCATTTATGAACAACGTAAATAATATGGGGCCAAGATGACTTCCTTGTGGTACTCCGGAAGTAACTTGTACAGACTAAGACACTAAGCCTTTAAAATAAACCTTTTGGGATCTAAGAGTTAAATAGTTAGAGATCAAAGAATTAAGTTATTTGGAAATCCCAGAAGATGAAGTTTTAGATTGAAATCCCTTAATGACAAGAGAAGTAAATTCCAATAGGTTAGTGGTAGTAAATCTATATTTCATAAGCCCGTGCTGGCAGGGTGATATTATAGATCTACACAAATGTTGAAGTTGACAAGTTATTAATTTCTCAATAATCTTGGGAATAGCAGACAACTTAGAAATATCTCTATAGTTCTCGACGTTAGACTTGTTTCCGTTTTTATGGAGTGGAATAATAAATGATTCTTTCCAAATGTTAGGGAAAGAGCACAACTCCACGGACACACAGCTTGGTACTCCATCAGGTCCCGGTGATAATACGGGCTTAATGGCCTTTAAATCACTTAGAAGCGAACTTTCAGTGATTAAAGGCCCAAAAATACAATTAGAGTAATTTACATGTTAAAGATAAGGCGAAGGCGATTGATAAGATTGTGAAGTATAAGTCGTTTGACAGTATCACTTCAACCTCCAAAGAGACAAGACGTGCTACAGCATAACAAAAACCCGCTATACGCAAACCAAAACGCTTAACAGTTAAATTTCGAAAAACAAACATCAAACTCAAAAGAGACAAAAAACAATAACAAACACACATCAGTACCGCTACACCAGGCTCGAGCCCAACAACAACAACCATGCACGAGCCGCCTGATATAGGAAAATACACCAACAAACAACTAGGCGAACCCATATACATTATCTTAAAAAGAAATGACAACAACTCTTTTGAAAATGTATCACCATTCGTCATTAAAAAAACTATAGACTTTGCTTGCGGAGGTGAAGTCGAATCATGTAAAAAAAACAAGAGACGGCTCCCTTCTTATAAAAACAAACCACCAACTGCAG
Source organism: Hirtodrosophila confusa (assembly GCA_035043065.1). Taxonomy (NCBI): domain Eukaryota; kingdom Metazoa; phylum Arthropoda; class Insecta; order Diptera; family Drosophilidae; genus Hirtodrosophila; species Hirtodrosophila confusa. Next base: position 487,738 of record JAWNNI010000202.1, read on the forward strand.
GCCCTTAAACTTCTAAAATTAACCAACATGACTAACATGGAAATAACTGCAACAGAACACAAAACCCTAAAGTTTAGTTCCAAAGGCGTTATATATTGCAACGAACTTCGAAACATAAGTGAAGCCGAAATTCTTCAAGAACTAAAGACGCAAAAGGTAAATAAGAAAAATATTAAAAACAGCAGACCAACACAAACCGTGAAGACAACAACACATTAATTGAAACTGGACTTATTACAATAACATTCGCTACACACAAACTACCTGAAACATTAAGAATTGACTACAAAACCGCGTACGACCCTACATACCACTTCCTCTCCGATGCAAAAAATGCCTGCGCTTTGGACACCCCACCCCCATCTGCAAGAGCTCAGAAACATGCAAAAACTGCTCAGAAGAAAAACACACTGACGAAGGGGAACTCTGTAAAAATACACAAAAATGCCTAAACTGCAAGAACAATCCGGAAATTGACCACCAACATAGCTCGCTCGATCGCAAAGGCCGCACATTCCTCAAACAACAAGAACTGACGGCAATTAAAACTACAGAAAAAGTCGACCACAAAACCGCATGAAGTATGTACCATAATAGACACATAGTCAACAAATGGGAACACATACGCATAAACACTTGCAAATCCAGCGTACCACTCAACAACCACACACACCCCCAAAACGCAGCACACACACACACACACAAAACACCACATTACACCAACACCATCCATCTGCAGCCCCTGGACCACGCTCATCTAAAGCATATCCAACCATAGCACGAACAACCGAAACAAAACATGCATCAAAATTACAAAATCATAAACAACACGAAACTATACTCGAAAGCATGGAAACTGGCGGTAACACAGAAAATATTTTATACTCATCACAACCCAGTGATGATCTAAAACTAAGAATTTTCTCTAAAGACAAATCTGGCCCTCTATCTAACTTAACTTAAACTCAAACTTAAACTAAAACTTAAACTTAAACTACACTTCACCCACTTAATATAAATAATGTCATTAAAAGTAATCCAATGGAACATCAAAGGATACACAAATAATTATAACCAACTCCTTATCCTTATTAAAAGATACTCCCCACATATCATCTCGCTCCAAGAAACTCACATACAATATAACAATAACATACCGATCCCAATCAACTACAAACTGATCACAAACAATGCCATCAACAGATTTGGCGGCGTAGCATTGCTAATACATAAATCGATCCAACATACAAACCACAACACCCAAAACGACTTAGAAGTAATAGCAATTAACATCCAATCTAACAAAAACTTAAATATTTTCTCCACATACATATCTCTAAACAAGAAAACCACACTTCACAACCTCCAAAACTCACTCAACACCCAACAAACACCCTCAATTGCCACTGGTGACTTCAATGGCTGTGCGGCCATCCTGGGGTTCAACGACAACAAGCACACAAGGAAAAATAGTTCACAAATTTATCGAAAACTCTTAATTAATACTATTGAACAACAAATTCCCCACCCATTTCTCAACACACAACACTCACACACATAGACCTCTCACTCTGCTCCCCCACCATACACAAAATGGAAAATTCCCGACGACCTCCACGGCAGTGACCACTTCCCAATAATTATCTCCCTTTTCCCAACACTTCAAAAGAACAGTATCATCAGACCACGCTTTAAACTAAAAGATGTCACTCACACATCACGCAAACACAAAATACCCTACCTCCGAAAATATAAATAAGGAATCAGCCCAAATCAGCTAAATAATTCTGACAAGCGCAAATCTAGCTATTCCCCAAACCTCACCATACAGACAACCCAACAAAGTCCCCTGGTGGAGCAAAATCCTCAGCCTATTAAGAAAAGCCAAACAGAAAGCCTGGAAAACACTTAACAGTAACATCACCACAGAAAACATTATAAACTAAAGACGAACAAACGCCAAACTTAAATTCGAAATTAAAAAAAGCAAACAAGAAGCCTCCAACTCGTTCACTTCAACAATCCACCCCGCAACCCCCTCATCGGAAATATGGGCCAACATAAGACGCTTCTGCGGACATAATCCTACTAGACAAATACACGCCATATCCAACCCACACACTAGACAAATAACCACAAACAATTTCGAAATAGCCAACATTCTTGCCCAACACTGGTCTGACCTTGCAAATGACTCTAAATTCTCACAAGAATTCCGAAACAATAATTACAAATCGACCAATCTAAAACACCTACCATCCTTAACTGCACAAGAAATAGAAAAAAACATAACATACCTTGAGCTCACTTCTGCACTACAAACACTGAAAGGATCCACCCCAGGCCTAAACAGGATATCTTATCAAATGATAAAAAATAGCTCTCCCAAATAAAATTATAAAATAAATAAAATAAAATAAAAGCCAACAGACTATGGTGGTTCGTCACCCACAACATTTTATTAAACCCAAACCAATTTGGCTTTAAAAAAGGCAAATTGACTTCATATAGTCTACTCTATGTAGACCTCATAATGAAAAAAATTCGCTTCCACTACCCAACGGTATCCCCCAAGGATCCTCCATATCCGTAATACTATTCCTCATAGCCTTCAACAAATTATCCAACATAATCTCTCTACATAAAGACATTAACTTTAACGCATACGCCGACGATTTTTTTCTTATAATAAACTGCAACAAAAACCAAAACTACAACTTAGACAACCTACTCCACGAAATACACAATTGGGGCTCTTACTCCGGAGCTTCGTTGCCTTTCTCAAAATGCCAACATCTATTATATGCCAAAAACACAATTGCACATGCACAATAAACTGCAACACCATCCAAACCAATGTAGACTCCCTAAAGATACTAGGCATAACTCTGAATAACAAATACAAATTGGACACACATATAAAATCCCTTCTGCCATCCCTCTACTCAAAAATAAACATACTCAAATGCCTGGCCTGCCACAAATTTAAATGCAACTCGATCACACTCCTCAACGTCGTAAAAGCAACAGTCATCGCCAAAATAGAATACGGACCCTCGCCGAAGAGCACCTTAAACCAATTAAAAACACCCTACAACCCTGCCACTTTCAATAGAGCTAAAACGCGACCTACAAACAGCCAAACTCTCAAAAAACCTAATAAACTCAATAAACACCCCCATCCACAAACTCGTTAAAGACCGCAACAACTTAAAGAAAAACTTACCTATAATTGACCGAACAATAAATATATGTAGAGAACTGCATACCATACAAGCCCCACAAACTTCTCAAGCACAAACTACCCTGCGACATCACCAACCTTATTGACACCACGCTCCGAATACCCAAAAACCAACAACTTCCCCCGAAACATATCAAAAACTGTACAAAACACATTAAAGACAACCTAAAAAATCACACATTTATATACACAGACGGTTCAAAATTAAACGACACAATATCCTACGCCATCACAACAGAAACAATCGTACTTAAACACGGCATCCTACCCCCTACTCCTCAGTACTTACCGCTGAAGCAACAGCAATCTTAAAAGCCATAGAACACTGCAAGAATATGAGAGGCAGATTCATTATCTGCTCTGACTCTCTATCAGCAATAGACGCAATAGAAAACACAAACAACAAAAGCTTTTACGACACTAAAATCAGATCCCAAATCATACACCTATCCCCGAAAATAAAACTTATGTGGATGGATACCAGGCCATGCAGGCATAATCGGGAATGAATTTGCAGACCAAGCAGCCAAATCAACATAAAAAAATACCACTTACCTTCACCCCAAACACAAATCCAACATACATAAACAGCCACCTAAAACAAACATTCAGAACTAGAAAAAAAGAAAACCTTTCACACTGCAGCCAAAATAAATTCCAACAACATACACATGGGGATCTACCTCAATTCACCGCAATACAAACTAAACAGACTCGATCAAATTAAAATTATAAGACTTCGCCTAGGCCACACAAAACTCACTCACCACACTACCTAAATACACAATCTAAGACAAATGTACATATGTATATAACAAACAAATAGCTTTAAAATATACATACCTGTAAAAACAAAAAAAATTTTAAATACGTAAATACAAACAAAATAGTGCTAGTGCTATACCTCATAAGTTAGTCTAAGTTTTGTAAGCTCCTCTAACTTTTCAATAATAATATAAGTCGTTTGAAAAAATTCATAAAAATGATCGTCAAAAGCCTGATTTGAGTCAGCTGTCGTTTTTTAAAATATACGGTTGATGGAAGTGTTTATGACCTACGCTTCGCATTAACGAAGGTATAAAACCTTTTCGGATACCGCTGAAACTGTAACCTACAGCTTCTAAGGTAGTTATTATAGTTATTATATTATATACTAAGTACAGAGAAGCTAGATCGGGCAAACAAAAAGCGAGGGAAATCCACACAGGCTTGTTAAAACTACGTGGTTTAACCAACGGGACACAAGTATCAAATAATGAGTTTAAATAAGAGTAAAAAATTTTAATTGCACTATCCATGTCTCTACACATGTAAAGCCACACTGACATTCCAAATAAACTCTCAATAAAATCGTCTGAGATGTGGCAGACAACACGCTGGAGACAGAACTTGAAATCCAGGTAGTACCGGCAATATTGAAATCACCAAGAACTACAAGAAAATTACGATCAGACAGCATAGAAGAAACAAACTGTATGTCAGAAGTATGCAAAGAATATACAGATAAATCTGAAGAGGGATGAATATAAGAACAAGTAATAAAAAAGCAAACACCAGAAGATAAATCTGCATCAATAGCAAGAGGAACACCACCACCACGACGAGAAGCGCGATCTTTTCTATATATGGAGAATTTGTTAGATAGTAATTCAGAATTAAGTATGTCGGGCTTTAACCATGTTTCAGAAAAGGCTACGACATGAAAAGGTAAAGTTAGGCTATTAAGGTAGAGATTACTAAGTTTACTACAAAGACCTCTTACATTCTGATAGCCAAGTGAGAGGGAGGATGTTAATTTTTTTGAACTATCAGAGACTACAAGAGGTGGATTAGAACTACCACCGGAAGAAGGAAGTGAAACCGGAGGCCGATTTTTCTTTTTTACAGTATATTCTTTAATGACTAAGTGATCCGGCCAAAATTTACAACAATTATCGTTAAAGTTTTTGGCCGGAACACTTATTTTAAATGACGAAATTTCCCGAGCATATGGGAATTTGAATTTTTCCACCGTAATGACTTTAGACTTACTTATAAGGGCCTTAACATCCTCAGATGTAGTATCAGGGGCAAGCCAAGAAATAAATACTTGTTTCCGACACAGTAGTGGCCAGTGGAGCCATAGCATTGGTTGATAGACCATCTGATTCAACCGGTATATTGACACTGGTAAGTTGATCAGGATCAACTGTGTTAACAACCACAGAATCAGGAAGCTCGCCGGGGTCGGAAGGAACAACATTCATGGGCACGATGCTGTTCTCGTCACTTCTGATTGAAATATATGGAGATGGGGATGATAAATTAATTGGTTCAGCATATCTATTAGTGGCGGATGTAGTGGATATGTGTGAGGGAAGTGGGTGATCATTTGCGCCAATAGACAACCTAAAATTGGTTTTCTTCCGTTTTGGAGACTCATTCAAAAGTTTCATGCTTTTAGAATCTTTCTCCAAATCTGAGAAACCTTCGAACAGTTTTTTAAATCGCGCGAAAATATCTCCAAAGCCTTTCTTAGTATGCCGCATGAATCCCATAATATCCCTTTCCACCTCCCTACAGAATTCGCATGTCCACTTTAGACCAGATTTAGACTCAATCAGGCTCGTTCAGGCCAGCACATTTTTCATGTGACACATTGTCACATAGCCAGCAGCAAACAAACCCCATTTTAACATTTACTGTAACCAGGCAATTTTAATTGTAGCAGACAACCATGATTAATTAAAAGAGTGACAGAAAAATAATATATATAAAAAAAGTGATTAGAAAATAAACACTGCAAAAATACACTGCAAAGCAAATTAAAATAAAGGCAAATAAAAACAAATAAGAGTGCTATAGTCGAGTATACCCGACTACAAAACTCCCTGTACCCAGGTCAAAAATTTCCGATCACATCTTCGTAAACTTACACATACACACACACATACTTCTTTCGTGAATTACTTCCGTGTTTATGATCCTATCTTGAAATTGACTTGAAATTTAGACAGTAGATTAAGAGTGACTAAAGTATTGTACATGCCACATCTTAGAGTTATATCTTGAAAATAGTTCTTTTAAAACGGTTTTTATCGAATTGCGGGCGAACGGGGAGATATCTTAAATATGAATGAAACTTGATCTGCGTATGGTGAACAGGAACATACATTCCAAATTTGGTGTCTCTAGCTCTTATAGTTGCTGAGATCGACACTTTACAAATTGAGGGTATACACCAATATGTGTACCAAGTTTGGTTGCTCTAGCTTCAAGGGTACGGAAAATTGCGTTCATACGCATATTATAGTTTTGTCTCGATGTCTGTGTAATGGACTGAAGGAGACATTTCCGACCCGACAAAGTATATATATTCTGAATCAGCATGAATAGCCGTGTCGATATAGCCATGTCCGTTTGTCCGTCTGTTTCTATGCGAACTAGTCTCTCAGTTTTAAAGCTATCGTAATGAAACTTGGCACAGAATCTTATTTTTGCTGCAGGCAGTAATTATGTCAGAAGACATAGCTGCCATAGGAATGATCGGTCGACAACTATGTTTTTGTATGAAAAACTTTTTTGTTTATAAAGGTTTCATTACCAAACTTTCCCAAACCGAGTCTCTAGAGAGTTTATACAATCTGGACAAATTTGGTCAATCAATTTTGCCCGACTGGAGCGCTAGTATTTCGGCTTTTATGCCGAAGTCGCTCGGCGGTCTGCAAAGCATCTGGCCTCAGAAAATGCTTGTTTAACTGACCTATGTAATTGTTTTGTTGATGGTGGTAGTTAGTACCTCAGACTACAACCTTGCATTAGTATTACTTTAGTATTAACTTCAATCATAACATTAATCGATATATCGATATGTAAAATCACTTGTTCAATTGTAAACTAGAATAATACCCGATTTCCACCAAGGTGCGTTTGTCATCGAATCCACATGGATTCGATAACCTCTGTTAACTGTTTGTTCACATACATAAAATGCATTCTTCAAATATTGTTGCTTTGCTGAGTGCAATGCATAATGAGGGATTGACAGGTTTATGAAACGACATTGGACTTCATGGGCTTATGCGCTGCACCAAGTGCTAAATAGCTTCGGACTTTTTGCTACCGAACTGCCTGACAGAGCAGAGAGGGGGGGCTTAGATGGTTGTGAAACGAAGACGAGAAGGCTTAAGCTGTTCGACACGCTCAATGAGATTATTTTAAAGACATTTAAGAAATAAGCAATAATTTAAGAGCTAATTTCAGATTTTAATTATATAAAAAACAATTCAAATATTTATGAATAAATAGTTCTTATTATTATTCATTATTATTCAAGATTTTCTGTCCACACGACTTTTTAAATACCTGAGGGAACGAAAACTATTTAAAATAAGTTTAAATTTTGCGCCTAATATCAGCTGTTTTGTGTATCAAATACAATTAACAGGTCTGTAATTACTCTGTAATGTAGCAAAAATCGAGCAAGTAAGCAAGTAGGCAAGACCTGCGTTCATTTTGAACGCACTTTTAACAGCTACTTAGCAGACCATGTATTTCTTATGGGACATGGCAGCATTAGCAGATTTCAACGCAAAAGCGGTGGAAACGGGCTATAAGATAGTAAAATATGGGCGATCGAACGAGTGGAACCGATTGCTTAATCAGTGGTCGCAGCTCGGAATAAAACCAGTTTGACGTGAACTTGCATACACATAAGAAGTGGTGCAGCCTACTTAAAAAATAAATTTATGCAATAAAATACTGAATAAATATCAAAACATTAACTTGTGTTTGTATATACATATATATACAACAATGTGTACCAAGTTTGGTTGCTCTAACTTCAAGGGTGTGGAAAAAAATTGTGTTCATACGGACAGACGGACTTTTCGCAAATAGATAAATAAATAATAGGTTAGGTTGAACCACCATAGACCGAGCAGGTCCTTAGTGTCGCCGGATACTGAAGGTCGTTAGGAGGTTTGTTGATCCTGTAGAATTCGTGTTGGCTCGGCAAACGCAAACAGCGCATTGGGAGTGTGTCTGTCCGCTTCTTCCAGGGATGCGAGCCAGTGTCTGTTGAAGTAACGATGTCTAAGTGTTGCGAGTGCTGGACAGCTGCAAATAAGGTGTTCCAAGGTTTCCGCGACTCCTGGTTCCTTACATTTCCGTTAATATCCCCAGCTTTTTAGCATGAGCTGCTACTAGGCAATGTCCAGTCAATACTCCTATCATTAGTCTGCAATTTTTCCTTGGAAGATATAGCAGGAATTTAGTGAGTTTCTGGTTTCGCTCCTTGCACATAATTTTGGAAATTCTGCAGCTGGTGGTGTTCCGGCACCTTTCTCCAGCCTTAGCCCAAGCGGATTCATCCAGTTCGCTGTATAGCGACTGCAATGAGCTTTGTATACTTCCTTCGTTCTGATGACGTATCCCGACTCCTTCTTTTGCGAGACGATCCGCCATTTCGTTACCATCAATGCCCCGGTGGCTGGGAACCCAATAGATATGCACTGTTCTACCAGTGTTTGGATTATCTAAAGCCACCCTGCTTGCCAGGACATTTTTGGAACCAATGGAAGACACCCGCAATGATTTTATAGCAGTTTGGCTGTCTACGAATATATTTATTCGTTCGTTCCTAGTTGTTATGGATAGAGCTACTTCTGCTGCTTTCCTTATTGCCAAGACTTTCGCCTGGAATATGCTGCAGTAGTCGGGAAGCTTGTACGGCAACCTTATTTCCGGTTCTGCACAATACACGGCCGCACCTAATCCTGTATCCATTTTCGAGACGTCTGTAAATATCTTAATGGCGTATTGGACCAGTCCTGTACACCAGTCTTCTAGTCCCATTGACGTTTGTGTTTCTTTGAAGTTAGTTCGAGGAGTCATGTGGTCCGTGCTACTTTGCATCTCCCTCCCAATCGTACTGTGTCCAAAACTTTGAAGTGCCATGTTACCCGTTGCGCATAGACGTCGAGCCGTCCTCTGTGCAAGCAGGTGAGCGTGGATGTCCAGGGGGTTAACACTCAGTAGTGTTTCGAGTTCCTTGGTTGGAGTGGACATCAACGCCCCCGTGATACAGACAAGTGCCTGTCGTTGGGTCCTTTCCATCAGTTTCAGGTTTGTGGTCTTCTTCGTGACTTGCCACCATACCAGGACGCCGTAAAGTAGTATCGGTCGCACTACTGCGATGTGGATCCAATGCATCAGTCGTGGTGACAGGCCCCAAGTACTACTTAGCATCTTCTGCGATGCGTAAAGCGCGACTGTTGGATTGTTCACCCTTGCTTCAACATTGAGTCTCCATGTCAGTTTGCTGTCCATCTTAGTATTTCCTGTAATGTGTACTCCATGACTGAGCTGAGGGTCGATGGACATCTTCCCGTGATGCTTATGTCATCCGCATAGCCAGCTATCTTTGGGCTTTCCTGTAGAATTTTTTAAGTAGTTTGTCCACCACTAGTTTCCACATCAGAGGAGACAAGACTCCGCCTTGTGGCGTGCCTCTATGAGCTTCCTTTGTTATGGTGGTGGTTCCCCATTCGGCTTTAACTCTTCTGCAGGTCAACAGGTTCTGTTTACACGAGTGTATTGCCGAGTGGGATGCTGTGGCTCTTAAACCTCGCATTATCGCTTTTGTTGATATGTTATTGAATGCACCGGAGGTGTCGAGAAATGCTCCCAGTGCGTATTCTTGGTGGTGAAGGGCTTTACCTATATTAGCTACCAGGGAGTGTAGCGCCGTCTCCACCGATTTCCCTTTACTGTAGGCGTGTTGGTTGGGCTCCAAGAGTGAGCTTCCGCTCTCCCTAATGTGGAGCTCTAGTACTTTTTCCAATGTTCTTAGCATAAATGAGGTTAGGCTTATGGGTCTGTAGTCTTTCGGCTGCACGTGACTGACCTTGCCTGCTTTGGACAAGAACACGACCCGTGCAGTTCTCCAGGCTACAGGCACAAAGCCGCGTTGCAGACATGCCTCAAGCAGTGGATGCAGCCATGGGATGATCCAATTCTTGGTCATCTGCATCATCGCTGGAAAGATTCCGTCCAATCCAGGAGATTTGTAGCTCGTGAACGAGTCTATTGCCCACTGGATTTTCTTTGGTGTGACTATGTTTGCGGGTAGGTCCGATTTTATTGTTAGGATAGTTTGAGGTGTGTCAGGCTCTGCGAATTCTGTACACCCAGGGAAATGTGCATCAATGATATGTCACTTCACATGTCACTTCCCTGCTGTTTTCCGCCCATCTTCCATCATCTGTTTTTAGCTGACTCTGTATGGTTGGCTCGAAAGCAGCTTCCGGAGTCTTGCCATTTCTGTGACCTTCTGCTCCATGAGTTCCTCTTTGCCTTTCGAACAAATTTTTGGAATAATAGAATAGATAATCTCTTCTTCGGCTTGTTCTGCAAGCTTGAAGAGATCCTGTACATCTTTTCTTTGTGCTTTAAGCTCTGGAATCCACCAGGGTGGCCTGATTTTTCTTTTGCTTTTTGATGGTTTGCATGATGCGTGGTACGCTGTCATGAGGTGATGCGTGAGTGATGAGATTGTGGGTGGTGTGGGTAGCTTTCTTCCCATCGTTGTTACAAACTTCTCCCAGTTTGTGTTCCGGGGGTTTCTGTATAAACTTTGAGGTGGGTATACTCGAATTGCACTTTGAATTTGATGAACTTGTGATCCGAGAAGGAAGGTTTATCGAGAACCCCTTCATTCCGTCACTTGTGTACTATTTCCATATAAGTGTTAGGTCTAAAATGTTAGAGGAGGTGGGTCCCATCAATGTAGGCTCACCCCCAACATTTGCTATCATTATACTAAATTGTAATATAAAGTTAAGGAGAGACTCACCTCTGTCGTTGATGTCCGGACTACCCCATTATGAGCGTTTTCGTCCGTTCCGACAAATAGGGGCTGCCTCCGCAGGCCTGCCTCCTGAGTTCATCGGGTGGTGCCTCCCTGTCGTGCGCCATATAACAGGACGCTATGAGCGTGGGCTCATCCTTGTTACCCTCTAGCGCCACGACTGTGAGATCATCAGTAGTGTAATTAGACATAAAGTAAGAGTAGATGCCTTTCCTTACTAGGATAGCTGTTCTATTCCTACTTACTGTTGACGAGTGGAACGTGTTGAAGTTATCGGACTTTCCTGGACTAGAACAACATCGGCGGGCCCTTGCGCCAGGGCTAGAAGGAGCTCCGCTGACGCTAGCTTACTTTTGTGTAAGTTTACCTGGAATACCTTCAGCTGCATGGCTGTTAGATTCCTCCACTCGAATGGCTCGACTACCAACGTCGTTTCGCCATCCTCGTTGTCCTCCGTCTTAAGGTCCTCAGGCGTGGCTACTATGGCCGCTTCTCCGATTTCCAAGCTGTAGGTAGCTTCCACCATAGCCACAAGGCCCAGCCAGCAGCGTGTTGTCATTGTTGTCGTGGGGGTGGCGCTTCTTGAGACGCAGATATACGCTACCCACGCCCCACGCCATCTTCCCGTACCTGGGATAAAGGAGATCCTCGGCTTCCTTGCTAATTTGCAGGATCATGTGCTGTCCCTTTTTATCAGGCTTAGCGACATGAATGGCATGCCAATCAGCGGTAGGCACGTCAGGATTCTGCCATTTGGGTAATTTAAGAGTCTGCTCTTTAGGCACGACCCTCGGAAGTAGCACCTTTTGCCTTTGGTACAGACAATATACTAGTTCTGCCCACTACCTCCAGCTTGGCACCCTTCCACGGGGCGGCCATTGAGGCGACTGTTTGAGAGACCCACTCCAAGGAGGGGTCGTCTCCATTGCGCCAACCTGCACCATCGAATGTGGTGGGTGTGGCATCCGAAATCTCCATCCTCTTCAGCATCGCCTCGAGCAGTCGTGTTTCCACTACCTTCCACCGTTCCGGCGACATCTTGCCATTGGGATCGCGCTTGTCGACGAGCGCAACGACAAGATGTCGTTTTGCTACGTCGCTCGCGGACGTTGGTGGGGCGGGGCCCCTTGCTCACGGGCACTCCAGACTTTGTTGTCTCAGTCGAGCGCTGGCGTTTAATGGCCAATTGCTCCTCGACCTTGTTCGCGTATTTGCCACTAGAAGCGTGTAGAGTAGGCTTCTGGGCAAAATGTTTGCGACCCTCGCTAATCTTGAGATCAGCCCACACCAGCTTGCTCCTCTTCTCGAGGGTGAGGTCGCCGCTGCCGCTGAGCCCTGATTTTAAGAGCCGCTTTGTATTGGCTCTCAAGCCCTCTTTTGTCCGCTTGGGCCCGACCCTACTAGAGGTACTGGCACCCGTCTGAACAAGGGAGAGCAGAAGCTTGTTTTCGGCTTCCGTAGTTATGCTGTCGCCGTGCGATTCGCAGTTCGAGTCTGTTTCGAGTCTGTTAGTTTTGGTGGCAGTAGCATTGCAACTACCATCGCCTGCTCCAACCACTGGCGACACGCAGAGAGGATTGCTCCTCCCCGCGCCCGCCGGTGGTAGCAGTCACGTTCCCACCGACGCACAGTGGCGCCTTTGGCCGAGGCACGTTGCAAAAATCAACAAGTAAGAATGCTATAGTCGAGTATACCCGACTACGTAACTCCCTGTACCCAGGTCTAAAACATTCAATCACATCTACGTCCAACTTGCACATACATACACACATACACAAAGACGCACAGACACACTGGCGGCAAAAGCGACAGCGTAAGCGAGGCAATTTAATTGGTGGCTGTGCTTCGTCTTCCCTCCTCTCGCTGCATCACTGAATCTTCTTTCGTGAATAACTTCCGTGTTTATTATCCGATCGACTTGAAATTTGGACAGTAGATTAAGAGAGACTTAAGTATTGTACATGCCAAATCTAAAAGCTATATATTGAAAATTGTTACTGTAAAACGGTTTTAATCGATTTGCGGGGGAACGGGGGGAGATATCTGAAATATGAAACAAACTTGATCTGCGTATGGTATACAGGAACCTACATTTCAAATTTGGTGTCTCTAGCTCTTGTAGTTGCTGAGATCGACGCGTTCATACGGACAGACGGACAGACGGACAGACGGACAGACAGACGGACATGGCCAAATCGAAATCTCTTTTGATACTGATCAAGAATATATATACTTTATAGGGTCGGAGATGTCTCCTTCTGTCTGTTACATACATTTGCACAGATGTAATACCCCTTTTTACCCATTTTATGGGTACAGGGAGTAAAAAGGTAATGGTGAGCAAATGTAAAACGGCAAATGCAGTTTGATAGAGAATTGGTCATAGTTTATGGCTGTGAAATTTTTTGGAATTTGGTTCATCTGTTTGGGCGGTACAGGTCTCCAAACTAGAAAAATATTTCCACTTTTTTGTCAATATGGTTTTTTGGGGCTTTCACAATTTCGAAGGTATTATCACCAAACGGCTCACTCGATTCTGAATGTCTTTTTTTTAAATGAGAGATGGGGCGATTCTAAAGCGACTGGTATAACTATATTGAAATTTTGGAACATTATTGTGTTTTTAATAAGTACATTACTAGACCACTATTTTTAACATAGTTTTCCAACTTCATGTAAGCTTTTAACATAAAGCTCAGCCGAGTTCCGCATGGTGACTATAAAAGAAAGTTTCTGTGAACATTCCTGAAGCTATTCCAAAAATAAAAGTCTGCACCGAGCTGCCACCCCGGTTTTTATCAATGAAACAATGTTCGCACCTGACAAAAATACGCAAAAATTAGACGCGCGGGTGCAATTTTGCGCTTACTGTACCGCTGCAGTGCGGAGTGCGCTGCATGATCGTGGACGGCCAGAAGCATGTAGGTCAGAACCCTTTTTAATGCCAAATTTGACTTTTTACTTTGATTAAATCATATCTTTTGAACCAAATAAGATATTGCCAAAATTTAAAAAGCGTTTTATTGTGAATTTCCGTAGCTTTCAAATAAGTGAAAGATCTTAAAAATCGGGACAGTAGTTATTTATGAAAAATATCATGTTTCCAATACATTTCTATGGTGTAAATTCCTATGAAAAGAAACTTCAACTTTGACCAATTCTTCAGATGAATTCTTCTGTCGGATTTTAAAGATCTTACCCTTATTTCCTTATATGAATTGGGGAAGGCAATGGGGGAAAAGACATATTCAAAGGGATAGATTGTACGATTGTGGTTATGGAAATCTCAATTGGGGACGGTGAAGGAGGTACAGAAGTAAGTTACCTGAATTAGATGAAAAAGACAACATTGGCAAAGCATCTTAATATTGAGGAGTCGAAGGTGAATCGGCATTGCCGTAGTACGCATTTGATAAGGGCACATAATGCTCTCGTAAGATGGGCCACAACATGTGGACTAGGAGTTAATTCAAGCAAGACTGAGCTTGTACTCTTCACGAGGAAGTACAAGCCCCTAGTTGTAACCGCCCCAAGAATCAATAATACGAATCTTAACCTAAGCTATACTGGAAGGAGAAGCGACAACTGCTCTTTTTGCCTGCAAAAAAGCCATAGGCTACAGATGGGGATTCTCTCCATCCGTAGTCCACTGGCTGTACACAGCAGTCATAAGCTGGTCTGGTGGCCGGATCTCGAGCTACTATCAAACATTAAGGCAGTTCACAGGGCTCAAAGAAGTGCAGGAATCTGCATGAGTGGAGCTTAACGCACCGCTCCAACCGAAACCTTAAAGAGCTTGCTTCGTCTCTTGCACCTGGATCCACTATCCAAGAGGACCGCAAGTATCTCAGCTATGATATTTAAAGAATCCCTCAACTGGAGCGCTGGCGATACGGGGCACTCCCTTGTGCTTAAGTTCATTCCACAGATCCCCCTGAAGACCGATTATTGCATACCAGAACTGACCCTTGACCGAAGGTACAGTGTCACGATACCCAGCCGACAAGACAGGGTACAGCCAACTGCACACACGACACAGACGAATCAAAACTGGAAGAACGTGTGTGGGGCGGTGTTTTCTCTTCTGAACTAAGGATCAAGACAAGTTTTCGACTCCCTGACCACTGTAGTGTGTACCAGGCAGAAATGTTGGCTATTCAGGAAGCCATCCATTGACTGTGTGAACATTATCTTAGTCATTATCATTATCATTTATATATACTCTAACAGCCAAGCCGCACTAAAGGCGACTGACTTATCCAATTTAACCCTGCCTAATAACTTAATCAAACTCCCCTCCCCCGCATTGCGATTAGTAGCATAGTGTATTCCGGTGACAAGAGTATCAGCATGGAAGTGCGAGTGCCGTTTCTTACTTTGGACCGACTGAGGCTTGTGCCCGGCCACCAGCAGGTAGATTGTGTCCGAGGCTTGTGCCCGACCAAAACCAGGTAGAGTGTCTGCGGCTCCAGCTCGGCCACTGCTAGGAGAAGTGCGACTGAGGCTGCAGCCCGGCCACTATTAGCAGGAGTGGGACTGAGGCTTCGGCCCGGCCGTTATTGGGTAGCGTTCGACTTGTGTAGTGTAGTGTAGCCGGTAGAATCTGGGTATTTTGGGTTGTAAACGAACCTCGTTCTCAGTGCCTCAGCGATTTACAAAAAATCTTGTAAACACCCCAGGGCTCGACTGAGAGGGAGCAGGGACACTGGGGGCGTAACGGGGCGTGGTACATTGGTGACATAAAGCCCTACTAATGTGGCACAAGGAGTAGCAACCCATATCGGGATGGTGTGGACCACGTGGTTGCCGTTTGTCGCGCAGTGCAAATCCGTTCTCGTTGTGCATAGACAAATCGCACAGCCAAAACGAATGAGTGAAACGCACAACAGCAACACACCAGGAGATAACGGCGCCCAATAACGGCGCGCGCGTACTTGGTTTTGTTGCGCAGGGCAATTCGGTTTTCGTTGTGCATATATAAAGCGCGCAAGGAAAACGAACAACAACAACGTGCAAAGGAATAACGGCGCGCATCGAGCTAGTGTCGGCAAGTATTAGGCAGGCGAACAATTCGGTAGACGAAATTACGGGTACAGTGAGCGAGACTGTACGCGTGGCGACGGCGCTGCCGATGAAATCGACAGTGCAAAAAGAAACGGGGCGTAGATGTGCATATATATGTGATGTGTAAGTGAGTAGGGGTACTCGGGCTACACAGAGGTTTTGTTTTTGGTTGATTTTTTGTAATTAGGAGTAAAAGAAGTGACAGAACTTAGTAACATAAATGGATTTACACAAGTGTAAAAATTCTGCGGTTGGAGTCCGATGGGTCTACCCCCGGTTTAAGGAAGAACTTGAGGGAATCGCCAAGGAATTTGGGCTTGATTAGTAAGGCAAGGTAGATGAGCTGCGCCGCGTGTGGCCGCGTTCATCAAAGACGCCTTGCCGACCTGGGCTCAAGAGGGCGCTACAAATCAGAAGGAGACTTGTGTGGCCTAGTCGGTCAGCCGCGATTCGTGACTGAAATGCAAGCCTGCGGAGCCGAAGTGCATAACAGACCAGGGAAACTAGCTTCCAGAGGCAAGAGGAGTGGCGTAGAGGGGAGTCCATCTGGCACTCATCCCATCGTCGTTGCCGAGACCCCGGTGCTGCGGTTACAATGGGACCCGAGGGAGTGGATAGTCGTGCCGGAGCAGATTAGGAAATGGGGCATGCGTTTCGACGGGCAAGGAGACCCTCTGGCGTTCTTAGAGACGCTTGAGGAACGCGTGATCTCATATGGTATAGATCTAGATAGGCTGCCTCACGCCATGGACGAAGTTCTGACAGATAATGACGCTCGCTGGTTCGTGACCAGTCGCCTCCGAGATGTGGCGTCGACAACGTTCAGGTCGGGCTTTTTTTTTTTTTTAGAGTTTTTCTTGCCACCCCACAACACTCATGACCTAATGTAAACACATAAAGAATACACACATTAAATACACAAAAAGAGACAAACTGTTTGATTGACACTTTAGCAATATTAAGGCTAGTAAAACAACAACCACCAAGTTGCTGACTGCGCATATACGCTTATTGCTTACTGCAATCGAATGATCGCGTACAGTATAATGCTTACTACACTGACCTAAATTAAGCAATACATCATTATGCACTTTAACACACATAATTAATAAGCACTGTTGAAACCAATGTAATTCATATAAATAGACCATAAGTTTGCTCAATAAAATAGTCTCAAACTGAACCGCACCTGTGGTCATTCTTTTGTTGGCTCTACGGAACTCTCCTCCGCTGCCTAACCAGTTCAAGTGCTGGTTACGGCGATCAAAATCGAATTCAGTTTATCTGCTGAAATTCAACCACAAAACATCTTTAGATAAATACGCAGATCAAGTTTGATTCATATTTCAGATTTCTCCCCCGTTCCCCCGCAAATCGATAAAAACCGATTTACAGTAACAATTTTCAAGATATAGCTTTAAGATATGGCATGTAAAATACTTAAGTCACTCTTAATCTACTGTCAAAATTTCAAGTCAGATAATAAACACGGAAGTTATTCACGAAAGAAGATTCAGTGATGCAGCGAGGGGAAGAAGAAGCACAGCCACAGCTTAAAATGCCTCGCTTGCGCTGTGGCCGTGTATGTGTGTGTGTGTATGTGTAAGTTTACGAAGATGCGATCGGAAATTTTTTACCTGGGTACAGGGAGTCTTGTAGTCGGGTTTACTCGACTATATCATTCTTACTTGTTATTATAGTCACAGTGCTGAACTCTGCTGAAATTTATGTTAAGAGTCTATATGAGGTTGCAAAACCATGTTGAGAATAGTGGTCGGGTAATTTATTTATTAAAAACACAATAAAATTCAAAAATTACAATATTGATGTACTCATCTGTCATTTAAAATACATGAACAATCGAGAGAGCCGTTTGGTTACAATACCATCGCAAAGGTGAAAAGTTTTTTCCACAAAACCATATTGACAAAAAAATTGAAATATTTGTCCATTCTGAGAACCTCTACCGCCCAAACAGATGAACCAAATCCAAAAATTTTCACATCCATAAACAATAAGCAATTGTCTATCAAACTGTATTTGCCGTTTTACCCTTTTTGATTTTTGCCACGTGCCTCGGCAAAAGGCGCCAAAGCCGCCAAAAGCGGAGTGGTAGCCATGGTGAAGTGGCGACGGCGTCACTGGCCACGACACCCACCGGGAAAGAGGCTGAAAGGAAATTGGTATCGCATTCGACGGAACTGGAGGAACTTGCAGGCGTTTTTGGAGGAGGAGTTGGCATTGTTTGACGGGCTCAAAGGTGTGTCCCACATAGCGGAACACCGGATCATCATAAAGGATGATAAGCACCTAAAGCAACGCTACTTCTCCAAAAACGCAGCCATGCAGAAGGTGGTTGACGACCAAGTCGAGGAACTCCTCCAAACTGGTGCAATCGAGCCATCCCGCAGTCCTCACAGTGCACCTATCCTACTGGTGAAGAAGAAGACGGGAGAATGGCGCATATGCATCGATTACCGACAATTAAACACGCATTCTGTACCCGATGCTTACCCGGTCCCCAGAATCAATCACATTCTAGAACGGCTGAGGCAAGCACGCTTCATATCAACGCTGGACCTGAAACAGGGGTATTAACAGATCCCGATGGCCGAGGAGAGCAAGCAATTTACGGCTTTTACGGTGCCCAGTCGAGGTCTGTTTCAGTGGAGAGTGAGGTCGTTCGGCCTACACTATGCGTGCGCGACGTTCCAAAGGGCCTTGGATACAGTCATCGGGCCGGAGATGGAGCCGCATGCACTTACATACCTCGATGACATAGTTCTCATCGACGCGACGAAAGAGCAGCACGTGGCCAATCTCCTGGAGGTCTTCCGGAGGTTGAGGGCGGCCAATCTGAGGTTGAACACCAAGAAATGCTGGTGTACCTAGGACATGTGGTGAGTGATGAGGGTAGAAGGACGGACCCCGAGAAAGTGGAGGCGATACGGAGACTGAGGCCCCCGGCGAGCTTAAAGGAATTGCGCCAGTGCATAATAATGGCATCCTGGTACCGGCGGTTTGTACCAAACTTTGACGCAGTGGTGCAGCCAATGACAGCGTTGCTACAGGAGGAGGCCCTGAGTCGACTGAAGGAGAGTCTGACGACGGCTACAGATTCGTCGTCAACACTGACTATATGGCACTCAAATGGCTGAACTCCATTGAGAGTCCATCAGGCAGGATCGCGCGCTGAGCTCTGGAGTTGCAGCAATTCCAATTCGAGTCAGCACCAACCAGCGCGACCGTCGGACGAGTCCTACCGCCACAGCTCGAGGTGCAGCCCGGCTGTGTCGTCGAAGCGTCGTCACCTATTATGGTGCCTACCGGGCCAACACCAGCGGCCACGGAGCAAGAAGGGTCCGCGTTCACGTGTAGCATAGTGTATTCCGGCCACAAGAGTACAAGTGTAAAAGTGCGAGTACTAGTTTCTCGCTTAAGACCAGCGAGTGTGAGTGAGTTGGAGTGCGACTGAGGCTGCGGACCAGCACTATCAGGCGGAATGCGTTTGAGGCTCCAGCCCGGCCACTATTAGCAGGAGTGCGACTGAGGCTTCGGCCTGGCCGTTATTGGGTAGCGTTCGACTTGTGTAGTGTAGTGTAGCCGGTAGAATCCGGGTATTTAAGGTTGTCTACGAACCTCATTCTCAGTGCCTCAGCGATTTACAAATATTCTTGTAAGCGGATCTTGGCTCGACTGAGATTTGTACCCCGGCCAAGAAACTTCTTTACAGTATTATCAAGGTAAGCCTTGTAAAAGAGCGACTAGGTTGCATCCTAATAAGAGTGTTCGTTTACCCAAGGATTCAGGCGTCTGCGGCCTTGGGAAGGAAACGTTGGAATCGTCGTCGACGTCAGACACGTGCCAAGGAGCCGTGTTACGTTGGCGCTAGAGCGACAACTCAGTGTCGGCCCAGCGTACTTTTAGCGTGCGCGCGCTTTTCCCCAGCGAGTTAAGCGTGCTACGCACCGGCGCGATCAGTTGGACGCACTTAAATGAGCTGCTGAGCGAACGCAGTCGATTTTCATTGAGCTGCGGAGCACCATTCTCTGCCAAGCGATATTTTTACACCAGCAGAGTAGCTAGGCTGTATCGTATTCTATTCGTCAGATAGGACAAGCATCATGGTCAGCGCAATAGGACCAATTGCATTGGGTTCAAAGACAGCGTATCGACCATAAACTGCATGTCGATAGCGTGACCTTAGCACAGGTGGATGCACTTGCGCTACCTTAGTGCATGCCAATAGTGTGACCCCAGCACATGTGCATGCACATGCGCTACCTTAGTGGATGCCGATAGGATAAGCGTCAGCAAATACACCTGTGATTTTTAATATCGTTTGCAAATGGTTGCGCTCCGTATCGCCTCCACTTTCTCGGGGTCCGTCCTTCTACCCTCATCACTCACCACATGTCCTAGGTACACCAGCTCTTTTTTGAAGAACGAGCATTTCTTGGTGTTCAACCTCAGATTAGCCGCCCTCAATCTCCGGAATACCTCCTGGAGATTGGCCACGTGCTGCTCTTTCGTCGCGTTGATGAGAACTATGTCATCGAGGTATGTAAGTGCATGCGGCTCCATCTCCGGCCCGATGACTGTATCCAAGGCCCTTTGGAACGTCGCGCACGCATAGTGTGGGCCGAACGACCTCACTCTCCACTGAAACAGACCTCGACTGGGCACCGTAAAAGCCGTAAATTGCTTGCTCTCCTCGGCCATCGGGATCTGTTAATACCCCTGTTTCAGGTCCAGCGTTGATATGAAGCGTGCTTGCCTCAGCCGTTCTAGAATGTGATATATTCTGGGGACCGGGTAAGCATCGGGTACAGAATGCGTGTTTAATTGTCGGTAATCGATGCATAAGCGCCATTCTCCCGTCTTCTTCTCCACCAGTAGGATAAGTGCACTGTGAGGACTGCGGGATGGCTCGATTGCACCAGTTTGGAGGAGTTCCTCGACTTGGTCGTCAACCACCTTCTGCATGGCTGCGTTTTTGGAGAAGTAGCGTTGCTTTAGGGACTTAACATCCTTTATGATGATCCGGTGTTCCGCTATGTGGGACACACCTTTGAGCCCGACAAGCAATGCCAACTCCTCCTCCAAAAACGCCTGCAAGTTCCTCCAGTTCCGTCGAATGCCATACCAATTTCCTTCTAGCCTCTTTCCCGGTGGGTGTCTTGGCCAGTGACGCCGTCGCCACTTCACCATGGCTACCACTCCGCTTTTGGCGGCTTTGGCGCCTTTTGCCGAGGCACGTGGCAAAAATCAAAAGGGGTAAAACGGCAAATACAGTTTGATAGACAATTGCTTATTGTTTATGGATGTGAAAATTTTTGGATTTGGTTCATCTGTTTGGGCGGTAGAGGTTCTCAGAATGGACAAATATTTCAATTTTTTTGTCAATATGGTTTTGTGGAATAAACTTTTCACTTTTCCGATGGTATTGTAACCAAACGGCTCTCTCGATTGTTCATGTATTTTAAATGACAGATGAGTACATCAATATTGTAATTTTTGAATTTTATTGTGTTTTTAATAAGTAAATTACTCGACCACTATTCTCAACATGGTTTTGCAACCTCATATAGACTCTTAACATAAAGTTCAGCAGAGTTCAGCACTGTGACTATAATAACAAGTAAGAATGCTATAGTCGAGTAAACCCGACTACAAGACTCCTGTACCCAGTTCAAATATTTCCGATCGCGTCTTCGTAAACTTACACATACACACACACATACACAAAGACGCACACTTACTTCAAGCGACAGCACAAGCAACAGCGCAAGCGAGGCATTTTACGTGGAGGCTGTACTTCTTCTTCCCCCCCCTCGCGCTGCAGCACTGAATCTTGTTTAAATTGTGATTTGGCGACCTTTCTAATTTTTAGTTGATGGTTTGGCCGGCTCGAGGTCCAGTTAAATAATTAAAACAAAACAACATAAATTAGTTGTTAAATTGTTCCGATATATTTCGGTTACACCACGGTAACCGTCTTCAGGGTGGCTACAACATACGTACATTTCAAATTAACAATTTCATTAACAATTATAAAATTAACTCACTAATTTTACACGTCAGTCCTGTGTGGCGTGGAGTTGTCAACTAACTACTGTTTCGTTGTAAGTAGGTGTCTGTATATGTGCGCGCAGTTTTCAGTGTCAATTTTGTAGTTTAGTCTTCTGTGTGTCGGTATGTTTATTATATGTAGCATTTCAAGTGTGAAGCGTTTGTGGTAGTGAGGTTCTTGTTGTAGAATTGTTGTTGCCTCAAAATTCGGTGAGTGGCCGCTCTCTAAGCAGTGTGACGCTAGTGCAGTTTTTTGTATTTGGGTTTGGTGTCTTAGTTTTATGTCTGATTTATGTTGTGATAGTCTGGTTTTTAATTTTGATTTTGTGGTCCCAACATACACTTTGTTGCATGTATTATTTATGTCTCCGTTACATGGTATCCTATATACTAAGTTGTTTTTCTCATTCATCGGTATTTTGCATTTAATTTGGTTGTAACAACTCCTCATAGTGTTGGATGGCTTATGTGCAATTTGAATATCTTTATTGTTGTAACATTCTGATTTTTGAATTCTTTCTGATAGATTAGGTACGTAAGTTATTGCTCTGTAAGATTTCGTCTGTTGTTTTTCTTTAGTTTTTTTGGTGTTGTATCTATTGAATAGGGTGTGTATTGTCCATATTGGAAAGTCATTTTTGGTTAAATTGTCAATTATTTCGTTTTTTATGTCGTCATGGTATATGTGGTCACTGATCTTTATCATTCTATCTATACAGTTCAGTGCTGTATTTATGATCATTGATTTTGGGTGTCTGGAGTGGTAATTCAGTATCCTTCCTGATGAAGTTGGCTTTTTATACCATTTAACCTTTATTAGGTTTCCATGTCGAATGGCTATGGAATCTAGATATGGTAGTTTTTCGTCTGACTCCGTTTCTATTGTAAATTTAACGTTTCTGTGGTAAGTGCTTGTTTGTTGAATAACTTCCGTGTTTATTATCCGATCGACTTGAAATTTGGACAGTAGATTAAAAGTGACTAAAGCATTTTACATGCCAAATCTTAAAGCTATATCTTGAAAATTGTTACTGTAAATCGGTTTTTATCGATTTGCGGGGGAACGGGGGAGAAATCTGAAATATGAAACAAACTTTATCTGCGTATTTATCTAAAGATGTTTTGTGTTTGAATTTCAGCAGATAAACTGAATTCGATTTTGATCGCCGTAACCAGCACTTGAACTGGTTAGGCAGCGGAGGAGAGTTCCCTAGAGCCAACAAAAGAATTACCACAGGTGGGGTTCAGTTTGAGACTATTTTATTGAGCAAACTTATGGTCTATTTATATGAATTACATTGGTATAAGCAGTGCTTATTAATTATGTGTGTTAAAGTGCATAATGATGTATTGCTTAATTTAGGTCAGTGTAGTAAGCATTATACTGTATGCGATCATTCGCATGCAGTAAGCAATAAGTGTATGTGCGCAGTCAGCAACTTGGTGGTTGTTGTTTTGCTAGCCTAAATATTGCTAAAGTGTCAATCAAACAGTTTGTCTCTTTTTATGTATTTAATGTGTGTATTGTGGTGTGCACATATCGAGAGGTCACTGTGCTCAACACTATGTCCAGTATATACTTCATATATACTAATAAACATAAATATTATGATACAATGACACTTAGTCATTGTTGCCTAAACATACGACATATTCAAGTGCACCGAAATATGATCGGTCACAAGTGCCTCGACTACAAACAAGCCGCGTCAGCATGTGTCCCATGCAATGACCGCTTGCACATATGCACAGCACGCTCTTTCCCTACAGCGACGTCTTCGCCGCTTACATATAAGTTACATATATTCGTTTTATATGTTATATATAAAACGACTTATATACAAAAGGCAGCGCTGCCACTGAGGACAGCGCAACCTTAGGTTTAAGTATACTGTATTCCTAATTGTAAGGACAGAAGAATAAAGGCATATGGAGCGACAAGAACAGTCGCTCCTAACACCCAAAATACCACTTGTTTGAATACCACATGGCGACCGTGACAGGGGTCAAATAAGACCTGGACACGATAACAGCAATAATAACAACAACAACGGCAGCAACAACAACAGCATGCAACAACAACAGCATGCAATAACAACGGCAGCATCAGCAACAACAACAACAAATAAAAAACGCAGTGAGTAGAGTGTGATGTGTGCAAAAAGAAGCGGTGTGGTAAAACGACTGAAGGCCAGAAAGGCTGAACTGCTAAAGCTGTTAAGCAGCAATAATGCCATATGTTGGAACAACTCGGTAAAATTACATGCCGAAGTTGAACATATAAAAGCATTACTAGCGAAAAAAAAGTCAAATACCAGCCGTACACACATCCACCTACCCTGTCATTACAAATATATCAAAACAAAAACTAATAAAATCTCCGCCCAACAAAAAGGAGATACCGAAGCTGCAGACGACCTGCCCCAAGGACTGCGAGGGACCACTACACTCACCTTATTGTGGGTACACCTGTGCCGCCAGCACCGGTGCCCCAACATAGACGAAGCAGCCTGTGCAGCCAGCACCGGCCCCGTTTGACACATCAAGTCAGACCAGCGATAAGTGAACCGACAGCGTTTCCAAGAACGCATATTTTTTTCATTGCACTGCGTGCATAATTTTTTTGATTGCACTGCGATGCATACTTATTTAATATAAAACAATTGTAAAATTGAGCGACATAAAAGTTGCCCGATTAGAGTATGGCCTGAAAACCATACACCAACACTAGGTAGGAAAACATGTACATTCACCTTGTGTGAATTAATTTTAAATTTCTTCCCGCCAATTGGCGTATAACCATTTTATCTACTTCGGCGCGATAAGCGTCAACAACAAAAAAATTAATAATAATATATATATATATATATGTATGTATATATATAAAAAAAGAATAATAATAATAATGTTATGGTTATCCATCAGATTCAAATTATAGATTCAGAAACATAATATAAATATATATTAGAACATTATATTTTCAAAACGGAGACGTTATATACCGTATATAGTAAATTCCCCTGGGCCACTATGGGCCTTATAGACACAAAAACGGTGGATTCCACCGCTAACGTAATTAATAAGGTAGAGGTGGAAACACCAGACCTAAAAGTAATTACGATTCTACTTATAATTATTGTAGTGCTAATGTGTATTAGCCTTTTCTTTAAATTATACAAAGTGCACAATCGATGCATAAAGAAAAAATATATGAGTCGTGCAAACGACTTAGATAAAATATAAAACACAACGATAATTTCTTTTTGACCTTTTTTTAAATAATCACAATGGCTACGAACAAAGCGATAGCAGAAGTCTACCTACAAGACCCAAATTTTAGAGAAAGGGTTCAGCAGTTAGTAACCATAACACCAATATCCATATACGAACTTATGAACATATATATAAATACTTATAATCTTGATCACTCACCTCTGATACATTGCTCAAAAACGCAAGAAGGAATAGTATTAAGTACCATTCCTGGTATACAAGTGACATCAGTAATTAAAGAACACCCAATATTAGGCAGAACGTTAGATTTTGTTGTATTTAAAAAACAACACTCCAACGTTGTGCATTTGCTCAAATAAATTTGCAATGTCAATAAATGGAATGGATACAAATCGTTACCATTCTTAAAGAACAACGTGCCGAGTTTGATAAATCTTTCAAGTGCCTTAACAAAAGTGCACAGATTTCAAACGACACAAAGTCAAAACACGTTAAAGTTATCATTGATTCCTACAATACCATCCGTCAGCTTATATGTGACAATGCAACAAAATTAAAAGATTTGCATCTGACACAGTCAATTGACTTACTAAGCAGTTTAAGAGAAAACATTAAGCGAATTTCGGATAGGCATAAAATAACAATATTCCTTCCAAATTCACTTAACATTTCAGCGTCATTCGACGAGAAATCACTCTTATCCCCAGATGGTATTAAATCAATGGAAACTGAAGTAAAAACAACTGACAACAAAATGTCTCAAACAGCTATAAGTTTTCTCAAATTAGCCTCATCGCTCTTACCAGAGTTTGATGGAAAGGCAGAAAACCTACAAAGCTTCAAAGATGCTTTGAGTCTTATAGACTCACTAAAAGAAAATCATGAAGCAACAGCTGTCAGTCTCATTAAGACAAAATTAAAAGGCCATGCGAGGAATTTGATAAGCAACGAGCAAACTATTGCGGAAATCGCTGCAAAATTATCAAGCACAGTAAAAGGCGAATCAGTCGAAGTATTGTCAGCCAAATTACTTAACTTGCAACAAAGGAATAAAACTGCCAACCAATATACACAAGAGGTTGAGCAGTTAACAAAGGCATTAGAAGGCGCATTTATTCACGATGGCTTAACGCCAGAATTGGCCAATAAATACAGTACAACGCAAGCAGTAAAGGCAATGACCAAAAACTGCGCTATCGATAAGGTAAAACTTATCATGCAAGCTGGCACATTCAACAGCATGAATGATGCCCTATCAAAATTTGTCAACAGTTGCACTGAAGCAACTGGTCAATCTAATACAGTACTGTATTACAAGAATTACTCCCAACGCGGTGGAAACCGCGGTCGTGGGAATTATAGAGGCCGTAACTATAACAACAATAATAGAGGACGTGGCAATTCAAATAGAACCAATTCTAATCATGCCAATAACCAAAATAGAAATCGTAACAACAACAATAATAATGTAAGAGTAACTCAGGCTCAGACCTCGGGAAACTCCCAACCACCTTTAGATACACAGCAATAAGAAACAAAAAGGTTCATGCAATCAATTTTAGCTTAAATATATTCGTATCATTTAATCATGTAGCAACAGGGAAAACCCTGATATTTTTAATAGACACAGGTGCTGATATTTCAATTTTAAAGGAAAATTCTGATGCTTTTCAAAATATACAAACTAATAATAGAATCAATATACAAGGAATAAACCAGGGCGTCATACAATCCCAAGGTTTAACCAACATCGAGATACAGACAGACAGATATATAATTCCACACAGTTTTCATATAGTAGATTTGCAATTCGCAATACAGTGTGACGGAATAATAGGCGTTGACTTTATTAAGAAATTCAATTGCCAATTAGACTTCAAGCCATCAGAAGATTGGCTTATAATAAGACCTAATAATCTAAACTTTCCGATTTATGTCCCAATAACACATAGTTCTGGCAATAATACAATAATTATTCCAGCAAGGTCCCAAGTTGTCCGAAAAATCGATCTAACTTCAAACGAAGATAGTGTGCTAATTCCAAACCAGGAAATTCAAACTGGCATTTATGTCGCAAACATAGTTGCAACAACTAGAAATGCATTTGTCCGATTACTAAACACAACCAGTAACGATCAACTAGTCAGTATAAACAGTCTGAAATATGAATCACTTTCGAACTATGATATAGTTCAAACAAACTCAGAGACCAGAAAAGAAGATGTCATGTCTCGATTATCAAAAAATTTCCCGCTACAATTGAAATCCAAATTAACAGAATTATGCACCAATTACACAGATATATTCGGACTAGAAACCGTATCAATTTCAACGAATAATTTTTATAAGCAAAAGCTAAGATTGAAAGACAATGAACCTGTCTACATAAAAAATTATAGAAGTCCTCATAGCCAAAAAGAAGAGATTCAAGCCCATGTACAAAAATTAATTAACGACAAATTAGTCGAACCATCTGTGTCAGAATATAATAGCCCACTTTTATTAGTACCAAAAAAATCAAATCCTGATACTAATCCAAAAAAATGGCGATTAGTAATTGACTATCGTCAGATAAATAAAAAATTGCTGTCCGATAAATTTCCACTACCTAGAATTGATGATATTCTTGATCAACTAGGTAGAGCAAAATACTTCTCATGCCTAGACTTAATGTCAGGTTTCCACCAAATTGAACTCGAAAAGAATTCAAGAGATTTGACGTCTTTTTCAACGAGCAATGGCTCTTATCGCTTCACGCGATTACCATTTGGTCTTAAAATAGCACCAAATTCATTTCAGAGAATGATGACTATAGCATTCTCGGGTTTAGAACCCTCTCAGGCATTCCTTTATATGGATGACTTAATTGTGATAGGATGTTCCGAAAAACATATGATTAAGAACTTAACAGATGTTTTTAACAAATGCAGGAAACACAACTTAAAGCTACATCCTGAAAAATGTTCATTTTTCATGCATGAAGTCACATTTTTAGGACACAAATGCACAGATAAAGGAATCTTACCTGACGACAAGAAATACGACGTCATTAAAAATTACCCAGTCCCGCATGACGCAGACAGCGCTAGACGTTTTGTTGCATTTTGCAATTATTATAGACGCTTTATTAAAAACTTCGCCGACTATTCACGGCACATAACTAGATTATGTAAAAAGAATGTCCCTTTTGAATGGACAGATGATTGTCAGAATGCATTTTTACCAGGGACCGTAATCATTATAAGTTATATATTAAAAATTACATGGTAATGATTACATTTCAATTGTTTGCGTTTTTCCTTAATGATAATCATTAATTTTGAGTAATTGAATAAGACTTGGCCATAATCATTATTGTTGATCAAAAAAAATAAAATTCAAAAATAATGATTATCAATGATTTTTATTTTTTTCACTCAATATAAAACTCAACAGTAATTTACGGCTTCTGTGTTAGATTTATTCCCAATATTCTTGCATATCCTTGTAAAGGGACCACAAAGCTACCCCCCAGGATTTTTTCATAATTTTTTTTTTTTTTTTTTTTAATTTATTTTTTTCGGTTTTGGTCAGATTATGTTTGTTCAATTATTATTTAATTTAACAAAAAGCAATTTCTGCAATGATTCGTCAGCGAGGTTGCACCTTTGATCGGTAAGTATCATTTTGAGGGCCGAAAATGATCTTTCAACACTAACTTGTGTTGCAACGGATGCGAGTAAGCACGCATGTGGAGCGGTTTTAACTCAAAACCACAACGGACTCCAACTTCCAATTGCATACGCATCCAGATCATTCACCAAGGGAGAAAGTAACAAGAGTACTACTGAGCAAGAACTAGCAGCAATTCATTGGGCAATAATACATTTCAGACCATATATTTATGGTAGACATTTCACTGTCAAAACTGACCACAGACCACTTACATATTTATTTTCTATGGTTAATCCAAGTTCTAAATTAACACGTATGAGGCTTGAACTAGAAGAATATAATTTCACTGTAGAGTATCTAAAGGGGAAAGATAATCACGTAGCAGATGCATTATCTAGAATTAGCATAGACTCACTAATAGAAATGAATAGAACAATAATGATGGTTCAAACGAGATCATCAAAACGACAGAAAAACATCTGCGCAGATGAAAAAATAAAATTGCAAAAAGAAGAGAAAGAGCCCAATGTCTATGAAGTCATTAGCAATAATGACGTAAAGAAATTTGTGAAACTAAAATTCCGAAAATTCAATTGCTTATTAAAGCAAGGAAAAAGAATTATTTCACAATTTTCAGTTAATGATTTGTACTCCAATGAAAAATTCGACTTAGGTCAATTCTTTCAAAGGCTTAATGCAGAAGCCGGATTACATAAAATCGTTAATCTACAGTTGTCACCAAGTGAACAAATCTTCGAATTTGTATCACTAAATGAATTTAAAAATATGGGCAATAAATATTTAAATACATTAAAAGTAGCGCTACTTACAAAAGTGACACAAATAGACAAAAATGACGAAAGTCAAATTAATGCAATACTGTCGAAATACCATGATGATCCTATAGAAGGAGGCCATACAGGGATTACGCGTACCTTGTTAAAAATTAAGAAATATTATTATTGGCCCCAAATGAATAAAACCATTGCGAAATATGTGAAAACTTGTGTAAAATGCCAACAGGCAAAGACCATAACACATACAAAAGCACCTATGGTAATAACAGACACTCCAAATACTGCATTTGACACTGTTTTAATAGATACCATTGGACCATTACCTCGTACAGAGAATGGCAATGAGTACGCAATCACGATAATATGTGATCTCACGAAATTTCTAGTTACAATACCAGTAACAGACAAAAGTGCAAAAACAGTTGCCAAAGCAATATTCGAATCTTTTGTGCTAAAGTACGGTCCTATGAAGACGTTCATAACGGATATGGGTACTGAGTACAAAATTTCACTAATAAATGACCTGTGTAAGTATATGAAAATCAGTAATATACAATCAACAGCTCATCACCACCAGACTTTAGGAACAGTGGAGAGAAGTCACCGAACATTTAATGAATATATTCGTTCATATATTTCGATTGACAAAGACGATTGGGACATATGGTTGAATTTTTTCACATATTGTTTCAACACAACTCCATCGACAGTACATGAATACTGTCCATATGAACTCGTTTATGGTAGATTACCAAGACAGTTCACAGAATTTAATAATCTTACTAAAATAGATCCTATATATAACGTAGATGATTATGCAAAAGAGTTTAAGTTCAGATTAGAAGTAGCTTATAAAAGAGCAAAAACTTTAATAGATTTAGAAAAAGAAAAACGAAAGATAGAATATGACAAAAAATTAAATGACATAGAACTAGAGGTAGGAACTTTAGTATTACTAAAGAACGATACAGGGCATAAGCTGGAAAGTAAATATTTAGGACCCTATAAAATCGTAAACATAGAAGATAGGAACAATATTAAAATAAATGTAGGAAAAAATAAATTTCACACAGTAAATAAAAATAGGCTAAAATTATTGAATAATTAAAAATTTAAATTTTCAGGTCTGATCAGCCGTAACATTATTATATATATATATACACAAAAAAAATATATACACAAAAAAAAATACATACATACATACATATACAAATAAAAAACAGGACAGCGCAACCTTAGGTTTAAGTATACTGTATTCCTAATTCTAAGGACAGAAGAATAAAGGCATATGGAGCGACAAGAACAGTCGCTCCTAACACCCAAAATACCACTTGTTTGAATACCACAGTATTCTTTATGTGTTTACAGTAGGTCATGAGTGTTGTGGTTTATTACGGTAGGTCTTAACATTCTCCCGGCCGTTGAATCGGTGATTCAACTATCTTTTAGCTCGAACGTGAAATTCCGTTGGGACGGTTCTGGATGTCGAGGATCCTTGTTGTTTTCTGGTGTTAGTGAGGTTGAGCATGGTTTGCATGAGCCCTTTCGGTTTTTCCAGATGGCTGCTGTTACAAACAGTAGTGATATTAGCAATCCAACATTGTCTTCACGAGGTAGGTTGAGCTGCAGGTTCGTCTTCAATTGCCTTTGAAGATCTGTGAGCTCATGGTCCAACATATCTATGCTGGAGGTTTGTTGCAGGGTTGCTGCTGTAGTAGTGGAATCGGTGGGACCTAGGTTGCCAAATCGTGCGTGTGAGATTTGACCTATGCTAATTGTTGCCCCGAACGAAGTGATGCTGATGTCTGCATTTCGTGCGGTGCATCCGGCGGACAATGTGACAAGTGCGGTTCCATTCAGTTGTATGGTGGACGGATTATTGCACACCGCCCTCAGCTCCACTGTTTTGTTTGTAGCAATGATCCACTTGTTTGGCTGGTGGGTTCTGGACCAGATGACCTTGCTTCTCGTGTATATCGTCTGGCAAGAGGTTGTTGTTATGTTGTTGAACAACTGGAACTCGCATCGATTCTCGACACTAGACACTGCCTGGTGGTCAAAGCAAATATAGCTATTGCTTGGAAGCATGATACATTGTTGTAGGTCTTCAGGTGTGAGTCCCACAAACTGATCTCTATGGTTGTTGACCGCAATGATGGGTGTGTTTATGTCCACGATGCTCCAGCCCTCTGTATCGATGAACGATATTGGCACGATGCTGAAGACTTCTAGTCACTAAGTCACTAAGGGCAGCTTGATTTTGAATATGACGTGTCCATTAGTTGTGGTACCTTCAACTTGCATGATTCTGTATACTTGGATCACATCAGCAGTGGAGACGGGTAACATTTGATCTGGTTGAAGATGGTCCCGTATTTGGTCAAGTTGGTTTCTTAATTGTTTGGGCGAAATTAATATTGGGCTGATTGATCTATGTCGTATACCCGTTAACACGTCGACTATATCTGCTTGTATGCGTTCAAGACTTGCAGCGAGCAGCGTAAGTGAAGCAGTTAACATTATGCTGGCTTCTTGAAGGTGAGCTCCAGAATACTTTCCTCGTTCCTTATTTATGGTGTCGACATGCTGTTCCAATAGCTTGAGCCGCTTGTCTGTCGATGTCTTGTCTCGTCTCATCACGTTGATTGTTGTATCAAGTATCGAGGTGTGATTCTTGAACAACTCCAGTGGGAAGGCTTCGTTTGTTTTCACCTTTCCAATCATTTCTGACATTTTCTCTGCATAGTTTGAGTCGAGTACCCCAAACATGCTGCTCGCGATATTTCCAACGAAGTCAAATGGGGATCTGCGTTTCCGTGAAATTCCCATTAATGCGTTCTCGCCCTGAAGTTCGTCAAGTGTTGATGAAAGTGCTGATACATTGAGTTGCAAGCTCCCTTGTTTTGTAGCTCCGGGCACATATATCCGAGTTGGGTTATTCCAGTTGAGAATGTTTTCATATCTTGGTTATATGAATTTAGGTCGTAATACGTTAGTATCGTCCACTCGGAAATCGCCATCTTCGATGTGCCAATTTTTTCATAGAAAATTCCAGGTCTGTTGGCAAATTTTGTAACTGCAATTGGCTCAGTGGTAATATTAGGAGTGTTGCTAATCGTTGTGACTGACGGCAGGGATAGTTTTCTCCTTTGTGTGGGAAGTTCGTTTTCTTCGTCGAATTTTTCCTTGGTTGTGGGGCGTTTGAAAGTTTCTTCTTCTGGGAATAATGGCGCAAGTCGATTGATGGAGCGTTTATATACTTCAGATGCTGTTTTGACATTCACAACTCGGATATGATTATCTGATCCTGGGTATGTTTTTATGATCCGTCCCAATGGCCATTGCATTGTTGGGAGGTTATCTTCCTTGATTATCACTAGCAGGTCTTCCTTTATGTCAGGTGCTGACGTTTTCCATTTGTAGCGATGCTGAAGTTCTTGTAGATATTCCTGTGACCATTGTTTCCAAAATAAGTGTTTTATTCTGCAGACTTGCTCCCAGCGTTTCACCAGTGTTTTCCCACCTAAGTCAATGTTTGCATCTGGATTAGCAGTTAGTATCTCTCCAATTAGGAAGTGTACAGGTGTGAATGCTGCTACATCTGTTGGGTCAGCAGCATTTTCAAGATCGGGTGTTTGTTGTCATATGGTAGTTCCAAGTGCTCCAATCTACCTCCGACACGAATAAGACCATTTTCTAGACGTGGTGTCAATGAGCTGATGACGCTCTTTTTGTCGACAATGTTATGACGACGATGATTTTTTAGATCGCCAGCGAGTGGCGTATGGTTCGCAAAATTATTGTTCGTGCGCTATCCAGTTCTATTACACATAGGGCTGTGGTTGAGCTTCTCCTCTCCTTATAACAGAACCGCAACATGTAGGCTACGATCCGTTGTAATTTATGGAATGAATTGCTGTGCTTGCAATTATATATCTCTTCTCCTTGCGTTGCTTGAGCGATTGCCATGCCGACATGTTTTGTCTTTCGTTCCAGATTGCTGGGTGGGACTATTGGAGACGTGATCCACCTTTCTCGTGGGCCATGGAGGAATAGAGGTCCATAAAGCCATTTGCTGTCGTTGGGTAGTTTCCTTGCGGTGGTTCCTCTGGAAAGCACATCAGCCGCATTGTTTGTTGATGAGACGTGGTTTCATTGTGATGACCGTGAGGAGGCTTGAATTTTGGCAATGCGGTTGGCCACGAAGGTATGATATGTTGAAGCTGAGGCGTTTATCCATGCTAGTGGAATCTGTCCAGAAGTATCCCTTCACTGTTTCGGGGGTCAATCGAAGATCCTTTCGGACACGTTCTGTGAGTTCTGCGCCAAGTACTGCAGCGCAGAGTTCTAAGCGTGGCAACGACTGTTTTGCCGTTGGTGCAACTCGCGATTTTGAACACAGTAGTCGAACAGATATTTGCTTGTTTTTATACGTGGCTCGTATATAGACTGTAGCTCCGTACGCCTTTTCAGATGCATCCACAAATGTGTGTATCTCCGTGCTTGATGGTGTTTTTCCATCGTAATTGTGCCTTGGAATCTGCATTTCATTTAGCTCTTGGATGTCTTCACTGTAGGCCTGCCATTCGTTGCACAGATGTGTTGGCAGCTTTTCATCCCAGTCAAATTTTTCCTCCCATAGATGTTGCATAAATATTTTTGCTCGTACAACTACAGGTGCAAATAGGTCCAATGGGTCGAATATTTGTGCTAACTCGGAGCACACAGCTCGCTTGGTTATTTGTGTCGTTTGGTTGCCTTGGGTTCTTCCACGGAGCCGGACCTTTTTGGGCATCCATTTAAGGCCCAGAGTTTTTACACAGTGATGGTCCAGTGATTCATCCAGATGAACATCATTGACAGTGTCTTCCTTTGGGATTTCTTTTAGGATTTGCTCATTATTTGAGCACCATTTTCGCAGCTTAAGCCCTGAGGGAAGCAGTATTTTGTTTAATTCTTCCTGAATAAGAACAGCTTCAGGCGTTGAGTCTGCTCCTGTCAGGCAATCGTCCACATAGAAATCATTCTTTAGTGCCGCTGATCCTAGTGGTAGCTTATTGACTTAAGCTTTTGGTTGCCAGAAATGGAGCGGATGCTGTGCCATCGCTTTGCACAGTTGGTCCAACTTGCAATATGTCGTTTAGGGACTTTCCCGTCGATGTCTTGCGTGATGCGTCGAAGACCACTCTTAGTTTTGTGGTGCTGCTATCTGGCTTTAGCACACAATGATGAGGAATGAGCCATCGCTTTGCACAGTTGGTCCAACTTGCAATATGTCGTTTAGGGACTTTCCCGTCGATGTCTTGCATGATGCGTCGAAGACCACTCTTAGTTTTGGTGTGCTGCTATCTGGCTTTAGCACACAATGATGAGGAATTAATTAGTTCCTTGATGGAAGGAGCTCGTGGGGTACTTGTTTCATGTGTCCCAACTTTTCATATTCCATCATGAAGTCTACATATCCTTTCCAAATCTCTTCCCTGGTTCTTTTTTCCAATGAATATAATCTTTTTCTGCGATCTCCAACGAGGGCCCCAGGGCTGAGTGTTCAGAAAATGGCAATTTTACTATGAATCGGCCATCGGCAGCGGTTTGCAGATTGTCGATGAAGTGTTTCTCGCATATTTCTTCACATGGCATACGTTGCTTTTCCATGTTTTCGAAATTTTCGAGTGTCCAGAAGCGCTCCATTATGGCATTTGTTTCATCTCCTGCTGCAACTGCACAAATGGCTGCTGACCTATTTGAAGCCTTTATTTTTCCGGCCACAAGCAATAGTGAATAGTAATGCTCAGCACCGATCAGCATGTATATTTTACCCGGCTTGTTGAATTCTGGGTCTGCCAAAGGTAACTTGTCAGGTACATTCCAGCTT
Source organism: Hirtodrosophila confusa (assembly GCA_035043065.1). NCBI lineage: Eukaryota > Metazoa > Arthropoda > Insecta > Diptera > Drosophilidae > Hirtodrosophila > Hirtodrosophila confusa. Next base: position 523,527 of record JAWNNI010000202.1, read on the forward strand.
GACTTATTAATGGCTTGTGATGGTTGATCGGCGATTATGTGTGGTAATTTGAAGGCTTCAAGTCGCATTGTATAATTATTGTGCTGCAATTTCACTAGCACATTGACTCGCGCTTTGCTTGTTTTGGGCTGTCCACCGATACCTTCAATTCGCAGCGTGGTATCGTGTCGTTTTAGGGACAGCAAGGATGCCAGCCTTTCTGAGATCACGTTGATTTGTGATCCCGAATCTAGTAGAGCCTTGAACGTGGCTTGTTGCCAGTTGTTTCCTTGGACTGCCACTTTTGCTGTGGCAAGGAGATTAATGTTTTGAGAATTTGCTGATGCTACAATTTGAGTTTGTATTTCCCTGGGTCCATTTTCCAAGTGCAGCAGAGTGTTGTGCCTTTTGTCGCATTTGAAGCGGCTTGGGCATTCCTTTGCCATATGGTCTCTTTTAATCCAGCTTGTTTCGTAGGACTGCTATTAGTATAGGGTCCCACGTTGCGATGTCCAAGCCCCTTTAGTCCCTTTAGAGATGCAAGAGACTCCAATGTGACTATGTATAACTCCATTAGGGATTTTACATTGTCATTGACTGCCTGTTGCATCAAAAATCGGTTTAATACCGTTGACGCTATGTCTCTTGGATTGTCGTAAACGTCTACTAAGATGTTCCAGGCGTGAAGATAATTTTCTTCTTTTAAGTCGACATGGCGTATCATCCTTTCTGCCTCGCCGATTACGCTGGTTTTTAAATACCACATTTTACGGGTCGTGGGCAGGTTGGTGTTGTGAACCATGCACACAAACATGTCATAGAATTGTGTCCATTTGAGCACGTCACTATCAAATTTTGGAATCGTTATCCTGGGCAGATTTATGTCATTACTGCTTGGTGTGTTGGTTTTGTATGCCAAAGAGCCTTGTACAGCTAATTCGGCTTTCAATACTCCTTGGCATCGTATCCCTCTCCTTCTGGATCCTCGACCTCTTCGTGATTTCGGAAGTGAACCTCCTGGATCTGGGACCAAAGACCTTTTATGAGGTCGACTGAAGTGTGCCCACTTGGGTGAGCTTGTTGCAATGCGCGATTTAAAGACGCTATTATCGCTCGTTGTCGACGACACAATGCATTCAACATGGAATCCATAATTGTTTGTTGAATCTGCCCATCGTCCGTACGTGATGCCTTGCTTCCAGATTGTTCTGAATTTTCGGCTTCTTCATTGAGGATTTTCATATATTTTAGCACGAATGATCTTATGTCTTCATAAAAGTCGAAGTATTTATGGTCGTCAGATAGCTCGCCGCTCAATCTTATGATGTCGTCGTTCTTTTTGATCTCGTTCCATTTTTCAGTGAGAGCGCAGGTCTTTATCTTGTGATAACCGGCCTGAGCTTTTCTCTCAGCTGAATCCTTTTTGAAGTTGGAAATAAGCCTTGACATCTCTTGGCTGATTTCCTCCTGAGCTGTTAACAGCTGATGCCATTTTTTTGAGTTGATTTTCGTTTTAGTCGCGTGTTGGACGTCGAGAATCTGGATTTGTTGAACGTTGTTGTGACGATAGCACAGGTTAGGGTATTCGGCAAATGAAGAGTAGGAGATTGATCCCACGACGATCGATCGGAGAATGCTGAGATGTCGCCAAGTTGACAACTTCAGAGTCAGCGCAATACCAAATCTGTTGTTGTGTATTGGCTCGACTTGAGTGATGACTGCAAACGGCACCAACTGTGGTGAATGCCGTTGTTGTTTTCCTGATTGACGACATCAGAACTGGATGCAATACCAGCTGTATTGTGTCAGCGGGCTCTGTGTATTTCCGATGCTGAGGTGTCGCCTAGTTGACACTTTGGTTCAGGATCGGAACTGAACACAATGAGGAATCCTTTGTCGCCTTGTTGACAACTTCAGATATTCCAGAGTCGGGGTAACCAAACTGTTTATCTAAAGATGTTTTGTTTTTGAATTTCAGCACATAAACTGAATTCGGTTTTGATCGCCGTAACCAGCACTTGAACTGGTTAGGCAGCGGAGGAGAGTTCCCTAGAGCCAACAAAAGAATTACCACTGGTGGGGTTCAGTTTGAGACTATTTTATTGAGCAAACTTATGGTCTATTTATATGAATTACATTGGTATAAACAGTGCTTATTAATTATGTGTGTTAAAGTGCATAATGATGTATTGCTTAATTTAGGTCAGTGTAGTAAGCATTATACTGTACGCGATCATTCGCATGCAGTAAGCAATAAGTGTATGTGCGCAGTCAGCAACTTGATGGTTGTTGTTTTGCTATCCTAAATATTGCTAAAGTGTCAATTAAACAGTTTGTCTCTTTTTATGTATTTAATGTGTGTATTCTTTATGTGTTTACATTAGGTCATGAGTGTTGTGGCTTATTACGGTAGGTCTTAACACTGCGAATGGTATAAGGAACCTACATTCCAAATTTGGTGTCTCTAGCTCTTGTAATTGCTGAGATCGACGCGTTCATACGGACAGGCAGACGGTTGATGCTGATCGAGAATATATATACTTTATAGGGTCGGAGATGTCTCCGTACCGTAGTACCCCCTTTTTACCCATTTTATGGGTACAGGGAGTAATGACGAAAGGCGCTGACACCTTGGACGTTCACTGCCCCTCTGGTCCGATCTCGTCTCTCCGTTCTGAGGCCCTTTTTGCGCCTTTTACTGGCGCTCTCCCATGGGATTCCATTCTCGCGTACATTCCTTGACAAGCAAGCATCCCCATCTTCCACCGCGGGATGCCACCTGATGGCTCCTCGACGGCGTTGTCCTCAACCCGCGCACTTTCTGTCGTCATCTCCAATTACGCGTAACCGCACCGTACCGTCGTGCCGTTTGCACATAAAAAGTCCATTCCTAGGATCAGTTTATCCAACATGAACGCCATCATCAGCAACGTCATCTCTACCTCTCGTCCCGCCAAACCAATTCTCACCTTCAGCACCTGCTGAACCTCGCTGGTTGCTTGTAGCTCCCCGTATTCTCTTATTCCTCGAGCGCAATTTTCGCTTACAAAACCGTGTAGCGCCTGCATGAACTGTGGCTGGCACTTTCTTAGCCCCAACCTCCATCCGACCGTCTTCGACGCCCAGCGGCCCATCTAGTTCCGAGTTGTAAGATCGCCGGCGCATACCGGCACCCGTTCCTGGTGACGTCTCAGCGAGTTAACTCTTTGGCAACAATCCCTCGTCTCAATGCCGCTCGCACCACACAGCCGGCAAAAATCCATGGCGAAGCCTGTTGCTGCCCGATTATCCGGTGGGTCGCCTCCTCGCATCGATCCTAGGCCGGATTGGGGATTGCTCCTCCACCCTGTGCCATCGGAGTCGGTTGTGGGACTGCCCGAAACGGAGTGTACGGCACACCAGAGCTACCACGTGAGTTACCCGGTTAGACCGGCGCTCTAGGGGTACTAGTCCGTCCAAACTGGGAGCTATGCGTGTATGCTAGGTTCTGTCGGTGCACTCTCTCGTATTCGGCTGCCATCTGGGTGAATTACGTCAGGTTGGAGAAGTGGTTTGGCCGGATATACAGATGTTTGGGCGCGATATTCTCATACACCCGGTGCAGCTCCCTGGTGGCATTATACCCAGCATGATGCATGAGTATCTGGAAGTCGATCATACTTTTTTTAAAATCTTCGCCATTCCGCTGAAGGCGACCCCTAATCTGATCCTCAAGATTCTCAAAATACCGGGGTGGCAAGAAAAACTCCAAGAAACCCAACCTGAACGTTGCCGACGTCACATCCCGGAGGCGACTGGTCACGAACCAGCGAGCGGCATTATCTGTCAGCAGTTCCTCAAGCGTCTCCAAGAACGCCAGAGGGTCTCCTTGCCCGTCGAAGCGCATGTCCCATTTCCTAACCTGCTCTGGCACGACTATCCACTCCCTCGGGTCTTATTGTAACCGCGGCACTGGGGTCTCGGCAACGACGATGGGATGAGTGCCAGATGAACTCCCTTCTATGCCACTCCTCTTGCCTCTGGAAGCTAGTTTCCCTGGTCTGCTATGCACTTCGGCTCCGCAGGCTTGCATTTCAGTCACGAATCGCGGCTGACCGACTAGGCCACACAAGTCCCCTTCTGATTTGTAGCGCCCTCTTGAGCCCAGGTCGGCAAGGCGTGCCCAAGTTTCAGAACTATGCTCCGCGTCTTTGATGAACGTGGCCACATGCCGGCGAAGCTCATCTACCTTGCCTTACTTATCAAGCCCAAATTCCTTGGCGATTCCCTCCAGTTCTTTCTTACGGCGGTGGTAGACCCATCGGACTCACACCCCAGTATTTTTACACTTGTGTAAATCCATTTAGATTACTAAGTCCGGTCACTTCTTTTACTCCTAATAACAAATAATCAACCAAAGGAAATAAAACCTCTGTGTAGCCTGAGTACCCCTACTCACTTACACACACATTTATATGCACATGTACGCCCCTTTACTTTTTGAACTGTCGATTTCGTCGGCAGCGCCGTCGCCACGCGTAGAGTCTCGCTCACTGTACCCGTAGTTTCGCCTACCGAATTGTTCACCTGCCTAATACTTGCCGACACTAGCTCGATGCGTTCCGTTATTCCGGCACCGTTATCCCTATGCACGTTGTTGTTATTCAAAAACCAAACTACACTGCGCAACAAAATTTTCGGCCCAATTGGGTTGCTCTTCTTTGTGGCACCTTATTGGGGCTTCTCCTTCTCCTCTATCAGAGGCCTTTGCTGAACAGGTGTTGGGAGTTCAGGAAAGGCCTCTGATAGAGGAGAAGGATTTTTCCTTTTGGTTTTGGGGCTGTTGCTAAGTATGGCAAAGCGATTAGCTCCTCGGCTGTTGTGCCAAGAGGGCATGTCTTTAATTTAGAACTTACTTTCTTTTTTTTTCGTTAAGAGAACGAGTGGTGAAAAGAATGTGTGCTTGAATAGTTGATAAGTTTGCGGAGACACAACCGATCGATTCGAGGTTTAGTCGACGACTGTATCTGATATAGTTGTCCGAATTTGACCAAATTTAATCAGATTGTAAAAGTTCTCTAGAAACTTGGTTTGGTTAAGTTTTGCAAGGATACCTTTAAAAACAAAAAAGTTTTTCATACAAATACATAGTTGTCCACTGGTCATTCCTATTGCAGCTATATGTTATAAAATTTACCCGACACCGGGCTTGAAAACTGTCAAGATCAGTTTGCAACCTTTGACCAGATAAGAAATCAGTAGATGACAGACAAGGGAGTGATTTATGACAGAAGGAAGGTCATTTATAAACAGAGTAAATAATAAGGGGCCAAGATGACTTCCTTGTGGAACTCCGGAAGTAACTTGAACAGACTTAGAGATTAAGTCTTTGAAATAAGAGTTAAATAGTTTGGGTTCCAAATAATTAAGTTATTTGGAAATCCCAGAAGATGAAGTTTGTGAAGTAAATGGAAATGATTAATAGATTCAAAATTCTTACTGAAATCTGTGCAGATAACATCTGTTTACATTTTAGCTTGAAATCCTTTTATGACAAGAGAAGTAAATTCCAATAGGTTAGTAGTATTAGATCTATATTTCAAGAAACCCGTGCTGGCAGGGTGAAATTATGGATCCACACAAATGTTGAAGTTGAGAAGTTATTAATTTCTCAAAAATCTTAGGAATAGCAGACAACTTAAAAATAACTCGATAGTTCTCGACGTCAGACCTGTTCCCTTTTTATGGAGATGAATAATAAATGTTTTTTTTTTTTTTCCAAATTTTGGGAAACACACAACTCCACGGATAGTTTAAAAATAAGAAATATTGGCTTAAAAATACCTTCAGCACAGTACATGAGCACGCAGCCTGATACTACATCAGGTCCCGGTGAAAATACGGGCTTAATGGCCCTGAAATCACGTTGAAGCGAACTTTCAGTGACTAAAGGCCTAAAAATGAAATTGGTGCTATTAGTGGGATGGTACATGATAGGGATAAGGCGAAACCAATTGATAATATAGTGAACTATAAGCAAAAACATGGGCAAAAGCCTGATCTGAGTCAGCTGTCTTTTTTTTTTTTCCAAAAATACATTTGATGGAAGTGTTGATGACCTACACTTCGCATTAATGAAGTTAGGATCCCGCTGAAACTGTAACCTACAGCTCCTGAGGTTGTTGTTATAACAGTGTATATTAAGTGCAGAGAAGTTAGATCGGGCAATCAAATAGCGAGAAAGATCCGAGGAAGAGGCAGATTCCTTGAACTTTTTATACAATCTCGACCTTCTATTTTTTAAGTTTATTAAATCACGTATAAACCACACAGGCTTGTTAGACCTACGAGGGTTACAAAACGGGATACAGAAATCAAATAATGAATTTAAGTTTGAATAAAAATAATTTATTGCACAATCCATGTCTCTACACATGACAGCTGGGACCAGTCAGTCTGGGATAGGAGCTGAGCGAGTTTAGTAAAATCGTTTTGCCGAAATAGATGATTTCGCTCTGCAGGTTTTCTACCTGGGCTTGGCACCCTGGCTGGTAAATCAATCATCACCTCGAAAGTCGGGTGATAAGGATCTTCATGGATATAGGTTCAGTACGGGAGACAGAATAAAATGAATCCAAGACAAAAACAAGATCAAGTATTTTATGTGAAGAATTTGGGATATCATTGATTTGACACAATGACATCCCAAATAAACTTTCAATAAAATCGTGCTGAGATGTGTGAGTCAACACGCTAGAATCCGTAGCTTAAATCCATATAGCTCAGGCGATATTAAAGATCAGAAACCTTAGATGAGACAGATTCTATAGAAGAAGCATGCAAAGAATATAAAGAATTATCAAAAAGGAGGAATATAGGATCAAGTAATATAAAAGCAAATACTAGAAATACAATTTTACAGCAACAAATTCAATATCTATACAATTATCGATTATTACAAGCTCCGATAAATCAGCGTCAACAGCAATAAGAGCACCATCACCACGATGAGGGGTGCGATCTTTTCTATAAATGGAGAATTTGTTAAACAGGATTTCAGAATTAATTATGTCGCCCAGTGAGAGGGAGGTCGATAGTTTTTTGAACTATCAGATACTACAAGAGGTGGATTAGAACTACCACTGTGTATTCTTTAATAAGTAAGTGGTCATTTTGGAGACTCATTTTAAAGTTTCGTACTTTTAAATTCGAATATGTCACCATAGCCGTCTTTAGTCTGCCTCATGAAACCCATAATGCCCCTTTCAACTTCCCTACAGGATATACATGTAACTTGACGCCAGATTTTTCCAAAAATATTTGATGCAGATTTGTCCAGAAGGTTAACATTAGTCTGTGTGCCAAATTTGGTGACTCTACCTGTAAAGGTGTGAGAGATATAAATTTGTCACCATTCTGGAGGAGGGGGTGGGGGTGTCAAAATTTTTTTTGATGCAGATCTGTCGGGAATCTTAACATCAGTCTGTATGCCAAATTTGGTGACTATAGCTTTAAAATTGGGGAAGATACAAGATACCACCCCCTTCCCCAAATTGTGGGGGAGGGGGTGGTGGTGGCGGGTCGATCTCGACACTTCATAAATTGACGGTATACACCAACAGGTTGTCCAAGTTTGGTTGCTCTAGCTCAAAGATAAAGGCAAAAAAATTGCGTTCATACATACGTTCATTATTCGCTTCGCTTCGCTTTCGCAAACGGACGTGTTTTTTTCTTGCGCCTCGCAGTTAATTTTTCTTTCCTCGTTCTTAGCAATTATTAAATTGCAAGTTTTATATTTGTGACGTGTGTTTTCATTCGGTTGTGTTAAACACCTGTGTTGAACTTTAATTGCAATTATTTGTGCTTTATTTGCAAATTTAAAATTTTTGTGCCTATACACAACAACAAACTGCAGCCAAGCATTCTGTTTGATTTTGCAGTTGCATTGCTGTCTGCATATAATTTGTTTTTGTGTGTACTCACTTCATTCTCTTTTTTTATCTCTCTCCCGCGCTTGCATTAGTTGTGTTGTTGGTGTTGGTCGCGGTCTTTTCTGTTAGAAATCCGTTTGTGAGTTTCGGTCGTCGCGCCCGCGCTTTGTGTTGTTATTGCGTTTGTAAGTACAAATCAGCGGTAGTTGTTTAACCCTAGGGTGCCTTTCCGTTCTTTTTACATTCTTTTTTGGTTCTTTTGCTTTTTATTTTATTTTTTGTTTATCTTTTTTTATATTCTATTTTCTTATATTTAAATTCCTTTTTGCTATAATGTTTGTCTGTTACAATAAAAATTGCCAGGTTAGAGCAAACTCGAAGATGGGCTTTGTTTGTTGCTGGCTGTGTGATAATGTGTCACACGAAAAATGTGCTGGCCTAAACGGCAGAATTGTGGACCAGATTGAGTCAAAATCTGGCCTCAAGTGGACATGTGTATCCTGTAGGGATGTTGAACGGGACATCATGGGTTTCATGAGGCAGACTAAGAAAGGCTTTGGTGACATATTCGGGCGGTTCAAAAAACTGTTCGATGGTTTTTCCGTCTTGGAGAACGAATTCAAAAGTATGAAACTTTTGAATGAGTCCCCAAAACGGAAGAAGGCTAATTTTAGGCTGTCTATTGGCCCCAATGAACTGCAACTCCCCACACATGCTTCCATTTCATCCGCAACTAATAAGCAGTTAGAATTAATAAATTTATCGTCCCCCTCTCCTCATAATTCAATAATCAGAAGTGACGAGAATAGCATCGTACCCATGGATGTTGTTCCTTCTGACCCCGTAGAGCATTCTGATTCGCTGGTTATTAACACTGTTGATCCGGATCAACAGCCTAGTGATAATATACCGGTCGAAACAACTGGTCTAGCAACCAATGCTGTGGCTCCAGCGGATGCAACTGCTTTGGTTGCTAAGAAGACCCTTATATTAATTCCACCACGGAAACAAATCTTTGTTTCCAGGCTTGCCCCTGATACTACATCTGATGATGTGAAGGCCTTTATACAGTCCAAATCTAAAGCCCACATTACGGTGGAAAAATTCAAATTTACGTATTCTCGGGAAATTTCGTCATTTAAAATAAGTGTTCCGGCTGAATATTTCAACAATATTTGTTGCAAAGAATTCTGGCCCGATCACTTAGTTATTAAAGAATATACCGTAAAAAAGAAAAATCGGCCTCCGATTTCACTTCCTTCTTCCGGTGGTAGTTCTAACCCACCTATTGTAATATCTGATAGTTCAAAAAACTAACATCCTCCCTCTCACTTGGCTATCAGAATGTAAGAGGTCTTTGTAGTAAACTTAGTAATCTTTATCTAAATAGCCTAACTTTTCCTTTCCATGTCGTTGCCTTTTCTGAAACATGGCTAAGGCCCGACATCCTTAATTCTGAAATCCTGTCTAACAAATTCTCCATTTATAGAAAAGATCGCACCCCTCGTCGTGGTGGTGGTGTTCTTATTGCTGTTGACGCTGATTTATCATCGGAGCTTGTAATAATCGATAATTGTATAGATATTGAATATGTTGCTGTAAAATTGTGTATGTCCAGTATTTGCTTTTATATTACTTGTTCTTATATTCCACCTTCTTCCGATATTTCTATTTATTCTTTGCATGCTTCTGCTATACAATCTGTCTCATCTATGGTTTCTGATCGTGATTTTCTTGTAGTTCTTGGTGACTTTAATATAGCCGGAACTACCTGGTCTTCAAGTCCGATTCTAGCGTGTTGACTCCCACATCTCAGCACGATTTTATTGAAAGTTTATTTGGGATGTCATTGTGTCAAATCAATGATATCCCAAATTCTTCACATAAAATACTTGATCTTGTTTTTGTCTTGGATTCCTCATTCTATTCTGTCTCCCGTACTGAACCTATATCCACTCCTGAAGATCCTTATCACCCAACTTTGGAGGTGTTGATTGACTTACCAGCCAGTGTGCCAAGCCCTGGTAGAGAACCGGCTGAGCGAGTTCGACAATTTCGGAAAACCGATTTTACTAAACTTGCTCAGCTCCTATCCCAGACTGACTGGTCCCAGCTGTACATGTGTAGAGACATGGATTGTGCAATCAATTACTTTTATTCTACCTTAAATTCATTATTTGATTGTTGTGTCCCGTTTTGTAACCCTCGTAGGTCTAACAAACCTGTGTGGTTTACACGTGAATTGATAAACTTAAAAAATATAAAGTCGAGATTGTACAAAAAGTTCAAGGAATTTGGCTCTTCCTCGGATTTCTCTCGCTATTTGATTGCCCGATCTAACTTCTCTGCACTTAATTTACACTGTTATAACAACTACCTCAGGAGCTGTAGGTTACAGTTTCAGCGGGATCCTAAAAGGTTTTATAACTTCGTTAATGCGAAGCGTAGGTCATCAACATTTCCATCAACTGTATTTTTTGAAAAAAGACAGCTGACTCAGATCAGGCAATCGCCGATCTTTTTGCCGAATTCTTCAAACGACTTACAGTTCACAACCTTTTCAATTGCTTTCGCCTTATCCTTATCAGGTAATTAACACCAATTGCATTTTTGGGCCTTTAATCACTGAAAGCTCGCTTCTACGTGATTTGAAGTCTATTAACCCCGTATTTTCTCCGGGACCTGATGGAGTACCAGGCTGTGTGCTCAAGTACTGTGCTGAAGGTATTTTTAAGCCATTATTTGTTCTTTTTAAATTGTCCGTGGAGTTGTGTTCTTTCCCCAATATTTGGAAAGAATCATTTATTATTCCTCTCCATAAAAAAGGAAACAAGTCTAATGTCGAGAACTATAGATGTATTTCTAAGTTGTCTGCTATTCCTAAGATTTTTGAGAAATTAATAACTTCTCAACTTCAACATTTATGTAGATCTATAATTTCACCCTGCCAGCATGGGTTTGTGAAATATAGATCTACTACCACTAACCTATTGGAATTTACTTCTCTTATTATTAAGGGATTTCAATCTAAAATGCAAACAGATGTTATTTATACTGATTTCAGTAAGGCTTTTGATTCTGTTAATCTTCACAAGCTTCATCTTCTAGGATTTCCAAATAACTTAATTCTTTGGATTTCTAACTATTTAACTCTTAGAACCCAAAAGGTTTATTTCAAAGGCTTTGTCTCTAAGTCTGTTCAAGTTACTTCTGGAGTACCACAAGGAAGTCATCTTGGCCCCTTATTATTTACTCTTTTCATCAATGACCTTCCTTCTGTCGTAAATTACTCTCGGGTGCTGATGTATGTCGATGATGTTAAACTTTGTCTGTCATCTACTGATTTCTTATCTGGTCAAAGGTTGCAAACTGATCTTGACAGTTTTCAAGCCTGGTGTCGGGTAAATTTATTAAATCTTAAATGTGGTAAGTGTAAAGTAATGTCCTTTTACGGCGAATGCCTTTTTTACTCCCTGTACCCATAAAATGGGTAAAAAGGGGGTATTAGATTTGTGCAAAAGTATGTAACAGGCAGAAGGAGACATCTCCGACCCTATAAAGTATATATATTCTTGATCAGTGTCAAAAGAGATTTCGATTTGGCCATGTCCGTCTGTCTGTCCGTCTGTCCGTCTGTCCGGATGAACGCGTCGATCTCAGCAACTACAAGAGCTAGAGACACCAAATTTGGAATGTAGGTTCCTGTATACCATACGCAGATCAAGTTTGTTTCATATTTCAGATATCTCCCCCGTTCCCCCGCAAATCGATTAAAACCGTTTTACAGTAACAATTTTCAAGATACAGCTTTAAGATTTGACATGTACAATACTTTAGTGTTTCTTAATCTACTGTCCAAATTTCAAGTCGATCGGATAATAAGCACGGAAGTTATTCACGAAAGAAGATTCAGTAATGCAGCGAGAGGGGAAGGAGAAGCACAGCCACCAATTAAAATGCCTCGCTTGCGCTGTCGTTTTTGCCGCCTGTGTGTGTGCGTCTTTGTGTATGTGTGCGTGTATGGGTAAGTGGACTTAGATGTGATTGGATGTTTTAGACCTGGGTACAGGGAGTTTCGTATCGGGTATACTCGACTATAGCATTCTTTACTTGTTAACAGTTATATTCTTAATGGTAAGCCGCTTGTTCGAATTGAGTCGGTTGATGATTTGGGTATCCTTTTAGATTCCAAGCTTAAGTTTGACAAACATATCTTTTCCACCGTTAATCGTGCCTTTGGTGTCCTGGGTTTCATTAAGCGTTGGTCTAAAGAATTTAACGATCCTTACATTACTAAAACTCTATATACTTCGCTTGTTCGACCTATTCTTGAATATGGGTCTTGTATTTGGTGTCCCCAGTACAAGATTCAGCAGGATAGAATAGAATCGGTTCAAAAACAATTTCTTCTCTTTGCACTCCGGGGTCTTAACTGGAATCCTAATACTCACTTGCCTTCTTATCGTAGTAGACTTTTACTAATAAATCTTCCTTCTCTTTCTGATCGTAGAACCATGCTTGGTGTAATTTTTTTACACAAACTAATTAAAGGCGAAATTGATTCTTCTGAATTAATTAGCCAGATTAGTTTTGCAGTTCCGATCAGAAATTCCAGAAACTTTCTTTCCCTTTGTCTTCAAGTTTGTAACACTAACTATGCTATCCATAACCCTTTTCGTATCATATGTTCTAATTATAACAATCTTTATCATTTAATATGTAATGCTAGTTCTATTTCCGTACTTAGAACTTCAATTTTATGTTATCTGTGTAATCTATAGTTTTTTGTATATTGTTTAATTTATGTAGAACTTTTATTTAGTCTGTTCGTATTTATATGTTTCGCGATCTTCGTTACCGCACGTTATGCGGCGCGCCCCTCGGTCGGTTGGGCGGGAGGTGGGTTTGCATTTTGCCTGGGTCCGCGCGATAACAAGCCCGTGCTTGGTGTCGTTTGGGCCACTTGAATGTACTGCCCGTTTAGTACATCAACGTCCGAATATATACGGACAGACGGACAGACGGACATTTCGCAAACCCAATATACTATTTTCCCTTCGGGAACATAGTATAAAAATATTAAGAGTAAGCACTGAACAAAAAATTGGACGAAGAAAGGAAGACACCATAGGGTTAAACAACTACCGCAGATTTGTACTTACAAATGCAATAACAGCACAAAGCGCGGGCGCGACGACCGAAATTCACAAACATAATATTAACAGAAAAGACCGCGACCAACACCAACAACACAACTAATGCAAGCGCGGGAGAGAGATAAAAGAGAGCGAAGTGAGTAAGCACAAATCCGAAATATAAGCAGACAACAATGCAACTGCAAAATCAAACAGTATACTAGGTTGCAGTTTGTTGTTGTGTTTTGGCACCAAGTAGTTTAAATACACAAAAAAATACAAAGAAATTATAATTATAGTCCACACAGGTGTTTAACACAACCGAATGTATAACACAAGTCACAAATATGAAGATTGCAATTTAATAATTGCTAAGAACTGAGAAAGAATAATTAATTACGAGGCGAAAGAAAAAAACACGTTCGTTTGCGAAAGCGATGCGATTGCGATTGATATGTACTGCCTGCAGCAAAAAAGGGTTTGTGCCAAGTTTTATTACGATAGCTTTAAAACTGAGAGACTAGGTTGCATAGAAACAGACGGACAGACGGACGGACGCACAGACAGACAACGCTATATCGACTCGGCTATTCATGCTGATTCAGAATATACATATATACTTTAATGAGTCGGAAGAACACACAAAAACTCCTCTAACAATTAATCCGCTACCACGATCAGAGAATGACAATGAATACGCAGTCACCTTAATATGTGACTTAGCAAAGTCGCTAGTCACTATTCCATCTGCAACAACAGTCGCAAAAGCTATATTTAAATGTATTGTTCTGAAGTACGGTCCAATGAAGACATTCATTACGGACATGGGATCAGAATATAAAAATTCTTTTCAGTATCACTTCAACCTCTCTGAAGACAAGACGTGCTGCAACTGAACATAACCCGCTACGCAATGCAAAAGCTTATCAGCAAACGCGCGACAAACAAATATCAAACACAAAGCGAAAGAGAAAAAACCAAAAACAAACACACACCACAGACAGTTACACCGGGCTTGAGCCCAAAAACAACAACCATGCACGAACCACCTGATAAAAGCAAATACACAACAACACCGAACAACACACAACTAAACGAACCCAAATACATTGTCTTAAAACGAAACGACAAAGGATCATTCGAAAAACAAGTAAGAACGTTGCAGTCGGATGCACCCGACTGCAGAATACTATGTTCCCAGTCCTATATAATTTGGATATTTGTGTGTTCAGAAAGAGACGCGAAAAACACTGCACAGGTGTGAGAGATATAGATTTTGCTCTTTTGTGGGGGAGGGGGTGGGGGTGTCCAAATTTTTTGATGCAGATTTATCCAGGTGGTCAACATTAGTCTGTATGCCAAATTAGGTAACTCTATCTTTGAAACTGTAGGAGATATGGCCCTTGAAAAACGTGTTTTGGGGATATCTATGCCGATTTGTGGGGGTGGGGGTGGGGAATTCAAAATTTTTTTGATGCAGATCTGTCGGGAATCTCAACATTAGTCTGTATGCCAATTTTGGTGACTATATCTTTAAAATTGGGGAATATACAGGTTTTCCCCAAATTGTGGGGGAGGGGGTGGGGGTGGGGGTCGATCTCGACACTTCATAAATTGACGGTATACACCAACAGGTGTACCAAGTTTGGTTGCTCTAGCTGAAAGATAAAGACAAAAAAATTGCGTTCATACGGACAGACGGACATTTCGCAAACCCAATATACTATTTTCCCTTCGGGAACATAGTATAAATATCACCATTCGTTATAAAACAAGTAAGAATGCTTTAGTTGAGTACAGTCAACTACAAAACTATCCAGGTCACACAACCCATACACACACACATACACAAAGACGCACACGCACGAGCGACAGCGCAAACGAAGCATTTTAAGTGGTGGCTGTGCTGCCTCTTCCCCACGCGCTGCAGTACTGAATCTTGTTTGTATAACTTGAATAACTTCCGTGTTTATTATCCGATCGACTTGAAATTTGGACAGTAGATTAAGAGTGACATGTCAAATCCCAAATCTATATCTTGAAAATTGTTACTGTAAAACGGTTTTTATCGAATAGCGGGGGAATGGCGGGAATATCTCAAATCTAAAATAAACTTGACCTGCTCCTTCTATACACACATTCCAAATTTGGTGTCTCTAGCTCTTATAGTTGCTGAGATCCTTGCATTCATACATACGGACGGACATGGCCAAATCGGAATCTCTTTTGATGCTGATCAAGAATATATATACTTTATAGGGTCGGGTATGTCTCCGTCTGTCTGTTACATACATTTGCACAGATTTAGTACCCCCTTTTTACCCATTTTATGGGTACAGGGAGTAAAAAGAACAGCTGCCCCCAGCTGCCACCCCGGTTTTTACTCCCTGTACCCATAAAATGGGTAAAAATTCATCTGTGCAAATGATGTAACAGACAGAAGAGACATCTCGACCTATAAAGTATATATTCTTGATCAGTATCAAAAGAGATTTCGATTTGGCCATGTCCGTCTGTCTGTCCGTCTGTCCGTCTGTCTGTCTGTCCGTCTGTATGTCTGTCCGTATGAACGCGTCGATCTCAGCAACTACAAGAGCTAGAGACACCAAATTTGGAATGTAGGTTCCTGTATACCATACGCAGATCAAGTTTGTTTCATATTTCAGATATCTCCCCGTTCCCCCGCAAATCGATTAAAACCGTTTTACAGTAACAATTTTCAAGATATAGCTTTAAGATTTGGCATGTACAATACTTTAGTGTTTTTAATCTACTGTCCAAATTTCAAGTCGATCGGTTAATGAACACGGAAGTTATTCACGAAAGAAGATTCAGTGATGCAGCGAGAGGGGGAAGAAGAAGCACAGCCACCAATTAAAATGCCTCGCTTGCGCTGTCGTTTTTGCCGCCTGTGTGTGTGCGTCTTTGTGTATGTGTGTGTGTATGTGTAAGTGGAAGTAGATGTGATTGAATGTTTTAGACCTGGGTACAGGGAGTTTCGTAGTCGGGTATACTCGACTATAGCATTCTTACTTGTTATCAATGAAACAATGAACGCACCTAACATGAAGCAAGTAAGAATGCTATAGCCGAGTATACCCGACTACAAAACTCCCTGTACCCAGGTCAAAAATTTCCGATCGCATCTACGTAAACTTACTCATACACAAAGACGCACACACACGAGCGACAGCTCGAGCGCAGCGCAAGCGAGGCCTTTTAAGTTGTGGCTGTGCTGCCCTTCCCCCGCGCTCCAGCACTGAATTTTGTTTGTTAAATAACTTCCGTGTTTGTTATCCGATCGACTTGAAATTTGGACAGTAGATTAAAAGGGACTAAAGTATTGTACATGTTAAATCTCAAATCCTTTAAAATTGTTACTGTAAAATGGTTTTTATCGAATTGCGGGGTAACGGGGGGAGATATCTCAAATCTAAAATAAACTTGACCTTTTCCCGCTATACACGAACCTACATTCCAAATTTGGTGTCTCTAGCTCTAATAGTTGCTGAGATCCTTGCGTTCATACATACGGACGGACAGACGGACGGACGGACAGACGGACAGACAGACGGACATGGCCAAATCAAAATCTCTTTTGATGCTGATCTAGAATATATATACTTTATAGGGTCGGAGGTGTCTCCTTCTGCCTGTTACATACATTTGCACAGAATTACCCATTTTATGGGTACAGGGAGTAAAAATACGCAAAAATGAGAAGCGTCGGGCGCAATTTTGCGCAAACTGTACCGCTGCAGTGCGGAGTGCGCTGCATGGTCGTGGTCGGCAAGAAGCATGCAGGTCAGAACTTTTTAATGCCAAATTTGACTTTTCATTTTGATTAAATCATGTCTTTTGATCCAAATAAGATATTGCCGAAATTACAAAAGCGTTTTATTGTGAATTTCCGTAGCTTTAAAATAAGTGAAAGATCTTTAAAATCGGATCAGCAATTATTTATGAAAAGTATATTGTTTCCAATGCATTTCTATGGTGTAAATTCCTATAAAAGAAACTTCAACTTTGACCAAATCTTCAGAAACATTCTTCTGTCCGATTTTAAAGATCTTACACTCATTTCAAAGCTACGGGAATTTCCTGTTAAATGCTATTTACATTTTGACAATATGTTCTTTCGTTTAGAAAATATGATTTTTGCAGAGTAAAACAAGTAAGAGTGCTATATTCGAGTATACCCGACTACGAAACTCCTTGTACCCAGGTCTAAAATTTCCGATCGCATCTTCGTAA
Source organism: Hirtodrosophila confusa (assembly GCA_035043065.1). Classification (NCBI taxonomy): domain Eukaryota; kingdom Metazoa; phylum Arthropoda; class Insecta; order Diptera; family Drosophilidae; genus Hirtodrosophila; species Hirtodrosophila confusa. The sequence goes on from JAWNNI010000202.1 coordinate 540,805, forward strand.
ACTTACACATACACAAAGACGCACACACACGAGCCACAGCGCAAGCGACAGCGCAAGCGAGGCATTTTAATTGGTGGCGGTAATTCTTCTTCCCCTCGCTGCAGCACTGAATCTTCTTTCGTGAATAACTTCCATGTTTATTATCCGATCGACTTGAAATTTGGACAGTAGAATAAAAGTGACTAATGTACACGCCAAATCTTAAAACTATATCTTAAAATTGTTCCTTTAAAACGGTTTTATATCGAATTGCGGGGGAACGAGGAAGATATCTTAAATATGAAGCAAACATGATCTGCGTATGGTATACAGGAACCTACATTCCAAATTTGCTCTAGCTCTTATAGTTGCTGAGATCGACGCGTTCATACGGACAGACGGACGGGAGGACAGACGGACAGACACACGGACATGGCCAAATCAAAATCTCTTTTGATACTGATCAAGAATATATATACTTTATAGGGTCGGAGGTGTCTCCTTCTGCCTGTTACATGCATTTGCACAGAGTTGGTACCCCCTTTTTACCCATTTAATGGGAACAGGGAGTAAAAAATTATAGACCATGCCTGCGGAGGAGAAATGGAAACATACAAAAAAACAAGAGACGGCTTCCTACTTATCAAAACTAAAACCAAACTGCAAGCTTTAAAACTACTTAAACTTACCAAAATGATATTTTAACACTTCATAAATTGGGGATATCCACCAACATGTGTGCCAAGATTGGTTGCTCTAGCTTCAAGGGTGTGGAAAAAAATTGCGTTCATACGGACAGATGGACAGACGGTCAGTCGGACAGGCGGACATTTCGCAAACCCAATGTACTATTTTCCCTTCGGGAACATACGAGCGAAGGGGACCTCTGCAAAAACACGCCTATCTGCCTAAACTGCAAAAATAATCCTGAAATTGACCACCAACATAGCCCACTCGACCGCAAATGCCCCACATTCCTTCAGCATCAAGAATTAACTGCAATAAAACCACCGAAAAGTTTATCACAAAACTAGGCATATATTACAACAGACACAATCAACAGTTGAGAAACACCTACGCTACAACACTTGCACACTCAACACCACATACAACAATAACACACACACCAACCCACACATCATCCAAGACCAAATACACATACACACAAACCAGCGCACGACAGCAACTAGTAAACCTCTCATCATCAACTACAACCGAAACCCACACCGCAACAAAAAAAACATCAACATCATCAAATCGTTACAAAAGACATGGAAGCCGACGGTAACCTTTCCAACACGGAAAACAAATCTTATACATCACAACCCACTAAAGATATAAAACTAGGAATATTTTCTAAAGATAAATCTAGCCCGTATCAACTAACTTTAAGCCCTCCAAGACAAATATAAAAACCAAGCCCCCAAACAAGAACCAACACACAAACAACAGCGACAGCAAATCCATCTAAAACAATAGCAAGACAAAATAAACTCATTTTATTTAAAATTAAACTCTATACTCACCCTTAACGCAAAGTCAAAACAAAAGCAGATACTAAATTTAAAAACCTTATCCATACACATTAATACACAAAAACTTAAAACTATAGCAATGCTTAAAATAATACAATGGAACATAAAAGGATACACAAATAACTACAATGAGCTCCTAACTATAATAAAACAAGTAAGAACGTTGCAGTCGGATGCACCCGACTGCAGAATACTATGTTCCCAGTCCTATATAATTTGGTTATTTGTGTGCTCAGAAAGAGACGCGAAAAAAACTGCACAGGTGTGGGAGATATAGATTTTGCTCCTTTGTGGGGGAGGGGGTGGGGGGTCCAAATATTTTTGATACATATTTGTCCAGTGGGTCAACATTAGTATGTATGCAAAATTTGGTGACTACCTATACAGGTGTGGGAGATATAAATTTTTCTCATTTGCGGGGAGGGGGTGGGGGTCCAAATTTTTTTGATGCAGATTTGTCCAGAATGTCAACATTAGTCTGTATGCCAAATTTAGTGACTATAGCTTTTAAATATGTGGAAGATACAGGTTTTCCCCAAATTGCGGGGAGGGGGTGGATGGTCGATCTCGACACTTCGTAAATATACACCAACATGTGTACCAAGTTTGGTTGCTCTAGCTGAAAGATAAAGGCAAAAATTTGCGTTCATACGGACAGACGGACATTTCGCAAACCCAATATACTATTTTCCCTTCGGGAACATAGTATAAAAATACTCACCACAAATCATATGCCTCCAAGAAACCCACTATTACAACACATGCCCTTCCATCCCCGTCCCAATAAATTACCAAATTTATACCAATACAGTCTCCAACAGATTTGGTGGCGCAGCTATATTAGTCCACCAATCCACATACCATAAGCAATTAAACCAATCTAGACACGTAGAAACTCTTGGAGTAGAAATTATGAAATTATATAGAAATTATAGAAATTATACAAAAACAAAAATGAACACCCTCCCAACAAAACTTTTTCACTTAAGTGCTTAAGCGACCATTTTGATACACACAACACCAACACCAACCAATTATCCTAGTCGATTTTAACAGCTGGCATCACAGCTGGGAATCACCTCAGGCTAACAGAAGAGGCAGAATCTTAGCTTAATTTTTCCAAAACGCCAACCTTACTCTACTCAACACATTCCCACAATTACAAACAACAAATTTTCCCGTCCCTTGTTCAAAGTAAAAGAAGCCGGCTGGGTTGCTCGCATTTCCTAACTATATTTAATTTTTCATTAAATTTCAATTCTTATAATTATTTATTATTTATAGCTGGAAATACCCCGGCCTTGCCCGGCGAAATATTTAAATAAAAGTCCATTATCTTGAATTTGACTACTTTCGTCAACCGTAAGAAATACACAAAAATAGAGTATCACAAAATTCCCTCCCGTGAAAACCAAATAGTTGAGTCATATGTCTAATGATTTGTTGTGGTAGGGCTGTGACAATGACTTTGAAGCCGATCTAACTAAACAAATAATCTCACTCATTTGACTTTGACCCCCATTTCTCGCCCGTGGCGACGGCGCCCACCCGTCATTTAAAATATTTTTGATGAAGTAAGAAGATTAATACTACCATCCAGAAAATAGCGGAATGGTGGTAAAAAGTCTTTACTCAATTCAAGTGAAAAGTTTTAAAACAATTATATCCATTGTTAGAACATAGCGGAACCCCACATTTATCGCATTCTGTTTGCGTAAGTCCCGTGCACTGCGTAAATGTGCACCGCTGTCAGCAAAAGTTCAAAAGTCTAAAATTTGGCGGCAAACTTATTACCTGTTGGTACAAACAAATATCGACCAACCGCCACACTTATGGAAAATCTATCATCAATCGATAATGCGAATGCAGCTGTTCCGATTTACTACATAATAATAATAATAATGTTATTGTGTAGTATAAATCAGCCCAGCAACATTCGCATTATATTAACTAAAAAGGTACATAACTAATTAATAAACAAAAATAATTGACTCCAACAGCAGCGCGCCAACTACCGTAGATCGATAGCAAAGTATAGGCAGAATCTGAGAGACATGAGCAATGTGGCGATTTCTGTCGCACTTATAAGTTTTAAGGCCGAGAGAGCGATTCAAGAGAGAGATTTTTATCCTTTTGCGCTTTCACGTTGTTATGTAGCAGCTGGCGAATACTGAGATTTTCATGCCATTTTGAAATACAATTTTCTTATATTTCACGATATATACTTAAAAATTTTTTTCGTTAGTTCCACCTAATTTTATAATAAGAAGGTACTGTAAATTGCAGGCTTCTAGTTTCTACCGTTTGGGCTGTCCAAATGTCACCAATCAGTCAGTCAGGTTGAGCTCTTTTATATATAGCAACATAGTTATAGAACTTGATACCCTCACTAGAAATAAGAATAATCAAACAGAACCAACAGACTCTGCCGCTTCTCAACATATAAGTCAAATGCAAACGGTAAGCAAATAATTGCATCGACAGCATAATTCCTTTCCCACGATAAGTGCCCAGCGCGACAGAAGTCACGTAGGCACCAAATAATAACATAAACAATAGCCACCAACACACTGTACAGAATGGAAGTTGTGGCTATGTGGCACAACAATAATTTGTAGAGTTTAGTCTTAAGTTTGTTACGAAACGAAACAGATCAAATAAAAAATATTAACTCAAGTTCATTTTTGGCGCAGCCGGTAGGATAAGAGTTTATTTCGACGAATACGATAAAAATTTTATCCGCAAAAGAACCTCACTTTAGAAAACCGCGTAAACGAAAATAACAACGGGAAGTATAAGTGAAATATTGACAAAGCTAATCAGCGAATACGATTAAACTTTTGTTAAAAAATAACACTTCACACTTACGGGAAGTATAAGTGAAAAACTTACACTTTTGCTAAAAACAAAATATATAACTAATACTAATATTTTCGAATAACCCAGTAGACATGTCGTGTTGCAGTAAGTCCTGCTCATTTAAGTCGGCGGCTGATTCTCCTCAGCCTCAATTTATTGATTGTTGGTTGTGTGAGAATATGATGCATGCTAAATGCGCGGGTCTTACTGGTCGTGAATGCGATAAAATCAACTCTGCTGCTAAGAAGCGCACGGGCGGCCTGGAATGGTCTTGCCCGTCATGCTATGGTATGCAGGCTGATTTTACCAAAATGTACAACTCTGTCCGCACTCAATTCCTTAAATTGAGTAAAGTAGTTAAGACTCTATCCGGTGATTTTGACTCAAGCATTGAGTTGCTAAGCCAATTCAAGTTTGAGTCGCCACCAAATCGCCGGATAGATAATCAATTCTTATCTGTCCCCTCACTACTACCCTCTTCATCTACTTTACCTTCACCTAATATCAGTTATACTCCCCCTATACTTGATGTTTCGCCATTACTTTCGCCTTCTCCAAGTAATTTTATTAATATTTCTCCCTCCCTATCACCCGTGGCTGCACCCGCTGCTCCTTTAATCGATACTTTACCGACTATTGGAGCTGCGGTTAAGGCCTCTAGTCGTAAAAGTAAATCCTCCCGTATCCTTGCTCTCTCTCCAACTATTAGAAATGTAGAACCATCGAATTCTCCTTTACTTCCTACGCTTTCTGTTGTAGCGCCCCGTAGACAAGTATTTGTGTCTAGACTTTCTTCTGACACAACTTGTGAATCTGTAGCTTCCTATATTACCAGTAGAACTTCTGCTAATATATTAGTAACTAAATTCAACTTTTCCGCGCCTCGCGAAATTTCCTCTTTTAAAATTAGTGTACCCGATGATGCTTTTTCAATTATTTGCGATTCAAATTTCTGGCCTCCTCATATGATTGTTCATGAGTTTAAGCCAAAAAAGCGAATGCAACCACCTCCTGTAACCCTATCTCTTCCTAATACTTCCCAAAATATTTCTATTAACACAGCTCCAAAAAACTAAACTTTTTGTCCGATTGTGTTACTATTCAATACCAGAATGTTAGGGGCCTCCTTTCTAAACTCCAACACCTGTATTTGAGTAGTACTGCTTTTGAATCTGACATTATCGCTTTTTCTGAGACTTGGTTAAACTCTACCATTTCTGACTGCGAAATATTGTCAAATAAATTTATAACTTTTAGGCATGACCGACCGACTAGACGAGGTGGTGGCGTTCTAATTGCCGTCAATACCACATTTCAGTCGGAATTGTTATCCGTAAATTGTTCTGCGGATGTTGAAATAGTTGCTGTAAAAGTTACTCTTCCATTATCTGTTCTCTATATTACCTGCTCATATATTCCTCCTGCTTCTGATTTACAAGTTTATATGCAACATATAGGCTGTTTTAACGAAGTATTTTCCCAAGCGCGTGACATTGACTCAATTGTTGTGCTGGGTGATTTCAACTTGCCTGCCATAGCATGGTCTTTTGTCAACTGCGCAAATTATCTTACTCCCTCCTCTCAGCATGACTTCTTAGACTGTCTACTAGACTTTCCTCTTTACCAAATTAACTCTATAGCTAATAACTTAAATAGAATATTAGATCTTGTTTTTACTAACGACTATCTAAATGCTTCCATCTCCAGGTCAACTCCCTTATCTGTGCCTGAAGATTTATATCATCCTACATTAGAAATTTCTCTTTATTTTTCTAACCCTTTTAGCTCACCTTCCATTTCCTCTGAGCCATATCGATGCTTTTGCAAAGGTAATTTTACCTTGCTAAATCAACTGATCTCTGCAACTGATTGGTCCTCGCTTGACAACGCAGTTGACATTGATTGCGCTCTTAACTCATTCTATGTAACACTTAACTCTCTATTAGACATATGTATTCCTAACTCTTCTCGCAAATCTAGTTGTGTTAAGCCCCCTTGGTTTACGCCCAGACTCTCCAACTTAAAAAATATTAAATCTAAATATTTTAAAAAGTTTAAGATGTCTGGTTCTTGTCTCGACCTATCTAAATATTCTATCGCTAAATCTAACTTCTCTTCTTAACTCACAATGTTACTCGGAATATATCGCCCGATGCAAAAGTCAATTTGCATACAATCCTAAACTTTTCTATTCTTTTGTTAACTCTAAAAGTAAATCTTCACGTCTTCCTTCTTCTTTCTTTTTTGGCACTGAAAAAGCAGTGACTCAACTGCTGTGAACTTATTTGCCAAATTTTTCCAATCCACCTATTCATCTATGCCTCTTTCTAACACATCCTATCCCTACAGTATTTCTTCTTCTAATAATATTTTTGCTCCCACTATTTCCGCATTATTCCTTCTATCTGCTATTAAGTCCGTAAAACACTCTTACTCTCCTGGGCCTGATCATATTCCAAGTTGTGTGTTAAAGGAATGCAGCTCTTCTTTAACTCTTCCCTTACTTAAATTTTTTAATCTTTCCCTTACTACTGGAGTCTTTCCATCTCTTTGGAAAGACTCATATATCATACCTCTACATAACAAAGGTGATAAGTCTGATATTTCTAATTATAGAGGTATTGCAAAGTTGTCTGCTATCCCAAAATTATTTGAGAAAATTATTACAGAAACTTTGCAGCATCTCTGTAAATCTATAATTTCTTCATCCCAACATGGATTTATAAAGAGTCGGTCTACTACGACCAATTTACTAGAGTTTTCATATATTATAAATGTTGCATTCCAAAAGAAAATGCAAACTGATGTCATTTACATTGATTTCAGTAAAGCATTTGACTCTGTAAACCATGATCTTTTGATTTATAAACTTAATTGTATTGGCTTTCCTATCTCTTTTCTGTCTTGGATCTCTTCTTATTTAAAAAATAGAACCCGAAAAGTACTACTTAGATCTTCAATTTCTAAACCTGTTTTCGTAACTTCTGGTGTACCCCAAGGAAGTCACCTTGGTCCTTCTTCTTCACACTTTTTATTAATGATCTTCCATCTATTTTATTACACTCTCATATACTCATGTATGCAGATGATGTAAAACTTATTCTATCATTTAATAATCCTCTCCAAACCAGACTACTTCAACGTGACTTAAACTCTATGCAACTGTGGTGTTTGGCTAATCATCTTCCACTTAATTGTTGTAAATGTATGTTTATGACATTCAGTCGATCCAAGCCCTATCTCGGTAACTATTCTATTGATAACTTTCCCTTAAAACGTATTACTTCTGTTAAGGACTTAGGTGTCACTTTCGATTCTAAACTTAACTTCAACTTGCATATTTCCTCAATTGTTAATGTTGCCAAGGGTGTACTTGGATTCATCAAGCGTTGGTCGAAGGAATTTAATGATCCTTTCACCACAAAACTGCTCTATGTGTCGCTCGTACGCCCTATTCTGGAATACTGCTCATGTATATGGTCTCATCAATACAAAAATAGTGAGATCCGTATTGAGTCAGTCCAGAAGCAATTTTTATTATTTGCCCTACGTAGTTTAAATTGGGATCCTAATCTTCGTCTGCCATCTTATCCCAGTAGACTCTTACTTTTAAATCTTCCGACATTAGCTAACCGTAGAATAACTCTTGGTGTGGTTCTTATACATAAGTTGATTAGTGGCGACATATATTCTCCCTTTCTTTTAAGTCGTCTTAATTTCTCTGTCCCTTGTAGAAATCCCTTGTCCTACTAGAAATTTTTTCCCTTATCTCTTCCTACATGCACTACTGATTTCGCTTTACACAATCCTTTTCGTGTACTATGCACACAGTACAATTCTGTTTTTCATGTTCTCTCCTCGGAACTCTCTCTTCCCTCCATTAAGCTTGCTCTTTTAAATCACCTACGGGTAATCTCTGGCCAATCCCAGCTGTGAGCAGGGGCGCAGCTTGCCAGTGTGGCAAATAATCTTCCCCGTCGGGTCGGAGATTGCCCATTCTATGTCACCCTTTATTTCCTATTTTCTACTCTATAACTCTTTTATTCTTTCCCATCCCTACCCGTTCCTAGATCCTTTTTTCCTTAATGTAATCTCTTACCAACCTCGCTGTGAGCTGGGGCACAGCTTGCCAGACTGGCTAATAAAACTTCCCCCACCGGGTTGCAGATTTCATTTCATTTCATTTTTTCCTACTGTCTTTCTTTATTCTTCTTCTTTAGTTTTAAATTATCCATAAATTCTATAAGCTTTTTTTTCATAACTGACTTCACTATCTTGATATAGGCTCTAATAACGCCACCGGCAATTCTTTGCTGTGAATAGGGGCATAGCTAGCCGGACTGGCAAATAAACTTCCCCCAACGTGCTGGTGTCGTTATTAGATTTCAATTGTAATTTCGCGTAGGCTTTTAAAATGTTTTCCTTATATCTATGTATTATATTATATTTTTTTGATTCGAGGCAGCACTGTTTTGCCTTCGTAAACAAATAAATAAATTAAAATAAAAACACTTTAGAAAACCTTTATACGGGAAGTATGACTGAAATAGTGACAATATAAATTCAATCGAAGCACGAACGAGGCTTTTTGAATACTTTGACAATCACTAAGTAAGAACGTTACAGTCGGACGCACCCGACTGCAGAATACTATGTTCCCAGTCCTATATAATTGGGTTAACAGTAGTCGGTATACCTACTTTGGTGACTCTACCTGTACAGGTGTGGGAGATATAGATTATGCTCCTTTGTGGGGGAGGGGGTGGGTGGGTCCAAAAATGTTGGGCGATCTCGACACTTCATAAATTGAGGGTATACACCAACAGGTGTACCAAGTTTGGTTGCTCTAGCTTAAAGATAAAGGCAAAAAAATTGCGTTCATACGGACAGACGGACATTTCGCAAACCCAATAACTATTTTCCCTTCTGGAACATAGTATAAACAGAAGATCCAATCTATAGGAAGGCATATCCGTATGAACAAGTCTATGTAAATGAAGTTAATGAACAAATAAATTAAATGTTAAAATAGGGTATAATCAATACACTCTACAATAGTCCGTTAATAGTGGTCGTCTAAACGGACGGCAAATTTCGTCTTGTAATAGACTATAGAAAATTTAATGAGGTTACTATTGATGACAGATTTCCAATTCCAAACATTAAAGAGATTTTAGATAAACTTGGCAGATGTCAGTTTTTTACCACACTCGATTTGGCTAAAGGCTTTCATCAGATTCCTATGCACCCAGATTCAATTAAGAAAACAGCCTTCTCGACAAAACATGGTCATTGCAAGTACACTCGTATGCCATTCAGTTTTAAAAATGCACCCGCTACGTTGCAACATACATTAAAAATTTGGTGTCTCTAGCTCTTGAAGTTGCTGAGATCGACGCGTTCATACAGACGGACAGACGGCCAGACGGACATTAAAAGTCAATGTGTTTAATGACTTTTACGTGAGCGCCTGCCACAATGGCTCAAGCTCACGGTGCCCAGCACGGAATTAATTTAATTCCACCTTGGTGAGGAGCGATAAGTCTGATAAGTCTGATATTTCTAATTATAGAGGTATTGCAAAGTTGTCTGCTATCCCAAAATTATTTGAGAAAATTATTACAGAAACTTTGCAGCATCTCTGTAAATCTATAATTTCTTCATCCCAACATGGATTTATAAAGAGTCGGTCTACTACGACCAATTTACTAGAGTTTTCATATATTATAAATGTTGCATTCCAAAAGAAAATGCAAACTGATGTCATTTACATTGATTTCAGTAAAGCATTTGACTCTGTAAACCATGATCTTTTGATTTATAAACTTAATTGTATTGGCTTTCCTATCTCTTTTCTGTCTTGGATCTCTTCTTATTTAAAAAATAGAACCCGAAAAGTACTACTTAGATCTTCAATTTCTAAACCTGTTTTCGTAACTTCTGGTGTACCCCAAGGAAGTCACCTTGGTCCTTCTTCACACTTTTTATTAATGATCTTCCATCTATTTTATTACACTCTCATATACTCATGTATGCAGATGATGTAAAACTTATTCTATCATTTAATAATCCTCTCCAAACCAGACTACTTCAACGTGACTTAAACTCTATGCAACTGTGGTGTTTGGCTAATCATCTTCCACTTAATTGTTGTAAATGTATGTTTATGACATTCAGTCGATCCAAGCCCTATCTCGGTAACTATTCTATTGATAACTTTCCCTTAAAACGTATTACTTCTGTTAAGGACTTAGGTGTCACTTTCGATTCTAAACTTAACTTCAACTTGCATATTTCCTCAATTGTTAATGTTGCCAAGGGTGTACTTGGATTCATCAAGCGTTGGTCGAAGGAATTTAATGATCCTTTCACCACAAAACTGCTCTATGTGTCGCTCGTACGCCCTATTCTGGAATACTGCTCATGTATATGGTCTCATCAATACAAAAATAGTGAGATCCGTATTGAGTCAGTCCAGAAGCAATTTTTATTATTTGCCCTACGTAGTTTAAATTGGGATCCTAATCTTCGTCTGCCATCTTATCCCAGTAGACTCTTACTTTTAAATCTTCCGACATTAGCTAACCGTAGAATAACTCTTGGTGTGGTTCTTATACATAAGTTGATTAGTGGCGACATATATTCTCCCTTTCTTTTAAGTCGTCTTAATTTCTCTGTCCCTTGTAGAAATCCCTTGTCCTACTAGAAATTTTTTCCCTTATCTCTTCCTACATGCACTACTGATTTCGCTTTACACAATCCTTTTCGTGTACTATGCACACAGTACAATTCTGTTTTTCATGTTCTCTCCTCGGAACTCTCTCTTCCCTCCATTAAGCTTGCTCTTTTAAATCACCTACGGGTAATCTCTGGCCAATCCCAGCTGTGAGCAGGGGCGCAGCTTGCCAGTGTGGCAAATAATCTTCCCCCGTCGGGTCGGAGATTGCCCATTCTATGTCACCCTTTATTTCCTATTTTCTACTCTATAACTCTTTTATTCTTTCCCATCCCTACCCGTTCCTAGATCCTTTTTTCCTTAATGTAATCTCTTACCAACCTCGCTGTGAGCTGGGGCACAGCTTGCCAGACTGGCTAATAAAACTTCCCCCACCGGGTTGCAGATTTCATTTCATTTCATTTTTTCCTACTGTCTTTCTTTATTCTTCTTCTTTAGTTTTAAATTATCCATAAATTCTATAAGCTTTTTTTCATAACTGACTTCACTATCTTGATATAGGCTCTAATAACGCCACCGGCAATTCTTTGCTGTGAATAGGGGCATAGCTAGCCGGACTGGCAAATAAACTTCCCCCAACGTGCTGGTGTCGTTATTAGATTTCAATTGTAATTTCGCGTAGGCTTTTAAAATGTTTTCCTTATATCTATGTATTATATTATATTTTTTTTGATTCGAGGCAGCACTGTTTTGCCTTCGTAAACAAATAAATAAATTAAAATAAAAACACTTTAGAAAACCTTTATACGGGAAGTATGACTGAAATAGTGACAATATAAATTCAATCGAAGCACGAACGAGGCTTTTTGAATACTTTGACAATCACTAAGTAAGAACGTTACAGTCGGACGCACCCGACTGCAGAATACTATGTTCCCAGTCCTATATAATTGGGTTAACAGTAGTCGGTATACCTACTTTGGTGACTCTACCTGTACAGGTGTGGGAGATATAGATTATGCTCCTTTGTGGGGGAGGGGGTGGGTGGGTCCAAAAATGTTGGGCGATCTCGACACTTCATAAATTGAGGGTATACACCAACAGGTGTACCAAGTTTGGTTGCTCTAGCTTAAAGATAAAGGCAAAAAAATTGCGTTCATACGGACAGACGGACATTTCGCAAACCCAATAACTATTTTCCCTTCTGGAACATAGTATAAACAGAAGATCCAATCTATAGGAAGGCATATCCGTATGAACAAGTCTATGTAAATGAAGTTAATGAACAAATAAATTAAATGTTAAAATAGGGTATAATCAATACACTCTACAATAGTCCGTTAATAGTGGTCGTCTAAACGGACGGCAAATTTCGTCTTGTAATAGACTATAGAAAATTTAATGAGGTTACTATTGATGACAGATTTCCAATTCCAAACATTAAAGAGATTTTAGATAAACTTGGCAGATGTCAGTTTTTTACCACACTCGATTTGGCTAAAGGCTTTCATCAGATTCCTATGCACCCAGATTCAATTAAGAAAACAGCCTTCTCGACAAAACATGGTCATTGCAAGTACACTCGTATGCCATTCAGTTTTAAAAATGCACCCGCTACGTTGCAACATACATTAAAAATTTGGTGTCTCTAGCTCTTGAAGTTGCTGAGATCGACGCGTTCATACAGACGGACAGACGGCCAGACGGACATTAAAAGTCAATGTGTTTAATGACTTTTACGTGAGCGCCTGCCACAATGGCTCAAGCTCACGGTGCCCAGCACGGAATTAATTTAATTCCACCTTGGTGAGGAGCGAGGCCTATCTAAAACCTCTGTCGTTCTATGGTATCACAACAACCGGTTGTTCTATGGTATCACAACAATCGGTTGTTCTATGGTATCACAACAACCGGTTGTATAACGCAACTCCACGTCGAGCCAGAAGACTCTACCCGCATTTGGGAGATAAACCACAGGCACCACGATTCTCCCCGAAGGGCCGCAACCAAAAACCAGGATGGAACAAAGTTCCGCGGGCTCCTGATTACCCGTGGTACCAGAATTGAGTGTCATGGTCAGACCTCGTGCCATTAAAAATGACACTACCAATTTAAACTCCAAAACAGTTAAGGGTTGGTGTCCCCAAGTAAAATGAACACAGCTGTACGGAATAGAATGCAAGGTGATGCGAACATCAATTTGCAGATGGCACAGTCTGAAACCATGTTCATGGGCATGGTTTCCTCACTGGTGGGAGCGAGGCCTATTCCTTCCTCTTCCGCAAAACGCGGCAATACTAATTGATCAATGATCAAACCGCCAAAAATGGCATCCAGCAAATGTCCCCACTGATCTCGAGAGATTTAGCGCATGGGCAGAGAGTTGAGACCGCCCTGTGGTTCCCATGCGCCCGTGGTCCCAGACACGTTCTCTGGTGTTGTTGGCTCGTTAGACTCTCTATGGATTTTTCTATTTCGGCCTCATTCGTAATTTCCTTTGGTTTACCGAGTGCCTTCTCTGTCATCTTTTTGAAACGCTCCCAGTTGGTGTTCCGGGGGTTCCTGTAGACTTTCGAAGACATTCGGTAATAAAATTCTATTTTAAAACTAATATATTTGTGGTCAGAGAAGGAGGGCTGCTGAACTACTCTCTAATCGGTGACTCTAGTATTGTTATCAGTGTATAATGTGAGGTCTAAAACGTTTGAAGAGGTTGGTCCCACATAGTGTTGTAGCTTTAGTTTTTGACATTTTTAACTCTATCCGGAAGAGTGCATTCGCTCGTTTGTATTTGAGGAGATTGTCAGTGCTGTTGTTGCGTTTGAAGTTTTGCCAGGTTTTCAATTTATTTGTTCTAAGTTCGGTCAGGGTCTTATTCCACCAGGGGGTGTTTTTGATGTAGTGGTGTAGGGTAGCTTGCGGTATACTGTGATGGGCGGCTTGTAGAATTATTTTCTATTGATGTTGGTGCTTATTGGTATAAGTTCGTTTATATAGTTGGTTAAACTATATATAACAAGTAAGAATGCTATAGTCGAATATACCCGACTACGAAACTCCCTGTACCCAGGTCAAAAATTTACAATCGCATCTTCGCACACATACACACACATATACACAAAAGACGCACACACACGAGCGACAGCTCAAGCGCAGCGCAAGCGAGGCATTTCAAGTTGTGGCTGTGCTTCTTCTTCACCGCGCGCTGTATCACTGAATCTTCTTTCGTGAATAACTGCCGTGCTTATTATCCGATCGTCATTTGAAATTTGGGCAATAGATTAAGAGTGGCCAAAGTACTATACATGCCAAATCCCAAATCTATATGTTGAAAATTGTTACTGTAAAACGGATTTTATCGAATTGCGGGGGAACGGGGGGAGATATCTCAAATCTCAATATACTTTATAGACTCGGATATGTCTCCCTCTGCCTGTTACATACATTTGCACAGATTTAGTGCCCCCTTTTTACCTATTTTATGGGTACAGGAAGTAAAAAGATTCTGTGAACATTCCCAAACCTATTTCAAACAAGTAAGAATGCTATAGTCGAGTATATAATACTACGAAACTCCCTGTACCCAGGTCAAAAATTTCCGATCGCATCTTCGTAAACTTACGCATACGCACACACACATACACGTGGCACAGCGCAAGTGAGGCATTTTAAGCTGTGGCTGTGCTTCTTCTTCCTCTCGCTGCATCACTGAAACTTCTTTCGTGAATAACTTCCGTGTTTATTATCAGATCGAATTGAAATTTGGACAGTAGATTAAGAGTGACTAAAGCATTATACATGTCAAATCTTAAAACTATATGTTGAAAATTGTTCCTCTAAAACGGTTTTTATCGAATTGCGGGGGAACGGGGGAGATATCTAAAATATGAAACAAACTTGATCTGCGTATGGTATAAAGGAACCTACATTTCAAATTTGGTGTCTCTTATAGTTGCCGAGATCGACGCGTTTATACGGACAGACGGACGGAAGGACAGACGGAAAGACAGACGGACATGGCCAAATCGAAATCTCTTTTGATACTGATCAAGAATATATATACTTTATACGGTCGGAGATGTCTCCTTCCGCCTGTTGCATACATTTGCACAGAATTAGTACCCCATTTTATGGGTACAGGGAATAAAAAAATCATTCCTAGGTTTGGCGGGATACTACCGCCAATTTATAAAAGATTTTGCAATTTTTGCAAAACCAATGACAACATGCCTTAAAAAAGAACAAACTATTGATGTCAATAACTATGAATACAAAAATTCCTTTAAAAAACTTCAAACAAACCAATTTGTTTTGCAAGCCGAACTCTCAACGAACATGAGACTAGATATTCAGCCATTGAAAAAGACATTATTTATATGGTCGGCGTTTCACAGTGCAGACCATTAGTGTGGCTAGAATCCCTTAAGGAACCTAACATGAAGCTTCAAACATGGAAAATTAAACTTAATGAATATGACTTTGAAATAGAACACATCCAGGGAAAAGAAAACCATGTAGCAGATGCTTTGTCCAGGGTTAAAATCAATGAGGCATGTATAGGTCATGCACAAGATGAGGACAGCGATAGCCAGGCTGATACAACTTTAGCAACAATACATAGTGCAGCAGAAGATTCAGGACAATACATACAGATAATAGAAAGACCAATAAATCATTCTAATAGGCAAATAATAATGACTAAAGGAACTCAATATAAAGTTTCAACAGAAAAATATTTCAATAAAAACATAACTAGAATAAAATATGTGTTTAGAAACTAAACATAAAACCCTCGCAAGCCTCACGAAGTACACCCAAAACGCAAGTCAAGTAAATATACAAGTTGACTATGTTAACAACCCGACTGAATCCAGTCTAATTGGGTTTTTGGGTTCAGTCTAAGAACTGCACGCTGATCATGCAGTTTGGCAACGAGCGGGCCGCGACGGTAAGCTGACACCTTGCACGAGGCGCAAGGTCAGCAATTCCTCGCACTGCAGCGGCAGCGCAGCCGGCCGGTCAGCGGATGTAGGGCGAGTTATTATTCTTGTATTTAGTTTGCTAAGAAGATATTATTGACTTCAGACGCGATCGCGCTGCAATAAACAGAATAACTACATGTTGTAAACTCAGTACCCAAACAGATCAATACCAGTAATTGGTTAATTTGCGCCCAACCGGTTAAAGTAAAATTAAGCCACGACCCTAACATAAAGTGCAAAGTGGGCGGTCACGCAAAACCAAAAAACAACCCCAGCGACCACGCTGAGCGAGTCAAAGACAAATTATACAGATAAAGCTAAAATCTGAAATTGCGATTTACCGTTGGCAAGCCACAACTAGCCGCACGAAAATCAAATCTCGCCGCCACGAGTATAAGTACAGGCATTCAATTTAATCCAATTGTTACACCAAGCGGACGGCTTGGGAAGCGGAGATGATCAATCTGTAGAAGTGCACCACCTGAAGGAGGACCGACTACGCAGTGCGGAAGAATCGTCGACATCGGACACTATCAAATAAGAGAGTAAAATGTAAGTAGAGTGATTGACCAGTGATACCAATAACTTTCTGAATAAATAGAAACCCTCAAAGTTCAGTAAAAAAAAAATTCTTAAAAATTAAAAATTCTTTATTACGCTTGATTAGCGTGATAGCGAGTATATTTTTGCAAGTCTAAGCCCTTCCGAATAGGCGTTTTATAGAACCAGGTCGAACATGAACGCATAGCAGTTTGGACAGCTCATACAGGTAGCGGTAGACAGTGCCTTAAGGTCACAAGCAGCGCATTACGAAAGAGCTAACAATGAGCTTAGGGAAGATTTCAATCGACAAATATCTGACCTAACGAGCAAATTAAAAAATACACACGTGGCCTTGCCGGAGGTAGAGGTATATCGCGATATTGAAATACATGAAGGGGTCAAGTGTGAGGAGCCATTGGACGCAGTGAATTGTATGCCAGAATTTAATGGAGCACAGGAGAACTACGTGTCATGGCGCCAGGCGGCACATGCTGCATATAAGATTTTTAAGCCATACAATGGCAGTTCGCGGCATTACCAGGCCGTAATTATTATTCGAAGCAAGGTGAGGGGTCCCGCAGACGCAGTGCTGGCTTCTTTCAACACAGCTCTAAACTTCGACGACATTATTAGCAGATTGAACTTCACGTACAGTGATAAGCGCCCCATCCATGTCATAGAACAGGAGATGGGCACGTTGAGGCAAGGGGACTTGTCGTTGTTACAATACTACGACGAGGTAGAGAAAAAACTCACCTTATTGACTAACAAGGTGAACATGTCATACGATACCACCTTGGCAAATGGTATGTGCGAAAAGTTAAGGGGAGACGCACTCCGTGTGTTCGTTTCCGGGTTAAAAGGGAATCTCACTGATGTACTCTTCGCGGCGCACCCTCCAGATTTGCCATCCGCCCTAGTGTTGGCTCAGGAGGTGCAGGCTAACCGCGAAAGATATGCTTTCGCGGCTAGCTTGGCGAAGAGTGCAGAGCAGAAGACAGAACAGCGTCGTCAAAATCAACAAAGATCCAAGCAACACAACCAAAAAGGTCAAGGGTCTCAAGGGAAGAGCCCATTTTTTAAGAAAAATAGTGCCCAAAGGCAGGTTGAGAGGGCTGAGGCAGCGCCCCAGCACAGGGAATCGGCTGAACCAATGGACGTGGATCCTTCCTCGTCAAGGTTCCGACAGCCCACAAACTTTCAAAAGGGGCAGGGTTCTTCGAAATCAAATGAACGTTTCCTACAAGGGGGGAAACGAGGTAATACGTCAGAACGCTTGACGGGCCAGAGGAGACAAAGAGTAGATCACACGACTCAGGGCCCCGAAACGGCAACACCCACGTAGGATCAGACGGCCAGTGAGGCCAGCTCAGAAATTGAAGATGATGGTGGGGAATATAACAGCGATAGTGTTAATTTTTTAGGGGTACGTCCCTGCTACCCTTCGTTGAGAAGAAAGTAGCAGGAACCCTAATGCGCTTCTTAGTCGACACGGGGGCG
The DNA here is from genome assembly GCA_035043065.1 of Hirtodrosophila confusa. Taxonomy (NCBI): domain Eukaryota; kingdom Metazoa; phylum Arthropoda; class Insecta; order Diptera; family Drosophilidae; genus Hirtodrosophila; species Hirtodrosophila confusa. The sequence goes on from JAWNNI010000202.1 coordinate 558,879, forward strand.
TCGAAAAACTACATCAGACCCTGTAAGCGGTTGCAAAATGTCGCCCCAGTCGACAAGCCATTTGCCGTGTATTCTATACACGGCTCCAATAAGATTAAAAAAAGGTGCTGGTTACCTATCTTCGGGGTAACAACACCATTTTTCTTTCTGGACGGGCTGTCCACATTTGACGGGATCATTGGCCTTGACTTGCTAACGCAGTTGGGAGCCACCGTCAACCTCAAGTTTAACCGAATCGAGTTCGACTCGGGTTCGGAGAAAATCCGATACCAAAAGTGCGCAGACGTTAACTTCACAAAAGAGATCGAGTCTGACGTACCAGTTTCCGTAAAGGCAGAATTCGAAAAACTGTTAGGAAATAGGGCAAAGGTTTTTGCGACCTCTAACGAGGCGCTTCCATATAACACGTCGGTCGTGGCTACCATAAGAACGACCGGCAATGCCCCAATCTATACTAAACTGTACCCATACCCTATGGGTGTAGCTGACTTTGTGGGCAAAGAGGTGCAGGAGCTTTTAAGAAAGGGGGTCATTAGGAAATCGAGATCCCCGTACAACAACCCGATATGGGTTGTTGACAAAAAAGGAACTGATGAGTCCGGAGATAAAAAGAAGCGATTGGTTATCGATTTCAGGAAACTGAACGAGAAAACGATTGCCGATAAGTATCCGATACCAAGCATTTCGATGATTTTAGCCAATCTGGGCAAAGCCAAGTACTTCACGACTCTAGATCTGAAGTCCGGCTACCATCAAATAGTGTTGGCAGAGCGCGATCGAGAAAAGACGTCGTTTTCAGTCAACGGTGGGAAGTACGAATTCTGTCGATTTCCATTTGGGCTTAAGAATGCTGGCAGCATCTTCCAACGAGCGATCGATGATGTTCTGCGGGAGCATATCGGGAAGTCATGCTACGTTTACGTCGATGATGTAATTATATACTCCAAGAACGAGACAGACCATGTCAAACACGTTGACTGGGTGTTGAAGAGCCTGTATGAGGCCAACATGAGGGTAGCGCGAGGAAAATCGCAGTTTTTCAAAAAGCGCGTCGAATACCTCGGGCTTGTTGTAACCAACGAGGGCGCAGAAACAGACCCCGAAAAGGTAAAAGCTATCCAGGAGTACCCTGAGCCAAGAAACCTGTTCGAGGTAAGGTCTATCCTAGGGCTAGCTAGCTACTACAGGTGTTTCGTGAGGGATTTCGCGTCAATAGCGAGACCAATATCGGACATTCTGAAGGGGGAGAACGGTTCGGTTAGTAAACATAGGTCAAAGAAGATTGCTATGGAATTTAATGAAGTCCAACGGCACGCATTTGAAAAGTTGAGGGATATTTTGGCATCAGAAGATGTCATGCTCCTTTACCCGGACTACAAGAAACCATTCGATTTGACAACGGACGCTTCAGCGTACGGTATTGGAGCAGTTCTTTCACAGAACGGTCGTCCGATTACAATGAAGCTCAAAGATAGGGAAATGAACTATGCGACAAACGAGAGGGAGTTGCTCGCAATCGTACGGGCGTTAGGGAAGCTGCGACTTTATTTGTACGGAACAAAAGACATTAACATCTTCACAGACCACCAGCCTCTCGCGTTTGCGGTCTCGGAAAGAAACCCAATCGCAAAGATTAAGCGCTGGAAGGCATTTATCGACGAACACAACGCAATCGTATTTTATAAGCCTGGGAGAGAAAACCACATCGCCGATGCGCTTTCGCGACAGCATGTCAATGCAGTTGATGATCAGGATGCTGAGTCTGACGCAGCGACAATGCACAGCGCGGTGTCCCTCACCTATACTATTGCCGGCACAGATAAGCCTTTGAACTGCTTCAGGGACCAAATTATCCTAGAAGAAGCAAGGTTCCCGTTAAGATGGAATTTTATTGTATTTGGGGAAAAGACGAGGCACATAGTAAATTTCATTAGCAAGGAATCGCTCTTCGAGACCCTAAAGCTGGTCGTAAATCCTGGGGTGGTAAACGCGATACACTGCGACCTACCCATTCTGGCTCACATTCAGAACGAGTTGGTGAGGGCCTTCCCGGCAACAAAGTTCTGGCATTGTAAGAATCTTGTGGCAGACATCTTCGATAAGAACGAAATGTCAGAAATAGTCACGACGGTACATAATCGTGCACATAGAGCCGCCCAAGAAAATGTCAAGCAAATACTAGGGGATTATTACTTTCTGAAAATGACTAGGTTGGCGAATGAGGTGGTCTTAAATTGCAAAACTTGCGCGAAGGCCAAGTACGATAGGCACCCAAAAAAACAAGAACTGGGTGAGACACCAATTCCTTCGTATGTCGGGGAAATGTTGCATGTCGATATTTACTCGACGAATAAAAGACATTTCCTCACCTTGCATAGACAAGTTCTCGAAATTCGCGGTAGTTCAACCGATATCATCTCGAACTATCGAGGATGTGAAAATAGCGATTATTCAGCTAATGAATATCTTTCCTCATGCCAAATCAATGTACTGCGACAATGAGCCCTCACTCAACTCTGAGACGGTAAGGTCCTTGCTTTCAAATCACTTCCAGGTTTCAATAAGTAACGCACCTCCGTTGCATAGTACGTCCAACGGCCAGGTGGATATTGCAAGAAGCTTGGGAATGGACACAGACAGTAACAATACGGTCGAGCTGGTCCTCAGAGCTACGGTGCTGTACAATGGGTCAATACACTCGGTCACTAACAAAAAACCAATCGACATAGTACATTCAGCCGCAGCTGAAATGCAACAGTTAATAAGAAACAAGTTGCAAGAAAGACAGCTACTGCAGCTCAATAGGGTCAACAAAAACAGGCAGAACAGGGTTTTTGAAGTAGGAGAGAAAGTGTGGGTGAAGTCAAATAGAAGACTGGGCAACTATGCACAGAGGGAGTAATCGAGGCCGACTTGGGGACAACAGTCCTAATTAAAGGGAGGGTGGTCCACAAGGATAACATTAGGTAAACCTTGAGTTCACGTTTTTATATATTTTCTGCACATTCATTTTATTAAGCGCCAGCTTCATTTTACATTTTAGGCTACTTTTCACGATACTTCCATTTCTGACGATTTGCTGCGCCCGGGTCACCGATTACACTCATTCCGAGTATATTCCGATAGTGGACGGTAACGTTCTCGTCTGGGAACAGTACGGGTATTTAAGGCACACGGCCAACGTAGCCGACTACGCACGCGTGGTGGGCGAAACAAGAGGGCTAATTAATTTATTTCCGCAGTCCCACAAGAGAAAGCTCCTAGAGATAGATACGGGCCACGTGGAAACCTTGTTGTCCGTCTTAAGTGTCCATCACAGAATGGCTAGGAGCTTAGAATTTTTGGGCACAGCACTGAAGATAGTTGCGGGAGTACCAGATGCCAGTGATCTAGAACAGATAAGAATGACAGAGGCTCAACTTATAGATTCAAACAATATGCAGATTTAAATTAATTCGCAAACACAGAGTCAAATTATCCTACTGACAGAAACTGTCAAAAAATCATAAAGTACACTAAGAATGAACAAGCCGATACAGGCCATTTATTTGAAATACTACTCTCAAGGAATAGAATGTTGATTACCGAAGTTCAAAATTTGATGTTCACTATCACGTTAGTCAAGTCAAATAAAACAAACCCGGCAATTCTAGATCAGGACGATTTAAAGTCCACACTGGTCGGTCAGTCTACCTTACTATCGGTCACAAATTTGATGGAAGTATTAAGATTTCTCAATCGGACAATGTAATTCACCTTATTATAAGATACCCTTTAGTTAAGTACGAATGTAAGAAGGTAGTAATCTACCCTGTCGCACACAATGGGAAGACCTTGCAGTTGGCCGACAATGTGGTGGCAGACTGCGATTCTGGAATACTGGCTGTCACAAACTGCGCACCGACCACCACCGCGGCGTTCTGCGAGTTGACGAGCAATAACACGTGCGCGCAAGCACTACATGCCGGTGGTGTCGCCCAATGCAAGACACACCCCAGCCACTTAGATGCGTTAACAGTCGTCGATGACGGACTGATCATAATTAACGACCACACGGCCAGGGTCAGCATCGACGGCGGCTCATACTACTCCTGACCGGCACACACTTGTTAACCTTCGACCGCTCAGCAATCATAAACGACACAGAGTTCTTCAACACGAATAGCATGCTGAGCCAGGTACCAGGTGTCGCTTCGTCCCCCTTGCTAAACATCACTGGGCATGACAACATCCTAAGACTACCGTTCCTGCATCGGCTGAATGCGGAAAATTTGAACTTTATCAAGGAACTGAAGGGCGACGTGTCAGTAAAGTATGCGTCGCTAGGAATATGTTGCCTGGCCCTGGTGATCTACGCAGTCGTCGGTGGCCTTGCTCTCCTCAAACAGCACTTGAAAAGAAGGCAAGAGTCACTTAAAATCAGCGAGATGGTCACGAAAATCGGCATGACCAAGGGCGTTCAGATCTTAAGGAGGGAGTAGTTAACTATGTTAACAGCCCGACTGAATCCAGCCTAATTGGGTTTTTGGGTTCAGTCTAAGAACTGCACGACGATCATGCAGTTTGGCAGCGGGCCGCGACGGTAAGCTGACACCTTGCACAAGACGCAAGGTCAGCAATTCCTCGCACTGCAGCGGCAGCGCAGCCGGCCGGTCAGCGGATGTAGAGCTGAGCTATTAGCTTTAAGAATTCTTGTATTTAGTTTAGCTTAGAAGATATTATTGACTACAGACGCAATCGCGCTGCAATAAACAGAATAACTCCAACAAGTACGTGTTGTAAACTTAGTACCCAAACAGATCAATACTAGTAATTGGTTAATTTACACATGCATCCGATCCTCGCTAGCCCAGATCACTTGAAAACGGTCTAGGTAAAAAGGGACAATGCGCATGTGGGTGCTCGGGTTGCAAGAAGGGTAAAAAGGGCGACCAATTAAAACTAAGAATCCACATGTACTATTTAGTAAAAAAGGACAAAAATATGTATATCTGTTTACTCACACAATTAATAAAATCCACAAAATAGGGTATAAAAACCCATGGATTCTCAATAGAAGATTAGTACCAACTGATGTCGAGACATATTCGTTTGCATTTCCTAGGGAAAAAGGCAGTGCGACAGTCTAACTAATAGCTGCAATTCTTAGGAGTTGCGCCGCAGTTAAACAAAAGTTGCAACAAGCATAATAAATTGGTTTCGGCCAGTTTATACTGCACATTTGGTCCTTTGAGCAATAACAACTGCTCACGAAGGCTGCCAAACCGATGTAATACTCGTAAAACGGTATCCACGGTCAAGTCCGAAGCCAGCACCCTCTAGGTGCTCCACGGCAAAGCTAGGGAATAATTAATTCAATAATAATACCCAGACAACGGCGTTGGACAGGCAGACGACGTGAGAGCAAATAAAATAAAAACCAGCGACGAAGCGATCGACAGCAGCGTTGGAGCGCCGTAAACAGCGGCGTTGGACGACTAGTAAATCGACGTGGGATCTACAAGGAGTGGACTAGCGACGTGGAAGACAGACTGGGAAGCTAAAAACAGAGAGCGCCAGCGGAGGCTAAAGAAGCGTCGTACAGCGGCTTAAACAAAAAAAAAGTCAACGACGAAGCGATCGACAGCGGCGTTGGACGACTGGGAAATTGACGTGGGATCTACAAGGGAAGTGGACTAGCGGGGTTGCACATCGTAAGAACCAGACTAGGAAGCTAAAAACAGGAAGCGTCAGCGGAGGCTACAAGAGCGTCGTACCGCGGCTTAAAAAAAAAAAATAATACATTTTTGTCGTAACTAATGCTGCGAAATGATGCTAACAAGGGAGCAACTACATGCCCTGAACAACATTTACCTACAGCTGAGAAAGTGGGATGAGGAGATAGGTCTTTTGGATGGTCAGAATATGCAACTGATGACCGAAGTACAAAGTCAATGGGAACTTTTCAAAGAACAACATCAGGAGATGTTAAAGTATGAATCTTCATTTGCAGGAGATTACTTTGAAAAAGAAGGTTATGAGAAAACGCAGAATCTGAAAAACAAAATAATGTCGGAATTAAACAAAAAGGCAGCTGAGCATATGATGAACGCATCAATTCAACAAAACATTGAAGTGCGTGAAAAGAGAATGCTGAAATTTAAAATAACTGCAGCAGATCTAATAAAATCATTAAGAAACACGGGGGAACATCGACGAAATCAAAGAAGATTTCTATCAACTGACTGAAACTTACAAGGATCTAGAAAAGAATAGTTTGGAGACTCCGTCAATTCAATCAAAATATGAAGAACTTAAAGCGATGAAAGAGAGAGGATGAGATGGCTGGTGGAAAACAAGCCAACGGAACAATATATACATCTCAAACAAATAGAGATACCACCGTTTTTTGGCAACATCTCCACATGGTCAAATTTCTTCGACATGTTTAAGGAAATAGTAGCAAGCAACAACAGTATCTCAAAAAGAGAAAAACTAATGCGCTTAAAAGAGTCAATAAAAGGTGAAGCATCTCATCTAATAAAACATCTAGTAATTAACGAGGAAAATTATGGAATGGCATTGAACATCCTAAAGAATAGATATAAAAATCGAAGAGAGCTATTTATGAAGCATTTTAATTAAATTCTGGAACTACCAACAATGACTAGCGAATCGGAGAAAAACGTTCAACAAATGCTAGACACCATACGAAAAAGTATACATGCTATTCGCGGAATGGGAATTAATCTAAATGACACCGATGTATTCATGGCGATAATAATACTGAAAACATTTGATCGTCAAAGATTGCAACAATACGAACATACATCCACTAGGACGAAAGATGTACAAATTCTAAACATACTCTTCATGGAAAAGCACCCACAAGCAATTAAAGCTATGAAACCAAAGTCATATAAAGAAAATCCAAGAATTTTGAGCACTACGATCTACAACGAGTGCTTGCATTACCAGCCCACAGGATATCTGATTGCAGGAAATTTGGCAATCTAACAATGCATGAGAGATGGGAATTTAAACGATCGGAAAACATATGCTTTAGATGTTTAAATCAAAATTTATACTATGCAAATTCTGCAATGAAAGATGCATAAAATGTAAAAACAAACATCATGAAACAGAAAACATCGTTGACAACAGGAACAGCTCAAACCACCCTTCTAGCAACCGCCCAAGTTGAAGTGCAAGCACTAACAGAAAAATGGATCATATGTCGAGCACTTGTGGATCAGGGATCACAGATAACAGTGATATCCGAAGAAGCCGCGCAAAGGTAAGGGTCACCAAAAAAAAGTGACAGTAATTTATGGACTTGGCGATAATCCAAAAGTATAATGGAGCTAAGGATGCGGCCCCGATTTACAAGTAGCGATAAATTCCAAACTGAAGCAGTCGTACTTGAAAGGATTGTGAGTCCGCAGCCAGCAAACTCATTTAGTTACAACAAAAAAATTTGGAAAAATAAAGTACTGGCAGATCCGACATTTAATGAAAAATGCAGAGTAGACATACTAAACGGAGGAAATCTGCTCATTAAAATTATGAAAAAAGAAATAAAACAGGAAGAAAACGTGCTTGGACAGTGTACTAAGTTAGGATGGATCTTATCGGGAGTAGTCGACATACCAATGGCAACAAAATTGATAAACAACTCATATGAATTAAATAAAATTAAGAAATTAGTAAAATGACAAAAATTAGGAAACATAAAATTAAGAACTATAAATTTCCACAATGTAAGTGGGCATACATCGCTTACGCTAATTATTATTGAAATATTCGCGATAGGCATATTATATGTAATAAGAAAATGTAAAACAGACAAGAAAAAAAATGAATATCGAAATCCACCAATAGAAAAATAAACTATGTCATATGTTTGCAAAATGGTTAGAAACTAAACATACAACCCTCGCAACCCTCAAGAAGTACACCCAAAAACCAAGTCATAAATATAAACATGCATCCGATCCTCGCTAGCCCAGACCACTTGAAAACGGTCTAGGTAAAAAGGGACAAAGCACATGTGGGTGCTCGGGTTGCAAGAGGGGTAAAAATTCACATATTCGTTTGAATTTCCTAGGGAAATTTCTAATTATAGAGGTATTGCAAAGTTGTCTGCTATCCCAAAATTATTTGAGAAAATTATTACAGAAACTTTGCATCATTTCTGTAAATCTATAATTTCTTCATCCCAACATGGATTTATAAAGAGTCGGTCTACTACGACCAATTTACTAGAGTTTTCATATATTATAAATGTTGCATTCCAAAAGAAAATGCAAACTGATGTCATTTACATTGATTTCAGTAAAGCATTTGACTCTGTAAACCATGACTCTGTAAACCATGATCTTTTGATTTATAAACTTAATTGCATTGTCTTTCCTATCTCTTTTCTGTCTTGGATTTCTTCTTATTTAAAAAATAGAACCCAAAAAGTACTACTTAGATCTACAATTTCTAAACCTGTTTTCGTAACTTCTGGTGTACCCCAAGGAAGTCACCTTGGTCCTTTATTCTTCACACTTTTTATTAATGATCATCCATCTATTTTATTACACTCTCGTTTACTCATGTATGCAGATGATGTAAAACTTATTCTATCATTTAATAACCCTCTCCAAACTAGACTACTTCAACGTGACTTAAACTCTATGCAACTTTGGTGTTTGGCTAATCATCTTCCTTAATTGTTGTAAATGCATGTTTATGACATTCAGTCGATCCAAGCCCTATCTTGGTAACTATTCTATTGATAACTTTCCCTTAAAACGTATTACTTCTGTTAAGGACTTAGGTGTCACTTTTGATTCTAAACTTAACTTTAACTTGCATATTCCTCAATTGTTAATGTTGCCAAGGGTGTACTTGGATTCATCAAGCGTTGGTCGAAGGAATTTAATGATCCTTTCACCACAAAACTGCTCTATGTGTCGCTCGTACGCCCTATTCTGGAATACTGCTCATGTATATGGTCTCCTCAATACAAAAATAGTGAGATCCGTATTGAGTCAGTCCAGAAGCAATTTCTATTATTTGCCCTACGTAGTTCAAATTGGGATCCTTATCTTTGTCTGCCATCTTATCCCAGTAGACTCTTACTTTTAAATCTTCCGTCATTAGCTAACCGTAGAATAACTCTTGGTGTGGTTTTTATACATAAGTTGATTAGTGGCGGCATATATTCTCCCTTTCTTTTAAGTCGTCTTAATTTCTCTGTCCCTTGTAGACCTACTAGAAATTTTATTCCCTTATCTCTTCCTACATGCACTACTGATTACGCTTTACACAATCCTTTTCGTGTACTATGCACACAGTACAATTCTGTTTTTCATGTTTTCTCCTCGGGACTCTCTCTTCCCTCCATTAAGCTTGCTCTTTTAAATCACCTACGGGTAATCTCTGGCCATTCCCAGCTGTGAGCAGGGGCGCAGCTTGCCAGTGTGGCAAATAATCTTCCCCCGTCGGGTCGGAGATTGCCCATTCTATGTCACCCTTTATTTCCTATTTTCTACTCTATAACTATTTTATTCTTCCCCATCCCTTCCCGTTCCTAGATCATTTTCTCCTTAATGTAATCTCTAACCAACCTCTCTGTGAGCTGGGGCACAGTTTGCCAGACTGGCTAATAAAACTTCCCCCACCGGGTTGGAGATTTCATTTCATTTCATTCCTACTGTCTTTCTTTATTCTTCTTCTTTAGTTTTAAATTATCCTTAAATTCTATAAGCTTTTTCTTCATAACTAACTCTTCACTATCTTGATATAGGCTCTAATAACGCCACCGGCAATTCTTTGCTGTGAATAGGGGCATAGAGCCAGACTGGCAAATAAACTTCCCCCAACGTGCTGGTGTCGTTATTAGATTTCAATTGTAATTTCGCGTAGGCTTTTAAAATGTTTTCCTTATATCTATGTAATTTTTATATTTTTTGATTCGAGGCAGCACTGTTTTGCCTTCGTAAGTAAAATAAAATAAAAAATAAAATAAATAAAAAAGGCAGTGCGACAGTCTAACTAATAGCTGCAATTCTTAGGAGTTGCGCCGCAGTTAAACAAAAGTTGCAAGAAGCATAATAAATTGGTTTCGGCCAGTTTATATTGCACATTTGGTCCTTCGAGCACTAACAACTGCTCACGAAGGCTGCCAAACCGATGTAATACTCGTAAAACGGTATCCACGGTCAAGTCCGAAGCCAGCACCCTCTAGGTGCTCCACGGCAAAGCTAGGGAATAATTAATTCAATAATAATACCCAGACAGCGGCGTTGGACAGGCAGACGACATGAGAGAAAATAAAATAAAAACCAGCGACGAAGCGATCGACAGCAGCGTTGGAGCGCCGTAAACAGCGGCGTTGGACGACTGGTAAATCGACGTTGGATCTACAAGGAGTGCACTAGCGACGTGGAAGACAGACTAGGAAGCTAAAAACAGGGAGCGTCAAAGGAGGCTAAAGAAGCGTCGTACCGCGGCTTAAACAAAAAAAAGTCAACGACGAAGCGATCGATAGCAGCGTTGGACGACTGGAAAATCGACGTGGGATCTACAAGCAGTGGACTAGCGACGTGGAAGACAGACTAGGATGCTAAAAACAGAGAGCGCCAGCGGAGGCTACAGAACCGTCGTACCGCGGCTTAAAAAAAAAAAAAAAACAAAAAAAAAATTTTAAATGTAAAAACAAACATCATGAACTATTACATCATGAAACAGAAAACATCATTGATAACAGGAACAGCTCAAACCACCCTTCTAGCAACCGCCCAAGTTGAAGTGCAAACACTAACAGGAGAATGGATCATATGTCGAGCACTTGTGGATCAGGGATCACAGATAACAGTGATATCCGAAGAAGCCGCGCAAAGGTAAGGGTCACCAAAAAAGTGACAGTAATTTATGGACTTGGCGATAATCCAAAAGTGTAATGGAGCTAAGGATGCGGCCCCGATTTACAAGTAGCGATAAATTCCAAACTGAAGCAGTCGTACTTGAAAGGATTGTGAGTCCACAGCCAGCCAACTCATTTAGTTACAACAAAAAAATTTGGAAAAATAAAGTACTGGCAGATCCGGCATTTAATGAAAAATGCAGAGTAGACATACTAAACGGAGGAAATCTGCTCATTAAAATTATGAAAAAAGAAATAAAACAGGAAGAAAACGTGCTTGGACAGTGTACTAAGTTAGGATGGATCTTATCGGGAGTAGTTGATATACCAATGGCAACAAAATTGATAAACAACTCATATGAATTAAATAAAATTAAGAAATTAGTAAAATAACAAAAATTAGGAAACATAAAATTAAGAACTATAAATTTCCACAATGTAAGTGGGTATACATCGCTTACGCTAATTATTATTGAAATATTCGCGATAGGCATATTATATGTAATAAGAAAATGCAAAACAGACAAGAAAAAAAACTAATATCGAAATCCACCAATAGAAAAATAAACTATGTCATATGGCCCCCCGCAAGATGTTTAGAAACTAAACATACAACCCTCGCAACCCTCAAGAAGTACACCCAAAAACCAAGTCAAAACAAGTAAGAACGTTGCAGTCGGACGCACCCGACTGCAGAATACTATGTTCCCAGTCCTATATAATTTGGTTATTTGTGTGTTCAGAAAGAGACGCGAAAAAAAACTGCACAGGTGTGAGAGATATAGATTTTGCTCCTTTGTGGGGGAGGGGGTTGGGGGGTCCAAAAATGTTTGATGCAGATTTGTCCAGGGGTCAACATTAGTATGTATGCCAAATTTGGTGACTCTACCTGTACAGGTGTGGGAGATATAGATTTTTCTCATTTGCCGGGGAGGGGTGGGGGTGTCAAAATTTTTTGATGCAGATTTGTCCAGAATGTTAACATTAGTCTGTGTGCCAAATTTGGTGACTCTACCTGTAAAGGTGTGAGAGATATAAATTTTTCTCTTTTGCGGGAGAGGGGGTGGGGGGGTCAAAAATTTTTTTATGCAGATTTATCCAGGTGGTCAACATTATTCTGTATGCCAAATTAGGTAAGTCTATCTTTGAAACTGTAGGATATATAGCCCTTGAAAAACGTGTTTTGGGGATATCATATGCCGATTTGTGGGGGTGGGGGTGGGGGGGTCAAAATTTTTTTGATGCAGATCTGTCGGGAATCTCAACATTAGTCTGTATGCCAATTTTGGTGACTATATCTTTAAAATTGGGGAAGATACAGGTTTTCCCCAAATTGTGGGGGAGGGGGTGGGGGTGATGGGTCGATCTCGACACTTCATAAATTGACGGTATACACCAACATGTGTACCAAGTTTGGTTGCTCTAGCTCAAAGATAAAGGCAAAAAAAATTGCGTTCATACGGACAGACGGACAGACGGACAGACGGACATTTCGCAAACCCAATATACTATTTTCCCTTCGGGAACATAGTATAAATATACACATGCATCAGATCCTCGCTAGCCCAGACCACTTGAAAACGGTCTAGGTAAAAAGCGACAATGCACATGTGGGTGCTCGGGTTGCAAGAGGGGTAAAAAAGGCGACCAATTAAAACTAAGAATCCACATGTACTATTTAGTAAGTGAGTACAAAAATATGTATATCTGTTTACTCACACAATTAATAAAATCCACAAAATAGGGTATAAAAACCCATGGATTCTCAATAAAAGATTAGTACCAACTGAAGTCGCGAAATATTCGTTTGCATTTCCAAGGGAAAAAGGCAGTGCGACAGTCTAACTAATAGCTGCAATTCTGAGGAGTTGCGCCGCAGTTAAACAAAAGTTGCAACAAGCATTATAAATTGGTTTCGGCCAATTTATATTGTACAATATGAATCTCCACTAAATGAAAACGAAGAAAAAACATACTCGAAAATTTTGTAGGAACCAAGAACAAAACAATTTTTTGTACCGACGACCAGGATGACGCTTTAATACAAAGAACATACATGACATTTTTAAATCCGAGAGTAAGAGGAAAATTATTAATATCTATAGAAATGAAAGAAAATATAAAAAATTATACAGAATTTAAAGAAATGATATTAAAATTACATGAAGAACAAGAAAGAACGGCTATTTTGGGGTAAGCTATATACCCTAGCAGCTATGTTTTTTATACAAAACTTAATTATTGTCTGCAAGAAACAGGAGCAGGAAAGGCAAGAATGTGAGAGTGTGGAAATTTGCAGAGACAGGAATGACGCCCGAAACTTCTACCAGAGGGTTAAGCGTCTGACTCAAGGTTTTAAGAATGGAACATTTGCCTGCAAAGATGATGACGGGAATCTGGTCACGGATGCAGAGATTGTGCAGAGGTTATGGAGGGAACACTTTTTAAAGCTGTTGACTGATGGCGATGTGCCAATTGACAGCATCGAAGAAGAGCATCCGCGAACCCCAATCGACGATGATGTGGAAATACCGTCTCCAAGCCATATGGAAGTTAAGGTTGCTATTCAGCGACTGAAGAACAATAAAGCCCCTGGTATTGATGGCCTGCATGCTGAATTGTTCAAAGCTGGCTGCGATGAGCTGATAAGATGCATGCATCAACTCATCTGCGAGAAAGCATGCCCGAAGATTGGAATCTCAGCACAATCTGCCCTATTTTAAAGAAGGGTGATGCCACTCTACGCTCCAACTATCGTGGTATTAGCCTTCTCCCCATTGCCTACAAGGTTCTTTCGAGCGTACTATGTGAAAAAATGAAACCATATGCCGAGGCACTGATTGGACCTTATCAGTGCGGTTTCAGACCTGGCAAGTCCACCATAGACCAGATTTTCACACTGCGCCAAATCCTGGAAAAGACTTACGAAAATCAGATCGATACATACCATCTTTTTGTCGACTACAAGGCTGCATTCGATAGCCCATCGCGAGATCGCCTATATGATACCATGTCTGGTTTTGGTATTCCTGCAAAGCTAATTCGGCTTTGCAGAATGACGTTGAGCAATACCATCAGCTCCGTTAAGGTAGGAAAGACCTCTCCGAAACCTTCAATACCAAGCAAGGCTTTAGACAAGGCGACTAGCTCTCTTGTGTGCTCTTTAATCTCCTGATGGAGAGCATTATAAGGAAAGCCGGTGTTCATCGGACGGGCACCATACTGACGAACAGATGTGTCCAGCTCCTTGGATACGCTGATGATATTGATATTATTGGTCGATGTCACTGGTGCTTTTAGAGCAATCGAAGGGGAATCGGCTAAAGTATGTCTAGAGGTAAATATGAGCAAGACGAAGTTCATGGTGTACTCAAGCAGAGAATCGCGACGACTTGATCCTCAGCTCAATGCAGGAAGCTATACCTTCGAGTCTGTCAAGAAGTTCACATACCTTGGCTCTGCTCTTACCGGGAATAATAATGTTAGTCTTGAGATTAAGCGAAGAATAACTCATGCCAACAGGTGATACTTTGGGCTCAGTAGGCAATTGAATAGTAGAGCTCTCTCTCGACTGACAAAAATAACGCTCTACAAGACGCTCATCCTTCCAGTGCCCTTATATGGCGCTGAGGCCTGGACAGTAACACAATCAGATGCAGCTGCTCTTGGAGTGTTTGAGAGCAAAATACTTCGCAAAATCTTTGGCCCAATTAACGTTGACGATACATATCGTATTCGATGGAATGAAGAACTGTATCAGTTGTACGACGACATTGACGTGGTCAGACGAATGAACATTACGCGATTTCGCTGGCTAGGTCATGTTACACGTATGGATGAAGAAACTCCAGCTCGAAAAGTTCTTGATGCGGTAGTTGGTGGACAACGGAGGAGAGGAAGACCCCGGACCCGATGGCAGGATCAGGTGACTGTTGACCTCGCAGCACTTGGTGTTACTAATTGGAGAAGACGCGCGCAAAGCAGAGACGCGTGGAGGCATTTGTTGCATCAGGCAGAGACCCGATAGGGTTGTTATTGCCAAATAATAATAATAATAATTATTGTCTGATTGGGAGCCATGTGTTCCTATTTTGATCAAATTATAGGAAACAATTTTAAGTATTATAAAACTCTCACTTAGTTTGGGTGAAATATTTGTATAAACAAAAAGTTTGATATAGTGATATAGTGGTCTGATTTTGACCAAATTTGGCCAGATTGTATAAACTCTCTAGAGTCGGCTTGGGAAAGTTTGGTAAGGATACATTAATAAACAAAAAAGTTTTTCATACAAAAACATATTTATCGATCGATCATTCCTATGGCACCTATATGTTATAGTGGTCCGATCCGGCCGGTTCCGTCATATGTACTGCCTGCAGCAATAAGAAGGGTCTGAGTCAATTTTCATTACGATAGATTTAAAACTGAGAGACTAGTTCGCATAGAAACAGACGGACACGCGGATATCCCTATATCGACTCGGCTATTCATGCTGATTCAGAATATATATACTTTGTTGGGTCGCAAATGTCTCGTTCGGTCCATTACAAATTTCGAGACAAAATTATAATACCCTGCTAGCGTATAAAAATTACATCAAGGAATCGAAAAAGTTGCAAGCGAATTTAAAGCCCCAGAATTTTACTACCCCGGTTTTCAAAACTTAATACAAAATATAATCAATAAATGCGAAATTTGCAAACTAGCCAAATCAGAGCATATATCTATAAATTTACCTTTAGAAATAACACCTAAATTAAATCAAATCAGAGAAAATATATGATAGATTTCTACTTGAACAGAAAAACGTATCTAACTTGTATTGATGTACATATATTCAAAATTTGCCATGGCCGTAGAAACAGAATCAAGAACATGGTTTGATGTAAATATTTCACACAATGGGCAAGCCAAAGTTACTAAAATCAGATAGAGATACAGGTATGAATATTATAAGCCTATGTGACTGGGTGAAGAGCGAAAAGGTGGTCATCGAATATAGCACAAATAAAACGGGAGTATCTGATATTGATAGATTCCACAAGAAAATTAATGACAAAATGAGAATTATATTAACAACTAACAATATAGAACAAGTAGGGATCGAAATGCAGGAAATATTATTTACTTACAATCATAAAATAATACATGGCATCACTGGTAGAAAACCCGTTGAAATATTTTTATACAACAAAGAGCCAATTAAAAACATACAGGAAAATAAAAAAAGATAAGATTGAAAAAATTTATAAGAATAGAAAGGAACATGAGACTAACCCTCAAATATAAAAAAAATTTACAAAAAACAAAAATAAACATAGAATCCATTCCGAAAAAATACTAATGTTTGACAAGTAGACAGTAAACGGTATGAAATACAAAACGGGGGCACAAAGCACTATATTATAAGACAGCATTTCAAAAGAAAAACAAAATAAATAAATCAAAATATTCCAGGGAGCCAGATGACAACGATTGTGTTAATAATACAGTCAATCGGCACCCAGAAAATAAAAACAGCGGAAATAAAAATTAACGATTAATTTTTACAACTAGAAGTAGATAATATAAAAATACCTTACAATTTTTCGCATCATTATATTCGTATAAATAGGACCTATATTTTAAAAACTTACAATAATATAATTAAAACTATAAGCAAAGCATCAATTACAGATTAATATTCGGAATTACATAAATTAGATTTGCTAGTAAAAGTAATTTCCAACACGGGCAGACAAAAAAGGGGTTTAATGAATTTTATGGGAAAGACATTCAAATACTTGTATGGAACCTTAGATGCTGACGATTTAGAAGATCTAAATGAGAAAATAAATGATATTAGAAACAAGTAAGAATTCTATAGTCGAGTATACCCGACTACGAAACTCTCTGTACCCAGGTCAAAAATTTACAATCGCATCTTCGTACACATACACAAAAGACGCACACACATGAGCGACAGCTCAAGCGCAGCGGAAGCGAGGCATTTTAAGTTGTGGCTGTGCTTCTTCTTCCCCCCGCGCTGAAGCACTGAATCTTCTGAATAACTGCTGTGTTTATTATCCGATCGACATTTGAAATTTGGGCAATAGATTTAGAGTGGCCAAACTACTATACATGCCAAATCCCAAATCTATATCTTAACATGTAAGAACGTTGCAGTCGGACGCACCCGACTGCAGAATACTATGTTCCCAGTCCTATATAATTTGGTTATTTGTGTGTTCAGAAAGAGACGCGAAAAGAACTGCACAGGTGTGAGAGATATAGATTTTGTTACTTTGTGGGGAGGGGTGGAGGGTCCAAAAATATTTGATGCAGATTTGTCCAGAAGGTTAACATTAGTCTGTGTGCCAAATTTGGTGACTCTACCTGTAAAGGTGTGAGAGATATAAATTTGTCTCCATTGTGGAGGAGGGGGTGGGGGGTCAAAAATTTTTGAATGCAGATTTCTCCAGGTGGTCTTTGAAACTGTAGGAGATATACTCCTTGAAAAACGTGTTTTGGGGATATCATATGCCGATTTGTGGGGGTGTGGGTAGGGGGGTCAACATTTTTTTGATGCAGATCTGTCGTGAATCTCAATATTAGTCTGTATGCTAAATTTGGTGACTATAGCTTTAAAAATGTGGAAGATACAGGTTTTCCCCAAATTGCGTGGGAGGGGGTGGGGGTGGGTAGTCGAGATCGACACTTCATAAATTGACGATATACACCAACATGTGTACCAAGTTTGGTTGCTCTAGTTCAAAGATAAAAGCAAAAAAATTGCGTTCATACGGACAGACGGACAGACGGACATTTCGCAAACCCAATATACTATTTTCCCTTCGGGAATAATATAAAAATTGTTACTGTAAAACGGTTTTTATCGAATAGCGGAAACGGGGGGAGATATCTCAAATCTAAAATTGACCTGCTGCCGCTATACACAAGCCTACATTCAAAATTTTGTGTCTCTAGCTCTTCTAGTCGCTGAGATCCTTGCGTTCATACATACGGACAGACAGACGGACAAGGCCAAATCGAAATCTCTTTTGATACTGATCAAGAATATATATACTTTATTGGGTCGGAGATGTCTCCTTCTGCCTGTTACATACTTTTGCACAAATCCAATACCCCCTTTTCACCCATTTTATGGGTACAGGGAGTAAAAATATGATAGGTAATGACTAATTTAATAAAGTAAGTAATTGACCAAATTAATCTTGCACTTAAAAATATTTATAAAACCAACAGTAATTTATACGCAGCAAACCTATCCCGCCAACAAATATAGAGATTGCTAGAATGTATTGACGATTTACAAATGAGCATGCAATTGGCTAAGCACGGTTTGTTCGATCGAAAATTTCTGAACCATGAAACGGTAATACAATTAAAACAGGATCAACTTCTACATATCGAAACGTCTGTATGGTCATCATCAGACAATAATTTATACATAATTTTACAAATCTCATTTGAATATATTATATATTGAAGCCCCAGTGAATACAGTGGTACCATACCCAATAAAAATGAAAATGTAATTGTACACACTTCTACAACACATTATGTAACAGCAATGAAAATGTAATAGACTTTAAAACCAAAACATATGTAAAGGACAAATGTATCCAATCGATTATAAAACAAGTAAGAATGATACAGTCGACTATAGCCGACTACAAAACTACCTCTACTCAGGTCAAATATTTTCTATTGCATCTTCGTACACTCACACATATACAAAGACGCACGCACAAAAGCGACAGCGAAAGCGTAAGCGAGGCATTTTTGTGCTTATTCTATATTATTATACGGCCAAATCGAAATCTCTTTTGATACTGATCATGAATATATATACTTTATATGATCGGAGATGTCTCCTTCTGCCTGTTACTTACATTTGCACAGATTTAGTACCCCCTTTTTACCCATTTCATGGGTACAGGGAGTAAAAAAAATTAATATATTATGTAAGTTAAAACAAGGCAAACACCCTCAATTCAATATATTTATCCTAATATTTTACGTATTTATAAGATAATTCAAACACAAATATTCTCCAATTGCATAAACTCACCATTTTCAGTTACACGTAACCAAATAATTCAAGTTAACCAATGTGGCATACAAATAAATAACGTTACAATTACAGTAGAAGGAATACATCCATAGAAGATAGAAATATTGTTAATCAAAACCACTACTTCTAATCATTTAAATGAAATAACCCACATGAGTAAAGACACTATATTTTATTTTACACTTCCGAATTCGAGGACGTACTTCGGCCGAAGAAAAGGGGAGTAACATAGTTATAGAACTTGATACCCTCACTAGAAATAAGAATAATCAAACAGAACTAACAGAGCCAGCAGACTCTGCCGCTTCTCAACATAAAATTCAAATGCAAACGGTAAACAAATAATTGCATCGACAGCATAATTCCTTTCCCACGATAAGGGCGCAGCGCGACAGAAGTCACGTAGGCACCAAATAATAACATAAGCAATAGCCACCAAAACTGCAAAGAATGGAAGATGTGGCTATTGCAGCACAACAATAATTTGTAGAGTTTACTCTTAAGTTTGTAACGAAACGATACTGTAACATACAACGAAGAGTTTTAAATGAGTGGAGCTGGTGGGAGAGTAGACATTGAATGCGGAGCACGCGCTAGTTTTCTCTCGTCGGCGTGGGGGGGTTCGGGATAGAGTACCGCGATGCTACATGCTCGGTTGCATATTATTAATTAATAAAAATTTCGGGCTATTTTGGGGAAGAAAAGTTGCCTCTCAGTCAGAGCAACCCGGGAAGACAAGACCAAAAAAAATGAAAAGAATAGGAGAAAGTAGAAATCTGCAATATTTATGAACGCCTAGTGTGCGATAGCTACCCTGTGATGTCATCTGGGAGCCGTGTATCCCCACCCTACCATGATCGTCCAAGAGCAGAACATTTTTGGACGATCCCTTAAACACACTATTAATCGCTCATATTAACTCACGTCTGCTTTTCATAATCCCTGGAATTAATAACAATTAGTTAGACTTCATGATAATGTTTTATTTAAACTATAGCTATTTTTCATTGGACCAATGGCCTATCTTCATCCTGTTCGCCAAGGTAGATAACCATAGAAATAAGAATTTATTTAAATTTAACATAAGAGCAGAAATTATAACCGAATATTTATGTTTTTACTCCTGTACCCATAAAATGGGTAAAAAGGGGGTATTGGATTGTGCAAAAGTATGTAACAGGCAGAAGGAGACATCTCCGACCCTATAAAGTATATATATTCTTGATCAGTATCAAAAGAGATTTCGATTTGGCCATGTCCGTCTGTCTGTCCGTCTGTCCGTCTGTCTGTCTGTCCGGATGAACGCGTCGATCTCAGCAACTATAATAGCTTGAGACACCAAATTTGGAATGTAGGTTCCTGTATAGCATACGCAGATCAAGTTTGTTTCATATTTCAGATATCTCCCCGTTCCCCCGCAAATCGATTAAAACCGTTTTACAGTAACAATTTTCAAGATATAGCTTTAAGATTTGGCATGTACAATACTTTAGTCTCTCTCAATCTACTGTCCAAATTTCAAGTCGATCGGATAATAAACACGGAAGTTATTCACGAAAGAAGATTCAGTAATGCAGCGAGAGGGGGAAGAAGAAGCACAGCCACTTTTGCCGCCTGTGTGCGTGCGTCTTTGTGTATGTGTGTGTGTATGGGTAAGTGGACTTAGATGTGATTGGATGTTTTAGACCTGGGTACAGGGAGTTTCGTAGTCGGGTATACTCGACTATAGCATTCTTACTTGTTTTTTTCTTGTTTGTGATCGAATTTTAATTATAGGATTATGACTACTTAATTAGAATAGTAACCTATCACCTAAACTATAGTTAAACGATATTTTTTTTTCATACTAATCGAAAACAAATTATTAATTCATTACAAAAGCGAAACGAAAAGTTGCTGAAAAATAAGGATTATTTAAATAATAATGTATAAGCTAAATATAAATTTAATAAAAAATACTATTCATATATGTATGTATTCATGTTTATAAGTTCAATATAATAGAAAAAGGTATGAACTAACTATTTATTAAGATGTTAACCATTTTTACTCCCTGTACCCATAAAATGGGTAAAAAGGGTATTCGATAAAAACCGTTTTGGAGTAACAATTTTCAAGATATAGATTTAGGATTTGGCATGTACAATACTTTAGTCACTCCTAATCTACTGTCCAAATTTCAGTCGATCGGATAACAAACACGGAAGCTATTCCACAAACAAGATTCAGTGCTGTAGCGCGGAGGGAAGATAATACCCATAAAATGGGTAATAAGGGGGTATTACATCTGTGCAATTGTATGTAACAGGCAGAAGGAGACATCTCCGACCCTATAAAGTATATATATTCTTGATCAGTATCAAAAGAGATTTCGATTTGGCCATGTCCGTCTGTCTGTCCGTCTGTCCGTCTGTATGAACGCGTCGATCTCAGAAATTACAAGAGCTAGAGACACCAAATTTGAAATGTAGGTTCCTGTATACCATACGCAGATCAAGTTTGTTTCATATTTCAGATATCTCCCCCGTTCCCCCGCAAATCGATAAAAACCGTTTTACAGTAACAATTTTTAAGATATAGCTTTAGATTCGGCATGTACTATACTCTCTTGTCTCTCTTAATCTACTGTCCAAATTTCAAGTCGATCGGATAATAAACACGGAAGTTATTCACGAAAGAAGATTCAGTGATGCAGCGAGAGGGGGAAGAAGAAGCACAGCCATCAATTAAAATGCCTCGCTGGCGCTGTCGTTTTTGCCGCCTGTGTGTGTGCGTCTTTGTGTATGTGTGTGTGTATGTGTAAGTGGACGTAGATGTGATTGGATGTTTTAGACCTGGGTACAGGGAGTTTCGTAGTCGGGTATACTCGACTATAGCATTCTTACTTGTTTTTTTTTTGCTTTCTTACGTTTCACTCATTTAGGTACATCACTTATTGTTATGCCTGCAACTTTTCGCTTTTCTCATGCATGAATAACAAAAAAAACTAAACCAAAATATTAACAACCAAAAAAATTTGAAGCACATGGACATCTCCTTGGGCCGATCGGGGGTGGCAACATCTCAACTTTCCGAGTAGCGCTTAGTGCATATTACACAAGAAAAACACTATTTCTATATCACCATGTGTTATGGCACATGGGCTTTACACATTTTCGGCACTTTTTCTCGCACTTTCCGCTTTGCGTCAGACACCTGGCTCGCTTCGCCCTTTTTATACTATGTTTCCGAAGGGAAAATAGTATATTGGGTTTGCGAAATGTCCGTCTGTCCGCCTGTCCGTATGAACGCAATTTTTTTGCCTTTATCTTTGAGCTAGAGCAACCAAACTTGGTACACATGTTGGTGTATATCATCAATTTATGAAGTGTCGAGATCTAATGCATCTTCTCTTTGTCGCCTCTGGGTTTTAAGAGCACTTGACTCCTATAAAAGCGAAGCTTTCGGGGCTAATGGATTAATGTTCGAAAGAACAATTAATGGCTGGTACGAGCGATAAATATTCGTAAATAGTTACCCTTGATTGAATTGGCACCTCGAGAAATATTTCGGCAGGATACCTCTTTCTTTTATGCTACACAGACAACCATGAATTGGGGAAATGAGGCTGTTGTGGACCAATTACAATTTTAATTGAATTTTTTTTTTCTTTTCACGAATTGAAAAAAACTTACGCTGGTTCTGTTGCCACTAGGTAGGTTTGTTGGTCTATTGTAGAGGGAGGAAGGTTTTTTTTTAAATTAAATTGTTGTACTTTATATTGGTCAAAATAAATTACAAAATCGTGCAGTTCAATTAAACACGTTGATAGTTTTTTTCAGAGAGTTGTATTTAAGACATCCGCACTCGTCGACGATCGCTTAGAAAAAGAACGAGTCTGGATTGCGGAAATAGCATCTAACCAGGCAACAGACCAAGAGGATGCATTCTTCCAGCAGGAATGCATTTTTCTAATAGGAATGCATTTCTAATTTTATCGAATATTTCCCATACGAGTCCAATAAACAACACAACTAAAACTAACAGAAATCTGCTACTAAATGTTAACCGACTTGTTAATGTCTAGTAGTGCATACTTTCAAGGCCATTCATGCAAATGGTTATTACGTGAAAATTTCATTGCCTACGTTTTTGGCGTTTTGAATTAAATACGATGGAACAAGCGCCACTACAATACAGATCAAACAAAACCAAGTAAGAATGCTATAGTCGAGTATACCCGACTACAAAACTCCCTGTACCCAGGTCAAAAATTTCAGATCGCATCTACGTACACTTACACATACACACACACATACACAAGGACGAACACACACGAGCCACAGCGCAAGCGATGCATTTTAAATGTTGGCACTGAATCTTCTCTCGTGAATAACTTCCGTGTTTATTATCCGATCGACTTGAAATTTGGACAGTAGAATAAGAGTGACAAAAGTATTGTACATGTAAAATCTTAAAGCTATATCTTGAAAATTGTTACTGATTTGCGGGGGAACAGGGGGAAATATCTTTAATATGAAACAAACTTGATCTGCGTATGGTATACAGGATCCCACATTCCAAATTTGGTGTCTCTAGCTCTTATAATTGCTGAGATTTGGTGACTATATCTTTAAAATTGGGGAAGATACAGGTTTTCCCCAAATTGTGGGGGAGGGGGTGGGGGTGATGGGTCGATCTCGACACTTCATAAATTGACGGTATACACCAACATGTGTACCAAGTTTGGTTGCTCTAGCTCAAAGATAAAGGCAAAAAAATTGCGTTCATACGGACAGACGGACAGACGGACATTTCGCAAACCCAATATACTATTTTCCCTTCGGGAACATAGTATAAATATACACATGCATCAGATCCTCGCTAGCCCAGACCACTTGAAAACGGTCTAGGTAAAAAGCGACAATGCACATGTGGGTGCTCGGGTTGCAAGAGGGGTAAAAAAGGCGACCAATTAAAACTAAGAATCCACATGTACTATTTAGTAAGTGAGTACAAAAATATGTATATCTGTTTACTCACACAATTAATAAAATCCACAAAATAGGGTATAAAAACCCATGGATTCTCAATAAAAGATTAGTACCAACTGAAGTCGCGAAATATTCGTTTGCATTTCCAAGGGAAAAAGGCAGTGCGACAGTCTAACTAATAGCTGCAATTCTGAGGAGTTGCGCCGCAGTTAAACAAAAGTTGCAATAAGCATTATAAATTGGTTTCGGCCAATTTATATTGTACAATATGAATCTCCACTAAATGAAAACGAAGAAAAAAACATACTCGAAAATTTTGTAGGAACCAAGAACAAAACAATTTTTTGTACCGACGACCAGGATGACGCTTTAATACAAAGAACATACATGACATTTTTAAATCCGAGAGTAAGAGGAAAATTATTAAAATCTATAGAAATGAAAGAAAATATAAAAAATTATACAGAATTTAAAGAAATGATATTAAAATTACATGAAGAACAAGAATGAACGGCTATTTTGGGGTAAGCTATATACCCTAGCAGCTATGTTTTTTATACAAAACTTAATTATTGTCTGCAAGAAACAGGAGCAGGAAAGGCAAGAATGTGAGAGTGTGGAAATTTGCAGAGACAGGAATGACGCCCGAAACTTCTACCAGAGGGTTAAGCGTCTGACTCAAGGTTTTAAGAATGGAACATTTGCCTGCAAAGATGATGACGGGAATCTGGTCACGGATGCAGAGATTGTGCAGAGGTTATGGAGGGAACACTTTTTAAAGCTGTTGACTGATGGCGATGTGCCAATTGACAGCATCGAAGAAGAGCATCCGCGAACCCCAATCGACGATGATGTGGAAATACCGTCTCCAAGCCATATGGAAGTTAAGGTTGCTATTCAGCGACTGAAGAACAATAAAGCCCCTGGTATTGATGGCCTGCATGCTGAATTGTTCAAAGCTGGCTGCGATGAGCTGATAAGATGCATGCATCAACTCATCTGCGAGAAAGAATGCCCGAAGATTGGAATCTCAGCACAATCTGCCCTATTTTAAAGAAGGGTGATGCCACTCTACGCTCCAACTATCGTGGTATTAGCCTTCTCCCCATTGCCTACAAGGTTCTTTCGAGCGTACTATGTGAAAAAATGAAACCATATGCCGAGGCACTGATTGGACCTTATCAGTGCGGTTTCAGACCTGGCAAGTCCACCATAGACCAGATTTTCACACTGCGCCAAATCCTGGAAAAGACTTACGAAAATCAGATCGATACATACCATCTTTTTGTCGACTACAAGGCTGCATTCGATAGCCCATCGCGAGATCGCCTATATGATACCATGTCTGGTTTTGGTATTCCTGCAAAGCTAATTCGGCTTTGCAGAATGACGTTGAGCAATACCATCAGCTCCGTTAAGGTAGGAAAGACCTCTCCGAAACCTTCAATACCAAGCAAGGCTTTAGACAAGGCGACTAGCTCTCTTGTGTGCTCTTTAATCTCCTGATGGAGAGCATTATAAGGAAAGCCGGTGTTCATCGGACGGGCACCATACTGACGAACAGATGTGTCCAGCTCCTTGGATACGCTGATGATATTGATATTATTGGTCGATGTCACTGGTGCTTTTAGAGCAATCGAAGGGGAATCGGCTAAAGTATGTCTAGAGGTAAATATGAGCAAGACGAAGTTCATGGTGTACTCAAGCAGAGAATCGCGACGACTTGATCCTCAGCTCAATGCAGGAAGCTATACCTTCGAGTCTGTCAAGAAGTTCACATACCTTAGCTCTGCTCTTACCGGGAATAATAATGTTAGTCTTGAGATTAAGCGAAGAATAACTCATGCCAACAGGTGATACTTTGGGCTCAGTAGGCAATTGAATAGTAGAGCTCTCTCTCGACTGACAAAAATAACGCTCTACAAGACGCTCATCCTTCCAGTGCCCTTATATGGCGCTGAGGCCTGGACAGTAACACAATCAGATGCAGCTGCTCTTGGAGTGTTTGAGAGCAATATACTTCGCAAAATCTTTGGCCCAATTAACGTTGACGATACATATCGTATTCGATGGAATGAAGAACTGTATCAGTTGTACGACGACATTGACGTGGTCAGACGAATGAACATTACGCGATTTCGCTGGCTAGGTCATGTTACACGTATGGATGAAGAAACTCCAGCTCGAAAAGTTCTTGATGCGGTAGTTGGTGGACAACGGAGGAGAGGAAGACCCCGGACCCGATGGCAGGATCAGGTGACTGTTGACCTCGCAGCACTTGGTGTTACTAATTGGAGAAGACGCGCGCAAAGCAGAGACGCGTGGAGGCATTTGTTGCATCAGGCAGAGACCCGATAGGGTTGTTATTGCCAAATAATAATAATAATAATTATTTTCTGATTGGGAGCCATGTGTTCCTATTTTGATCAAATTATAGGAAATAATTTTAAGTATTATAAAACTCTCACTTAGTTTGGGTGAAATATTTGTATAAACAAAAAGTTTGATATAGTGATATAGTGGTCTGATTTTGACCAAATTTGGCCAGATTGTATAAACTCTCTAGAGTCGGCTTGGGAAAGTTTGGTAAGGATACAATAATAAACAAAAAAGTTTTTCATACAAAAACATATTTATCGATCGATCATTCCTATGGCACCTATATGTTATAGTGGTCCGATCCGGCCGGTTCCGTCATATGTACTGCCTGCAGCAATAAGAAGGGTCTGAGTCAATTTTCATTACGATAGATTTAAAACTGAGAGACTAGTTCGCATAGAAACAGACGGACCCGCGGATATCCCTATATCGACTTGGCTATTCATGCTGATTCAGAATATATATACTTTGTTGGGTCGCAAATGTCTCGTTCGGTCCATTACAAATTTCGAGACAAAATTATAATACCCTGCTAGGGTATAAAAATTACATCAAGGAATCGAAAAAGTTGCAAGCGAATTTAAAGCCCCAGAATTTTACTACCCCGGTTTTCAAAACTTAATACAAAATATAATCAATAAATGCGAAATTTGCAAACTAGCCAAATCAGAGCATATATCTATAAATTTCCCTTTAGAAATAACACCTAAATTAAATCAAATCAGAGAAAATATATGATAGATTTCTACTTGAACAGAAAAACGTATCTAACTTGTATTGATGTACATATATTCAAAATTTGCCATGGCCGTAGAAACAGAATCAAGAACATGGTTTGATGTAAATATTTCACACAATGGGCAAGCCAAAGTTACTAAAATCAGATAGAGATACAGGTATGAATATTATAAGCCTATGTGACTGGGTGAAGAGCGAAAAGGTGGTCATCGAATATAACACAAATAAAACGGGAGTATCTGATATTGATAGATTCCACAAGAAAATTAATGACAAAATGAGAATTATATTAACAACTAACAATATAGAACAAGTAGGGATCGCAATGCAGGAAATATTATTTACTTACAATCATAAAATAATACATGGCATCACTGGTAGAAAACCCGTTGAAATATTTTTATACAACAAAGAGCCAATTAAAAACATACAGGAAAATAAAAAAAGAAAAGATTGAAAAAATTTATAAGAATAGAAAGGAACATGAGACTAACCCTCAAATATAAAAAAAATTTACAAAAAACAAAAAAAATCATAGAATCCATTCCGAAAAAATACTAATGTTTGACAAGTAGACAGTAAACGGTATGAAATACAAAACGGGGGCACAAAGCACTATATTATAAGACAGCATTTCAAAAGAAAAACAAAATAAATAAATCAAAATATTCCAGGGAGCCAGATGACAACGATTGTGTTAATAATACAGTCAATCGGCACCCAGAAAATAAAAACAGCGGAAATAAAAATTAACGATTAATTTTTACAACTAGAAGTAGATAATATAAAAATACCTTACAATTTTTCGCATCATTATATTCGTATAAATAGGACCTATATTTTAAAAACTTACAATAATATAATTAAAACTATAAGCAAAGCATCAATTACAGATTAATATTCGGAATTACATAAATTAGATTTGCTAGTAAAAGTAATTTCCAGCACGGGCAGACAAAAAAGGGGTTTAATGAATTTTATGGGAAAGACATTCAAATACTTGTATGGAACCTTAGATGCTGACGATTTAGAAGATCTAAATGAGAAAATAAATGATATTAGAAACAAGTAAGAATTCTATAGTCGAGTATACCCGACTACGAAACTCTCTGTACCCAGGTCAAAAATTTACAATCGCATCTTCGTACACATACACAAAAGACGCACACACATGAGCGACAGCTCAAGCGCAGCGGAAGCGAGGCATTTTAAGTTGTGGCTGTGCTTCTTCTTCCCCCCGCGCTGAAGCACTGAATCTTCTGAATAACTGCTGTGTTTATTATCCGATCGACATTTGAAATTTGGGCAATAGATTTAGAGTGGCCAAACTACTATACATGCCAAATCCCAAATCTATATCTTAACATGTAAGAACGTTGCAGTCGGACGCACCCGACTGCAGAATACTATGTTCCCAGTCCTATATAATTTGGTTATTTGTGTGTTCAGAAAGAGACGCGAAAAAAACTGCACAGGTGTGAGAGATATAGATTTTGTTACTTTGTGGGGGAGGGGTTGGGGGTCCAAAAATATTTGATGCAGACTTGTTAACATTAGTCTGTGTGCCAAATTTGGTGACTCTACCTGTAAAGGTGTGAGAGATATAAATTTGTCTCCATTGTGGAGGAGGGGGTGGGGGGTCAAAAATTTTTGGATGCAGATTTCTCCAGGTGGTCTTTGAAACTGTAGGAGATATACTCCTTGAAAAACGTGTTTTGGGGATATCATATGCCGATTTGTGGGGGTGTGGGTAGGGGGGTCAACATTTTTTTGATGCAGATCTGTCGTGAATCTCAATATTAGTCTGTATGCTAAATTTGGTGACTATAGCTTTAAAAATGTGGAAGATACAGGTTTTCCCCAAATTGCGTGGAGGGGGTGGGGGTGGGTAGTCGAGATCGACACTTCATAAATTGACGATATACACCAACATGTGTACCAAGTTGGGTTGCTCTAGTTCAAAGATAAAAGCAAAAAAATTGCGTTCATACGGACAGACGGACAGACGGACATTTCGCAAACCCAATATACTATTTTCCCTTCGGGAATAATATAAAAATTGTTACTGTAAAACGGTTTTTATCGAATAGCGGGAACGGGGGAGATATCTCAAATCTAAAATTGACCTGCTGCCGCTATACACAAGCCTACATTCAAAATTTTGTGTCTCTAGCTCTGCTAGTCGCTGAGATCCTTGCGTTCATACATACGGACAGACAGACGGACAAGGCCAAATCGAAATCTCTTTTGATACTGATCAAGAATATATATACTTTATTGGGTCGGAGATGTCTCCTTCTGCCTGTTACATACTTTTGCACAAATCCAATACCCCCTTTTCACCCATTTTATGGGTACAGGGAGTAAAAATATGATAGGTAATGACCAATTTAATAAAGTAAGTAATTGACCAAATTAATCTTGCACTTAAAAATATTTATAAAACCAACAGTAATTTATACGCAGCAAACCTATCCCGCCAACAAATATAGAGATTGCTAGAATGTATTGACGATTTACAAATGAGCATGCAATTGGCTAAGCACGGTTTGTTCGATCGAAAATTTCTGAACCATGAAACGGTAATACAATTAAAACAGGATCAACTTCTACATATCGAAACGTCTGTATGGTCATCATCAGACAATAATTTATACATAATTTTACAAATCTCATTTGAATATATTATATATTGAAGCCCCAGTGAATACAGTGGTACCATACCCAATAAAAATGAAAATGTAATTGTACACACTTCTACAACACATTATGTAACAGCAATGAAAATGTAATAGACTTTAAAACCAAAACATATGTAAAGGACAAATGTATCCAATCGATTATAAAACAAGTAAGAATGATACAGTCGACTATAGCCGACTACAAAACTACCTCTACTCAGGTCAAATATTTTCTATTGCATCTTCGTACACTCACACATATACAAAGACGCACGCACAAAAGCGACAGCGAAAGCGTAAGCGAGGCATTTTTGTGCTTATTCTATATTATTATACGGCCAAATCGAAATCTCTTTTGATACTGATCATGAATATATATACTTTATATGATCGGAGATGTCTCCTTCTGCCTGTTACTTACATTTGCACAGATTTAGTACCCCCTTTTTACCCATTTCATGGGTACAGGGAGTAAAAAAAATTAATATATTATGTAAGTTAAAACAAGGCAAACACCCTCAATTCAATATATTTATCCTAATATTTTACGTATTTATAAGATAATTCAAACACAAATATTCTCCAATTGCATAAACTCACCATTTTCAGTTACACGTAACCAAATAATTCAAGTTAACCAATGTGGCATACAAATAAATAACGTTACAATTACAGTAGAAGGAATACATCCATAGAAGATAGAAATATTGTTAATCAAAACCACTACTTCTAATCATTTAAATGAAATAACCCACATGAGTAAAGAAATTAATTATTACATAAAAAAATCATATAGACAAGAAATTATTTTATACACTATATTTTATTTTACACTTCCGAATTCGAGGACGTACTTCGGCCGAAGAAAAGGGGAGTAACATAGTTATAGAACTTGATACCCTCACTAGAAATAAGAATAATCAAACAGAACTAACAGAGCCAGCAGACTCTGCCGCTTCTCAACATAAAATTCAAATGCAAACGGTAAACAAATAATTGCATCGACAGCATAATTCCTTTCCCACGATAAGGGCGCAGCGCGACAGAAGTCACGTAGGCACCAAATAATAACATAAGCAATAGCCACCAAAACTGCAAAGAATGGAAGATGTGGCTATTGCAGCACAACAATAAGTTGTAGAGTTTACTCTTAAGTTTGTAACGAAACGATACTGTAACATACAACGAAGAGTTTTAAATGAGTGGAGCTGGTGGGAGAGTAGACATTGAATGCGGAGCACGCGCTAGTTTTCTCTCGTCGGCGTGGGGGGGTTCGGGATAGAGTACCGCGATGCTACATGCTCGGTTGCATATTATTAATTAATAAAAATTTCGCGGGCTATTTTGGGGAAGAAAAGTTGCCTCTCAGTCAGAGCAACCCGGGAAGACAAGACCAAAAAAAATGAAAAGAATAGGAGAAAGTAAAAATCTGCAATATTTATGAACGCCTAGTGTGCGATAGCTACCCTGTGATGTCATCTGGGAGCCGTGTATCCCCACCCTACCATGATCGTCCAAGAGCAGAACATTTTTGGACGATCCCTTAAACACACTATTAATCGCTCATATTAACTCACGTCTGCTTTTCATAATCCCTGGAATTAATAACAATTAGTTAGACTTCATGATAATGTTTTATTTAAACTATAGCTATTTTTCATTGGACCAATGGCCTATCTTCATCCTGTTCGCCAAGGTAGATAACCATAGAAATAAGAATTTATTTAAATTTAACATAAGAGCAGAAATTATAACCGAATAATTATGTTTTTTTCTTGTTTGTGATCGAATTTTAATTATAGGATTATGACTACTTAATTAGAATAGTAACCTATCACCTAAACTATAGTTAAACGATATTTTTTTTTCATACTAATCGAAAACAAATTATTAATTCATTACAAAAGCGAAACGAAAAGTTGCTGAAAAATAAGGATTATTTAAATAATAATGTATAAGCTAAATATAAATTTAATAAAAAATACTATTCATATATGTATGTATTCATGTTTATAAGTTCAATATAATAGAAAAAGGTATGAACTAACTATTTATTAAGATGTTAACCATTTTTACTCCCTGTACCCATAAAATGGGTAAAAAGGGTATTCGATAAAAACCGTTTTGGAGTAACAATTTTCAAGATATAGATTTAGGATTTGGCATGTACAATACTTTAGTCACTCCTAATCTACTGTCCAAATTTCAGTCGATCGGATAACAAACACGGAAGCTATTCCACAAACAAGATTCAGTGCTGTAGCGCGGGGAAGATAATACCCATAAAATGGGTAATAAGGGGGTATTACATCTGTGCAATTGTATGTAACAGGCAGAAGGAGACATCTCCGACCCTATAAAGTATATATATTCTTGATCAGTATCAAAAGAGATTTCGATTTGGCCATGTCCGTCTGTCTGTCCGTCTGTCCGTCTGTATGAACGCGTCGATCTCAGCAATTACAAGAGCTAGAGACACCAAATTTGAAATGTAGGTTCCTGTATACCATACGCAGATCAAGTTTGTTTCATATTTCAGATATCTCCCCCGTTCCCCCGCAAATCGATAAAAACCGTTTTACAGTAACAATTTTCAAGATATAGCTTTAGATTCGGCATGTACTATACTCTCTAGTCTCTCTTAATCTACTGTCAAAATTTCAAGTCGATCAGAAAATAAATACTGAAGTTATTCACGAAAGAAGATTCAGTAATGCAGCGAGAGGGGGAAGAAGAAACACAGCCATCAATTGCCGCCTGTATGCGTGCGTCTTTGTGTATGTGTGTGTGTATGTGTAAGTAGAAGTAGATGTGATTGAATGTTTTAGACCTGGGTACAGGGAATTTCGTAGTCGGGTATACTCGACTATAGCATTCTTACTTGTTTTCTTATTTATTTATATTGAACTTTTACTCCCTGTACCCATAAAATGGGTAAAAAGGGGGTATTACATCTGTGCAATTGTATGTAACAGGCAGAAGGAGACATCTCCGACCCTATAAAGTATATATATTCTTGATCAGTATCAAAGAGATTTCGATTTGGCCATGTCCGTCTGTCTGTCCGTCTGTCCGTCTGTATGAACGCGTCGATCTCAGCAATTACAAGAGCTAGAGACACCAAATTTGAAATGTAGGTTCCTGTATACCATACGCAGATCAAGTTTGTTTCATATTTCAGATATCTCCCCCGTTCCCCGCAAATCGATAAAAACAGTTTTACAGTAACAATTTTTAAGATATAGCTTTAGATTCGGCATGTACTATACTCTCTTGTCTCTCTTAATCTACTGTCCAAATTTCAAGTCGATCGGATAATAAACACGGAAGTTATTCACGAAAGAAGATTCAGTGATGCAGCGAGAGGGGGAAGAAGAAGCACAGCCATCAATTAAAATGCCTCGCTGGCGCTGTCGTTTTTGCCGCCTTGTGTGTGCGTCTTTGTGTATGTGTGTGTGTATGTGTAAGTGGACGTAGATGTGATTGGATGTTTTAGACCTGGGTACAGGGAGTTTCGTAGTCGGGTATACTCGACTTTAGCATTCTTACTTGTTTTTTTTTTGCTTTCTTACGTTTCACTCATTTAGGTACATCACTTATTCTTATGCCTGCAACTTTTCGCTTTTCTCATGCATGAATAACAAAAAAAACTAAACCAAAATATTAACAACCAAAAAAATTTGAAGCACATGGACATCTCCTTGGGCCGATCGGGGGTGGCAACATCTCAACTTTCCGAGTAGCGCTTAGTGCATATTACACAAGAAAAACACTATTTCTATATCACCATGTGTTATGGCACATGGGCTTTACACATTTTCGGCACTTTTTCTCGCACTTTCCGCTTTGCGTCAGACACCTGGCTCGCTTCGCCCTTTTTATACTATGTTTCCGAAGGGAAAATAGTATATTGGGTTTGCGAAATGTCCGTCTGTCCGCCTGTCCGTATGAACGCAATTTTTTTGCCTTTATCTTTGAGCTAGAGCAACCAAACTTGGTACACATGTTGGTGTATATCATCAATTTATGAAGTGTCGAGATCTAATGCATCTTCTCTTTGTCGCCTCTGGGTTTTAAGAGCACTTGACTTCTATAAAAGCGAAGCTTTCGGGGCTAATGGATTAATGTTCGAAAGAACAATTAATGGCTGGTACGAGCGATAAATATTCGTAAATAGTTACCCTTGATTGAATTGGCACCTCGAGAAATATTTCGGCAGGATACCTCTTTCTTTTATGCTACACAGACAACCATGAATTGGGGAAATGAGGCTGTTGTGGACCAATTACAATTTTAATTGAATTTTTTTTTCTTTTCACGAATTGAAAAAAAACTTACGCTGGTTCTGTTGCCACTAGGCAGGTTTGTTGGTCTATTGTAGAGGGAGGAAGGTTTTTTTTTTAATTAAATTGTTGTACTTTATATTGGTCAAAATAAATTACAAAATCGTGCAGTTCAATTAAACACGTTGATAGTTTTTTTCAGAGAGTTGTATTTAAGACATCCGCACTCGTCGACGATCGCTTAGAAAAAGAACGAGTCTGGATTGCGGAAATAGCATCTAACCAGGCAACAGACCAAGAGGATGCATTCTTCCAGCAGGAATGCATTTTTCTAATAGGAATGCATTTCTAATTTTATCGAATATTTCCCATACGAGTCCAATAAACAACACAACTAAAACTAACAGAAATCTGCTACTAAATGTTAACCATTCATGCAAATGGTTATTACGTGAAAATTTCATTGCCTACGTTTTTGGCGTTTTGAATTAAATACGATGGAACAAGCGCCACTACAATACAGATCAAACAAAACCAAGTAAGAATGCTATAGTCGAGTATACCCGACTACAAAACTCCCTGTACCCAGGTCAAAAATTTCAGATCGCATCTACGTACACTTACACATACACACACACATACACAAGGACGAACACACACGAGCCACAGCGCAAGCGATGCATTTTAAATGTTGGCACTGAATCTTCTCTCGTGAATAACTTCCGTGTCTATTATCCGATCGACTTGAAATTTGGACAGTAGAATAAGAGTGACAAAAGTATTGTACATGTAAAATCTTAAAGCTATATCTTGAAAATTGTTACTGATTTGCGGGGGAACAGGGGGAAATATCTTTAATATGAAACAAACTTGATCTGCGTATGGTATACAGGATCCCACATTCCAAATTTGGTGTCTCTAGCTCTTATAATTGCTGAGATCGACGAGTTCATACAGACGGACAGACGGACATGACCAAATCGAAATCTCTTTTGATACTGATCAAGAATATACATACTTTATAGGGTCGGAGATGTCTCCTTCTGCCAGTTACATACTTTTGCACATCTTTGAGATATCTCCCCCCGTTCCCCCGCAATTCGATAAAATCCGTTTTACAGTAACAATTTTCAACATATAGATTTGGGATTTGGCATGTATAGTACTTTGGCCACTCTTAATCTATTGCCCAAATTTCAAATGACGATCGGATAATAAACACGGCAGTTATTCACGAAAGAAGATTCAGTGATTCAGCGCGGGGGAAGAAGAAGCACAGCCACAACTGTGTGTGCGTCTTTTGTGTATGTGTGTGTGTATGTGTACGAAGATGCGATTGTAAATTTTTGACCTGGGTACAGGGAGTTTCGTAGTCGGGTATACTCGACTATAGCATTCTTACTTGTTATATATAGATTAACCAACGATATAAACGAACTTATACCAATAAGCACCAACATCAATAGAGAAGCCGCAACGCTAACTAAAATAATTCTACAAGCCGCCCATCACAGTATACCGCAAACTACCCTACACCACTACATCAAAAACACCCCCTGGTGGAATAAGACCGTGACCAAACTTAAAACAAATTTTATATACGCATTCGCTTCGCATTCGCAACGGACGTGTTTTTTTCTTGCGCATCGTTTTTGTTTATTTTCCTCGTGATATCAAGTGATAACTTGTGTTTTTTTTTGTTCTTGTGGCGTGTGTTATACATCGGTTGTGTGAACACATTGTTGGACACTAGCTTGCAATTTAATAGCATAAATATTTACTTAGCAATCTTGTGGTTTGTTTGTACAGTTTGCATCGTGCTTATATTTGTTTTTGTATTTTTACTAATTCGTGCTCTCAACGTTTGCTTAACGCCCTCGTGCACGTCTATCGTTGGTGTTGGTTACGGTTTCTCTCTTTGTTTTGTATTCCGTTGCTGATTTCGCCCGCGCTTTAATATTTTCTAATTGGTGTTGTTGTGCGTAAGTACAAGTCAGCGTCAACAAATTTAACCCTAGGGTGCCTTCTTTTTTATTTTGTACTTTCTATTTCTTGTGCAGTGGTTCCTGTTTATTTTATTTTTTATCTATTTATATTGTTCTTTTAATAAAATGTTTGTCTGCTATACTAAAAATTGCCAGGTTAGAGCAAACTCTAAGATGGGCTTTGTTTGCTGCTGGCTTTATGATAATGTATCACACGAAAAATGTGCTGGCCTTAACGGCAGAATTGTGGAGCAGATTGAGTCAAAATCTGGCCTCAAGTGGACATGTGTATCCTGTAGGGATATTGAAAGGGACATCATGGGTTTTATGAGGCAGACTAAGAAAGGCTTTGGTGACATTTTCGGGTGGTTTAAAAAACTGTTCGATGGTTTTTCCAACTTGGAGAACGAACAAAACGGAAGAAGGCTACTTTTAGGCTGTCTATTGGCCCTAATGAACTGCAGCTCCCTACACATGCTTCCACTACATCCGTAACTAATAAACAGTTAGAATTGATAAATTTATCGTCCCCCTCTCCTCATAGTTTAATAATCAGAAGTGACGAGAATAGCATCGTACCCATGGATGTTGTTCCTTCTGACCCCGTAGAGCATTCTGATTCGCTGGCTGTTAACGCTGTTGTTCCAGATCAACACTCTAGTGATAATATACCCATCGAATCAACTGGTCTAGTAACCAATGCTGTGGCTCCATTGGATGCAACTGCTTTGGCTACCAAGAAGACCCTTATAGGTATTCCACCACGGAAACAAATCTTTGTTTCTAGGCTTGCCCCTGATACTACATCTGATGATGTGAAGGCTTTTATACAGGCTAAATCTAAAGCCCACATTACGGTGGAAAAGTTCAAATTCACGTATTCTCGGGAAATATCGTCATTTAAGATAAGTGTTCTGGCAGAGTATTTCAACAACATTTGTTGCAAAGAATTCTGGCCCGACCACTTAGTTGTTAAGGAATATACGGTAAAAAAGAAAAATCGGCCTCCGATTTCACTTCCTTCCTCAAGTGGTAGTTCTAACCCACATATTGTAGTATCTGATAGTACAAAAAACTAACATCCTCCCTCTCATTGGGATCTCAGAATGTAAGAGGTCTTTGTAGTAAACTTAGTAATCTTTATCTAAATAGCCTAACTTTTCCTTTCCATGTCGTTGCCTTTTCTGAAACATAGCTAAGGCCCGACATTCTTAATTCTGAAACTCTTTCTAATAAATTCTCTATATATAGAAAAGATCGAACTACTCGTCGTGGTGGTGGTATACTTATTGCTGTTGACGTTGATTTGTCATCTAATCATCTGATAGTAATAACCGATAGCTCTGTAGATTTTGAATTTATTGCTGTTAAAGTTAGTTTTTATGGTGTTTGTTTTACTTGTTCGTATATACCACCTTCTTCAGATTTCTCTGTTTATTCTTCGCATGCTTCTGCTATACATTCTGTCTCATCTATGCTTTCTGATCGTGATTTTCTTGTAGTTCTTGATGATTTTAATATTGCCGGAACTACCTGGATTTCTAGTCCTGACTCCCACGGCTCAGCATGATTTTATTGACAGTTTATTTGGGATGTCATTGTGTCAAATCAATGGTATCCCAAATTCTTAACATAAAATGCTTGATCTTATTTTTGTCTTGGATTCCTCCTTCTATTCTGTCTCCCAGACTATACCTATATCCATTCCTGAAGATCCTTATCACCCATCTTTGGAAGTGTTGATTGACTTACCAGCCAGGGTGCCAAGCCCAGGCAGAAAATTTGCAGAGCGAGTTCGTCAATTTCGGAAAACCGATTCTTCTAAACTTGCTCTGCTCCTATCCCAGACTGACTGGTCCCAGCTGTACATGTGTAGAGATATGGATTGTGCAATCGAATATTTT
The DNA here is from genome assembly GCA_035043065.1 of Hirtodrosophila confusa. Lineage (NCBI taxonomy): Eukaryota > Metazoa > Arthropoda > Insecta > Diptera > Drosophilidae > Hirtodrosophila > Hirtodrosophila confusa. The sequence continues at coordinate 596,796 of JAWNNI010000202.1, forward strand.
TACTTAACTTTAAATTCATTAATTGATTCCTGTGTTCCATTTTGTAACTCACGTAGGTCTAACAAGCCTGTGTGGTTTACACGGGATTTAACTAACTTAAAAAATAGAAAGTCGAGATTGTACAAAAAGTTCAAGGAATCTGGCTCTTTCTTGGATTTTTCGCGTTATTTGATTGCCCGATCTAACTTCTCTGTACTTAATATACACTGTAATAACAACTACCTTAGAAGCTGTAGGTTACAGTTTCAGCGGTATCCTCAAAGGTTTTATAACTTCGTTAATGCGAAGCGTAGGTCATCAACACTTCCATCAACTGTATTTTTCGAAAAAAAGACAGCTGACTCAGATCAGGCTATTGCCGATTTGTTTGCCGAAATTTTTCAAACGACTTATAGTTCACAACCTTATCATATGGTTTCGCCTTATCCTTATCATGTAAATAACTCCAATTGCATTTTTTAATAACTGAAAGTTCGCTTCTACGAGATTTAAAGGCCATTAAGCCCGTGTTTTCACCGGGACCTGATGGAGTACCAAGCTGTGTGCTTAGGTAGTGTGCTGAAGGTATTTTAAAGCCACTATTTTTTATTTTTAAACTATCCGTGGAGTTGTGCTCTTTCCCCAACATTTGGAAAGAATCATTTATTATTCTTCTCCATAAAAAAGGAAGCAAGTCGAATATTTAAACCTATAGAGGTATTTCTAAGTTGTCTGCTATTCCTAAGATTTTTGAGAAATTAATAACTTCTCAACTTCAACATTTATGTAGATCTATAATTTCACCCTGCCAGCATGGGTTTGTGAAATATAGATCTACTACTAATTCACTTCATTTCTCATCAAGGGATTTCAATCTAAAATGCAAACAGACGTTATTTACACTGATTTCAGTAAGGCCTTTGACTCTGTTAATCATTCTCTTTTACTTCACAAACTTCATCTTCTAGGATTTCGAACTATTTAACTCTTAGAACCCAAAAAGTGTATTTCAAAGGCTTAGTTTCTAGGTCTGTTGAAGTTACTTCCGGAGTTCCACAAGGAAGTCATCTTGGCCCCTTATTATTTACTCTGTTCATAAATGACCTTCCTTCTGTTGTAAATCACTCCCGGGTGCTGATGTATGCCGATGATGTTAAAATTTGTCTGTCATCTACTGATTTCTTATCTGGTCAAAGGTTGCAAACTGATCTTGATAGTTTTCAAGCCTGGTGTCGGGTAAATTTATTAAATCTTAATTGTGGTAAGTGTAACGTAATATTCTTTTACAGGCAAATGCCCTTTCTTAATAATGAAATTCTTAATGGTAAGCCGCTTGCTCGAATTGAGTCGTTTGATGATTTCTTAGATCCCAAGCTTAAGTTTGTCAAGCATATCTTTTCCACCGCTAATCGTGCCTTTGGTGTCCTGGGTTTCATTAAGCGTTGGTCGAAGGAATTTAACGATCCCTACATTACTAAAACTCTTTATACTTCTCTTGTGCGACCTATTCTTGAATATTGTTCTTGTATTTGGTGTCCCCAATACAAGGTTCATCAGGATAGATTAGAATGGGTAGAAAAACAATTTCTGCTCTTTGCACTCCGGGGTCTTAACTGGAATCCTTATACTCGCTTGCCTTCTTATTGTAGTAGACTTTTATTAATAAATTTGCCTTCTCTTTCTGATCGTAGAACCATGCTGGGTGTAATTTTCTTACACAAACTAATTAATGGGGAAATTGATTCTTCTAAATTAATCAGCCAAATTAGTTTTGCAATTCCGATCAGATGTTCTAGAAGCTTTCTTCCACTATCTCTTCAAACTTGTAGTTCTAATTATGCTATTCATAACCCCTTTCGAATCTTATGCTCTAACTATAACAATCTTTTCCATCTAATAAGTAATGCTACTTAAATTTCTACACTTAAAACTTTACTCTTACGTTATTTATGTAATCCTTAGAAACTTTTGTATAATGTTATTGTTGTATTTGCATGTCCGCGATCTTTCATTACCGTACGTTATGCGGCGTGCCCCTCGGTCGGTTGGGCGGGAGGTGGGTTGCATTTATGCTTGGGTCCGCGCGTTAACAAGCCCGTGCTTGGTGTCGTTGGGCCACTTGTATGTACTGTTCGTTAGTACATCAACGTCCAAAAATGTAAATAAATTGAAAACCTGGCAAAACTTCAAACGCAACTACAGCACTGACAATCTCCTCAAATACAAACGAGCGAATGCACTCTTCCGGATAGAGTTAAAAATATCAAAAACTAAAGCTACGACACTATGTGGGACCAACCTCTTCAAACGTTTTAGACCTCACATTATATTAATATATATAATTATATTATATTAAATATATTAGTTTTAATATAGAATTTTACTACAGAATGTCTTCGAAAGTCTACAGGAACCCCCAGAACACCAACTGGGAGCGTTTTAAAAAGATGACAGAGAAGGCACTCGATAAACCAAAGGAAATTACGAATGAGGCCGAAATAGAAAAATCCATAGAGAGTTTAGCGAGCCAACTCCTCAGAGCTTAGCACTCTTCTTGTAGGCCCACATAGACCAAGCGCAAACCTAGACCACCTTGGTGGAGTCCTGAGCTTGCAGTGATTAGACGTGAAGTCAGAGAATTCTTCAAGTTAGCTAATGCAGCTGACTACGAAATTATCTGGAGGATGTACAAACATAGATGTGAAGACTTTAAAAAAGAAGTACGAAAAGCAAAGAGTCAATCTTGTACGAGAACACCTCGCAAATATCTCGACTCAGGAAGCTAGTATCCAGTCAACCAAACACGCAGGGCCCTCTGCTGAAGGATAATGGAGATTGGACCGAAAGCAGCAAGGAAACACTGAATGTGCTCATGGAGGCACACTTTCCTGGCTATACGGAGCCTGTGAGTCGCTCCCAAAACCAACAAATAAGACCCGCATATACGCAAGGTATAACCGTAAGGAAGATCGACTGGGCGATCAGTTCTTTTGCCGGCTACAAATCGCATGGACTAGACGGTATATTTCCAGCCATGCTACAGATGATGAAATCCCAAGTCATACCATGGCTTGAAGAAATATTCAAGGGTTGTCTGCACTTTAACTACGTGCCCGAACCCTGGAGAACAGCTAGAGTTGTATTCTTGCCGAAATCAGGCAAAAGCAATCATCTTAATCCGAAGGATTACAGGCCGATTAGTTTAACTGCCTTCCTCCTCAAAACACTCGAGGAGTTAATCGAATTAAGCTTAAGGACAGGTACAAACCAAATCCAGCTCTCGAAAAATCAACACGCCTACACAAAAGGGAAATCGGTAGAATCCGCGCTACATTTCCTGGTTGCCACCATAGAGAAAGCGCTCTACCATAAGGAATATGCACTGTTCCTGGACATCTGAGGCCCATTTAACAATGTCTCCAAGAACGCTACCCTCGACGGACTGCGCGCAACGAACCCCACAGCTGCAATCGACCTTTGGATAGACAACCTTCTAAATTGCAGACGGGTCCAGGCTGACTGGGGCCCAACAACAACAATAAATGAGGTGCAAGGAGGTGTACTATAGCTCCTTCTCTATAATCTGGTTGTAAACCAGCTCCTAACGTAATTGGAAGGTAGGGCCCCCAAGATCACCGCCTTTGTAGATGACATAGCCGTAATCATCGTAGGGAAATGCCCATTCACGCTAAGCTACATCATGGAACACGGACTAAGTATCAAGCGGAGAAAACTGACCTTATTCTCTTCACGAAGAGGTACAAGGTACCAGCATGGACCCCATCCCGAATCGAAGAATCAAGACTCGTACCGAAGATGCAGGTCAAGTATCTGGGGGTTGGTTTGAACAGCAAACTAAGTTGGAAGGCCAACGTAATAGAAAGGTTCAAGAAGGCCACCAATGCACTTTATGCATCCAAGAAGATGCTAGCATTAACTATAGAATATACATAGATACGACCAACAAGCATTTTTCTGAGGCCAGATGCTTTGGTGACCGTAGTGCCCCAGAGCGACTTCGGAAAAAAAGCCGAACTACTAGCGCCCCAGTCGTTCATCGCCAGCTCGGCAAAAAAAAGGCTAGCTACTAACGCTCCGGCTCCGAACAAATATTTAGTCTTGGATCGATACCATAACGATGAGCACGGCTTAATTCGCTTGCGCTTTCATTTCGTTTCTATGTGTGGGTCCAAGTATGCACATGTGCTTGCTTCTTAGTATGCGTGAGCAATGAAAAAATGCAACAGCGCATGGCAATATGAAATCTGAATTCAGAAATGGAAATGGAAGCGACCAAGAGCACAACACATGCCCCTCTTATATGCACATAGCTTGATTTTGCCGGTGATAGCATTCATGATGCGGTGGCCGTGTGGATGGAGTGCTGATACACGGTTTTTTGCACGTTCGACCCTGTTAGTGTATAAAAAGAGAGACTTGTCTGCACGGGGATATCGAACTGATTTTGTAAAATAAGAACACACAATGAACGATGTGTACTCGACGAACGATTTATTAAGAGTAAGAGACAAAGAGGCGATAACATATGTTAGGTAGAGATGAACTTATAACATATTCATATTGTACGATGCATCGATAAATTTAAGTTGCATACTTCAACACTTCTTCTCAATATAAATTTAAATAATAAATTTCCTTTCAATCATACATGTCAAGTTATACAATTAATTTTAATTATACATTCAAAGCATTTTTACAAACTTATTGTGTTTTTCTTTTTGTAAGTTTTTAGTAAACACATCAGCAACATTTTCGTTTGTTGGTACATAATTAATTAAAATTATAATTGTTGCAACAACATCTCTAACATGGTGATTTTTAATATCAATGTGTTTAGTACGCTTATGGTGAACTGGGTCAGCTGCAATCTGTTGTGCACTCACATTATCGCCATTTATTTTAATTGGTTCTGTTGACGGATGACAGCGGATCTTTTCAAGAAGTCTGCGAAGATATGTTGCTTCTTTTGCTGCTGTTGATAAGGCGAAATCGACAAAACCATGCAATAGTACTCCAGTCTTGCAAGTCAGCAGTCAGCTGTACATGTGTAGAGATATGGATTGTGCAATCGAATATTTTTATTTAACTTTAAATTCATTAATTGATTCCTGTGTTCCATTTTGTAACCCACGTAGGTCTAACAAGCCTGTGTGGATTACACGGGATTTAACTAACTTAAAAAATAGAAAGTCGAGATTGTACAAAAAGTTCAAGGAATCTGGCTCTTTCTTGGATTTTTCGCGTTATTTGATTGCCCGATCTAACTTCTCTGTACTTAATATACACTGTAATAACAAATACCTCAGAAGCTGTAGGTTACAGTTTCAGCGGGATCCTCAAAGGTTTTATAACTTCGTTAATGCGAAGCGTAGGTCATCAACACTTCCATCAACTGTATTTTTCGAAAAAAAAGACAGCTGACTCAGATCAGGCTATTGCCGATTTGTTTGCCGAAATTTTTCAAACGACTTATAGTTCACGACCTTATCATATGGTTTCGCCTTATCCTTATCATGTAAATAACTCCAATTGCATTTTTTAATAACTGAAAGTTCGCTTCTACGAGATTTAAAGGCCATTAAGCCCGTGTTTTCACCGGGACCTGATGGAGTACCAAGCTGTGTGCTTAGGTAGTGTGCTGAAGGTATTTTAAAGCCACTATTTTTTATTTTTAAACTATCCGTGGAGTTGTGCTCTTTCCCCAACATTTGGAAAGAATCATTTATTATTCTTCTCCATAAAAAAGGAAGCAAGTCTAATATTTAAACCTATAGAGGTATTTCTAAGTTGTCTGCTATTCCTAAGATTTTTGAGAAATTAATAACTTCTCAACTTCAACATTTATGTAGATCTATAATTTCACCCTGCCAGCATGGGTTTGTGAAATATAGATCTACTACTAATTCACTTCATTTCTCATCAAGGGATTTCAATCTAAAATGCAAACAGACGTTATTTACACTGATTTCAGTAAGGCCTTTGACTCTGTTAATCATTCTCTTTTACTTCACAAACTTCATCTTCTAGGATTTCGAACTATTTAACTCTTAGAACCCAAAAAGTGTATTTCAAAGGCTTAGTTTCTAGGTCTGTTCAAGTTACTTCCGGAGTTCCACAAGGAAGTCATCTTGGCCCCTTCTTATTTACTCTGTTCATAAATGACCTTCCTTCTGTTGTAAATCACTCCCGGGTGCTGATGTATGCCGATGATGTTAAAATTTGTCTGTCATCTACTGATTTCTTATCTGGTCAAAGGTTGCAAACTGATCTTGATAATTTTCAAGCCTGGTGTCGGGTAAATTTATTAAATCTTAATTGTGGTAAGTGTAACGTAATATTCTTTTACAGGCAAATGCCCTTTCTTAATAATTAAATTCTTAATGGTAAGCCGCTTGCTCGAATTGAGTCGGTTGATGATTTGGGTATCCTCTTAGATCCCAAGCTTAAGTTTGACAAGCATATCTTTTCCACCGCTAATCGTGCCTTTGGTGTCCTGGGTTTCATTAAGCGTTGGTCGAAGGAATTTAACGATTCCTACATTACTAAAACTCTTTATACTTCTCTTGTGCGACCTATTCTTGAATATTGTTCTTGTATTTGGTGTCCCCAATACAAGGTTCATCAGGATAGATTAGAATGGGTAGAAAAGCAATTTCTGCTCTTTGCACTGCGTGGTCTTAACTGGAATCCTAATACTCGCTTGCCTTCTTATTGTAGTAGACTTTTATTAATAAATTTGCCTTCTCTTTCTGATCGTAGACCATGCTGGGTGTAATTTTCTTACACAAACTAATTAATGGGGAAATTGATTCTTCTAAATTAATCAGCCAAATTAGTTTTGCAATTCCGATCAGATGTTCTAGAAGCTTTCTTCCACTATCTCTTCAAACTTGTAGTTCTAATTATGCTATTCATAACCCCTTTCGAATCTTATGCTCTAACTATAACAATCTTTTCCATCTAATAAGTAATGCTACTTCAATTTCTACACTTAAAACTTTACTCTTACGTTATTTATGTAATCCTTAGGAACTTTTGTATAATGTTATTGTTGTATTTGCATGTCGGCGATCTTTCATTACCGTACGTTATGTGGCGTGCCCCTCGGTCGGTTGGGCGGGAGGTGGGTTGCATTTATGCTTGGGTCCGCGCGTTAACAAGCCCGTGCTTGGTGTCGTTGGGCCACTTGTATGTACTGTTCGTTAGTACATCAACGTCCAAAAATGTAAATAAATTGAAAACCTGGCAAAACTTCAAACGCAACAACAGCACTGACAATCTCCTCAAATACAAATGAGCGAATGCACTCTTCCGGATAGAGTTAAAAATATCAAAAACTAAAGCTACGACACTATGTGGGACCAACCTCTTCAAACGTTTTAGACCTCACATTATATTAATATATATAATTATATTATATTAAATATATTAGTTTTAATATAGAATTTTACTACAGAATGTCTTCGAAAGTCTACAGGAACCCCCAGAACACCAACTGGGAGCGTTTTAAAAAGATGACAGAGAAGGCACTCGATAAACCAAAGGAAATTACGAATGAGGCCGAAATAGAAAAATCCATAGAGAGTTTAGCGAGCCAACTCCTCAGAGCTTAGCACTCTTCTTGTAGGCCCACATAGACCAAGCGCAAACCTAGACCACCTTGGTGGAGTCCTGAGCTTGCAGTGATTAGACGTGAAGTCAGAGAATTCTTCAAGTTAGCTAATGCAGCTGACTACGAAATTATCTGGAGGATGTACAAACATAGATGTGAAGACTTTAAAAAAGAAGTACGAAAAGCAAAGAGTCAATCTTGTACGAGAACACCTCGCAAATATCTCGACTCAGGAAGCTAGTATCCAGTCAACCAAACACGCAGGGCCCTCTGCTGAAGGATAACGGAGATTGGACCGAAAGCAGCAAGGAAACACTGAATGTGCTCATGGAGGCACACTTTCCTGGCTATACGGAGCCTGTGAGTCGCTCCCAAAACCAACAAATAAGACCCGCATATACGCAAGGTATAACCGTAAGGAAGATCGACTGGGCGATCAGTTCTTTTGCCGGCTACAAATCGCATGGACTAGACGGTATATTTCCAGCCATGCTACAGATGATGAAATCCCAAGTCATACCATGGCTTGAAGAAATATTCAAGGGTTGTCTGCACTTTAACTACGTGCCCGAACCCTGGAGAACAGCTAGAGTTGTATTCTTGCCGAAATCAGGCAAAAGCAATCATCTTAATCCGAAGGATTACAGGCCGATTAGTTTAACTGCCTTCCTCCTCAAAACACTCGAGGAGTTAATCGAATTAAGCTTAAGGACAGGTACAAACCAAATCCAGCTCTCGAAAAATCAACACGCCTACACAAAAGGGAAATCGGTAGAATCCGCGCTACATTTCCTGGTTGCCACCATAGAGAAAGCGCTCTACCATAAGGAATATGCACTGTTCCTGGACATCTGAGGCCCATTTAACAATGTCTCCAAGAACGCTACCCTCGACGGACTGCGCGCAACGAACCCCACAGCTGCAATCGACCTTTGGATAGACAACCTTCTAAATTGCAGACGGGTCCAGGCTGACTGGGGCCCAACAACAACAATAAATGAGGTGCAAGGAGGTGTACTATAGCTCCTTCTCTATAATCTGGTTGTAAACCAGCTCCTAACGTAATTGGAAGGTAGGGCCCCCAAGATCACCGCCTTTGTAGATGACATAGCCGTAATCATCGTAGGGAAATGCCCATTCACGCTAAGCTACATCATGGAACACGGACTAAGTATCAAGCGGAGAAAACTGACCTTATTCTCTTCACGAAGAGGTACAAGGTACCAGCATGGACCCCATCCCGAATCGAAGAATCAAGACTCGTACCGAAGATGCAGGTCAAGTATCTGGGGGTTGGTTTGAACAGCAAACTAAGTTGGAAGGCCAACGTAATAGAAAGGTTCAAGAAGGCCACCAATGCACTTTATGCATCCAAGAAGATGCTAGCATTAACTATAGAATATACATAGATACGACCAACAAGCATTTTTCTGAGGCCAGATGCTTTGGTGACCGTAGTGCCCCAGAGCGACTTCGGAAAAAAAGCCGAACTACTAGCGCCCCAGTCGTTCATCGCCAGCTCGGCAAAAAAAAGGCTAGCTACTAACGCTCCGGCTCCGAACAAATATTTAGTCTTGGATCGATACCATAACGATGAGCACGGCTTAATTCGCTTGCGCTTTCATTTCGTTTCTATGTGTGGGTCCAAGTATGCACATGTGCTTGCTTCTTAGTATGCGTGAGCAATGAAAAAATGCAACAGCGCATGGCAATATGAAATCTGAATTCAGAAATGGAAATGGAAGCGACCAAGAGCACAACACATGCCCCTCTTATATGCACATAGCTTGATTTTGCCGGTGATAGCATTCATGATGCGGTGGCCGTGTGGATGGAGTGCTGATACACGGTTTTTTGCACGTTCGACCCTGTTAGTGTATAAAAAGAGAGACTTGTCTGCACGGGGATATCGAACTGATTTTGTAAAATAAGAACACACAATGAACGATGTGTACTCGACGAACGATTTATTAAGAGTAAGAGACAAAGAGGCGATAACATATGTTAGGTAGAGATGAACTTATAACATATTCATATTGTACGATGCATCGATAAATTTAAGTTGCATACTTCAACACTTCTTCTCAATATAAATTTAAATAATAAATTTCCTTTCAATCATACATGTCAAGTTATACAATTAATTTTAATTATACATTCAAAGCATTTTTACAAACTTATTGTGTTTTTCTTTTTGTAAGTTTTTAGTAAACACATCAGCAACATTTTCGTTTGTTGGTACATAATTAATTAAAATTATAATTGTTGCAACAACATCTCTAACATGGTGATTTTTAATATCAATGTGTTTAGTACGCTTATGGTGAACTGGGTCAGCTGCAATCTGTTGTGCACTCACATTATCGCCATTTATTTTAATTGGTTCTGTTGACGGATGACAGCGGATCTTTTCAAGAAGTCTGCGAAGATATGTTGCTTCTTTTGCTGCTGTTGATAAGGCGAAATCGACAAAACCATGCAATAGTACTCCAGTCTTGCAATAGTGTAGCTTCAAATCGATTTATAGTACTATTCCATGCCCTGTCAGATTGCTTAAGCCCGTATATAGCTTTTCCTAGTTTCAAAACTTGCTGAGAATGATCTTTGCTGACAAAATGTTCTGGCTGTATCATATATACTGTTTCATTTGGATCACTATTTAAATATGCATTTGAAACAGTGGCGTAGATAGACGTAATCTTTTTCCAGAAATGCAATGGAGGGGAGTGAAGTCCTTAATCCCCCCTCATTGAGTTTCTGGAAAAGATTACGTCTATCTACGCCACTGTTTCGAATGCATATTTAAAAAGTGATAGTAATCTTTTTCCAGAAATTCAATGGAGGGGAGTGATCTTTATCCCCCTCATTGAGTTTCTGGAAAAGATTAGGTCTACATAATAAAAATTCTTAAAAATCTGACTCGATGTGTTTAAAATTATCAAACAGTATAAGATTTTCAGAAATTTTTTCCATTTTCCTTGGTTGAATTGAGAGCTTCAGACTCCAAATATCGAATTAATGCCATGAAATTCGAATTTATGATAAGCTTCCTAGTCATTCATATTGTTTACGCCTTTCGCTGCTGTTGAGTCGCGAATTCCAAAGAACTAATTTAGACTTAATTCAATCCATGGATCTCTCGATTCGAGCAAATGAGAATGTGTTTTCTAAAATCCGCGAAGATCAAAAGAATGGCTGAAGCTGTCGACATTAAAACCAAGTACAAATATTCAATTTCTGGACGTCTATGTTATGGATCCTGGATCACGAAATTATTTTGGAAGGGTTTTTGGTCTTCTTCAAGAACGGTTCATCCGATATTGACAAAAACGCAATAAATTTATAAAAACTCAATTAAAATACCCTGCAAGGGTATAACAATTGTTAGCTTAACCTTCGCTTTAGCAATACCCACCCGGATGACCTGTTCGATTTTACTTACTCAATAGCCTTTTAGGAAATATATAAAAAATAGCGTAACTCAATTTTACCGCCCGTAGGGGTGAATATTCCTATGCTATTTCGTTTGTCAATTATTTTTGTAAACAACGACGGAAGTCAATCTAAGAAAAAACATAACCTTACACATTTCACCTTGACCCTCATTTAACGCCCGTGATGGTGAAGGAGATTTTTTAATATCGGTGAGAATTCTTTTTAATTTGTTTTGATGCAGTTTTGAAAAGATTAAAATGTTGATAACCACCACTCTGTGTGGAGCCTTCAAAAATAATTCGATTCAAATCACATGATAACCAATAATGTTAAATTTCAGAGCTTTTCCGCCCATGGGGGTTAATTTTCTAAAATCGTTGAAATATGGATCAAATGATTTTTGATCCTTGAAAACGAGTTGAAAGCCAATTGGATGATAAACAAAAAAGTTTGTCAAAACAGTTTTCAGCGATTGAGGGTGGAATTTTCCAAAATCCCATCTTAGTGTGCATTTTCATCATAGATGGACTGTGATAATTCCGTCATCCCAGCTCTTACGGTTTGGGCTGTGCGATGATTGCCAATCAGTTAGTCAGCACGAACTCTTTAAATATATAGATTATACACTAAACACAAAATTATTTTAAAAACGAAACTGACCTGCTATTGATACCAGCCTATTATCTGAACCTGCAGAGGATTTAGAGGAAGTGGAGGGAATTTGGCTTTGGCGCGCTACATTTATTGTAGGGTGCTTTAGTTTTAAGTGGCGCTGCAAATTGCTCAGCGATCCCCCAGTTATACTTATTGGCGCCTTGCAATAAACGCATTTCCCGTGCTTTCCATCTTTTGAAACAATAAAATGGTTCCACACATCAGAGCGTTTTCTTTAATTTAAAGAAGCCATTTTCTCAATATGTGTGCAAATAATCCATAATTTCACCACTAACCTATTGGAGTTTACTTCTTTTGTCATTAAGGGATTTAGATCTAAAATGCAAACAGATGTTATTTATACTGATTTTAGTAAGGCTTTTGACTCTGTTAATCATTCTCTTTTACTTGACAAACTTCATCTTCTAGGATTTCCACATAACTTAATTCTTTGGATCTCTAACTACTTAACTCTTAGAACCCAAAAGGCTTATTTCAAAGGCTTAATCTCTAAGTCTGTTCAAGTTACTTCTGGAGTACCACAAGGAAGTCATCTTGGCCCCTTATTATTTACGTTGTTCATAAATGACCTCCCTTCTGTCATAAATCATTCTCGGGTGCTGATGTATGCCGATGATGTTAAGCTTGGTCTGTAGTCTACTGATTTATTTTCTAGTCAAAGGTTGCTTACTGATCTTGACAGTTTTCAAGCCTGGTGTCGGGTAAATTTATTAAATCTTAATTGTGGTAAGTGTAACGTAATGTCTTCTTATAGGCGAACGCCCTTTTTAAACAATTATATTCTTAATGGTAAGCCGCTTGTTCGAATTGAGTCAGTAAATGATTTGGGTATCCTTTTAGATCCCAGGCTGAAATTTGACAAACATATCTCTTCCACCGCTAATCGTGCCTTTGGTGTCCTGGGTGTCATTAAGCGCTGGTGTGAAGAATTTAACGGTCCCTACATTACTAAAACTCTTTATACTTCTCTTGTTCGACCTATTCTTGAATATTGTTCTTGTATTTGGTGTCCCCAATACAAGGTTCATCAGGATAGATTAGAATGGGTAGAAAAGCAATTTCTGCTCTTTGCACTCCGGGGTCTTAACTGGAGTCCTTGCCTTGTTATCGTAGGAGACTTTTACTAATAAATCTTTCTTCTCTTTCTGATCGTAGAACCATGCTTGGTGTAATTTTTTTACACAAACTAACTAATGGGGAAATTGATTCTTCTGAGTTAATCAGCCAGATTAGTTTCTTCCTCTTTCTCTTCAAGCTAGTAATAACCCTTTTCGTATTCTATGTTCTAATTTTAACAACCTTTATCCTTTAATATGTAATGCTACTTCTATTTCCTTACTCAAAACTTCACTTTTATATTATCTGCGTAATCTATAGTTACTTTTTGTCTATTGTTTAATTTATGTAGAACTTTTACTTAGTTTGTACCTATGCATCTGTTCCGCGATCTTCGTTACCGCACGTTATGCGGCGAACCCCTCGGTCGGTTGGGCGGGAGGGGGGTTGCATTTTGCCTGGGTCTGCGCGTTAACAAGCCCGTGCTTGGTGTCGTTTGGGCCACATGAATGTACTGCCCGTTTAAGTACATCAACGTCCGAAAGAATATAAAAAAAAACAAACAAAACCGCACTCTAACTGTTTTTTATGGTCGATTAATCGACAATCGAAATCAAAAATGTGACTCTATCGAACGATTCGAACGAAAAAATCTAATGAACAACTGAACGATTTCAGGACTCAAATCAGTTGAACGAGAATGGGACTCAAATGACTCGAATGACTAGAATGAACGACAATCAGGGATTTAGTTCACTCGTTCAGTACAAAGATTAGTTCAATCGAAGTAAGTTTGAACGATTCGGTACAACTTTATGCTGAAACCTGCAGACTTCCTGGGTGCAGCGCCACTCTTCACTTATGTTGAGGCCGAGTCACCACATCATTTATAAGCTTCAGCTCTGGAAGTCCGAGCTGCCTTTGAGCTTCTTTTAGCCTATTTGAAGCAGTTGCACTTCGGTGGAAATATTCCACTAACAATTAGCATTTCAGTTGCATTTCGCTTTCAGTCGCCAAACCATTCTGCACGATCAAATTTAATGTGTGCGCACAGCAAGCCAATGAGCGAAATTGCCCATGTTTGACGGCGCCGACAATATTTGGCGCATTCTCCGTAACAATAGCTGTTATTTTATTTGATATGTCTCATTCAGAAAATATGCCTTGCAAAAACGTGCAAAGATTTTCTCTGTGTGGCGCTCTGCGTTCTTAACACAAGTTAAGGTATGTGATTTCAAGTATGATTTCCAAGCATCAGCATGCCCTCGCCGACTGGAGCTCTTGATGCACTTTAGCTCTAATTTTCCCGTAAATTTTGGGCAACATCGCATTTGAGAGCGCAATCCTTGTCGGGAGCTTGTACACCGATCTCCGACTCACTTGATCAATAAAATTTTCAAATTCTGGTTCTTCCACCATTCGAAAGGCGTGGTTCCCCTTTGCAATTATTTTTATCCTGTCGGTCAATTTTATCCACTTTCCAGTTCGCAGGTGGGTGGCCAATAATAATATACCCCAGCGTTGCCCGGCGAAATATATTGATTTAAATGCATAATATTGAATTTTACCAATTTCGTCAACGTAAGAAATACACACAATAGCGAACTATAATTTTCCCGCCCGTGGGGGTAGACTTTCCTAAATAGTTCAGGCTAATGAAAAGTCTTCAAGCCGATATGAAAAACACAAATAATTTCACTCATTTGTCCTTGATCCTAATTTCCCGCCCATGGCAACGAGCTTTGGTACAATTTCTAACATTGGTTAGCACACTCTGAAATTGTTTTTTGAATAGTTTTGAAAATAATTTGAAGCCTATTGCAAAAATAATACTACCAAACAAAAGCTTTCCACCTTTTTCCTCCCCGTTGTGTTGACACCCAAAGAACTTATCTTTTTGTGATTAGCTTTGGAAATTATTATGAAGTCGTTCACATGAGAAACTGAAATGCTGAACTACAGAGTTTTCCACTACTTTTCCGACCGTTGACAAGCTTTTTTCAAAATCGGTGCCACACGTGTCGAATTATCTAATGTGTAGAGCTTTGAAAATGAGTTTGAAGCCAATCGGACGATAATTAAAAAAGTTTCATGCAACAGTTTTCCACGAATTTTCCGACCTTGGGTGTAGATTTTCCATAAATGTTTGGCCACCTCGTCAATTAAGTTTATGTGTAGAACCTTGAAAATGAGTTTAAAGGTGTTTAGACTGAAATTTGACTTTCGCCCATAAACATTTCCGCCCATGGGAGTGGATTTTCCAAATCGGTGAAATATGTGTCAAATGAGTTTTTGTTTAGATCTTTGAAAATAAGTTTGAGGCCGATTGGATGGTAAGCAAAAAAGTTCTTACAACATTTTTCCGTAATTTCCTACGCTTGTGGTTGGAATTTTTTCAAATTCCCGTCTTAGTGCGACCTTTTATCATAGACGGAACCTACTGTGAAAATTTCAGCATCCTAGCTGTTGATGAAATCTTTTATTTATAGGCTAGCATGTAATGCCCCGGCCTTACCCGTCGAAATATTTAGATTAAAGTGCATTATTTTCAATGTGAATACTTTCGTCGACCGCCACTCATTTGTCCGTGACATCCATTTGCCAATCAAAATCAAATCATTTGGCATTTGAAGACAATTCCAAGAATAATATTAGAAATCCAGACTAAAGCTTTCCAATCTTTTTCCGCCCTTTGTATTAAAGTAAAGAGCATTTTGTTTTTTATGAAAAAGAAAAATGCTGAATTGCAGACTTCACCCCTTTTTCGACCGTCGCACAGTGGCGTCATGGAGAGCAAATGTAAAATGACAAATGCAGTTTGATAGAGAATAGGCCATAGTTTGTGGATGTGAAATTTTTTGGAATTTGGTTCATCTGTTTGGGCGGTACAGGTCACCAAACTGGACAAATATTTCAATTTTTTTGTCAATATGGTTTTGTGGGAAAAATTTTCACCTTTGCGAAGGTATTATAACAAACGGCTCACTCGATTCTTAATGTCTTTTTAAAAAAAAAAAAAAAAGAAAAGAAAAGAATGGTATATTAATATCGTTGTTTTGGAACATTATTGTGTTTTTAATAAGTACATAACTGGACCACTATTTTTAACATAGTTTTCCAACTTCATGTAAACTTTTAACATAAAGTTCAGCCGAGTTCCGCAGGGTGACTATAAAAGGAAGCTTCTGTGAACATTCCTGAAGCTATTCCAAAAATAAAACTCTGCCCCAATCTGCCTACCCGGTTTTCATTGAAACCATGTCGCACATGACATCAAAAATAATAACAATACAATACAATAAATGTACCGCTGCAGTGCGGAGTGCGCTGCATGGTCGTGGACAGCAAGAAGCATGCAGGTCAGAACCCTTTTTAATGCCAAATTTGACTTTTCATTTTGATAAAATTATATCTTTTGAACCCAATAAGATATTGCCAAAACTTAAAAAGCTACGGGAACTTACTGATAAATGCTTTTTACATTTTGACAATATCTTGTTTCGTTCAGAAAATATGATTTTTGCAAAGTAAAATGACAAAAAGCGCCACTGTGCGTCGGCGTGCATTTCTTAAAACTGGTAGCACATGTGTCGAACTATTTAATGAGAAGTGCTTTAAAATTAGTTTCTGAATAATGGGATGATAAGCAGAAAAGTTTCAAAATGAGTTTGAAGTCCGATTGTAATCAATAAAGTTTCATACAAAAGTTTTCCACGAATTTTCCGACTTTGAGGGAAGATTTTCCACAATCTTTGACCACTGCGCCTATTAAGTTTTTCTATAGAACAATGAAATTGAGTTAGAGGCCAATCGCTTGAAAATTAAAAATGTCGAATTCCAGAGGTTTCCACCGATTTTCCGACCATTAGGCTGAATTTCCCAAAATCGCTGATACACGCGTCGAAATATTTAATGTGTAAAGCTTTGAAAATGAATTTGAAGGTGATCGGACTAAGATTTGACTTTCGCCCATACAACCTTGAGACCCCAATTTTCCGCCCATGGTGGTAGATTTTCCAAAATCGGTGAAATATGTGTCAAATGAATTTTCGTGTAGATCTTTGAAAATGAGTTTGAAGCCGATTGGATGGTAAACAAAAAAGTTTCCTACAACAGTTTTCCGCGATTTTCCACGCTTGTGGGTGGAATTTTCCAAAATGCCGTCTTAGCGTGCACTTTCATCATAGATGGAACCTACTGTGAAAATTTCAGCAATTTCAAATAGCTCTTACGGTTTGGCCTGTGCGATGATTGTCAATCAGTCAGTCAGTCAGCACGTACTCTTTTATATATATAGATATATATTCTTGATCAGTATAAAAAGAAATTTCGATTTGGCCATGTCCGTCTGTCCGTCTGTATGAACCAGTCGATCTCAGTAACTATAAAAACAAGAGACACCAAGTTTGGAGTGTAGGTTCCTGTATACCATACGCAGATTTTCTCCGATTGCACATATCTCCCCCCGCGCCCCGCAATCAAAACGTTTAACAGCCACACTTTTAAAGATATAGCCCTGGGATTTGGCATGGATTATGATTGGATCAGTCTTAATCTACTGTCCATTTTCAGTTTGATCGTATAATAAACATGGAAGTTATTCACGGTTTACGAGGTGTGATTGGAAGTTTTAGACCTGGGTTCAGGGAGTTTTGTAGTTGAGGACTAGAGCATTCTTACTTTTTATACTCGGTTTCAACATAAATTTTTTGATAAAGAAAATATTGAGTTTTGTTTCCACACCCTTAAAGCTAGAGCAACCTAACTTGGTACAATCAATTAATAACGTTTCAAGATTGACCCCCACCACTCGCCCGCAATTCCGCGGAAACCAAAATCTCAAAAATTTTATTTTGAGTTAGAGTCACGAAAAATCTGCATCAAAAATTTTTTGGACCCCCACCACCCTCTTTTCCACAAATCGGCAGAACTTTCCCTAAAACACGTTCTTCACAGGGGTATATCTCCTAAAGTTTCAAAGCTAGTCACAAAATTTGACATACACACTACTGTAGAAGCACTGTACAATTAGGCAAAAAAAATTTTTGCGACCCCCCGCAAATAAGAATAATCTATATCTCAAACACCTGTAATGGTAGACTCACCAAATTGCCAAATTTACAGACTAATACAGACTAATGGTGAGCTCCTTGATGACGAGTGGCGTATGGTCTGAATAGACTTCATCTGCTACTCTCATATCCATGACAAAGTTTGCCAGCATCGGTTTATCAGAAAGTAGTAAATAGTTGATGTGGCTTGTGATCTAATGTAAGTTAATTTACCACCTCTGTCGTACTGTAAGACTGTAGGAGTCGCATAGTTCAATAGCTTTATTGCCATTTGGGTCTAATTTCGAGTCTTTTGATCGTCAATGTTGTCATTTTCAGCTTAAGTGGTTCCGGTTCTGGCGTTCAAGTCTCCAGACTGAACTTGCAATATCATCCAGGTTTTCGAAGTTTACGTTCCAGTAATTACAGTTCAGATAAGAGGGAACAATAAAGAAGCGTTATTTTTCAGCAATATCTATATCGCAACAGAGCTCTGAAAATTAACATATTACCAATTTAGGAATTTTTAAGATCCTTAAGGACTAAAAAGCACACCCCACTTGCTCGTCCTTTGGCATGGATTCTGGTGGCTGCTTCCCAATACAAGTGGTTTTGATCATAATAAATTTCAAATCTCTCAAAATTGCTCTTCACGAAAGGTTTAAAATATGAAGAATATGTCATGTAAATTTATGAACTTAAAGAAATGAGCATATAAAAGTTTATTTGAGATGACGGATATAGTTTATAGTTTTATAGGATAAGAGATTGATATATAGACTATGAGCTGTTTTATTTTGGCTGGAATTTGCTACACCCAGAGAGCAACATTACTTTATACCACCACAATGTATGCTAAGACCGCAAAGTTGCGCATCGTTTTCGAGCAAGACGTCGACGCAAATATAACTCAATGATCCACAAATTCAACCAAGTTTGCTTGCGACCTTATTACGATTTTGATTTCGACCATTCGCTGTAACTGCTGATATAACAAAAAAGTACCGTCAGCGTAACTAACAGCTATAAGTATGAACAGAACAATCTTAGCAGCCGCTGCAAATAAATCGGTTAAGCACAATGACATACGGCGCCGCAACAACTACTTTTTTAATAATATAATAATAATATCTTAACGATCAATATGCCACTTCACATCCTTAAGGTTCTCCCTCATAAGAAAACGATTTTTATCTTGTCCGGTGATGACACAATTGAAGAACATAATCGCTTATGTCAGGAACTTGTTGAAATACTAGGCACTGCTGGACTCTCACTGACCAAGTTGACTTTTCAATTTGCGCAGCTGGAGACATAAAAATAGCTGACTGAATTCTGTTCATAATTGGAAGTAGTATAGCACTTGTTACAAATTCATTCAACAAATCTCGTAAGTTTTGTACCAAATCTGGTGTCAGAAGTTCAGGAGAAACCGGAAGGAGTCACATGGAGATATGTTCCATGTACTGAAAATCCTGCTGACCTAATCTCTCGTGGCTGTACATTTGAACTAAATGAATCCCTTTGGCTGGATGGGAGTGCATTTTAACTCCCTGTACCCATAAAATGAGTGAAATGTGGGTACTAAATCTGTGAAAATGTTTGTAACAGGCAGAAGGGGTCATCTTCGAACTTATAAAGTACTAGCTGGTAAAACGCCAGCGTTGCCCGGTGAAATATTTAGATTTAAATGCATTATGTGGAATATGACTACTTTCGTCAACCGTAAGAAATACACAAAACTAACGTATCACAGTTTTTCCTACCGTGGGGGTAGGGAACTATATAGTTGACCCACGTGACTAATGTTTTTGTGTAGGGCTATGAAAATGTCTTTGAAGCTGATCTAACTAAAAAAAATAATCCCACTCATTTGTCCTTGACTTCCATTTCCCGCCCGTGGCGACGCTGCAGAAGATTTTCCTAAATCATTTGGCATTTGAAAATCAATTCAACGAATAATACTAAAAATCCAGACTAAAACACATGTCGAATTATTTAATGTGTAGAGCTTTGAAAATGAGCTTGAAGGTGATCGGACTAAAATTAGACTTCCGCCTATACAACCTTGAGACCCCAATTTTCCGCCCAGGGGGTGGACTTTCCAAAATCGGTGAAATATGGGTCAAATGAATTTTCGTGTAGATCTTTGAAAATGAGTTTGAAGATGATTGAATGGTAAACAAAAAAGTTGCATACAACAGTTTTCCGCGATTTTCCACGCTTGTGGGTGGAATTTTCCAAAATCCCATCTTAGCGTGCACTTTCATCATAGATGGAACCTACTGTGAAAATTTCAGCAATTTCAACTAGCTCTTACGGCTTAGGCTGTGCGATGATTGCCAATCAGTCAGTCAGTCAGACAGCATAAACTCTTTTATATATATAGATAAATAAAACGTGAGACTGCAGCCTCTCCCCGACGACTCCAATAATGGCACTGCTTCTGCGAGCTCTGCCAGACCAAAGTAACGTCAAATTCCTCTCCCCGACAACTGCGAATTCTCCCCTTTTCTGCACTTTTAAAGTGAACTCTTTTAAGAGAACAACTCCGGGCGTACATGTGGGCAAGAAAAGGGCTGGTGGAAGCCGAGAAGCCAAAAATTCTCGTTACATCTGCGTGGACTTATGACCACTAGATGCACTGCTGGATTAAAGAGAAATTCACAAATTGTAGTACCTGCAAGCTAGCACAATATCTTGTGCGGCATCTACCTGCGTTTATGCGTCATGAGGCAGACAAATGATCTGCTTTCGATGTAAGAAACTTGGGAAGATATTTGCGGATTATCCATTTTTGGTACCACAGCAAATGCACAATCCTGTGGTCGCCGGATCTGCGCATGCGCAAATTGATGCTCAATCGCGAAACTTTAATAAGCGCAAGCGATCCACTAATGGGGCTTTTTAAAGCACTCTGTGCCCCACAATATCAGCATATTTAGTTTAAGGCAAACGCGCGTTTATAACCTCCCACGCTAAATTCGAGAACTAGTCGACTTGGCTAGACACAGGCTTTTATATCTGGCACCACGCAACATTTTCATAGCTTTATTTAAAGTTGGTAACGCTGCATGCTTTAGTTGCAGCAACATTTCCATGCTCTCTATAAGAAAGCTGAGTCACATTCTAAGCTGGGCCAGCTATCACGCAACTCCGAAGGCCTTTCTGACAAATTGTACATTACAAGTTTTAAGTCAAAGAGGAAGAAAGTTTATAGAACAGGGGTGCGCAAAGCTACCTTATGGATGTGCACGCAAATAAAAGAGATTGCACGCACATATGTAACGAAAATTTGTTGTATTTCAATGTGTACACAGAAAAAACAGGAACATGTTTCTTCACAAATAAAAAAATATTAAACAAGTAAGAATGCTATAGTCGAGTATACCCGACTACAAAACTTCCTGTACCCAGGTCAAAAATACTCGATCGCATCTTCGGAAACTTACACATACACACATACATAAGGACGCACACACACGAGCGACAGCGCAAGCGTGTCTTCCCCCCACTGCAGCACTGAATCTTCTTTCGTGAATAACTTCCGTGTTTATTATCCGATCAACTTGAAATATACCATATGTATACCATACGCAGATCAAGTTTGTTTTATTTTTCAGATATCTCCCCCCGTTCCCCCGCAAATCAATACAAACCGTTTTACAGTAACAATTTTCGAGATATAGCTTTAAGATTTGGCATGTACAATACTTTAGTCCCTCTTAATCTACTGTCCGAATTTCAAGTCGGTCGGATAATAAACACGGAAGTTATTCACGAAAGAAGATTTAGTGCTGCAGCGAGGGGAAGAAAAAGCACAGCCACCATTTAAAATGCCTCGCTTGCGCTGTGGCTCGTGTGTGTGCGCCCTTGTGTATGTGTAAGTTTACGAAGATGCGATCGGAAATTTTTGACCTTGGTACAGGGAGTTTTGTAGTCGGGTATACTCGACTATAGCATTCTTACTTGTTAATTATATGACTTTAGTTCTAAGTTGACGGAAAGCGAAAAGTGAAAAATTGTTTGTGTAATTTGCAATGTGCACCAGAAGCTTACCTATGTGTAAGCCTCACACACTTCCATATGCTATGTGCAATACAAAAACAAATATGCGTCGTGTGCATAGGCGCTGAGCACCCCTTTTCTAGAACATCTGATCGGAACTGCAAAACTAATTTGGCTGATTAATTCAGAAGGAGCAGAAGTTATTTTTGTACCGATTCTATTCTGATTAACCTTATATTGGGGACACCAAATACAAGACCCATATTTAAGAATAGGTCGAACAAGAGAAGCATAAAGAGTTTTATTAGGGAATGTTAAGTTATTTAGACCAACGCTTAATGAAACCCTGGACACCAAGGGCACGATTAGCGGTGGAAGAGATATGTGTCTCAAACTTTAACTTGGGATCTAAAAGGATACCTAAAGCATCAACCGACTCAATTCGAACAAGCGCCATACCATTCAGAATATAATTGTTTGAAAGGGGCATTCGCCTATAAACAGAAATTACGTTACACTTACCACAATAAAATGTAATAAAGTTATCATCATCGGCATACATCAGCACCCCAGTTTGATTTCCTTATTTACAGAAGGAAAGTCATTTATGAACAACGTAAATAATAAGGGGCCAAGATGACTTCCTTGTGGTACTCCGGAATTAACTTGAACAGACTTAGAGACTAAGATTTTGAAATAATCATGTTGGGTTCTAAGAGTTTAATAGTAAGCATTAAGTTATTTGGAAATCCCAGAAGATTACGTTTTTGAAGTAAAAGAGAATGATTAACAGAGTCAAGCCTTACTGAAATCAGTGTAAATAACATCTGTTTGCACCTTAGCTTGAAATCCCTTAATGACAAGAGAAGTGAATTCCAATAGGTTAATGGTAGTAGATCTATATTTCACAAACCCGTGCTCGCAGGGTGAAATTATGGATCTACACAATTGTTGAAGCTTAATTTCTCAAAAATCTTAGGAATAGCAGACAAATTAGAAATACCTCTATAGTTCTCAACATTAGACTTGTTTCCTTTTATATGAAGAGAAATAATAAATGATTCTTTCCAAATGTTTGGGGAAAGAGCAAAACTGCACGGAAAGTTTAAACAGAATAAATAATGGCTTAAAAATACCTTCAGCACAGTATCTAAGCACGCAGCTTGGTACTCGATCAGGTCCGGTGAAAATGCGGGCTTAATGGCCTTTAAATCATGGAGAAGCGATCTTTAGAGAGATCAGCGAGGTAATTTTTACAAAAAATACAGTTGATGGAAGTGTTGATGACCTACGCTTCGCATTAATGAATTTATTAAACCTTTCACGATCCCGCTGAAACTGCAATGTATGTTAAGTACAGAAAAGTTAGATCGGGCAATCAAAAAGCGAGAGAAATCCAAGAAAGAGCCAGATTCTTTGAACTTCTTGTACAACTCAACTTTATATTTTTTAAGTTCATTAAGTCCCGCGTAAATCAAATAGGTTTGTTAGATCTACGTGGGTTACAAAACGGGACACAGGAATCAAATAATGAATTTAAGGTAGAATAAAAATATTTGATTGCACAATCCATATCTCTACACATGTAAATCTGGGACCAGTCAGCTTGGGTTAAGAGTTGAGTTAGTTTAGAAATATCGGTTTTCTGAAGGCTTGAAGTGCTTAACACCCTGGCAGGTAGATCAATCAACATTTCTAAAGTTGGGTGATTAGGATATTCAGGAATGGATATAGGCTCAGAATGGGAGACAGAATATAAGGAGGAATCCAAAACCAAAACCAGCTCAAGCATTTTATATAACGAATTTGGGTTACCATTGATTTGACACAATGACATCCCAAATAAACTGACAATAAATTCGTGCTGAGCAATTCGCTGGAGTCAGGACTAGAAATCCAAAAGCATGCGAATATACAAATCGGAAGAAGGTGGTAATAAGAACAAGTAATAAAAAAGCAAAAACCACAAATACTAAATTTAACAGCAACAAATTCAATATCTACAGAAAATCGGTTATTACTATTAAGAAGACAAATCAGCGTCAGCAGCAATAAGTACACCACCACCAATACGAGGAGTGCGTTTTTTTCTATATATAGAGAATTTATTAGATACAACTAAGAATGCCTTAACCAAGTTGCAGGAAAGGCAGCGACGCACAGTGGCTCGTTTGGCCGAGGCACGTGGCCAAAATCAAAAAGGTCATGGTGAGAAACAGTAAAACGACTAATGCAGTTTGATAGAGAATTGCTTGAAGTGTACATTTTTTTTTAACTTGGCTAATTCGCTTGGGCGGTAGAGGGCATGAAAGTTGAAAAATATTTCCATTTTGATTTCAATATGGTTTTTTTGTGTAAAATTGTTCACCTTTGCGATGGTTAATATAAGATGTGGCTATTCTAAAGCTAATGGTATAATGATATTGTAATTTTTAAATTTGATTGTATTTTTAATAAATAAATTACTAATCCACTATTTTGAACAAATTTTTTAGACTTTATATAGACTTTCACAATAGATTCCCAGACATTCCCGACATCGGACTATAACCACGTGATTCTGTGCATATTTGTGAAGCAATATCACAGTCCAGGTGCAACAAAGTGCAACTCTTTGTGCTATTTGAGAAACAGGTCCGCACTTTAAATGCGCACAATTGAGACTCACCGGACGCCATTTTGAGCTAACTTTGATAAAATCATATCTTTTGAACCAAATAAGATATTAAAAAAAATTTAAAAAGCGTTTTATTGTGAATTTCCGTAGCTTATAAAGTGAAATTTGAGTTTGAAGATGATTGAATGGTAAACAAAAAAGTTGCATACAACAGTTTTCCGCGATTTTCCACGCTTGTGGGTGGAATTTTCCAAAATCCCATCTTAGCGTGCACTTTCATCATAGATGGAACCTACTGTGAAAATTTCAGCAATTTCAACTAGCTCTTACGGCTTAGGCTGTGCGATGATTGCCAATCAGTCAGTCAGTCAGACAGCATAAACTCTTTTATATATATAGATAAATAAAACGTGAGACTGCAGCCTCTCCCCGACGACTCCAATAATGGCACTGCTTCTGCGAGCTCTGCCAGACCAAAGTAACGTCAAATTCCTCTCCCCGACAACTGCGAATTCTCCCCTTTTCTGCACTTTTAAAGTGAACTCTTTTAAGAGAACAACTCCGGGCGTACATGTGGGCAAGAAAAGGGCTGGTGGAAGCCGAGAAGCCAAAAATTCTCGTTACATCTGCGTGGACTTATGACCACTAGATGCACTGCTGGATTAAAGAGAAATTCACAAATTGTAGTACCTGCAAGCTAGCACAATATCTTGTGCGGCATCTACCTGCGTTTATGCGTCATGAGGCAGACAAATGATCTGCTTTCGATGTAAGAAACTTGGGAAGATATTTGCGGATTATCCATTTTTGGTACCACAGCAAATGCACAATCCTGTGGTCGCCGGATCTGCGCATGCGCAAATTGATGCTCAATCGCGAAACTTTAATAAGCGCAAGCGATCCACTAATGGGGCTTTTTAAAGCACTCTGTGCCCCACAATATCAGCATATTTAGTTTAAGGCAAACGCGCGTTTATAACCTCCCACGCTAAATTCGAGAACTAGTCGACTTGGCTAGACACAGGCTTTTATATCTGGCACCACGCAACATTTTCATAGCTTTATTTAAAGTTGGTAACGCTGCATGCTTTAGTTGCAGCAACATTTCCATGCTCTCTATAAGAAAGCTGAGTCACATTCTAAGCTGGGCCAGCTATCACGCAACTCCGAAGGCCTTTCTGACAAATTGTACATTACAAGTTTTAAGTCAAAGAGGAAGAAAGTTTATAGAACAGGGGTGCGCAAAGCTACCTTATGGATGTGCACGCAAATAAAAGAGATTGCACGCACATATGTAACGAAAATTTGTTGTATTTCAATGTGTACACAGAAAAAACAGGAACATGTTTCTTCACAAATAAAAAAAAATTAAACAAGTAAGAATGCTATAGTCGAGTATACCCGACTACAAAACTTCCTGTACCCAGGTCAAAAATACTCGATCGCATCTTCGGAAACTTACACATACACACATACATAAGGACGCACACACACGAGCGACAGCGCAAGCGTGTCTTCCCCCCACTGCAGCACTGAATCTTCTTTCGTGAATAACTTCCGTGTTTATTATCCGATCAACTTGAAATATACCATATGTATACCATACGCAGATCAAGTTTGTTTTATTTTTCAGATATCTCCCCCCGTTCCCCCGCAAATCAATACAAACCGTTTTACAGTAACAATTTTCGAGATATAGCTTTAAGATTTGGCATGTACAATACTTTAGTCCCTCTTAATCTACTGTCCGAATTTCAAGTCGGTCGGATAATAAACACGGAAGTTATTCACGAAAGAAGATTTAGTGCTGCAGCGAGGGGAAGAAAAAGCACAGCCACCATTTAAAATGCCTCGCTTGCGCTGTGGCTCGTGTGTGTGCGCCCTTGTGTATGTGTAAGTTTACGAAGATGCGATCGGAAATTTTTGACCTTGGTACAGGGAGTTTTGTAGTCGGGTATACTCGACTATAGCATTCTTACTTGTTAATTATATGACTTTAGTTCTAAGTTGACGGAAAGCGAAAAGTGAAAAATTGTTTGTGTAATTTGCAATGTGCACCAGAAGCTTACCTATGTGTAAGCCTCACACACTTCCATATGCTATGTGCAATACAAAAACAAATATGCGTCGTGTGCATAGGCGCTGAGCACCCCTTTTCTAGAACATCTGATCGGAACTGCAAAACTAATTTGGCTGATTAATTCAGAAGGAGCAGAAGTTATTTTTGTACCGATTCTATTCTGATTAACCTTATATTGGGGACACCAAATACAAGACCCATATTTAAGAATAGGTCGAACAAGAGAAGCATAAAAAATTTTATTAGGGAATGTTAAGTTATTTAGACCAACGCTTAATGAAACCCTGGACACCAAGGGCACGATTAGCGGTGGAAGAGATATGTGTCTCAAACTTTAACTTGGGATCTAAAAGGATACCTAAAGCATCAACCGACTCAATTCGAACAAGCGCCATACCATTCAGAATATAATTGTTTGAAAGGGGCATTCGCCTATAAACAGAAATTACGTTACACTTACCACAATAAAATGTAATAAAGTTATCATCATCGGCATACATCAGCACCCCAGTTTGATTTCCTTATTTACAGAAGGAAAGTCATTTATGAACAACGTAAATAATAAGGGGCCAAGATGACTTCCTTGTGGTACTCCGGAATTAACTTGAACAGACTTAGAGACTAAGATTTTGAAATAATCATGTTGGGTTCTAAGAGTTTAATAGTAAGCATTAAGTTATTTGGAAATCCCAGAAGATTACGTTTTTGAAGTAAAAGAGAATGATTAACAGAGTCAAGCCTTACTGAAATCAGTGTAAATAACATCTGTTTGCACCTTAGCTTGAAATCCCTTAATGACAAGAGAAGTGAATTCCAATAGGTTAATGGTAGTAGATCTATATTTCACAAACCCGTGCTCGCAGGGTGAAATTATGGATCTACACAATTGTTGAAGCTTAATTTCTCAAAAATCTTAGGAATAGCAGACAAATTAGAAATACCTCTATAGTTCTCAACATTAGACTTGTTTCCTTTTATATGAAGAGAAATAATAAATGATTCTTTCCAAATGTTTGGGGAAAGAGCAAAACTGCACGGAAAGTTTAAACAGAATAAATAATGGCTTAAAAATACCTTCAGCACAGTATCTAAGCACGCAGCTTGGTACTCGATCAGGTCCGGTGAAAATGCGGGCTTAATGGCCTTTAAATCATGGAGAAGCGATCTTTAGAGAGATCAGCGAGGTAATTTTTACAAAAAATACAGTTGATGGAAGTGTTGATGACCTACGCTTCGCATTAATGAATTTATTAAACCTTTCACGATCCCGCTGAAACTGCAATGTATGTTAAGTACAGAAAAGTTAGATCGGGCAATCAAAAAGCGAGAGAAATCCAAGAAAGAGCCAGATTCTTTGAACTTCTTGTACAACTCAACTTTATATTTTTTAAGTTCATTAAGTCCCGCGTAAATCAAATAGGTTTGTTAGATCTACGTGGGTTACAAAACGGGACACAGGAATCAAATAATGAATTTAAGGTAGAATAAAAATATTTGATTGCACAATCCATATCTCTACACATGTAAATCTGGGACCAGTCAGCTTGGGTTAAGAGTTGAGTTAGTTTAGAAATATCGGTTTTCTGAAGGCTTGAAGTGCTTAACACCCTGGCAGGTAGATCAATCAACATTTCTAAAGTTGGGTGATTAGGATATTCAGGAATGGATATAGGCTCAGAATGGGAGACAGAATATAAGGAGGAATCCAAAACCAAAACCAGCTCAAGCATTTTATATAACGAATTTGGGTTACCATTGATTTGACACAATGACATCCCAAATAAACTGACAATAAATTCGTGCTGAGCAATTCGCTGGAGTCAGGACTAGAAATCCAAAAGCATGCGAATATACAAATCGGAAGAAGGTGGTAATAAGAACAAGTAATAAAAAAGCAAAAACCACAAATACTAAATTTAACAGCAACAAATTCAATATCTACAGAAAATCGGTTATTACTATTAAGAAGACAAATCAGCGTCAGCAGCAATAAGTACACCACCACCAATACGAGGAGTGCGTTTTTTTCTATATATAGAGAATTTATTAGATACAACTAAGAATGCCTTAACCAAGTTGCAGGAAAGGCAGCGACGCACAGTGGCTCGTTTGGCCGAGGCACGTGGCCAAAATCAAAAAGGTCATGGTGAGAAACAGTAAAACGACTAATGCAGTTTGATAGAGAATTGCTTGAAGTGTACATTTTTTTTTAACTTGGCTAATTCGCTTGGGCGGTAGAGGGCATGAAAGTTGAAAAATATTTCCATTTTGATTTCAATATGGTTTTTTTGTGTAAAATTGTTCACCTTTGCGATGGTTAATATAAGATGTGGCTATTCTAAAGCTAATGGTATAATGATATTGTAATTTTTAAATTTGATTGTATTTTTAATAAATAAATTACTAATCCACTATTTTGAACAAATTTTTTAGACTTTATATAGACTTTCACAATAGATTCCCAGACATTCCCGACATCGGACTATAACCACGTGATTCTGTGCATATTTGTGAAGCAATATCACAGTCCAGGTGCAACAAAGTGCAACTCTTTGTGCTATTTGAGAAACAGGTCCGCACTTTAAATGCGCACAATTGAGACTCACCGGGCGCCATTTTGAGCTAACTTTGATAAAATCATATCTTTTGAACCAAATAAGATATTAAAAAAATTTAAAAAGCGTTTTATTGTGAATTTCCGTAGCTTATAAAGTGAAATTTCTTTAAAATCGGAACCAGTGGCGTAGATAGCTTTTTGCAAGGGGGGGGGGGGGTGGATTCTGATAATTTACAAGTTTCTTTTGTTTTTTTTTTGGTCTTCCCATTTTGCTCATATTTAATGAAACCGAAAAATGGGTTATATGTATCTTGACAGAATAATATCATATTTTAAAAATTCTTTGCACAGCCCAAATCGAAAGAGCTAGCGAGCTGGAAGTGCACACTAAGACGGCGTTTTGGCTAATTCCACCCTCAAGCGTGGAAAATCGCGGAAAACTGTTGTGTGAAACTTTATGCTTATCATCCAATAGGCTGCCAACTCATTTTCAAGGATCAGTACAAAAAATAATTTTACCCATATTTCAACGATTTAAGAAAATTAACCCCCACGGACGGAAATGATCAGAAATGTAACATTATTGGTTATCATGTGATTTGAATCGAATTATTTTTGAAGGCTCCACACAAGAGAAAATTAAACGTGGTGGTTATCACAATTTTAGCAACGTAATAGCATATGTACCCCTACAGGAACCTACAGTCTAAATTTGGTGTCTCTAGCTATTATAGTTGCTGAGATCGACGCGTTCATACGGACAGACGGACAGACAGACAACATGGCCAAATCGAAATCTCTTTTGATACTGATCAAGAATATATATACTTTATATGTATACCTGTTACATACATTTGCACAGATTTAGTACCCCCGCTTACCCATTTTATGGGTGCCCTGTACCCCTGTATAGTGGTAAAGTAATTTGTTAATTAAAAATACAATAAATCTAAAATATACAATAATTTTATACCATTCGCTTTATAATCTTTCATTTAAAATAAAGACATAAAAAATTGAGTGAGCCGTTTGGTTAAAATACTATCGTGAAAAAAAAACCATTCTTATATTACAATGGGAATATTTGTCCACTTACATTACTTCTACCGCCCAAACGACATAACAAAATTGAAAAACAATTTAAAATTCGTAACCTATGAGCAATTGTCTATCAAACTGCATTTGTCGATTTACCCATTCCCACCATGACCATTTTCATTTTTGCCACGTGCCTCGGCCAAACTGTGCATCGTTTAAGACCAAATTCAGACATTTTGAAGAGGCCGTTATACAAAAGAATTACCCGCAAACATGATGTGAAGTAGTAGCGCGACTACTACCATAGATAGATAGCAAATCATTGACAGAGTCTGAGACATACGCAATAGGTTTTATATCTCGCTGACGATACTGAGATTTCCATTCAATTTTTAAATAGAATTTTCTCATACTTTCCGATATACATTTAAAAATTTTCCACCAGTAAAGTAAAGTTCCAGTTCCACCTTACTTTATAATAGGAAGGTACAGTAAAAATTGCAGGCTTCTAGCTTCTACCGTTTGGGCTGCCCAAAGTCCCCAGTCAGTCAACTCTTCTGAAACTCTTCTATATATATAGATAGTGCCAGAGATGTTTCCTTTTGCCTGTTACATACATTTGCACAGTTTTAATACCTCCTTTTTACCCATTCCCATGAGTACAGGGAGTAAGCAAAGATCAATATACGTTTGTACATGTAAATATTAAGCAAGTAAGAACGTTTCAGTCGGACGTACCCAACAGCAGAATACTCAGTTTCAAGTCTGATATAATTTGGTTACTGGAGGAGTGGAAAAGAGACGTGAAAAAACAGTAGCTTGTGAATTTGGCGACTCTAACCTGTACAGGTGTGGGAGCTACAAATGTTGTTCATTTGCGGGGGAGGGGTTAGGTTAGGTTAGGTAGAACCGGTTGATCACCACATGGGGTCCCACATAGACCGAGCAGTTCCTTAGTGTCGCCAGATACTGTAGGTCGTTAGAAAGTTTGTTGATCCTGTAGAATGTGCGCTTGGCAAGCGCTATCAGCGCATTGGGAGTGTCTGGTCGCTTCTTCTATTGATGCGAGCCAGTGTCTGTTGAAGTATCGATGTCTTAGTGTTGCGAGTGCTGGACAGCTGCATATAAGGTGGTCCAAGGTTTTCACAACTCCTGGTTCCTTACATTTCCGGCAGCCGTCTTCCATTAAAATCCCCAGGTTTTAAGCGTGAGCTGCTGCTAGGCAATTTCCAACTCCTGTCATTAGTCTGAAATCTTTCCTTGGAAGATATAGCAGGAAGCTTGTATACGGAGAAGGAGCTACTCGGCGAAACCTCGGCCGATGAAGCGGACCGTACAATTACGGAGGGGAGTGCTGTCCTAATAGATGCAGATACTCCAAATAAATCTGCATCACAGTAGGGCAGCCTCCGCTGCGCTTCCACTACACCTGTCACCTGGCGTGGTGGATATGGTGTTGATCCAAGAGCCATGCTGCTGGCAGAGTCTGTGGCTTGCGGACTCCCAAATACACCCTACTTCACAGCACCGATAAGGGTAAAATAAGAACCTGCTTATTAATCAAAAAACGTTACAATGCTTTTCTACTCTCCCAGTTCAGTGATGGCGACATCACGGTAGCCAGCCTTGAACTGGGGACTAATTCTTACAGGCTGGCTTCTTTTTACCTCCCTCATGACACAGAGGGATGCATCTCGTCGGCCACTTTCCGTGACCTGGTCACACAAAGCACGGGCACAAGAAAAAATCTGATTATGGGAGGAGATGCAAACGCTCATCACACACAATGGGGAAGTACAAACACCAACGAGCGGGGTGAGTTACTTTTTGACTTTCTGCTTAGCACCAATTTAAATGTATGTAATAGAGGTAACGACCCCACCTTCATTATCAAGAACAAAAGCGAGGTCTTGGATATTACCTTTATCTCAGCCTGCATTTCCCAGCGGGTAGCGTCCTGGAAAGTTCTACCAGAACACTCCTTCTCTGATCACCGCTACATTGAATTTCAGATTGATGAATCTCGTCCATCCCTCAAGAAAACCCAAAACCCCAAAAAAACCAAATGGGGCAGATACATGCGTATACTTAATAAAAATCTGGCACAGAAACCGCCCCAAACTCCGGAAAATGCCGTAGAGGTTGATACCCTAGTCGACCTAGACAAATCCTGTCCTAAAAGAACCCCCAAAGAATCTTTCAAACCATCATGGTGGTCCACGGATCTCCGGGTCCAGACAACATATATCCGACTCAACTCCAACACAGCATCAGCTATATCATAGCATGGCTTCGGGCCATCTTCACAGGCTGTCTTACGACGAACCATATTCCTCTAGCTTGGAGGGAAACAAAGGTTGGTAAACCTTCCCACGTTAAACCGAACGTCTTCAGACCAATCAGACTTTCTTCCTTTCTACTAAAAACCCTAGCAAGAGTTTTAGATACCCATATCAAAAACGTTATTAGCCCCTCTCTACTATCGCGTACACAGCACGCATATACCAAAGGCTTATCCACTGAGACAGCTCTGAGAGATCGCTAAGTGTTAATGAATATAGTTTAGTTACCTTCTTAGACATAGAATGGGCTTTCAACAACGTTCTCCTAGAAGCTATCACCTCGGCACTGACGAGCCTGGGGGTTGAGGATCCCCTGGTGGAGCTCATAAATGTGTTGCTTACTAGCAGGACAGTGAGCTCCAGCTTAGGAGAGTCCTCGATCAGTAGGTGCGTCAGTAGAGGCACTCCCCACGGAGGTGTCCTATCTCCACTTCTATGGGGGCTTGTGGAAAGCCAACTGCTTTGTACTTTAGAGAGCGAGGGGCACGTGGATGTAGCCTATGCGGATGATGTTGCCATCCTAACCCAAGGTAAATTTCCGCAAACCCTTTATGACAAAATGCAATCAGCGCTTAACACGTTAGTCAAATGGACCAAAACCTGTGGACTAGACGTGAATCCGAGCAAGACAGAGCTCGTTCTTTTCACCAGGAAATATAATCCACCAAATTTAAACCTCCCTAGAATCAATAACACGATTCTCACCCAAAGCTTTCAAGCGAAATATCTAGGTGTAGTTTTGGACAGTAAGCTATACTGGAAAGTTAATATAAAGCAGAGAGTAAGTAAAGCAACTACTGCTCTGTTTGCTTGCAAGAAGGCCATAGGCACTAGATGGGGCTTCTCTCCACTCATAGTCCATTGGTTGTATACAGCAGTCATTCGACCTATCCTACTTTATGGAGTATAAAGTTTAAAGAAGTGCAGAAATCTGCATTAGTGGAGCCCTACGCACCACACCAACTGAGGCCCTGAATATCATGCTTAACCTAATACCGCTGGACCTACTATCCAAAGAACTAGCTAGAAACTCAGCTATCAGACTCAGGGAATCCAACAACTGGACGACGGGCAACACGGGGGAAACTGCAGTTCTCGAGTCCATACCTCGGATTCCCCGATAACAGACTACTGCATACCAAAACTGACTTTCAACAAGTTGTACAAGGGTTGCATACCTAGTCGACATGACTGGGAAAAGCCGCTTCAACACATACCAGGTTCGATCAGATTCTTCACAGATGGGTCTAAGCTGGATGAACGAGTGGGCGGTGGCGTATACTCTCCCGATTTAGGAGTCCGTTTTGGCTTCCGGCTTCCCGATCACTGTAGCGTGTATCAGGCAGAGGTGAGTGACACCCAGCAAGCTACCCTTTGCCTGCGCATGCATAGCATCAGTGTAGGGAATATCAACATCTATTCAGATAGCCAAGCTGCCTTGAAGGCGCTCGACTTATGCACCAACAATGCAGCCTCAATCACTGAGTGTCACCGGTCTCTAAACGAGATAGCCCAACAGCTCAGTATAAGCCTCGTATTGGTGCCTGGACACCGTAATATCGAAGGTAACGAATTGGCAAATAAACTGGCCAGACAAGGCACCAACGATACACTCCTCGTCGAAAAGAGCAATGTCGGTATGCCTCTGTCCACTTTCAGACTGCATACTAAGGAGTTCACCAAGCGTCAAAATGCTGATCGCTGGAAAAACTCACGCAAACTCACATGGCCCACTCTTAATCCAAAGCGCTTTCTGCTTTAATTAAACACAAGAGATCCCACATCACGACAATCATAGGGGCTCTAACAGGCCGTTGCCTAATAGGAACCCACGCCAAAAGACTAGGCGAAGTTGTGGTATAGCAGAAGAGGAAGAGAGCGTAGAAAATCTGCTCTGTCAATGCCCCGCACACAGCATGAGGAGGCGCCAACACCTGGGGCACTACAGTTTCGATACCCTATCGGACGTTTCCGAGGTTAGAATACACGACATCCTCAAATTCCATAGATCTTCTAATTGGTTCAAAGGGGAACACAACGTTTAAAATATGTCATGTGATATCACAAGGGGCCAGCTCTTGGCCCAAGTGTGGAGAAGGCTAACGCTAGTTTTCCACCACCGAAACCTAGCCTAACCTAACCTAACCATAGCAGGAAGTTAGTGAGATTCTGGTTTCGCTTCTTGCACATAATTTTGGTGATTCTGCAGCTGGGGATGTTTCGCCACCTTTCACCAGCTTTAGCCCAAGCGGAGTCATCCAGTTCGCTGTACATCGACTGCAATGAGATTTGTATATTTCCTTCGTTCACTGGATGTAGCCCGACTCCTTCTTTTTCCAGGCAATCCGCCATTTCGTTGCGATCAATGGACCTGTGGCTAGGAACCCAATACATATGCACTGTTCTACCAGAGCTTGGATTATCTAAAGCCACCCTGCTTGCCAGGACATTTTTGGAACTAATGAAAGACGCCCGCAATGATTTTATAACAGCTTGGCTGTCTACGAATATATTTATTCGTTCGTTCCTAGTTGTTATGGATAGAGCTACTTCTGCTGCTTTCCTTATTGCGAAGATTTCCGCCTGGAATATGCTGCAGTAGTCGGGCTGCTTGTACGGCAACCTTATCTCTGGTTCTGCACAGTACACGGTCGCACCTACTCCTGTATTTATTTTTGTGCCATCTGAATGGCGTGTTGGTCCATTCCTGTACACCAGTGTTCTGGTCCCATTGACGTTTGTGTTTCTTTGAAGTTAGCTCGAGGAGTCATGTAGTCCCTGCTACTTTGCATCTCCCTCCCAATCGAACTGTGTCCTAAACTATGAAGTGCCATGTTTCCCGATGGCCATCATCTGTGCGAGCAGGTGGGCGTGGATGTATAGGGGTTTGACACACAGTACTATTTCGAGTGCCTTGGTTGGAGTGGGTCTGTTGAGCGGAGCCTTCTAGAATTACGATTAATAATACTCCCCAATTATATGCAACGCACTAGTTACATCGGTATCAGAACGCAAGTATTTTATTTCCTAAGAGAAATACAAATTAAAGAAATGGCTTCACAAGTTATATGTACATACGCTTCGTTCAATCTCGACTTCAATCTCGACTTACTCATATGTATCGTTTTCTTATCGATAACCCACGATGTTACATAAACTAAATTAACCAGTACACTTCAAATTCAAATTATTCCATAACTGCTAAATAAACGCTAATTGCAAGTTGTTGCAGCATACACCACTCCTTTCTTGTCGGTTAAAACGATTCTTCTTGCGGATGCGGTGTCTGTCTGGAATTAGAAGTACCTAAAAGAAAGTGATTCGGAGTTATTGGGTCATCTGTTGGGGAATGTAAGGCAATGTGCGTCGCACATAAGACTATAAAGCACATCCTCTTTAAGACTTTTTTTCAATACTTCATGCCCAATTGCACGCTTTACGCTACGTACAAGTCTTTCCAAGCATCCACCTGCGTCAGGGTTCAATGGGCAGTTAAACAGCCATTCAATCTGATCAGTGGCAACTTCAGCAGCTATCTTTTCGTAGTCCATATTCCGCAGCTCATTTTTAAGCTCCTTCCCTGCGCCAACTAAATTGGTGCCGTTGTCCGAGCATATTCTTTTTGGCCTACCTCGTCGTGCCATGAAATTTCTTATTACACGAATACAGGTATCCGCCTTGGCGATTTCCAAGTGCATTGCCCGTATTGTCAGGCATGTGAAGATGCATTTCCAACGCTTTTCGGTGCATCTTGCTCTGGTGACCAAAAATTGACCCATATAGTCCACACCAACGTATGTGAACGGTCGCACATACTAACGTATGTGAACGGTCGCACATACTGAGGACTCTATCTACTGGCAATTGTCCCATTAATGGCGGGGAACGGTCGCACATACTGCGAGACTCTATCTACTGGGAATTGTCCCATTAATGGCGGGGAAGGACGATCTCTTGCTGTTTGGCAAATCGTGCATTCACGTGATACTCGTCGAACTTCCTTACGACAGTGTGGAATGTAGTAATCACGTCTTATCTCTGCCACAATGATGTTCTCGTGTTTCCATTGAACATAGAAATGCTGGACGATCAATTTAGTGACATGGTTCTTCTGTGGCAATATGATCG
This sequence comes from Hirtodrosophila confusa, assembly GCA_035043065.1. Classification (NCBI taxonomy): domain Eukaryota; kingdom Metazoa; phylum Arthropoda; class Insecta; order Diptera; family Drosophilidae; genus Hirtodrosophila; species Hirtodrosophila confusa. The sequence continues at coordinate 633,395 of JAWNNI010000202.1, forward strand.
GTTGTCTGGTATTCTCACTTATTGCGCTCGCATTGGCTATACGATATAAGTCCATGTTTATCAAGTGCTGGCGACAATTTTTCTTCTACCAAATGGATTGAAGTAATAGTTTTGCGATCAATGAATGCTCCGCTGCAATACCGAATGGATCAAATACCGACATGACTACTCGCAATACCTCTCTTTTTGTTGGCACGTTATTTCCATACAAATTTTCTCAGCAAAAAGCCGGCTCTACTCTAATGTATCTCTATGATTTGATGTGTTATCATTATAGCATCGTCTTCGCGAGTAGCAATGTACCAAATCATCTACATAATGATATCTTTATATACAATTGCATTTTTGTTTTTTACGTATTGAGCTGAAGCTGGAGAGCACTTGGCGCCGAAGGTCATTACCTGCATTTCGAAAGTCTTCATGGGTTTCAGTGGGTTTCTGGTCTTATCTTTACTTGGTATTCCTTCGATTCGGGTGAACTATGCGTATAAAACGCCACCAGCTGCCAAACACAATTCCCAGAAAACAAACGCTCCACTAACGCTTATCACTATCTGTATTTAATCAGGTGGGGAAGGAAACTTTCCTATGGCTGGGGGGCAAGAGGTGGGGTTTTATCTCTTATAAGCAGAAATACAATGTTTTAACTTGATATTAAATAATAATTAATTTCACTTACGCTTCGTTGCGTTCTACCCTTTCGTTCTCAAAGTCGATCACAAATTCGATCATCTTACGATAGTTTCTTACAATTCAACAGATAATTCATTCGATATATCGATAAGTCACGTTAAACAAGGTTGCCATCAGGCATACAAAATCTCAAAGTAATTAAATCAAAATAGTCGTTAAATATTCAAATTTTTAACTTAGAATACATAAATCGCTACAACACTTGGTAGAACATCTCTGCGATGTCGGCACAGACTCCTATGCGCCTTTAACGGAATCTCATCAGCACATGTGTTAAGGATTGGCATTCATCAGGTCCAGTCATTAACATCAAGTTCAGTGATACTTCGTCAACTTCTGCTGCCGCATCAAACACAATCCTTAACTTGCCGTGTTTGTTAGGGTTTATGACGCCAAAATGAGGTAGATTCCAGTTCCTCGGTTTCATAGTCGAACATCATGTTCCTGTACTGCCGCTGGTACTCTGGTTCACGCTTAAATTTTCTCTCCAGAGTTGTCTCTTTATTGCCATATCCTTGCTGTCCGGGAGTGCCACGGCATCGTATTTCCAAAGTAATCCCGTCTCAAAAAGTTCCCTGATGCACTTAGTAGTATGCTCCATCAATTGTCTTGCTCTTTCAATATCACGTCCTTCAACGATCGATGCGCTCATCTCTAGCTTCCTGTGCCAAATACACTCCGTTGGAATTATTCCGTAACTCAGCTTCGCTGTCACATTTCCCGTATACGATCCATCCTAGCTTTGTTTCCGCTTCTGCAGGACCATTTCACCCATTGATCTCGAAGTTTTCGGTAAACATAAATGCATATTGTCGAGTCCAATCAGGAGTTCTGGTGTCGCGTCTGTATATTCTTCAACTGGAATGGATTTAAGATACCGGTAGTTAAATTTTAAACTGGACATGTTTACTGTTTGTTTTGGCAGCTGCAGGTTCTTTATTGTGCTGACATTAAGGTTGTATACCTTATCATCTGGTCCTAATATACCTACAGCGACTCGAGCCGTGTATTCTGTAACCCTTTTGTTTCCAAACCATTGCAGAGTTATACTCTCTTTTGGCCCTTTTAGTTGCAATTCGTCTTCTAAGCGTTCATTTATTAGTGACACTGCTGAGCCCTCGTCCATAAAGGCATGGCATTCGATACACTTTCCATTTGCATGCAACTTTACCGGCAAGACCTTAAACAAAATCTTGGAGTCCGTTGCCTGCGAAGTCGTTCCATTAAATTTACTGACTTCTGCTGGTTGCGTTGGTTTACTCTCCATTTTGTACAACAGCTTGTGCATGCGTTTCTGGCAACCCTTAATGTCACATAAATGGTGAATCTTGCAGTCACGACTTGTATGACCGTGTTTCAAACAGTTAAAACAGAGTTTGTTAGCTCTAATTATTTTCTACCTTTCGTCATACTCTTGTAAATATGTCGCATTTGCCAACACCATGCTGCTCCTTGCACACACAGCACTGCTTCCCGGCATTATTTCCTACCTCGTTGGCATGAAAGAACATGTTCCTTTCTTTTCTCATATATGATACTATTGGATCGGTGACTAATCCTTCGTCTTGTATTTCTTCAGCCAATTGTTGCAGCCACACGCTGAATTCCTTAATTGACGGGTATCCATTCTGTGTATTTGAGTGCCTTGCCCACTCAAGCCTTTTTTTGTGCCGGTAGCTTCAGTAAAAGCTCTTCCATTAGAGTTGGATTCGACATGTGTTGACGAGCATCCGTAGCATCGAAAAATTATGCCAAGTTTTGCACCTTTTTTTTTAAATTAATTAATTGATCGAATCTTCCTTCTTGAATTTTGGCCATTTCCTTTACGCGGAGTACCCTTTCGGCCCCTTTCAGGCCTTCCAAAATTTTGCTCAAGAGATTCCATTAAGTTTGCTACATTCTGGCTATGAATAAGCAAACACTCGGTTGTTTATCTTGCCTTGCCCTTGAGTGCATTTTGCAGGCGCATTAAATTCTGCCTTTCACTGTATGCATACTCCTGGGTAGTCATGAAGTACGTTTCCTTAAACATTGGCCAAACAGACAACCCTTTTCCAACACAACAATCAATAGGCACTTACCTATTCCGATCGCTTTCTGTATGTATACCCAAGCGTTCACGGTTAAACGCACCATAATTTATCCGCTTACACAAGTCCCATCAGGAACGAAGCGATATAAAATATGTTGAGCCGAGCCTTCTAGAGTTACGGTTAATAATACTCCCCAATTATATGCAACGCACTAGTTACATAGGTATCAGAACACACGTATTTTATTTCCTAAGAGAAATACAAATTATAAAAAATATCTTCACAAATTATATTTACATACGCTTCGTTGTCTCTGTCAATCTCGACTAACTCATATATATCGTTTTCTTATCAATAACCCAAGATAGCATGGTTGTATTCTTTACCAATGTTACATAAACTAAATTAACCAGTATAATTCAAATTCAAAATATTCCATGTCTGCTAAATTAATGGATTCGCTGGAACACGGTCCTTTCCATCAGATTCAGGTATGTGGTCTTTTGCGTGGCTGCCACCATACCAGAACATCGTATAGTAGTATCGGTCTCCATGAGCTTTCTTTATTATGGTGGTGGTTCCCTATTCGGCTTTGACTCTTCTGCAGCTCAACAGGTTCTGTATCCACGAGTGTATTGCCGAGTGGGATGCTGTGGCTCTTAAACCTCGCATTATCGCTTGTGTTGATACGTTGTTGAATGCACCGGAGATGTCTAGAAATTCTGCCAGTGCGTATTCTTGGTGGTGAAGGGCTTTTTCTATATTAGCTACTACGGAATGTAGCGCTGTCTCCACCGAGTTCCCTTTACTGTAGGCATGTTGGTTGGGCTCCAGGGATGAGCTCCTCCTTGATGTGGAGCTCCAGTACTTTTTCCAATGTTTTTAGCATGAATTTGGTTAGGCTTATGGGTCTGTAGTCTTTCGGCTGCACGTGACAGACCTTGCCTGCTTTGGGCAGGAACACGACCCGTGCAGTTCTCCAGGCCACAGGCACATAGCCGCGTTGCAGACATGCCTTAAACAGTGGATGCAGCCATTGGATGAGCCAATTCTTGGTCATCTGCAGCATTGCTGGAATTTTCCGTCCAATCCAGGGAATTTTTAGCTCGTAAACGAGTCTATTGCCCACTGGATTTAATTCGGTGTGATTGTCTGCGGGTAGATCCGAGTTTATTGTTCGGTTAGTTTGAGGTGTGTCAGGCTCTGCGACTTCTGTACACCCAGGGAAATGTGCACCAATGAGAGCGCATATAGCTTCCCTGCTGTTTTCCGCGCATCGTCCATCATCTGTTTTTAGCTGACTCTGTATGGTTTGCTGTCTCGATAGCAGCTTCCGGAGTCTCGTGACCTTCCGTGACCTTCTCTATGCTGGAGCAGAAGGTTCTCCATAAGTTCCTCTTTGCTTTCCGAACTTCTTTTTTGAAGTTACGCAGCAGTATTTTTCATTCGTCCCAGATAATCTCTTCTTCGGCTTGTTTAGCTCTGGAGTCCACCAGGGTGGCCTGGTCCTTGTTTTGCTTTTCGATGGTTTGCACGATGTGTGATACGCCATCATGAGGTGATGTGTGAGTGTCTTCAGGGACTTCTCTATATCATCCTCTGATGAGATTGTGGGTGGTGTAGGTAGCTTCCTTCCCATCGTTGTTACAAACTTCTCCCAGTTTGTGTTTCGGGAGTTTCTGTATAAGCTTTGAGGTGGGGTATACTCGAAATGCACTTTGAATTTGATGTACTTGTGATCCGAGAAGGAAGGTTTATCGATAACCCTCCATTCCGTCACTTGTCTACTATTCCCGGCTGCAAGTGTAAGGTCTAGAATGTTAGAGGAGGTGGGTCCCACATATGTAGGCTCACCCACAACATTTGCTATATTTATACTAGAATGTAATATAATGTTAAGGAGAGACTCACCTCTGTCGTTGATGTCCGGACTGCCCCATACTGTATTATGAGCGTTGGCGTCCGTTCCGACAATAAAGGGCTGCCTCTGCGGTCAGTCTTTTGAGTTCATCGGGTGTTGCCTCCCTGTCGTGCGCCATGTAACAGCACGCTATGAGCGTGGGCTCATCCTTGTTATCCTCTAGCGCCACGACTGTGAGATCATCAGTACTGTAATTAGACATAAGGTAAGAGTAGATGCCTTTCCTTACTAGGATAGCTGTTCTTTTCCTATCTACTGTTGACGAGTAGAACATGCTGAAGTTAGCGGACTTTAGCCCAGACACCTTGTTGCCCGGTGCCAACAGAGAGCCACATCGGCAGGCCTTGCTCCAGGGCTAGAAGGAGCTCCGCCGACGACAGCTTGCATTTATTTAAGTTGAGCTGGAGGACCTTCAGCTGCATGGCTGTTGGATTCCCCCACTCGCGGTGGCTCGACTACCGTCGTTTCGCCATCCTCGTAGTACTCCATCTTGGGGTCCTTAGGCGTGGCTTCTATGGCCACCTCTCCGATTTCCACCATACACAAGGCCCAGGTCTTGCTCCACCTCACCAGTCATCAGCGTGTTGTCATTGTTGTCTTGGGGGTGGCGTTTCTTGAGACGCAGGTATACGCTACCCATGCCCCACGCCATCTTCCTGTACCTCGGATAAAGCAGATCCTCGGCTTCCTTGCTAATTTGCAGGATCATGTGCTGTCCCTTTTTATAGAGCTTAGCGACATGAATGACCTGCCAACCAGCGGTGGGCACGTCAGGATTCTTCCATTTAAGTAATCTTAGAACCTGCTCTTTTGGCACGACCTTTGCGAGTAGCACTTTTGCATTTAGTACGGACGGAATACTAGTTCTGTCCACTACCTCCAGCTTGGCGCCCTTCCTCGGGGCGGCCATTGAGGCGACTGCTTGAGAGACCCACTCCAGGGTGGGATGATTTTTAGAGCTGCTTTGTACTGTGCCTTGGCTCTCATGCGCTCCTTTCTTCGCTTGGGCCCGACCCTACTAGAGGTACTGGCATCCGCCTGAACAGGGGAGAGCAGAAGCTTATTTCGGCTTCCGTCGTTATACTATCACCATGTGATTCGCAGTCAGAGTCTGTTTCGACTACGGCACCGCCACGCCACACCTACGCTTTAGTTGTGACTTTGCAACTTTGCAAATACCATGGCCTGCTCCGACCATGGCAGAGGTGTGACCGCTGGCGACACGCAGAGAGGATTGCTCCTCCCCGTGCCCGCCGGTGGTAGCAGTCACGCTTCCCACCGACGTTTGGACTGACATCCCAGTCCAAGTTGCCTCCTTCGTTTCGTGTATGCTGACTTTTACCCTTAGCGTTTTATACCTACCGCCAGGTACCTCGAACCATGGGTCCGGTCGCAGTACCCCTACCTTGGCGAAGCCGATAAGGAATACTGAGCCTTCGCCTCCGTGGAGGGGTTGGGGTGCAAAAAAATTATAGATTCAGATCCGTCAAGGCGCTCAACATTAGTCCTTATGCCAATTTTGATGACTCTACCTGTACAGGTGTGGGAGATATAGGTAAACCTTGACACTTTATACACTCAGGGTATACACCAACATGTGTACCAAGTTTGGTTGCTCTAGCTTCAAGGATGTAAAAAAATTGCGTTCATACGGACAGACAAGCAGACGGACATTTCACAAGCCCAATACACTATTTTTATAATTTGGCAAAATTGTGAAATTCTTTAAATATATCAACAACCTAGTGCCATCAGTGCCAGTCAATCAGCTGATTTATGTGGTCAATAAGCCATTGTCATGCTATGGTTGGTAATACCACCCTTGTAGGAGTTCCACCACGGAAACAAATCTTTGTTTTTGCGGCTTTCCCCTGACACTACATCTAATGATGTCAAGGCCTTTACACAGGCCAAGTCAAAAACCCATATTACGGTCGAGAAATTTAAATTTGCTTATCTTCGGGAAATCTCGTTGTTTAAAATAAGTGTTCCGGCTGAATATTTCAACAATATTTGTTGCAAAGAATTCTATATCAAAAAGAATACACTGCAAAAAAGAAAAAGCGGCCTTCGATTTTACTTCCGTCCTCTGGTGCTAGTTCGTATCCTCTTATGGGCTCTGATAGCACAAAAAAGTAACATCCTCCCTCTGTGGTGGTGTACTTGTTGCTGTTGACGCTAATTTATCTTCTGAGATAGGAATAAGAGAAGATAGTTCTGTAGATATGGATATATATATATAGATTGTTGCTGTTAAATTGAGTATATGCGGTGTTACTTGTTCCTATATACCACAGATCTTCAGATTGCTCTGATTCACGATCAAATAAATGGCATCCCAAATTCTTTACATAAAATGCTTGATCTGTTTGTTTGTTGTTTTGGATTCCTCTTTCTATTCTTTCTCCCGTACTGAACCTATATCCATTCCTGAAGATCCTTATCACCCAACTTTGGAAGTGATTATTGATCTACTTGCCAGGGTGCTAAACCCAGTTAATAAACCTTCAGAGTGGGTTCGTCAATTTCGGAAAACCTTTTTTTCTAAACTAACCCAGCTCTTATCGCAAACTGACTGGTCCCAGCTTTACATGTGTAGACACCCATGTGCAACCAAATATTTTTATTCTACTTTAAATTCATTATTTGATTCCTGTGTCCCGTTTCGTAAACCGCTTAGGTCTAACAAACCTATTTGGCCTACGCGGAATTTAATGAACTTAAAAAATAGAAAGTTGAGTTTCTTCAAGATGTTCAAGGAATCTGGCTCTCTCGGATTTGCTATGTCATCCCGATCTACTTCTCTGTACTTAATATACACTGTTATAATAATTACATTAGAAGCTGTAGATTACAGTTTCAGCAGGATCGTAAAAGGTCTTATAACTTCGTTAATGCGAAGCGTAGGTCATCAACACTTCCATCAACTGTATTTTTGAAAAAACGACAGTTTCTCAGATCAGGCTGTCACCGATCTTTTTGCCGAATTATAGAGGTATTTCTAATTTGACTGCTATTCCTAAGATTTTCGAGAAATTAACAACTTCTCAACTTTAGCATTTGTGTACAAATTAAGTCTTCCGTCTAACTGCGTTGTCGAGTGACGATCCGTGGACGGTGATAACTTCTTCTCCTTGGTGAGGTGTTGATGCATCCAATAGGTGACTACTGGAACACTGTGATTAGGTTGTGGGAACTTTCCCAGTTGCCTGTCTTGGACGTGGTCAACTATGATTGATAACACAATTAATGTTTTATGTTCTCGTTTTACGGCAATGCCGGAGCTTTAATCATTCATTCGTCTTATAATGTTGCGATCTAGATTGAGACTAAAGGCTACAGAAATATTCAAGCTTAAGTAGCCCTGCGAAGTCAATGCATCACGCCATTCGCTCGAGTCGGCGTGCCGACTCAGCATTCTTGCGCAAGCAACACGGTGTCCGTTTACAGTTGCTGCGCGCAGAACTCTTGGTAGCGAGTCAGCATTGTTTACAAGAATATTACTTTGTTGCTGAGGGCAAACAGAGTGCTTACGGCTGTGTGTTAAGTGTTGTTGTATTTGTTGCTGAGGGCAACCAAATTACTTATGATTGTGTGTGAATAACAATGTATGACAGAAAAGAGTGTATCTTATGTACTTAGTTCTTAACTACCCCCCCCTCAGAATGATGACCGTCCTCGGTCATATTAAAGTTGTCCAAAGCCTTCTGTATCCTCAGTGTTGCTCGCTTTCTCCTTAGTGCCACAAAAAGGATGAATGAGCCAATTAGTCCGAAGTTCAGGACTGCACCAACTGCGAACCAATATTTAGGTGAGCCAGCCGCAATTACCTCCTCCTTGAAATCCAGAATTGATTGCAAGTTGTTGATGTTCATACGATGCAGGAGTGGTATGCTTAGTGCCGGGTCATGTCCGATGATGTTTAGGAGTGGTGACCTCACGGTGCCAGGCTGCTTGCTTGGTGATTTGCGCAAGTTTATGAACTCCGTGCCATTGATAGCTGCAGACCGTTCGAAAGTTATCAGGAAGGTTCCTGAGACGGTTACCTCCGCGCCATCGTCAGTTCTGACGCGCGCTGTCGCTTCGTTGATTACCACGACGCCGTCATCTATAGGCATTATTGCATTCAGGTGGCTGGGTTGAGTGTGGCAATTGGCGGTGTTTCCCGCATGAAGGGAGCTAGCACAGGTTTCGCGCCGTGCTCGTTCGCAGAAGGTGTTATGCGTAGTCACAGTGCATCCAGTAACTGCAAAGGTATCCCTTTCGCATTCCGCCAACGTGTCCTCGTCGAGTCGCAGAATGGTTTGTTGGTGTGAGACGGGGTAGACAGAGACCTTTTGGCACTTAAATTCAACTTTGGGGTAGGCTATTAATATGTGGATAATATTCTCGGATTGAAGGACCTTGATCTTAGAAGCTTCTAATAAGCTAACTATTGGGGTATCTTGTTCAATAAGTGATTTCAGATCGGCATGATCAAGGATTGTAGGATTTACTATGTTTGCTTTTGCCAACGTTATCGTGAGTATTAAATTTTGAATTTCTGTATTAAGTATTCTATTCCTTGCCAACAATGTCTCAAATAAATGAGAAGTGTCAACCAAATCGCCTTTGCGGGAACTGATAATTTTATTGATAGTGTCCGTCAATCTGTTAATTTGCTTTTGAGTTTCGGAGTTTATTAGGATCTGTTTGGAGTTAGACTCCACCAACTGAGCCTCTGTAACGCGGACCTTTAGGAAATCTGAAGCATCAGGGGTACCAGCAACAACCTTCAAGGCAGTGCCTAAGAAATCGAGGCTTCGTGCAAATCTGTGATGCACTTGAAGAACGGACAACAATGTTCTAAGGTGATCTGTATCTACGTCTAGTAGTTTGCGCATATGCGACTGTGGAAAGGAATCGCACAGTTTTTCGGTCTCATCTATCATACTAATGAATTCAGAAATGTTACTTGAGTGCCTCAAGTAGCTACGTTGATTGAACACCAGTACTTCCCCGTCTAGGACCGGAATGTAGTTGGCATGCGAGAAGTCGGTGATCCGAGCGTTTACCGCTGCTAGTACTACAAGTAAAGTGAGTGCAAACCTGAAATGGATAAACAATATAAGACGTTGTTCTAACTCTAATTTGACTTACTAGCTAATTGTGGTGGAAAGCCTATTTCAGGTTGTCCTTATGGACCACCCTCCCCTTAATGAGGACAGACGTTCCCAGGTCTGCTTCGACCTTTTGCTCTGAGCATAAGGGAGTTAATTTGTTCCCTAACCTCTTGTTGTTCTTCTGGAACACCTTTTCTCCTACCTCGAAAACGCGGTTTTGCCTGGATGCATTGCATCTTTTGATGTTGTCTTGCTGTGCCTTAACTAGCCTGTCTTTGACGATTTCGCGACGATCACCGGCTGCTGCGTGAACAACCTCAATTGGTTTCTCGCGGGTTACTGAATGCAAACTTTTGTTGTATTCTATCGTAGCCTTTAAGATTAACTCTGTAGTGTCGCTGATTTTCTTGTCTAACTTGAGGCATCTTGCAATTTCGGTCAGGGTGCTATGAAAGCGTTCCACCTGGCCGTTTGAGGTGCTGTGAAGCGGGGCCGCATTCACAATGCAAATGCCGTAGGCGTTCCGGAGCATCGAAGTGATGGTCTCGGAATTGAAAGCTGCCTCGTTATCGCAATAAATTGTCTTGGTTGCGGGGAAAAGGTTAACAATTTGTAGTAGAGGGCCTGTGATATCGATTATTGTTCTGGACAATATCGGTTGGACGACTGCAAATTTGGAAAATTTGTCTATGCAGGTCAAGAATTGTTTCTTGTCTGTCGCGAAAATGTCAATATGCAACATTTCACCAGTATAACTTGGTATAGGCGTTTCCCCAAGTTCTTGTTTCTTCGGGTGCCTATCGTACTTGGCTTTAGTGCAGACCCTGCAGTTCGCAACCACTTCTTTGGCTAAATTGCCCATATTGGGAAAATAGTAGTTACGGAGTACCTGTTTAATATTTTCTTGAGCTGCTCTGTGCGCTCGATTGTGTTCGGCAGTGATGATTTCTAACTGGTCGTTTTTGTCCGTTACATCCTGCACTAGATTTCTGCAATGCCAAAACTGGGTAGCAGGGAAAAGTAAAATCAGGTCGTGTTGGAAACTTGCCAACGTGGGGAGATCGCAAAGTATTGCATTTACGACTCCAGAATTCACAACTTCTTTGAGTGTTTCGAGAATTGTGCTTTTGTCAGTGTAACTGATCAAGTGGCGTGCTTTGCTGCGAAACAGCAACAAGTTTCGCTTTAGCGGAAAACGCGATTCCTCCAGGACAATCTGGTTCCTAAAGCAATTCAATGGTTTGTCTGTTGAGTCGACCGTGTAGGTCAGGGAGAGTTCGCTGTGAACGGTTGCAGCGTCCGAACGGAGCTCATCTTGTAGAGCATTAATGTTTTGCCTTGAAAGGGCATCCGCCACCAAGTTCTCTTTGCCTGGTTTATAAAACATTTTGGCATTGTGCTGGTCAATGTAAGATTTCCATCTTTTAATCTTGGAATTTGTGTTCTTGTCCGCCACAGCGAACGTGAGCGGCTGATGGTCTGTGAAAATGTTAATTTCCCTAGAGCCGTACAGAAAGTTCTGCAGTCTGCCTAAAGCCCACACAATGGCCAGCAATTCTCTTTCGTTGGTTGCATAGTTTTGTTCGGCTTGTTTTAAAGCGCGAGAAATCATTGTTATTGGCCTATTGCCTTGGGAGAGAACCGCACCAATTCCACCGGCCGAAGCATCAGTGGTTAAGTCGAACGGTTTCTGAAAATCTGGATACATTAACATGACATCTTCTGATGCCAAAATATTCCGCAGACGGTGGAATGCATCGCGTTGAACTTCATTAAATTCAACAGGGATTTTCTTTGATACGTGCTTGCTAACCGAACCATTTTCCCCTTTAAGTATGTCCGATATCGGACGAGCTATAGCGGCAAAGTCTTTAATAAAGACCCTATAGTAGCCGGCTAACCCCAAGAAGGACCTAACACTGTAGACACTCTTTGGTTCAGGGAATTCCTGAATGGCTTTAACTTTTTTGGGATCGGATGTTGCTCCGTTCTTGGTTACAATGAAACCCAGAAATTCAATACTCTCTTTGAAGAATTGAGTCTTTTCAGGGCCTACACGCATGTTGGCGTCGATCAGACATTTTAACACAATGTTAATGTGTTGAGCGTGCTCCGTTTCATTTTTAGAAAAAATTATGACGTCATCAACATAGACAAAGCAAATCTTTCCTATGTGCTCCCTCAGGATATCGTCTATTGCTCTTTGGAATATGCTGCTTGCATTGCGCAGGCCGAACGGTAGGCGACAGAACTCGTACTTGCCGCTGCTTACCGAAAACGAAGTCTTTTCGCGGTCATGCTCCGCAAGGTAGATTTGGTGATACCCAGACTTTAAGTCGAGGGTAGTGAAGTATTTTGCCTTTCCTAGACTTGCTAAGATCATAGGGATGCTCGGCATGGGGTAACGGTCCGGTATGGTTTTTTCGTTCAATTTCCTGAAGTCGATTACCAACCTTTTTTTTGGGTTACCGTGTGGGTCAGTGCCTTTTTTATCCACCACCCATGTTGGGCTGTTGTAAGGCGACCTGGAGGGCCTAATTATGCCATCGTCCAGCAGTTGTTTGACCTCTTTGTTTATGAAGTCAGAAACACCCATGAGACTCGGGTATCTTGAATACACGGGCTCGTTGTCTACTGTTCGGATTGTAGCGACAACAGCAGTATTAAACGGGAGAGCTTCATCTGCATTTGAGAAAGCTTTTTTGTTTCTGAGTATCATGTCCCTGAACTCTTTCTTTACGGAAGGGGGAACTACGATGTCGTTGACATCGGTGAAGTTCACGTCAGCACATTGATAGTACTGGAGTTTTTCGGATATACCCTGGTATTCCAGAGTATTTTTTTCCAAGTTCAATTTGACCCCGGCTTGTGTTAGCAAGTCGAAGCCTATGATCGCGTCGAAAGAGTTTAGGGTATCGAGGAGAAAAAATGGGGAAGTATGTTTGAAAATATTCATCAAGCATTTGCGCTTGATTTCGGTAGACCCGTGGATCGAGTTTACCGAGAATGACTTGGCGACCGGCGTTATGGTCCTTAGCTCTGTTAAGGGCTTAACATAATTCTTTGCCGCGCCAGTGTCAATCAACATCTTCAGAGTTCTCCCAGCCAACCGCCGTTCAATGTACGGAAGCCGGGAGTGTTCCCTAAAAAATTAACCGAGTCGTCACCAGGTGCGTACTCGTTCTCACTCTCTAACTCTTCAACTGCCTCTTTGGCCGCCTTCTCGTACTCTGTTACAGCTTCTTTGGAGTCTGTTTGTACGACATTGTTAACGCGTTGGCGTCTTTGACCTGTTGAACGGTCTGACGAACTCTTGCGTTTTGGTGCGTTGGATTCATTAGCCTGACGCTTGCTATAGTCGGTTTTTTGTCTATATCTGGAGGAAGAGTCAACTTCCATGGGCTGTGGAGCCTCGGTTTGATTGTCTTTAGGGGCCTGGGGCTGGGGACCGCCCTTTTGGCGTTTCACAAAATGGGGATTTTTCTCCTGATTTTGCTCATCTCTGTTAAATCTGGTTGGTTTGCCTTGGGCACGGATTTTGTTACCCTCAGCAATTTGCGCTCGGTCCTGCAGGGCTTTAGCGTAAGAGTTGGCAAACATGCTTCTCTCAATGCTAGCTTCTGCTTCTCTGGCCAGGGCCAGAGCGGATGGTAGATCTTTTGGTTGTGCAGGGAACACAACCGCTCTCAATGACTTTTTAAGACCGGAGATAAAGGCGTGTAAGGCGTCGTCTCTAACCTCCCGGTTGAGCAAATCGGCGCCTTCTTGGTCGTGAGACATTACGATTTTGTTGGTAACGAGCGTGAGTTTCTTTTCAACGTCATCGTAGTATTGCATGAGGGACATTTCGCCCTGCGTAACTAACTCCAAACTTTGTCTCAACAAACGCAAGGATGTTTTATCCGAGTATGTGCAATCTAGCCTAGCTAGTATTGCATCGAAATTTAGGACAGTGTTGTGAGACACTAGTAAGGCTCCAGCTGGGCCTTTGATTTTATTCCTAATGATCGCTACCGCTTGGTAGTGTGCAGTGCTCTTTGGAAAGTTCTTGAATAGTTCGTACGCGTAGATGGCTGCTTGCCTCCACGCTACATACTCGTCCTGCACACCAGTGAAATCCGGCACAGATTTAATAATGTCTAAGGGGATATCGCATTTGGCGGCAGGATCGACGGATATTTTCTCGTATGTGATGATTTGCGGCGCTTCCACCTGCAAACTCTGTACTTGTGTAGCCAAAGCGGTTATTTGTGCTTGAAATTGATTTTGTTGTAGCGCTAAAGCTTGCCTGACGGCACCCTCAACGAGAGCCTGAATTTGAGCTGGCTCCATTTCTTCAGTTACAGCGGTGTCTGCAGGAGTAGGATCTACTGAGCAATTGACTTCCCCCTCCCAACTATCGTCACTATTATATTCAACTTTTACTTCCCTATGATTCCAACTCATTGGCTTATGGTTGGCACTTTTCAAAACTTAGGCCGATCGTGAAAGGTCGGCATGTAAAACTGTTGGCAATAATAGAAAATAGTGTATCTTGGGGTATGCAATATTTATTATAAAATTTGTTAGGGGTATGCAGCAAAAAATATAATGCTGCCGAAAGTATGCAACAAATTTTAGCAAAAGTATGCAACGTTAAAAAATGAAATGCTGGCAGAAAAATGCAGCAATATTTACTTTACTTGTTTTTTGTTTTTAAGATCACACGTATCGGTACGTGGCGTTCGTTAATAATTTCTTCAAAGCCGAAATCACTTATGAACTTACATGACAATGGGTTCTTGTTTATTGGTTGGGCGCCAATTAAGTCTTCCGTCTAACTGCGTTGTCGAGTGACGATCCGTGGACGGTGATAACTTCTTCTCCTTGGTGAGGTGTTGATGCATCCAATAGGTGACTACTGGAACACTGTGATTAGGTTGTGGGAACTTTCCCAGTTGCCCGTCTTGGACGTGGTCAACTATGATTGATAACACAATTAATGTTTTATGTTCTCGTTTTACGGCAATGCCGGAGCTTTAATCATTCATTCGTCTTATAATGTTGCGATCTAGATTGAGACTAAAGGCTACAGAAATATTCAAGCTTAAGTAGCCCTGCGAAGTCAATGCATCACGCCATTCGCTCGAGTCGGCGTGCCGACTCAGCATTCTTGCGCAAGCAACACGGTGTCCGTTTACAGTTGCTGCGCGCAGAACTCTTGGTAGCGAGTCAGCATTGTTTACAAGAATATTACTTTGTTGCTGAGGGCAAACAGAGTGCTTACGGCTGTGTGTTAAGTGTTGTTGTATTTGTTGCTGAGGGCAACCAAATTACTTATGATTGTGTGTGAATAACAATGTATGACAGAAAAGAGTGTATCTTATGTACTTAGTTCTTAACTTACATCCATAATTTCACCCTACCAGCACGGGTTTGTGTTATATAGATCAACTTCCAATAACCTATTGGAATTTACTTCTCTTGTCATTAAGGGATTTCAATCTTGAATGCAAACAGATGCTATTTTCACTGATTTCAGTAAGGCTTGACTCTGTTAATCATTCTCTTTTACTTCAAAAACGTAATATTCTGGGATTTCCAAATAACTTAATTCTTTGATCCATATTATTTACATTGTTCATAAATGACCTTCCTTCTATCATGAATCACTCTCGTGTACTGATGTATGCAGCCGATGCTAAACTATGTCTGTCATCTACTGATGCCCTATCTGGTCAAAGGTTGCAAATTTATCTTGACAATTTTCCAGCCTGGTGCCGGGTCAATTTATTAAATCTTAATTGTGGAAAGTGTAATGTGGTCTTTTTATAGGCGAATGCCCTTTTTAAACAATTAAATTCTTTATGCTAAGCCGCTTGTATGAATTGAGTCGGTTGATGTTTTGGGTATCCTTTTAGATCCCAAACTAAAGTTTGAGACACATATCTCTTCCACCGCTAATAGTGGTGTCCTGGGTTTCATTAAGCGTTGGTCGAAAGAATTTAACAATCCCTGCATTACTAAAACTCTTTATTCTTCTCTTATTCGACCTATTCTTGAATATGGGTCTTGTATTTGGTGTCCCCAATACAAGGTTCATCAGGATAGAAGAGAATCGGTACAAAAACAATCTCTGCTCTTTGCACTTTGGGGTCTTAACTGGAATCCCAATATTCGCCTTATAGACTTTTACTAATAAATCTTCCTTCTATTTCTGATCGTAGAACTATGCTTGGTGTAATTTTCTAACACAAACTAATAAATGGGTTATAAATTGATTCCTCCGAATTCATCAGCCAAATTACTTTTGCAGTTCCGATCAGAAGTTCTAGAAACTTTCTTCCTCTTTCTTTTCAAACTTGTAGTACTAATTATTCTATCCATAATCCATTTCGTATATTATGTTCTAACTATAACAATCTTTGTGTTATTTGTTTGGGCCCTTTTGTGCGTCAATATTTGTGTTTCCTAATGCGAATTTTAAGACCGTTGTTTCTCATTTTAATTAATATTTATTACATTTATTTATTAAAATTCTCCTCCTACGCGTTTCGGCGTTTGATACGCCTTCCTCAGGGAGTCTGGTTTTTACATGTATATAAAAAAAGACATTTACATACATATAACAATTTAACAAACATATTTAGCTCCATTACAATACATACATTAAAACTTATTGTAGTATTTCCTACAGTGTCGTCATTGTTCCCATGTCTAAATTGCACTATTGTTTATCCATCGTCAACTTTTGTTTCTCGTCTTTGCGCGTCCAGTTTTGTTTGTCAACTGCTATTGCTGCCGCGTAAATAAAGTTTGTCTTTTCAATGTCTTCTTTGTGGTTTACTGTGTTCTCCCCTTGTTGTTGTATCCGTAGGCTCTCTAGCGTCAGTCTCGTTCGTTCTCTCCTCTTAATGTCTAATATTTTGGTGTTGTCAAAATCAGCTGTGTGACCTGTTGTTGTAATATTTTGCGCAAGTGCTGTTGTAATTTTTCCCTTATTCGCGTCTTCTTTATGTTCGGCAATTCTCGTGCCAAACGCCCGCTTTGTTGTTCCTATGTATATCCCGTTGCATCTTTAGCCTTCTTTCCCGTTGCATTTGATTTCGTATATTACGTGTTGTTGTCTTTGGATATTTTGTCTTTTGTGTTCGTAAATAGACTTCTTGTATTTGTGTGTGCTTTGTATGCATACATTAGGTGTTTGGAGTGTGCGTCGGGAATTATTTTTGTTATTGTTTGCCGGTTTGTTAAGTTATTTACATATGGTATACTAATATATTGTCTTTCTTCAATTTCTCTGTTTTTGGTTTTGTCACTGTTTTTATTTTGGTTTGTTGCGTCGGTTATTAAATTGTCAATAAGTTTTTCGGGAAAGCTATTTTTCAAAAGTAGTGTTTTTAATTTTATATACATGTCTGGTCTGTGCCCTTCGTCACTTATCGCGTACGCTTTTTGTATAATGTTCTTTGCAGTGTTCTCTTTTTGGATTATTGGTTGGTTGGAGTTGAAATTTATAATTCGTCCGGATGCAATTTCTTTTGTATACCATTTGAATATTATCTTTCCTTGTTTCTTTTCCAGTTCTGTGTCCAAATAAGCAATTTTCTTGTTTTTCTCTCTTTCAATTGTAAATTGTATCCGTTTATGTTGATTATTTAATGTGTCCAAAATATTTTGTGCTTCCGTTTCTTTAATAATGCATAATAAGTCATCAACATATTTGGATATATGTTTTATATGGATGTTCTTCTTTTTGAGTTCGTCTGTGACCTTGTCAAGAATTATGTCCATGGGCATGCCAAATATTTGATTGTATATGACGTCGTTGTATGATAGATAGTTGTTGTCAATCAGTATAAAGTCAAGAACTTCCCTAAATTTCGGCTTAGGTATATTTGTGTGTTGCGTTATATCAATCCATCTTTCCATTATGTTTTGTATAGCTAGTTTTATTGGTATACTTGTAAATAATGAGACCACATCAAAAGACACGAGAATCTCATCTTCTATTTTGGTGTTTTCTAATTGGCTTTTAAGTTGTATTGCACTTTGGATGTTATATCTTTCGGATGTTATATTTCCCCTATATGTTTTGCTAGTTTGTAGCATGGCACGTTTGTGGAGGCTGATATTGGTCTAAGTGGGGTGTCATCCTTATGAATCTTTGGTAGTCCATATATCCTTGGTGCGTGTCCTCCTGAACAGTATAGTTTTGATTTTAGTCGCCAGTCAATATGATTTTCTTTTTGTAGGTCGTTTATAATTGTATTGTTCTTTATTAGTTGTTGCGTAGGATCTCTTCTCATTGTTCTGTAAGTTGTTTTGTCATTTAATAGTTTCATCATTTTGTCGTGGTAGTCTTTTTACTCCCTGTACCCATAAAATGGGTAAAAAGGGGGTATTACATCTGTGCAAATGTATGTAACAGACAGAAGGAGACATCTCCGACCCTATAAAGTATATATATTCTTGATCAGTATCAAAGAGATTTCGATTTGGCCATGTCCGTCTGTCCGTATGAACGCGTCGATCTCAGCAACTACAAGAGCTAGAGACACCAAATTTGAAATGTAGGTTCCTGTATACCATACGCAGATCAAGTTTGTTTCATATTTCAGATATCTCCCCCGTTCCCCCGCAAATCGGATAAAACCGTTTTACAGTAACAATTTTCAAGATATAGCTTTAAGATTTGGCATGTACAATACTTTAGTCTCTCTTAATCTACTGTCCAAATCAAGTCGATCGGATAATAAACACGGAAGTTATTCACGAAAGAAGATTCAGTAATGCAGCGCGAGGGGAAGAAGAAGCACAGCCACCAATTAAAATGCCTCGCTTGCGCTGTCGTTTTTGCCGCGTGTGTGTGTGCGTCTTTGTGTATGTGTGTATGTATGTGTAAGTGGACGTAGACGTGATTGGATGTTTTAGACCTGGGTACAGGGAGTTTCGTAATCGGGTATACTCGACTATAGCATTCTTACTTGTTTATACATAACTACTGTCTTATTTCCCTTGTCTGCCTGTGTGATTATGATCTTGTCTTGGTGTTCTTTAACAACTTTCTTTGTCATTTTTGATATATTTAATATAAACTTGTCCTTTTGATTAATTTTCCTGTTGTGTTTAAAGTTGCTTAGCCTGGATGCTAAGTAATCTTTATCATCTAATATGTAATGGTACTTCTATTTCTTTACTTAGAACTTCACTATTATGTTATCTATGTAACCTATAGTTACTTTTTTATTTTGTACTTATTTATCTGTCCGCGTTCTTCGTTACCGCACGTTATGCGGCGCGCCCCCAGTCGGTTGGGCGGGAGGGGGGTTGCAGTTTGCCTGGATCCATGCGTGAACATGACCGTGCTTGGTGTCGTTGGGTCACTTAAATGTACTGTTCGTTTAGTACATCAACGCTTTCTATATATAGCTATGAAAATATCACATTTTAGTAAAAGCTTTTACCCTTTGATTTCCCTTTATATGTCCCTAGCTCTACCTCGGTGGTGGGCAGGGCTCCCAGAAAAGTGTCAGATTGTTCTCAATACGCCCTGCGGGCCTTGTTCCCCACTTGAGTCACCAACAGGTACCCCAACGCAAGCTAGAGCGTCTCGGTGTGTTTTGGGAGATCCTGGCGGTGTAGTTCTTTTTCTCCCTCTAACTCTACCTCGGTGGTGGGCAGGGCTCCCAGCAGCGCGTTAGAGTGTGCTCAACGCGTTCTTCAGGCCCTGTTACGACCCGATTCGCCGCCAGGTGCCCAAGGTACACTAGAGGGTCTCGGTGTGCTTTGGGTGGGCCTGGTAGTGCCGATTCACCTTTCTCTTTTTATTTATTTTATTTATTTATTTATTTACGAAGGCAAAACAGTGCTGCCTCGAATCAAAAAATATAATATAATACATAGATATAAGGAAAACATTTTAAAAGCCTACGCGAAATTACAATTGAAATCTAATAACGACACCAGCACGTTGGGGGAAGTTTATTTGCTAGTCCGGCTAGCTATGCCCCTATTCACAGCAAAGAATTGCCGGTGGCGTTATTAGAGCCTATATCAAGATAGTGAAGAGTTAGTTATGAAGAAAAAGCTTATAGAATTTAAGGATAATTTAAAACTAAAGAAGAAGAATAAAGAAAGACAGTAGGAATGAAATGAAATCTCCAACTCGGTGGGGGAAGTTTTATTAGCAAGCTGTTCCCGCTGTCGATCGTATGTATACGTCATCCCATGCATCTCGGGGTCTCGGCATTTTATAAATTTCTTTGTTACAGACCTTGGGCGTGACTTAGCTACACCCAGACCAAGAACTACTTTACAACACATATGCATACAGATATTGTGACATTAATGCATCTGTATGTGTACATGTGCGTGGCATATGATTATCTTTCGAAAGACAAACATCGAACTAGGAGGCAGTTTGAATCTTATATTTTTTTAGGTTTAATGCGCATCCTGGGTATAAGCACAGACTTTTGTACTTCAGCCTATCACTAGTCAATTGGCCTGACGGGGCACTAGCACAGTACTCGCAAGGCAGTCATTAAATGCCACATGACTAGTGACTGGTGTCGTCTTACTTGGG
Source organism: Hirtodrosophila confusa (assembly GCA_035043065.1). Taxonomy (NCBI): domain Eukaryota; kingdom Metazoa; phylum Arthropoda; class Insecta; order Diptera; family Drosophilidae; genus Hirtodrosophila; species Hirtodrosophila confusa. The sequence goes on from JAWNNI010000202.1 coordinate 653,711, forward strand.
CTACGCGCTACATGGAAGGAAGACCTAGCAGCAACCCTTTCGTGTTCCTGGACATTAGTCACACTAATCAAAACTCTGCCAATGATTCCGATTTAATTTAGTTGCTGTACAACAGAATGCATTCTCTCTGGCAAACTTGTACATCCTGCAATAGGGAAAAATTAACGTTCCTGCAGACAGAATTCAAGTATGCGTTTATTTGAGGTTCTGGATAAACAAAACAAAAACATCAAAGTTCGACTAGCGACGTAAACATCTTCATCGATCGACTGAAAGCTGCATTCATGGTGCTTTCCATCTCTACTGCCGCCAAAGTCGGTCTGAGGTCAGGAAACTGAGCAGACCACTCTACCTGACTCGCAAACGGAAGGTTCGAGCAGTTGCAGCATCGAAGGCGTCTGGTACCACAACGACCAGGCGGCGGAGCCTTGTGACGTATCGCCTTCGAAGAGGCAAAATCGAGCTACGAAATTCTTTAAATATATCAACAACCTAGTGCCATCAGTGCCAGTCAATCAGCTGATTTATGTGGTTAATAAGCCATTGTCATGCTATGGTTGGTAATACCACCCTTGAGTTCCACAACGGAAACAAATCTTTGTTTTTGCGGCTTTCCCCTGACACTACATCTAATGATGTCAAGGCCTTTACACAGGCCAAGTCAAAAACCCATATTACGGTCGAGAAATTTAAATTTGCTTATCTTCGGGAAATCTCGTTGTTTAAAATAAGTGTTCCGGCTTAATATCAAAAATAATTCACTGCAAAAAAGAAAAAGCGGCCTTCGATTTTACTTCCGTCCTCTGGTGCTAGTTCGAATCCTCTTATGGGCTCTGATAGCACAAAAAAGTAACATCCTCCCTCTGTGGTGGTGTACTTGTTGCTGTTGACGCTAATTTATCTTCTGAGATAGGAATAAGAGAAGATAGTTCTGTAGATATGGATATATATATATAGATTGTTGCTGTTAAATTGAGTATATGCGGTGTTACTTGTTCCTATATACCACCTTCTTCAGATTGCTCTGATTGCACGATTTTATTGAGTTTATTTGGAATGTAATTGTGTCAAATAAATGGCATCCCAAATTCTTTACATAAAATGCTTGATCTGTTTGTTTGTTGTTTTGGATTCCTCTTTCTATTCTTTCTCCCGTACTGAACCTATATCCATTCCTGAAGATCCTTATTACCCAACTTTGGAAGTGATTATTGATCTACTTGCCAGGGTGCTAAACCCAGTTAATAAACCTTCAGAGTTAATTCATTATTTTATTCCTGTGTCCCGTTTCGTAACCAGCTTAGGTCTAACAAACCTATTTGGCTTACGCGGAATTTAATGAACTTAAAAAATAGAAAATTGAGTTTGTCCAAGATGTTCAAGGAATCTGGCTCTCTCGGATTTGCTATGTCATCCCGATCTACTTCTCTGTACTTAATATACACTGTTATAATAATTACATTAGAAGCTGTGGATTACAGTTTCAGCGGGATCGTAACTTCGTTAATGCGAAGCGTAGGTCATCAACACTTCAATCAACTGTATTTTTGAAAAAACGACAGTTTCTCAGATCAGGCTGTCACCGATCTTTTTGCCGAATTATAGAGGTATTTCTAATTTGACTGCTATTCCTAAGATTTTTGAGAAATTAACAACTTCTCAACTTTAGCATTTGTGTACATCCATAATTTCACCCTACCAGCACGGGTTTGTATTATATAGATTAACTTCCAATAACCTATTGGAATTTACTTCTCTTGTCATTAAGGGATTTCAATCTTGAATGCAAACAGATGCTACTTTCACTGATTTCAGTAAGGCTTGACTCTGTTAATCATTCTCTTTTACTTCAAAAACGTAATATTCTGGGATTTCCAAATAACTTAATTCTTTGATCCATATTATTTACATTGTTCATAAATGACCTTCCTTCTATCATGAATCACTCTCGTGTACTGATGTATGCAGCCGATGCTAAACTATGTCTGTCATCTACTGATGCCCTATCTGGTCAAAGGTTGCAAATTTATCTTGACAATTTTCCAGCCTGGTGCCGGGTCAATTTATTAAATCTTAATTGTGGTAAGTGTAATGTGGTCTTTTTATAGGCGAATGCCCTTTTTAAACAATTAAATTCTTTATGCTAAGCCGCTTGTATGAATTGAGTCGGTTGATGTTTTGGGTATCCTTTTAGATCCCAAACTAAAGTTTGAGACACATATCTCTTCCACCGCTAATAGTGGTGTCCTGGGTTTCATTAAGCGTTGGTCGAAAGAATTTAACAATCCCTGCATTACTAAAACTCTTTATTCTTCTCTTATTCGACCTATTCTTGAATATGGGTCTTGTATTTGGTGTCCCCAATACAAGGTTCATCAGGATAGAATAGAATCGGTACAAAAACAATCTCTGTTCTTTGCACTTTGGGGTCTTAACTGGAATCCCAATATTCGCCTTATAGACTTTTACTAATAAATCTTCCTTCTCTTTCTGATCGTAGAACTATGCTTGGTGTAATTTTCTAACACAAACTAATAAATGGGTTATAAATTGATTCCTCCGAATTCATCAGCCAAATTACTTTTGCAGTTCCGATCAGAAGTTCTAGAAACTTTCTCCCTCTTTCTTTTCAAACTTGTAGTACTAATTATTCTATCCATAATCCATTTCGTATATTATGTTCTAACTATAACAATCTTTGTGTTATTTGTTTTGGCCCTTTTGTGCGTCAATATTTGTGTTTCCTAATGCGAGTTTTAAGACCGTTGTTTCTCATTTTAATTAATATTTATTACATTTATTTATTAAAATTCTCCTCCTACGCGTTTCGGCGTTTGATACGCCTTCCTCAGGGAGTCTGGTTTTTACATGTATATAAAAAAAAGACATTTACATACATATAACAATTTAACAAACATATTTAGCTCCATTACAATACATACATTAAAACTTATTGTAGTACTTCCTACAGTGTCGTCATTGTTCCCATGTCTAAATTGCACTATTGTTTATCCATCGTCAACTTTTGTTTCTCGTCTTTGCGCGTCCAGTTTTGTTTGTCAACTGCTATTGCTGCCGCGTAAATAAAGTTTGTCTTTTCAATGTCTTCTTTGTGGTTTACTGTGTTCTCCCCTTGTTGTTGTATCCGTAGGCTCTCTAGCGTCAGTCTCGTTCGTTCTCTCCTCTTAATGTCTAATATTTTGGTGTTGTCAAAATCAGCTGTGTGACCTGTTGTTGTAATATTTTGCGCAAGTGCTGTTGTAATTTTTCCCTTATTCGCGTCTCCTTTATGTTCGGCAATTCTCGTGCCAAACGCCCGCTTTGTTGTTCCTATGTATATCCCGTTGCATCTTTAGCCTTCTTTCCCGTTGCATTTGATTTCGTATATTACGTGTTGTTGTTTGTCTTTGGATATTTTGTCTTTTGTGTTCGTAAATAGACTTCTTGTATTTGTGTGTGCTTTGTATGCATACATTAGGTGTTTGGAGTGTGCGTCGGGAATTATTTTTGTTATTGTTTGCCGGTTTGTTAAGTTATTTACATATGGTATACTAATATATTGTCTTTCTTCAATTTCTCTGTTTTTGGTTTTGTCACTGTTTACTCCCTGTACCCATAAAATGGGTAAAAGGGGGTATTACATCTGTGCAAATGTATGTAACAGACAGAAGGAGACATCTCCGACCCTATAAAGTATATATATTCTTGATCAGTATCAAAAGAGATTTCGATTTGGCCATGTCCGTCTGTCTGTCCGTCTGTCCGTATGAACGCGTCGATCTCAGCAACTACAAGAGCTAGAGACACCAAATTTGAAATGTAGGTTCCTGTATAGCATACGCAGATCAAGTTTGTTTCATATTTCAGATATCTCCCCCCGTTCCCCCGCAAATCAATTAAAACCGTTTTACAGTAACAATTTTCAAGATATAGCTTTAAGATTTGGCATGTACAATACTTTAGTCTCTCTTAATCTACTGTCCAAATTTCATTTCGATCGGATAATAAACACGGAAGTTATTCACGAAAGAAGATTCAGTAATGCAGCGAGAGGAGGGAAGAAGAAGCACAGCCACTTTTGCCGCCTGTGTGCGTGCGTCTTTGTGTATGTGTGTGTGTATGGGTAAGTGGACTTAGATGTGATTGGATGTTTAAGACCTGGGTACAGGGAGTTTCGTAGTCGGGTATACTCGACTATAGCATTCTTACTTGTTTTATTTTGGTTTGTTGCGTCGGTTATTAAATTGTCAATAAGTTTTTCGGGAAAGCTATTTTTCAAAAGTAGTGTTTTTAATTTTATATACATGTCTGGTCTGTGCCCTTCGTCACTTATCGCGTACGCTTTTTGTATAATGTTCTTTGCAGTGTTCTCTTTTTGGCTTATTGGTTGGTTGGAGTTGAAATTTATAATTCGTCCGGATGCAATTTCTTTTGTATACCATTTGAATATTATCTTTCCTTGTTTCTTTTCCAGTTCTGTGTCCAAATAAGCAATTTTCTTGTTTTTCTCTCTTTCAATTGTAAATTGTATCCGTTTATGTTGATTATTTAATGTGTCCAAAATATTTTGTGCTTCCGTTTCTTTAATAATGCATAATAAGTCATCAACATATTTGGATATATGTTTTATATGGATGTTCTTCTTTTTGAGTTCGTCTGTGGCCTTGTCAAGAATTATGTCCATGGGCGTGCCAAATATTTGATTGTATATGACGTCGTGTATGATAGATAGTTGTTGTCAATCAGTATAAAGTCAAGAACTTCCCTAAATTTCGGCTTAGGTATATTTGTGTGTTGCGTTATATCAATCCATCTTTCCATTATGTTTTGTATAGCTAGTTTTATTGGTATATTTGTAAATAATGAGACCACATCAAAAGACACGAGAATCTCATCTTCTATTTTGGTGTTTTCTAATTGGCTTTTAAGTTGTATTGCACTTTGGATGTTATATCTTTCGGATGTTATATTTCCCCTATATGTTTTGCTAGTTTGTAGCATGGCACGTTTGTGGAGGCTGATATTGGTCTAAGTGGGGTGTCATCCTTATGAATCTTTGGTAGTCCATATATCCTTGGTGCGTGTCCTCCTGAACAGTATAGTTTTGATTTAAGTCGCCAGTCAATATGATTTTCTTTTTGTAGGTCGTTTATAATTGTATTGTTCTTTATTAGTTGTTGTGTAGGATCTCTTCTCATTGTTCTGTAAGTTGTTTTGTCATTTAATAGTTTCATCATTTTGTCGTGGTAGTCTTTTTACTCCCTGTACCCATAAAATGGGTAAAAAGGGGGTCTTACATCTGTGCAAATGTATGTAACAGGCAGAAGGAGACTTCTCCGACCCTATAAAGTATATATATTCTTGATCAGTATCAAAAGAGATTTCGATTTGGCCATGTCCGTCTGTCTGTCCGTCTGTCCGTATGAACGCGTCGATCTCAGCAACTACAAGAGCTAGAGACACCAAATTTGAAATGTAGGTTCCTGTATACCATACGCAGATCAAGTTTGTTTCATATTTCAGATATCTCCCCCCGTTCCCCCGCAAATCGGATAAAACCGTTTTACAGTAACAATTTTCAAGATATAGCTTTAAGATTTGGCATGTACAATACTTCAGTCTCTCTTAATCTACTGTTCGAATTTCAAGTCGATCGGATAATAAACACGGAAGTTATTCACGAAAGAAGATTCAATGATGCAGCGAGAGGGGGAAGAAGAAGCACAGCCACCAATTAAAATGCCTCGCTTGCGCTGTCGTTTTTGCCGCCTGTGTGTGTGCGTCTTTGTGTATGTGTGTATGTATGTGTAAGTTTACGTAGATGTGATTGGATGTTTTAGACCTGGGTACAGGGAGTTTCGTAGTCGGGTATACTCGACTATAGCATTCATACTTGTTTATACATAACTACTGTCTTATTTCCCTTGTCTGCCTGTGTGATTATGATCTTGTCTTGGTGTTCTTTAACAACTTTCTTTGTCATTTTTGATATATTTAATATAAACTTGTCCTTTTGATTAATTTTCCTGTTGTGTTTAAAGTTGCTTAGCCTGGATGCTAAGTAATCTTTATCATCTAATATGTAATGGTACTTCTATTTCTTTACTTAGAACTTCACTATTATGTTATCTATGTAACCTATAGTTACTTTTTTATTTTGTACTTATTTATCTGTCCGCGTTCTTCGTTACCGCACGTTATGCGGCGCGCCCCCCAGTCGGTTGGGCGGGAGGGGGGTTGCAGTTTGCCTGGATCCATGCGTGAACATGCCCGTGCTTGGTGTCGTTGGGTCACTTAAATGTACTGTTCGTTTAGTACATCAACTCTTTCTATATATAGCTATGAAAATATTACCTTTTAGTAAAAGGCTTTTACCCTTTGATTTCCCTTTTTATGTCCCTAGCTCTACCTCGGTGGTGGGCAGGGCTCCCAGCAGCGCGTTAGAGTGTGCTCGACGCGTTCTGCAGGCCCTGTTACGACCCGATTCGCCACCAGGTGCCTAAGGTACGCTAGAGGGTCTCGGTGTGCTTTGGGTGGGCCTGGTAGTGCCGATTCAGCTTTCTCTTTCCCGCTGTCGATCGTATGTATACGTCATCCCATACATCTCGGGGTCTCGGCATTTTATAAATTTCTTTGTTAAAGACCTTGGGCGTTACTTAGCTACACCCAGACCAAGAACTACTTTACAACACATATGCATACAGATATTGTGACATTAATGCATCTGTATGTGTACATGTGCGTGGCATAGGATTATCTTTCGAAAGACAAACATCGAACTAGGAGGCAGTTTGAATCTTATATTTTTTTAGGTTTAATGCGCATCCTGGGTATAAGCACAGACTTTTGTACTTCAGCCTATCACTAGTCAATTGGCCTGACGGGGCACTAGCACAGTACTCGCAAGGCAGTCATTAAATGCCACATGACTAGTGACTGGTGTCGTCTTACTTGGGCTACGCGCTACATGGAAGGAAGACCTAGCAGCAACCCTTTCGTGTTCCTGGACATTAGTCACACTAATCAAAACTCTGCCAATGATTCCGATTTAATTTAGTTGCTGTACAACAGAATGCATTCTCTCTGGCAAACTTGTACATCCTGCAATAGGGAAAAATTAACGTTCCTGCAGACAGAATTCAAGTATGCGTTTATTTGAGGTTCTGGATAAACAAAACAAAAACATCAAAGTTCGACTAGCGACGTAAACATCTTCATCGATCGACTGAAAGCTGCATTCATGGTGCTTTCCATCTCTACTGCCGCCAAAGTCGGTCTGAGGTCAGGAAACTGAGCAGACCACTCTACCTGACTCGCAAACGGAAGGTTCGAGCAGTTGCAGCATCGAAGGCGTCTGTTCCACCGATAGTACCATGTGTCCACTTTTATTTTACCCGATCAATTTAACCCACCCTTCATTCAAGTACATAACTTTCATATGTATTGCAATTTTCATTGTCTCAATGGAAATGTAGTGACGACTGCTTTAAAATTGTTATGAACTTACTTTTACAAAGTTTTATTTCTTGTTGCAATTTTTCTTTTCATACTACAATTTTATAAACAATTTTTTTCAGTGTAAAATGAATATGTAAAAATAATTAAACATAAGCGTTATGTTGACGACAAAATATAGGTATTTCTTAAAAGAAACTATATACTTGACTATTTTTATGTCCTGTAACATAGTCTTTACCTGGATAGATTTGATTAATTGTGTTTAAAGTATAGAAAACACGCAGTGATTTAGCGGTAACTAATTTGGAAGCTGATTGGATCGATAGCAGTTTTGTTATTAATATTAAGAGGCGTTTTCTCATGTTCGCGATTTTGTGTGCTGTAACACCAAATATTTGTTAATAACACTTTTTATGTACCGCCTTAACCCGAGAACAGAAGACAGCCCAACGTATTTGCAATTTTAATTTACAAGTTAAAACGTTGAACACGGAAGTTTCAATCTTCTATATAGTATTAAGTATGCCCCACTCCCGGAATAGTCCGAGGGAAAAATGTTGTGGCCGAATGTTTCAAGGAGGTCGTCATGGTGACTCTAGCTTATATTATGTTATAGTGATCCGATCAGCCCGGTTTCGACACACTATCTACTGCCCACAACAAAACTTTCAATAAGATAGCTTTAAGTCGGAGAATATACGGAAATGGATAGGTCGCTTGACAATTAATTTTGATCAATGGGATCGAACACACATTTTCAATGCGTTACATGTTTAGTGACAAAATATTAATACCCTCTGCAAGACGTGTACAAATCCATGCCAAAATATTTTTATATACTACTCTCACATTTTGGGACAGAGTGTAAACAGGTGTTTGCAACCAATGAAAGACGCCTCAAAATAATTTCTACACAATGATTGAAAGTGCCTATAATGGGAGTAGTCAAAACAGTTCAGTACCATTTAAAAGCGTTAAATACAACATATTCGACTGATTTTGTTTTGTCTAAGACGAATAAAAATCCAGTAAAATAATGATCGGTACTCGAACTTAGCGGTTTTGAGCATAGCGGATCTAAATACATATGTATGAATATACTGGAATTCAGTCAAATGGGTCGAACGCAGGTCATTCTCTAGCATAAATTACTCATCCTATAATATTAGTTTCGTTTATCCTTGTTCTGTTCATAAACTGCGGTCATACATATGTGCAAATGCACATTAATTTAACGCAAAGTGGTAGTACTTATTGTTTAAAGACAGGAACTTACGATGCCTTTTTGGTAGGTTGGTTCAATTTTTATAAACGTAAAAGAACGAAATTCAGCTCATTCACGTGAACATGAGAAAACGGCTTAAGTGTTGTTACGGAAAAATGCCTCCTTTCAATATTTGTATGCTTCAATGGTTTTGTAAGAAATGGAGTTTATTGGATTATATTTATAATTATTGGTATAAATATACGTTAAATATAATTTTGCTTCGTGTTCTGTTATAAGCATGTGCATATGAGTTTTTTAACACAAATATTTGAAAATGTTTTTGGGCCTGTGTTTGTAATGTACTTCTTTAATCACGGTCAGTTTACGTTTTCAAAAATAATAATTTGTATAATTTTGCCCATCATTATAACATTATTGTTATAATTTGTGGTTTTGTATGAAATCGGTGTATGCCCATTAAATTATGGTTCTGAACTGTTAGTCGATGGATTTTATTGAATGTGATCTTAATAATTCTCTTTAGCTCTAGCACATAGTTTTTTCATTTCAACGTACTCGCAACCATTCTCGTAACTTGTAAGACATGCGGTACGTGCTGTTGTTTCGACATACATTTGTTTTTACAACATGCATCCTTGTCTATTGTTGGCTGATGGGATTCGCCTGTCCATTGACAATAGGCAAAAAATATGGATGCGCCATAGCTTCGCGAGCTGTAAGACGGTCAACATGATCATAACGCAATAGCTTATCAAGAAAGTCTAATGCTTCTGGTGACACCAGATGCTGGTTATCAGAATGAACAAATCGCTCCCAACGCTTGCGAGAATGACGTTGTAAAATATCGTGAAATCGCGGATCTAGATCAATGTTGTACTTATCAAGATAGGCATACAGCTCTTCGGTGCCCAGCACCTTTGCGATTCGTACAAGTTGATCATAGTTGTCATGGCCATGGAAGAATGGCTCTTTCCGAAAAATCATAGAGGCTAGCATACACCCCAACGACCACATGTCCAGTGAATAATCATACATTTGATAATCGACAAGAAGTTCGGGACCTTTAAAGTAGCGGGAAGCCACTCTTACATTATACTCTTGACCAGGATGATAAAATTCGGCGAGACCCCAATCAATAAGGCGTAACTTCCGATTTTCATGATCGATCATCACGTTGTGTGGCTTTACATCGCGATGCATTATACCCATGCTATGGCAATAATCGAGTGCCTTAAGTAACTCAAACAAATAGTAGCGAATCTCGTAGTCTGTAAGTGTTTGGTACAGTTGTTTGAAATCTGTATTATTGACGTGCTCAAAAATCAGTGCTGGCGTACGGGATACCGGGTCTTTGACGACGGCTAGGAGCGTTATGATGTTGGTTCCACCGCGCAAGTTTTCCAAAATCTTGATTTCACGCTTTATCTTCTTTTTTTTAACCGGCTTCAGTATTTTCACAACACACTTTTCAGTTGTTGTTATGTTGATAGCCTCGAACACCTCAGAGTACTTGCCACGCCCCAATTTGCGCACCAACTGGTAATCGTCTTGATTGCCCCAGTCGACTACATAATTTTCGTAGTCCCAATATTCGTCAGGCTTGTGAGCATTCACGTCTGTGTAAACGCGAGCGGCACTTGGTAGTGTCATCTCCGCCTGGTTATTGTCCACTTTATGTTCCCCTTCTGAAAGCGTTTTTGTAGTGAGCTCTTCAGATGACTCAGTGGTGATTGGATGAGTCCACACCGCAAGATTATTGTTGTAAAATGGACTGAAAAATTAACAAAATACAAATAAGTATTGTCTTATATAAATAATGTAATTATTTACATTGAACATTTCTTATTTAAAATTTTAATAAAAATTACGATAACATACCCGAGCTGAACAGGTTGCCTAAGAGTTAATTTTGGTTGATTGCAGTGCGGCCCCTTATGGGACCTACTTGTAGTTAAAAACAAAGGCCTTAATTTTGAGCGTCTGTCTTTGTAGCTTGCAGCAAAAATTGTTAAAGGAAGTCGACTTAATTTGCAACAAAGAGCAAATTGATGCAGGACGGCGAGCACGTTACTTCGAATGATTCGCTAATTTATATAATAAAGAGACTAAGTTAATCCATATGTGCACATACATATGTAATTATGCAGTATTTAATCATGTTTAAAAAATAAATTGAATACAAGTACACACAAATACATACATATATAAATGCCTTCTATATTATAGAGCGGTTTCCGCAGTTACAAACGCACATTTTTAATTCACATACATACATACATATGTATACATATGCACATACATACATGGGTATATTTTGATTTATATTATAGAAACATAGGTACATTTACATGCATAATATACAAATATATACGTAAATAAGCATGCAGTATCTCAAAGGCAAAAATTATTTGAATATTACAAATTTTCGAAATTTTATATGCACAACAGTTAAATACACACATACACATATGTATGTATGTACATATGTACGTATGTATTTAGTATGCCGAAGTAAAAAAAAGAAATTGGATCTATGTTATTGCAATTAAATAAAAATATAGTGACACATTAGAGCAATGCACTATTATTGGCTAGGTGCAACAAGAAGTCATAAAGAGATAAAGAGGTTCAATTATAAGATATAATATACTTACATACTTTATGACAGGCAGCGTGTATGACTTGAAAATTTTTTATTTTCGTTGCTCAGCCGAGTGATGATGGTTCACTGAACTAGCTCGCCGGTGCATGTTATATTTTGAACATCAATAAATATGTACACGTTTTCATTTTGACTTTATTTAGACTATGACTTTTAACGCGCGTCAATTTTCTCGAGTCCCTTGTGAAATTACTATGTAACTCAGCTCGCCTTCATCTCTTTCCGATTTCTATACCCATCATTGCAACTTTGTCTTTTTAGCCCGTTTCCACATCAGCCTAGCCTGCGTCTATAAAATAGCTGATATTAAATGTACCATTTCGATATTAAAACAATGGTAAAAAAATATTTTAAACGTATTTCAAATAGCTTACATTAGCGGTAGAACGCAACTGATACGGTATATCGATATCGAATTTGTGTAATCATGATCCATGAGCGATGAAGTTCACTAGCATGTTTTTATCTATGAGAGCTTCTCTGATTACTATGATCTTCCTGGTGAACACGACTGATACGGTACGTCGATACCAAACTTTTCGTATCATGAAAACGTAACATAGAAAGGAACGATCAATTTAAGTGATTGTGATATTATCGAAATGCGTCTGAAAACAATCGGTATTTTGTATGTAATCAATGGAAAATTATATTATAAAAACCAGTAAATTCAAACATGAGGTCGCCAATGAGTATGTGAATTTTCAAAGAGCTTCGTTGATTGCGAAAATACTCTTTCTTTTCTAAATATAATTGCAACAAAAACTTTGTGGCTTGACCACCTTTTGTCATAAACTGCTATACACTTTAACGAATTAATTTTTAACAATCTTAGGTAATTCTTTGGGATTGCGGCCCCACATAAATACTGCATCAAAATTACTGCAATTAATCTTAAGCGACGCGTCTGAAAATTATAAAGCAAATTCCGGGGCGGAGCAAGACTCTATTTCCGAAATAATGAAATAAATGCAAAAAACCGTTTTCGATATACAAAAACCGAAAGAAAACACTCGATTGTATTGGGAAATCGGTCAACTATGCCAATAATTAAACGATAAATGCGTGGAGATACCTGGCTATTTGACAGTCCGAAAGTTTATGATGCCGCGCATAATTGAACTAGGTAATTATACTCAAATATAATATATATCTAGATATAAGTGTATATATGTTCCATTTTGTACCGGGGCGAAGTGGCAACGCGCACAAGACCAGGGCTGAAAGAAAAGAAATATCGTTTAGTTTAGTAAGCAGTGTTTAGCTTGGGGAGTTGAGGGGAATGTAACAGTAGCGGGGAGCAGGCGGCAAGTACTGTGGGGAAAATAGGTATGTATTAGTGAGGGTGCGCAGGCGCTTGAAGGGGATAAATATGAGTGAAAAGGCAAATGGCGCGGGATTGTCAAGGTTAGAAGCACGCAGCAAGGCGGCAAATTAAATTTGAATTTTTTTTTGATTGTGTATAACTCAGAACATGTGAGTATAAAAATCCGACCTGCCCAGTGTGTGATATTCTCTTTATCCTCGGCAGCCTGGCCCGGAAGAGCGACACAGCAGCCGGGTCAGTGGATTTTTTTGGTTCGTGTATTGAAACACCCACGTCAAGAAACGCACTGGCAATTGGCGGACAAGTGTGTTGCAGCTGAACACAGCGGACCAAATCTAAGGCCACCACCACCATCCAGCTACAAAGAAATACATACGTGAGTCTGTTCCATTTACGTCGGCAGCCACGCAGCTGATCCGCATTCTCAAGCCCCCACCGGGCAGTGCAAATTTTCGGCAAAGCCGTTCAGCCGCCAATACCCTGTAAAGAGCAGAACAAAGTTATGTACAGTGACAGTTGTCGATAATAGTGCAACTTACTTGTGTTTGGCCACTGTGTCTATTTGTTGTGGCGCACGCATTTGCGCAACACACACTCACACATTTACAAATATATATGCCGTGCGTCTGGGCCAAATCTGCTCCTTCAATTGCAGCCGCCGGTCAAAAAGTGCAACAATAAAGCTTCCAGTCCAAATTCCTGTTTATGTTTAATTATTTATTAGTATATTAGTGTATTTATTTATTTATTTAATTTTGATTTTTTGTAATATTTACCTTTGCATCTAAGAGTGCGTCGACCCTGTTCGCTTTCATCACCAACACTCTTAACATTTTGTTACACATATAAGCTGCCAAACAGCTGACCACAACATACTCATTAACCCGTATGTGGTGTCGCGGACTAAAGATATCTTGCGATTTTTTTTTGATGGTGTTATTTTTATAATTGAATATATATTGTGCTGCCCCTCCCTGACCCATAACAAGAGCTCTTGGTAGGTGTAGGTTGGTTATTGGCGATTGATTAACAGCTTTTTAACGCCCCATCCTCGCATGATATATTTATTTCCCATGGCATTTTTTTACTCCCTGTACCCATAAAATGGGTAAAAAGGGGGTATTACATCTGTGCAAATGTATGTAACAGACAGAAGGAGACATCTCCGACCCTATAAAGTATATATATTCTTGATCAGTATCAAAAGAGATTTCGATTTGGCCATGTCCGTCTGTCTGTCCGTCTGTCCGTCTGTCCGTCTGTCCGTATGAACGCGTCGATCTCAGCAACTACAAGAGCTAGAGACACCAAATTTGAAATGTAGGTTCCTGTATAGCATACGCAGATCAAGTTTGTTTCATATTTCAGATATCTCCCCCGTTCCCCCGCAAATCGATTAAAATGCAGCGAGAGGGGGAAGAAGAAGCACAGCCACTTTTGCCGCCTGTGTGCGTGCGTCTTTGTGTATGTGTGTGTATGGGTAAGTGGACTTAGATGTGATTGGATGTTTAAGACCTGGGTACAGGGAGTTTCGTAGTCGGGTATACTCGACTATAGCATTCTTACTTGTTTATATATACGTGCATGAAAGTTTATTTGAGTTTCATTATATTTATTTTTTTTCTTTGCATTTGATTTGCGTACATTTAAAAGTTTTGGTGGTTGAATTAAATTAAATTCGTAACTTTTCATTTTTATTTATAGTTTTATTATTTATTTGCCAAGTTTTGTTATTTATTTATTTAAAACTAATATTAAATCAAATTAAATGAAGTTTGTATTAGGGTCACAATATAAATATTAAACTAAGTAGAGGAAACGAAAACATGGAGTTTTAAATTAACTTAGAGGGAGGACGCGTGGCTTGTGCCATGGATTAGGCCAGCCGCAACCGTTCCAGCAGAGGGTGGCCCAAATATTCATGATGACTTGGACCACAGGAAGGGCGGGCGCGCGAGGTGGAACCACCGAAGCCTCATCCATCTGGCAGTCGATTGTTCGTTTGTTTGTTGTGTTTTCTTTGTTGTTGCGTAGTGTTTTGTTGTTGTGTTGTTGTTATTATCGTGTGAGATGCTGTATGTCTCGTTCTTCTGTTCATATTTAGCGGGCATTGGGTCGTATCCAGCCCTGGGACCGACAGCTAGCCGGCGTTGCCCCACCGACAAGAAGCAAAATATGTAACAGAAATGGCGCCCAATCTGAATCTTCCAGTCGGGACAGACGCGGGTTCGGGTTACATTATAAACAATGTCACCCTAGCTCTGCGTCTGCCGGATAGACTGGAGATAAGATATAAATAAATTTGGAGGAGAAGACGACATCTCGCGAAATGCACCGTGTCTAGTCCTTCCGAAGTCGCTGCCGCAGGCTTAAAGGGAGCGTAAAGCTAGCCTTTAATTGCGCGGAGTGATGAACGCTAGGGAGAGACATGAAAGCAGAGGTTAGAAAAAATTAAATAAATTATAAATGGGAGACTTACCAATGTTGTATTTGTCACAATTCAATGTCACTGTTGGACGTAAGTCACTGCCGTTCATGAATGAACAGGTAGTTAGCGACGGACAATTTTCCTGGTGGACGGGGATATTGAATGAATCTGTGATGAAATGTGATATTAGGTTAAGTCAGATTAAGTTGTTTGTTATTTATCTGTTTAATGTAGAGTTCTCACCGTGTTGTTTTTACTCCTGTACCCATAAAATGGGTAAAAGGGGGTATTGGATTTGTGCAAAAGTATGTAACAGGCAGAAGGAGACATCTCCGACCCTATAAAGTATATATATTCTTGATCAGTATCAAAAGAGATTTCGATTTGGCCATGTCCGTCTGTCTGTCCGTCTGTCCGGATGAACGCGTCGATCTCAGCAACTATAATAGCTAGAGACACCAAATTTGGAATGTAGGTTCCTGTACAGCATACGCAGATCAAGTTTGTTTCATATTTCAGATATCTCCCCCGTTCCCCCGCAAATCGATTAAAACCGTTATACAGTAACAATTTTCAAGATATAGCTTTAAGATTTGGCATGTACAATACTTTAGTCTCTCTTAATCTACTGTCCAAATTTCAAGTCGATCGGATAATAAACACGGAAGTTATTCACGAAAGAAGATTCAGTAATGCAGCGAGAGGGGGAAGAAGAAGCACAGCCACTTTTGCCGCCTGTGTGCGTGCGTCTTTGTGTATGTGTGTGTGTATGGGTAAGTGGACTTAGATGTGATTGGATGTTTTAGACCTGGGTACAGGGAGTTTCGTAGTCGGGTATACTCGACTATAGCATTCTTACTTGTTTTTGTAGAATAAGCCGCTTTCGTGTTTTGGTCCAGCTCATCTATCTTACGTAATGTTGTGTGAAGTGGGTGGCCCGGGTGTCGTAAAGACAACCCGCGAAGCATCCATTTGCATGGCAGAGCGTTAGGATGGAGGGTTGATGCCAAAACACAAGTAAAGCGAGCTCGTGCATCGTGAGACTCTTGTCTATCGGTCATCACTTAAAGTGATGACTAGAATAGATGACAACTCACACTAGTATGTTTGTAATTATAGTGTATCCGTGTAGCGACTGTCAAGGTGGAGCGCAGAAACTGGAGCGGTTACTGGTCCCGGCCAGTCACGTGTCCTCCCCCGCTTGGTGATTTTCTTAAAAGATTTTTTTTGTTGTTGCTTAGATAGGTGTTTGTGAAGTTTTTTCTTTTGTTAGGGATCATATTTATTTATTTATTTGAGTATTTATTTATTTATGAAAGTATTTATTTATTGATTTAAATATTTATCTATTTTTATAAGTATTTATTTTTTCATTTAAATATTTATTTGGGTATTTATTTATTTATTTGGGTATTTATTTCTTTATTTGGTTAGTTATTTATTTATTTAGTCTTTAAGTATTTATTTATTTAAGTATTTGGTTATTTATTTAAATTTTTATTTGAATGATTATTTATTTAAGTGAATGAATATTTATTTATTAATCCATACATACCCTCATATATTTGGAGTTAGTTTTCGGTAGGCTTCGTCAGTTCTCTTTCCACATCGGTGCCAAACAAATCAAATGTCCCATTCAGGAAACAGCCAAAATTAGATGATGCGTTCGCTTAATGAGGTACTGCAGCACATCAGGCAACCGCCACCACAGTCAGAAGTGCCAAAGAGGGATGAAGGCGGCCAGGTGCAAGTTTCACAGGGAGCAATCCCGAAACGAGACCATTCCAGTGCGACAGACGCGTCAGCACCGTCACCAAAACCACTTTTGTCACGATCTCGACCGGGTGGAAGTGATCCGTCCATGGTAGGGGCTACTGCATCTGGGGAGCCGGGTAACCAGACTGAGCGGCACGCGCGAAATTGGCGAAATCCAAGACAGAATAGCCACTGGCGGGTAGAGAATAGGCGAGCAGGCGAGTACCAACGGGAAGAGCCAAATCCATATACGCCAAACTCCAGACAGAGGCCACGATGGGGCCAAGTCGAAAAATGGGATGTCACTTTCGATGAAGACGCGACGAAAATGGCAGTGGAGGATTTCGTGTTCCGCATCGAGTTCCTGCAGAATCAATGCAGATGTTCCTGGGAGGAGGTGCTGAAGGGATTCCACCATTTAGTCACGGGACACGCACGTGAGTGGTACTGGCAGTACGTTCGGGATCATCGCGTGGAGAACTGGATGGAACTGCGAGACCATCTAGTTAGCCGTTTTCGAGGCACTGCGTCAGAGTTCGACCGCATGAGGGAGCTCCGCGAAAGGACGCAACGTTCAAACAAGAGCGTGTTTTTTTCACACCATGCATAAGCTCGCGTCGCGACTGGAGATGCCACCAGCTGAGAGCGAGATGATCAAGATCATCAAGAAGGCACTCATAGACGAAATCGCAAGTTTCGTCTATGGCCTACGAGTGTACTCCTTGGACCAGCTGCGAGATGAGTGCGTCGAAATCGAGGCAAACATTAAGCGGAAGACCCGATCGTCGTGGCGAGCAACCCCAAAGGCCAGCAATTATGGGCGAGGAGCTGGTGTGAGTGAGATCACGCAGGAGCAACTGGCTTGTGAAGAGGCTGAAGTCGTCGAGGAGGCGCAAATGGTACGCCGTCCACAGCAGAAGCTGATTTGCTGGAACTGCGGAAAACCAGATCACGGCTTCAGGGACTGTATGGCAGTAGAGAGGCGTATCTTCTGCACCTATAGGTGTGGAAAGCCGGATGCGTATGCTCCCAATTGTGCAAATTGCTCGGGAAACGCGAGAAGGAGTGCGATTCAGGCAGGCGAATCACGCTCGCAGATGGGGCCTGCACTGAAAAGATAGAAGAGAATATAGGTAATAAGTTAATTAGAGATAGTTTGCCTGCTAGGTTAAGGAATTTATCATATGAGGAGCGGCTTAGAAATTATATTACAGCTAGAAATAGGATATTTTCAGACTTACAAGTCGATGGGATGCGAGCACTTTCTGTGAGAGTCAGGAAAGCTAGATGTCGCTTTAAGCAACGGCGATCCACGAGACGGCAGGTGATTGATTCCGTGCGTAGGTGCAGCAGAAGTGACCCAAGAGTGTTCGCAGCTATATCCATTATGGGCGAATCGGTAAGAGGCCTGCTAGGCCTGTTGGGTAATAGTTGTCACGAGTTCCTGGAGAAGCTAGGTGTGGCGCCTCGAAAATTTATTTCGATGGTGAAGGTAGCAAGTGGGGAAGATCGCGCAATTGTTGGCCGAGTAGAACTGCCTGTAGAGTATAGGGGAGAGATAAGAAAATAACATTCTTCTTATGCCCTTTTCTCGAGCAGGAGATCTACCTGGGCATGGCTCCAGCGGTTATGGGAACAGGTTCCACCGGCGAGCCAGTGAGACTAGTGGAGGAGGTGATGGCGGATCAGGTGGCTCACTATGTGGATGGGCCTGAGGATGAAATAGTGCAGGAAGAGTGGCGATTGTCAGCAGAGCAGCAAGCAGAATTGGAGGAGGTAAAGAAAGAGTTCCTTACATTTGAAACGGTAGGTCTGGGGAAGACGTCGATGGAGACACATAAAATCCAATTAGTGGACGATGCCGAGCCTGTAAAGGATCGACATTATCCGCTGTCACCAGCGATGCAGGAGGTAGTGTGTGCAGAGGTGGACAAAATGTTGGCTTTGGGGGTCATCGAGTGCAGTGATAGCCCGTGGAGCAACCGCACTACTGTTGTGCGACGGCCGGGTAAAAATCGTTTCTGTCTCGATGCCCGCAAGCTCAACAAATTGACCATTAAGGACGCGTATCCACTACCTAGCATCGAGGGGATTCTGTCGCGTCTCGATCAGACGATCTACATCTCTAGCGTCGATCTTAAATTCGCCTTTTGGCTGATCGAGCTAGAGGAGAAGAGTAGGGCCTATACAGCTTTTACTGTGCCTGGGCGGCCGCTGTATCAATTTCGGATGATGCCGTTTGGCCTCTGCAACGCCGCTCAGCGCCTATGCAGGCTAGTGGACAAAGTAATCCCAGTGGAGATGAGATCCAACGTCTACGCTTATCTTGATGATTTGCTGATCATCGCTGAGGATTTCAGCACGCACGTAAGGATCCTAAGGCAAGTTGCAGAGCACCTACGAAGAGCGAATTTGACCATTGGGTTAGGGAAATCACATTTCTGCTATAAGAATATTAAGTATTTAGGTTTTATAGTCGGAGGGGGTGCGTTAAAAATGGATCCTGATCGCGTTTCTGCTATCCTACGCATTCCTGAGCCACGATCTGTCCGCGAACTGCGCAGCTTTTTGGGAACCGCAGGCTGGTACAGGCGATTTATCAAAAATTTCGCAGAACTGGCAGTCCCGCTCACAGACGCTCTCAAGAAGTCGGCGAAAGGCAAATTTAAATTGACGGAGGAAGCAATACACGCCATTGCCAAATTGAAAGCAGCACTTACCTCAGCACCAGTTTTGGTCCACGCTGACTTTAAGAGGCACTTTTATATCCAGTGCGACGCTTCACACTACGGAGTAGGAGCCGTACTGTTCCAACGGGACGACGAACAGCATGAAAGGCCCATTGCGTTTTTTTCAGGCAAATTGAATTGCCATCAGAAGAACTATTCGGTGACGGAAAAGGAGTGTCTGGCAGACTCATGGCGATTCTGAAGTTCCGCCCATATGTAGAACTGATGCCGTTTACGGTGATCACAGATCACGCCAGCTTTAAGTGGCTCATGACGCTCAAGAACTTGGATGGTCGCTTGGCTCGATGGTCTCTTCAACTTCAGGCATTTGACTTCGGCATTGAACACCGAAAAGGCGTAGACAATGTTGTTGCCGACACTTTGTCGCGAAACATCGAAGAGCTGGAAGTAGATCCGAGCAGCGTTCTGGGCTTCGATACCGTGGAGTTTGAGTCTGAGGAATACCAGACGTTAGTCAAGCAGATCACCAAAAATCAAAAGCACTTACCCGATATCCGGATCGAAGGCGGCATGATATTCAAGCGCATGCGCTTCGAACGATTTGATGACCAGTTGGAAGGCTTCGTTTGGAAGTTGTGGGTGCCGAGCTCATTGACGTCGACGCTGATAGATCGCGCACATACAGACGAAAAGGCAGCACACGGTGGGATCGCGAAAACACTCCATCTGTTGCGCAGGCAGTACTATTGGCCGAACATGGCATTGGAAGTACGTGATTTCATCCAACGTTGTAGCATTTGCAAGGAGTCGAAAGCGCAGAACTATCGCATGCAAGTTGGGATTGGACAGGAGGTGGTCACGGAGCGTCCGTTCCAAAAACTCTACGTCGATTTTTTGGGCAAATATCCGCGATCGAAGAATGGACAGGCGTGGATATCTATAGTGGTTGACCATTTTTCCAAATTCACCTTTCTCAAGACCATGAAGTCAGCAACAGCAGGAGAGGTGGTTAGTTTCCTCGTCCATGAGGTGTTCAACAAATTTGGAGTGCCTGAGCTGATTCACTCCGATAATGGACCACAATTCAAATCGAAGACTTTCCAGGAGATGATCATGGCGTTTGGAATTACACACATGAGAACAGCAGTACATTCGCCACAGAGCAACGCAGCTGAACGCGTGAATCGGACAGTTCTCAACGCGATCCGAATATATTTGGAGGATGATCACCGCGAATGGGATGCGCATCTGCCCGAGATAGAGTTGGCCATTCGAAACTCGGTGCATGAGGCGACTGGAGTAACACCGTTTTTCGCTGTGTTCGGACAGCAAATGTATTTGCATGGATCATGCTATAAGTTGGCGAAGAGTTTGCGATCCATCGGAGAGCATGAGGTGTCCTTGCTGGAAGCTCAAGATAAGCGACAGCTTATTCAGGAGGAGATTCGGAAGAAATTACATCAGGCATATGAGCGTAGAAGCGCGAGATATAATCAGCGATCACGGCAGTTCTTCGCGAAGCCTGGGCAGGAGGTGTATCGTCGCAACTTCGTGCTAAGCGACTTTGGCAAATGCTTTAATGCCAAGTTCGCACGAAAGTTCATCAGATGTCGAGTGACCAAGCCAGTAGGTAACAACGCGTACGCACTGGAGGATCTCAACGGTCGTCCAATTGGAATATACCACGCCAAAGATTTGCGTGTGTAGGCGTATGTGGGTGTGGCCTACGTTGGGCGCGTCTGCATAAGAGTGTAGGGCACGCCGGCTTGAGAGTAGCCGAGTCTATAGGCCGGTAGTCATGTCCACGCGTAGGTTGGTCATCCTGGGTCAGTCCACCTACTCGTGGTGGTGTTCCATTTTGTACCGGGGCGAAGTGGCAACGCGCACAAGACCAGGGCTGAAAGAAAAGAAATATCGTTTAGTTTAGTAAGCAGTGTTTAGCTTGGGGAGTTGAGGGGAATGTAACAGTAGCGGGGAGCAGGCGGCAAGTACTGTGGGGAAAATAGGTATGTATTAGTGAGGGTGCGCAGGCGCTTGAAGGGGATAAATAGGAGTGAAAAGGCAAATGGCGCGGGATTGTCAAGGTTAGAAGCACGCAACAAGGCGGCAAATTAAATTTGGATTTTTTTTTGATTGTGTGTAACTCAGAACATGTGAGTATGAAAATCCGACCTGCCCAGTGTGTGATATTCTCTTTATCCTCGGCAGCCTGGCCCGGAAGAGCGACACAGCAGCCGGGTCAGTGGATTTTTTTTGGTTCGTGTATTGAAACACCCACGTCAAGAAACGCACTGGCAATTGGCGGACAAGTGTGTTGCAGCTGAACACAGCGGACCAAATCTAAGGCCACCACCACCATCCAGCTACAAAGAAATACATACGTGAGTCTGTTCCATTTACGTCGGCAGCCACGCAGCTGATCCGCATTCTCAAGCCCCCACCGGGCAGTGCAAATTTTCGGCAAAGCCGTTCAGCCGCCAATACCCTGTAAAGAGCAGAACAAAGTTATGTACAGTGACAGTTGTCGATAATAGTGCAACTTACTTGTGTTTGGCCACTGTGTCTATTTGTTGTGGCGCACGCATTTGCGCAACACACACTCACACACTTACAAATATATATGCCGTGCGTCTGGGCCAAATCTGCTCCTTCAATTGCAGCCGCCGGTCAAAAAGTGCAACAATAAAGCTTCCAGTCCAAATTCCTGTTTATGTTTAATTATTTATTAGTATATTGGTGTATTTATTTATTTATTTAATTTTGATTTTTGTAATATTTACCTTTGCATCTAAGAGTGCGTCGACCCTGTTCGCTTTCATCACCAACACTCTTAACATTTTGTTACACATATAAGCTGCCAAACAGCTGACCACAACATACTCATTAACCCGTATGTGGTGTCGCGGACTAAAGATATCTTGCGATTTTTTTTGATGGTGTTATTTTTATAATTGAATATATATTGTGCTGCCCCTCCCTGACCCATAACAAGAGCTCTTGGTAGGTGTAGGTTGGTTATTGGCGATTGATTAACAGCTTTTTAACGCCCCATCCTCGCATGATATATTTATTTCCCATGGCATTTTTTTTATATATACGTGCATGAAAGTTTATTTGAGTTTCATTATATTTTTTTTTCTTTGCATTTGATTTGCGTACATTTAAAAGTTTTGGTGGTTGAATTAAATTAAATTCGTAACTTTTCATTTTTATTTATAGTTTCATTATTTATTTGCCAAGTTTTGTTATTTATTTATTTAAAACTAATATTAAATCAAATTAAATGAAGTTAAGTAGAGGAAACGAAAACATGGAGTTTTAAATTAACTTAGAGGGAGGACGCGTGGCCTGTGCAATGGATTAGGCCAGCCGCAACTGTTCCAGCAGAGGGTGGCCCAAATATTCATGATGACTTGGACCACAGGCAGGGCGGGCGCGCGAGGTGGAACCACCGAAGCCTCATCCATCTGGCAGTCGATTGTTCGTTTGTTTGTTGTGTTTTCTTTGTTGTTGCGTAGTGTTTTGTTGTTGTGTTGTTGTTATTATCGTGTGAGATGCTGTATGTCTCGTTCTTCTGTGCATATTTAGCGGGCATTGGGTCGTATCCAGCCCTGGGACCGACAGCTAGCCGGCGTTGCCCCACCGACAAGTAGCAAATGTGTAACAAATTTTGTATCATACTTGGCATCTTATATATTAAATGATACTGAAAATAATTAATTAATTATGTGTGTTTTTATTTAACAGAATTTGTGGCTATTTATTGCATAAATTATATTATTAGGGGGTAAGTTGAGTTCACTTTACTATTATATAAAATGAATTGATGGTTAATGCTATAACACTCGATGTGCCAGATATGTTTGGTAGTGGACCGGGTTAAAAAGTTGTCCAGAATCGAATTTGCTCCTGGTTTACCCACAAGATAATATTCCTGTTTAGGGCTGAGTCCAAAAGAAAATGTAAATATAACTATTAAATCTGTTTTTTATTTGTAATTGTAATATAATGTTAAAAATAATTATTTAATAACGAGTAATTGATTTTGAATGCTCATTTAAATAGACAGTCAAATATATTTACATTTAATTTTATTTTCAAGTATAATTTATAAAATACAATATGTGCGCTTTGTGGTATGGCAGCGCCAATTATTGTGCGATACTTACCAACACTACTTATTAATCGCATACTCGCATAGCAACCCTGTAACTCAAAAGCATAGCGATAGCTTATCGATGCTCCCACCAAAACAGTAATCGCTTCGCTTGTGTGGGGCCATTTATATTTAATAATTTAATAAAAATTATTGCAAAATAGTCAATTTCCGCTACCGGAAATCGAAATCTTAATTTATTTCTGAATTTTTGAGACTATAACCATATTTTTTAGTGGCCTCAGTGACTCAACCGTCACAATACATTTTATCTAAATTTCAAAAGTGTGTAACGTAACGTTAGCAAAGCAAAAAGATGAAAACAATCAAACTTTCCGCTTAGAAGATATAGGCAAAAATAGGCGATGACGTTACGTTACAAAAATGGAAGTTGGTTTCGGCTTAGAGTTGTAAAAACACAAAACCCAGCGAATTGAGCAAGCCTTTTTGCATTATTTTTTTAAGTATGATTTTTAATAATGTATGTTCATTTTCCAATTTTTATTAGCTTTAGTATGACACGTTACATTACATGACGTTACGTTACATAAATTTCCATGGTATATTTTTTAGTATTGATTGTTCTTTAAAACTTATTTAACGCAAATAATACATTTATTTCGGCTTCAATATTAGCATCAACCTATTTGAATATACTGTCAAACATTTATTGATGATTTTTAATTTTTGGTCACGGTGGACCTTTCTAAGTAAATGCCCATATGCAAGACGAGCATTTGCAATGACGTTACGTTACACCATCAAGTAAACAACAAATAGAGTTGCCAGTCTTCGGGAACGTTTTGCACCAAAAATTTTCAACGTGGCAGATCCCATACGCTTCGTATTTGTTCGGGTGGGACCTGCCGCTTCGGGTCGTGAGAGCGAGCGCAGCGCTGCAGTGCTGCCAGAATCTCCGAAGCAAAAATTGCTAGATTTGGAAAAAAAAGTTGCTAAAAATTATGTGAAAATTGCCAAAAAAATGCTAAATTATTAAAATTTTCGTTTTTAACAATATATGTATGTATTTAAGAACAAAAAAAAAACTGAATCAAAAATACTTAAATTAAAAAGAAACACTTTTTTCATTTCTTAAAATATTATGTTAACATTTGATTAAAGTATACTTATAATACTATCTAATTCATCAGCTTCCTTTAAATCAGCATACTTCTCATTGCCAGTAATTTGTGTCAAGTACTCATAAGGTAGAGCATAATTATGGCAACATTTTCCGTGTCTGTGTAGTCCATACCTGTTAAAATAATACTCTTGTTGGATCAGAGCTATCCTTGCGAATCCATTGCTTAAACTCTCCATCGTGTAGCCAGGCATCTCGAAAATTTTGTTTATAAATTTTTGGCATTTTAACCCGCGCAAAACACAGCAAAGAGTGAGCAAACACTTTCAAGTTGTTCCTATAATCGAACCACTGAGTTAAATACAAGTTCCGATTTTTTTGTGAACCAATATTAATCGTAATTTGTAATCAATTGCAAAAAGTATAAAAAAGTGCAAAAATGCTAAAAATAACTAAAAAATTGCTAGTTTTGTAATAAAATTGCTAAAATTGCTAAAGAAACTTAAAAAATTGCTAGATTTGTGGCTAATAGCATTTTAAAATAAAAGTTGCAAATTTTTTTAAAAGTTGCCAGATCTAGCAACTAAATGGCTAAAGTGGCAGCACTGCAGCGCTGCGGCAAATCCCACCAAGTTCGCAGATGCTTAGCGACCGCCGAGTCGAGAGCAACAATAAATGTACGCGCTGTTCTGTGTTTGCATGCGTGCATACATATATACATACATATATGTATGTATGTACATATATGCACGAGAATTGTTTGCGTTTATTTGCTATCTCGATGGATTGGCCAGCCACGACGGGCATGCATGCAAAGATCATTGAGCATTGCGTAAAATACCCTGTACGTCAAATAGTTTTTTTTAGTACCTAGTATTATGGGTAGAATTGTTTAAAAATATACTTATTCTTTAAAATAACATAAATTGACAGTGTCCATTTAAATAGCACATACATAACAGCTTTAATGTAAGCTAAAAATATTAAAAATAACAAATAATTCCAATATACAAAAAAGGTATAGTGTCCATTTAAATTACATATACAATTATATATACAATTGTATAAAAATAATATTAAAAAAATTCCAGGGTATGCATTCATCGACTCACAACTTATTGTTCTAGCAACCAAATCCAATGCTAGGCACATGTACACATACACATACTGATGCATTTGTGTGTACAAGAAATGGAATCGCCAAGCGCGCTTGTAAAAAATACGCACGCTTTGAACGATATTCGTTTCGAACAATAACGCACTTGTGCGGATATATATAAAAATAAAACGGTGTATGCACATTTTATTGCAAACTATTATTAACATATTGAAACTTTTGCGGTTTTATTTTGAATTCTGCCAGCTCTAGTATTCTTAAGGTCACACGATATGGCATTCTGGCACATCTATGTAATATCGTTATCGAAATAAGAATTGGAAAATGTTATATGGCAAAAGTAAGAATATATGTTAAATATTTTAACTTATAAACTAATAAGGCACGTTTCTACCATAGAAATCTATCGTACTCACCGCTATGGTAACTACCGAATGCCCCATATGTGGCAAAATGCCATTTCGCCAATGTTTTCAACTATCGTGTCGGTATACACATATCAGTCAACTTTTATTTGCATATTTTCCATTATTTCGGCCACAAAGTCTTCCTACACCACCAGAATTTGCTTTCCAATTTTCAGACGCATCGTTTAAGACTAATATCAGTTATTTTGATAAAGTTTTTATATGGGGCCGCTATACTAAAGAATTACCCAATTTTAATTTTTTTATCATAATTACTTGTAAGCGGCTTAAATTTTTTCATTTAAGTATATCAGCTTTGAAACGTAAACGACATAGTAACGCTTTTCTGTCAAAATTGAAAAAGTTGCCACGAATAGTTTTTTATGACGGCGTTGGCAACAATGTGTATAAATGTGCGGTCACACGATATTGCATTTTGCCACAAATATGTAATATCGTTATCGAAATCAAATGTGAAAAATTGTATATGGCAAAAGTAAGAATATATGTTAAGTATTTTAACATATAAACTTATATGGCACGTTTCTTCTATAGAAATCTTTGATTTGATATATCGTGTGAGTGAATATCTCAAATACAAAATCTATGTGGCAGCCTGCCATATCGTACTCACATGCTATGGTAACTGCCGACTGCCCCATATTTGGCCAAATGCCATATCGCGCGACCACACCATAATAGGGTTCAGAAGAATGTATCAGACTTTTCAATAAAATCCAATTATTGATCATGGATCCGTTATGCTAGTGAACATGGGCAATGAGTTTTTTTTTAAAATTTTATTTGGTTCGAAATCAGTCCTTAGTCAGAGTTCCATATCAATAGGCATTTAGTTGCGATGTGTTCGTACGGTTTTGAACAGTTGGAAGATGTCTGGGATGCGGAGATGGGAGAAATTTGCAATGAAATTGCGAGTGCGCACCTGTGAAGTGCACAAACTTCAATGCTCCCAAAAGGCGGTGTACCTTGTCAAAATGTTGCCAGTTCGAGGGTGCACCTCCGGATAAAACTAAGATATAAGCATTTTACTATTTATTTTAAAAATTAATTTTGGCGCACAACTCGTCATTGTTTACCTTTGCACCAGTTAATAGATAAACATCGTGAGTTCGATAAGAAAATACTAAAAAATGACGGGGCGAATGGCATCATATTAAAAATATGACGAATTTGTCATTTTTTTCTTATGGGATTTTCTACAGGAAATATGTGACATTTTTCCAAAATCAAAAATATGACGAAAAATGTGGAAATATGATGTCGTGGAAACAGGCTATAACATGTTCACATTTATGTATGTTAGCTTTGAAATCAGAACATCGATAACATCCGAAAATAGATTACAGATCAGTTATGCTGAACATGGCCATTAAATCTTTGACTTTTCCTAATTTCTTAAATTCTTAATAGATGATAGGCTATTCACACTGAGCACATCATCGGGGAACGCATGATAAGATGGTGGAACACCGATTCACACTGCCAACATCTACCACCTGCTATCAATTCAACCTATAGCGTCAGCAGCCAGGAACATTTTTAAAATATTAATATAAATGAATTTAATCAAGAAATTGTTTGTTGTTGTTGCTTGATTGATTTAATTATTAAACTAATGACGGAACTCGACAAAATAGACGAAATTTAGTTTTTAGAGCAGTATGCAGACGACGACGATTTGTTGAAGTCCACATTTAAGTCATTTTGCAATTCTTGTAGAGATTGTTACTTTATAAAATATGTTCTTCCTAGACTTCAATCTACCATAACTTTGTCAAAACCGAATATTTTCCATTATAAATGCAGTTTGGTCAAGGTTAGACACCTAGATGGATTTGGCATTTCAATTTAATTCATTTATTGAAGTAAACATTTCGGCCATTTTGCATGTCTTGTTAGGTCAGTCAGTCATGTTTTACAGATTTATATATATACTAGCTTATACCCGAGGCGTTGCTAGCACTTCCTAACTATATTTAATTGAATTTCATCAAATTTCAATTCTTATTATTATTTATAACTGGAAATACCCCGGCCTTGCCCGGCGAAATATTTAAATAAAAGTGCATTATCTTATCAGTATCACAAAATTCCCTCCCGTGGAAACCATATAGTTGAGTCATATATCTAATGATTTGTTGCGAAAGGCCTGTGACAATGACTTTGAAGACGATCTAACTAAACAAATAATCTCACTCATTTGACTTTGACAGCCATTTCTCGCCCGTGGCGACGGCGCCCACCCGTCCTTTAAAATATTTTTGATGACGTTAGAAGAATAATACTAACATCCAGAAAATAGCGGAATGGTGGTAAAAAGTCTTTACTTGATTCAAGTGAAAACTTTGAAAACAATTATTTCCATTGTTAAAACACAACCCCACATTTTTCGCATTATGTTTGCGTAAGTCCCGTGCTCTGCGGAAATGTGCACCGCTGTCAGAAATAACTCAAAAGTCTCAAATTTGGCGGAAAACTTATTACATGTTGGTACTAACAAATATCGACCGGCCGCCACATTTATGAAAAATCTATCATCAATCGATAATGTGAATGCAGCTGTTCCGATTTACTACATAATAATAATAATAATGTTATTATGGAATAAATCAGCCCAGCACCATTATTCGCATTATATTAACTAAAAAGGTACATAACTAATTAATAAACTTAAATGATTAGAATTAACCAAATCGCAGTACTATAACAAAAATAATTGACTCCAGCAGCAGCGCGCCGTAGATCGATAGGAAAGCATAGGCAGAGTGTGAGCGACATGAGCAATGTGGCGATTTCAGTCACACTTATAAGTTTTAAGGCCGAGAGAGCGATAAATCGCGCGTATTATTTTAAGCGGCCTATTCATTTTATTTTAAACTATTATTAACAAATTCAAATTTATGCGGTTCTTTATCTACCGGTCTGGCAACTCTGGTAAATAGTTAGTTAGTTTATTTTATTTTCTTTTTTCCCTCCCTTTTTGTTTTGAAACAATGATTAGCTTAACTATAATGGGTGTGTACATTTAAAGTAAAGAATAAAAGGCATAAAAGTAAAAGTAAAATAAATTATTTAAGGTTTGGCAGTTAGCCTAGAGCAATTAGCATATGGTGCAAAATCTGATTGTGAGAGAGAAAAAACCAGCTGCACTATCTATATTCATTTAAAATTTGGCGTCGTTATTGGTGGCACTCCATAAGAAAGTCAGCCAGTGATCGCCAGCTAAGAAGACCATCTAGCCGGTCAGCGTCCAAACATGCGATATTCCAGTGTTGCACTCTAATTTCCCGGAGTATTGGGCATCGCCCCATAAAATAAAGTATGTCTTCCCGTTCCTGGGAATTGCAAAGCGAGCAAGTGCTTGAACCTGTCCTGTAGGGCAGGAAATTAAGTTTTAGAACTTCAGTTTACCCTGAGAGAGGTCAAGGAGGAGAAGAAGACACTCAAGAACAGTAAGGCTCCGGTTTATCAAATTGCTCCCTCACAGGGCTTTATTGTTTCTCGTATTAAAATATAACTGGGCTCTGCGACTGGGATATTTTCCCATAGCCTGGAAGAAGGCAACATAATTATGCTCCACAAGAATGGAAAGCCAGCGGACGAGCTGGACTCCTACCGACCGATAAGCTTACTTACAGCTTTTGGTAAAATTTATGAGCGATGTATTCTACGTAGGCTCCTGGACACGACGGCAGTTAAAGAAGCAATGCCAAAGTTTCTATTCGGGTTCCGCCTAAGACACGGCACACCGGAGAAACTGCACCGAGTGGTGATCTTTACACTGGAAGGTTTCCACGCAAAGGAATATGTCGTCGGAGCTTATCTTGACATCCAGCCCAGCTTTCCTGGGCTGCTGTATAAATTGAAAACTCTGCTCAACCCCAGCTCTACCTGGTTATAAAGAGCTTTTAACTGACAGAACCTTTTGCGTTGTGCAGGACGGGATGAGCTCGCAACAAAAAATCATTAACGCCGGTGTACCACAGGGTCTCTCTCGGTGCTCCGACACTATATAGTCTATTCACTAGTGATATGCCCACCTCGTCGGAAATTTCTATCCCAAACCCGCAGGACCTCCTTGTTGCCACCTTCGCCGATGACACATCCGTCTTAGCTCGAAGCACATGTGTTTATGAAGCAACGGATGCCTTGCAGGAATATCTGAAGTGCTTTGAGAATTGGGCCTGCCGCTGGAATATCTCAATTAACACTGAGCGTTACACATACACTCAGAAAAGATACCTGCCCTGGTGTGTTCCTTCATGGAGAACTCCTGTCCCAGCGAACCGCGCACAAATATCTTGGGGTCACTCTTGATAGACGACTTACCTTCAGGCAGCACATTACTGAGATTGTCGGCAATCTCTGAGCTAAGGCCTCCAAGCTGTACTGGCGAGCAGCCAGCTCAATGCCACCAGCAAGCTATCCCTCAGCAATAAAATTTTGATATACAAAGCCATTCTTGCGCCGATCTGGAGATACGGAATCCAGGTCTATGGAATTGCCGCTAAAACTCACCTAAGCCGAATACGTGTATTCCAGGCCAAGCTACTTAGAAAAGTTACAAGCGCTGAGTGGTACATCAGAACGCGTGATATTGAAAGGGATTGCCGAGTACCTCTGGTCGGCGATGTTATAAATAAACAGACTACCCAGTAAATAAACAAGCTAGCATCCCACCCAAACATTCTGGCTAGAAGACTACTAAGAGCTAGAAGAGTAAACGGCCGCAGAGCATCAAGAAGGCAAATCGCAGGATGTAGCTCAAAAATAAAACTATATAGCTGACTCAAGAATGTAAATATAACCCAAGAAATACAAAATAAGCAATTGTAAATAAATTTCATAACTACTCAACATTACACAAACACACAAATGTAAATAACACCAATAATACCTAACACAACATATTCACATAACCCATAGATGTTAATGTAGCTGAAAAATAAAACTATATAGCTGACTCAAGAATGTAAATATAACCCATATGCCATATACCCAAGAAACACAAAATAAGCAATTGTAAATAAATTTCATAACTACTCAACATTACAAAAACACACAAATGTAAATAACACCAATAATACCTAACACAACATATTCACATAACCCATAGATGTTAAGTAACCCAACCCTGTAAATACTTATTCACACGATCACGAATATAATACACTATACATATATTCTTCCCATACCTACAAACTTAAAACTAGCTGATAAAACCCCTTCATCTACAACTACCCACAATAACCCTCAAACCACGAAATGTATATAATATGTTTAATTATAACACTACATTATAAGTTAGCAAACAAATCAGCAAAATGTAAAACTTTTGTCTTAAGGGTTGATGAATTCTAAACTATTAAATAAATATTGAATATATCCAAAAAAGAAAAAAAAGAACTTCCCACTTAGCAAAGAACTGCGATCTTTCATGTTGTAGGTGTTACACAATGATTTTAGGTAGACGATCCCTTGACATTTGCATAACTTTCATAATGTAATGTAAATGCAGGCTCAGTGTGACGGGGTACATAGAGGATAAACCAGTTTCCAGATGGATTGCATAGTCTGGTATGTACGAAGACGGAAAACTCTTTTGATGAAGTAGCGGAGTATTTGGTTTACTTCATTCATCTCCATATACCCCCATACCTGTGCAGCATAGCACGTGATTGAACTCGCTGTCGCCATAAACACTTTTTATTTAAGGCTGTGTTTGATCTGTCCCTTGCTCAATATCTGTTTCCAAGTGCTATTTAGCGCTGCCATCGGGTCCTTTACCTTCTGCTCCGCATGTTTTTTGAAGGACATGTTTGACGTCAATATCACCTCAAGGTATTTTAAATCATTAACCACGTCCAAATGCGTGCCATTTAAGCTCCAAGAATCTTCCCTGGCTCTGCGTCCTCGGGTGTCTTTAATTATCATTACCTTCGATTTGTCGCAGTTTATTTGAAGGCTCCAGGTTACAGTAATCTTGTAAGGCGTCGATCATTTCTTGCAGAGCGTCAGCACTATCCGCTAGTAGAACCATGTCGTCCGCGTACATCAACACTTTGATGCGTACTGTGCCAAGCTGAGCTCCTGCTGGTAACGTGGCCACGATGTCGTCGACATACAATGCAAATAATAATGGGGTAAGGAGGCAGCCTTGTTTTACGCCCTAGTTTGAGTCGATCCATGGGGATTGTTCGTTACCATCCCAGACTGCAACCCTGATCCGGTCATACTTACTGCTTATGATTTTGATAGTTTTCGTTGATACTCCAAGATTGCTTAGTTTGAGAAAAAGGCTATTTCTGTCTATTGTGTCAAAAGCTGCTTTGAAGTCTACGAAAAATACATACAGCTTTTTTTCTGAAGAAGGTATTCGTTAGCTATCGATGTCAGAACAAAAATACTGTCAACAGTTGAATATCCCTTTCTGAATCCAGTCTGGTACTCACTGAGAATATTGTGCGTGTCCATCCAGCAAGTTAGTCGTGTCAGCAAGATAGACGCAAATAGTTTCATATTCACATTAAGGAAGGAAATACCTCTGTAATTTGCTGTATCCCTTACATTTCCCTTTTTGAATATTGGATAGAGTAACGCTTTCCGAAAGCTATCCGGTGCTTCACCAATCTCAAAAATAGTGTTGAACGCCGCAGTGAGATGTTCCAGCGAAGTATCGCCGGTTTTAGCTCAGAAGTTGAAATCGGCATGTCTAATTCAAGGAATCGTTGTTAGGGCAACGCAAAGCTATGCTTTGTGGGTGGGTTTTCAATAAAAAGAAGACTTTTGAAGTGGTTCGACAATATTTCCTGATCAATGTGGAGTCTGTTACAACTCCTGGGCCCATTTAAGCGTATATAGTTTACTTCTAGTTCCAGGCTTTTACAATACTCCTGTTCCTTGCGTCTGCAGAGATTCTTGTATGACTCTTTTGCAGCATTGTAGTTGCCATTGTTCGCTTCTGTGGCAACTCTTTGAACGTTTTTTAGCAATTGCATGGTTTGTCTTCTAGCTGCGAGACAGTCATTGTCAAACCATGGCTGTATATTCGTGGTCTTGGCGGGCCTCGACATGCAGTCAGATGCCTTTAAAATGCATTGGGTTAGATATTCTAAATCTATCTGTGGGCGCGTGTTACTAAAGGTGGGAACTCACTTCAATCTAGATCGCGATCCAGCATCATTGTATGCGTGGAGTTGAGCGAAAATATGCATGTGTGCGTCGTCCATGTGAGCTCTGTCTGTGATCGCGATCAAGATGAGCGCGATTACAGAAACTAAAGAGCGCACTCCTCTCAACCGAAAGTTTCTTGATCGGAGCGGAATATCAACATATGCTTGATATTTTTCATGAAGCTTTGTCTTTGCCAAATTACGCTCATTAGCATATTTGGTGGTGTTTTTTTCACATGCTCTTCAAATGGCTCGCGCTCAGAGTCATATGTGTTGTTGCTTATCATTGAGTTGCGTTGGCGTTCTCTGCTTTGTCCGTATTGATTGTTTAGGTTTTGTTTTCAGTATTTCGATGCGTTCTGCCGCATTGCATTTTGTTGTTGGCCGTTTTGATTGTTATGAATTGTTGTAGTAACTGTACGTTGTGTACGTTAACATTGCTTTACATTTATCAAGTTGTTATTTTAGTGAATTTCTTGGGTACAGTGGGACAGAAAGAAATGAAAAATTTATGGTTTCATGAAGTTGAACAATTTTCATCATATTGTAAAACAATAATTAAATGTTATTTAATATTTTATGAAATATTAAAATATCATAAATATTAAAATATCTTAATGTTATTGAGAGCCTCTGCTCAATAGGAATGCTTGCGCGCAATTGCGTATTTTGTTTTTGAATAAGCGGACCAACTAAAGCCAACAGCTTATCAAAAGTGAATACGTTTAATCGCATAAAATTTCGAAAATCATCTGGTGCAGAAGTCGTTAGCTCGTCCAACAAATTGTGATGGGTGAAACGGCCCTCTTCTTAAGCCACTCCTTCATCCAAAATCTTTTATTTTGTTTTTTAATTTTGTCCTCATTTAAAGGAATTGCAATTGCAATTCCATATAAAACTTCATTCTATAAAGACATTTTGCAACTGCACACTTTGAACACTGATAATACAATAAGTTGCTCTCTCTTAAGTCATGATCTGATCGCTAGTGACTATCATGATCGCGATCCACACGTACACGCATGATCGCGATCATGATTGAAGTGAGTTCCCACCTTAAGATTCAGATCGAGCTGCACTGCGTACTCAGCGGCAAGACGATTCACCCATCTTAATTTTGGTAGTAATTTACTCTCCTTCTTTATCTCGGTCTCTTGAAAACATGACAGGTGGCAAATGGTCTGAATGAGATTCATCTGCAATTTGCATATGCACAACATAATTATGCCAGCGTCCGTTTATCAGGCAGTAGTCAATGGTTGATGTGGCCTGCGATCTTACGTAAGTAAGACTACCATCACTGTCGCTTATGGTATTTCCGTTTAGGACTGTTAGGTTGTAGGTTTCACAAAGCTCAATGAGTTTTTTCCGTTTGCGTCTACTTTCATATCTTTTGCTGCCCGTACACGGTGTGAGTAATTCGATGTCACGTTCCTGTTAACGGTTTGTACTTGGCTGTTGCCAATTCGGGCGTTTAGATCTCCAATCACCATTACGTTATCCGACTGAATTTGTTGCAAGGTGTCTTCCAGATTTTCATAGTCTACAATCCAAAGGTTGCAATTAAGATAAGTAGGCACAATAAATAGGCGCTCCTTTTCTAACCGAATTTCTCTAGCGACCATGCCCTGCAGGTTCGCAAAAGACCAGTTTAGTGATTTCCTCAAATCGTTGCGTACTCCAAAAAGCATACCACCGCTGGCTCTTCCTCTGTTGTGTGTTCTATTGGCTGCTTCCCAAAGAAGATTATATTGGTTAAAGAATGTTTCGAGCCTCTCAAAACTGCTTTCCACGAAGGTTTCAATTAACACAAATATGTCATGCGAGTTAATAAATTTAAAGAAATGAGAATACAATCCACCTATTCATCTATTCCTCTTTCTAATACATCCTATCCCTACAGTATTTCTTCTTCTAATAATATTTTTGCTCCCACTATTTCCGCATTATCCCTTCTATCTGCTATTAAGTCCGTAAAACATTCTTACTATCCTGGGCCTGATCATATTCCAAGTTGTGTGTTAAAGGAATGTAGCTCTTCTTTAACTCTTCCCTTACTTAAACTTTTTAATCTTTCCCTTACTACTGGAGTCTTTCCATCTCTTTGGAAAGACTCATTTATCATACCTCTACATAAAAAAGGTGGTAAGTCTGATATTTCTAATTATAGAGGTATTGCAAAGTTGTCTGCTATCCCAAAATTATTTGAGAAAATTATTACAGAAACTTTGCAGCATCTCTGTAAACCTATAATTTCTTCATCCCAACATGGATTTATAAAGAGTCGGTCTACTACGACCAATTTACTAGAGTTTTCATATATTATAAATGTTGCATTCCAAAAGAAAATGCAAACTGATGTCATTTACACTGATTTCAGTAAAGCATTTGACTCTGTAAACCATGATCTTTTGATTTATAAACTTAATTGCATTGGCTTTCCTATCTCTTTTCTGTCTTGGGTTTCTTCTTATTTAAAAAATAGAACCCAAAAAGTACTACTTAGATCTACAATTTCTAAACCTGTTTTCGTAACTTCTGGTGTACCCCAAGGAAGTCACCTTGGTCCTTTATTCTTCACACTTTTTATTAATGATCTTCCATATATTTTATTACACTCTCATATACTCATGTATGCAGATGATGTAAAACTTATTCTATCATTTAATAATCCTCTCCAAACTAGACTATTTCAACGTGACTTAAACTCTATGCAACTTTGGAGTTTGGCTAATCATCTTCCTCTTAATTGTTGTAAATGCATATTTATGACATTCAGTCGATCCAAGCCCTATCTTGGTAACTATTCTATTGATAACTTTCCCTTAAAACGTATTACCTCTGTTAAGGACTTAGGTGTCACTTTTGATTCTAAACTTAACTTTAACTTGCATATTTCCTCAATTGTTAATGTTGCCAAGGGTGTACTTGGATTCATCAAGCGTTGGTCGAAGGAATTTAATGATCCTTTCACCACAAAACTGCTCTATGTGTCGCTCGTACTACCTATTCTGGAATACTGCTCATGTATATGGTCTCCTCAATACAAAAATAGTGAGATCCGTATTGAGTCAGTCCAGAAGCAATTTCTATTATTTGCCCTACGTAGTTTAAATTGGGATCCTAATCTTCGTTTGCCATCTTATCCCAGTAGACTCTTACTTTTAAATCTTCCGTCATTGGCTAACCGTAGAATAACTCTTGTTGTGGTTTTTATACATAAGTTGATTAGTGGCGACATAGATTCTCCCTTTCTTTTAAGTCGTCTTTATTCTCTGTCCCTTGTAGACCTACTAGAAATTTTATTCCCTTATCTCTTCCTACATGCACTACTGATTACGCTTTACACAATCCTTTTCGTGTACTATGCACACAGTACAATTCTGTTTTTCATGTTTTCTCCTCGAAACTCTAGCTTCCCTCCATTAAGCTTGCTCTTTTGAATCACCTACGGGTAATCTCTGGCCAATCCCAGCTGTGAGCAGGGGCGCAGCTTGCCAGTGTGGCAAATAATCTTCCCCCGTCGGGTTGGAGATTGCCCATTCTATGTCCCCCTTTATTTCCTATTTTCTACTCCATAACTCTTTTATTCTTTGCCATCCCTACCCGTTCCTAGATAATTTTTTCCTTAATGTAATCTCTAACCAACCTCGCTGTGAGCTGGGGCACAGCTTGCCAGACTGGCTAATAAAACTTCCCCCACCGGGTTGGAGATTTCATTTCATTTCATTCCTACTGTCTTTCTTTATTCTTCTTCTTTAGTTTTAAATTATCCTTAAATTCTATAAGCTATTTCTTCATAACTAACTCTTCACTATCTTGATATAGGCTCTAATAACGCCACCGGCAATTCTTTGCTGTGAATAGGGGCATAGCTAGCCGGACTGGCAAATAAACTTCACCCAACGTGCTGGTGTCGTTATTAGATTTCAATTGTAATTTCGCGCAGGCTTTTAAACTGTTTTTCTTATATCTATGTATTATATTATATTTTTTGATTCGAGGCAGCACTGTTTTGCCTTCGTAAATAAATAAATAAAAACTTTGTTTGCTAGCCATGCTACATTATAAGATAGAAGCTTGAACTGTTTTGCCTTCGTAAATAAATAAATAAAAACTTTGTTTGCTAGCCATGCTACATTATATTAATGCTACTACTACTACTACTACTACTACCATGCTACTTCTATATTAAGCTTGAAATTAAGACTGTTTATTTCTATATTACGGTTTGTTTTCGACTTCGTTTTTTGGAGGATGCTTTTTTGTATTCTTAGCTCGTTTTAGAAGTTTTGCGTATGACATGTTTGCCCAAACGAGAGCGGTACCAAACGTGGTTTGAATAACCTGTTCCGCTGACTGTCCATTAGTTAGCAAGACTCTGTTGGCGTTGTAATGCATCCATTTTCCGCTTATTTTTATCGCATCATTCTTCACAAAAACTCTGATATATCTGATATCTTTATTGACATAGCAAGCTCTTTTTTTAGCTGCAGCAATACTGATTTGTGCTCCTGTTTTTCGAATCTTAGGTCTCGCTCTATGTAGATTGACGATCCAGCCAATTTTCTTCAGTTTTTCAGTGTCTCAGATGCCATTTCCGATGTTTCAAGCTCCACTAACACGCCCACCATTTTGTTACGCTCACAGAGTCCAGTTATCGGTTGCCGGCTAACTCTCGGGTGACTCAAGAGTGAGTTTGACCGCTGATAAGCGAACTAGTTCTGTATCAATTTAATATACACGTCTAATTTGCACGTTGTAAACTTTTTTCGCGGTGATTACACTTAGACTTGCTGATTTTCTGCTGCTGGTGCTCATGATACTGCTTCAACGGCAGTGTTGTTGCCGTGCTGTGGCACTGTCTGGACTGTTGTGCCGCTGATGCAGTGTTGCACTGGCTGCTGCCACTGTCGTGCTGCTACACCACGATGAGCTTCTTCCGTGGCGGTTTTCTTTAAAATTGTTATGTATCTCATTTGCTTTGCACGTGTTCAAGTCCGTCCTGCTGGGCTATTGTTCCGGAAGAACCAGTTCTCGTTTTCTGCGCGCTCTAGTTCCTTTTATTTATTCGTACACCTCTGGTTCCTTTTTTATTGTTCGATTAATTCGCTCCTGTTCAATATCGGCTTTCGCGAACTTATCGTTACTTTATCCACATGTTTGATATTCCATATATTTTTACAAATGTCGCCTGTAGCATGTGGAAACACTTAATAGATGGATTCGGTGACAAACGTATTGTAAAGGAAATCGGCTACTAATATTAAATTTTAATTTAGAAAAATTCAATACTAACTGAGTGACTAAAATACTAATTGTCACTCAGACTCAGCTTGACCTCTCATAGAGGTCGGGGAAATTAAGCTCCGATTCACACTGCCATCCACTATGAATTCTACCCTTTGGCGTCAGCAGCGGGGAAATTTTGTAAAATATTAATAAAAATTAATTTTATTAAGAAATTTTCAATGATTTAATTAATAAACCTTTGACGGACGTGGACGAATTCTTTAAATTCACAATCCGTTCATTTTACTTTATAAAATACTAGCTGGTAATACTCAACCGTTGCCCCGTGAAAAACATACATATATGTATATGTATGTATGTAGATTAAAATGCATTATGTTGTATTTGACTACTTTCGTCAATCGTAAGAGCTTGTGTGTATTTCTTGTTACAATTTTCCCGCCAATGGAAGTAGGCTCTTATAAATAGTTGGGCCTAATAATTTTTTGTGTAGGGCTATGAAAATGACTTGAATCCGATCTAAAATAACAAATAATTGCATTATTTGATCTTGATCCCAATTTCCCGCCCGTGGCGCCTGGTGGGGATACAATTTCCAGCATCGGTTAACTCACTTTTAAATTATTACTCCCTGTACCCATAAAATGGGTAAAAAGGGGGTATTGGATTTGTGCAAAAGTATGTAACAGGCAGAAGGAGACATCTCCGACCCTATAAAGTATATATATTCTTGATCAGTGTCAAAAGAGATTTCGATTTGGCCATGTCCGTCTGTCTGTCCGTCTGTCCGTCTGTCCGGATGAACGCGTCGATCTCAGCAACTACAAGAGCTAGAGACACCAAATTTGAAATGTAGGTTCCTGTATACCATACGCAGATCAAGTTTGTTTCATATTTCAGATATCTCCCCCCGTTCCCCCGCAAATCGATAAAAACCGTTTTACAGTAACATTTTTCAAGATACAGCTTTAAGATTTGGCATGTACAATACTTTAGTGTCTCTTGATCTACTGTCCAAATTTCAAGTCGATCGGATAATAAACACGGAAGTTATTCACGAAAGAATATTCAGAAATGCAGCGAGAGGGGGAAGGGGAAGCACAGCCACCAATTAAAATGCGTCGCTTGCGTTATCGCTTTTGCCGCCTGTGTGCGTGCGTCTTTGTGTATGTGTGTGTGTATGTGTAAGTGGACGTAGATGTGATTGAATGTTTTAGACCTGGGTACAGGGAGTTTCGTAGTCGGGTATACTCGACTATAGCATTCTTACTTGTTTTTGTTATAGTTTTGAAAATGAGTTTAAAGCCGATTGCAAGAATAATGGAACCCGACAGAAGCTTTCTACCTATCTATTACCCGTTCTACAAGTATGAAGTCATTCGAATGAGAAACTAAAATGCTGAATTCCAAAGTTTTTCACTACTTTTCTGACCGTTGACGTGCTTTTTCCAAAATCAGTCCCACATGCGTCGAATTACTTAATTTGAGAGCCTTGAATTTGTATCCAATCGGACGATAAGAAGCGCAGCCGCCACGCTATCCCTGTTGCTTGTGTGTGTTCGTCTTTATGTATGTTTAAGTGGACGAAGATGTGATTGGAAGTCTAAGACCTGAGACAGGGAGTTTCGTAGTCGGGTATACTCGACTAAAGCATTCTTACTTGTTTTCCCATAAGGAATACACAGCCCGATCACGACAAAAGCAGCCACTGCTTCGATACTTTTCCGAACAAAGTTGCAAAAGATCACTCGTGTTGCGCATCGATACCGCGTAAATATTCGGCATCGACGCTCATTTGAGTTTGGCGGAAGTTCAATATCAAATTTAAACAAGTAAGTATCTAGTCTGGGGTATCTGACTACGGTATCTCGGAACCCATGTCTAAAATTTCCGATCGCATCTTTTGGTGTATTGGTGGTTGCAATTCCACAATGTACGCAAAATATGAATGTACACATGTGTGTACAAAGATGACACAACAACAAATTATACATTTTAAGAACTGTACATCTAAATAAATCTGAAAACAAGAAAGAGCGGCTATCTTCGGGTGCCGAAGCTATATACCCTAGCAGGAATTCAATTTTGTCTGATTGCTCCACGGGATCCATGCAGGGACCGTAAATAATGATTATGTACCCATTTTTTTAAGAAAAAATCATAATGAAAGAGAATTGATACATGAAAAAGGACAAAACCTATCGCATCCTTGATGACAGGACTATCCATTGCTGAAATGATTTTTATTTTCTTAAGTTATATAGAAAAACTCAATAATAAATGTTATCTTTCAGATTTATTTTTTCCTTAAAAATAAGACTTATTTTTTAAATATATTTTTTCGCTCAAAAATAAAAATTATTTCTTGAGTTTTGTATTTCGACGAAAAATAACGATTATTTTTTGAGTTTTATATTTTGCTTAAGAATAAAACTTATTTCTTGAATTTTATTTTTTTTTGCAAAAAATATAACTCAAATCTGTATTAAAATAATACTGCATTATTACTTTGTATTATTTGAAGTGTTGGGCTCAAAAAATATTAAAAATTTTTGAAAAATATATAATTTGCGAAAAATACAAAAAACAAAATCAAGAAAAAAACAAAAAAAATACCAAAAAATCCCAAAGTTTAATATTTTTTCGGAAATCAAAAATACTAAAAAATACAAAAAATCTCAAAATTTAGTATTTTTTCGGAAATCAAAAATACTAAAAAGAATACCAAAAATACCAAAAAATCCCAACATTTAGTATTTTTTCGGAAATCAAAAATACTAAAAATATAAGTCCTAAAATACCAACAAATGTACACGATTCAGAATTTTTTCAAGAATGTTTAGTCAGTTTTGGTTCAACTTTACAAAAAGGAGCTTATGGACAGATTCACTAGACAAATTATATCGCAAATCTGTTAAAATTAATTTTAATGCTGAAAATGCTCTCTCCACACTGACTTTTGTTGCAGGCACGCAATGAATTATTTTTGCCAATTGATACAGGTGTGGATAAGAATATTTCTTATTTTCCCAATAATTCATGACATCCGCGCTCAAGTCAATTGGCTTCGGATTGAAATTATCAATTTCGCACAAAGCCTTCTGCAGATCCTCATCTTGCTCATCATCTGAATTCTCATTACCTGAGCCAACGTCCATCGAGTTTAGGAACGCGTTTAACAAAGAACACGTATTTGTCTCTTGCGAAGACAATAAACTGTCTTGTATTTCAGAGCTTGCGGAGGATAACAACGCAGAAGATTGGCTTAAAGTTGAAGCGTTTTCCTAGACAGAAAGATGTCGTTAAAAAATGTACACATATGTGTTTACAAACAAATACAAGCCTCATTTCCCCTTTGAACAGTGTATATCTGCTGCATCAGTTTCTTCAACTGACACCTTGCGTACATCACATTGATAGGGTTCTGCAGCAATGCGCGGCGTATTCTTGGGTCTAAATAAACCGCGGCAAGTACAACTTCATTGCTCATTAGCACTTCCTCCCGTTTTTGCAGACAGATATCCAAAATACCGCTATAGGAAGTGCTCATTGCCTTAACTATCACTTTGAGCTCTAGCCACAGCTTATAAAAATCACCCATGTACAGTTGCTAAGCTTGAAGTTTTTAAGTAGCTTCAAATACAGGCTTCTGGGTATCAATGATGGAATCAACCGCGTTCCATTCCGAGATAGTCAAGTTGGACACATTCTCAAAATGATCGTTGCAAAAGACTTTGTACTTTGATTTTTTTCAACATTCTGTATGCCGAATTCCATCTCGTGGGTACGTCTAACTCCGGCTGCGTTAAGCCCTGAGCGGAAATTGTGAACCTTAAAATAGTTTGAAAAAGAGGCTTACAACATGAACATTATAACATCAATTGATTTTTTACCTGTAAGAAAGAGTCCGCAATAGCTTTGCAACCTGGCGTACTTTCTCAACTATTTTTGAAGATTCGATTTGCTTCAAAAAATCCTTGACCGCAAGTTGCAATGTATGAGCAGCACACTTAATGGACTTTACCGATCTTATTTCTATACCCATTGTCAAGTCCTCATCATCGAGCAATTCAAGTTGTACATCTCCGGATGCTTGGCATATTGCGGCCATTGTCTGTAATTACGCAAAATACTTGGCTTTTTGCAACATGAAACTCTTCCAAAATTTGTTCAATTTCGGAACTGAGATTGACGGCAGCATGTTTGTCGCGTAGCTCAATTAACCCAAGAGTCTTCACACAAATTTGGCCACTGTGGCAGAACTGAACACTCACGCCTAGGATTCGACGATTATGTCTAGTGGCTGTGTCCATTTTTATGGGTACAATGTTCCCTTTCAACATTTTTTTATGTCACTTTTTAGTGTAGCATATTTTTCATCCACAAGGGTCATTGCGTTTCTTGAAGTGATGGGGTTCATATTGAGGCCATTAAAAATTTGCGCAGTCAAAGTTTTAAATGGTTTGGAGTCGAACAACGAAAATGGAATTTTTTCGGCCGTAACCAGCTCTACGCAAGCATCTCTGACATCTTCTTTACCCATTTTGATAGAAAACTTGACCTTCTTCTCAGGAACTGCATTTTTTTCATCCTCGGCCAATGCACTGTAATAAATGTCTTTATGTTTTTCTACCAAATGTCTTTTTATATTTGAAATGTAATTGCCATCAAAGGCTTTTTTACAAAGCAGGCACTCCGACACATTTTTCTCGTTGCAATAATAAAATAAAAACAATAAAAACTGTCTTGCACAATGATCGCGTTTCCGTCCCATTTTTAATTTCGAATTTTCATTAATATTCACTTGCAGGCAGTAATATAAGTAAAGAAACGCACGTGAATCAAGATAAAACTTTTTTTTTGGATTTTTGACTTGTTAAAAAAACTGCATTGTGTTATTTTTTGGTATTTTAAGATTTCCGAACAAATACTAAATTTTGGAATTTTTTGGTATTTTTTAGTAT
Source organism: Hirtodrosophila confusa (assembly GCA_035043065.1). Lineage (NCBI taxonomy): Eukaryota > Metazoa > Arthropoda > Insecta > Diptera > Drosophilidae > Hirtodrosophila > Hirtodrosophila confusa. Next base: position 697,430 of record JAWNNI010000202.1, read on the forward strand.
TTTTGATTTCCGAAAAAATACTACATTTTTGGTATTTTTTAGTATTTTTGATTTCCGAAAAAATATTAAATTTTGGGATTTTTTGGTATTTTTTTTTGTATATTTTGGGATTTTTTTGGTATTTTTCGCAAATTATATAATTTTCAAAAATTTTTAATATTTTTTGAGCCCAACACTTCAAATAATACAAAATAATAATGCAGTATTAATTTAATACAGATTTGAGTTATATTTTTTGCAAAAAAAATAAAACTCAAGAAATAAGTTTTATTCTTAAGCAAAATATGAAACTCAAAAAATAATCGTTATTTTTCGTCGAAATATAAAACTCAAGAATTAATTTTTATTTTTTATCAAAAAAATATATTTCAAAAATAAGTCTTATTTTTAAGGAAAAAATAAATCTGAAAAATAAGTTTTATTTTTTGAGCGGAAAATAAATTCAGAGAATAATGGTTAAAAGGCAATTTTTTTAAATATAACTTATAACCGTTACGGTCCCTGGTTAAAACTGCTCCACAGGCTTGCTTACTTGCATCTGTAAATATGCAAAATTCTTTGCTGAAATCGGGATATTGCAGCAAAGTTGGTTCCATGAGTTTATTTTTAAAGTATTGTATGTTATGTATTGTTAAGTGCCGTGAATAGTCGGCGAAGTTTATTATAAAACGTCGATAGTAATTGCAATTCCGCATCGTGTGGGTCTGGGTAGTTCATGATGACGTCATATTTCTTGTCATCTGGAAGTATTCCTTTATCTGTACACTTGTGACCAAAAATTTCACTTCGTGATGAAATATTAACATTTTTGTGGATGAAGTTTTAAAATGGTTTTTCTACAGAGTTCAAACACATTGGTTACATTTTTAATCATGTGTTTTCCTGAACATCCAATAACATTTAAATCATCCATATAAAGGAATGCTTGTGAAGGTTCTAAGCCTGAGAATGCTATGGTCATCATTCTCTAGAATGAATTTGGCGCTATTTTTAAACAAAATGATAGTCGCGAGAAGCGATATGAGCCATTGCTCGTTGAAAATGACGTTATATTTCTAGAACTTTCTTCAAGTTCAATTTGATGAGAGCCTGACATTAAATCAAGGCTCTACCTAGTTGATGTAAAATGTCGTAAATTCTAGGGAGCGGAAATTTGTCGGACAGTAATTTTTTGTTAATTTGGCGATAGTTGATGACAAATCTCAATTTATTCTCATTTGAACCTGGGAGTGATTTCTTGGGTACTAATAAAAGTGGGCTATTGTATTTAGACACAGACGGTTCAATAATTTTATTTTAAATTATTTTACCAACTTGTTTTTGGATTTCTTCTAATTGGCTATGCGGGCTTCGATAGTTTTTATGTACATCGGTTCATTATCCTTAAGTCTCAAATTTTGTTTGTAAAAATTATTTCTTGTGATTGGTTCGGCTTCAAGTCCGAATACTTCAGTGAATTTTGTGCAAAAATCGACGAATTGCGATTTGAATTGCTCTGGAAAATTTGTTCTTAATTGAGTCATGACTTCCTCTGTTCTTGAACCATGGTTCATTTGAATTACTTCATAATTTGAAATTGGTTCGTATTTTATATTATTTATGTTAACTAATTGGTCGGTACTGGTTGTATTCAGTAAACGGAAAAATTTATTTTTTGATGTTACTATTTTATTTGCAACATATGTACCAGGTATAATTTCCTGATTGGAAATTAAACACTATTTTCTGTTGTGTTTAATTTTAACATTCGGACAACTTCGGATCTTGCCGGTAGCAGCATTGAATTACTACCAGAACTGAATGTTATTGGGACATGAATAGGTTATTTTAAATTATTTGGTCTGATTATGAACCAATCGTTCGATGGTTCACATGCTAATTTGCAGTTGAAATTTTTCATAAAATCAAGTCCTATCAAGTCACTAAATGGAAATTGTGTGGTATAATGTATTTGTCGAATTCGAACTAGACCATTGGACGTGATAACACTATGCCCAATGCCTTCAATATTTATTATGTTCTCTTTTTGGATGTCATTAAGGACATTTGAATTTTCTTTGATTAATGAAATGTCTGCTCTTGTATCGAGCAAAAATGTAAGTGCATTATTTGTATATGTATTTTTGAAAGTTACAAACATATTGAGACTTAGATTTAACATGTGTACTTTATGATTTAATTTTGAGTTTGTAAGGGTGTCTGGGAGTTTCCCGAGTTACTTTGTGTAATTCGGACATTGTTATTGTTGTTGTGGCATCGATTCGAGTTGCCGCGGCCTCTAGTGTTTCCTCTATATCGGCATCGTCTTCTATTGTTGTTGTTATTATTCCTACGATAACCATTATTATGGTTATTACCTCTTCCACGGTAATTCCCATTATAGCTCGAGTTATTTTGTTGCTGATAGTGCAGGACAGTGTTTGGATGTCCTGTTGCCTCTGTGCAATTATTAACAAATTTAGACATAGCATCATTCATGTCGTTGAAAGTGCCAGCCTGCATGATAAGTTTTACCTTATCAATGGAACAATTTTGGGTCATAGCCTTGACAGAAAGCGTTGTGCTGTAATTAGTGGCTAGATCAGAACTTAAGCCATCGTTGATACTATCAGCCCCTTCTAGACACTTTGTCAACTTCTTGAACGTATTGATTTGCCGTTTTACTTTTTTGTTGGAGGTTTAGCAATTTCCCTGAAATTACTTCTACTAAATCTCCTTTGACTTTAATAGTTAAATTGTTTATTATATCAATAATTGTTTCTTCATTACTGATCAAATTTCTAGCTTGGCTATTCAGCTTAGACTTTATTAGATTAATTTCTGTTGTTTCGTGTGCGCCTTTTAATGAATAATGAATAAGATTCAATGCGTCTTTGAAACTTTGTAGATTTTCTGCCTTTCCATCGAACTCAGGTACGAGTGATGAGGCTTATCTTAGAAATTCTAGTTGTGATAGTGACATATTTTTGTCAGTAATGTCTGATTCTTCCAGTGTTTCAATTTCACTGTCAGATTCTGTGTCAATTATTGGCTTTGACTCATCTAATTCTTCAAGTTGACTTTCATTAAATTCAGCATGAAGTTTTCATAATCGTCGTAGATGTTTATTTCGATGTTTCGTCTGATGCCAATATTTTGTACTCTAGTGTTTAGAGATTTTAAAACTTTTCGACACTGATTGTCGTGCTCTGTTGTAAGTCTTTTTCTATTGTTATTAACAGTATCGACTATATTATTATATTGTGTTATTAGGATATTGACATGGTATTTTAATGTATCAACCTTGATTGTTGTATCTCTGATAATACATTTATATGATTTTTCAAACATATCTTTGAATGTATTTATATTACTTGCCAATACCCTCCATTCCATATTTTAGTGGAGTCAATAGTGTTACATACGGACTTCGACAATTATCGCTGCACCTAATAAAATAAAATAGCACAGCTAACCCTAAACTGCATCTAAACCATTTCCACGACTTATGTAACGTTTCTTCAGTAACGTTACTTTTTAATAACAAATTCTAAGCCGTTAAGGCTACTATTGTTACAAAAGTACAGTTTGGGTTGATATTGACATACAAATTCATAAGAATTGATTAGTTTTCAAAGTCAATTATCATTGTTATACATTGTTCCCGAAGGGAAAAATAGTATATTGGGTTTGCGAAATGTCCGTATATCCGTATGAACGCAATTTTTTTGGCTTTATCTTTGAGCTAGTGCAACCAAACTTGGTACACATATTGGTGTATACCCTCAATTTATGGAGGGTTGGCAATATATTCCTTCCTTGACTTCGCGTCCTGCAATCTTCGGATTCGAAGTCCGATAGCGTTGGGAGAACATGTCTCTAGAAAAGGGCGCAGAGCCGTTGCAACAAGTTTTTCATTTGTCACAAATTAATCACGATGTGGAGCCGAATTTTGTACCCAGGTCAGGTCTATGTGCCCAAGCCCAATGGTGATAGGAGCGTTGCTCCATTCAACGAAATGACCCAGCGCTTAAAACAGAATCAGAACTTCGGTCGGGATGAAGTGACGTCCTGTTACGGTTGCCATATGATAACAGAACCAGCCACTTCTATGTTCATTTATTTAATGAATCTTTGGCTTACATATTCTCTTAGAGTTAGCTTAAGCCGCGGAGCTGCGGTGACGCCAGCAGCGGAACGGCTGTGTTATGTATATCTTATATATATATCTTATGTATAAGCGAGGGGAATCGTTATGTGCATTTGTGCTGTGGTCGGGCTGCGTGAGAACGCTGACCATGCATTTGTTACATACGGCGCACTTGTGGGTGATCATATTTCATGCGCACTTGAACTTATGTTTAATGTAAGCACTGCGACAAAGTGCCAGAGTGTGTTAACTGTATAGTTTATGTACTGCACTGAGTACAGTGGATATTCAATATATGCGCATAGCACAATAAATTAAAACAATAGACAAAAAGTAACTATAGATTACACAGATAATATAAAAGTGAAGTTCTGGGTAAGGAAATGAAGGTAGCATTACATATGAGATGATAAAGGTTGTTATAGGTTAGGTTAGATTAGCTTTACCGGCAGGTCATCCCCACGGTTGGCCTAACATAGACAATCTGGTCCTAAGTGGTACCGCATATTTGAATCTTGCGACGTCTAGGATTCTTTGAAGATCAATTTCACGAATTTTAAGAGTTGGTTTCGTGGTGTCCTCGATACACTATCCATATGGTTGAGTCTGCTTCTCATGAACGCTGGGCAAATACAGAGGAGGTTTTTCAGGGTTTCGGATACCCCCCGGCTCCCTGCACTTCCTGTAGTTGTCGTCATTTGTGATGCCAAGCTTCTTCGCATGTGCTGCTGTCATACAGTGTCCCGTAAGAATACCTAGCAGCGTCCTACAGTCCTTTCGTGGGAGCGATAGGATATAGCTAGATTGCTCGGCGTTTCGTGCGTTCCACATTATCTTTGCCGTTCTGCATGTCGTCGCAACTCTCCATCTGCGGTTGACTGTCTGTTGAGCTTGTTCTTCGAGTTCTGTACAGATTGCTTGTACACCTTCCTTAGCCAACTCGTCCGCCTTTTCGTTTCCGCCAATGTCCTGGTGGCTTGGAACCCAGTAGATGCGCACTCTCTTGGAAGTACTTAGTGCACCCACTACCTCCCTGCTTGCCAGGACACTTTTGGACTTGATGGCATCCGATAATAAAGATTTTATGGCCGCCTGACTGTCAACGAATATGTTAACATATGTGTTCTGCGTGTTGAGCTCTATGGCAGCATGGGCCGTCTTCTGGATGGCGAACACCTCCGCCTGGAAGATGCTGCAGTAGTCCGGTAGTTTGTATGGTCGATCTATGTTGAGCTCCTCACAATAGACCGACGCGCCTACTCCATTCTGCATATTAGAGCCATCTGTGTAGATGTTGACCGTCCACTGCTTCGGTTCTGCGACGGTTACTTAATCGTTCCTTGTCGATCTCGCAGTGGCCTAGGCCCTGAAGAGCCATATTTTCCGTTGCTACGAGGTGTTGTGCGCTGAAATTTTTGAAACGCTCCCAGTTGGTGTTATGGTCAGCTAATATATTAATGGTCAGAGACGGAGGGCTGCTGAAGACCTCTAGTGTTATTGTCAGTATATAATGTGAGATCTTCACCAGTATTAGCCAGTAAGTATTAGTTAGTAATATAAATTTTAATACCTTTGTTACCTCTGTCATTGATGTCCGAGCTGCCCCACACTGTGTGGTGTGCGTTGGCGTCGCCTCCTATGACTAGCGGGTGCCTTTTTCCGGTTGCTGTCACAAGCTTGTGCAGCTCCTCTGGTGGTGCGTGTTGGTCGGGTGCCATATAGCAGGACGCTAACAGCGTTTTACTACCTCTGTTGTCCTCTAGCGCCACAACCGTTAGATCATCAGTACTGTAATGAGGTAATAAGTAGCCATGAATGCCATTTTAGTTAGAATGGCAGTTCTATTTCTACTTACGGTTGTCGGGATAAATGTTGCTTATGTATTTGACCTTATGCCGAATACCCTGGATATCATTACGATCCAGGGCTCCTGAAATAAGGCCACGTCGACTGTACCTTCATCTAGCAGCTCCGTTTAGGTGACCTGGAGGTTCAACTGCATTGCTGGTTGCTGGTCGACTTCCATGGTCGTGCTAGGTTTAGAGCTAGGGTGGCGTCCGCCACACGTTTCTAGGCCGAGATCCTTTTCCTATTAACCTTACTTAAGAGTGTTTTTGTTGTCGTCTGCGTTACTTCAGAGGCATATACACGCTACCTACGCCCCACGCCATCTTCCCAAATCTTGGATACAGAACATCCTCTGCCTTCTTGCTAATTTGGATGATGTAATGCTGCCCGCCACTCCTGTGAAGCAGCGGTTCGGCAACATGTAACAACTTCCATAAAGCCGGGGACGACTTCCTTCGCCTTCGGTACCGACGGAATCAGTGTTCTGTCGACTACCTCCAAATTTGCCCCGTCCCAGAGGTCTTGGAGTTTCGGAGCAGCTCTCCTCACCCAGTTAAGCATTGGTTCATCACTACATTTTATCATTACATCGATGACTGCCACGATCAAGTGTCGTTTGGCCACGTCGCTTGCCTTCGCGGTGTTTGGCTTGCGATGCCCCACATTCGCCTACTGCATTTGCCGCTGCTACTTTTCGGCGGCAAGCTGCGCAACACTATTGGCGAAGTGGCTATGCTCAGTAGTATGCTAAGTTCTTGATGCAAAATTGACTAACGCTCGACCCTAAATCTCTTCGGAAATGAGATCCTCCTTGCGCGTCTGTTTGTCTTGGATTCTCAACGCAGCTTTTAATTGTGCCTTCGCCTTCAGTCCATCCTTTGACTTCGTCTTGGGCCCTTCCTTGCGCGACGAGCTGGTACCCGAAGACTTGTCCGGAGACTGAAGGAGGCGTTCTTTGGTATTGAGGCAGTAGCTGTAAAATCAAAAGACCTGCTCCCGACACAGCGAAGTTGTGACCTCTAGCGACAGATTTATTTAAAAACAAGTAAGAATGCTATAGTCGAGTAAACCCGACTACAAAACTCCCTGTACCCAGGTCAAAAATTTCCGATCGCATCTACGTACACTTACACATACAAACACACATACACAAAAGACGCACACACACGAGTGACAGCTCGAGCGCAGCGCAAGCGAGGCATTTTAAGTTGTGGCTGGGCTTCTTCTTCCCCTTGCGCTGAAGCACTGAATCTTCTTTCGTTAATAACTTCCGTGTTTATTATCCAAACGACTTGAAATTTATGCAGTAGATTATTAGTGACTAAAGTATTGCACATGCCAAACCCCAAATCTATATCTTAAAATTGTTCCCGTAAAACGGTTTTTATCGAATTGCGGGGAACGGGGGAGATATCTCAAATCTAAAATAAACTTGACCTGCTCCCGCTATACACGAACCTACATTCCAAAATTTACCCATTTTATGGGTACAGGGAGTAAAAAGTTAAATACGAATCGAGAATTGGGATTCCAGATAAGACCCCGGAGTGCAAAGAGCAGAAATTGTTTTTGTACGGATTCTATTCTATCCTGATAAGCCTTGTATTGGGGACACCAAATACAAGACCCATATTCAAGAAACGGTCGAACAAGAGAGGCATAAAGAGTTATAGTAATGTGAGGATCGTTAAATACTTTCGAACAACGCTTGATGAAAACCAGGACACCAAAGGCACGATCAGCGGTGAAACAGATATGCTTGTCAAACTTAAGCTTGTTATCTAAAAGGATTCCCAAATCATCAACCGACTCAATTCAAACAAGCGGCTCACCATTAAGAATATAATTGTTTAAAAAGGACAGTCGCCTATAAAAAGACATTACGTTACACTTACCACAATGAAGATTTAATAAATTTATCCGACTTCAGGCTTGAAAACTGTCAAGATTTATGGCAGAAGGCACGTCATTTATAAACAATGAAAATAATACGCGGCCAAGTTCACTTCCATTGGGACTCCGGAAGTAACTTGAATAGACTCAGAGATTAAGCCTTTGAAATAAACCTTTTGGGTTCTGAGAGCTAAATAGAAGGAGATCCAAAGAATTAAGTTATTTGGAAATCCCAGAAGATGAAGTTTGTGAAGTAAATGGAAATGATTAACAGATTCAAAATTCTTACTGAAATCTGTGCAGATAACATCTGTTTGCATTTTAGATTGAAATCCCTTAATGACAAGAGAAGTGAATTCCAATATGTTAGTGGTAGTCGATCTATATTTCACAAGCCCGTACTGGCAGGGTAAAATTATAGATCTACACAAATGTTGAAGTTGAGAAGTGATTAGTTTCTCAAAAATCTTAGAAATACCTCAATAGTTCTCGAAGTTAGACTTGTTTAATTTTAATGGAGAGGAATAATAAATGATTCTTTCCAAAAGTGAGGAAAGGAGCACAAATCCACGGACAGTTTCAAAAGAATAAATAATGGCTTCAAAATACCTTCAGCACAGTACCTAAGCACGCAGCTATGTGGTCCATCCCGGTGAATATACGGGCTTAATGGCCTTTAAATCACGTAGAAGCGAATTTAGTGATTAAAGTCCGGAAAAGGATATTGGAGTTATTTACATGATAAGGATAAGGCGAAACCATTTTATAAGGTTGTGATCTATAGGTTGTTTGAAAAAACGCGGCAAAAAGATCGGTGATAGCCTGATCGGAGGCAGCTGTCGTTTTTTCAAAAAATACGGTTGACGGAAGTGTTGATGAACTACGCTTCGCATTAACGAAGTTATAAAACCTTTTAGGATACCGCTGAAACTGTAACCTACAGCTACTAAGTTGGTTAATATAACAATATATACTATGTACAGAGAAGCTAGATCGTGCAATCAAATAGCGAGAGAAATCTAAGAAAAACCCAGATTCCTTGAACTTCCTTTACAATCTGGACTTTATATTTTTATACCCTAGCAGGGTATTATAATTTTGTCAAGAAATGAGTGATGGACTGATGGAGACTTTCCAACCCAACAAAGTATATATATTCTGAATCAGCATGAATAGCCGAGTCGATATAGCGATGTGTGTCTAGCCGTCTGTAAGTCTGTCCGTCAGTTTCTGTGCGAACTAGTCTCTCAGTTTTAAGGCTATCGTAGTAGCTTGGCACAGACCCTTCTTTTAGCTGCAGGCAGTACATATGTCAGAACCGGCCGGATCGAACCAATATAATATATAGCTGCCATAGGAACGATCGATCGACAAATATATGAAAACTTATTTGTTTATTAATGTATCCATACCAAATTTCCCAAACCGAGTCTCTTGAGAGTTTATGCAATCTGGCCAAATTTGGTCAAAATCAGACCACTATATTACTGTATCAAACTTCTTGTTTATACAAGTATTTCATCCAAACTAAGTGAGAGTTTTATAATACTTTAAGGAGTTTTCTATAATTTGATCAAAATCGGACCACATAGACAAAATTAAGTTTTGTATAATAAACATTCCTGCTATGATATATAGCTTCGGCACACGAAGATAGCCGATTTTCTTGTTCAAGTTAATTAACTGCCGCATAAATCAAATAGGACACAAGAATCAAACAATGAATCTAAGGTAGAATATATATATATAATATTTGATTGCACAATCCATGTCTCTACACATGTAAAGCTGGGACCAGTCAGTTTGGGATAAGAGCTGAGTTAGTTTAGAAAAATCGGTTTCCGGAATTGACGAACTCGCTCTGAAGGTTTATTACCTGGGCTTAGCACCCTGGCAGGTAGATCAATCAACACTTCCAAAGTTGGATGGTAAGGATCTTCAGGAATGGATATAGGTTCAGTACGGGAGACAGAATAGAAGGAGGAATCCAAAAAAAATCAGATTAAGCATTTTATATAAATTATTTCAAACGCTTAATCTCCAAGTCTGTTCAAGTTACTTCCGGAGTACCATAAAGAAGTCATCTTAGTCCCTTATTATTTACGTTGTTCATAAATGATCTTTCTTCTGTCATAAATCACTTTCGGGTGCTAATGTACGCCGATGATGTTAAGCTATGTCTGTCATCTACTGATTTCTTATCTGGTCAAGGGTTGCTAACTCATCTTGACAGTCATGAAGCCTGGTATCGGGTAAATTTATTGAATGTTAATTGTGGTAATTGTAATGAAATGTCTTTTTCTTGGCGAATGCCCTCTTAAACAATCATATTATTAATGATAACCCGCTTGTTCGATTTGAGTCGGATGATTATTTAGATATCCTTTTAGATCCCAAGCTTAAGTGTGACAAGCAGATCTCTTCCACCGCTAATCGTGCCTTCGGTGTCCTGGGTTTCATTAAGCGTTGTTCGAAAGAATTTAACGATCCCTACATTACTAAAACTCTTTATACTTCACTTGTTGGACCTATTCTTGAATATGGGTCTTGAACCGGTACAAAAGCAAATTCTGCTCTTTGCACTTAACAGGAATCCTAATACTCGATTGCCTTCTTATCGTAGTAGACTTTTACTAAAATCTTCCTTCTCTTTCTGGTCGTAGAACCATGCTTGGTTTAATTTTCGTACACAAACTAATAAATGGGGAAATTGATTCTTCCGAATTAATCAGCCAAATTAGTTTTGCAGTTCCGATCAGAATTTCAAGAAACTTTCTGCCCCTTTCTCTTGAAACCTTTTATACTAATTATGGTATCCATAACCTTATCTTATGTTATAATTATAATAATCTTTACCATCTAATATGTAATGCTACTTCTATTTCCTCACTTAGAGCTACACTTTTATGTTATCTGTGTAATCTATAGGTACTTTTTGTTTAGTTTTTTAATTTTCGTAGAACCAGTATTTAGTCTGTATTTATTCATCTGTTCGCGATCTTCGCGCCCCTCGGTCGGTTATGCGGGAGGTGGGCTGCCTTTTGCCTGGGTCTGCGCGTTAACAAGCCCGTGCTTGGTGTCGTTTGGCCACTTGAATTTACTCCTCGGTTTAGTACACAACGTCCATGATTTGATAAAATAAAAAAATTAAAGAAAATGTCAATAAAATCGTGCTAAGTCGTGCAATATTAAAATCGCCAAGAACTACAAAAAATCACGATCAGAAAGCATATAGACGACAGAATGTATAGCAGAAGCATGCAAAGAATGTACCGAGCAATCTGAAGAAGGTGGTATGTAATAAGTAGCATAAGTAATAAGGTAGCAAGTAATAAAAAAGCAAACTCCACAACTACTAAATTTAGCAGCAACAAATTCAATATCTACAGCACTATCGGTTATTACTATCTCAGAAGATAAATCAGCGTCAACAGCAAAAGGTACACACCACTACGACGAGGAGTGAAATCTTTTTTATATATAGAGCATTTATTAGAAAGAATTTCAGAATTTAGAATGTCGGGCCTTAACCATGTTTCATAAAAGGCATCGACATGGAAAGGAGAAGTTAGGCTGTTAAGTGAGAGGAAGGTTGTTAGTTTTTGCAGAGATGACAAGAGGTGGATTGGAACTACCACCAGAAGAAGGAAGTGAAACCGGAGCTGATTTTTCTTTCTTGCCTTATATTCCATAATAACTAAATGATCCGGAACACTTATTTAAATGACGAAATTTCCCGAGCATATGTGAATGTGAATATTTCCATCGTAATATGTCCTTTAGATTTGGCCTGTACAAAGGTCCAAACATCCTGAGATGTAGTATCAGGGGCAAGCCAAGAAACAAAAATTTGTTTCCTTTGTGTAACAACTACAAGGGCCTTCTTATCAACGAACGCAGTAGCGTCCAATAGAGCCACAGCATTGGTTGATAGACCAGGTGATTCGACCGGTATATTAACAATATTAAGTTAATCTGGTTCAACTGTGTTAACAATCATCGAATCAGAAAGGTCGTTGAAAAGGAATAACATCCATGGGCACGATGCTGTTCTCGTCACTTCTGATTGAAATATGCGGAGATGGGGACGATCAATAAATTAGTTTAACATTACTATCAATGGCGGATATAGTGGATATGTGAGTGGGTAGTGTAAGTTCATTTAGGCCAATAGACAACCCTAAATTGCCTTTTTTCATTTTGGAAAGCATTGAGGTGTTACGCGCAAGCAGTGCAACAATGTTCTCAGAGCAAGTGAGAGTGTGGAAGGCAAGAAGCGGTAATATGTCTCTGTTATGTCCTTCTCGTCTTTTTTGTAGTCGACATCGTGGGAAGTGATTTTGTCACGTAGGCCCCTTTTGCATTTCCATGAAGGCAGTGCCCCGAATCTATACATGCGAGGAGCCGCACTTTCGCGATCTCTTAATTGAACAGAGGCACGCTGCGTAACAAGTCGCATAATTCAAGTTCAAATTTTAATTTATATTGACAATGTAACCCAAAGACATATATTGCGTTACGATTCCAAGTGATTGTGATTGTGCTCCCCGAAAAAAGCTTATAATTTGTCTTTATTAGATCCGTACAATAGATCTAACGCAAGTTCTTACGTTATTGTATAGCGGCAGCAACATTCGTGCAGCCGGCAGTGCTTTAGCATTATCAAATATAAATTGCGACCGATCGGCGAGCATTTATTCGTTTTGCCGGCACAAATAGCTCCATCAACGTATGAAGGTGCTAAAGTTTAGTCGCAAAAGGTGATCGGCGAATCAACATCGGCGTCAGCATTTGTATCGGCGACATTAGTTGCGCATTTGTGAGCGTACCCCACCGCCAGGGAAGGGTAACGCTATAATGCCGTGCAAAGCAGCAAATTCATCAGCAGCTCTAAGCAGCACAGTCAGTGTCGCGACGCAGCGCGTCTGACCGCGCGCTTCCTTTGATGTCGCTCCCGTTTTTTCAATTCCTTCGTTCCAAGGTTCTCAACGTAATGATCCTCTCTGCATTTGAGTAGTACTGCGTACGAATGGAGTAATAATTGAGTCTTTTTGATAAACGTATCAAACAGATGTTGAGTCTTTATCTCAGACGTGAGTAGTATGTGCATAATAGAGTTTAACAGATAGTTATCGATTTTAGCATCTTTTGTTTATAAGATAAAATTAAATTCAATGACAAATAATTAAAATATGATACATTTTTCAGCTAACTATATTGAGCACAAACGTATGTATGTACATATGTTGCTACCATGAGTTACAACATCCCGCTTAAATAACCTATTTTAATACAGTGAATCTTCAAAAAAATCACCAGCAGCTTCGATGGGCCCAACAAACAAGCGGATGGAATGTTTAACACACGAAAGTGTGAAATGTTTTGAATTCGTGAGTACAATTTGCTAAAGGCAAAACTATTTGAGAGTATGTATATAAATGTAATCGGGCATATCGTGACTTATTGAAAAGTACATACGATAGAAATTGAAATGAAGTTGAGAAAATATCTGTCGAACGCTTAAATGTGTATATATATATATATATAAATTGGAATAATTACGTTTGTATTTTCGCTAGAGTTTAATTATATTTGTAAATACTTTGAATGGTTAGAAATGTATCGATATAGGAACCGAATTTTGTTGACATATGAATTTTATGGATAATTTGAGAATTTTGAAATGAATTTGTAAGAAAGTTACCGCTTCAGAATAATGCTAAGACCCACACTTGAAATAAAACAAAAATATATTTAATAAGAGGTAACCAACAATATTGTCATTCAAGCTTTACCAAGGTCGGGAGCTTTACCAAGGTCAGCTCAGCCACCCTAGCTACTGATTTACTTACATTTTGTCTGCTTTTCTATGTACGTGGGTACAGCACAAACTTTCATAAATTTGAACCAATCATTAGTTTACAGACAATGCACTTATTATTTATTAGAGCGATACGGTGCGCTTATAGCGAAAGGAAAGAAAGATCGCCATACCCGACGAGCTCAGCATAGAGCAATGCTAGAAGTGCACGCCCTTCTGAATTGCCGATACACATGCTTCCATGTGAGTTCCTCAAGCTGCATTAATAAATTGGAGCCTAACACGTGAGGGCCCGATTGACTTAAGTCCTTTTACCTTTCCCATTAATAAAGCAGCGCACTAAACGTGTAACTAGATATAAGCCCAGTCGTAGAACAAACGTCAAAAGATTAATTGACGACTTACAAAGAGCTCCGATTGGAAATTCGACGCCCCGACTCTATTCATCGTGCTAACACGTATGTTTTTGTGCTACAGTCAAATTATGTTAAATTGTGCTGAAACGTATATAAATTGGCACAAGTCTACTATATAGTGGCATAAAAAGTTACGTGGCTGTGCGCGGATTGATAATCTGTATAAGCTGTGCAACAAGATCTAAAAACTATTAAATAAAAGACCAAACAGTAAATCTCTCCCAAATGTGCGCTTTACGAGTGTGTGAGTGTCAAACTTTTATTCGACAGCACAGAAGCTCCACACATGCTGCCATCGTGCAAAAAGTGTGCTCCTTTTGCGCTGCGCAACAACGAGCACCTGACTAATTCATCGCCATTCCAGCAAAACACACGCGAATAAATAATATCAAAATATTCAAGATGGGAACCCACCCGATAAGGGGAACTCCTCAACGGACCCCAAAATTTCTAATTATTTCACTCCTCTATAATACACCACCATTATTAATTAAAAAAGGTCATTACCCGCATCGGTGAAGTTGAATTTGCGAAGAAAACCAAAGAAGGAACGCTACTAATCAAAACTAAAAACTCAATTTATGCCAGGAAACTAATTCAACTTACCGAATTCGGAACACACAGCATTAAAGTTACCGAACAGAAGACATTCAAGACTTCGAATGGTGTTATCTATTGCAATGACCTACGCATGCTAAGCGAAGAGATTATTTCAAATGAACTCAAACATGTCAAGGAAGTTAAAACAAGTAACAAAGCTCAAGTCGAGTATTCACGACTACGAAACTCCCTTTACCCAGGTTTACAACTTCCTAACATATCTTCGTACACTTAGACAAACACACAGACATGCAATTTAAGTAGCGGCTGCGCCTTTTCTTCCCACCCGCTCTGCAGTCATGTATCTTGTTTTTTGAATAACTTTCGTGTTTATTTTTTGATCCAACTAATATTTGGCCAGTAGATTAAGAGTGACCAATGTATTACACATGAAAAATTCTAAACCTATGTATATCTTTAAAATTGTTGACGTAAAACGTTTTTATCGAATTGCGGGGATGTTGGGGTGAATATCTCGGATCCAAAACAAACTTGATCTGCGCCTACTATACACGAACATACAATCCAAATTTGGCGAATCTAGCTCATATACATAGTTGCTTAGATCGAGGTGTTCATGCATACGGACGGCCGACATAAGGTCATGGCCAAATTTAAATTTATTTTGATACTGATCAAGAATATATATACTTTTAGGGTCGGAGATGTCATCTTCTGCCTGTTACATACATTTGAACAGATTTAATACCCCCTTTTACTATTTCTTTGGGCACAGGGAGTAAAAATAATGAAGAAAGTGGAAGGAGAACTTAAAGAAACCGGTCTCATTATTGTAACTTTCGACTCTCACACTACCCCTACACACCTAATGATCGGATTTGAGAAGGAAAATTTTCGACACTACATACATACCACTTCCTGTGCGTTGCAACAACTACTTTCGTTTTGGCCACTTGTCGAAACTTTGCCGTGGCAAGAAAATTTGCTACAATTGTTCGGAACACCAAACAGAAGAAGACGAAAGAAAAATCTGTACCAGCGACAAGAGCTGCATCAACTGCCACGACAACACAAAACACCACACCCACAACTAGCGTAGAATCTAAAAAAAGCCCGAATTTGGAAAAAAATAACGAAAACCACAATGAGAACACTGATGATAATAATAATACTGAAACACATAAAACAGTTACCTATTCTGATGTCGATTCAGACTCAGACTACCTATCCGCAACCACAGCCAAAATCCCAAAAACCAACACAAATCTCACACGCATCAAAAAATATACCCTAGAAACACATCAAGAAAACTTAGAAGCCAACTTAAAATAAAAAAATAAGAAGCATTAAATGAAAAATCAAATCCAAGTATTATCAAAAAACCTCTCGATAAAGCCCAGCAGTAAGCTGAAAACATAAACACAGACGAAACAGTACAGTAAAATTAAACTTCCTTTCCGTCTCAAACTGCGTCGTCTGTCCAGCTCCCCTTGGTCAGCCGCGGTGAGACACAATTTTCACAGTAGTTGGTGCTGGTCATTGGGACCTACATGGGGCTCTCCTACATTTGCTATCGTGCACAGAATATCGGACAGACAACATCTAAATAGCTGATGTCTCAATTGATGTCCTCATTTGTCACGCTTCTATATTAGATCCCTTCGCTAACTCACTAGCCAATGCCAAACAGAATCACTTTGTTCAACGATTAAAATCATACTGGCCCTTAAAATGATTCAATGGAATATTAAATGACATAAAAACAATTACAGTGATTTACAATTTGTAATTAAAACACATCACCCACACCTAATTAAACTTCAGGATCTTCAAACCAAATACTACCGATCCCTATTCTTTACATTTTACAGTCTCAGCATCATCTTAAGGTGGTACTGGCATCCTTTTACGCAACTCTGTGCAACACAGAGAAATTATCCTAAACAGCGACATTGCTTACAACCACAATCAAAAAGGAAAACCAACCATATTTCTACTTACATAGCCCTTGAAAAAAACTTAACACAAACCAATCTTTAATCAGTTTTACTAATGCATAACAATACTATCGACACTGGAGATTTTAATAGCTGGCATAAAAATTGGGGTTCACTCAAAAACAATAAACGCGGTGTCATCGCATAATCCCAACATATGCTACTCAATGCTGGCACCTCTCCACCCACAACTCAATGACGCACATCGACTTAACATTATGTTCTACAGATATTGCCATACAGGCAAACTTGATACCAGAGAAAAGCACGCATGGTAGCGACTAGAGACCTGCATGAGTGCACACTAAAAAATTATCCAATCTAGCCCAAAACTAATCATGTGATTCACGCAACAGTATCAATACTCACAATGTCTGCAAAATCACTTTGGCTAACAACTCATTCATGAGCATGATTCCAGTCGAGTCATATTCGAAAAAAAGTATTAGTGTGACTCACAGAAAATGATTTGCATGCATAGAATAGCAAAAGCAGAGAGCTTCGCTGTCTCTCTCATTCCAGCCTTAAAATACAAGCAACAGTCGATATTGGCGAAATGGCTACTGTGAACACTGGGCACACTGTAATAAACAAGAATTAATCTGTACAAAATTCTGCCAATAAAATAAATGTTTTTAAGGGTGATTTAATATGTGTTAAATTTTTTTAAAATTAATCTTGTGTACTTCATTAAATCTCGAATTATTGTCCATTTTCTTATATTAAGTCATATTGTATTATACAAGTCAGTAAAGCCGTCTAACGCCGTTAACCGTTCTCGTTTCTTTCCTTTCTTAGAATATGTGATACGCACAATCCATACTGTAGCAACTCAGCGAGTACACAATGAAGAGAGTGAGAGCAGATACTAAGAGACTCTCTCACGAACATAAAGATTTTTGTAACAGTGTGAGAGCGCATCATACGAAATGACTCGAGTCACACGACAGCTAAGCTTCGAGTCATTGAGTCCAAAAAATTAATGTATCATTAGGAATTGAACTGACTGTTAACACGATTTAGTGTGCACTTGTGCAGGGCTTTAGTAGCGACTATGTCCCCATTATAACAACACTCTTCAACATTACCAAAAACAACAACAACACTCCATTTTTTATAGTTAAATCTGCCCACTGGAATAAGTTTACTCACCTATCATCTGAATACAACTCAAACACTCCAATTAGCAATAATAAGAGGCAGCAAATATTACAAGAATAGTACTGAAGAGCGCCAACCAAACTTTGACAGTTCAAAGAAAACCTTCTCGTGTCCAATGGTGGAATAAAGAGTTGGAACTGCTTAAAAGAAATAAAAATAAAGCCTTGAATACCCTTAATAAGAGAATCACAACAGAAAATATTGTCCATTATAAGAAACAAAAAGCATTACCTTATTATTATTGGTGATGGGGTGTTGTACTGTAACAAATACGATCTATTGTACCCCCTGCCGAGCTTAAAGCTCACTCATCAACCCTATCTCTTGCATGAATGCAAGAATTCTAGTTGGGTCGAGAGTACCTTATCGCTTATCTTAATATAATATACCCACCCAGGTGCCTGTTTCTTCTTCTGGCTAGGGCAGTGCAATCTGTTTATATGTGTAGTGAAGCCTCAATTTCACAAAATATGCAAGTTAACACGGCTGGCGCTCCCCTTCACTTTACCTCGTATGTCACCCAACAGTTGCGCTGGCCGTCGTAACATGAGCTGCAGCGTTATTCCCCCTTACCTCGCCCGCACGCCATCCAAGTATCGCACAGACCGCAGCACTACGAACTGCAGCGTCGGCACTTGGTCGCTACGGCAACTATGTCGCCGAATAAGCATTGACCGGCGTTGGCCGTTTTGGAACATCCGCTGCGACAGTGCCGGCAACGGAATGTGCTGACGCTGGGGATATGAACGAGCCATCGGCTAGGCAGCCACTTTTCGAGTGGCTTAGAATGAATTCCCTTTGGATACGCAAGACGTACAGAACTCTTTGCTCTAGAATAAAACTGATTTTATAACGTTTATCAAACGATCGTTTTAATTTACCAACTCAGTATAGTCGAACAGAAGGTCGCATGTGATGTTCTTTCTGTTCTTTGTGTCAGTGCGTTGTGTGTGCAGTGCAAAAAGGTTTTCCAACCATATAATATACAACCACCCGCCGCGGTGGGGATGCTGCTCCTCGTAGTAGTTTAACATTCCCCACGGGCGTATAATGTTGGGGATCAAATGAAACAATAACCCGCCGCGGCGATACGCCAAGGGCGCAAGAAATTGTGTAAATATCAGAAACAACAACCCGCTGCGGCGATTTGCCCACACACATTGTTGAGTGGCTTATTCGCGAGCGTAAAAGTTGTACAATAATAATACAAAAAAAGAGATAACCGCTGCGGCAATCTAATTGCGAGCGGCAGCCTTATAATAATAAAAGAATTTATGAAAATAAAAGGTGATCAGTGGCAATCTACCAGATAAGCTAAAGAGTGTGGAATGCACTCGAAATAGCCGCCTGGTGGATTGTGTGTGCAACCGTACCTTAGTAGGCAGAATGCCAAAAAGGACAAATACGGACCACCGCGCCCAGTATCGAAATAAATATAGTTTTAAGTTACAATGGAAAATCTTGCACAGAAAAAAATATGACACATAAAAACGCAAAAACGCATATAGGAATAGAAGTGAACATAACGCACAGCCTCATTTAAAATACCTTTTTTTAACAAACAAAAAGAAACAAGTACTAAAGTCTTTTCTTTTTCAGAATTTATGCATTGTAAGGAGTCATACCAATTTTAATATACAAATTAATTGGCCACCGCCACTGCAAATTACAAAAGGGGCGAGTGAAACGTCTACTATTTCTATTACTATTTCCTGGATTGCCATATTCGCTAAAATTTTTTTAAAAATTAAATAACGTAACTACGCCGCTAACTAAAATCTTAAATATTACCCCTTGCACTTAGGCTTGCTAGTTAACGAACATTTTACCTAACGAACATTATACCTTTTTGGGATCTTATTTCGAACAAACTATTTTTGAAAATATGGAGGAAATACAACGCTGGGTGCGTTGCTCAATCAAATGGTAGCGGTGAAGGATGAACTCAAAAAGGTAAATGAAAGAGTAGCCACATTGGAGACCGACTACGAACGTCGTAATCCAGTGGTCTACGAACATTTGCCTTTGGCACGTCCGCGCAATGAGTTCGAGTTGAAGGATACTTCAACCTTGCCGGATTGTGTCAAGGAGTTGCAAACGTTTAAGGGACAGGATGAGAGATACGTCTCTTGGGTGAACAGGGCCCAGTCCATTTTAAACGATTATCAGATCGTTAGGGATAAGCCCATCTATAGGGCAATCGTGGTACATGTTAGGCAAAAAATAAGAGGCAACGCTGAGTTGGCGCTTGTTTCTTACAATGTGCAGGATGACGACTGGCCGGAGGTCAAGCGGGTCCTGGCACTTCATTATGCCGACAAGAGGGATGTCCGCACCTTGGAGTACCAACTGAGTCAGATGACTCAGGGGGCTAAGTTTTTGGAAGAATTCTATATGGAAGTGAACAGTCACTTCTCACTCATCCTTACCAGTGTAAAGAACGGTACTCACCCGCCAGGAGTTGTCAGCGCTTTAATTGAGTCTTATAGGGATAAAACCTTAGATGTTTTTATAAGGGGTCTCAGCGGTGATAATTCTAGGCTATTGGTGATCCGCAGGCCAAAGAATTTGCCCGAAGCATATTCCATTTGCTTAGAGTTACAGAACGTGGCTTCTAGGGGCAATCTTGGTCAAACGGGTTACGCAAATAGGTTCCCACCTTTCACTTCAAACTACCGTCCCACAGGTGCGCCAAGATTCCCGCCAGTGTTTCAGTCTTATCCCCGTGCGCAAATAAGTACTGGGTACCACGCTGGTCCAGGGAGGAGCACACAGTCCACTGTTAGATTTCAGGGACCGAGACCGGCTATTAAGTTTGAATCCAACCAGTCTGGTCAAACTTACCGGTCTGGGTTTAACTCACGTCAGGAGGACAGTGGTAGCGTTAAGCGAAGCCCGAGTACTTCCTCTTCTCTGAGTCCTTTCCGAAAGGCTCAGAGATTATATCATATGGAGCCGACTCTCCCTACCCCCGTCCCCACTTCGAGCGAGTTTGCTCAATGGCCAGCCATGTCACGATGACGAAGGCAGGCAATTGGAAAGCCCATCAGAACAAGCAAGCCAAGATCCCGTCGAGGATACAGTTTGTGTTAATGACGAGGGACCAAATTTTATGACAGACGCCTCTCCAGTGTACCAAACACAGAATATGGAACCAAGGATGGGGCGATGTTACAATTTTTAATAGACACCGGCGCAAATAAGAACTTTATTAGCCCCAAAATTGCCGCCGGATGCATCCCATTACCTACCCCCTTTTTTGTACAATCCGCCGCGGGCAGCGTTAAAATCACGCACCGCCTCGTAGGTCAATTTTTTAAACCAATTGCGAATGATTCTGTTCTCACCTTTTTTGTCCTGCCCGGACTCAGTTCTTTTGACGGTATTATTACCCTCAAGGCAGTAAGAGCCCTGATTGATCGAAAAGACGACCTCTTGGTGATAACGCCCGGAATCAAGCTACCTCTCCTAGCCAGACGATCTTTAAATGTGCATCCGTTGCTTGATGTCGAACACCCTGACTGCGTTAAGCAGACGAGTAAGCTAAAATATTCGAGCCACTTTCGCCCGGAGAGGCTGTGGACACAAGTGGTAGGGCTGAGATCCGTACAAGCACCCAAGACCCCATATATACGAAAAGCAACCCATACCCTACTAACATGAAAGGAGAAACAGCGTTATAAGGCAGAAGAGGTGCAAGAGGATAGAAGGGTCACAATTAAGACCAAGTCTGGGAAAGTTTTTCATAAGTCAGATTTAAAAAGCGATCCTTTGGCAAAGTAGTAAATGGTAGCGTTTCACAACTCGCTAATTGTTTTATCACATTTGCTTTAATAACTAAAATGTAAAGTAATACAAAATTACACTTAGTCCAATAATTAAAACAAAAAAACAATACACATAAAAATCAAACTAGATTAAGGATATAAAAGAAAAACACAAAAATGACACTTAAAAATCTAACTGGGTTAAGGATATAAAAAAATAACAATACAAAAAAAACATATAAATACAAAAAACACAATAAACAATGCGTAGGTTGATAAGATAAAAAAAAACATAAAATCACAAAAAAAACAAAAAATTATACATTAAGTACAAAAAAATACAAATAAACATAGAGACACAAAAAATAATATTAAAACAAAAAATATACAAACATAATGACACCAAATTAGAATAAGTACACACACAACTCTTTATTAAAAAATTAATTTGTTTTAAATATCTTATTATAAGTACTATACTATTTGATGTGCACTTATTTCTTCCCCATAAATACAAGAATGGCCTTGACTCAAGTAGCGGTCGCCATTCATATTTTTAAATACGACGCGCCTGTCGTACCCCTACAACAAGGCATCGTCTGGCGTGTTAATGGCGTCTTCAAATTAGCCCATGTCATCGACTTGGATCGGATGCAACGGCTAATCGGAGAAATTTCAAACGAGGTCACCGCGATTTCTGACCAGAGGATCGGTGCCCTGGCGTGCCACTATTTGCAGAGCACAACAGAGGGGATCAATAGAATGATGAGCACACAATCTCGGAAGATACGATCCGTAGATTGGTTAGGATCGGCTTGGAAATGGGTAGCAGGTTCACCCGACGCGTCCGATTGGAACACGATCATCCAGTCGCAAGACAACGTGGTAAGGAATGGCAACCAACAAATTAAAATCAACACAAGACTGTTCGACGCGACGCACGAGTCACTCCAGAAGCTTAACGAGGTCATCGGAAAGGTAAATGCCATAGACGGCGACATCCACGCCACGACGATGGTGTTGCACAAGGCCATAGTGTTGGCTGATCAGGTCAATGAGATATCGAGAGCCTGTCAGTTGGCGATGACCGGCGTAATCAACACGAATCTACTGGATCACGGAGAAATCGAAACGCTATTGTCAGAGGTCAGCAGCCTTCCATATCAGAATGTGGTTGAAGCATTGGAATTCTCCCGCCCAACTATTCTAACCAACGGGACTTCCTTGCTGTACGTGTTGTCGATGCCCAAGGTGGCGAATAGAAGGTACAGACTTATGCTACTTTTCCCAACAATATCCAATGGGAAACAGGTAGTATTGGAATACACCAAATTAGCAATGGATTCATCGGAGACGTACGCCGTCTTGGGAAACTGCCTCTCTATTGGGAACACAACAGTCTGCCAGGAGAAAGATCTCCGGAAATTAGAGGAAAGTAGTTGTATTCCAAGGTTGCTAAAAGGAGGACACGCCGCATGCGGTTACCTAAGGAACAGTCAGGAGGTGGTCGAACTGGTCGATGATGGGACCATTTTCCTCACCCATTTCAATGGGACGGTGACCGCCGCTACGAAGGATTACCAACTGGAGGGGTCGTTTATTGTTCAATACGACAATGAAACAGAATCAATCAGGAATAGAAACTACAGCAGTTACTCGACGAACCACTTAATGGCTATGCCGGCTGTCCTCACCAAGATAACTGCAACGGGTTATCAGCTGTCGTTGAAGTACATATATTCACGACTTCAGTCTGGAGAACTTGCAGAAGTTATCCTATATGTCCGATGAAATTCTCTTCTCCTTCTTCACAGAAATTACCATAGCTCTGGCCGTCATGACAGCAATCTACGTAGTATGGAGAAAAATAACTTCAGCCAAAGGCATTCCAAAACCACGCGATCTCGCTTTGGATCTGGAATCGCAGGTCGCATGCGAAACCGTAGCCAAAGCCTAGTGATCTACGGGACGTAGATCTTGTGGTGGGGAGGAGTTAACACGGCTGGAGCTCCCCTTCACTTCACCTCGTATGTCACCCAACAGTTGCGCTGGCTGTCGTAACATGAGCTGCAGCGTTATTCCCCCTTACCTTGCCCGCACGCCATCCAAGTATCGCACAGACCGCAGCACTACGAACTGCAGCGTCGGCACTTGGTCGCTACGGCAACTATGTCGCCGAATAAGCATTGACCGGCGTTGGCCGTTTTGGAACATCCGCTGCGACAGTGCCGGGAACGGAATGTGCTGACGCTGGGGATATGAACGAGCCATCCGCTAGGCAGCCACTTTTCGAGTGGCTTAGAATGAATTCCCTTTGGATACGCAAGACGTACAGAACTCTTTGCTCTAGAATAAAACTGATTTTATAACGTTTATCAAACGATCGTTTTAATTTACCAACTCAGTATAGTCGAACAGAAGGTCGCATTAAATTAAGACGACAAGTCTCGACTATACTTAACGAAGTCCCGAAAGAAAAGCGCAGTATGCGTTTATCATTAACTAGGTAACAAGACGCGTTATCCTCCACTGGCCCCGTTCTTCCATAACTTGCATGTCCCGCTGCTCACAATACCCAGCTTACTAAGGTGGTTTCTCAGCCTACAGCGCCCCTTTAAAAGGCCGGTGACTATTCTGAGTGAATGTTCCCCTGTGGTATTAGTTGCTTAATTCTTTTTTGATCATAGCTTCCTAATAGTGACTTGGCCTGTCTTAGACCTGCAGCGCTTTTCCAGCTTGACTGCCTTATTTTGTCCTCTTCTATCCTAAAATGTTCCCGTATTGTGTATCTTCCTATGCCACAAAACGGTTCTGGGCCTACAAGAGGTTTTCCTGCTCCCATTCTTGCTAACTCATCTGCTGCTTCGTTCACGGGTATATCTCTATGCCCTGGGATCCATCTAAGGGCAAGCTTATTGTGCCTGCCTAGTCGGTTTAGTTTGGTTAGCACTTCTCGAACTAACTTCGATGTTATTTTTGTACTTTATTTTTTATTTGTTATATATATATTTATTATCACAATCAACAGATCAGTACCGTTATAAGTGGTAAGGTGTCTCGCTTAGCGCCGGGCTTATGCATTTAATGCATAAACAGTATTTGTGTTATTTAATTAGGTGCCGCTGTGGCCGTGTTGTGGTTGCTGCAGGGGCTTGGAGATATGGTTGGCAAACTGCCTTCTCGTTAGACGTCTGATTGGTCGTTAGGCTGGAGTGAAAGCACACTTGTTCTTCAACTGTTGTTAATTTTAGATCTCTATGGAGGGTGGAATTGCAGACAAATCATGGGCATCCAGTTATTTGTCGCATGGCTCGGTTCTGCAAACTCTGTTCCTTTAACTGGTTTGATAATGAAGCAGTGCCCCAAAACTTGTATACCGTAACGCCAGATTAGTGTGGTTATTGTGAATTACAGTGCGCTTGTTGCGCAAGGAGAGTTTGCTTTGCTGCGCAGCAGCCAGTTCATGCTGCACATCCTGTTCCGGTACATCGCCACCTTGGCTTGGATGTGGTCCTTGAAAGTTAGCCTTTTAACTAAAACTAGGCCTAGATAATTTACCTTAGGTGGCTGCTCCAGAGGATTTGTAGTGGGGAAAAAAAGAAAGGGTCCTTACGTACGCCTGTACGATGTTCGCGGCTACCTGCGCTGATTTTGCAGAGGCCATCATGCATACGTCGTCTGTGTATGAGGCCAGGAAGAGGGATGATGCTGGGACTCCAAGCGTAGTGTCATCGGGACTAGGTATGTCTGCTGCAAATAAACTGAAAAGAAGAGGACCCAGGACGCTTCCTTGTGGCACTTCTGCGATTGCTGGATGCGGGGGGACAGTCTCGTCCTGACTTTGACCCTGAAGGAACGGCCCTCCAAGTGGGACCGTATCATGGCAAAGTAGGGCGACGGAAATCTCTCCTTGACCTTTTGCAGAAGGCCTGGGTGCCAAACACGATCGAATTCCTGCTGGATGTCGACGAAAACGGCATTGCAGTACTGTGTCTGGTCAAATGCTCGAAGTATGTTGTCGGTAACGCTATGTATTTGTGCTACCGTACTATGGCCAGAGCGAAGCCGAATTGATGGTCCGGGATCAGGTGCCGGGACTAAGCAATGATCGCCCGCCTCGCAATGACTAATCTTTCCCAAACATTCAAGATCGAAGGTAGGATACTGATGGGCCGGTACTATGGGTCCTTCTCCGGTTTGACAGGCTTGTGAATCATTGCGACAACTGCTAGTTTCCAGGCTGTCTGAAAATGCTGCAACCCTACTATGGCATTGAAGACCAACACCATAGTAAGCACAGCACGTGCAAGTAACGCCTTCAACGTGCGGTTACAAATCTTGTCTTGTCCCGGGGCTTTATTGGGCTGCAACATCCTCGTGACTGAATGGTTTCTCTGGCAGGTCGAGCTGGAGAGGTGCTGACATGGAGAGGCTAGTTGCATTTGCCTCTTGATTTGATGCTAGCTCGAAGGGCAGGAATCGACTTTCGAGGTAGACTGCAAAGGCATCGGCTTGCTCTTGCTCAGAGCGGCACCAGTTTCCGAGAGCGTTTTTGATGGGAGCAAGTCGCCTGCTGTGTCTTTTGGCCTTCTATAAACAGAACTTGGCGTCCGAGCTAGTGTCCATTTTCTCCAGCATGTTGTCGAACATCTGCGTGCGTTGCCTGGTTACCTTGTACCTGAGTCGGTCTGCTGCGTGGTGCCAGTTTATCCTGATCTCTGGATGTTGTGTCCGCATAAATATCCTTCGGAGTCTACTTTGGTCCCGGAGCAGGTTGTGCAGCTCTCGGGATAGGAAAAAATGTCCAGTCTGGCGCTTTGCAAGGCGTCAGCTTGGTCCTTGGGCTTCGGCAGCGGCTGTAAGGATCTTCTCGGAGAACACTGTAGTGCATGGGCAATAGCCCGGCCAGATTAGTGCTCAATGTCCGGATACATCACAATGTTGAGACGCATTTTTAACAGGTTAATGTCCGTGCTCTGGCTTATAAGCCTTATTGCATGAGGGTGACTTATGGACGGATTCCCTTGTAGATGCCAAAATCGATGCATGTAGGGCGCTACCGGGCATTGTCGGGATACCTAGTTGGGCTGCCTGTTGCAAGTGTAAAAAGTGTCACTTGTAAAAAGTCTATTAGATCCTTGCCTCTTCTGTCGCCTCTGGTAGAGCTCCAAACTTGGTGGTGTGCGTTCCAGACCCCGACAACTAAGTATTTGGGACTGAGGCATCGGTCAACGCAGTGCATTTCGGCATTAGACCGGGAGTTGGATTGAGGGAAAGCAGATGATGAGAGGAGAGCAGAGAAGTTTGGGGAGGATGATTTACAGTGTTAGAAGGAAAAACCGTAGATTTTAAGTAAGTTTGAGCCACTCAATTGGGTCTCACTGAGAAGTATATTGTTTATCCCGTGTAGCTGCACTAACAACTCTATTTCGCGCAGTTTGTTGGATTTGGCTCTAGCGATCCAACACATAATTTTGAGCTGTAGGCAACTCATTTCTCGGTACGTAAGTCCAGTATTTTGGACAGCATGCATACCATTTCTTCTTGCATTCTTTTAAGTAGGCTTAGTGTGTCGATGAGTGGTTTGATGGAGGCGATTAAGGCACTCATCGCTGTGGCTTGCAGTGAGTTGCGTGGCTTAGGGTACTGCTGCTGTAGTGACGTCGCTCCTTGGTCGGGGATATTTTGTAGTTGTTGCCGTTGTAGTTGTCGCTGCTGTAGCTGTGGCGGTTGCTGAGTTGTACCAAAGTACCCAACAGTTGGTCAGTCATACTGCGTAGGGCGATTACCACCATCCATCTCGGTATATGAAAGTCCCGCATTTTTTCTTGCTTTTTTTCTTGGCCAAGAAGTCAATTTGATAAGACAGGTTGTTGGCGTGTGCGGTGCATAATGGCAACTCTTGATCTGTCTGTGGAGCATTCCTAGAGCCCGCTAACTGAGGGCTACAAAAGACTGGTATGCTAGACAGCCCCTGTAGTTCGCATGGTTGATCAAGGCTGCAGTTGCACAAGTGGCGCATGCAGACTCATCCAGTGTGCATTCCGCCGTTTATGTTCTTCAGCACATTTGCCGCAAATAAAGGTTTGTCGACAGTCACTTGCCGTATGTCAGAATTTTTTGCATCTGCCACACTGAGTCAGCTCCTGCTGCTTAGCTATCAGACGTATAATGTTGAATTCAATACATGTTCCTATGGCGCAGAGCTTAGCTTGGAATATGCTGGTGTAATTGCCCAGGGGCTCATTATATTTTGTCCGAGGGCCTAACACCCCAAGGCCTGTGCCTTGACTTGTTAGGGATCTGTCGGTGTACCAAGTGATTGTATGACTCTCCATGTGATGCACGTCCTCTAGTGACGTCAAATTTTTTTTATTGCAAAAATGCACTTGAAAATAAGCATGGCAGTCACTTTGGACAGGTGTGCATTGCTCTCGTCATACAGACGCAGGCAACTCTCTCTCTCTCTTAGGAGCTGCTTATGCACGGCGACGAGCTGTGCTCTGTCCCCCCAGGCGATGACTCCGTAAGTGAGCATTGGCCCAATGGGGCGCTGTGCCCCACGATTTTTTGGCTACGCTACGGCAGGTATATAGTATCTAACAGCACTAATTTACTGTGTTCTTAACATGTGATGCAAAGTTTAGTTTGCTATCAAAGGTAACTCCAATGTATGTAACCTCCCCGCTAGTTTCTATGGGAATTCCTGCCAGTATTATCTGCTTCATTCTGCAATTTGTATCTTTTTGTGAAGGACGATGACTGCTTTGGTAAGGTTCAGGTTGAGACCAACCTTCTTACACCAGTCATATGTCTTTCTTAACCCTAGTTCCCGGCCTTGGAGATAAAGACCTCCGTAGCTCTACCACAGGCTCGTTGTACACGACCCAGTGCTAGGCTGCTTGTCATTATTTTCCTGAGGCGTGATAGAAGTTGATCTTGTCCCTGCCTTAGGAAGACTGGTGAGATTCTATTCAGGCCTGGTGACTTGTAGAGCTGGAAAGTACCAAAGCCCCATTTATTGGATTTTGTGCGTTCAGCAAAAACTTTTCAACTTATCACTAAATAACTGAAATAAATTGCTTTTAGATGCATAAAATTACATAATAATGCATTTAAAAAGTCTTTAAGAGTAAAAGTAAACTGAACGGAATGGAGATTATCATCAATTAGCCAAAATATTTTCCAAAATACAATATTCATGTAATTGTTGACATTTTGTATCCAGTTTGTAAGCTAAGAGTTATTTTTACCTACGAAATTGAGGAGGACTTGCGGTTTGAAGGTGAAACAACCCGAAAGGCACTACAAGTGGGTATAGATTATACAGATACTGGTGCTGCAATGGGGAAAGGTATTGAAGTAAATTTTGAAGTAAAAATTATCAGTCGGTGTTTTTGTTTCCGCAATGTTAGCTTTTTTCGTAAAACGACGTTAAACAAATAATTGTGAGCCATTTGGAAGACCCAGGAAGACGAGCTCCATCAGAGCAGCTTCTTCTTCGTAAGTGTAGCCCTTGAGTCCTTCTTTAACGATTCGCCAAAGGTAGTCACGCTGCGGTAGACTAACGGTGGCATCAACCGCTGTCCTTTTTAGATGCTGTGGTGTAGAGGGTGCCGAAGCCGTGGGCGTAGCCGTACCCGTTGTGCGACTCGTACGTATATTGTTTACATTGGTCACTTGCGACTGGTGCGTACTTAAATACGTTGAGGCAGCGGAATGCGTATTATTGAGCAATTCTGTCTCGGAGTTTCTAAACAAGTGTATCGATGCCAGAAATATCGCTTCAAGATCAACGTAATCTGATTCTTGATTCTGATTATCTGATTGATCAGCGAGTCGTCCAGTGTACCACGCGTATCAAAATCGTTGGGTATAATGCCATCCACAGAATTTTCAAAGTAGCTGAACATTGGAAGCCAGATAAGCGTACGCGTACAATCGCTTTGCATGAGAGCCAGATTGTCGGCCAGCGTATGTTAGTAAAGAAAGAAACGCGACGTAATATAAAAGGCTGCTCTACAGGCTTCTAGTGGCAAATACGCAAGCAAGCTCGAGGAGCAATTGGCCACTAAACGCCAGCGCTCGACTGAGACAACAAAGGCTGGAGTGCCCGTGCGCAAATGGCCCCACCCCACCAACAAGACCACCAGGGAGTCCGCGAGCGATGTAGCAAAACGACATCTTGTCGTGGCGCTCATCGACAAAAGCGACCCCAATGGTAAGATGTCGTCGGAACGGTGGAAGGAAGTGGAAACACGACTGCTCGAGGCAATGCTGAAGTGGATGGAGATTCCGGATGCCGTACCCACCACATTCGATGGTGGCAGGTTGGCTCAATGGAGTCAAATTTCTCATCTGCAGAGACGACGCCACCTTGGAGTGGGTCTCTCAAACAGTCGCCTCAATGGCCGCCCCGTGAAAGGGCGCCAAGCTGGAGGTAGTAGACAGAACTAGTATTCCGTCCATACCAAAGGCAAAAGTGCTACTTCCGAGGGTCGTACCTAAAGAGCAGGCTCTTAAATTACTCAACTGGCAGAATCCTGACGTGCCCACCGCTGAATGGCAGGTCATATATGTCGCTAAGCCTGATAAAAAGGGAAAGCACATGATCCTGCAAATTAGCAAGGAAGCCGAGAATCTGCTCTATCCTAGGTACGGGAAGATGACGTAGTGCGTGGGTAGCGTACACCGGCGTCTCAAGAAGTGACACCCCAACGACACCAATGACAACACGCTGATGGCTGTTGAGGTGGAGCAAGACCCGGGCCTTGCGTCCATGGTGGAAACTACCCACAGCTTGGAAATCGGGGAAGCGGCCATAGTAGCTACGCCTGAGGACCCTAAGACGGAGGACAATGAGAATGGCGAAACAACGTTGGTAGTCGAGCCACCTCGAGTGGCGGAATCCAGCAGCCTTGCAGCTGAAGGTCCTTCAGCCTAACTTACATAAAAGTAAGCTAGCGTCGGCGGAGCTCATTCTAGCCCTGAAGCAAGGGCCCGCCGATGTTGCTCTAGTCCAGGAACCTTGGTTGGCAACGGGCAACAAGGTGTCTGGGCTAAAGTCCGCTAACTTCAACACGTTCCACTCGTCAACAGTAAGTAGGAATAGAACAGCTATCCTAGTAAGGAAAGGCATCTATGTCTAATTACAGTACCGATGATGTCACAGTCGTAGTGCTAGAGGGTAACAAGGATGAGCCCACGCTCATAGCGTCTTGTTACATGGCGCACGACAGGGAGGCACCACCCGATGAACTCAGGAAGCCGACCGCGGAGGCAGGATTGTCGGAACGGTCGCCAACGATCATAATACTGTGTGGGGCAGTCCGGAAATCAACGTCAGAGGTGAGTCTCTCCTTAACTTTATATTACAATCTGGTATAAGGATAGCAAATGTTGGGGGTGAGCCTACATATGTGGGACCCACCTCCTCTAACATTCTAGACCTTGCAGCCGGGAATAGTACTCAAGTGACGGAATGGAGGTATCTCGATAAACCTTCCTTCTCGGATCACAAGTACATCAAATTCAAACTGCAATTCGATTATACTCGCCCTCAAAGTCTATACATAAACGCCCCACACAAAGTGGGAGAAGATTGTAACAACGATGGGAAGAAAGCTACCCACACCACCTACAATCTCATCAGTGGATGATATAGAGAGGTCCCTGAAGACACTCACACATCACCTCATGACAGCGCACCACACATCGTGCAAACCATCGAAAAGCAAAAGGAGGACCAGCTCACCCTGGTGGACTCCAGAGCTAAAAGCACAACGAAAAAAGTACAGGATCTCTTCAAGCTTGCAAAACAATCCGAAGAAGATATTATCTGGGATGAATACAAAATATTGCTGCGTAACTTCAAAAAAGATGTTCGAAAGGCATAGAGGAACTCATGGAGAACCATTTGCTCCAGCATAGAGGTCACAGAAACGTTGAGACTCGGAAACTGCTTTTGAGACAGCCAACCATACAGAGTCAGCTAAAAACAGATGATGGACGATGGGCTGAAAACAGCAGAGAAGAGATGTGTGCTCTCATTGATGCACATTTCCCTGGGTGTACAGAAGTCGCAGAGCCTCACACACCTTAAACTATGCGACGATAAACTCGGACCTACCCGCAAACATAGTCACACTGAAAAAAATCCAGTGGGCAATAGACTCGCTCACGAGCTACAAAATACCCTGGATTGGACGCAATCTTTCCAGCGATGCTGCAGATGACCAAGAATTGGATCATGCCATGGGTGCATCCACTCATTGAGGCATGTCCGCAACGTGGCTATATGCCTGTGGCCTGGACAGCTGCACGGGTCGTGTTCTTGCCCAAAGCAGGGAAGGTCAGTCAATTGCAGCCGAAAGATTACAGACCCATAAGCCTAACCTCATTCATGCTAAAAACATTGGAAAAGGTAGTACCTTTCCACATAGATCCACATAAGGGACAGTACAATCTCACTCTTGGAGCCCAACCAACACGCCTACAGTAAAGGGAAATCGGTGGAGACGGCGCTTAGTAGCTAATATAGAAAAAGCCCTTCACCACCAAGAATACGCACTGGGCGCATTTCTAGACATCTCCTGTGCATTCAATAACGTATCAACAGAAGCGATAATGCGAGGTTTAAGAGCCACAGCATCCCACTCGGCAATACACTCGTGTAAACAGAACCTGTTGAGCTGCACAAGAGTCAAAGCCGAATGGGGAACCACCACCATAACGGAGTCTTGTC
Organism: Hirtodrosophila confusa; assembly: GCA_035043065.1. Lineage (NCBI taxonomy): Eukaryota > Metazoa > Arthropoda > Insecta > Diptera > Drosophilidae > Hirtodrosophila > Hirtodrosophila confusa. Next base: position 729,767 of record JAWNNI010000202.1, read on the forward strand.
TGCTTTGTTATGGAATCTAGTGGTGGACAAACTACTTAAAAAATTCTACAGGAAAGCCCCAAAGATAACTGCCTATGCGGATGACATAAGCATTTTTATCATGGGAAAATGTCTATTGACCATCAGCTCCGTCATGGAATACACACTACAGGAAATACTAACATGGGCCACCGGAGCCGGACTTAGCATCAACGCGGAAAAGACGGACCTCATTCTCTTTACAAAGTGATACAAGGTACCGCGGTGGAACCCGCCAAAGTTGAACGGAATACCGCTCATGCTTAAAACTAATGTCAAATACCTCGGAGTAGTCCTGGACAGCAAACTGACATGGACTCAATATTGAAGAAGGGTGAAAAAGGCAATGCATACTTAGCATCTGCGATGCGTAAGGCGCGATCGCAGATGCTAAGTAGTACTTGGGGCCTGTCACCACGTCTGATGCATTGGATCTACATCTCAGTAGTGCGACCGATGCTATACGGCGTCCTGGTATGGTGGTGTGTCAACCCCCTGGACATCCACGCTCACCTGCTCGCACAGAGGACGGCCCAACGTCTATGCACAACGGGCAACAAGGCACTTCAAAGTTTTGGACACAGTACGATTGGGAGGGAGATGCAACGTAGCGCGGAGTATATGACTCCTCGAACTAACTTCAAAGAAACACAAAAGTCACTGGGACCAGAAGACTGGTGTACAGGGCTGGACCAACACGCCATTAAGATATTTACGGACGGCTCAAAAATGAATACAGGAGTAGGTGCGGCCGTGTATTGTGCAGAACCGGAAATAAGGTTGCCGTACAAGCTGCCCGACTACTGCAGCATATTCCAGGCGGAAGTCTTCGCAATAAGGAAAGCAGCAGAAGAAGCTCTATCCATAACAACTAGGAACGAACGAATAAATGTATTCGAAGACAACCAAGTTGCTATAAATTGCCGGCGTCTCCCATTAGTTCCAAAAATGTCCTGGCAAGCAGGGTGGCTTTAGATAATCCAAGCACTGCTAGAACAATGCATATCTATTGGGTTCCCAGCCACCGGGGCATTGATGGCAACTAAATGGTGGATCCCTTGGCAAAATAAGAACCAGTCGGGCTACCTCTTGAGAACGAAGGAAATATAAAAATCTCATTGCAGTCTTTATACAGCGAACCGGTTAAATCCGCTTGGGCTTAAAGCTGGTGAAAGGTGGCGGAACACCACCAGCTGCAGAATTACCAAAATTATGTGCAAGTTGCGAAACCAGAAACTCACTAACTTCCTGCTATATATTCTAAGAAAAGATTGCATACAAATGTTAGGAATATTTACTGGACATTGCCTTGCAACAGCAGGGGTTGTGGAAACCTTGGAACACCTTATGTGCAGCTGTCCAGCTCTCGCAACTTAGACATCGTTTCTTCAACAGACACTGGCTCGCATCCCTAGAAGAGGCGGCCAGACACACCCTCAATGCGCTGTTCGTGTTTTCCAAGCGCACACGAATTCTACAGGATCAACAAACCTCCTAACGCCCCTCAGTATCCGGCGACACTAAGGACCTGCTCGGTCTATGTGGGACCACCTTGTGGTGGTCATCGGGTTCTACCTAACCTAATATAAAAGGCTACAAAGACATCGATAGAGTAATGCTAATGGGTATAAAGAAAAAAAAGTATAAAGAAGACTCCAAACATGTTTAGCAGCCAGGTCGCCGTGTGCAGAACAGTGTTCCAGTTATTTCACACATATTAAACGCCCAGGGTATATGCGGCAAATAATCAAGAAATATATCCGGAAGCGGTGGACAGCGTTTCATGTCGGGAACACGCTCATGCACGATCACCATCACAAACGATCTTATCCAAGTGACGACAAACGAGTAGCCTAAACTTATTGCCGTTTTAAAGTACTCGGGCGCTACTAGACGTTTGTTCGCCTTATCATAGTATCGCCGTTCAAATATTGGTCGGGGTGGGCAGGGGGCAGGGGCACGGCTCATTTAGCGAGCGGCATGAATGTGCCAAAAGACGCTTGCGTGAAATGACCCACAATGCTCAGGACCAGGGAGGGCGCTGTGGCTTTGTTTGGTGTGGGTGCGCCGTTAAGCTGCTTCTGATTTAATGTGTGTTCCAGCCATTGTTGCTGCAGGTGAGATACCGTTAGACAGAACTTCTTAAGCTCACCAAGGGTGATCGTATAGCCGAGTTTATAGCGCACATCCTTCTCGGTGAGTGGGAGTAGCATCTGACCATCAATTGTCCCCAAGGCACTCAAGCAGCGAGCATGAGAAATCCTCCGTTGTGCTGGCCGCCACACATTGCTCCACTTTGTCCAAGTGCCAGTCGGCAGCCTGGCTAGGATCTGGTGACGTTTTCTTATAGTTGTTGTTGTTTTTCTGTAACTTTTGAATTGAGCATCAGTTTGGGCCTCAGCTGTTGCTACATTTGGAGTTGCCGGCGAAGCTTGCACCGTTTGCAAAGTCACATACTCCCAAATTTCACCGTCATCATCGCACATTGTTTTAAAGCTTTATTTTTCTCCCGTTTTGTATATATTGTAGTATGTATGTATTACTATATGTATGTGTACATATTTTGTGTTACAAATTTACCGATTATAAACTAATTTTGGTAGCTTTTGTTTTGTTTGCGAATTGATTACGCCAGTGCAGCATTTTAAGCACAAGCAAAGCTGATTCTCATTGGGTATCAGCGGCACATAATTTTACGTTTTTAGCATTTGTTGTTTAAAATACACGTTTAATTTTGTTTCTCTCGAAATTCCAGCGCCTCCTTTTTTATTATTATTTTTTCTTCTTCTGATTTTAGCCTTTTCATCGTAACTATACACTTTGCGGTTGCCCTGTCTGTACTACGTCGCCTGGATACAAGTTCGACGCTCTCCATCATAATAGGGATACTCCATGGGAAGTGCGTTTCGGAAAGTTCCAACTTCTCCATGTTATTGGAGGTGAAAGAGTAAACTTTCTTTTTCAGGGCCAAATTTTCCCCAGGAGCTTGTTTTAAAAGCACTTTGTGCAATCCAGCTCCCTCATTCATATTCTCTGTTAATTCACAGAAGTCAGTGTAGTTCTTCCGTTTAGCTTTCCTAAGCTCCTTGTTGTTGGAGGTAAGCCTTTGACGGTAAGGATCCAAGGCATAATCCCTCTTCGCTTTGTTGAAGAGTTGGCGGGTGGAAACGCGTAGCTTTTCAAGGTGCCACCATGCGGCATGTTTTTTTCTACCCAAGGGACAACTTCCTTCAAATTCTATTCTATTAATACTATTGACATATCTCTCAAGCTCTAGTGGGTGTTTGGGTGTACCAGCCACGTCACTAGGTAGCTAGAGCCATAGATTTCCCTTGTAAGGATCCCAGTTCGTTTTCCTAAGATAACGAGTAGCTACGCTACTATCCATATTCGCTTAGAGGTTAAATAGGATTGTTCTGGGGATACAGGCCAGTCCCTTATGTGTGGCTTAATGGACCGGCTCCTTAGGGTGACGTCCAAGATGTTCTCTGACCCTAGCTACGAAGGTAGCTACATTTCCTATCTCTGAATTATATTTAAATATAAAGTCGAGCAGCCTCTGGAGTCAACATCCTTATAGCGTGGTGCGCATTGGCGTCGCATCCCACGATGATGGGCAGTTGCTGCGCCCTGCAGTATTCTGGGGGTGGGTAGGGCTCATCTCCTGCGAAGTACGCTGATGTTACCACCGTGGTGGTGGTAGCGCCGATCTGCAATCTGCGATTGGGACGCAGTACGGGTCAGGAATTCTGCAAGGTTAGTGTAATTAATGCCGTTCCTTACCATAATGCAAGTTCTTCGAGTCCTTTGTGTATAGACCTTTTATTGCGTTGTTGAAGTACGGCTACTGAACATCCTATTTAGGACGGCCGAAGCCCCTTTCGCTCTATGCATGTTCACCTGGGCTAGCACGGTGCTGATGACTGGCTTTATCATCAGCGTACAGGGGCTCCACAGCTCTTGGCGAGTTGGCCCGAGATATGCCCCCCTCGCCCCCGCTCGTCAGTGTGACGTCGGCTTCATTGCCTGACCACACAGTTGCAGGTCCAGCTAATGGGATGACATTGGGGAGCCGTCCTCCGACTCCTCTTCGAGTTCCACGACCTCTACTGCACCGGGCTCGATCATTACCTCCGCTAGGTCTTCGTCCTCAGCCAGGTCTCTGGAGTCATCGAATTCCTCGGTGCACGTAGAGGCCGCTGTACCCCTAGCTGCTTTGTGCTGCTCTTGTGGAGGGTATCGGGTCATTGGTGACCTCCTCCTCCACGTTTCTCCTTAGCCTCTTTTGTCCACTCACGGGAATCGACCCAAGCAGAAACAGAGCTGATGCCCCCTCTCCACAATGGTCACCCGCGACACTCTGTCGTTTTCTATGACGTATCCCTCGTTTCTCCGGGATATTACCCTCGGTCTCGATCTTGTTTTGGTTCCTCAGCAAACCCAACAAGGCAGTGGTTGGCCGATCCGCGCTTCTCGGTCAGAAAGCCGAAATATTATGGGGGGAGGGCAATCCATCATCCGTTCGTTCGTCGAGGGGTTCCTTCCACGAGGGTAGCATCGGCGCTGCGCTCATCAACCAATCGCCTTGCCCTTCATCGGATTAGTCGATGACCAGGTGTCCCACTCGGAAGTGGATACTCGTGAAGGAGAGTGCGGTGTCCCATCCTGCGATTTCTATTTCGTCGAGGATGGCCTCCTCCAGCCCGGATAATTAACTGTGGCTAAGGATTACCTGGGGATAGTCCACAGGCAACAAGGCCACCTTCACCTTCTTCGCAACCTTCACCTTCACCTTCTTCAAATTGCTATGCAATTGGCGCGGTAGCCACTCCTGCTGGTCCTTGCAAAGCCATCACCGTAGTGCGCGCCCTCTTCCGGTCGGCGGCGTAAGCAGAAGCTTCGGATCGCTTCGGAGCTGGTGTCCCGGTGCCTCTGGTACCGCACAAATTGCGCCTTTTCGGGTCATCCAGCCCCCTGGTTTTCCGCGCTGGTAGATACTCCTCCTTCTTCCTCGGGCGCTGCTGCTGATGTTGCCCCTGTCTGTCAGCTTTCAGTGGAGGTCGCATTGGTCGGGAATGCCCAACCGAGCTTCCATGGGTGACGCAGTCGCTTGCCACGCTTGTTGGCCATGTGCTCCTCGCACCAGATTCTGCTGTGCCTGCGGCACTCTCTGATTAGTAGGAGACGGACGTGAATGGTGGTCTACCACAGAGGGCCTCTCCCTGTCCAGGAGGCGGTCCTCATAATGCCTTGCGATATCAGACGCTAGGAGATCGTGTAGCGATTTAAAATTCTTCTTATTGTTCTTGCTCATAGCTCCCACGATTTACGGAGAAATATACTTTCCACCCAGGCAGAAATCCGCCGTACCCGGGTAAGGCTGAATAGAACAGGCGGTCTCCACTTGCCTGAGCACACACGTTCACGACTAAGCTAGTTATTGACCCGGGCCCCCAGCCAAGCTGACTCTCGGCACAGAACGGATGAGTCCTTAGACCAGCCCGAGATGCGATATGGGGGGATGGGATAGTGGTAGGTAAATCGTGAGGGAAGAGGTCTGTGTGAAAATATACTTAAAAGACGGCTACGCAAGCGTCTTGTACCTTAGATACTGCTAGCGACCCGCTGTTTGTCCGGGACTGGTTATTCATGAGATATCTCGCTATTTGCAGCTGACTCGGAAGGCCGTTCGCTATCTGCAACCTGCGACCCGCCTGGTAGCCTAAGCTAGGCCCCTTCAGAACCAACTCATGAGTTTTTCAGCACAGGTGCAGAATGGTAACAAATAACAAATTTTTTGAGACAGTGAATTTTTGCAGATCAAACATAAACACCCCTTTTTTTAAATCTATATATATAAAAGGTTCAACCTGATTGACTGACTGACTGGCGACTTTTGAGAAGCCCAAACAGAAAAATCTAAAACCCTAGAATTTCACAGTACCTTCTTATTAAACTTTAAAAAACTGTTCGATGGTTTTTCCGACTTGGAGAACGAATTCAAAAGGATGAAACTTTTGAATGATTCTCCATAACGGAAGAAGGCTAATGTTAGGCTATCTATTGGCCCCAATGAACTGCAGCTCCACACACATGCTTCCAATACATCCGCATCTGGTCTAGCAACCAATGCTGTGGCTTCATTGGATGCAACTGCTTTGGTTACTAAGAAGACCCTTATAGGTATTCCACCACGGAAACAATTCTTTGTTTCTAGGCTTGACCCTCATACTACATCTGATGATGTGAAGGCCTTTATACAGGCCAAATCTAAAGCCCACATTACGGTGAAAAAATTCAAATTTACGTATTCTCGGGAAATTTTGTCATTTAAAACAAGTGTTCCGGCAGAATATTTCAACAATATTTGTTGCAAAGAATTCTGGCCCGACCACATATTTATTAAGGAATATACGGTAAAAAGAGCAAATCGGCCTCCGATTTCACTTCCTTCTTTCAGTGGTAGTTCTAACCCACATATAGTAGTATCTGATAGTTCAAAAAACTAACATCCTCCATCTCACTTGGCTATCAGAATGTAAGAGGTCTTTGTAGCAAACTTAGTAATCTTTATATAAATAGCCTAACCTTTCCTTTCCATGTCGTTGCCTTTTCTGGAACATGGCTAAGGCCCGACATCCTTAATTCTAAAATCCTGTCTAACAAATTCTCCATTTATAGAAAAGATCGCACCCCTCGTCGTGGTGGTGGTGTTCTTATTGCTGTTGACGCTGATTTATCATCGGAGCTTGTAATAATTGATAATTGTATAGATATTGAATTTGTTGCTGTTAAATTGTGTATTGCAGTATTTGCTTTTATATTACTTGTTCTTATATTCCACCTTCTTCCGATATTTCCTTATATTCTTTCCATGCTTCTGCTATACATTCTGTTTCATCTATGATTTCTGATTGTGATACTCTTGTAGTTCTTGGTGACTTTAATATCGCCGGAACTACCTGTATTTCAAGTCCGGATTCTAGCGTGTTGACTCCCATATCTCAGCACGATTTTATTTAAAGTTTATTTGGGATGTCATTGTGTCAAATCAATGATATCCCAAATTCTTTACATAAAATGCATGATCTTGTTTTTGCCTTGGATTCCTCATTCTATTCTGTCTCCCGTACTGAACCTATATCCACTCCTGAAGATCCTTATCACCCAACTTTGGAGGTGTTGATTGACTTACCAGCCAGGGTGCCATGCCCAGGTAGGAAACCTGCTGAGCGAAATCGTCAATTTTGGAAAACCGATTTTACTAAACTCGCTCAGCTCCTATCCCAGACTGACTGGTCCCAGCTGTACATGTGTAGAGACATGGATTGTGCAATCAATTATTTCTATTCTACCTTAAATTCATTATTTGATTCTTATGTCCCGTTTTGTAACCCTCGTAGGTCTAACAAACCTGTGTGGTTTACACGTGATATAATAAAATTAAAAAATAGAAAGTCGAGATTGTACAAAAAGTTCAAGGAATCTGGCTCTTCCTCGGATTTATCTCGCTATTTGATTGCTCGATCTAACTTCTCTGCACTTAATTTACACTGTTATAACAACTACCTCAGGAGCTGTAGGTTACAGTTTCAGCGGGATCCTAAAAGGTTTTATAGCTTCGTTAATGCGAAGCGTAGGTCATCAACACTTCCATCAACTGTATTTTTCGACAGCTGACTCAGATCAGGCTATCGCCGATCTTTTTGCTGCGTTTTTTCAAACGACTTATAGTTCACAGCCGTATCAATTGGTTTCGCCTTATCCGTATCATGCATTTTGGGCCTTTAATCACTGAAAGTTCGCTTCTATGTGATCTAAAAGCCATTAAGCCCGTATTTTCGCCGGGACCTGATGGAGTACCAGGCTGCGTGCTCAAGTACTGTGCTGAAGGTATTTTTAAGCCATTATTTCTTCTTTTTAAACTGTCCGTGGAGTTGGGCTCTTTCCTCATTATTTGGAAAGAATCATTTATAATTCCACTCCATAAAAAAGGAAACAAGTCTAATGTTGAAAACTATAGAGGTATTTCTAAATTGTCTGCTATTTCTAAGATTTTTGAGAAATTAATAACTTCTCAACTTCAACATTTATGTAGATCCATAATTTCACTCTGCCAGCACGGGTTCGTAAAATATATATATAGACCACTAACCTATTGGAATTCACATCTATTGTCATTAAGAGATTTTAAGCTAAAATGCAAACAGATGTTATTTACGCTGATTTCAGTGAGGCTTTTGATTCTGTCGATCATTCTCTTTTACTTCACAAACTTCATCTTCTGAGATTTCCAAATAACTTAATTCTTTAGATCTCCAATTATTTAACTCTTAGAACCCAAAAAGTTTATTTCAAAGGCTTTGTCTCTAAGTATGTTCAAGTTACTTCCGGAGTACCACAAGGAAGTCATCTTGGCCCCTTATTATTTACTCTGCATAAATTCTGTTGTAAATCACTCTCGGATGCTGATGTATGCCGATGATGTTCAACTTTGTCTGTCATCTACCGATTTCTTATCTGGTCAAAGGTTGCAAACTGATCTTGACAGTTTTCAAGCCTGGTGTCGGGTAAATTTATTAAATCTTAATTGTGGTAAATGTAACGTAATGTCCTTTTACAGGCGAATGCCTTTTTTTAACAATCATATTCTTAATGGTAAGCTGCTTGTTCGAATTGAGCCGGTTGATGATTTGGGTATCCTTTTAGATTCCAAGCTTAAGATTGACAAATATATCATTTCTACCGTTAATCGTGCCTTTGGTGTCCTGGGTTTCATTAAGCGTTGGTCTAAAGAATTTAACAATCCCTACATTACTAAAACTCTTTATACTTCTCTTGTTCGACATATTCTTGAATATGGGTCTTGTATTTGGTGTCCCCAGTACAAGATTCATCAGGATAGAATAGAATCGGTACAAAAATAATTTCTTCTCTTTGCACTCCGGGGTCTTAACTGGAATCCTAATACTCACTTGCCTTCTTATCGTAGTAGACTTTTACTAATAAATCTTCCTACTCTTTCTGATCGTAGAACCATGCTTGGTGTAATTTTCTTACACAAACTAAAAAATGGTGAAATTGATTCTTCCGAATTAATTAGCCAAATAAGTTTTGCAGTTCCGATCAGAAATTCTAGAAACTTTCTTCCTCTTAGTCTGCAAGCTTGTAATACTAACTATGCTGTCCATAACGCTTTTCGTATTATATGTTCTAATTATAACAAGCTTTATCATGTAATATGTAATGCTAGTGCTATTTTCGTACTCAGTACTTCTCTTTTATGTTATCTGTGTAATCTATAGTTTTTTGTTTATCGTTATAATTTTTGTAGAAATTTTATTTAGTTTGTTCTTACTTATCTGTTCCGCGATCTTCATTACCGTACGTTATGCGGCGCGCCCTCGGTCGGTTGGGCGGGAGGTGGGTTGCATTTTGCCTGGGTCCGCACGTTAACAAGCCCGTGCTTGGTGTCGTTTGGGGCACTTGAATGTACTGCCCGTTTAGTACATCAAGGTCCGAATAATAAATAATATAAGAAAAATATAAAACTAAAATATTTATCTATTTATTTTTGAATATAAAACTCAATAAATATATTCATATATATATTAATTTTAAGGAAAAAAATATATCTGAAAAATAAAATTTATTATTGAGCTTTTCTGTAAACCGTTAAAACAAAATTCTTGCAGCAATGGAAAGCCCTGGCAAGAAGGATGATCTAGGTGTAGTCCTTATTCGTGTATCAATTCTGGTTCGTTATGATTTTTACTCCCTGGACTCATAAAATGGGTAAAAAGGGGTAATAAATCTGTGCAAATATATGTAACAGGCAGAAGGAGACATGTCCGACCCTATAAAGTATATATATTCTTTATCAGTATCAAAAGAAATTTCGATTTGGCCATGTCCGTCTGTCCACCTGTATGAACGCGTCGATCTCAGCAACTATAAGTGCTATAGACACCAAATTCGAAATGTCCTGTATACCATAAGCAGATCAAGTTTGTTTCCGATTTTAGATATCTCGCCCCGTTCCACCGCAATTCGACCAAAACGTTGTTCAGCTACACTTTAAAATATAGAACAGGAATTTGGCATGTATTGGGTCACTCTTAATTTACAAGCACAGCCTCCACTTGAAATGCCTCGCTTGCGTAATGGCTCGTGTGCGGCTGGGTGTATCTGTGTGTATGTGTAAGTAGACGAAGATGTGATTGGAAGTTTTAGACCTGGGTACAGCGATTTTCGTAGTCAGGTATAATAATAGAAACTGAATACTGCTGGTTCGATTTACAACATAATAATATTATTATTGTTATTATTATAATTATTATTATTATTATTATAATTAGTATTATTATTATTATTATTATTATTATTATTATTATTAATATATATATTATTTTATTATTATTATTATTGTTATTATTATTATGTAGTAGTAGTAACTCGGATCAGCTGCATTCACATTATCGATTGATGATAGATTTTCGATAAAATGTGGTGGTTACCAACATGTAAAAAGCTTGCCATCAAATTTGAGACTTTTGAATTTTTTCTGACAGCGGTGCACATTTCCGCAGTGCACGGACTTACGTAAACACAATGCGATAAATGTAGTACTATTATAAAATTATATTAAGTAGATATGTAAGCCTATAATGGCGTTAACCTTAATTGAAAGTTTGATTTGTAATAAATTGTTTACTATGAACTGCTGAACTTTTTGGTATTTGGGACCACATGACTTGAACGTTTGGGGGAAAAACACTTAAAGCCTTATATTGCGAAGCTATAATCTGTATCAGTATTACACGTTGTTTGTTTTTTGTTTGTTGTTCCTCCTGTTTATGGAAAACCCGAGACTGCCCGTCGGAATCCTTATTACCTACTCACTCCCAACAGCCGACTTTGCTACAGCCGGATAAAAGTGCGTGCTCCGATAAGGGTGAAGGCAACATCTTTTCGTGAAAAGAAGCGAAGTTTGCTACGTAATCTGCTACAGCTCATTATCTTTTCTATCTCGAAAATATTGCGTAAAAGCAAGACGTTGTGATAATGGTAACTTTTCTAAAATACTTTCAAGCAAAAGTGGGTTGCGGATATGATATTTGTCTTGAAATGTCAATAATGTATTGTTTGGCCGGATTGGTGACTGACTGATTGATTGACAATCATCGCACAGTCCTAAACGTAAGAGCTAGGATGATGAAATTTTTACAGTAGTTTCCATTAATGTCGAAAGTCCACACTAAGACGGGATTTTGGAAAAAAAAAACATGTAAGAATGGCTATAGTCGAGTATACCCGACTACGAAACTCCCTGTACCCAGGTCTAAAACATCCAATCATATTTACGTCCACTTACACATACACACACACATACACAAAGACTCACACACACAGGCGGCAAAAGCGACAGCGCAAGCGAGGCATTTTAAATGGTTTCTGTGCTTCTTCTTCCCCCTCTCGCTGCATCCCTGAATCTTCTTTCGCGAATAACTTCCGTGTTTATTATCCGATCGACTTGAAATTTGGACAGTAGATTAAGAGAGACTAAATTTAAAAGCTTTATCTTGAAAATTGTTACTGTAAAACGGTTTTGTTTGATTTGCAGGGGAACGGGGGGAAATATCTGAAATATGAAACAAACTTGATCTGCGTGTGGTATACAGGAACCTACATTCCAAATTTGGTGTCTCTAGCTCTTGTAGTTGCTAAGATCGACACGTTCATACGGACAGACAGACAGACAGACGGACATGGCCAAATCGAAATCTCTTTTGATACTGATCAAGAATATATATACTTTATAGGGTCGGAGATGTTTCCTTCTGCCTGTTACATACATTTGCACAGATGTAATACCCCCTTTTACCCATTTTATGGGTACAGGGAGTAAAAACATCCACAAGCGTAGAAATTCGCGGAAAACTGATGTATGAAACTTTTCTTTACTTTTTCTTTACCAACCAACCGGCTTCAAGCTCATATTCCAAGATATACACAAAAATTCTAAGCTCGGACATTCGTCTATTTAATTTATAGTGCGATTGGCTTCAAGCTCATTTTTGAGGTTCTATAAAAAGACATAATAGGCATGCTGCAAAAGAATATATATAGATCTACCCCCACGGACAGGAAAGCGTTCTCCACTATTTTTGTGTATTTTTTATTGACGGAAGTAGTCAAATTCAACATAATATGTTTTTATACCCTAGCAGAGGATATTATAATTTTGTCTCAAATGTGTAATGGACTGAAGGAGACGTTTCCGACCCAGCAAAGTATATATATTCTGAATCAGCATGAATAGCCGAGTCGATATAGCGATATCCGTCTGTCCGTCTGTTTCTATGCGAACTAGTCTCTCAGTTTTTTGTTTATAAAGGTATCCTTACCAAACTTTCCCAAACAGAGTCTCTAGAGATTTTTTACAATCTGACCGAATTTGGTCAAAATCGGACCACTAAATTAGTATCAAACTTTTTGCTTATACAAATATTTCATCTAAAGCTGTAGCAAAGATTTCGTCTATTTGTTTTCACGTTTGATGATACGGGCGGGCTCGGTCAACGGGGTAAAAATGCTAAAAATAGATTCCATTTTGCTTTGTTTCAAACATGCACAGTCCAAATCATATTTTTAATTTTTTTATGCTCGAGATTGCTTGTTGCACACTTATATGCCGTTTGCCACAGCAAATAATTAGTGGCAGTGGTGTAGAGGGATGTGGTGCAGTACGTTGTCCTGATGGACCTGTGGTTCAAACCTGTCTGCGGTGATGGACGAGGGTAACATTAATTTTTTTTATTATTTATTTTTTCTGTTAAATTGTATTGTTTTTGTATTATCCGGCTTGCTAAATTTTCTCTTATTCTGATTTGAGGTTGATAGAGAGGAACAGATTTATAAACATTTGAACGGATAGACTGACAGGCAAACGGACGGACCGACAAAAGACGGACGGACGGACGAAAAAAAAAATTTAACCTTTTTGCCCTGCAATCGTTTTTAATTTTCGTCCTTTTGATTGGCCTTTTTCAACAGCCCATTTACTTGCGTAGTAAAACCAAAAGATGAAAATCTAATAAACAATCATGATGTTCCTTACATTCACCACTAAACCACTCAGGGGTTGAAGGTTTGCGAGCTTTTTTTTATATGCGACTTTATTTCCAATCTTTCGGGCTCTGAATCAAAAAAGCTGTGAAAAATTAAAATATGTTTTGAACTAGAGAGAGTTTGAAGGGGCAAAGAGATTACCAAAATCGGTAAGGGACTGGTAGTTTTTATGGAACATAAAAAACTCACTTGGTGCTGTTAATACCTCATCCTTTTTTTCTCAAAGCCATAGAACATTTTTCACATTTCAGTTTTGGAATTATTTTATCCAACATATCCATATCCAACAAAATATCTTAAGGAAACTAACTCCAAGTTTATTTTCAGAGAATTACAAAATCCATCTTCCAAAAAATAATCTGCATATATAATGCTGTCAAAATTGCAAACTTCCGTGTTTTCCGTGTCTTCTGCGGAGACAGCTTCTTCACTTGTAGTTGAGTCCTCTGAAGAAACAATTGTACTCAAGTGTATTGAAGAGTCTTCTACTATGTCTGTATTACAATTGCTGTTTGAGCTCGACTGTACAATTTTCCATTTCATTATCCTTGCCAGTATATTGTTCAGCTCAGCTACAGAAGGATTATTGTGTTTTCCGCCTTTCTGTCTCAAAATAGCAAACGTATTTTCCAATCAATCCTGATTCAACCGCTTCGTCATTAGAAAAAAATTCGGGATTGTTGGTAAGGACTTCCTCAGTAAGCATAAGTACCGATTTAAGCGTCAATTGCATTCAATTTAAAATAAATACATTCCCTTGCTTTTTGTTATCTACAAACTTTACATTCTTAATATAAACCAAAAATTCTTTTATAAATTTGTGGGGTTGATTATTTAATTGCAAAGCAGATCGATACAAATTTCTGCATATAGCGCTCCACTGTTCATGCAATAAAAAATTTTGTCAATGTTTTGTAAGAAATCAGCTGTCGAAAGTACTACTTCTTTTGAATTTCTGGCAAATCCGACAGTATCGCAGATCGTTCTTATGGCGGCTTGAATGGTTTTGCTAAACAATTGAGTTGCAAATTTGAAACGCATTTTTTCCAAGGAGTTCGGGAATATATGCTGTCTAGTTAATTTTGGACACATATTCGTTTTTGAGTTTTCTTCCTTTTCCCAGAGTTGCTTGACCACGATAAAGCTTGCTTTTCCATTGGGGGTATCCAAGTCGCATACAAGCCAATTATTTCTTAAGGACTTAATTAAGTGGGAAAAGTCGAACATGCAACTCAAAATATGGGCAGTCAACATTTGCACCGAGATCATTAAAGCACTTTCTGTTAGAATAACCCTGGTCACACAAAAAAACTCTAACTGATATCCCAAAACTGTTAAGAATACTAATATGTTCTTTGATAAGCTCACACAAAGTTTTCGAAGTTAAACCTTTTTCCAAAACGAAATAGTTTAAGACAGTAACTCCAATTTGAAAACATGGACCTGAGCATAAACACACAAGCCTGCTTTGCAACTGTTTTACTTCTCTTGAGTCCGTCAGTTTCATATCTATCAATTAAATCTAAAGTTTGATTATACCTAATTCCCTTCTTAGTGCCATTTCGTCCATTACGAGTACCATTAATGTATATTTATTCTCCTTTAATTTTAAGCACATTTGTTTGAAATATTCAAATGAGCTGTTTTTCAATCCCGGCTGAAGAAACTTTATTGGAGCACAACGGTTTACGGTGCTAACATGCGGCAAATTGAAATTAAGCTTATCTCTTAGAAAAGAATATGTTGACTGGGACATGTAAAATATATTATGCGCAAGATATTTTGCATCTTCGGGATATTGCTTAGGTCTGCTTTGCATCAAAAGCTTACAGAATGTTTTGGATTCATGGCTAATATTTTGCATGGAATCAATTGCGCTTTGAAAATTGTTGAAAGGAGCTTCTTTTTTCTCTTTCGGACCGTTATTCTTTTTAGCATATTTTTTAAACGATTATTTTTTTGTAACAGCAAGCTTATTCGTTTTTTATACATTTTAATATTGCTTTCGCAATTACTGCTGGTCTAAAGAATTTAACGATCCCTACATTACTAAACTCTTTATACTTCTCTTGTTCGAACCATTCTTGAATATGGGTCTTGTATTTGGTGTCCCCAGTCAAGGTTCATCAGGATAGAATAGAATCGGTATAAAAACAATTTCTTCTCTTTGCACTCAGGGCGAAATTGATTCTTCTGAGTTAATCGGCCAAATTAGTTTTGCAGTTCCGATCAGAAATTGTAGATACTTTCTTCCTCTTAGTCTGCAAGCTTGTAATACTAACAATGCTATTCATAACCCTTTTCGTATTCTATGTTCTAATTATAACAACCTTAATCATTTAATATGTAATGCTAGTTCTATTTCCTTACTCAGAGCTTCACTTTTATGTTATCTGTGTAATCTATAGTTTTTTGTCTATTGTTTAATTTATGTAGAACTTTTATTTAGTTTTTTCTTATTTATCTGTTCCGCGATCTTCGTTATCGCACGTTATGCGGCGCGCCCCTCGGTCGGTTGGGCGGGAGGTGGGTTGCATTTTGCCTGGGTCCGCGCGTTAACAAGCCCGTGCTTGGTGTCGTTTGGGCCACTTGAATATACTGCCCGTTTAGTACATCAACGTCCGAAAATACGTCATCGCAACGTGCCTTCTTTGCAGGGAAATCATATTCATAATCGGTTAAGTCATCGTTTAAATTGCTATTATCATTTTGCAATTTTAAAGTCGGAATGGATAGTATAGTCTTCGATATTAATTTGACATTTTCTCTCCGAATTTGACCCATAATCTTATCGGCATAAGGAAATTTAAAAATCCTGAATTTTGGATTTTCGGCACACGCAACAGAATCTGATGTCCGATTGCCTATATTTTGGTGTATTCATTTTATGCTTGCTTGCGCTCATTATGACTGCTCGCTTTAACTGCAAATCAACAAATAACTTTACAAAATGCAGAGACCAAAAGCAATATATTTTTGCCACACAAAATGTTTTCCAAAAAAAAATCTTTACGTATAGAAAAGTGTGCGTTTAAACTCCACTTTGAAGCGCCGAAACGTAAATACTCTTCTAACCCCACAGTCAATAAATTTATACAGCCAGTTAATTAAAATGGTGGCCATATACGCATAGTGAAACATAAAATAATAATACATTTTATATTAGCAAATAATAGCAGTAACCTAATTTATAAAAAGTAGAGTATCCAACTCGCGAGCTTAAAGAAAAACGAAAGCGAAAGCCAGCTGTGTTACAAAAATTGGCGAGGCCTGGCTCGCTGATGTCGAAGCAAAACGGAATCCATTTTTAGAATCGTTACCTCGCCACC
Source organism: Hirtodrosophila confusa (assembly GCA_035043065.1). Classification (NCBI taxonomy): domain Eukaryota; kingdom Metazoa; phylum Arthropoda; class Insecta; order Diptera; family Drosophilidae; genus Hirtodrosophila; species Hirtodrosophila confusa. Next base: position 746,245 of record JAWNNI010000202.1, read on the forward strand.
AAGATCCCCCCGTACAACCCATGTATTTGCAACACCCATGCGCTAATGGGTGTGTACACAGAGGTATAAAGAATGAGGTTTCCGGCAACCAATGCTGCTGTTAACATATTAAGTCAGCGAAGGCGACTGATTTAAGTGGCGTTACTTGACCAGTGACCAACACCAGGTTTTTACTCCCTGTACCCATAAAATGGGTAAAAAGGGGGTAATAAATCTGTGCAAATATATGTAATAGGCAGAAGGAGACATCTCCGACCCTAAAATGTATATATATTCTTTAGCAGTATCAAAAGAAATTTCGATTTTGCCATGTCCGTCTGTCTATTTGTATGAACGCGTCGATCTCGGCAACTATAAGAGCTAGAGACACCAAATTTGGATTTTAGGTTCCTGTATACCATACGCAGATCAAGTTTGTTTCCAATTTCAGATATCTGCACCCATTACCCCGCAATTCGATAAAAACGTTTTATACCAATTCTTTAAATAAATAGCTTTGGGATTTGGCATGTATAATACATTGGCCACTCTTAAAATACTGTCCAAATTTGTTCGGACAATAAACAGGGAAGTTATTCACGAAGGAAGAGTGCGGCAGCGCGAAAGGGAAGAAGCAGCAGAGCCACTATAGAATACTTACTTGTTCGTTCTGGACATTTGTGAATCGACCGGAACTTCGTGATATTGGTTAATATCATTCGCCGCTGCTGAAACTAATGCTGTTCCCAATGTGCACATTGCAAATGTCGATAAGTCAAACGCAGACGGCGCCATTGCGTAGCCTCCCATTGCTGATGTTACGACTAATGAGGTAAGGCGAAACTTAGAAAGTTTCCTATACTGACTACACGTTTTTCCCATACCTACATACGGACTCGGCATCCATGGAAGATATTCTATGGACTTTTTACATTTCGTATTTCTTCTGGTAAATTTAAAATGCCAGCGTGTATGGGAACTGCAACGTAAAGTACTTCAGGTGGCAGCGCATCTTGTCATATACGGGATTTCACATTATGGGATGGCCTTCCGTAGAACACCTTATCAGATTGATTTGAACAGGAACTATCTGATTCGCTAGGCAGCCGAATAAACTTATTTTGGACTAGCTGGTAAAACGCCAGCGTTGCCCGGCGAAATATTTAGATTAAAATGCATTATGTTGAATCACAGTTTTCCCTCCCGTGGGAGTAGGAAACTATATAGTTCAGATAACGTACTATTGTTTTTTGTGTAGGGCTATGAAAATGTCTTTAAAGCCGGTCTAACTAAACAAATAATCCCACTCATTTGTCCTTGACTTCCATTTCCCGCCCGTGGCGACGCGGGATAGATTTTCCAAAATCATTTGGCATTTGAAAACCAATTCAACGAATAATACTAAAAATCCAGACTAAAGCTTTCCAACTATTTTCCGCCCGTTGTATTTCCCAAAGTACCGAGGTTTTTTTATTTATATTGGGAAATTATTATGAAGCTGAATTCAGACTTCACCCCTTTCGGACCGTGGGCGTGCATTTTTTAAGGCCAGTAGCACATGTGTCGAATTATTTAATGTGAAGAGCTTTGAAAATGAATTTGAAGGTGATCGGACCAAAATTAGACTTTTGCCCATACAACCTTGAGACCCCCATTTTCCACCCAGGGGTGGATTTTCCAAAATCGGTGAAATATGTGTCAAATTAATTTAAGTGTAGATCTCTGAAAATGAGTTTGAAGCCGATTGGATGGTAAACAAAAAAGTTTCATACAACAGTTTTCCGTGATTTTCCACGCTTGTGGGTGGAATTTTCCAATTTTCCCGTCTTAGCGTGCACTTTCATCATAGATGGAACCTACCGTGAATTTCAGCATCCTAGCTCTTACGGTTAGGTCTGTGCGATGATTGCCAATCAGTTAGTTAGCACGAACTCTTTTATATATATAGATTACATCCAACCTTAAAAATTGTGTGTCTTATTTTACTACTTTATATAGTTTCCTATAGTTTTATCAAACCACATTATTGTATAGTTGATATAGAAACCTCCGAACAAAAATTATGTTTTTGGCCATATAGTTTTGTTATGTAGCAGTTCTTTCTTGTTAACATGTACCTTACTATAAATTGTATTAATTCATCATACATTCGCTTGACATCGAAAAACTTATCCCGCATGCGCAAAAATTTCAATTTATCTGATTGGAAACCGGCAAAAATATCCAAAATTCATGTCCTGATGTCAAAAAAAAAAAAATTAAATTATTATATTTGCAATGTCAATTGATGTTAAATAATTATATATACTCATTGTCCTATTCAAGTATATTTAATAAGGCGTTGTTAACATGGAAAAATATTTTGTCGAATTATGTTTTTACTTGGGGACTTCAAACTAAGCATTTGCCTTTGTATTTATAAAATAAAAATAAAATAAGTATAATGTAGTATATGTAGGTATGCACACAAATCAGGAATACTAATATACAGGCTGTGTTGCGTTCATAAAAGGACATGTTGATTTGAATTGTACTTATCTTTAAAAACTTTTTTTGTCATCACTAAATGCCAAACAGCTGTCTTGGGGGTTGATTTACATTCAGGATAAATGAAAGAAAGAACAACTTCATGTGGTACACTAGTTCCCTAAGATTATTCATTCCACGTGGTTTAATTGATTATTACGAGTTAATTACTTTGACAATAAGATTTTTGACTTTTCTATTATGATTCCTAAAATTAAGAAAATCGTGTGAATCAGATTTCAGTGCCAATAAAGAAATAATTATAAAAAAAACCTCAAAGTTCAAGAGAAAGTGTAAGTGTTTTATTTTTGTATACAGCGCATGTACAACTGATAAGATAAGAGATATTAAATATTGAACAACTATATTATTTAGAATAATAAAACCTATTTATTTCAGAAAAAATGCTGTACTATTTGGTACAGATAAAGAGAATTTGCCGATAGAGCTTAATATTTAAAATTGTAATCGTCCACGCCCAGTCAACGTTTATGTACATATAGGCAAGTACACTCACTCACCTACATATGTATGTATAATATGCGTGTGCATACGTACGTACATAGGTATATTTGTAAAGGGATTCAAAACTTAAATGTGATTAAAAAGTTATCCAAGCAATCTATCTAAATCGTGCAGCTTTTAAAACTAATTGATAGTATAGCTTTTTGCTTCAACTTTAAATACATATTTTAAATAACTTAAAATCAAAATCAACCTAAAAATACTATTTTGAAGAACATTTTTTAAATTCTTTTAATTTTTTGAACATTTGTATGGTAATAATTTAATTAATATTTTAATACACAACACAATCATTATGAAAGTTGCATAATAGCATAAATGTTATATAAGAAGTTTTTCGATTGGAAACTAAGTAAATTAAAGCACAATGAATTATTGAAAAATATTTCATTTTAATATTTTATGAGTACAACTTGGCACTTAAACAATTTAGCAGACCAGGTTTTCATACAATAACAAGTAAGAATGCTAAACTTGACCTTTTCCCGCTATACACGAACCAATATCCTAAATTTGATGTCCCTAGCTCTTATAGTTGCTGAGATCCTTGCGTTCATACATACGGATGGACAGACGGACATCGCCAAATCAAAATCTCTTTTGATACTGATCAAGAATATATATACTTTATAGGGTCGGAGATGTCTCCTTCTGCCTGTTACATACATTTGCACAGATTTAGTACCCCTTTTATCCATTTTATGGGAACAGGGAGTAAAAATATTATAAGTTGGTATTCTTAAAGCTTTTTAATTTACTGTAAAAGTCTATAACTTTCACAACTTTCACGTAAAACATTTTTATTGATTTGAACAAACTTGATCTGGAACTATAAGAAAATTAATAATTTAGGTTCATGCATACAATGGGAATCTAAATTTTAAATTTGGTGTCTCTAGCTCTTTTACTAGTTCCTGACATCGGCGCTTTCATATAGAGGGATTGACACACAGACAGAGTAGGCTAAATCGATAGCTGTTGATGCTGATCAAGAATATATATGTATATAGTTTACAGGGTCTTGTTTTGTTGAATACATACTTCTGTCTGTTACATACATTCGGAGCTCGCTCTCTGACCCGCTGCAGCGTGCTGTGTGCAGGGTGCCTCTGTACGCCTCTTTTATTACGATCCCATCTCCGATTGGACCCGGCTATAGCTAGAAGACTTTCCTTCTTTTTTGCGGGCCTTGTGTGCTGGTACTGGAAAAGACCCACAGGCTCTGTACAGCCAGGAAGTGAACCTCCATGAGCACACCCAGTGTTTCCTTGCTGCTCTCGGTTCAGACTTCATATCTTTCCGCTGCGGTTTCTGCGTGAATAGTTGACTGGATAGTAGCTAACTTAGTCAAGATGTTTGCAAAGTGTTATCGATCGTAGCGCAGAACCATGAGAGCTGCTTTGCTCTAAGTACTTTTTCGGTTTTTCTACTTCGGCGTCACTCTTTATATTCTTAGGCTTGGCGAGCGTCGCACAGTAGCGCATTTGGCCGAGGCACGTGGTAAAAATTAAAAAGTTCATGGTGAGCAAATGTAAAACGGCAAATGCAGTTTGATAGAGAATTGGCCATAGACAAATATTTCCACTTTTTTTGTTAATATGGTTTTTGGGAAACATTTTTTACCATCGAAAGAAAATAAAAAATAAATATTGCTTCCCATTATCAAAAAATGGATCAACTGTGGATCGAACTTGCAAAAATCCGCTTTTCAAACAAGCACTCTATCCACACCGCCACAGCATCATGAATTCTAACGACGACAAAATCAACCTATGTGCATATAACAGGGCATGTGTTGTGCGCTTGGTCGCTTCCATTTCCATTTCTGAATTCAGATTTCATATTGCCATGCGCTGTTGCATTTTTTCATTGCTCACGCATACTAAGAAGCAAGCGCATGTGCTTACTTGAACCCACACATGGAAACGAAATGAGAGCGCAAGCGACATTTCGTTCAATTATTTAATTTAACAAAGAGCAATTTCTCCAATGATTCATCAGCGAGGTTGCATCTTTGATCGGTAAGCATCATTTTGAGGGCCGAAAACAAATAAATGTTGAGATTTATTTTGAGCGAAATAAAATAATTATCATAAATAATTATAAATTAATAACTTTTAAAAGTATTTATTAGAAGAAGAATAGAAATAGTACGGGGATATACTAAAATTAATCCAAAATCAAAAAAAAAAAAAACAAAAACAAAAAAATTACAAAATAAAATTTTAAAAAAAAATATACTGGGGGTAGCTTTGTGGTCCCTTTACAAGGATATGGAAGGATATTGGGAATAAAGATTTATTCCAACACAGAAGCCGTAAATTACTGTTGAGTTTTACATTGAGCGAAAAAATTAAAACTCATTGATAATCATTATTTTTGAGTTTTATTTATTTTTTATTTTTTTTTTTAAATTTTGCATATTTTTTATTTAACTTGTGTACTACTACCATTTTGGCAGTTTAAACTAGTTGTCAATTTTTTTTTCAAATTGCTTATTAACTATATAATATTTACATAATTATAAAATTGAGAAATAAATATATATATATATATATACACTTAATTTGAGTATGAAGACCTAGAATAGAATATTTACATAAATATAAAATTGAGAAATAAATATATACATATATACACTTAATTTGAGTATGAAGACCTAGAATGAGGTTGTAGTTGTTACTATATACATACATACATACTTATTTAAAAACAAGTAAGAATGCTATAGTCGAGTAAACCCGACTACAAAACTCCCTGTACCCAGGTCAAAAATATCCAATCGCATCTGCGTACACATACACACACACATACAGACACATATACACACACACACATACACAAAAGACGCACACACATGAGCAACAGCTCAAGCGCAGCGCAAGCGAGGCATTTCAAGTGGTGGCTGTGCTTCTTCTTCCCCTTGCGCTGAAGCACTGAATCTTCTTTCGTTAATAACTTCCGTGTTTATTATCCGAACGACTTGAAATTTGGACAGTAGATTAGGAGTGACTAAGGTATTGCACATACCAAATCCCAAAGCTATATCTTAAAAATTGTTCCTGTAAAACGGTTTTTATCGAATTGCGGGGAACTGGGGAGATATCTCAAATCTAAAATAAACTTGACCTGCTCCCGCTATACACGAACCTACATTTCAAATTTGGTGTCTCTAGCTCTTATAGTTGCTGAGATCCTTGCGTTCATACATACGGACGGACAGACGGACAGACAGACGGACATGGCCAAATCGAAATCTCTTCTGATACTGATCAAGAATATATATACTTTATAGGGTCGGAGATGTCTCCTTCTGCCTGTTACATACATTTGCACAGATTTAGTACCCCCTTTTTACCCATTTTATGGGTACAGGGAGTAAAAGGAAAACATTATTTACGGTCCTGATTATAACCAGGTCACTGATCTATAACCAAATTGCTCACTGTTCTAACTCGTACTGTAACAGACAGAAGGTGACATCTCCGACCTATAAAGTAATATATTCTTGATCAGTATCAAAAGAGATTTCGATTTGATGTCCATCTGTCTTCGTCTGTCCGTCTGTCCTCTGTCCGTATGAACGCGTCGATCTCAGCAACTACAAAGCTAGAGACACCAAATTTGAAATGTAGGTTCCGTATACCATACGCAGATCAAGTTTGTTTCATATTTCAGATATCTCCCCGTTCCCCGCAATCGATTAAAACCGTTTTCAGTAACAATTTTCAAGATATAGCTTTAGATTTGGCATGTACAATACTTTAGTCTCTCTTTATATACTGTCCAAATTTCAAGTCGATCGGATATAACACGGGTACACGAAAAGATTCAGTGATGCAGCGAGAGGAAGAAGAAGCACAGCCACAATAAATGCTCGCTTGCGCTGTCGCTTGCCGCCAGTGTGTCTGTGCGTCTTTGTGTATGTGTGTATGTATGTATGTGCAAGTTGGACGTAGATGTGATTGAATGTTTTAGACCTGGGTACAGGGAGTTACGTAGTCGGCATACTTACTTCTTGAAATGAAAGATGGGACGATTCTAAGCGAATGGTATATTAATATTGAAATATTGGAACATTATTGTGTTTTTAATAATCGATGTAACTTCATGTAAACTTTTAACATAAAGTTCAGCCGAGTTCCGCATGGTGATTATAAAAGGAAGTTTCTGTGAACATTCCTGAAGCTATTCCAAAAATAAAAGTCTGCCCCGAGCTGCCACCCCGGCTTTTGATCGCACCTGACATCAAAAATACGCATAAAAGAGACGCGCCGGGCGCAATTGTGCGCTAACTGTACCGCTGCATTGCGGAGTGCGCTCAAAGCTACGGGAATTTCCTGTGAAATGTTTTTTACATTTTGACAATAACTTTCTTCTCTCATTCGGAAAATATGATTTTTGCAAAGTAAAATGACAAAAAGCGCCACTGTGCGTCGTCTCTGTTAACTTCTTGAAACGCTCCCAGTTGGTATTTCGAAGACTCCTGAAGACATTCAAAAGTGTTCGTTAGCTTAGTTCAATGCTAAAGCTTATGGATCATCATAGAAGTAGTTCTGCTTAAGTACATTCCACCCCACAGATTGTGCAGCTACTCGGGTGGTGAATGTTGGTCATGCGCCATGACGCATGTGCTGTATTGAAATAATAAATGGCTGTGGATGCCTTTCTAGTTTCGTTTTTTTTTAATATTTATTTACTTATTAATAATGTCTATGAACTTACTGGTTAATTTGAATCTAGTTTAACATACTGAAGTTTAAAAATACAACTATGAGAAAAAATTTGAAAATTATTAAAATAAGTTTTTAAGAAGATTCTGAATTAACATTTTAAAGTTAATTAAAGTTAATTGAGAGCACCCACACTAAAAGACGTATTATTTCTCAAATGCCTGCGCGGCACACAAAATTTATCAGCGCAAGTAGGGGTGGGCAATCAATATTGCCTAAAAAAATATTATTATTAATATTCTTAATAAACAAGATACCTTCAATAGTTCGTGTATCCTCCAGCGTAGATAGGTGCACTAACCATAAAATACATCTATATGTGTGGAAAGGCAAAGTAAAATTTAGGGGTCTTAATGCACATTTAAGAAAGACTTTCTGTACACGGTTAAAGGTAAGGTTACACGGGTTAAATATTTGGTGCGAAATGGCAAAAATTGCTCTTGCAAACGTCTGACCATCTAAAATTTTTAACACAAAATTTTGCGAAAATCGGTTGCAGCAAAAATGTTGCACTGCATTTGCACCTGTCTGACTACAGTGTGACCACCCGGTTGCGAAATAAAAATCGTTTGCGTATGTTTGTTCTTCTATATATATAAAAGAGTTCGTACTGACTGACTGACTGACTGACTGATTAGAAATCATCGCACAGCCCAAGCCGTAAGAGCTAGGATGCTGAAATTTTCACAGTAGGCTCCATTTATGATGAAAGTGCACATTAAGACGGAATTTTGAATAAGTCCACCTTAAAGCGTGGAAAATCTAATTTTAGTCTAATTTTAGTCCGATCACCTTCAAATTCATTTTCAAAGCTCTTCGTGTAAAATAATTCGACACGTGTATCAGCGATTTTGGGGGATTCATCCCTATGGTCGGAAAATTGGTGGAAAACTCTGGCATTCGACATTTTTAATTTTCATGCGATTGGCTTCAAACTCATTTTCAAGGTTCTACACAAACTCATAACTTGGGGGCACCGCGCCCCCAAAGATTTTGGAAAATCTACCACCTAGTTCGGAAAATTCGCGGAAAACTGTTGTATGCAACTTTTTGATTATTGTCCGATTGACTTCAAATTCATTTTCAAACTTTTCTGTTCATCATCTAATTATTTTGAAACTAATTTTCATACATTACATAATTCGACACATGTGCTACCGATTTTGAAAAATGCACTCCCATGGTACGAAAGGGGTGAAGTCTGGAATTCAGCTTCATAATAATTTCCAAATATAAATAAAAAAAAAACCTTTGCGCGCAATACAACGAGCGGAAAATAGTTGGAAAGTTACAGTCTGGATTTTTAGTATTATTCGTTGAATTGGTTTTCAAATGCGAAATGATTTTGGGAAATCTACTCCGCGGGCGGGAAATGGAAGTCAAGGACAAATGAGTAGGATTATTTGTTTAGTTAGATCGGCTTCAAAGACATTTTCATAGCCCTACACAAAAAACATTAGTCACGTGGCTCAACTATATAGTTTCCTACCCCCACGGTAGGGAAAACTGTGATACGTTAGTTTTGTGTATTTCTTAAGGTTGACGAAAGAAGTCAAATTCCACATAATGCATTTAAATCTAAATATTTCACCGGGCAACGCTGGCGTTGTACCAGCTAGTATAATATAAATGCAAGACCACATCTGTGCAAACATTGTTAGCTTTTTACTCCCTGTACCCATAAAATTGGTAAAAAGGGGGTACTAAATCTGTACAAATGTACAGGCAGAAGAATACATCTCCGACCCTATTAAGTACATATATTCTTAATACTAATGTTTTGCACTTTTAATATATTTATCGAAATACATTATTTGTAAATAAACTTGTTTTGTTGGTTGTGCTTATAATACAAAGGAAAAATTCCCAGTTTTGTGAATCAGTTCTTACATTATTGTATTTTGTCTATATTCATTGATGTTTTTTTTATTAAAAGTGCTTTTGGGTGTAATTTCTTAAATAATTTGCGCCAGGGAGGGCAGTGGGGCTGCCCAAAAATTCTATTGCCATATGGTATCATATGCCCCAGCGTTAGGCTAAATTTATGTTTTTTGCGCAGAACAGCTCATGCTCGATTTTGTGCTAAATATTTAGTCTGTCTGTAAAGAGATGCTTCCAACTTAACCAGTTAAGCGATGGCGGACTTTGCAAGCCCGCGCCAGGCATGTTAGAAAAGATGAAAGTATTGGAAAATATTTTCAGAAACATGAATGGCGTTGGGCTGCTCATAACTGTTGGTGTATTTTAACGAGAGAGTTGTCTGCACAGAGATACCGAACTGTTTTGTAAAATAAGAACACACGACGAGCGATGTGTACTCGACGAACGATTTAAAAAAACATATGTTGGGTAGAGATGAACTTGTAACATATTCTTAATATACGATTAATCGATAAAAAGGTTGCATACTTCAACACTTCTTCTCAATTTAAATTAAAAAAATAATACATTTCATTTTAATCATACATTTTTGTTCGTTGGTACATAATTAATTGAAATAACATTTGTTGCAACAACTTCTCTAATATGGTGATGTTTAATATGTTTAGTTCGCTTATGGTGCACTGGGTTAGCTGCAAAATGTTGTGCACTCAAATTGTCACCATTTATTTTAATTGCGTCTGCTGACGGAAACCAGCGGATCTCTTCCAGAAGTCCGCGAAGACAAGTTGCTTCTTTAGCTGCTGTTGATAAGGCGACATATCCAACCTCTGTGCTGCTGGGGGCAACTAAACTTTGTTTTTTGGATTCCCATGAAAATGCAGCGCCTCCAAAATAAAAACCGTAACCAGTTTACGATGTTCTGTCATGCTATCGTTGGCCCAGTCCGCATGGACAAACCAATGCAATGGAACTACAGTCTTGCAATGGTGTAGCTTAAAATCGATAACTTTTTGATAAGTACCGCAGGATATGTTTTGCGGCAGACTCATGCTTGAAGTGTGGGTTATTATTCCAATCTGGAATCCAGCATCTAAGGGAGTTGAGACTGGACGAGTCATGTTCATATTAAACTATACAAATCGACAGTGATCAGATTTACGGGTATAGCTTTTTACTCCCTGTACCCATAAAATTGGTAAGAAAGTGGGAATTAAATCTTAGCAAATGTATGTAACAGGCAGAAGGAACATCTCCAACCCTTTAAATTATATATATACTTGATTAGTATCAAAATAAAATTCGATTTAGTCATGTCCGTCTGCCTGTTCATGAAACTGTCTGTCCGTATGAACCCTCGATCTCAGCAACTTAAGAGCTAGATTCACCAAATTTGGAATGTATGTTCGTGTATAGTAGGCGCAGATCAAGTTTGTTTTGGATCCGAGATATTCACCCCAACATCCCCGCAAATTCGATAAAAACGTTTTACGCCAACAATTTTAAAGATATAGCTTGAGAATTTTTCATGTGTAATACATTGATCACTTTAAATCTACTGTCCAAATATTAGTTGGATCAAATAACAAACACGGAACTTATTCAACAAACAAGATTCAGTACTGCGAAGAGGGGAAGAAAAAGCTCAGCCGCCCCTTAAAAAGCCTCGCTTGTGTTGTCGCTTGTTTGCGTGCGTATTTGTGTATGTGTGTATGTATACCTTAGTGAACGAAGATATATTAGGAAGTTTTAGACCTAGGTACAGGGAGTACTCGATTAGAGCATTCTTACTTTGCTAACAATATGTTCTGGTTGTTTCATGCTTACTGTTTCATTTAGGTCACTATTTAAATATGCATTTGAAAAGTCTATCTGATGAAGATTTATCTCTTTTTCAGCAGCAACAGCTAACAACAATCTTAAGTTTTCGTGACGGCTAACGGGCGAGAATGTTTCATTATAATTTATCCCATATGGCTGACTGCAGCCCTTGGCGACTAACTCTCCCACTCAAACGAATGTTTGCTTCCCAATGCTTGATTGGCGGTATTCGGAGTTTGGATGTCATGACAAGCGACCATATTGTTGAGCATATTGTATTGATTTTTGGGTCTACCTGACTGCCTGGTGCGAATAAATTTTGGCTTTCCAGGTCCCCGACGAACATGCATATTATTTTTAGATCCAGATTTGCTGAAGCTCACGAATTGGTTCTGCTGTTCATCGTCTGATGGATCAAAGTCTCTTTGCACTGCTTACTGATTACGCTGCTGCGCCTGTTGCTTCTTCTTCCGGACTTTATTTGGGCTAAAGTCTATGAGAAAAGAAGTAAAATTGTAAGCATTTACAGAAAGACAAACATTTCTGCCAAATTCTGATTTAACGAATTTAACATTACGCTGCTCGATGATCTGTTTCTTCTCTCTGTCATAAAGTCGATAGCACTTTGCAGTCAAGGAATTTTCTTTTCTCGCTGAATTTCGTTTTTGCTTTCGCTTTATTCCTTATTTTCCTTACGATTTGATCTACACTGCACTGATCGGTGACCACGCTTTCCACAATTGAAGCACATTCCGCTAAATTTGTTGTTCTTCTTTGCGTGTGTTTCGTCTTGCTTTTTATATGCGCCTGCATAAAACGCTTGCTGCTTGTTTACTTTGTTGCTGCTTTCTTCTCTTCTATTGGCTTCATTCAGCCTTGACCATTTCCACTGAAGGCAGTGAGTCTCTGCTTTCCATAACGACAATGAAATGTTCATATTATGGACTCAGGCTAAACAATACAATAACCACTTTTAACTCCTCGCTCAAATCAATGCAAACTTCAGCTAGCTTGCTTACAACTTCCATGGATGAGTTGATGTAGGGTGAAATATCTGCATTTGACTCAAATTTCATGTTAAATAGTTTTTTATAGAGGGAAGCATTTTGAATTGGGTCGGTTGGCATGTGAACTTCGCGTAATTTATCCCACGCTTCTTTAGCTGTTGTACACTGTCTTATATAAGTTAATTGGGAAGTTTTCACGTGTAAAATTAAACACGCATGGGCCTTTTTATCTAGGGTTGTTGAAAAAACTGATATATTTATATATATATATTTTTTTGCCCAAATATCGAATATGCGATATATTTTTTTGGATATTTTATGATACCTGTAAGTGTTCAAGTCAGAAAATAGTAAGCTTAAGTTATACCTCAGCTTGCCGCAAACTTCATGGCAAACTAATCCCTTAATGTTTTCGACTTCGCATAAGGCGGCCATGCCGCGACAAGATTGTCCTTAAGCTATCTTATTACCCCTGGTAGCTCAGTGTCTTCAGTGTCTTCAGTGTCTTCAAGCGAAAAAAATAAAACAAATATATCAATTATATCAAATATATCGATATTTTCAAAGCGATATATAAAATACTAGCTGTATACCCCGGGGTTGCCCGGCAAAATATTTAGATGCACTTTTCATTATGTTGAATTCGACTACTTTCGTCAACCGTAAGAAATACACAAAAATAGCGTATCACAATTTTTCCTCCCGTGGGGGTAGGAAACTAAATAGTTGAGCCAAATGCTTAATGATTTGTTGTGTAGGGCTATGACAATGATGTTGACGCGCGAACCGTACAGATTGCGCCTGTTCGGGTCATCCAGCCCCCCGGTTGGCCGCGCGGAACGGTTACTCACATTTTATTTAAAACTATTATTAACAAATTCAAATTTGTGCGGTCTTATATCTAACAGTCTGGCACTCTGGTAAATTTTTGATGTTTTCCAACACTAATACCAACAACTATGGTGTCGATATACGCATATCGGTCAACTTTTATTTGCATTCATTTCATTATTTCGATAATAAAGTCTTGTTCCACCGACAGAATTTTTATTCCCTGTTCCCATAAAATTGGTAAAAAAGAGGGTAGTAAATCTGTGCAAATGTATGTAACATGCAGAAGGAGACACCTTCGACCCTATAAAGTATATATATTCTTGATCAGTATCAAAAGGGATTTCGATTTGGTCATGTCCGTCTGTCTGTCCGTCTGTCCGTCCTTCCGTCTGTCCGACTGTCCGCATGAACGCGTCGATCTCAGCAACTATAACAGCTAGAGACACCAATTTTAGAATGTCGATGAAAACGTTTTAGCCCAACAATTTTTAAGATAAAGCTTTGGGATTTGCCATACATAAAACTTTGGTCACTTTGAATCTACTGTCAAAATTGCAAGTCGATCGGATAATAAACACGGAAGTTATTCACGTCGAGTATACTCGACTATAGCACTCTTACATGTTTGTATTTCTTGCTTACAAACGAAATAAAGTTTTAAATTCGCGGCTTGAACTGCGTTTCTTGCCCTACCGAAGAATTTAAGTGCAAGGGCGAGCTGAACAGCTGCGTGAAGAAATCACTCAAAGTGATCCATTTCACTCAAGAGGAGCCGCCTGCAAGCAGCCGTTTCAAGCGATTCGGCAGAGCAAATGCGAGTACCGTGGAATTTACGTCGTCGGAGCTACGTTTTTCGTACTGGTCTAAACGCCCTAAAACGGCCAGAAAAAGTAGTTATAGTGGCCTTCTGAGACATTTTGTTTGATATAAATCCCCGCCAGTGAGATCGGCACAGAAGCCGCGAACCTTCGAACATGAGGGAAAGATTAGTGTAATTTATTTGAATTTTGGTTAGGAATTTGTTAAAGATCTAAAACATGTATAAATAAAATGTGGCTTGAAGTATATAAAATTTCTATATCCAAATATATAAAAGAGTTCGTCCTGAGTGACAGACTGACTGATTGGCAATCATCGTACAGCCCACACCGTAAGAGCTAGGATGCTGATATTTTCACAGCAGGTTCCATCTATGATGAAAGTGCACATTTAGACGGGAACTATAACTTAAAAAGTCTCGGAAGGAGCTTTTACATTCGTGTTCTCTGATGGTAAACCATCAAGTTTGGCCTCGTGGACCTTGTTTCGGTGCTACTCGTCTGTCTGCTGGTTGCTTAGCTCACCAATGCTCGATGTTTTTGCTGTCAGTCCTGTATATCTTGCTGCCGTGTGATGTTTTCCCCCCTTAGGGGCGGGGACGTTTTGATGGCGAACCTTCAAAAGTGGACTCCGCGAATCATGCTGTTGTCTAGTTGTTGCTCGAGCACTTCTGGTCGTTTGGTGCCCCGTGTCCTGTTTCGGTTGATGGTAATCGGTTGATGATTAACTCGTCTCCGTCTGATCTTGTCTGGAACTCTTATAGATCCACAACGCTGGCGGTCTCTCGGTCTCTACGAAGCTGGTAGGCTGAGTGCTCGCCTTGTCATGTGACAAGGCCAGCTACGAAGCTGGCCGGCTGAGTGTTCACTGGTGGTATGTCCTGCGATGCTGGCCTGCTTGGTCTCTACAAAGCTGGCAGACTGAGTGTTCGCCTTGGTTGCGTCCTGCGCTGTCATTCTCGGCGCAACACTGGCCTGTGCGGCCTCTACGAAGCTGGCAGACCGTGTGTTCGCCTTGGCTGCGTCCTGCGGTGTTGGCGTTGGTTCCTGGAGTGGGGTCATCAGTACTGGGTTGGGTGGCGCGTCTTGTGGTCAGGTAAACTGTATGAATGCCCGTCCTTATTGGATCTTCGTCTGGATTCCACACATGAAGTCTAGGCCTAGAATTACTTCGTCCAGGATTACGAGTAGGAACACCTCTCTTTCTTGGTTATTCAAACGTTGTTGTGCCGACACGGCCCGAGTTATCACTTTCGAGGAACCGTCCGCCAATGTTATCCGAATACGTATATAACGAAGAATTGCTTGCGTTCCCAACATACGCACCATCCGTTCACTGATGAACGATCGAGTTGCCCCGGAGTCGAGTGAAGCTGCTAAAGGGATACCCATATCGTCACCAGTGCCTCGAACCTTTCATCCCTCAACCGTAGTGGGTGTGTTAATTGTGGGGGATCCAGCTGTTGTTACTCTTTGCCCTGTCCCCAGTCGAACGGAGACGCTGTCCGTTTCCCTACATCGAAGAACGGCAGCATCCGATTGTGCGAGTTCCGTGGCAGCCATACTCCCAACAAAACAACAGCTTGGTGCATTCGTTGGTGAAATGTCCAGTCTCCTCACCATTCCGAAATGCCCGTCAAAATCAATCATCATCAATCGTAGCTCAATTATATAATCAAGTAATAACTCCTCCTGCATGTGGCAATTGCGGAACCAGCCTTCGCCCCGAACTGTCAGAAATCCGGGTATGGCCCGTTGCAACTGGCAACACTCACCCGGTATACCGCTAAACGTTCCTGGAGCCTCTCGATAAAGCGCAAAGGATCAGAGAGGCCGTTGAAAAGGATGCCGCAGTTGTGCAGCTTGTCCGCGTAAATGCAATCAGTTCTGGCACTGGCAGCTGGAACTGATGATAGGTCTAGTGATTATCCTTGGTGTCACGAGATTCGGGTCAAGGGGAAAGCGTCGGGTAGCGGTTGTCCCTGGGACCCGGAGCATCTTCGTAAGCCGGGTACGGATCGCGTCCGAGTGTTCATCCCTCGAGACGAATGCCGAGATCGTGTCACGCAATTCTTCCACTGAGCTGGTGGCCCCGAGTCCGAATTCCGGCGCTAACTGCTGCAGCTCGCTCTTACCGATCCACCTTCTATCGATGCGTTACTAATCCCTGATCGTGGTATTATCTTCACTTTGCTGGCGCGAATATTGCTCAGGGTGTGTTGAGGTTATACACCTGACTTGCAATCATTTCTGATTCAAGCCCGCAACGTTGCAGGATTAACTACCAAAGGATTAGCGTCCTTGTTCACTATCCACGTTGCCTATAACGGGGGATCCTTAGCGAGGATCTAGCTTGTTGCTGTTCGCGGTTTTGCACTGATTGGTTAAAGATTCATTTCGAGGACCTCAAAACATCAAAGGACTAAGCTAGTGTTACTTGTGGTCGCGATTTGTTAAATTTTTCCGATGTGTATTCTTTGAATTTATATCGTAGACTGTCCTATCCTTTCCAAATTGCTCTCATTATATTGGCATGGCAGCGCTGTATAACTGCGGCTGTGCTCGGTCCGTGGCTGTCATTTTTCTCGTGATCGATGCTAGCTCGTAGTGGAGTAGAGCAACTTTTCACACTCCGAAAAAATGGGTTAGTAGTAAATTAACATCTTCTGTACTCCAAAACGAATGTAGGCCAAGCTCCCACTTGCGGGTGAAAAAAAAACTATCATTGTCTCTGTTTGCCAGAGGTTTGAATTAAGGGGAATGGGTTAGCAAAAAATCAACACGATCTCGAATTGTTCGTTAGACGCAAACTCTCATGTAAATTCAAAGAGGGGAAGGTGTGAAGGGCCGGCTTTTGTGGCTAGACATGTGTTTTGGGGGTTCTCCTGCGAACGGTCATGTACTTGAGATCTACGAAAAGACGAAATCTCGGAGTCCCTGCTCGGACGTCACTCGCAAAGTAGTTCTTGGGCTATGGTTTAGTTGACTCACACCCAGGGAGACTTCGCCGAGGCTCCAAGCGGGCACAGCGGGAAACAGGCGAAGAAAGAGATGCAGCGGCACTACCAAGTCACCCACAGCACAACCGAGACTTCCTGGTATACTTTGAGGAACCTGGTGGTGACGGGGCAGAGCCATGGAAGGAAGGGGGAAGAGGCTGCACCACCCCCAACACACACTGAGTGGCTACCTTGGGTGACCCAGGCGGAAGACAAGGCCAGCAGAGCTTGTTGAGAACTCTCTAACAGGTTTGCTGGGGCTTGCCCACCACCAGGGTAGAACTAGGATAGAAAGGGGAAGAGGCTGCACCACCAACACACACTGAGTGACTCTCTAGCGCAGATTGGGCTACTTGGGGTGACCCATGTGGGGATATGGCGTGTTCGTCTGATCGTGTTTCACGTGTTTCCGTTAGCCTGTCCTGGCTCCATCGTGCGTGCGTCCGTCTCAATTCTTTTGTGTTTCCTGGCCGACTGCCCACGCCTCATTTTTCAACACGCGCTTGAGCTTCTTGCTGCTGCCCGATCGCAACTGGTGTGTGTGAATTTGCCGGCTGCTGTGAGAGCTCGTCTGTGTGGCGTATTCTGTTGCTCTCGTTCATTTGGCCTGTTCATTCTCTCTGTGAGAGCGAGTCTGTGATTCGCCAGTGATGTCCAAAACTGTCAATGATGCGCAACCTAATACTTAAATTATAAAAATCCCAAATTAACTTCACTTAATGGTAAGAAAGGGTAAATCAACTAATGCTGATTGATCGGGAATTCTTATAGTATATGGAAGTGAAATTTTTTTTTGTGTTGGCCAATTCGTTTGGGCGGAAGGGGTCATAAAACTTGAAAGATATTTCCATTTTGATACAAATATGGTTTTTTGGGAAAAATTGTTCACCTTTGCGATGGTATTATATCCAAACGGCTCACTAGATTTTTAATGTCATTATTCTAATGTCATTATTATATAGCCGAGTCGATATAGCGATTTCCATCTGTCCGTCTGTTTCTATGCGAACTAGTCTCAGTTTTAAAGCTATCGTAAAAAAAACTTGGCACAGACCCTTCTTTTTGCTGCAGGCAGTACATATGTCGGAACCGGCTGGATCGGACCCCTATAACTTATAGATGCCATAGGAATGATCGGTCAATAACTATGTTTGTTGTATGAAAAACTTTTTTGCTTATAAAGATATCCTTTCCAAACTTTTTCAAACAGAGTCTCTAGAGAGTTTATGCAATCTGACAAAATTTGGTCGAAATCGGGACACTTCAAACTTTTTGTTTATACAAATATTTCATCCAAACTAATTGAGAGTTTTATTATACTTTAAATAGTTTTCTATAATCTTATCTAAATCGGAGCAAATAGGACTATTGTTACAAAAATTGATGTTTGTAGAAAAACATTGCTGCTAGGGTATATAGCTTTGGCACTCCGAAGATAGCCGTTCTTTCATGTTAGTTAATAAATTAGTAAGCCGCTAATTTGAACAAGATTTTTAGACTTTATATAGACTTTCAAAATAGATTCCCAGACATTCCCGACATCGGGAATAGATGAAAGAAAATGAAAATCTATTTGTTTTTTAAGAAATAGTGGCCGCAAAAAGGCGCACAATTGAGACTCGCTTGGCGCAATTTTGAGCTAGCTGTACCCCTGCATTGCGGAATGCGCTACGTGGTCGTAGTCGGCAAGAAGCATGCAGGTCGGAACCTTTTTAATGCCAAATTTGACTTTTCACTTTGTTAAAATCATATATGAACCAAATAAGATATTTCATATATTGAATTTCCATAGCTTTAAAATAAGTGAAATATCTTTAAAATCGGAACAGTAATTATATTGAAAAATGTCATGCTTCCAGTGAATTTATATGGTGTAAATTCCTATTTCTATTCCTTTTTATTTTCAATCTAAAATGCAAACAGATGTTATTTATACTGATTTCAGAAAGGCTTTTGACTCTGTTAATCATTCTCTTTTACTTCACAATCGACGTTGCTTCGCTTTCGCAAACGGACGTGTTTTTTTCTTGCACCTCGCAATTAATTATTCTTTCCCTGTTTTTAGCAAATATTGAATTGCAGTTTTCATATTTGTGACTTGTGTTATACATTCGGTTGTGTTAAACACCTGTGTTGGACTATAATTATAATTCTTTGTGCTCTATTTGTGTGTTTAAAATATTTTGTGCCTAAACACAACAACAAACTGCAGCCTAGCATTCTGTTTGATTTTGTAGTTGCATTACTGTCTGCATATATTTTGTTTTTGTGCTTACATCGCTCTCTTTTTATCTCTCTCCCGCGCTTGCATTAGTTGTGTTGTTGGTGTTGGTCGCGGTGTTTTCTGTTAGCATTCCGTTTGTGAATTTCGGTCGTCGCGCCCGCACTTTGTGTTGTTATTGCGTTTGTAAGTACAAATCAGCAGTAGTTGTTTAACCCTAGGGTGCCTTCTGTCCCTTATACAACTTTTTTTTTTCAGTGCTTTATATTTTATTTTTTTATTTTATTTATCTTTTCTTATATTTTCTTTTCTGAAATTTTAATTCCTTTTTGCAAGTATGTTTGTCTGTTATAATATTAATTGCCAGGTTAGAGCAAACTCTAAGATGGGCTTTGTTTGCTGCTGGCTGTGTGATAATGTGTCACACGAAAAATGTGCTGGCCTAAACGGCAGAATTGTGGACCAGATTAAGTCAAAATCTAAAATCAAGTGGACATGTGTATCTTGTAGGGATGTTGAAAGGGACATCATGGGTTTCATGAGGCAGACTAAAAAAGCCTTTGGTGACATATTCGGGCGGTTTAAAAAACTGTTCGATCGTTTTTCCGACTTGGAGAACGAATTCAAAAGTATGAAACTTTTGAGTGAGTCTCCAAAACGGAAGAAGTCTAATTTTAGGCTATCTATTGGCCCGAATCTGATTCGCTGGCTATTAACACTGTTGATCCAGATCAACAGACTAGTGATAATATACCGGTCGAATCAACTGGTCTAGCAACCAATGCTGTGGCTCCATTGGATGCAACTGTTTTGGCTACCAAGAAGACCCTTATAGGTATTCCACCTCGGAAAGAAATCTTTGTTTCTAGGCTGATACTACATCTGATGATGTGAACAGGAAAAATCTAAATCTAAAGGTGGAAAAATTAAAATTTACGTGTTCTCGGGAAATTTTGTCATTTAAAATAAGTGTTCCGTCAGAATATTTCAACAATATTTGTTGCAAAGAATTCTGGCCCGACCACTTAGTTATTAAGGAATATACGGTAAAAAAGAAAAATCGGCCTCCGATTTCACTTCCTTCTTCCAGTGGTAGTTCTAACCCACATATAGTAGTATCTGATAGTTCAAAAAACTAACATCGTCCCTCTCACTTGGCTATCAGAATGTAAGAGGTCTTTGTAGCAAACTTAGTAATCTTTATCTAAATAGCCTAACCTTTCCTTTCCATGTCGTTGCCTTTTCTGAAACATGGCTAAGGCCGGACATCCTTAATTTTTGTGTTGACTGTGTTGACTCCCACATCTCAGCACGATTTTATTGAAAGTTTATTTGGGATGTCATTGTGTCAAATCAATGATATCCCAAATTCTTTACATAAAATGCTTGATCTTGTGGTGTAGGTGTTGATTGACTTACCAGCCAGGGTGCCATGCCCAGGTAGGAAACCTGCTGAGTGAAATCGTCAATTTTGGAAAACCGATTTTACTAAACTCGCTCAGCTCCTATCCCAGACTGACTGGTCCCAGCTGTACATGTGTAGAGACATGGATTGTGCAATCAATTATTTCTATTCTACCTAAAATTCATTATTTGATTCTTGTGTCCCGTTTTGTAACCCTCGTAGGTCTAACAAACCTGTGTGGTTTACACGTGATATAATAAAATTAAAAAATAGAAAGTCGAGATTGTACAAAAAGTTCAAGGAATCTGGCTCTTCCTCGGACTTATCTCGCTATTTGATTGCCCGATCTAACTTCTCTGCACTTAATTTACACTGTTATAACAACTACCTCAGGAGCTGTAGGTTACAGTTTCAGCGGGATCCTAAAAGGTTTTATAGCTTCGTTAATGCGAAGCGTAGGTCATCAACACTTCCATCAACTGTATTTTTCGAAAAAAAAGACAGCTGACTCAGATCCGGCTATCGCCGATCTTTTTGCTGCATTTTTTCAAACGACTTATAGTTCACAGCCTTATCAATTGGTTTCGCCTTATCCATATCATGTAAATAGCTCCATTTGCATTTTGGCCCTTTAATCACTGAAAGTTCGCTTCTATGTGATCTAAAGGCCATTAAGCCCGTATTTTCGCCGGGACCTGATGGAGTACCAAGCTGCGTGCTCAAGTACTGTGCTGAAGGTATTTTTAAGCCATTATTTCTTCTTTTTAAACTGTCCGTGGAGTTGGGCTCTTTCCCCATTATTTGGAAAGAATCATTTATAATTCCACTCCATAAAAAAGGAAACAAGTCTAATGTTAAAAACTATAGAGGTATTTCTAAATTGTCTGCTATTTCTAAGATTTTTGAGAAATTAATAACTTCTCAACTTCAACATTTATGTAGATCTATAATTTCACCCTGCCAGCATGGGTTTGTGAAATAAAGATCTACTACCACTAACCTATTGGAATTCATTTCATTTGTCATCAAGAATTTCAATCTAAAATGCAAACAGATGTTATTTACACTGATTTCAGTGAGGCTTTTGACTCTGTTAATCATTCTTTTCATTCTAACTCTTAGATCCCAAAAAGTTTATTTCAAAGGCTTAGTTTATAGGTCTGTTCAAGTTACTACCGGAGTACCACAAGGAAGTCATCTTGGCCACTTATTATTTACTCTGTTCATAAATGACTTTCCTTCTGTTGTGAATCACTCCCGGGTGCTGATGTATGCCGATGATGTTAAAATTTGTCTGTCATCTACTGATTTCTTATCTGGTCAAAAGTTGCAAACTGATCTTGACAGTTTTCAGTTTTCTTAATTGTGGTAAATGTAACGTATTGTCCTTTTACAGGCGAATGCCTTTTTTAACAGTTAAATTCTTAATGGTAAGCCGCTTGTTTGAGTTGAGTCGGTTGATGATTTGAGTATCCTTTAGATTCCAAGCTTAAGTTTGACAAACATATCTTTTCTACCGTTAATCGTGCCTTTGGTGTCCTGGGTTTCATTAAGCGTTGGTCTAAAGAATTTAACGATCCCTACATTACTAAAACTCTTTATACTTCTCTTGTTCGACCTATTCTTGAATATGGTTCTTGTATTTGGTGTCCCCAATACAAGGTTCATCAGGATAGAATAGAATCGGTACAAAAACAATTTCTTCTCTTTGTACTCCGGGGTCTTAACTGGAATCCTAATACTCACTTGCCTTCTTATGCTAGTAGACTTTTACTAATACATCTTCCTTCTCTTTCTGATCGTAGAACCATGCTTGGTGTAATTTTTTTACACAAACTAATTAATGGCGAAATTGATTCTTCTTTATTGGGTCGTATGGCTGTAATTCAAGCCCGATTTTAAAAACCTTGCCAGCATATTGTCAGGAAATTCATTACGCGTTTATTGGTTTTGGTGCCTTGTAGGTGACATACATTGCTTGCTTGTGCTGTAGCTTGTAGTATGTGTGCGTTTTTGTGTATATGTGTGGTTGTGTAAGTGTACGACGATGCGATCGGGTACAGGGAGTTTTGTAGTCGTGTACTATACTTGACTATAGCGTTCTTACTTGTTTTTTTTTTTTTAATTTTGAGACGCGTTGCTTAAGACCAAAGTCAGACATTTGGACGCAGTCTTTTTAAGGCAGCGTTATACTAAAGAATTACCTGAAAATCACACGTCGAGCAGTAGCGCGCCATCTGGCCGTCTGTCTGTCTGGAATCTGTCCGCCAGTCCGTCTGTATGAACGCGTCGATCTAAGCAACTATAAGAGCAATAGACACCAAATTTGGAGTGTAGGTTCCTGTATACCATATGCAGATCAAGTTTGTTTCCAATTTAAGATATCTCCCCCCGTTTTTATACCAACATCCTTATATGTATAGCTTTGGGATTTGCCATACATAAAACTTTGGTCACTTTGAACCTACTGTCAAAATTGCAAGTCGATCGGATAATAAACACGGAAGTTATTCACGAAAGAAGTTTCAGTGTTGGAGCGCGGGGGGTGCGGGAAGAAGCAGCACAGCCACCACTTTAAATGCCTCTCTTGCACTGTCGTTTGTGTGTGTGCGTCTTTGTGTATGTGTAAGTGTACGAAGATGCGATCGAAATTTTTTGACCTGGGTACAGGGAGTTTTATAGTCGGGTATACTCGACTATAGCACTCTTACATGTTTGTATTTCTTGCTTACAAACGAAATAAAGTTTTAAATTCGCGGCTTGAACTGCGTTTCTTGCCCTACCGAAGAATTTAAGTGCAAGGGCGAGCTGAACAGCTGCGTGAAGAAATCACTCAAAGTGATCCATTTCACTCAAGAGGAGCCGCCTGCAAGCAGCCGTTTCAAGCGATTCGGCAGAGCAAATGCGAGTGCCGTGGAATTTACGTCGTCGGAGCTACGTTTTTCGTACTGGTCTAAACGCCCTAAAACGGCCAGAAAAAGTAGTTATAGTTGCCTTCTGAGACATTTTGTTTGATATAAATCCCCGCCAGTGAGATCGGCACAGAAGCCGCGAACCTTCGAACATGAGGGAAAGATTAGTGTAATTTATTTGAATTTTGCTTAGGAATTTGTTAAAGACCTAAAACATGTATAAATAAAATGTGGCTTGAAGTATATAAAATTTCTATATCCAAATATATAAAAGAGTTCGTCCTGAGTGACAGACTGACTGATTGGCAATCATCGTACAGCCCACACCGTAAGAGCTAGGATGCTGATATTTTCACAGCAGGTCCCATCTATGATGAAAGTGCACATTTAGACGGGAACTATAACTTAAAAAGTCTCGGAAGGAGCTTTTACATTCGTGTTCTCTGATGGTAAACCATCAAGTTTGGCCTCGTGGACCTTGTTTCGGTGCTACTCGTCTGTCTGCTGGTTGCTTAGCTCACCAATGCTCGATGTTTTTGCTGTCAGTCCTGTATATCTTGCTGCCGTGTGATGTTTTCCCCCCTTAGGGGCGGGGACGTTTTGAAGGCGAACCTTCAAAAGTGGACTCCGCGAATCATGCTGTTGTCTAGTTGTTGCTCGAGCACTTCTGGTCGTTTGGTGCCCCGTGTCCTGTTTCGGTTGATGGTAATCGGTTGATGATTAACTCGTCTCCATCTGATCTTGTCTGGAACTCTTATAGATCCGCAACGCTGGCGGTCTCTCGGTCTCTACGAAGCTGGTAGGCTGAGTGCTCGCCTTGTCATGTGACAAGGCCAGCTACGAAGCTGGCCGGCTGAGTGTTCACTGATGGTATGTCCTGCGATGCTGGCCTGCTTGGTCTCTACAAAGCTGGCAGACTGAGTGTTCGCCTTGGTTGCGTCCTGCGCTGTCATTCTCGGCGCAACACTGGCCTGTGCGGCCTCTACGAAGCTGGCAGACCGTGTGTTCGCCTTGGCTGCGTCCTGCGGTGTTGGCGTTGGTTCCTGGAGTGGGGTCATCAGTACTGGGTTGGGTGGCGCGTCTTGTGGTCAGGTAAACTGTATGAATGCCCGTCCTTATTGGATCTTCGTCTGGATTCCACACATGAAGTTTAGGCCTAGAATTACTTCGTCCAGGATTACGAGTAGGAACACCTCTCATTCTTGGTTATTCAAACGTTGTTGTGCCGACACGGCCCGAGTTATCACTTTCGAGGAACCGTCCGCCAATGTTATCCGAATACGTATATAACGAAGAATTGCTTGCGTTCCCAACATACGCACCATCCGTTCACTGATGAACGATCGAGTTGCCCCGGAGTCGAGTGAAGCTGCTAATTGTGGGGGATCCAGCTGTTGTTACTCTTTGCCCTGTCCCCAGTCGAACGGAGACGCTGTCCGTTTCCCGACATCGAAGAACGGCAGCATCCGATTGTGCTAGTTCCGTGGCAGCCATACTCCCAACAAAACAACAGCTTGGTGCATTCGTTGGAGAAATGTCCAGTCTCCTCACCATTCCGAAATGCCCGTCAAAATCAATCATCATCAATCGTAGCTCAATTATATAATCAAGTAATAACTCCTCCTGCATGTGGCAATTGCGGAACCAGCCTTCGCCCCGAACTGTCAGAAATCCGGGTATGGCCCGTTGCAACTGGCAACACTCACCCGGTATACCGCTAAACGTTCCTGGAGCCTCTCGATAGAGCGCAAAGGATCAGAGAGGCCGTTGAAAAGGATGCCGCAGTTGTGCAGCTTGTCCGCGTAAATGCAATCAGTTCTGGCACTGGCAGCTGGAACTGATGATAGGTCTAGTGATTATCCTTGGTGTCACGAGATTCGGGTCAACGGGAAAGCGTCGGGTAGCGGTTGTCCCTGGGACCCGGAGCATCTTCGTAAGCCGGGTACGGATCGCGTCCGAGTGTTCATCCCTCGAGACGAATGCCGAGATCGTGCCACTCAATTCTTCCACTGAGCTGGTGGCCCCGAGTCCGAATTCCGGCGCTAACTGTTGCAGCTCGCTCTTACCGATCCACCTTCTATCGATGCGTTACTAATCCCTGATCGTGGTATTATCTTCACTTTGCTGGCGCGAATATTGCTCAGGGTGTGTTGAGGTTATACACCTGACTTGCAATCATTTCTGATTCAAGCCCGCAACGTTGCAGGATTAACTACCAAAGGATTAGCGTCCTTGTTCACTATCCACGTTGCCTATAACGGGGGATCCTTAGCGAGGATCTAGCTTGTTGCTGTTCGCGGTTTTGCACTGATTGGTTAAAGATTCATTTCGAGGACCTCAAAACATCAAAGGACTAAGCTAGTGTTACTTGTGGTCGCGATTTGTTCAATTTTCCCGATGTGTATTCTTTGAATCTATATCGTAGACTGTCTTATCCTTTCCAAATTGCTCTCATTATATTGGCATGGCAGCGCTGTATAACTGCGGCTGTGCTCGGTCCGTGGCTGTAATTTTGTGAAGGGCCGGCTTTTGTGGCTAGACATGTGTTTTGGGGGTTCTCCTGCGAACGGTCATGTACTTGAGATCTACGAAAAGACGAAATCTCGGAGTCCCTGCTCGGACGTCACTCGCAAAGTAGTTCTTGGGCTATGGTTTAGTTGACTCACACCCAGGGAGACTTCGCCGAGGCTCCAAGCGGGCACAGCGGGAAACAGGCGAAGAAAGAGATGCAGCGGCACTACCAAGTCACCCACAGCACAACCGAGACTTCCTGGTATACTTTGAGGAACCTGGTGGTGACGGGGCAGAGCCATGGAAGGAAGGGGGAAGAGGCTGCACCACCCCCAACACACACTGAGTGGCTACCTTGGGTGACCCAGGCGGAAGACAAGGCCAGCAGAGCTTGTTGAGAACTCTCTAACAGGTTTGCTGGGGCTTGCCCACCACCAGGGTAGAACTAGGATAGAAAGGGGAAGAGGCTGCACCACCAACACACACTGAGTGACTCTCTAGCGCAGATTGGGCTACTTGGGGTGACCCATGTGGGGATATGGCGTGTTCGTCTGATCGTGTTTCACGTGTTTCCGTTAGCCTGTCCTGGCTCCATCGTGCGTGCGTCCGTCTCAATTCTTTTGTGTTTCCTGGCCGACTGCCCACGCCTCATTTTTCAACACGCGCTTGAGCTTCTTGCTGCTGCCCGATCGCAACTGGTGTGTGTGAGCGCGTATCTACATGGTGAATTTGCCGGCTGCTGTGAGAGCTCGTCTGTGTGGCGTATTCTGTTGCTCTCGTTCATTTGGCCTGTTCATTCTCTCTGTGAGAGCGAGTCTGTGATTCGCCAGTGATGTCCAAAACTGTCAATGATGCGCAACCTAATACTTAAATTATAAAAATCCCAAATTAACTTCACTTAATGGTAAGAAAGGGTAAATCAACTAATGCTGATTGATCGGGAATTCTTATAGTATATGGAAGTGAAATTTTTTTTTGTGTTGGCCAATTCGTTTGGGCGGAAGGGGTCATAAAACTTGAAAGATATTTCCATTTTGATACAAATATGGTTTTTTGGGAAAAATTGTTCACCTTTGCGATGGTATTATATCCAAACGGCTCACTAGATTTTTAATGTCATTATTCTAATGTCATTATTATATAGCCGAGTCGATATAGCGATTTCTATCTGTCCGTCTGTTTCTATGCGAACTAGTCTCAGTTTTAAAGCTATCGTAAAAAAAACTTGGCACAGACCCTTCTTTTTGCTGCAGGCAGTACATATGTCGGAACCGGCTGGATCGGACCCCTATAACTTATAGATGCCATAGGAATGATCGGTCAATAACTATGTTTTTGTATGAAAAACTTTTTTGCTTATAAAGATATCCTTTCCAAACTTTTTCAAACAGAGTCTCTAGAGAGTTTATGCAATCTGACAAAATTTGGTCGAAATCGGGACACTTCAAACTTTTTGTTTATACAAATATTTCATCCAAACTAATTGAGAGTTTTATTATACTTTAAATAGTTTTCTATAATCTTATCTAAATCGGAGCAAATAGGACTATTGTTACAAAAATTGATGTTTGTAGAAAAACATTGCTGCTAGGGTACTCCGAAGATAGCCGTTCTTTCGTGTTAGTTAATAAATTAGTAAGCCGCTAATTTGAACAAGATTTTTGGACTTTATATAGACTTTCAAAATAGATTCCCAGACATTCCCGACATCGGGAATAGATGCAAGAAAATGAAAATCTATTTGTTTTTTAAGAAATAGTGGCCGCACTTAGCATCAAAAAGGCGCACAATTGAGACTCGCTTGGCGCAATTTTGAGCTAGCTGTACCCCTGTATTGCGGAATGCGCTACGTGGTCGTAGTCGGCAAGAAGCATGCAGGTCGGAACCTTTTTAATGCCAAATTTGACTTTTCACTTTGTTAAAATCATATATGAACCAAATAAGATATTTCATTTATTGAATTTCCATAGCTTTGAAAAAAGTGAAATATCTTTAAAATCGGAACAGTAATTATATTGAAAAATGTCATGCTTCCAGTGAATTTATATGGTGTAAATTCCTATTTCTATTCCTTTTTATTTTCAATCTAAAATGCAAACAGATGTTATTTATACTGATTTCAGAAAGGCTTTTGACTCTGTTAATCATTCTCTTTTACTTCACAATCGACGTTGCTTCGCTTTCGCAAACGGACGTGTTTTTTTCTTGCACCTCGCAATTAATTATTCTTTCCCTGTTTTTAGCAAATATTGAATTGCAGTTTTCATATTTGTGACTTGTGTTATACATTCGGTTGTGTTAAACACCTGTGTTGGACTATAATTATAATTCTTTGTGCTCTATTTGTGTGTTTAAAATATTTTGTGCCTAAACACAACAACAAACTGCAGCCTAGCATTCTGTTTGATTTTGTAGTTGCATTACTGTCTGCATATATTTTGTTTTTGTGCTTACTCACATCGCTCTCTTTTTATCTCTCTCCCGCGCTTGCATTAGTTGTGTTGTTGGTGTTGGTCGCGGTGTTTTCTGTTAGCATTCCGTTTGTGAATTTCGGTCGTCGCGCCCGCACTTTGTGTTGTTATTGCGTTTGTAAGTACAAATCAGCGGTAGTTGTTTAACCCTAGGGTGCCTTCTGTTCCTTATACAACTTTTTTTTGTTCAGTGCTTTATATTTTATTTTTTTATTTTATTTATCTTTTTTTATATTTTCTTTTCTTAAATTTTAATTCCTTTTTGCAAGTATGTTTGTCTGTTATAATATTAATTGCCAGGTTAGAGCAAACTCTAAGATGGGCTTTGTTTGCTGCTGGCTGTGTGATAATGTGTCACACGAAAAATGTGCTGGCCTAAACGGCAGAATTGTGGACCAGATTGAGTCAAAATCTAAAATCAAGTGGACATGTGTATCTTGTAGGGATGTTGAAAGGGACATCATGGGTTTCATGAGGCAGACTAAAAAAGCCTTTGGTGACATATTCGGGCGGTTTAAAAAACTGTTCGATCGTTTTTCCGACTTGGAGAACGAATTCAAAAGTATGAAACTTTTGAGTGAGTCTCCAAAACGGAAGAAGTCTAATTTTAGGCTATCTATTGGCCCGAATCTGATTCGCTGGCTATTAACACTGTTGATCCAGATCAACAGACTAGTGATAATATACCGGTCGAATCAACTGGTCTAGCAACCAATGCTGTGGCTCCATTGGATGCAACTGTTTTGGCTACCAAGAAGACCCTTATAGGTATTCCACCACGGAAAGAAATCTTTGTTTCTAGGCTGATACTACATCTGATGATGTGAACAGGACAAATCTAAATCTAAAGGTGGAAAAATTAAAATTTACGTATTCTCGGGAAATTTTGTCATTTAAAATAAGTGTTCCGTCAGAATATTTCAACAATATTTGTTGCAAAGAATTCTGGCCCGACCACTTAGTTATTAAGGAATATACGGTAAAAAAGAAAAATCGGCCTCCGATTTCACTTCCTTCTTTCAGTGGTAGTTCTAACCCACATATAGTAGTATCTGATAGTTCAAAAAACTAACATCCTCCCTCTCACTTGGCTATCAGAATGTAAGAGGTCTTTGTATCAAACTTAGTAATCTTTATCTAAATAGCCTAACCTTTGCTTTCCATGTCGTTGCCTTTTCTGAAACATGGCTAAGGCCGGACATCCTTAATTTTTGTGTTGACTGTGTTGACTCCCACATCTCAGCACGATTTTATTGAAAGTTTATTTGGGATGTCATTGTGTCAAATCAATGATATCCCAAATTCTTTACATAAAATGCTTGATCTTGTGGTGTAGGTGTTGATTGACTTACCAGCCAGGGTGCCATGCCCAGGTAGGAAACCTGCTGAGTGAAATCGTCAATTTTGGAAAACCGATTTTACTAAACTCGCTCAGCTCCTATCCCAGACTGACTGGTCCCAGCTGTACATGTGTAGAGACATGGATTGTGCAATCAATTATTTCTATTCTACCTAAAATTCATTATTTGATTCTTGTGTCCCGTTTTGTAACCCTCGTAGGTCTAACAAACCTGTGTGGTTTACACGTGATATAATAAAATTAAAAAATAGAAAGTCGAGATTGTACAAAAAGTTCAAGGAATCTGGCTCTTCCTCGGACTTATCTCGCTATTTGATTGCCCGATCTAACTTCTCTGCACTTAATTTACACTGTTATAACAACTACCTCAGGAGCTGTAGGTTACAGTTTCAGCGGGATCCTAAAAGGTTTTATAGCTTCGTTAATGCGAAGCGTAGGTCATCAACACTTCCATCAACTGTATTTTTCGAAAAAAAAGACAGCTGACTCAGATCAGGCTATCGCCGATCTTTTTG
Organism: Hirtodrosophila confusa; assembly: GCA_035043065.1. Lineage (NCBI taxonomy): Eukaryota > Metazoa > Arthropoda > Insecta > Diptera > Drosophilidae > Hirtodrosophila > Hirtodrosophila confusa. The sequence continues at coordinate 776,763 of JAWNNI010000202.1, forward strand.
CTGCGTTTTTTCAAACGACTTATAGTTCACAGCCTTATCAATTGGTTTCGCCTTATCCATATCATGCATTTTGGGCCTTTAATCACTGAAAGTTCGCTTCTATGTGATCTAAAAGCCATTAAGCCCGTATTTTCGCCGGGACCTGATGGAGTACCAGGCTGCGTGCTCAAGTACTGTGCTGAAGGTATTTTTAAGCCATTATTTCTTCTTTTTAAACTGTCCGTGGAGTTGGGCTCTTTCCCCATTATTTGGAAAGAATCATTTATAATTCCACTCCATAAAAAAGGAAACAAGTCTAATGTTGAAAACTATAGAGGTATTTCTAAATTGTCTGCTATTTCTAAGATTTTTGAGAAATTAATAACTTCTCAACTTCAACATTTATGTAGATCTATAATTTCACCCTGCCAGCATGGGTTTGTGAAATAAAGATCTACTACCACTAACCTATTGGAATTCACTTCATTTGTCATCAAGGGATTTCAATCTAAAATGCAAACAGATGTTATTTACACTGATTTCAGTGAGGTTTCATTAAGCATTGGTCTAAAGAATTTAACGATCCTTACATTACTAAAACTCTTTATACTTCTCTTGTTCGACCTATTCTTGAATAAGGGTCTTGTATTTGGTGTCCCCAGTACAAGGTTCATCAGGATAGAATAGAATCGGTACAAAAACAATTTCTTCTCTTTGTACTCCGGGGTCTTAACTGGAATCCTAATACTCACTTGCCTTCTTATGCTAGTAGACTTTTACTAATACATCTTCCTTCTCTTTCTGATCGTAGAACCATGCTTGGTGTAATTTTTTTACACAAACTAATTAATGGCGAAATTGATTCTTCTTTATTGGGTCGTATGGCTGTAATTCAAGCCCGATTTTAAAAACCTTGCCAGCATATTGTAAGGAAATTCATAACGCGTTTATTGGTTTTGGTGCCTTGTAGGTGACATACATATTAAATAATACGTATTTAAAGTTAGAAAATGTTGCCGGTCCGTCTGTTTACATTCTAATTTATTGCTCAATTTTAAAGCTATATTTATGAAACTTGGCACAAATATCTGTTTTTGATGCAGGCTGTACATATATGAAAACCAGTCGGATCAGATCACTATTTCATTTAGCTCCGATAGGAATAGTAGGTTGACAACTATAGTTTTTATGAAAAAATTTTTTGTTTTTAAAGATAGCGTAAACGAACTTCTTCCTTCTTCCTTCAGGGCAGGCATTTTCGTATCCTCATAAGTGGAAACGGTGTCAGATTCGGGTTCAACAATTTTCTTGTCTTCCACAATGGCTTCTTGATCTTGCCTCTCTGCCTGCTCCGGTTTTGCGTTAGGTAGACTACCAGACGCATCCATTTGGAACAGCTGAGCATTATCAACCAGTATTTTGTTTATTGAAACACGCCGGTCACGCTGTGCCAACCGTTACTCACACTCAGTAGACCATTCTGCGTTTCCTGAACATAGCTTCCTTGGCACTGCAGCAGGCTTCAATAACATTTTACTACGCAATCCTGGCAAAAACATAAATGTACAAGTACATTAAAATCACATACTAATATTTTTAGGCTGTTTCTTACCAAGATCGCATTGAACTTTGCCAATTAAGTCGTCATCTTCGAAGTGTGCTGCGCAGACTTTCCACGATGCACTGACTCTTGCCGTAAGCGATAAACCACAAAAGAGAAGCCATTGTTTTCTTAGTTGTGGATCGCTAGGAAAGGAAAACAAAGACTGATTTTCCTTTCCAGGCCCGCAATTTTTTATGACACATCTCATTTTGGCACTTGAAAAAACTTATACCACCACTTTTAATAATACTTGCAACCGCACTTGTAACAAAACTTGTAACACCACGACAATACACTTGATACTGATTTGCGCTTTCGGGAATCACTCTATTTATATGTTTTTAATGTTCGTCCCTAAATCTACCTTATCACAGGTTGCCCAATACTCTTGCCAAGTGCAGGTGACCCTTTCGATGCCTGCAAACCAAAAAACGATCCTATGTCAAGTGCAGGTGACCCTTTCGATACCTACAGAACCAGCCTTTTAAACTGAAAGTTTTCCAACTGACACCTGCAATATTATTATTAAAAGGCTCGTGACCGTCAAAATAAGCAAATAATTAATCCTTATTTCAATGACGGTATTTTCGAATTGATACATGTAAATTCGTAAAGGTTACTTATTGTCATCTATAGCATTTTCCTTTTTAAGGCAAATGCAGATGAAAACATTTTTGTAGCACTTTAAGTGCAGCAGTGGCATTCAACTACCTTAAAAGTCCTATTTATGCATGCAACGTTCAAACAAACATTTTCTGACTTTGACTGCGTATTATTTAGTATGTATGGCACATAGAGGAGTGTATAATACATCATCGACGCGTTAAGAACATATCTACAATATGCTGGCAAGATTTTCAGAATCGGACTGGAATTACAGCCACACGAGCCGATAACAAAAAAAGTCTGTGATTTATATACAATTTTTAAACGCGCGCAATTCTTGGGGTAATGTGACGTACATGCGCAGCCAAAAAGTTGCAGTCGTGAAAGCTCTCTCAATCGTGATGTAATCCTACTTCTATTTCCTTACTCAGAACTTCACTTTTATGTTATCTGTGTAATCTATAGTTACTTTTTGTCTATTGTTTAATTTATGTATAACTTCTATTCAGTTTGTACTTATTTATCTGTTCCGCGATCTTCGTTACCGCACGTTATGCGGTGCGCCTTTCGGTCGGTTGGGCACGAGGTGGGTTGCATTTTGCCTGGCTCCGCGCGATAACAATCCCGTGCTTGGTGTCGTTGGGACACTTGAATGTACTGCCAGTTTTAGTTCATCAACGTCCAAGAGTAAAGAAACTTCAACTTTGACTATCCGTTGAGAAGAATTTTCCTTCGATTTTGAACATCTTACATTCAGTTCAAAACTACGGAAATTTACTGTTAAATGCATTTCAAATTTTGACAATATCTTGTTTCATTCAGAAGTTTTGATTTTTGCAAAGTAAAATGACAAAATGAGAAACTGTGCGTCGCAGCTACACAAACAAAAGGAAATTTCATCAGAGTTTGCAAGCGTATACATTTGTATATACATACACTTAATTATGTATGTACTTGGGTGCATACATGCATTCAAGAATATATAAAATTTTAAGCGCACATCTTAGTTTGCTAACTATTGACTAAAACTATTTATAACATATGTGAAAGCGAAGGGATATGATATAGTTGGTGATATTTAATAGTTAGCTGACAGGACATGTACATGCATATGAATATACTAGCTGGTAATACCCCGGCCTAGCCCGCGAAATACTTAGATGCACTTTGCATTATGTTGAATTTGACTACTTTCGTCAACCGTAAGAAATACACAAAAATAGCGTATCACAATTTAGCCTCCCGTGGGGGTAGGAAACTAAATAGTTGAGCCAAGTGCTTAATGATTTGTTTTGTACAGCTATTACAATGTCTTTGAAGCTGATCTTACTAAACAAATAAGCCCACTCATTTGTCCTTGACTCTCATTTCCCGCCAGTGGCGGTGCGGAGAAGATTTTCACAAATCATTAGGCATTTTAAGTCAATTCCAAGAATAATACTAAGAATCCAGAGTAAAGCTTTCCAATTCTTTTCTGCCCACTGTATTGCACGCAAAGTACCGAGGGGCTTACATTTATATTTGGAAATTAGTATGAAGCCATTCGCATGAAAAACGAAAATGCTGAATTCCAGACATCACACATTTTCCGACCGTTGGCGTGCATTTTTCAAAACTGGTAGCCCATGTGTCGAGTTATTTAATGTGAGGTGCTTTAAAAATTAGTTTCAAAATAATTGGATGATAAGAACAAAAGTTTTAAAATACGTTTGAAGTCAATCGGACGAAAATCGAAAAAGTTACATACAACAGTTTTCCGCGATTTTTCCGGCTTTGGAGGTAGATTTTCCAAATCTTTGAACACCGTTTGTTTTCCTACAGAACCTTGAAAATGAGTTTGAAGTCAATCGCATGAAAATTAAAAATGTCGAGTTCCAGAGGTTTCCACCGATTTTCCGACCATGAGGCTGAATTTCCCAAAATCGCTGTTACACGTGTGGAATTATTTTACGTGAAGAAGTGAATGAAATGAATTTGAAGGTGATCGGACTAAAATTAGACTTTCGCCCATACAACCTTTTGACCCCCATTTTCCGCCCATGGGTGTGGATTTTCCATAATCGGTGAAATATGTTTCAAATGAATCTTTGTGTAGATCTTTGAAAATGAGTTTGAAATCGATTGATTGGTAAACAAAAAAGTTTCAGACAACAGTTTTTTGCGATTTTCCACGATTGTGGTTGGAATTTTTCCAAAATCCCGTCTTAGTGTGCACTTTCATAATAGATGTAACCGTCCTTGAAAATTTCAGCATCCTAGCTCTTACGGTTTGGGCTGTGCGATGATTGCCAATCAGTCAGTCAGTCAGTCAACACGAACTCTTTTATATATATAGATGTATGTACATATTCCTATGTGTAAGTATAACTAAACGTATACACATACGCACTACCCAAGTGTGACGCGACAAGCCTACTGTATTGTTTCCGTTAGATCATCATAAAGAAGTTCGAGCTTTTGCTCTTTAGCATTAAGTTCATCTATTTTAAAACGAGAGTCATTGGACACAAAACCCAGTAGTCACACTGCCATAAAAGATGAATTAAATGCGTTAAAAGTATAACAGCCTCCGCCAATATGCCAATACAAAACAAATGATAAGCTAGGTAACGGATTGTGAAGTGTCAGCGGAATGCCAAGGTCATTGATAGTTCCTGGCTCCTCCACGGTCGCCTTCCATGGTGGTGCCACCGTCGCCTGCTGCGTCTTTTACGTCTACACCCAATGTGGCATAGGTGATAGCCTTTAGGCAGCGATCCTATTCTACCTCGGCTGATTCTAGCGTATTTTAAATGTTGTTTGAATGTGAGTACACGCGACCTATGCTCCACGCCATATTCCTGAATCATCCGCTGCCGCCTTGTTGAGTTGTTGACAGCGGCTTGGCAGCAGGTGACAGCTTCCAATCAACCGTTGGCACGTCAGCGTTCTGCGCCTTTAGTAATTTGAGGGCAATATCTGAGGGGACAACTCTGGGCATGAGTACTTTTGCCTTCGGTACCGATGGAATATCGATTTTTTGCACTTGCCGTTTACCTGCGGGTAAACGCTGCCGCTTTTTGGTGGCAAGCACTCTTCATTGGATCCTTATGGCAGCTGTATACTGCGCCTCAGCCTTCAGTCATTTCTATACCTGTGGCACCTGATGTTGAAAGTGTCTGGTTGTTGGCAGTAGCTGTAAAAGCGCTGAGACCTGTTTTCGCCTCCCGCCGACCGAGTTGAGCTTTTTTTTTGGTCGTCCATCATGCAAAATGTTTGTGGTTGTTACTCTGGGTCACCCCACTATAGCATTTTTAAGCTACCGCCAGGCACGTCTGAGCCATGGCTGTGATCGCAGTACCTCCACGTTGCAACGTACAGTACCTTAGAACAATACTGCATCTTCGGAAGAAGGTGGTAGTCCAGGGCTCTCACGTCACATCTGAATAGCAATTGGTGTTCAAGCCACTTGAACCCATCGCCATTGAAGCATTGGCATTCGGCCTTTCTAACTGCTCCTGTCAATTTCCTCAAAGAGGATCTTATCTTCGCCACTTCCGCGAAGTATCTAGACAGTGCAGCCTGAGTTCTCACCCTCTTTAACGCTGTAAGAAGCTCTTGTATGCAACGGTCCTGCTTGTTGTTGATGCGTAGAGTGGGATTCTCCAAGTTAAAATCTGCAAGACGACTTTTGCCCACTCCAGATCCTGTTGGATTTTGGCAAAATCCTCGTCAGACGCTTGCTCTTTTATAATGGGTGCGCCATGTGCTTATCCATCCTTTTGTCATTCGGATGGGCCTTCGTTAGTTCCGGTCCGTTAAAATCGGCTGCCCTTTTGCTCACCACAATTATGGATGTTGATGTACTAAAATGAGCAGTACATTTAAGTAGCCCAACTATACCAAAATCCACGCCAACTTCAAACCGTGTGACGTTCGTGCCTGTAGAAAATACCATAAGAAAAAAATGACGCATCTCTAAATTTTTTTAGGATGTTGCCATTCGCCCCGGTAATTTGTAGTATTTTCTTATCGAACACACTGTGTTTATCGATGTAATGGTGCAAATGTAACCAATTGTCGCTGCTATCAGCTGTTAAAAGATTGTGAATTGTAAGTAAAAATTTCGCCCCAATTATTTATTTTAAACATATAATGCAATGTTCTTATTGCCAGATGAGCAACGAGCGGAAGGCGTAAATTTCGTGGAATGGTCATCTGCAGGCCATTTAATTGGAGTTGTGGGAGGAGAATTTTAGTGCGCTGAGATCTCCACAAAAGAACTCGCATATATTTGAGCGTATGCGAGAAAAACTTTTGGAGACAGGTTTCAGCGCCACGTGGAAGAAGGTAAGGAGCAAAGTGGACAACTTGACCAAGAAATACAAGTAGACTTAAGCAAATGTTTGAGATATACCTCATTGTTTTTCTATTTTGTAGGGATGAGCTGAAACTGAAAAGAGTGTCTGGAGATGCACCCTCGAAATGGAAACATTTCGACAAGGTGCACCGTATTCTTGGAGCAGTGAAGTCTGTACACTTCGCAGCGTACGCGGTGAGCAATTCGTTAATTACAATTGTCTTCCAGATAACGATGAAAACAGTTGGAACAAATTTATAGGCGTCATTAACCCGTAGCTAGCGCCAAGCGTGGTCCCGTTGCAATCCTTGGTGGACTCTCAATCACAGCCGTCTACTTTGCCCACTGCCAGTGCGCCTGCGTCCACTACGCCTACTGCCAGTGCGCCAGTGTCCACTACTCTCACTGCCAGCAAAATTGCCCAGCACTTCTGCGTCCAACAGCAAAAGCGTAGTGGGCGGCTTTCTGTCAGACTCCAATGATTGCCATGGGCCACCTTCAAGGAAGCGAAGGGTGAAATTTAATCCAAAGTTGGATATGACATCCTATGAGGACACGTTGCCACTACCGAGGTTAACAAGGAAAGAACGCGGGAGCTGGTGCTCCTTGTCTCTGCGCATTTGGAAACGACAACGGAGGAGGTGCCTGCAAATATTGGACAGCCATTTCGCTTTTAGCCTTTAATTTAAGAAATCATAATATTAAGAATAAATGAAGTTAGCCATTTAGGCGTTAACATTTAATTTACGAATTAAGAATTTGAAGAATAAATGATGTTTTGTTAATTGTTATAAAATTTATAAATTTTATTTATTATTTATTTGGTATTTATACAATTGGCAATAGTCTCTTCTTATAGTTTCCGCACTTGTGTCACAGTCGTAGGCAACACTATTATGCTCCGGCTGAGGAAGCACACTTGTGGTCTCCAGCAAATTTTCTGAGATTTCACTATTGTGGCTATTTATGAAATTGTGTAATACGCAGCACGCGTATACAAAACGCGTCGCATTTTCAACATTATTGTCCACTCCTTTGCCGATCCTTTGGAACCGGGCTTTCAACTGCCCGACGTTCTCGACTACTCTCCTGCATTTGAAGAGTGCATAATTAACCCTCTGAGGCTACTTTCAAAAATAATGGAAGAAAATAAATCGAATAATTTTTCTAAAGTGAATTGTGGCTCCTGAACTCAAAAATTTACTCAGACTCTGTATAATCATTTCCAAACTACGAAGATACATTTTATTTCTTTTTATGATACATCGAAAAACAATTTTTGTTGGCTGCGCAGCATAAATGCAGTTTGCATTTTGTGCAAATGCACTGAGTTTGCGAAGTTTTACAGTGGAAAATGCAAGGAAAATGCTTTAGCTGGTCAAACCGCAAGTCCGAAATTGGATGCTTAGACGTTTCGCCTAGTTTGAGTCCTAGCTTCGAAGGTCGTTTAGAGAGTGGAGACTGCATTGTCCGCCCTTGTGAAGCTCGATTGTTGTGAGCACTGATTGGACGACCTGGACGACCGTTCCTTTTTTGAAACGACACCAGACCTGCAGCAATCGATTCACGAAAATCGGGGAGTTCGAGCAATTTGTCCGTGCTAGCGTTCTCCTTTTCTTTACGCCTGTAAAAATTGTAAGCGTTTGTTGCTGCCATGTCAATCAAGTGGTCAAAAATTCGTGTCGCAGCATCCCGAGTTTTAGCTCTTATATGATAGAGGCCCATAAGTCCATCCATTAGCTCTACACCGCCCATGTGAGCGTTATATTCGCGAATAATTTGTGGGCAATCAACTTCGATGTGTCGCTTAGATTTGGTGTCGTAACGAGCCGCCTTTGGTGTTCCTTCATTCGAATTTGCCCTTGCAAATGGTTTAACGCCCACATATGTCGACAACAAGCGCACGGCCTTGTTGTCCTTCCACAGCACATTACTTATTTCGACTCCATATGAGGAGCCTACGTACTCAGTCAAAAAACCCCTTGGCTTTTTATTGATATTACTATCATTTGGCAGCTTACATTTGGGGATACGATTTACACGCACAGTGCCAAGGCTATAAATACCTTTCGCACGCAGATAGACCATCAAAGGCAGTGACGTATAAAAGTTGTCAAAGTAAACAATGTGGTGCTTGAAACTTTGTACGGTTTTTGTTAAATGTACAACGATGTTGGCCGAAGCTCCAAGATCTGGGTGACCAGGCAAGATCACGTTATCACCTGCTCCGCTGTAGATCTCAAAACGGTATGCATAGCCAAAAGAATCGCACAAGACAAATAGCTTGATACCACACTTGTGTGGCTTATTAGGCATATATTGCCGCAAGTGGTGCTTCATTTTTGTGCTGCACATTTGCTTGTCGACACAAAGGCGGGCTTGCTTTGGCACGGAGTCAAACCTTTGGTTGAGAATGTCAGCAAAATTTCGCGTCCGGAAAAGTGGATCGTAGCCTGGCTCTCATCACGCAGTGAGAAGTACTGCTTAATTGCCTCGAATTTGCTTCGGGTCATGCAGGTTTGAATCGGTCCAAACGCGGTTTTTCCCCAATAGCTTTTTAAATACGGGTAGCGATAAATGGACATATATATCAATATACCGATGTAATGATGAATATCGTCAATGTTAATTTTAAACTTATTTGCAATGTTATCGGTTAAAGCTGCGCGCACGGTTTCCTCGACAATCATACTTATGATTTCTGAATTGAAAAATAGCAAAATAGCAGTGATGTAAATGAAGTTTTGAGCTCCATTATTCCAGCTGGCAGCGAAGAATCTTCTCGAAAGGCTATGTTATTGACATGCAACTGCATAGATTGCTGTCACCACGCAATCGTGCTCGGCTCCTCTGTTATTGATTCAATACCTATACATAAATAAATTAGTCACTTGCATACGATATCGCAATTGTGTTTGCTTACCAAAGCCATTGAAGCCACCAGAAGATGGCGAAAATATGCATGCTGAATCTTCAATGATTGGCAATGGCGATCGAGGTATTTTTACGGTTTTCCGGGTAGGCTCAGAATCCTGTACTAAATTTTTCACATTCTCAACATTACTGTCAATAAATGATATAGTATAGTCAGTCAAGTCGGACAACTTGTAACGCACCCGCTCTGCCATTTCTTCTGTTTTTTATGTTTTTCATGCAGTGAACAAAAAACAACACGAAAATTGCAAGAAGTTGTGAAACAGATGAACAAGAGTTCACTTGGAGCCCCTCAAGACACTTATCACTATTTCTCTACTACAACTTGAATCTTTTATATATTTGCATATCTGAAACTTGATTATAATAGTAAATAACCATACCTTTCACGAAAAAAATTATGAGCTGGATTAGTTTTATATATTTACTTTTATTAGCACAACAAAACACAACATGCAGCAGGACAAATTTCACGCGCGAAATAACACGTTTTTTACTCATAAAAATAAAAAGTACCGTTAAGAGCTTTCAATCTTCAATACATCATTTGGTGTGTTTGTTACTAACTGTCAAAAAATATTCAAATGATGTAAAAGCTCTTAATTTGTTCACTATTTTGAATAATATAATAAGTGTCTAAAGACACTCTTACGTGTTAGAGGGTTAAATGCTTGCTGCTTCTCATCAACCGCACTGCTGAAGGGGTCTTCATGAGGTTTGTGGAGAATCTGAAGGCCAAGGAGCACCACAGGCACATCGACTGCCTTCAGCAGTGTCGTGTCCTCGATAAGTCTTTTCAAGTGGCTGCTCTCGTAGACCTGAGAGTCATGGCAGCGGCCTGGAGAGCCGACATTGATGCACATGAATCTGTAACTACAGAAATAAATGCAATTAGTGTCTTAGCTTAATCTTATTATTATTGTAATTTACCGATAGTCAACTTAGGCCAGAAGTATCATGGAGTACCGTTTGGGCTGCCCAAATGTCACCAGTCAGTCAGTCAGGTTGAACTCTTTTACATATATAGATAAATCGCTGTGACATCACAGCTTATTATTCGCGCGCTTTGCAAAATGTATGTAGAATGTTCATCTATATATATATAAAAGAGTTTGTCCTGACTTATTGGCAATCATCGCAGAGCCCGAGCCGTCAGAGCTAGGATGCTGAAATTTTCACTGTTGGTTCCATTTACGATGAAAAAGCACACTAAGACAGGATTTTGTTCCAACCACAAGCGTTGAAAATCGCGGAAAACTGTTGTTTGAAACTTTTCTGTTTACCATGCAATCGGCCTCAAACTCATTTCTAAAGATCTACACAAAAATTCATTTGACACATAGTGTACCGATTTTGGAAAATCCACCCCCAGGTCGAAAAATGGGGGCTCAAAGTTGTATGTAACTTATATTCTAGGTTCTTTATAAAGACATAATAGGGGCGGTGCTCAACGATTTTGGAAAATCTACCCCCAAGGTCGAAAATTCGCGGAAAACTGTTCTTTGATACATTTTAAATTTTCGACCGATTGGCTACAAACTCATTTTCAAAATTTTCGGTTTATCATCCAATTAAATTGACACTAATTTTCGAAGCACCTCACATTAAATAATTCGACACATGGCTACCGATTTTGAAAAACGCACGCCGACGGTCGGAAAAGGAGTAATGTCTGGAAGTCAGCATTTTCGTTTTTCATGCGAATGGCTTCATACTAATTTCCAAAGTTAAATACAAGAACCTCGGTACTTTGCGGGCAAAAAAAGGGCGGAAAGTTTTAGTATTATTCTTGGAATTGGCTTCAAATGTCAAATGATTTTGGAAAATCTAATCCTACGCGTCGCCACGGGTAGTTCAAATATTTATTTTCCTACCCTCACGGGAGGGAAAATTTTCAGCTTCGCCAATTGTCAGTGGCGCTTTCCTATCGTCCGAAATGAAGCCGAGCCTTACACCGCTAACCGCTGTAAGAGGGTGCTGTCGGCTCTGAATGGGCATTTCTCGGCATCTTTGACAAACCTGGCTCCGGGAACTTGCCCTCCGAGCGGACCCGCTTTACCTTGGTCTCAGCGGGAGTCGCTTTAGCGGCTTTTAGAGCTTCTGCTCTAGGGAACCCTCTAGCAAGTGCATCCTTAAACTGCTTCTTCTCGCGGTCCGTCATTTTAATGAAGGCGGTCTCGGAGTTCAGCTGCAACTGCTGGATTCGAGTGCGTGCGTCCGTTAGACCAGTTCTCTGACAGATTACACAGGACGCGTCGTCGAGATCGATGACCGTGGTGTCGGCGTCAGATTCAGAGTACAGTCCCTGCAGTCCAACGACGGCGGTGCTAAGATTTGATGTAGCCGCTGTATCCAGAGGCGATGCTGTGAGAGCAGCATCAGTCGCATCCATAAAATATTTGTTTAAGGAGTTAATTTTGAATCACAAGAGTAATCGGGAAGGGAAGGTCACCCTCGGCATAGACCGTGTACCGCGGGAAGTCAAGATTGAAACTGGACGTTGACAGGTAACCAGAGTTCGCAACCTAGCGACCGATCACCCCCTCAGCCATGCATCCATCGGCATAGGCTGTTCCACCTTGGATTGGGGTAATTTCTCAGAAATAGAGAAAGAAAGCGCTCTTGGCAGAGACATGACCTTACCAAGGGCCTGTTTCCAGCCACCCTCGCGTGGAGTTTGTAGTCGCACTACCGAACAGTGTATACTAAGTAATAACACGATATTCCCTTTGTATACCAGTCAACTGACGGCCAAAAAATAAAAAGTCGACATTCTACTGTATTGTTCACGGAATCAGGCTCTTTCTTGATTTCTCTCGCTATTTGATAGGCCGGCCTAGCTTCTCTGTACTTAGTATACACTTTATAACTTCGTTAATGCGAAGCGTAGGTTATCAACACTACCATCAATAGTGTTTTTTTTAAATTACAGCTGGCTCTGATCAGGCTATCGCCGATCTTTTTGCAGAGTTTTTTCAAACCACTTATAGTTCACAGCCTAATCAATTGGTTTCGAATTATCCTTATCAAGTAAATCACTCCAATTGTATTTTTGGGCCTTTAATCACTGAAAGTTCGCATCTACGTGATATAAAGGCCATTAAGCCCGTATTTTCATCGGGACCTGATGGATTACCTAGCCGCGTGCTCAGGTACTGTGCTGAAGTTATTTTTAAGCCATTATTTTTCTTCTATTCTTTTTAAACTGTCCGAGGTGTTATGCACTTTTCCTAACATTTGGAAAGAATCATTTACTATTCCTCTCCATAAAAAAGGAAACAAGTCGAGTGTTGAGAACTATAGAGGTATTTCTAAATTGTCTGCTATTTCTAAGATTTTTGAGAAATTAATAACTTCTCAACTTCAACATTTATGTAGATCTATAATTTCACCCTGCCAGCATGGGTTTGTGAAATATAGATCTACTACCACTAACCTATTGGAATTCACTTCATTTGTCATCAAGGGATTTCAATCTAAAATGCAAACAGATGTTATTTACACTGATTTCAGTAAGGCTTTTGACTCTGTTAATAACTCTCTTTTACTTTACAAGCTTCACTTTCTGGGATTTCCAAATAACTTAATTCTTTGGAGATCTAACTATTTATCACTTAGAAGGCTTAGTTTCTAAGTATGTTCAAGTTACTTCCGGTGTACCACAAGGAAGGTATCTTGGGCCCTTATTATTTATTTTTCTCATAAATGATCTTCCCTCTGTCATTCATCACTCTCGGGTACTGATGTATGCCGACGATATTAAACTATGTCTGTCACCTACTGATTTCCTATCTGGTCAAAGGTTGCAAACTGATTTTGACAATTTTCAAGCCTAGTGCCGGTAAATTTATTAAATGTTAATTGCGGTAAATGTAACGTAATGTCCATTTACAGCCGAATGCCTTTTTTTAACAGTTATATTCTTAATGGTAAGCCGCTTTGAGTACATTGTACCCATAAAATGGGTAAAAAGGGTAAAGTACTTTGGTCACTCTTAACCTATTGTACAAATTTCAAAGCGATCGGATAATAAACACAGAAGTTATTCATGAAAGAAGTGTCAGTGCTTCTGCGCGAGGGAAGAAGAAGCACAGCCACCATTTAAAATGCCTCGCTTGCGCTGTCGCTCGTGTGAATGCGTCCTTGTGTATGTGTGTGTGTATGTGTAAGTGTACGTAGATGCGATCTGAAATTTTTTACCTGGGTACAGGGATTTTTGTAGTCGCGTATAGACGACTACTTGTTCGAATTGAGTCGGTTGATGTTTGGGGAATCCTTTTAGATCCCAAGCTTAAGTTTGCCAAGTATATCTCTTCCACCGCTAATCGTGCTGTTGGTGTACTGGGTTTATTTAAACGTTGGTCAAAAGAATTTGACGATCCCTACATTACTACAATTTTTACTCCTTTTACCAATAAAATGGGTAAAAAGGGGGTACTAAATCTGTGCAAATGTATGTAACAGGCAGAAGGATAGATCTCCGACCCTATAAAGTGTATATATTCTTGATCAGTATCAAAAGAGATTTCAATTTAGCCATGTCCGTCCGTCTGTCCGTCTGTCCGTCCGTCTGTCTGTCCGTATGAACGCGTCGATCTCAGCAACTATAAGAGCTAGAGCCACCAAATTTGAAATGATATCGCCCCCCGTTCCCCCGAAATTCTAAAAAAACGTTTTATATGAGTGTAGTTATGTGTAGGTGTAAGTGGACGAAGATGTGATTGGAAGTTTTAGACCTGGCTACAGGGAGTTTTGTAGTCGGGTATACTCGACTATAGCATTCTTACTTGTTGATCTTTGTAGAAAGAACCACCTTAAGTTGCAGCCCGATAAGTGCTCATTTTTCATGTGTAAAGTAACCTTTCTTGGATATAAATACAATGATAAAGGAATATTACCTGATGACACAAAATATGATGTTATTAGGAAATATCCAGTCGCTACGGACGCAGACAGCGCTAGAAGATTCGTTGCATTTTGCAATTACGTTTACGTTAACGTTTCATAAAAAATGTTGCCGAATATTCCCGTCCTATAACAAGATTATGTAAAAAGGATGTTAAATTCGAATGGACAGCTGATTGCCAGCATGCCTTCGATCATCTTAAAAGGCATTATTGAATCCAACTATACTGCAATATCCCGATTTTAGCAAAGAATTTTGTATAATCACAGATGCTAGTAAAGGAGCATGTGGAGCAGTATTGACACAATCATATAATGAAATTCAGCTACCATTAGCCCACGCTAAAGACGAAAGCAATAAATCCATAACAGAACAAGAGTTAACAGCCATTCATTGGGCAATAAAACACTTCAGACTATACATATACGGAAGACATTTCATAGTAAAAACAAACCATAGACCCTTAACATACCTTTTTTCAATGAAAAACCCAACATCCAAATTAACAAGAATGAGACTAGATAAAGAAGAATCCCAGTTTTCTGTAGAATACCTTAAGGAAAAAAAAAATCACGTTGCGGGCGCATTATCCCGCATAAGTATAAACAATCTAAAAGAAATAAACATAAGCATATTGATGGTCCAAACAAGATCATCTAAAAGACAGGAAAACATCTGCGCAGATGACAAAACAAAATTGCTAAAAAATCAAAATGAACAGAAACAGCCCAATGTCTATGAAGTCGTTAGTAATAATGACGTGAAAAAAATTGTGAAATTAAAATTCAATGATTCCAATTGTTTATTTAAACAATGGAATAGAATCATTTCGCAATTCGCAATTAATGATTTGTACTCCAATAAAAAATTCGACTTATGGCAATTTTTTCAAAGGCTTAATTCAAAAGCCTGGTTACATAATATCTTTAATTTGCAGATGTCACCAAGTGGACGAATGTTTGAATTCGTATCACTAAATGAATTTAAAACAAGTAAGAACATTGCAGTCGGACGCACCCGACTGCAGAATACTATGTTCCTAGTCCTATATAATTTGGTTATTTGTGGGTTCGGAAAGAGATGCGAAAAAAACAGAAGTCTGTATGCCAAATTTGGTGACTCTACCTGTAGTTCTGCGGTGTGAGAGATATAGATTGTGCTCCTTTGTGGATGAGGGGGTGGGGTGGTCCAAAAATTTTGATGCAGATTTGTCCAGTGGGTCAACATTAGTATGTATGCCAAATTTGGTGACTCTACCTGTACAGGTGTGGGAGGTTTTAGATTTTTCTCACAATCGACACTTCATAAATTGACGGTATACACCAACAGGTGTACCAAGTTTGGTTGCTCTAGCTTAAAGATAAAGGCAAAAAAATTGCGTTCATACGGATAGACGGACATTTCGCAAACCCAATATTCTATTTTTCCCCTCGGGAACATAGTACAACAAGAAAGGACGGTTATTTTCGGAGTGCAGAAGCTATATACCCTAGCAGGAATTAATTTGTATACAAAACTTAATTTTTGTCTGATTGCTCCTATGGGACCCATGTGGTCCGATTTTGATCAAATTATAGGAAACTATTTGAACTATACCAAAAACTCTCACTTAGTTTGGATAAAATATTTGTATAAACAAAAAGTTTGCTTATAATGTAAAATTATAAATAAACTAAAAGCTATGGCTTTGAGCTATTGTGATGCAAACCTAACATTAACTTATCTAATTTGTTTATTAAATTATAATTATTAATTAATATTTGCAGTGTATTTACAGAGATTCAAAAATCTTGTGTGTCTTTAGGAGGTGTATGATTTTATTTAAATTTTCGGAGGATGGATTAAAAATGGCGAGGAGTGGATTGAAGGTAGAATTGGGGGTATTTTTGACGCAATCAGTAAGGATATGAGTGACTGAGGTTGGACTAAGACTTAGAGTTGGCAAATGTTTGTGCTGTTGTTGAATAAGTGGGAGTGTGTAATGAGTGTGTGGCCCAAACGGAGTCGGGGTTTTTCTTGTCAGCTCGCGGCGAGACAGTTGGGAATGCAAGGCATAGCTGTAAATATTGTTCTTAAGCGAGTTGTTGGATTTGTAGAAAGCGTTAGTAAGTGAAAAAATTTATAGCTGCTTTAGCTTATATGAAAGTTTGAGATGTTTGATAATATCTGAGACGTTGTGGTTCGGTGTGAAGGCTAGCGGGTAGGAGACTGCAGATTTGGTAGCGTCGTCGAGTTTTTCATTGCCAGGTATATAGCAGTGTCCTGGTACCCAAATTATTATTACTTTAGGTGAGTCGAGGAGAAGGGTTTGTCTAATCGATGCAGGGTAGAAAGATAGATTTCTATGATTGCCTATTGCGTGTACGTAGGAGAGGGAGTCTGTACAAATTGCTGTTTGGTAGGAGAGATTTTTAACCATTTCTATGGCGATTATTTCAGCGGAGAAAATTGAGCTGTGGTAGGGAAGAATAAATTAGTGTGATTTTGAAGCAGAGACGAAACTAGAGGATATGGCGCTGCCTGTCTTAGAGCCGTCTGTGTATACAAATTTATAGGTGTTGAGGGTATCTATTAATTGGAGGAAGCGTTGCAAGTAGGTTGAAGGTGGAGTTGATGAATTTGGGAGAGAATGGAGTGAGGTGTTTGCTAGTGGAGTTTATCCAAGGGGGTTTGGGTTGGAGGCTTTTTGGAAGAGGTGTAGTAGGTAGCTCGAGGAGTTTGTTAAGGTCAATCGAAAATTGGAGGGCTGAGCGTAATTTTGGAATTAGCTTTTTTGATTTTTTAATTTTTTGTATGTGGTTGTGTATTGGGGATGAGTTTGAATTCAATATAGATCTAATTAGCTTGGCTGTGATAAAGTTTTATCTTAATACAAAGGGGGGGATGTTGGATTCATATAAGAGGTTGTTGATGGGAGTTGTTCTGAAGGCGCCAATTGCCATTCTGATTGTGGAGTGATATATTGATTTTTTTGTTTATTTGGGAAACCGGATCATTTCCATATAGAAATATGCCGAAGTCTATTTTGGACATCATTATTAGATTTACTACTGTAAGAATTGTTGTAGGGTTTCAATTATATTTATTGATGGATAGGCATTTGATGATGTTTAGTTTTTTTTTTGTTAGGGAATTTATGTGGTCGGACCAATTGTAACGTTTGTTTATTATAATGCCGAGAATTTTTAGATACTGTACATTTGTAATATTGGCGTGGATGTAGGACAGCGAGGCTGTGCAACACTTCTTTCTACAAATGTGGATGTGTTTCCTTTTGGTTACGCTGAGTTTGGCTCCAGAGTAGTCGCACCAGTCTATAATGTCAGTAAGTAGGGGGTCGAGGGAAACAGAGTTGGTGCTATTGTGTTAATTCATTATTAGGTAGTTGTCTACGTAAGGGTAAAAATTGAGGTTTCGATGAATGCGGATTAATCTATTGAGTTTTTATAGGCAATTAGGAAAAGTACGACGGATAGGGGGGAGCCTTGGGGGATTCCATTCTGTTGAGGGCGGATGGAAGAAAAGTGGTTGTTAATGTAGACAGTAATTTATGATATTATGGCCAATTTTCCAAAGCTTAAGTTCATCAATTATCGAGTGGATGCCGATTTTGTCAAAAGCCTTGATAAAGTCTAGCGAGACGGGCGAAACGTGGTTCTTTGATTAAAGATCCGATGATATCAGGTAGTCTAACGAGAGTAGAGTATCTGATATCGATTTACCCTTTCGGAATCCAGTTTGTCGACTGTCAATAGATTTGTTGTGAGAAACAAACCACCACATTCGATTTGCGATAATTTTGTCCAGCGTTTTGGCGAAGCAGGAGTTTAGAGAGATGGTCTGTATGAGTTGGTGGTTGGTTTTATCGGAATTGGGCTTGAGGATTGAGGATAATTTTGCTAAGTTTGTAGTTTTGGGGTAGAGTTGTATATATTGTTGTAGTGAGCCAGAAGTCTGGATTTAACGGAAGGATGAAGGTTTTTTATCATGGGGTAAGAGACCCTGTCGACTCCAGGAATTTTTCCCTTTAACTGGGAAAGGGCACTCACCAGTTCGATAGCTGTTATGGGACACTCAATCTGAAGGGCAGACGGGGGTAGGTGGCAGGTGCTTGAGGGGTTGGAAGAGCTGTATTTATTTGTTCTGAGAGGCTTGGGAAAAGTTGGCGTCGTGAGATTCAGAAGAAATGTGGGAACAGAATTCTTCTGCTATATTTTTGTTGTTTGTTAAGTTTGTTGAATTGGGAAGAGATATGCAGTGAACTGGGATGTTTTGTTTTAGGCCGTAGAAGGTGCGGATGTTCGACCAAATTTTATTGGTTGGAGTATTTGGGGCTAATTTTGGCCGTGAAGGCCTCAAAAGATGAGCGCTTAGCTATCTTTACCTCACGTTTGTAGAGAGCATTTGCTTTTTTGAAGTTTAAGATATTTTCGGTGTTAATATTGCTTAGCTGGTATTCGAGCTGAATTTTTAGTTGTTTGAGAGAGTTCAGATTGGGATTCCACCAAGGTACTCGACGTATATTTTTGTATGCCGTAGAGGTTTGGGGAATATGGAAGTTGGCACTTTCTCTAATTATTTTAATAAGGTTAGCAGATTCTTTGTTAAGATTGTGGCTTTATGAAGATTGTGGCGTTGCGAGTGCTGGAGATATGTTGAGGTTGTGTGATTTGGCCAGTCTGCTGAATTGAGGTTGAATTTTGGGGTAAGTTTTGGTGGACGAGAGCGGTCAGAGACTTATAATTACTGGAAAGTGATCACTGCTATATCTGTCAGTGTCAGTTTTCCATGATGACTGAAGAGCGATTTGTGGAGATGCGAGTGTAAGGTCGATGTGGGTATATGTATTATGAGTACTGAAATGGGTGGGTGAGCCGTCGTTTAATAGTATAAGAGGATTCTGGTAAATGAATTTATTGATGATATTTCCTTTGCGGTTGTTGCTAGAAGAGCCCCATAGGCTGTGCCAGCTATAAAGTCCCCTGTAATAAGTGTAGGGGTATTTAGGCTGTTAAATACATTGCGTAGGTTTTGAATAGTGTAATTTTTGTTGGGTGGAATGTAGGAGCAAAAAAGGCGGAAAATTATTTTTAAGTGAATTTGGATGCCAACTGTGTCGAAATCTACGTTTATACTTATTTGGTTGTGTTGGACTGAATCGTGGATTAAGACAGCGACTCCTCCAGATGATCCATTGGATGAATTGAGTCCGTACATTTGGAAGTTTACAGGGATGGGAACTTTGGTTTGGGGTTGGATGTGGATTTCTTGAAGGGAGATAACTTTTGAGGAATGTTGTTAAATTAAAATTTGTAATTGATCATAATTGTTAGTGTATCCATTGCAGTTCCATTGGGTAATTTTAAGAGCCATGATCGGTTATGAGTTTAAAGTATATGTCAGGGCTGCACGGAAGTTTCGTTAAAGTCTCCATAGGTAAATATGCGACATATTGCCAGGTTGTCTCAGATGGACCTGGTGGGTGAGGGTAACTAGACTTCCGAGCAGCCCTTCCAATAGATATTAATATTGTAGCTTACATTGGTTTTACTTTGTTCTTGGCCTTAAGGATAGTTTTAAGAGTGTTGCTGTTGAAGAGTTTGGTTTGAATTTTTGATTTGGTGTCCTCAATAAAAGTGATTCGATGTGTTTAGTTGGTGGGGGCTGAACCGAACTCTCGATATCCATTTCGTAGACGCTGGATTAGTTTGAGGTGTTGTTAGAATTGGTGGTGGTGATCTGGGGCATCTTCGCCGGGCAGAGCAGATGTAAGAATAGTCGAAAGGGGGAGGGCGAGAATTAATTTGTGTATTGATTGCTTGCTGTTTGGCACGGAGAGTGGATGAATAGGAGGATGAAAGGCGATGGCGGTCATCTACAACGGCTGCAGCCATTTTCATTATTGTTTTTCCCTCCAGTGTTTTAATTGCGATAATCTCTATATTTTTGATATAGGATGGGCAGCTGCGGTCAAAAGAGCGGTGTTGGTAAATTAGTAACTCCGTTTTCTTTGCAGTTTATGCATGTGTTTAGATTAAGACAGGGCTCGCGAGAGTCCGGATCAATATGAGCAAAGTTTCAGCGGTGCTACTCTGCATTTATTTGTTGGGTGGCCAAATCGACCACAGTTTTTGCATTTCATGGGCTATGGTATGTATTGACGAACAGTCACTTTGTCGTGGCCAAATGCTATCTATTCTGGGATGTTTTGTGAGGCAAACGTGAAGATTATAAGTCCAGTTTGAGCTAGATTATTGGTTTAGCCGCCTTCTTTTAGGATTTGCATTTTTGGTTCACGTGTAATCTCTTCTTCGACGTCTCAAAGGCTTTTACAGTAAATAACGCCTTTTGAGCTGCAAGTTTTGTGCTCACTGACTTCGACATTGATCGTGTTTGAGAATGATGTGAGGGTGATTAGTTTAGTTGCTTGGACAATGTTAAATGTTTCGGCTTCGAGAGAGCCATTGTGGTAGATACGTTTCACTGCTTTGACCTTTCCAAAGCAGATGTTGTCAATAACTTTTCCCACCAAGAAGGAACTAACGTGGTTGAGCCCTTCATTACTGTCATTTCTAGTGATGACGAGGACTTTAGGACCATTCGTGTAGTGCTTAAGAATTTTGGTGGCTCAGCCATGGCTTTGGCTGTTGTAGCGGCCTTTGCCGCCAAGCTGGCGCCGAGAGTTGTGCTGCTTATCTCTTCGTTGCGTGTAAGTTATAGTTGGGCAGTAATTGTTTTGGGTTTTTGTTTTTGTACGTTTTAGATATTGGCTTTGAGTAAGTTTGCGATACGACACGACCGTTCTCTATGAGGGTTGGCTTAAGACTGAATATAGTGATATAGTGGTCTTATTTTGACCAAATTTGATCAGATTAAGAGTCTCTAGACTTAAGACTCTCTAGAGACTCAGTTTGGGAAAATTTGGGAAGGATACCTTTATAAACAAAAAAGGTTTTTCATACAAAACCATAGCTGTCGACCAATCGTTCTTATGGCAGCTATATGTTATAGGGGTCCGATCCGGTTAGTTCCGACATATGTACTGCCTGCAGCAAAATGAAGGGTCTGTGCCCAGTTTCATTTCGATATCTTCAAAACTGAGAGACTAGTTCGCATAGAAACAGACGGACAGACGGACATGGCTATATCGGCTCGGCTATTAATGCTGATTCAAAATACTTTGTTGGGTGGGAAACGTCTCCTTCAGTCCATTACACATTTAAAGACAAAATTGTAATACTCTGCTAGGGTATAAAAATATGGGCAATAAATATTTAAAAATATTAAAAGTAGCGCTACTTACAAAGGTGACACAAATAGACAAAACTGATGAAAAATAAATAAAATCAATCCTGTCAAGATACCATGACCATCCAATAGAAGGAGGCCATACAGGGATTACGCGTACCTAGTTAAAAATAAAGAAATTTTATTATTGGCCCCAAATGAATAAAACCATTGCAAAATATGTGAAAAATTGTGTAAAATGCCAATAGACAAAGACCACAACACATACAAAAGCACCAATGGTAATAACGAATACACCAAATACAGCTTTTGATACTGTTTTAATTGATACAATCGGACAATTACCTCGTTCAGAGAATGGAAACGAGTATGCAGTCACCATAATATGTGATCTCACTAAATATCTAGTTACAATACCAGTAGCAGATAAAAGTGCAAAAACAGTAGCTAGAGCAATATTTGAATCTTTTGTACTAAAGTACGGTCCTATGAAGACGTTCAAAACGGACATGGGTACAGAATACAAAAATTCGCTTATATTATATTCACTGCATATACAATCAACAGCATATCACCACCAGACTTTAGGAACAGTAGATAGAATTCATCGAACATTTAACGAATACGTTCGTTTATACATTTCGATTGACAAGGATGATTGGGATATATGGTTTGTAAGGATGTATCTCAGGCTGGGGTATAACTCAGTCTGGCCAAGGCCACTTACAACAAAATTTATAGTAGTGCTGGGACTGAATGACGTTAGAAATCGCGGACCCTAGTAAAGATGACAATTAGGGTCGCTAATGCTATAACTAGTAGGAAGAAAAAGCCCAGGCTATGCAAATATGCCCGCTGCACGGCTCTGCCAGTATGCTCGGTGAAGGCTTAAAGCAACAGCCAACACTGACAGCACAAACACAACAGACCCTCGACCTGTCTCAACAACACGCTCGGTAGGGCTTAGTACAGCCAACACTGACCGTGTACACTCTGCTTACCCTGAATAACCTGCCCTGGTGACGCACTCGATGTAGGCATGAAGGCAGCCAAGCCTGCCAATAGAACCTAGCCCTGACGACGCGCTCGGTGGAGGCTTAAAACAGCCAACACTGACAGCACAACCTAGCCCTGACGACGCGCTCGGTAGAGGCTTAAAACAGCCAACACTGACAGCACAAACTTGCCCTGACGACGTGCTCGGTGGAGGCTTGAAAACAGCCAACACTGACAGCACAGACTGACTCTGACGACGCACTCGATGTAGGCTTGAAAACAGCCAACACTGCCAATCACAAAATATCACTGACGACGCACGCGGTGTAGGCTTGAAAACAGCCACCATTGACAGCACAGAAAATAAGCAAATATCACTAACAGGAAATTAGTTGATAGTAACAGCCTCCTTCTCACACTAAAGAAACGATAAGCGGGTTGACTTCGCTTTTATCTAGAATAGGTGCTGTTTATTTACTTTAATTAACTTAGGTGGTAACTGTACAAGATTTGCCTATACCGCACTTCGCTGCTTCCCTAGCTTCTACACAAATAATGCCGTTTTCTCGCTTACCGTTTTTGCTGGTCTTCTTGTGGCGTGGGTGTATGTGTTTTTATCGCGTAGATGCGTTTGCTCCGCTGCTAAAAACTTTGATCGCGTTGTATTACGCGCACACGTCGTTCACACTTAAGCTCCCGTCGATGACTAATTAGATCATTTCGATCATTGCCCTGACCTGCGCAATTCGGCAATTCGCTGCTTATCAGCTGCCGCATTTACGCACGCGCTCTTGAACTCACTCTCTCGGCTTTTACCGCTAATCCTCGCCTATTCCTTTTGCGGTCACGTAGGCCGCGAGCTGTTGTTATTGCTTCTCTTTCAGTGATGCTCGTTGCTATCAGAGATGCCCGGTTTCTGCTAGTGATGCTCGCTGCTATCAGAGATGCCCGGTTTCTGCTAGTGATGTTCGCTGCTACAAGTTAATAATAATACCCGGCATTTGTTGTCTTCCGTTCATGGGGTAAAAATTATAATTATGCTCTCCTTGAGCCTTATAACTAACTTAAATCTAACAAGTATCTATATATTGTGGCGTCCTATGGGGCGTCACACCCCCCTACCTAACCTGATTCTGATGTGCGGCTTACAATGATATATACGTAATCTTATAAGTTATAAGGGGTTAGTTTTCTTAGATACCAAATTGTTAATCCTCGTTGTCCACGATCATCGCTGAGTCATCCTCGCTGCCCTTCGTGTAAAACGCCTTCAGGTCGGCTATACCTGCCGTTCGTCGTTTTCGGTTCTCTTGATCCTGCAGGCGGACGATATTTGGGGATGTAAATTTCATCACCTTGCATGGCCGTAATACTCTGCTAGGGTATAAAAATATGGGCAATAAATATTTAAAAATATTAAAAGTAGCGCTACTTACAAAGGTGACACAAATAGACAAAACTGATGAAAAATAAATAAAATCAATCCTGTCAAGATACCATGACCATCCAATAGAAGGAGGCCATACAGGGATTACGCGTACCTAGTTAAAAATAAAGAAATTTTATTATTGGCCCCAAATGAATAAAACCATTGCAAAATATGTGAAAAATTGTGTAAAATGCCAATAGACAAAGACCACAACACATACAAAAGCACCAATGGTAATAACGAATACACCAAATACAGCTTTTGATACTGTTTTAATTGATACAATCGGACAATTACCTCGTTCAGAGAATGGAAACGAGTATGCAGTCACCATAATATGTGATCTCACTAAATATCTAGTTACAATACCAGTAGCAGATAAAAGTGCAAAAACAGTAGCTAGAGCAATATTTGAATCTTTTGTACTAAAGTACGGTCCTATGAAGACGTTCAAAACGGACATGGGTACAGAATACAAAAATTCGCTTATATTATATTCACTGCATATACAATCAACAGCATATCACCACCAGACTTTAGGAACAGTAGATAGAATTCATCGAACATTTAACGAATACGTTCGTTTATACATTTCGATTGACAAGGATGATTGGGATATATGATTTGTAAGGATGTATCTCAGGCTGGGGTATAACTCAGTCTGGCCAAGGCCACTTACAACAAAATGTATAGTAGTGCTGGGACTGAATGACGTTAGAAATCGCGGACCCTAGTAAAGATGACAATTAGGGTCGCTAATGCTATAACTAGTAGGAAGAAAAAGCCCAGGCTATGCAAATATGCCCGCTGCACGGCTCTGCCAGTATGCTCGGTGAAGGCTTAAAGCAACAGCCAACACTGACAGCACAAACACAACAGACCCTCGACCTGTCTCAACAACACGCTCGGTAGGGCTTAGTACAGCCAACACTGACCGTGTACACTCTGCTTACCCTGAATAACCTGCCCTGGTGACGCACTCGATGTAGGCATGAAGGCAGCCAAGCCTGCCAATAGAACCTAGCCCTGACGACGCGCTCGGTGGAGGCTTAAAACAGCCAACACTGACAGCACAACCTAGCCCTGACGACGCGCTCGGTAGAGGCTTAAAACAGCCAACACTGACAGCACAAACTTGCCCTGACGACGTGCTCGGTGGAGGCTTGAAAACAGCCAACACTGACAGCACAGACTGACTCTGACGACGCACTCGATGTAGGCTTGAAAACAGCCAACACTGCCAATCACAACCTAACTCTGACGATGCGCTCGGTGGAGTCTTAAAACAGCCAACACTGACAGCACAAACTTGCCCTGACGACGGCTCGGTGGAGGCTTAAACCAGCCAACACTGACAGCACAGATTGACGCCAACGACGCACTCGATGTAGGCTTAAAACAGCCAACACTGACAACACAAAATATCACTGACGACGCACGCGGTGTAGGCTTGAAAACAGCCACCATTGACAGCACAGAAAATAAGCAAATATCACTAACAGGAAATTAGTTGATAGTAACAGCCTCCTTCTCACACTAAAGAAACGATAAGCGGGTTGACTTCGCTTTTACCTAGAATAGGTGCTGTTTATTCACTTTAATTAACTTAGGTGGTAACTGTACAAGATTTGCCTATACCGCACTTCGCTGCTTCCCTAGCTTCTACACAAATAATGCCGTTTTCTCGCTTACCGTTTTTGCTGGTCTTCTTGTGGCGTGGGTGTATGTGTTTTTATCGCGTAGATGCGTTTGCTCCGCTGCTAAAAACTTTGATCGCGTTGTATTACGCGCACACGTCGTTCACACTTAAGCTCCCGTCGATGACTAATTAGATCATTTCGATCATTGCCCTGACCTGCGCAATTCGGCAATTCGCTGCTTATCAGCTGCCGCATTTACGCACGCGCTCTTGAACTCACTCTCTCGGCTTTTACCGCTAATCCTCGCCTATTCCTTTTGCGGTCACGTAGGCCGCGAGCTGTTGTTATTGCTTCTCTTTCAGTGATGCTCGTTGCTATCAGAGATGCCCGGTTTCTGCTAGTGATGCTCGCTGCTATCAGAGATGCCCGGTTTCTGCTAGTGATGTTCGCTGCTACAAGTTAATAATAATACCCGGCATTTGTTGTCTTCCGTTCATGGGGTAAAAATTATAATTATGATCTCCTTGAGCCTTATAACTAACTTAAATCTAACAAGTATCTATATATTGTGGCGTCCATGGGGCGTCACACCCCCCCCCCCCCCCCCTTACTTCCCCGGACGAAGTGCGACAGTCATGTTGCCTCGGGGTGTTATTTTGACTCGAAATTCTTTCCCGGCTGCTGTCTCCAGGATCCTAACACCCCGTCCGACGCTGTTGGAGAGCGGTCGGTCTAGTTTGCAGACGAGATACTGTGACTGGCGACGGTCCAAAGTGCGCACTTTCCAGTGCTCGGGTGCGACGACCCAGGCTCCTTCCGTCTCGCCTACCTCACGCACCAATGCCAGGATGGCCGTGGATGTCGCCAGGCTTGCTGTTGCAACCCCGTGGGCCTGTAGTCGGGCTCTGGCTGCGGCGGAGGTACTCGGCTGCAGGTCTAACGGGGTCAGTTCCCTTGTGCGAGGTGCCAGTGGTGCCGTCTCGCCCTCATCCGAGCTCACGTCCGAGTGTTGGGCTGTCGCAGCGGGACGCTTGAGCGAGGTGTGCTCGTGGGTGGGATGGCTCACGGGGCTCTTCTCCGAGGTTACCTCCATCATTGTCCCTGCCGACTCCAGATCCGGCGACTCCGACATATCCCAGGATCCGTACGCTAGTGGCGGGTCATCGTCGATAAAATGCCCCGGGCTACTGGGCAGGACCTCAAATTCGTCGCTGCTGCTGTCGCTAGGAATCTCGATCACCTCCGTACGGTTGTTGCCCATGATCTCCCGCATGGCCGCCTCTACCGTGATCGCGGTGTCGAGAGCCGGAGCCGCGAAGCCTGCGTAGCCCTCTAGTGGTTCGGGCGATCGGTGCGGTCGTAGGGGGCTCACCGTGCGGTGTACCAGCCGCGGGAACCGTCTTCGTGGGTGCGGTGGGCTCACCTCCGGGCCCTGCAGTGCCTCTAGGATGGTTGGGCAGATATGTCCCCACCCTGGTGGGCTTCGTCCAGCCGCCTCCAGGCCCAAGTCCAGGAAATCTGGGAGCGATTCCGGGATGGCGAGAGGTGGGGATCCTGGCGATGGCTGCGTTACCGCGACCACTAGGCCGTCCCGGGTGGCTGTGACTGCCCTCCCCGTTGCCCGTGGGTCGGTTCGTGACATGACTATGAGTGTAAATGATTATAAAAATGGTTATGATGACCCTACCTAACCTGATTCTGATGTGCGGTTTACAATGATATATACGTAATCTTATAAGTTATAAGGGGTTAGTTTTCTTAGATACCAAATTGTTAATCCTCGTTGTCCACGATCATCGCTGAGTCATCCTCGCTGCCCTTCGTGTAAAACGCCTTCAGGTCGGCTATACCTGCCGTTCGTCGTTTTCGGTTCTCTTGATCCTGCAGGCGGACGATATTTGGGGATGTAAATTTCATCACCTTGTATGGCCGCGAAGCGTTCCGTGGCTTTTGATAAGTGGTGGGTACGCACTAATAACAAGTCCCCAATTCTCGGCCTCCACTCTCGTCGTCGTAAGTTGTAGTGGCGAATTGGTCTTCTGTTGCCCGTTGTGCGTTCTCAGTGACGACTTTAAAGATGTCTCGCAGCTGCTGTGCCTTGGCGTTTGGTGTGACTGGTTCCTTCCCAAGGTCACCGGTGACTTCTTCGTAGAGCGCTCCGGGCAGGCGAGGTTCCCTTCCTTGTACCAAGAACATTGGGCTGAACTGAGTCGTATCCGAAATGCTGCTGTTGATGGCCAAGGCTATTTCGGGAAGAAGCTCATCCCAGATGTTGTGTCTGCCATCCAGATATTGGGCAATCATCGTCTTGATCGATCGACTTGCGCGTTCGGTAGGATTCTGTTGTGGTGTGTAGGGTGCGGTGTATTGGATTGCAATCCCAGCTTGCTTGCAGAAGTTTTTAAAGGCGCGGCTGGTGAATTGGGTCCTATTATCGAAGTTGCGTGATGGCTCGATGCGATCATCTCGTAGCAATTCATCCACCTAGTCGTCGATGATCCGTTGCATCGCTGGGTTTTGCGGGTAGTATCGTTGCTTTATGGGGTGGTCGTCTCTCATAACGATGGTATGTTCTGCGATGGATGAAATGCCCTTGAGTCCCTCGAACAGTTGTAGCTCCTCCTCCAGGAATAGTTTTACCGCTGCCTCTTCTGCCTCTGACAGTGGGGATGTGGCGGGGTTGTCTCCCACACTGGCTAACGTCGCATCGATGTTTCTCCTGGCTGGCACCGTGATTGTTTCCTCTGGGCCTGGTGGTGCCGTCAAGCGGTTGTTACTACCGTGCTGGGTGGCACTGTGTCGACGAAAGGGGTTGGCACGCATGGCTGACGCTACGGTTGGTGGTAAGACTGAGTTGTGTTTGTCGTCATCGTTGAGATGATTACTCATGCTGGGGGTTTCTTCTGTTGTTGTTGACCTCGTGTTTCGTTGTGTATTAGCAGGTGTCATGGTGTTTACCCGTGGGGCGATGACTGCAGGGATGCCAGGACCGCATGTTGGTTTTAGCCGGAGTTGCGCTTGGCCACACTGTAGGATAGCTCCCACTCCGCAGAGGAAGTCCATCCCCAAGATGACGTCATCCAAAAAAGTGGGCAGAACCAATATGGGTATGGTCGCCTCCCGGTCCCCAAGGCGAATGTTTACCATCAATGCGTGGGTGCCGTCTCGTCGGGTTCCGTCGGCCAGACTGATGCGGGTGAGGATGGTGCGGCGATTCTGATCCGTGGCTAATTGCTGAGCGATCTTCTCGCTCGCAAAGCTCCGTGTGGCCCCGGTATCAATAGTAGCCACCAGTGGGATTCCTTCTACTGTAATCCCGGCCACGACGCGGCCCTCCTCGTATCGTAGTGTGGACTTTAGTAGTGGGGACTGGCCTGCGTGTTCTCCGTCCGTTTCCCTGGTGGGCGGGCACGCTGCGCGTTTCCCGAGGCCGACTGTCGACAGCAATCCATGGTGCGTAGTCCCCGGCGACCACAATCCCAGCAGAACAAGATTCTGGGATTGTGACACTCCCTTGCGTAGTGTCCGGGTTGTGCGCAATTCCGTATATCCACCGTTGATTCCTGCTGCAGTGCTAATTGGCTACTGGGGTCAGTCCTCCTGGGTGCAGATGCTCCGGCGGGGAATTCGTTCTCGCTCCTTTCCCGTGCCGAGGATAGGCTGGGGTATGATACTTGTTGTGTCGGTGGCTGGGATTGTCGAAAAGGCGTAGCTGATGAAAAGCGTACTTGCCCTGTCGAAGTAGCGACCAGTTGTGCATGGCGAGCGACGTCTCGATCCCTGACAATCTCATAGTTTACTACCAACTGTGTCAATCGAGAATTCGTGCCTCCTAGTGAAAAGTTGATACTCTGGCAGTAGGTTTTCATATAACCGCTCCAATTCTTGTGCTTCTGGCTAACAACTGGCTCGGTGCATCATGAGACGTAGGTCGATCATGAAATCTTTGAACAATTCCTTGGGTTTCTGTAGACGTATCCGGATTTCATCCTCCAAGCGAGTGAAATATCGCGGTGGTAGGAAGAAATCCAAAAACTCTCTCTTAAACTGGGTCCACGAGGCACCTGGTCGTTGGGTGACTCGGAACCATTCCTGGGCACGTCCGGTCAGATGTCCAGCTACAACCTGTGCCATCTGTTTGACGTCGACCTGATACGTGGCGGCCTTCTC
The DNA here is from genome assembly GCA_035043065.1 of Hirtodrosophila confusa. NCBI lineage: Eukaryota > Metazoa > Arthropoda > Insecta > Diptera > Drosophilidae > Hirtodrosophila > Hirtodrosophila confusa. The sequence goes on from JAWNNI010000202.1 coordinate 806,613, forward strand.
CTCCAGATTCTCTATGAAGCGTAGTGGATCTGACTGTCCATCGAAGGAGACATCCCACTTGCGTAGCCGGTCAGCCAACTGAGCCAGATACGGGTGACTCTCTGAGTGGGATCTGCTTGTAGTTCTCCTGCCCTGCATTGCGTACGGGTCATATGGTGGAACTTGTAGTTGTGGTTCAGGCATCGTGTTGCCTGGCACCCTTAGTTGTTGTGAAGCTGCCGCTGGCTCCGCCGGAACGTTGCGGTGTTCCTGTCTGCTCTCCCCCGACGCTGGTGGCACGTTCCGTGAGCGGAGTTCCGTCGCTTTAGGATCCGGTGTCGGTGCATTCCCGTAAAGTGCCTCCAACTCCGCTAGTCGTAGGCCTTGTGTCTTGCTGACTAGCGAACGTGGAGAGGCGACTTCGTAATTCCGGTGAACTGTACCTCCTACGTCGAGAGAAAACTCCTTGAGAATGTCCTGTAACTCGTTCCTTCGCCGGTAGCTTATCCACTGTAGGCCCATGATTCCGACTCTTTCGTTGAATATCCTTGATGACTCGATGATTAAAGTCGATGCGTTCGTCAACGACGATCCTGATTGTCAGTCGGCAACGATGAGCAACACTAGCCTATACGTGTCTGGCTTCGTGTCCCCTCGTTTGCTCGACAAGAAAAAAGACCAAAATTTAAGCAGCCCTACGTTGGCATAAATGCTTGCAGCTAGGTGTCTCAGTGTGCGGCTAGTGCAAAGAGGAACGAAAAATACTAGGCTTTCGACTCCAACGTTGACTACTTTGCTAATGACTGTACTTCTTGCCTTTCTGCCCTATTTTCTCTAACAAGTATCTATATATTGTGGCGTCCTATGGTGCGTCACAGGTTGAATTATTTCACCTATTGTTTCAATACAACTCCATCTACTGTACATGAATATTGTCCCTATGAACTTGTTTATGGTGGACTTCCTAGACAATTCAGCGAATTCAATAACTTGATAAAAATAGATCCTATTTATTATATAGATGATTACGCTAAAGAATGTAAGTATAGATGAGAAGTAGTCTATAAAACAATGCTAGCATTATAAAAACGAAAATTGGAATACGATAAAAAACTGAATGAACCAGAAATAGGAACTTTAGCTATGCTAACTAATGAAACATCACATAAGCTAGAAAAATAAAAATATATATTCGCACATTTAAAAAAAATATTTGCACTGAACATATGTATAATTGAACTAGCTGGTAATACCCCGGCATAGCCCGGCGAAATATTTAGATGCACTTTGCATTATGTTGAATTTGACTACTTTCGTCAACAGAAATACACAAAGGTAGCGTATCACAATTTTGCCTCCCGTGGGGGTAGGAAACTAAATAATTGAGCCACGTGACTAATGTTTCTTGTGTAGGGTTATAAAAATGTCTTTGAAGCTGATCTTACTAAACAAATAATCCCACTCATTTGTCCTTGACTTCCATTTCCCGACCGTGGCGATGCGAAGAAGAAGTTTTCCGCGAATTTTCCGACCTTGGGGTTAGATTTTCCAAAATCTTTGACCACTTCGCCTATTATTTTTCCCCATAGAAGTTTGAATATAAGTTTGAAGCCAATCGCACGAAAATTAAAAATGTGGAATTCCAGAGTTTTCCACCAATTTTCCGACCATAGGGCTGAATTTCCCAAAATCGCTGATACACGTGTCGAATTATTTTACACGAAGAGATTTGAAAATAAATTTGAAGGTGATCGCAATAAAATTAGACTTTCGCCCATACAACCTTGAGACCCCCATTTACCGGCAATAGGGGTGGATTTTCCAAAATCGGTGAAATATGTGTCAAAAGAATTTTTGTGTAGATCTTTGGAAATGAGTTTGAAATCGATTGGATGGCAAGCAAAAAAGTTTCAAACGCGATTTTCCACGGTTGTGGTTGAAATTTTCCAAAATCCCGTCTTAGTGTGCGCTTTCATCATAGATGTAACCTTCCTTGAAAATTTCAGCATCTTTGCTCTTACGGCTTGGGCTGTGAGATGTTTGCCAATTAGACAATCAGTAAGTCAGTCAGTCAGCACGAAATCTTTTATATATATACTAGCTTATACACGCGGCGTTGCTCGCATTTCTTTATGCTTAAAATTATAAATAAAATATAAAATTATGGAAATACCTCGACCTTAGGTTAGGTTAGGTTACCGTGGTTGAAGCAAAGCAAAGAAATAATTGTAAGCCTACTCCACACTTGGGCCAGGAATTAGCCCCTTGTGATACCATATGACTTCCTTTAAACATTTTGTTTCCCCTTAAACCAATTTGAAGATTTTAGGAATCTGAGGATATTGTATATCCCAGCCTCGGATACGTCCGATAGGGTATTAAGACTATAGTGTCCCAGGTGTTGAAACCTTCTCCTGCTGAGTGCGGGGCAGTGGCAGAGCAGATGTTCTACGCTATCTTCCTCTTCTTCTATACCACATCTCCTGCAGAATTCGTGGTGTGGTACGCCCAGTCTGCTAGCGTGAGTTCCTATTAGGCAGTGGCCTGTGAGAGCCCCTATAATTGTCGAGATGTGGGATTTCTTGTGTTTAATCAAAGCAGAGGTGCGCTTTGGGTCAAGGGTGGGTAAAGTGAGTTTGGAGACCGTGCATGTAGTGAGATATCTCCAGCGTTCAGCGGTTTGACGCCTGGTGTACTCCTTACTAGGCAGTCTGAAAGCGGACAGAGGCATACCGACGATGCTCCTTTCAGCGAGGAGTATATCGTTGGTTCCGAGTCTGGCCAGTTCGTTTGCTATTTCGTTTAATTCAATGTTACGGTGTCCAGGCACCCTTTTGAGGTTAATACTGAGCTGTTGGGCTATCTCGTTCAGAGACTGGCGACACTCAGTGAGTGAGGCTGCATTGTTGGTGCATGAGTCAAGCGCCTTTAAGGCGGCTTGGCTGTCTGAGTCAATGTAAATATTCCCTGCACTGATGTTATGCATGCGCAGGCAGAGGGTGGCTTCCTGGATGGCCCTCATCTCTGCCTGATACACGCTACATTGGTCGGGAAGACGGAAACAGGTTCTGATTCCTAAATCGGGGGTACCGCCCACACGGTACTCTAACTTCGACCCATCAGTGAAGACTCTGATCGAACCTGGTACGTGTTGAAACGGCTTTTCCCAGTCTGATCGACTAAGTATGCAAACTCTATATAACTTGGCGGAAGTCAGTTTTGGTATGTAGTAGTCTGTTATGTCCGTGTTGCCCGTCGTCCAGTTGTTGGATTCCCTGAGCCTAATGGCTGAATTTCTAGCTAATTCACTGGACAGTAGGTCCAGTGGTATAACGTATAGCATGATGTTCATGGCTTCGGTTGGTGTGGTGCGTAGGGCTCCACTAATGCAGATTTCTGCACTTCTTTGAACTTTATGGATTGCTTTGAGGTTGGATGGTAGCTCAAGTGCGGGCCACCACACTAGCACTCCATAAAGTAGAATGGGTCGAATGACTGCTGTATACAGCCAATGTACTATGCGTGGAGAGAAACCCCATCTAGTACCTATGGCCTTCTTGCATGCAAAAAGAGCAGTGGTTGCTTTGCTTACTCTCTACCTAATATTTTCTTTCCAGTATAGTTTGCTGTCCAGAACTACACCTAGATACATCGCATGGACATTTAGGGTATGAATCGTGTTATTGATTTTAGGGAGACTCAAAGCTGGGGGTTTATATTTCCTATTGAAAAGAACGAGCTCTGTCTTGCTCGGATTCACTCCTAGTCCACAGGTTTTGGTCCATTTTACTAACGTGTTGAGTGCTAATTGCATTTTATTACAGAGGGTTTGCGGAAATTTACCCTGGGTTAGGATGGCAACATCATCCGCGTAGGCTACCACCACGTGGCCCTCCTCCTCTAGTGTACATATCAGTTGGTTTATCACCAGTACCCATAGAAGTGGAGATAGGACACCTATCTAAGGAGTGCTCTACTGACGCACCTGCTGATCGAGGACTCTCCTAAGCAAGAGCTCACTGTCCTGGGATCCAGGGGATCCTCAACCCCCAGATTCGTCAGTCCCAAGGTGATGGCCACTGGAAGAACGTTGTTAAAAGCTCCTTCTATGTCGAAGAAGGTCACCAAGCTGTATTCTTTGACACTAAGCGATCTCTCAATTCGAGAGACTAGGGAGTGCAGAGCTGTCTCGGTGGACATGAATTTGGTATATGCATGCTGCGTACGCGAAAGTACGAGACGGGTTGATAGACTTTCTGAGATGGGCATCTAAAATCCTTTCGAGAGTTTTAAAGAGAAAGGAGGAGAGACTGATTGGTATGAAATCGTTCGTTTTAACGTGAGAAGGTTTTCCTGCCTTGGGTATGAAAACTAACTTCGTTTCCCTGAATGCTAGGGGAATATGGTTCGTCGTATGGCAGCCTGTGAAGATGTTACGAAGCCACGATATGATATAGCTGATGCTATGTTGAAGTTGAGCCGGGTATATGTTGTCTGGGCCCGGTGACTTAAAGGGCTTGAAGGTACTGATTGCCCACCTAATCTTATGATCGGTTATTATTTCGTTAGCCCTGTATGCTGGGTTTCGGGAGATCTGAGTCGCTAGTCGTGGTGCTTGACAGCACCCCGGAAAGTTGGTATCTTGCAGAAGTTCGAGGGTTTGCGAACTGGATTCTGTCCAAGATCCATCGTCCCTTAGTAGAAGCACTGGGTGGGTTGGTGAGATGACTGGATTCTTCCTCAGACGCGATGCGTCAGGGGTAGATTCAATATTACTGCAGAAATTGGCACGCTTTGCATTTCTTAAAGCTTTTTTGTAGCTATTAATGCAAGACTTGTCTAGGGCGTCTTTACAAACCTTTGATAGGGTATCGACTAGGAAGTCCACCTCTACGGCATTTTTCGGAGTTAGGGGCGGGTTTTGTGCCAAATTACTCCTAAGTATTCGCATGTATTTACCCCAGTTGGTTTTTTGGGGTTTTGTGATTTTTTGAGCAATAGACGAGATTCGTCCATTTTAAGTTCAAAGTAGCGGTGGTTTGAGAGCGAGTGTTCTGGTAGAACTCTCCAGGACTTTACCCGCTGGAAAATACAGTCTGAGATAAGGGTAATATCTAAGACCTCACTTTTGTTCTTGATGATAAGGTTGGGGTCGTTACCTCTATTACATATATTTAAGTTGGTGCTAAGAAGAAAGTCAAAACGTAACTCACCCCGCTTGTTGGTGTTTGTACTTCCCCATTGTGTGTGATGGGCGTTCGCATCTCCTCCCATGATCAAATTCGTCTTCTCTTCGACGGAATGCATCCCTTGGTGTCGTGGGGGAGGTAAAAGGAGGTCAGCCTATAAGATTTTGCCCCCATTTCAAGGCTGGCTACCGTGATGTCTCCATCACTGAACTGGGAGAGTAAGAAAGCATTGTAACGTTTTTTGATTATTAAGCAGGTTCTTATTTCACCCTTACCGGTAATGTGTAAAAGGGTGTATTTGGGGGTTCTCAGGCCACAGACCCTTCCAGCAGCGATCCATGGCTCTCGAACCATCACCACATCACCACATCCACCACGCCAGGTGCTAGACGCAGCAGAAGCGCAGCGGAGGCTGCCTTACTGTTATGCAGATTTATTTGGAGTATCTGCATCAAGTAAGACAGCACTCTTCTCCGTGATCGTCCGGTCCGCTTCGTCGGCTGAGGTTTCGCCTAGGAGCTCCTTCTCCGTGTATAGCAGGCCCAGTGTACTACCGTAATCCGAGTCCGAGAAGACGTAGCCGTCGATGCTGCCTTGTGTGGCAACATCTTCGGTTTCCAACTCCTCGGCCTCGCTCTGTGGGTCCACCGATTCCGCTTCAACACAGCTGGAGAGGTCCTCCTGCGCCCCGGCGTCGGACTTGTATACCTTGACGCCAACCTTGCCGAACGAGTAGCAAATGCTATCGCCCTTCCTTTCCAGATGCACCGAGCTCTCAGTATCAATATGGAAGACGACCTGCATGGAAGCCCGGTTCGTCTTCTCGATTTTTAAAACTCTCCAGTTGGTGGCAGGCAAGTCTGGATTACATAGCCTAACCATCTCCAGTATCTCAGTCAGTTCCGAGGGTTCGCACGGTAACTAAGCCCCTGCTCTGGGTCTCGAGGGGATGTCCATAGCATCCCCTGCCGCAAGTCGCGCTCCGGGGTATACCTCCCCTGGCTGTTCTACCGCAGCCTTGTAGAGCTGCGCCGACCTCTCGTCCCCGCAAGCGATCAACTTGACGGTTCCTTGAAACCATCCTGCATCTTCGCAGGTCGGTGGTGGGCCTGGTGTTTCGCGTAACATCTTGAGGCAGATTGGCGCAAGAGCCACCTGCATCCAGCGCCACTGATGTCGTGGAACGCGACAACGGACCGGTTCGCACTCTCTTGGCCGTTGTGCTCGGCTCCTCCATGGAGCGATTCCGTTTGGTTGCGGTGTTATCCAGTTTTAAATTGGGCAAAAACAACATTTGCCCACTCGTACCTGTTGGATCTTGGCAAAGTCCTCCTCTGACGCCAGCTCTATGGTTATCGGAGCGGTTGCATTACGCGTCAAGATCCTCTTCGCCGTCCGCTTGTCATTCGGACGGGCTTTTGACGGGTCCGTGTCTGTTCCCGATTTGCTACCAGCTGACACACCAATAAGATTGGTGGCTATGCTGGAGCAGAAAGGGGCAGACCCAGTAGGAATTTGATCAGTAGCGCCGCTTGTCACAGTTCTTTTCACCATCACCGTTTCCGCCTTCTTGCCAGCTGACACGCCAGTGGCCGTCGGCCTGCTGTTGGCCTTGATGCCGGCAGAAGAAGACGGGCGTGCTCCAGTTGAACTATCGGAAACTGCTGGCTTCTGCGTGCTCGTACGGTTGGAGACAATCTTTTTACCGGAGCTGGTTGCTCCTTCCGGTTTTCTAAGAGTACCGGGCTCTTTTTTATTTAAAATACTTTTGTTTTTGTTCATCTTGCTATTGATTCCCACGAGTTGTGGAGAAGGGGAAAGGTCCACCCGGACAGAGGTCCGCAATACCCGGGTAAGGCAGAAATAGAACAGGTGTTTGCCAAGCACCTGAGCCCTCCGTTCGCGACTGAGATATATTTGTTAAACCTGGGCCCCCAGCCAGTCTCACCATCAGCACGGGTCGGATGACACCTTGGTCCGGCCCAGGTGTGAGATGTAAGGGGTAGGATCGGGTAGAAACGCATGCAGGGATGTGGGTGTGTGTGAGACTATAATTTAAGAAGGCGGTCAGACAAGCGCCAGTACAGTGGTGACGCCCGCAGTACCCGCTGGTTGTCCGGGACTGCTTATTTGAATATTCGCAGCTAACCCCCTACATGAGGCCGTTCGCTATCCGACCCGTCCGGTGGCCTCAGCTAGGCCGCCTTCAGAACCACCTCACCAGCTCTTAAAGGATACTTCGGAAAACCTCGACCTTGCACGGCGAAATATTTAGATAAAAACAAGAAAGAGCGGCTATCTTCGGGTGCCGAAGCTATATACCCTAGCAGCAATTAATTTGTATACAAAACTTAATTGTCGTCTGATTGATCCTATGGAAGACATGTGGTCCGATTTTGATCAAATTCTAGGAAACTATTTGAAGTATAATTAAAGTCTCACTTAGTTTGCATGAAATATTTGTATGAGCAAAAAGTTTGATATAGTGAAATAGTGGTTTTGATTTTGGCTATTCATGCTGATTCAGAATATTTATACTTTGTTGGGTCGGAAACGTCTCCTTCTATCCATTACACTTTTCGAGACAAAATTATAATACCCTCTGCTAGGGTATAATGAATTATGTTGAATTTGACTACTTTCGTCAACCGTAATAAATACACAAAAATAGAGTATCACAGTTTTCCCTCTCGTGGAAACCAAATAGTTGAGTCAAACGCCTAATGATTTGTTGTGTAGGGCTGTGACAATGACTTTGAAGCCGATCTAATTAAACAAATAATCTCACTCATTTGACTTTGACACACATTTCTCGCCCGTTTGGCGGCAAACTTATTACATGTTGGTACTAACAAATATCGACCGCCACATGGCCACACATGGAAAATCGTTCATCAATCGATAATGCGAATGCAGCTGTTCCGATTTACTACATAATAATTATAATATTGTTATTGCATAGTAAATCAGCCCAACAACATTCTGCACTATATTAACTAAAAAGGTACATAACTAATTAATAAACTTAAATGATTAAAATTATCCAAATCGAACTACTATAACAAAAATAATTGTTGCCAGTAGCAGCGCCAACTACCATAGATCGATAGCAAAGCATAGGCAGAGTCTGAGAGACATGAGCAATGTGGAGATTTCAGTCGCACTTATAAGTTTATAGGCCAAGAGAGCGATAAGTCGCGCTTATTAATTTCAGCGGTGTATTCACATTTTATTTGAAACTATTATTAACAAATTCAAATTTGTTCGGTTCTATATCTACCTGTCTGGCAACTCTGGTAAATATTTGATGTTTTCCAACACTGAGACGAACTACTATCGAGTCGATATACGCTTATCGGTCATTTGCATTCATTTCATTTTTTTGACAATAAAGTTTTGCTCCGCCGACAGAATTTGCTTTCTAATTTTGAGACGCGTCGATTAAGACCAAAGTAAGACATTTTGATGCAGTCTTTTTATGGAGGCGCTATACTAAAGAATTACCCGCCAAACACATGTTGTTTATCCTGGGGATAATGTTGTATTTTGAATTACAGCACATAAACTGAATTCGTTTTTATTTGCCGTAACTAGCACTTGAACTAGGTAGGCAGCGGATAAAGTCAACAAAAAAAAATTACCGCGGGTCTGAGACTATTTTATTGAGCAAACTTATGGTCTATTTATGGTCTATTTGATGTATTGCTTAATTTAGGTTAGTGTAGTAAGCATTATACTGTATGCGACTATTCGCATGCAGTAAGCAATAAGTGCATGTGCGCAGTCAGCAACTTTGTGGTCATTGTCTTGCTAGCCTAAATATTGCTAAAGTGTCAATAGGACGGTTTTATATATTTAGTGTGTGTATTCTTTATGTATTATGCAAATATTAATGTTACATTTAGGTCATAAGTGTTGTGGTTTATTTATATATTACGGTAGGTCTTAACATTCTCCCCGCCGTTGAATCGGTAATTCAACTATCACTTAGCTCGAGCGTGAAATTCCGTGGGGATGGTTCTGGATGTCGTGGTTCCTTGTTGTCTTCTGGTGTTAGTGGGGTTGACCATGGTTTGCATGAGCCCTTTCGGGTTTTCCAGATGGCTGATGTTACAAACAGTGGTGATGTTAACAATCCACCATAAGCAGCTATGTGGTGATGTTGGATGTTATTGTCTTCACGACGTAGGTTGAGCTGCAGGTTCGTCTTCAATTGCCTTTGAAGATCTGTGAGCTCATGGTCCAACATATCTATGCTGGAGGTTTGTTGCAGGGTTGCTGCTGTAGTAGTGGAATCGGTGGGACCTAGGTTGCCAAATCGTGCGTGTGAGATTTGACCTATGCTAATTGTTGCCCCGAACGAAGTGATGCTGATGTCTGCATTTCTTGCGGTGCATCCGGCGGACAATGTGAGAAGTCCGGTTCCATTCAGTTGTATGGTGGATGGACTATTATTGCACACCGCCTTCAGCTCTACTATTTTGCTTGTAGCAAAGATCCACTTGTTTGGCTGGTGGGTTCTGGACCAGATAACCTTGCTTCTCGTGTGTATCGTCTGGCAAGAAGTTGTTGTTATGTTGTTGAACAACTGGAACTCGCATCGATTTTCAACACTAAACATTGCCTGGTGGTCAAAGCAAATATAGCTATTGCTTGGAAGCTTGATACATCGTTGTAAGTCTTTAGGTGTGAGTCCCACAAACTGATATCTATGGTTGTTGACCGTAATGATGGGTGTTTTTATATCCACGATGCTCCAGCCCTCTGTATCGATGAACGGTATTGGCACGATGCTGAAGATTTCTAGTTCCGTTGTTGATAATAAAGGCGGCGTGATTTTGAATATGACGTGTCCATTAGTTGTGGTACCTTCAACTTGCATGATTCTGTATATTTGGATCACATCAGAAGTGGAGACGGGTAACATTTGATCTGGTTGAAGATGGTCCCGTATTTGGTCAAGTTGGTTTCTTAATTGTTTGGGCGAGATTAATATTGGGCTGATTGATCTATGTCGTATACCCGTTAACACGTCAACTATATCTGCTTGTATGCGTTCAAGACTTGCAGCGAGCAGCGTAAGTGAAGCAGTTAACATTATGCTGGCTTCTTGAAGGTGAGCTCCAGGATACTTTCCTCGTTCCTTATTTATGGTGTCGACATGCAGTAAGCAATAAGTGCATGTGCGCAGTCAGCAACTTTGTGGTCATTGCCTTGCTAGCCTAAATATTGCTAAAGTGTCAATTGGACGGTTTTATATATTTAGTGTGTGTATTCTTTATGTATTATGCAAATATTAATGTTACATTTAGGTCATAAGTGTTGTGGTTTATTTATATATTACGGTAGGTCTTAACATTCTCCCCGCCGTTGAATCGGTAATTCAACTATCACTTAGCTCGAGCGTGAAATTCCGTGGGGATGGTTCTGGATGTCGTGGTTCCTTGTTGTCTTCTGGTGTTAGTGGGGTTGACCATGGTTTGCATGAGCCCTTTCGGGTTTTCCAGATGGCTGATGTTACAAACAGTGGTGATATTAACAATCCACCATAAGCAGCTATGTGGTGATGTTGGATGTTATTGTCTTCACGAGGTAGGTTGAGCTGCAGGTTCGTCTTCAATTGCCTTTGAAGATCTGTGAGCTCATGGTCCAACATATCTATGCTGGAGGTTTGTTGCAGGGTTGCTGCTGTAGTAGTGGAATCGGTGGGACCTAGGTTGCCAAATCGTGCGTGTGAGATTTGACCTATGCTAATTGTTGCCCCGAACGAAGTGATGCTGATGTCTGCATTTCTTGCGGTGCATCCGGCGGACAATGTGAGAAGTCCGGTTCCACTCAGTTGTATGGTGGATGGACTATTATTGCACACCGCCTTCAGCTCTACTATTTTGCTTGTAGCAAAGATCCACTTGTTTGGCTGGTGGGTTCTGGACCAGATAACCTTGCTTCTCGTGTGTATCGTCTGGCAAGAAGTTGTTGTTATGTTGTTGAACAACTGGAACTCGCATCGATTTTCAACACTAAACATTGCCCATCAGGTCAAAGCAAATATAGCTATTGCTTGGAAGCTTGATACATCGTTGTAAGTCTTTAGGTGTGAGTCCCACAAACTGATATCTATGGTTGTTGACCGCAATGATGGGTGTTTTTATATCCACGATGCTCCAGCCCTCTGTATCGATGAACGGTATTGGCACGATGCTGAAGATTTCTAGTTCCGTTGTTGATAATAAAGGCAGCGTGATTTTGAATATGACGTGTCCATTAGTTGTGGTACCTTCAACTTGCATGATTCTGTATATTTGGATCACATCAGAAGTGGAGACGGGTAACATTTGATCTGGTTGAAGATGGTCCCGTATTTGGTCAAGTTGGTTTCTTAATTGTTTGGGCGAGATTAATATTGGGCTGATTGATCTATGTCGTATACCCGTTAACACGTCAACTATATCTGCTTGTATGCGTTCAAGACTTGCAGCGAGCAGCGTAAGTGAAGCAGTTAACATTATGCTGGCTTCTTGAAGGTGAGCTCCAGAATACTTTCCTCGTTCCTTATTTATGGTGTCGACATGCTGTTCCAATAGCTTGAGCCGCTTGTCTGTCGATGTCTTATCTCGTCTCATCACGTTGATTGTTGCATCAAGTATCGAGGTGTGATTCTTGAACAACTCCAGTAGGAAAACCTCGTTTGTTTTTACCCTTTCAATCGTTTCTGACATTTTCTCTGCATAGTTTGAGTCTAGTAGCCCAAACATGCTGCTCGCGATATTTCCAACGAAGTAAAATGGGATCTGCGTTTCCGTGAACTTCCCATTAATGTGTTCTCGCCTTGAAGTTCTTCAAGTGTATGATGAAAGTGCTGATACATTGAGTTGCAAGCTCCCTTGTTTTGTAGCTCCGGGCACATATATATCCGAGTTGGGCTACTCCAGTTGAGAATGCTTTCGTGTCTTGATTATATGATTATATCACAGATGTTCCTGTGACCATTGTTTCCAAAATAAGTGTTTTATTCTGGAGACTTGCTCCCATCGTTTCACCAGTGTTTTCCACCTAAGTCAATGCTTGCATCCGGAGGAGCAGTTAGTGGTTTTCCAATTAGCAAGTGTCCAGGTGTGAGTGCTGATATATCTGTTGGGTCATTTGACAATGAAGCGTGAGTTGAGTACGGCTTCAATTTCGATTATCACTGTGTTCAGCTCTTCGAACGTTGGATTTGCAGTTGTGGTGGTGGTGAGCAGCAATCTTTTCGCTGATTTTACTGCTGCTTCCCATAGCCCAAATGATGGTGCGCGTGGTGGAATGAACTTAAAGTTCACTTGCCTTTTACTGCAGTGCTCGATAATTTGCTTTGCAGACTTATCAGAATAGATGGCCTTTTCCAAATCCTTAAATTGGTTATTGGCGCCGATGAAGTTTGTAGCATTGTCGCAGTGGATCGTTTGACATTTCCCACGACGACCCAAAAAGCGCCGCAGAGCTGCTAGAAATGCATCTGTCGTTAGATCGCTCACCAGATGGACCGCCTTTGTAGCGAAGCAGCAGAAGACTGCTATATATGCATTATCAGACCTTTTTCCTCTTATCTTATGGTGGATCCAGAAAGGTCCGCGGTAATCTACGCCAGTGCTGAGGAATGGTCGAGCCTGTGTGACTTGCTCAGCCGGTAAATTTCCCGTTATTTGCTGCATTAGCTTGGGTTTGGCTCTGGTGCATTTAACGCAGCCTTGTATTATATTCCTGGCCATGGTTTTATCCTTGAGAATCCATATTTTCTGCCGTGCAATCGCTCTTAAGGCTTGGGCGCCGCAATGCATGTTGTCTTCATGTAGCTCTCTCAGCAGCATTTTTACAATCGGATCATTGTATGGTAACAAGATCGGGTGTTTGGCGTCATATGGTAGTTCTGAGTGCTCCAATCTACCTCCGACGCGAATGAGACCATTTTCTAGACGTGGTGTCAATGAGCTGATGACGCTCATTTTGTCGACAATGTTATGACGACGAAGATTTTTTAGCTCGCTCGCGAACTCTGTCTGTTGTATGGTTCGCAAAATTATTGTTCCATTGCACATAGGGCTGTGGTTGAGCTTCTCCTCTACTATAACAGAACCGCAACATGTAGGCTACGATCCGTTGTAATTTATGGAATGAATTGCTATGCTTGCAATTATATATCTCTTCTCCTTGCGTTCCTTGAGCGATTGCCATGCCCACATGTTTTGTCTTTCGTTCCAGATTGCTTGGTGGGACTTTTGGAGACTTGATCCACCTTTCTCGTGGGCCATGGAGGAATAGAGGTCCATAAAGCCATTTGCTGTTGTTGGGTAGTTTCCTTGCGGTAGTTCCTCTGGAGAGCACATCAGCCGCATTATTTGTTGATGAGACGTGGTTCCATTGTGATGGCCGTGAGGAGGCTTGAATTTTGGCAATGCGGTTGGCCACGAAGGTGTGATATGTTGAAGCTGAGGCGTTGATACATGCTAGTACTACCGTGGAATCTATCCAGAAGTATCCCTTCACTGTTTCGGGGGTCAACCGAAGATCCTTTCGGACAGGTTCAGTGAGTTCTGCGCCAAGTACTGCAGCGCAGAGTTCTAAGCGTGGCAACGACTGTTTTGCCGTTGGTGTAACTCGCGATTTTGAACACAGTAGTCGATCAGATATTTGCTTGTTTTTATACGTGGCTCGTATATACACTGCAGCTCCGTACGCCCTTTCAGATGCATCCACAAATGTGTGTATCTCTTTGCTTGACGGTGTTTTTCCATCGTAAATGTGCCTTGGAATCTGCATTTCATTCAGCTCTTGGATGTCTTCTCTGTAGGACTGCCATTCATTGGACAAATGTGTTGGCAATTTTTTATCCCAGTCAAATTTTTCCTCCCATAGATGTTGCATATATATTTTTGCTCGTACAACGACAGGTGCAAATAGGCCCAATGGGTCGAATATTTGCGCTAACTCGGAGCACACAACTCGCTTGGTTATTTGTGTCGCTTGGATGCCTTGGGTTCTTCCACGGAGCTGGTCCTTCTTGGGCATCCATATAAGACCCAGAGTTTTTACACAGTGATGGTCCAGTGATTCACCCAGATGAACATCATTGACAGTGTCTTCCTTTGGGATTCCCTTTAGGATTTGCTCATTATTTGAGCACCATTTTCGCAGCTTAAACCCTGAGGGAAGCAGTATTTTGTTTAGCTCCTCCTGAATTAGAACTGCTTCATGCGTTGAGTCTGCTCCTGTCAGACAATTGTCCACATAGAAGTCATTCTTTAGTGCCGCTGATCCTAGTGGTAGCTTGTTGACGTTTAATTTGGCAAGGTGATCTAAAATTTTGGTTGCCAGAAACGGAAAGGATGCTGTGCCATATGTGACAGTTTTAGGCGGTAATACCTTAATTCTTCGTTGGGATTATTTCTCCAAACTATCATCGGATGGAATTGATTTTCTGGATTTATCCATATATGCCGATACATTTTTTCTATGTCAGCCGTAAAGACATACTTATGCGTTCTAAATCGAAGAAGTATCGCCATCAGATCGCTTTGCATAGTTGGTCCAACTTGCAATATGTCGTTCAAGGACTTTCCCGTCGATGTCTTGCATGATGCGTCGAAGACCACTCTTAGTTTTGTGGTGCTGCTATCTGGCTTTAGCACACAATGATGAGAATGAAGTAGTGAAGTAGTAGAATGAAGGGACATATTTTATGTGTCCCAATTGCTCGTATTCCTTCATGAAGTCTACATATCCCTTCCAAGTTTCTGCTTTGGTCCTTTTTTCCAACGAAATGAACCTTTTTTCTGCAATTTCCAACGAGGGCCCCAAGGCTGAAGAGTGTTTGGAAAGCGGCAACTTTTCTATGAACCGTCCATCAGCAGCGGTTTGCAGATTATCGATAAAATGTCTCTCACATCTTTGTTCACTCGGTGTTAGTTGCCTTTCAGTGTTTTCGACGTTCTCGAGTGTCCAGAATCGTACCATTATGGCATTTGTTTCATCTCCTGATGCAACTGCACAAATGGCTACTGACCTATTTGAAGCCTTTATTTTTCCGGCCACAACCCATCCCAACTCGGTTTTTTGCATAATTGGACCAGCGGTTATTTTATGTTGTTGTGGGAGCAATAGTGAATAGGGTCTGCCAAAGGCAAGTAGTCAGGTACATTCCAGCTTGACTTATTAATGGCTTGTGATGGTTGATCGGTGAGTATGTGTGGTAATATGAAGGCTTCAAGTCACATTGTATGATTATTATGCAGCGATTTCACTAGCACATTTACTCGCGCTTTGCTTGTTTTGGGCTGTCCACCGATACCTTCAATTCGAAGCGTGGTATCGTGTCGTTTTAGGGACTGCAAGGATACCAGCCTTTCTGAGATCACGTTGATTTGTGATCCATAATCTAGTAGAGCCTTGAACGTGGCTTGTTGCCCGTTGTTTCCTTGGACTGCTACTTTTGCTGTGGCAAGGAGATTAATGTTTTGAGAGTTTGCTGATGCTACAATTTGAGTTTGTAGTTCCCTGGGTCCATTATCCAAGTGCAGCAGAGTGTTGTGCTTTTTGTCGCATTTGAAGCACTTGAAGCGGCTTTGGCATGCCTTTGCCATATGGTCTCCTTTGAAGCAGTTGACGCACACTTTTTGGCGTTGCACCCAATTCAAACGTTCAGGCGTTGGCTTGGCGCGGAATTCGTCGCAACGAAATAGCAAGTGATTAGTTTTCTTGCAATAAGGGCACGCCTTTTCTGTGGTCGAAGATGATGGTGGCCAAAACACGAACTCTTTGTTCAAGAAACTGGAGCATGGTGTCTAGTTTCTGAATTTCCTTTGAGTTGCTCAAAGACTGCTCATAGAGCGTCTTATTTGTGGAATCCAGCTTGTTTCGTAGGACTGCTATTAGTATAGGGTCCCACGTTGCGATGTCCAAGCCCCTTTAGTCCCTTTAGAGATGCAAGAGACTCCAATGTGACTATGTATAACTCCTTTAGGGATTTTACATTGTCATTGACTGCCTGTTGCATCAAAAATCGGTTTAGTATCGTTGACGCTATGTCTCTTGGATTGTCGTAAACGTCTACTAAGATGTTCCAGGCGTGAAGATAATATTCTTCGCGTGAAGTAATATTCTTCTTTTAAGTCGATATGGCGTATCATCCTTTCTGCCTCGCCAATCACGCGTTTTTAAATACCACATTTTACGGATCGTGGGCAGGTTGGTATTGTGAACCATGCACACAAACATGTCGTAGAATTGTGTCCATTTGAGCACGTCACCATCAAATTTTTGAATCGTTATCCTGGGCAGATTTATGTCATTACTGCTTGGTGTGTTGGTTTTGTATGCCAAAGAGCCTTGTACAGCTGATTCGGCCTTTAAATACTCCTTGGCATCGTATCCCTCTCCTTCTGGATCCACGACCTCTTCGTGAATTCGGAAGTGAACCTCCTGGATCTGGGACCAAAGACCTTTTATGAGGTCGACTGAAGTATGCCCACTTGAGTGAGCTTGTTGTAATGCGCGATTTAAAGACGCTATTATCGCTCGTTGTCGACGGCACAATGCATTCAACTTGGAATCCATAATTGGTTGTTGAAGCTGCCCATCGTCCGTACGTGATGCCTTGCTTCCAGATTGTTCTGAATTTTCGGCTTCTTCATTGAGGATTTTCATATATTTTAGCACGGTTGATCTTATGTCTTCATAAAAAGCGAAGTATTTATGGTCGTCAGATAGCTCGCCGCTCAATCTTATGATGTCGTCGTTCTTTTTGATCTCGTTCCATTTTTCAGTGAGAGCGCATGCCTTTATCTTGTGATAACCGGCCTGAGATTTTCTCTCAGCTGAATCCTTTTTGAAGTTGGAAATAATCCTTGATATCTCTTGGCTGATTTCCTCCTGAGCTGTTAACAGCTCCTCCACATTAGTATTTTCTGATGCCATTTTTTGGGAATTTATGTCTCAGTTTAGTCACGTGGTGGACTTTAAGAGTTTGAATTGGTTGCGTTTAGACCTCTAGGTGACGAAGCATAACTTGCAAGTTGACAATTCAACAGTAGTAAATTGAATACAAAGTTGGATGTATATATATTTGTTTTTATTGTTAATTACAATAGCCGTAGCAAATATGGTGTATTGCTTTTAGTTGGTTTTTGTCCTTGTAATGATGATTGTCCTGAGGTGTCGCCTGGTGGACACTTTGGTTCTGGATTGTATCTGGACTGGTGGAGAATCCTTTGTCGCCAAGTTGACAACTTCAGAGTGAGCGCAATACCAAGTCTGTTGTTGTGTATTGGCTCGACTTTAGTTTTAGTACAAACGGCACCAACTGTGGTGAATGCCGTTGTTGTTTTCCAGAGATGTCGCCTGGTTGACGACTTCAGAACTGGATGCAATACCAGCTGTATTGTGTCAGCGGGCTCTGTGTATTTCCGATGCTGAGGTGTCGCCTAGTTGACACTTTGGTTCAGGATCGGAACTGGACACAATGAGGAATCCTTTGTCGCCTTGTTGACAACTTCAGATATTCCAGAGTCGGGGTCACCAAAATGTTTATCCTGGGGATAATGTTGTATGTTGAATTACAGAATATAAACTGAATTCGTTTTTATTTGCCGTAACTAGCACTTGAACTAGGTAGGCAGCGGATAAAGTCAACAAAAAAAAATTACCGCGGGTCTGAGACTATTTTATTGAGCAAACTTATGGTCTATTTATGGTCTATTTGATGTATTGCTTAATTTAGGTTAGTGTAGTAAGCATTATACTGTATGCGACTATTCGCATGCAGTAAGCAATAAGTGCATGTGCGCAGTCAGCAACTTTGTGGTCATTGTCTTGCTAGCCTAAATATTGCTAAAGTGTCAATTGGACGGCTTTATATATTTAGTGTGTGTATTCTTTATGTATTATGCAAATATTAATGTTACATTTAGGTCATAAGTGTTGTGATTTATTTAGATATTACGGTAGGTCTTAATACATGTCGAGCAGCATCGCGCCATCTGCCGTAGATCGATTGCAAAGCTAGGCAGAGTCTGAGAGACATAAGCAATATGGTGATTTCAGTCGCACTTATAAGCTTTAAGGCCGAGACAGCGATTCAAGAGAAAGATTTTTTATCTCTTTTGCACTTTCACGTTGTTATGTAGCAGCTGGCGCATACCGAGATTTTCAAATACAATTTTCTTATACTTCCCGATATATATTTAACAATTTTTTTCGGCAGTTCCTCCTAATTTTATAATCAGAAGGTACTGTAAAAATTGCATGCTTCTAGCTTCTACCGTTTGGGCTGCCCAAATGTCACCAATCAGTCAGTCAGGTTGAACTCTTTGTATATATAGATATTAATATTTAGTGCTGATCCAGTCCTCTTCTGCTGCATCTGCTGTGCATCGCCTTATGTGGCACGCTGATGCTCCCTCGATGACGCAAGTGGCGGTGTGCCCTTCCCACTTGTCGATTCGCCGCTGCTGATGTCCTGGGCCTATGGGCTGAGGCGGGGCTAGTGCTGGTCATCGCACAAGTCGCAGTTCACATACAGGTTGATTTGCGCGCTCCACTGTACAGCGGTCCAGGGCAGTCACTTAGGCAGACGTCAGGCCTCTTTGGCAGTTGCTTAGGGGATGTAAGTTTTGTTATTAGTATTTAATTTATGATTTTTATACTCTGTTCCCGAACGGAAAAGGAGTATATTGGGTTTGCGAAATGTCGATCTCAGCAACAATAAGAGCTAGAGACCAGTGCTCCCAAAATATGCGCAACCAAATTTTTCTGCTCTGTCTGCTCGGTCAAAAGACCGATAAAAGTGAAACGGCATGGCGCACGGTCACAACCGAAACCCTTTTTTTCGTTTCGTTTGGGTTCTCGCTCTCGGGTTTTGGATGAGCGTAACACACAATCGGTCTTTCGCTAACCGTTTTGGGCGAGCAGACTCGTTCGTCGCTCAGGTATCGAGCGGTCAGTAACTGAGCAAAACAAAAAAAGGTCTGAATAAAAAGGTCTTTTTTTTGTTGCTGTGTTTTCATTGTGTTGTTGCCTTAGATATTTCAACGCAGGCAAAGCATGGAAGAGGAAGGGAGAAAACGATATGGCGCTAATGTGTGTGCACATGCGAATGCATTAAGACAATTCATTTTTATTAATTTAACCGAATATTTCGCTATAAATCGAACTACAGTGCACTGCATCGAGTATGCATTATGCTTGTTAACAAAATATACATACAAAATAATGTGTAAACTAAATTAGTTGTCGTATATTTTTCCAAAATGGTGTTTATAAAATAATAAAAACATTAAAACTATCTCATTGACGTTTCTAACTTAACAAATTATGAATTTAATTTAGAACCGAGCCAAAACGATGTTTGAGAGTCTTTTCACGACAGTCTTGCATCGTGTCGGTTGGCGACCGGTCATTTGCTGACTACACACAATTTGGGAGGTTCCTGTATACCATACGCAGATCAAGTTTGTTTCCAATTTCAGATGTCTCTCCCCGTTCCACCGCATTTCGATAAAAACGTTTTATACCAACAGTTTAAAAGATATAGCTTTGGGATTTGGCATGTATAGTACTTTGGTCACTCTAACCTAGTGTACAAATTTCAAATCGATCTGATAATAAACACAGAAGTTATTCATGAAAGAAGATACAGTGCTTCCGCGCGGGGGAAGAAGAAGCACAGCCACCATTTAAAATGCCTCGCTTGCGCTGTCGTTCGTGTGTGTGCGTCTTTTGTGTATGTGTGTGTGTATGTGTCAGTGTACGTAGATGCGATCTGAAATTTTTGACCTGGGTACAGGGCTTATGTGCTGTTGTCTACGGGGGAGGTGGTGTATTTGTATATAATAGCCAATTTATGTGTGCTATTCTTTTCTTAATTTTTATACTGTTTCCGAAGGTAAAAAAAATATATTAGGTTTGCGAAATGTCCTAGGAACACATGTTGGCGTTTACCCTCAATTTATGAAGTGTCGTGATCGCAGAGCAAAATCTGTATCTCCCACACCTGTACAGGTGGAGTCACCAAATTTGGCATACAGACTAAAGTTGACCTCCTTGACAAATCTGCCTCAAACAATTTTTTTTTTCCATCCGCTAACGCTGCCGTCGATTATCTTGTAGTTGTAGTCGTGGTGATTGTAGTTGCTTCTGCACTCCTTCTGCCCTCTATAGATGATGCCCGGACCATGTCTCGGTTGCCATCTAATATGTTTGTCGTATGGGTAGATGTATGTTATCAATATTCATTCAAACATATTATGTTGTAGTAAGCAATAAGTAAGGCATATGTTATGTTTCGTTGAAGTACTTTTTATTAAATGATCTTGACTTACATATCTAAGGCTTAGGGCAGCTAAGGCTGCGCAGCTACTCTCTCAGTGACGCTGGGAGAGGATTAGCCGTTTTATATATACATTATATTCTTTGATGAGAGAGCGTCATATGCACGCAACGAGTGCGAGGTCAGTCACTGTGAAAAGTGCTGACGAAAAGACTGTCTCAGATGCACCGACTACTAAGTGATATTTGTACGTTGTCTCCTGACCTTCAAAGATATCATAATGCGTTCAACAAATTTTTCCATGAGTTGAACGACGTCCTGTCCCCTAAGAATTCTTTGATTAGACGACATACGTCAGATAGTTTCTCAGATTCTTCACCTTGCCTAGGTCTCACGATCGGTATGTCACTATAATGTTCGTGCCGTGAGTTGCTGTCTTTATTACATCCTTTAGCTCGGTGCTAGCTGCAGGTGTGTTAGTGCCTGGTGACCGCGGAGGTTGCGAACCACTAGCTATGCCTAGGCCCGACATAGCTGCTACTAATTTATCTGGCATATTTTATATGAAACGATTTTAAAACGAATAGAAATGGGTGCACGATTCGGACGATACTCGGTTAGATTTCGGTGAATGCATGCGGACTGGAATAAATTATTTGTGCGAATTTGAGTTTGAACAGTAATAACTAAGATAGCGTTTCGAGTATAACTTAAGGTATAGGTTCCTTTATTTTTTTTTTTAAATTTTCTTACACTAAGAGTCTGATTTTATTGATAGATAAAATTATTTTGTTAATTTGACTCAAATTTTAGTTTATCTTATTTCTTTTTTTGCTTCTGAAAACCAGTAGCTGGTTTTATCCTCTTACCCTGTAGGGTCCCTTGGTAATCGCAAGACAGGAATAAGTTATACTGCGTTTGCAGTGGAGTTTGTTTTTTATGATTTTACTGTGCGTGATAAAATGTAAAATTTTTTTTTTGTTTCAGTCTATTAGTTGCTTTAATTGTTAATTTCTCAGTTCGAAGTAGTCGGTCATACAGAGCAGACGTGTCTACGTTACACTCCTAAAAAGAACAACACAAAAAAAAAATCCAAAAACTTACAATAGCAAAGCAGAGTATAAATCTTCTCATAAAACAGACAACAGAGAACAATCTAACAGAAAGAAAAACAACAACAACAAAACCCGTATCATGTGGGATCCACCAGACCTGCGCAGCAGGTCTAACTCTTTACTATATAAAATAGATAAGACAAAAACACCAAATAATCTATTTCTCGGTCCTAATTACTTAATCATGAAACGCACTGTTGACAACAAAACGCTCGCAAATTACTCATCTTTCCAAATTAAAAAAACCTAAAACACCCTATGCGATGGTGAAATGGAAGAGTGTAAACTCTTAGCAAATGGTACTCTCACGAAAAAAAAAAACATTGTCACAAGCCGGCAAACTCATTCAATTAATTGCACTAGACAACCAAACAAATGTAGAAGTCTCAGAACACAACATACGTCACTATACTAAAGGTGTCACTGCAACAACCTGCGCGAAATCGAAAAATGCTGAATTCTCCAAGAACTCAAACAAGAAAATGTTATTGAAGTTATGAAAATATTTTAAAAAAACAAGACGAATTCCAAGAAACCGGCTTAATAACCCTCACATTCGCCTCAATCAATCTTATATACCACTAACTTCGATGCCGCAACTGTGGGCGAATTGGTCACCCTACCAAATATTGTAAAAGCCAAAAATGTGCATAGACTACGGAATCGTCGATCACAAAAAAACATAAGAGGGGAAATGCACCAACATCAAGAATTGTATAAACTGTAAAGAAAGCAAATTGCAGACCTACCTTTATTAAAAATAGAGAAATACAAGCCATACGTACCATCGAAAAGACATAATTGAAAGAAGCACACCAACTATACAACGAAAGGCACAAACTCCCACAAGCAACTTACGCAGCAACTAGCAAACTGACAACACAACAACATCCAAGTCATCCAGAAACTTGCACAATACGAAGACCCCAGCTGTAGCACCTCAACGTCAACCAAAACAGATACACCTACCTCATCTCAACTTAATTGATAAATATACTGAAACGGGCAGTACATGCAAGTGGCCCATCGACACCAAGCACGGGTTTGTTAACGTGCGGACCCAGGCAAAATGCAACCCACCTCCCGCCCAACAAAAAGTAACTATAGATTATGCAGATAACATAAAAGTGAAGTTCTGAGTAAGGAAATAGAAGTTGCATTACATATTAAATGATAAAGGTTGTTATAATTAGAACATAGAATACGAAAACAACTGTTGAGCAGCTATGAGACGTCGTGGCCAAAAATGCAACATAACTGATCTCACTTATTCCTCTAAAACCAAAAAAAAAAAAACTAACCTCACCACCATTTAAATAATCTCTCTTTGACTATGTCGAAGTAGAAATCCAATCAAAAATCCCTTTCAACATAATTTCATCCTACATACCACCCCAAAAAAAATTTAACACCTCCCATCTGAAACCCTACCAAGCAAACTCAAATAAGCCGAAAATAATAGCCGGTGACTTCAACAGCTGGCACCAAATTTGGGGCTCAACAACTGATAACAAGAGAGGCAAAACGATAGCTAAATTCATAACCTCTTCCAACCTTATCCTTCTCAACGACGGTACACCAGCTCACCTCAGTACACACAACACACTTATCCTCCTTGACCTCACCCTCTGCTCCCCGATTATTTGTCTGGCAGCAGATGGAAAGTATTAGAAGACTTCCGCGGCAGCGATCATTCACCCATAATTACAAAACTATTTTTAGTTAACTCCACCAACATGCCTAAATACACACCACGATTTATAACCGACAAAGCAGACTGGACTCTGTTCTCAAAACACACACAACAATTAACGGAAAAAATAGTAGTCAGTAACAATGTAAATAAAGAAACAGCCAACATACAGAAAATCATTCGCACTGCAGCTCACTTTGCAATCCCCCAATCATCCCCACACAGACACTCAAAAATGTCCCCTGGTGGAACAATCAACTCCATCTTCTTCAAAAATATAAGGTATTGTCCTGGAGAAAATTAAAAAAGAACGTCAACACCGAAAATATATTTAAATCCAAACGAGACAACGCCTTATTTCGACGCACATTAAAAATAGCCAAAAATGAAAGTACCAAGACATTTACCTTTCAAATAAAACCTCAAACCCCTATACAAACAAGTAAGAATGCTATAGTCGAGTATACCCGACTACGAAACTCCCTGTACCCAGGTCTAAAACATTCAATCACATCTATGTCCACTTACACAACACACACACATACACAAAGACGCACGCACACAGGCGGCAAAAGCGACAGCGCAAGCGAGGCATTTTAATTGGTGGCTGTGCTTCCCCTTCCCCCCTCTCGCTGCATTTCTGAATATTCTTTCGTGAATAACTTCCGTGTTTATTATCCGATCGACTTGAAATTTGGACAGTAGATCAAGAGAGACTAAAGTATTGTACATGCCAAATCTTAAAGCTGTATCTTGAAAAATGTTACTGTAAAACGGTTTTTATCGATTTGCGGGGGAACGGGGGAGATATCTGAAATATGAAACAAACTTGATCTGCGTATGGTATACAGGAACCTACATTCCAAATTTGGTGGCTCTAGCTCTTGTAGTTGCTGAGATCGACGCGTTCATCCGGACAGACGGACAGACGGACAGACAGACGGACATGGCCAAATCGAAATCTCTTTTGACACTGATCAAGAATATATATACTTTATAGGGTCGGAGATGTCTCCTTCTGCCTGTTACATACTTTTGCACAAATCCAATACCCCCTTTTTACCCATTTTATGGGTACAGGGAGTAAAAATATGGCACAATATCCGACGCTTTTGTGGCCTTAATCCGTCCAAGAGCATGCATATTCAACCCAAAATTATCCCAATACTCAACCGATAAATCCGAAATCGCAAGCATTCTCTGCAAAAATTGGTCAGACACAGCAAAGGTTTCCAACTTCCCGGCACCCTGCTCATCCGCTAAACAAGCAGCAATAGCAGCAAATCCCACCATCACCTACAGTAAAAAAGCATTAGCTATCGAAGGCGATATTTCAACTTTTGAATTCATCGCAGTAATAAATTCCCTAATTGACAAAACACCCGGGTTAGATGGACTCAAATACTCAATTATTACGCAATTACAACAGTCAAGTGGGTTTCAAGAAAGGAAAATCTACTATAGATACCCTCCTCCTTGTAGACCTCATAGCTAGAACACTCTCAAAAAGAAGCCACACATCAATAATTTCAATCGACTTCGCCAAAGCCTTCGATAGAATAGGATTACACACCATACTCGAACAGCTAAGAATATGGAATATCAGACCCAAAATATAAAACTATGGTAAAAACTTTATGACCAACAGAAAAATTATAACTAAAATAAACCTAAATTACTGAACAGCGCAACCACTACACAATGACAGCCCACAAGGCTCCTCTCTCTGTCATTCTCTTTATCATCGCTTACAACAAACTGACCTCTATCATATCTCTACACAAAAACATCCAAGTTAGCGCATTTGCAGACGACTTCAACCTAATCCTAAAAATCCCAAACTCTAAAAACCAAGACATCGATCTAACCCTACTGTTTTCCCAAATATCAGAATGGTGCCAGTACTCCGGAGCCCAGTTATCCACTACAAAATGCCAACACCTACACATCTGTCGCAAACACAACTGCTCTGGCGACGTGCGTACTGGCAGCCTCCAGCTAACAAACGTTAACTGCATGAAACTCCTTGGTATCCTATTTAACAACAGATACAACTGGAACGCCCATGTAAAATCGCTACAAATATCGCTAGATAAGAAACTTAACATTATAAAATGCCTTTCCAACTGTAAATTAAATTGCCACAATTCTTCACTAATCAACATCACCAATACAATAATAATTTCAAAAATCGATTACTGCCTCCCCCTGTTTGGTTCAACACCCCAGTCCACCACCCGACCCCTCAACTCAATTACCAATTCCGCAATAAGGCTTACACTTGGTGCTTTCAGAACTACTCCAGTCAATAACATGCTACATGAGGCGCAAAGCAGGTATTTTACACAGCGAAACTCTGCAAATCTATAATAAGCTCACACAACTCACCAATCTTAAACATAATTAAAAACAAGTAAAAACGTTGCAGTTGGACGCACCCGACTGCAGAATACTAGTCCTATATAATTTGGTTATTTGTGGGTTCGGAAAGAGACGCGAAAAAACCGTAGTCTGTATGCCAAATTTGGTGACTCTACCTGTACAGGTGTGGGAGATATAGATTTTGCTCCTTTGTGAGGGAGGGGGTGGGGAGGTCCAAAAATTTTTGATGCAGATTTGTCCAGGGGGTCAACATTAGCCTGTATGCCAAATTAAGTAACTCTAACTTTAAAACTGTAGGAGATATACCCCTTGAAAAACGTGTTTTGGGGATATTATATGCCGATTTGTCAGGGTGGGTCTGGGGGTCAAAATTTTGTTGTTGCAGATCTGTCGGGAATCTCAACATTAGTCTGTATGCCAAATTTTGTGACTATATCTTTAAAAATAGGGAAGGTACAGGTTTTCCCCAAATTGCAGGGGAGGGGTGGGTGTGGGGGTCGATCTCGACACTTCATAAATTGAGGATATACACCAACAGGTGTACCAAGTTTGGTTGCTCTAGCTCAAAGATAAAGGCAAAAAAATTGCGTTCATATGGACAGACCTACAGACGGACATTTCGCAAACCCATTATACTATTTTTCCCTTCGGGAACATAGTATAATTACAAAACTCGAAAGAGATTTAAATACGAATCAGCAATAGACAGAATCACCCGCACTGCAAGAAATCTCGGAATAAACAAGTAAGAATGCTATAGTCGAGTAAACCCGACTACAAAACTCCCTGTACCCAGGTCAAAAATTTCTAATCGCATCTTCGTACACATATACACACACATACAGACACATATACACACACACATACACAAAAGACGCACACACACGAGCGACAGCACGAGCGCAGCGCAAGCGAGGCATTTTAAGTGGTGGCTGTGCTTCTTCTTCCCCTTGCGCTGAAGCACTGAATCTTCTTTTGTTAATAACTTCCGTGTTTATTATCCAAACGACTTGAAATTTGGACAGTAGATTAGGAGTGACTAAAGTATTGCACATGCCAAAACCCAATCTTAAAAATTGTGCCTGTAAAACGGTTTTTATCGAATTGCGGGGGAACAGGGGGAGATATCTCAAATCTAAAATAAACTTGACCTGCTCCCGCTATACACGAACCTACATTCCAAATTTGGTGTCTCTAGCTCTTATAGTTGCTGAGATCCTTGCGTTCATACATACGGACGGACAGACGGACAAACGGACAAACGGACGGACAGACAGACGGACATGGCCAAATCGAATTCTCTTCTGATACTGATCAAGAATATATATCTTTATAGGGTCGGAGATGTCTCCTTCTGCCTGTTACATACATTTGCACAGATTTAGTACGCCCTTTTTACCCATTTTATGGGTAAATCATCCGTAATATCCTCTCCAAACACCACCCAAAATGCAAAATCATTTGGATTCCCGGCCATGTAGGCATCCGGGGAAATGAATTAGCTGACCTCGCCGCGAAAAATTCAACTAAACTCTCACTCATACTGACCCCAAATTTCAACCTCCAAGACATCATCATCATATCCTGAAAGAATGTCCACCTCATAAAATATCATACACCGAAATATTTAAGGAAAAGGACTCCATACAATTATTATCCCAACCCACACCAAAAAATTGTACAATCATTCTAAAGTTCCTTAAGCAAACAAATATTACAAACAAAATCTTGACATAACAAAAGAGTCGAAGACTGTATATAAATAAATTATTCTTAATTTCTAATTTCGATTTGGTTTTCTTTGCACAATATTTAACTTAATCACTGCGCCCAGTCGGTGGCTCGGATGTGTTCTTTTCGTCTACTCCCACGATGAAGTACCGTTACTCAGGATCAGCTCATACACGATTTCGCAGTACCATTAACTATAGAATATACATAGATACGTCAAACAAGCATATTTCTGAGGCCAGATGCTTTGCGTAGCGCCCCAGAGCGACTTCGGCAAAAAGCCGAACTACTAGTGCCCCACTCGCCAGCTCGACAAAAAAATCGAGCTACTAACATCCCAGCTCCGGACAAATATTTAGTCTTGGATCGACACCAGAACGATGAGCACGGCGTATGTCGCTTGCGCTCTCATTTCGTTTCTATGTGTGGGTTCAAGTACGCACATGCGCTTGTTTCTAAGTATGCGTGAGCAATGAAAAATGCAACAGCGCATGGCAATATGAATTCAGAAATGGAAATGGAAGCGGCCAAGCGCACAACACATGCCCCTGTTATGTGTATTCATGACGCGGGAGCCGTGTGGATAGAGTGCTTGTTTGATATACGGCTTTTTGCAGGTTCGATCCCCAGTTCATCCATTTCTTTTAATAATGGGAGGAAAAAGCTATTTTTTTTTTTGATTTTTTGATTTTCTAGTATTTATATTCTGTTCCCGAAGGGAAAAAGACTATATTGGGGTTGCGTCTGTCCGTATGACTGCAATTTTTTTCCACACGCTTGAAGCTAGAGCAACCAAACTTTTTACACATGTTGGTGTATACCGCCAATTTATGAAGTGTCGAGATCGCCATCGGAATGTGTATTGAATGTTCAATATTATTATATTTTCCGCAGTGCCTTGGGTATAACGGACATTACCGTTTTGTCCGTTGTTGTTGATATTATTGTTACCGTTTTGGCGGTTGGTACCTCTATAGCTTCCACGTCCTCTATTATTGTAATTGTTGTTATAATTGTTATTATAACTACGATTGTGCATCTATTGTGGTTTCGTCTTGTATCTTGTAAACAGTTGAATCAACTATTATACCCCAGCAGGGTATTATAATTTTGTCTCGAAATGTGTAATGGACTAAAGGAGACATTTGCGACCGAACAAAGTATATATATTCTGAATAGCCGAGTCGATATAGCGATGTCCGTCTGTCCGGTCGTCCGTCTGTTTCTATGCAAACTAGTCTCTCAGTTTTAAAGTTATCGTCCGAACTGGCCGTATCGGACCACTATAACATTTAGCTGAAATAGGAATGATCGGTCGACAGCTATTTTTTGTATGAAAAACATTTTTGTTTATAAAAGTATTCAACCAAACCGAGTCTCTAGTCTTCCTCATCCAAACTAAGTGATAGCTTTATTGTACTTCAAATAGTTTCCTATAATTTGATCATAATCTGACCACATGGCTACTATAGGAGCAATCAGACGAAAATTAAGTTTTGTATAATAAAGAATTCATTCTAGGGTATATAGCTTCGGCACTCCGAACATAGCTGTTCTTTCTTGCTACAAATTTTTTTTTTCCATTTTGCTAGTGAGTGGGGGAATGGTCTACCCGGCTAAAGCAAGAACAGAACAGGTGTTAGCCATGGACCTGAACCCTCCGTTCTCGTTCAACTCAGAACCTGGGACCCTAGCCAGTCTAACCATCGACGCCGGTCGGATGACACCTCGGTCCGACTCGGTTGTAGGGGTGTAGGAGCTGTGTAGGAAAGCATGCGTTTAGTGGGTGTGTGTAGGTCTATAATTCAAAAAAAAAAAACGGTCACAATATTCACAGCTGACCTCATACAGAAGGGCGTTCGCTGATCTTAAGGATACATCGGATTCTTCTTTGTTATTATAATCTGTTTCAACATTTTTTTTTGAGAAATATTGGGTTTGTGCAATGTCTGTCTGTCTGTCTGTCCGTCCGTCCGTCTGTCTGTATGATCGCAATTTATCAATACACCCTTTTAGCTAGAGCAACCAAACTTGGTACACATGTTGGCGTATACCCTTAGCTTAGAAAGTGTCCAGGTCGCTCATATTCATCGCTCAATTTTAATTATTTATAAATATACGTCGCTGAAACTAATATTAGTTTATGAAAAAATATTTTATACTTTTTAGGTAACCCTATAATATAGATATATATATTAACTGAAATTGTAAAGGAACTGAAGCTCATATGAAATTTGTAATTAAATTTGTACGAGCGTTTGTGATGAAGCTAACATTCAAGAGGGCATAAGAGCTTGGATACTATCAGCTCTTATGGTACACGGAGCAGTAGCAGGCAACCCGGATGCTAAGCGACTTTACGATGATCTCCTGAGTAACTACAATAAA
Source organism: Hirtodrosophila confusa (assembly GCA_035043065.1). Taxonomy (NCBI): domain Eukaryota; kingdom Metazoa; phylum Arthropoda; class Insecta; order Diptera; family Drosophilidae; genus Hirtodrosophila; species Hirtodrosophila confusa. Next base: position 836,388 of record JAWNNI010000202.1, read on the forward strand.
TTGGTCCGCCCGGTTGTTAATACTACAGACGTCCTCAAAGTTTGCATAAAGCTCAAACTTTCGCAACTTATTGATGTAGTGAGTATCATAAATAGACATTTTACGTATTTAAACAAGTAAGAATGCTCTCGTCGAGAATACCCGACTACGAATCTCATTGTACCCAGGTCTACAATTTCCAAACATATTTATGTACACGAAAACATACACATACATACCCACGCACACAAGCGATAACGCTAGCGAGACTTTTTAAGTGGCGGCTGTGGTGCTTCTTACCCCCGCTCTGCAATAGTGATTTTTTTTTTTGCGAATATACCTTACAGTATCGGAGATATCTACTTCTGCCTAGTAAATACATTTGCACTGATCTAATACCCCCTTCTTATCCATTTTATGGGAATTTGTTCATTTTATTTAATACGCTCAAATATAATGATTATAGTTTTAACAAGTAAGAATGATATAGTCGAGTATACCCGACTACGAAACTCCCTGTACCCAGGTCAAAAATTTCCGATCGCATCTTCGTACACTCACACATATACAAAGACGCACGCACACAAGCGACAGCGCACGCGAAAGAGCAAGCGAAGCATTTAAAGTGGTGGCTGTGCTTCTTCTTCCCCCCGTGCGCTGCATCACTGAATCTTCTTTCGTGAGTAACTTCCGTGTTTATTATCCGATCGACTTGTAATTTGAACAGTAGATTAAGAGTGACGAACGTATTATACATGCTAAATCCCAAATTGCGGGGGAACGGGGGAAATTAGAAACAAACTTGATCTGCGTATGGTATACAGGAACCTACACTTAAAATTTGGTGTATCTAGCCTTTGTAGTTGCTGAGATCGACGCGTTCATACAGACGGACAGACGGCCAGACGGATAGACGGACAGACAGACGGACATGGCCAAATCGAAATCTCTTTTTAGACACTGATCATGAGTCTGGGTTGTTTGAAAAAGTCGAGAACTCCGAATGGGCATCCCCAAATATAGTCACTAACAAGTAAGAATGCCAAAGTCGAGTATACCCGACTACAAAACTCCCTGTACCCAGGTCAAAAATACCCGATCGCATATTCGTAAACTTACACATACACACACACATACACAAGGGCGCACACACACGAGCCACAGCGCAAGCGAGGCATTTTAAGTGATGGCTCTGCTTCTTCTTCCCCCCGCGCTGAAGCACTGAATCTTCTTTCGTGAATAACTGCCGTGTTTATTATCCGATCGACTGAAATTTGGACAGTAGATTGAAAGTGACTGAAGTTTTGTTCATGCCAAATCTTAAAGCTATATCTTGAAAATTGTTACTATAAAACCGTTTTTATCGATTTGCGGAGGAACGGGTAGAGATATCTTAAATATGAAACAAACTTGATATGCGTATGGTATACAGGAACCTACATTTCAAATTTGGTGTCTCTAGCTCTCGTAGTTGCTGAGATCGACGCGTTCATACAGACAGACGGATAGACGGCAGGCAGACGGACATGGCGGAATCGAAATCTCTTTTGATCTTCCTACCACTTCTTGATCAGTAGAATATATATACTTTATAGGGTCGGAGATGTCTCCTTCTGCCTGTTACATACATTTGCACAGATGTAGTACCCCCTTTTACCCATTTTATGGGTACAGGGAGTAAAAAGAATGGTAAGATCCGGATTGCAGGTAACTACAAGCCAACGCAGAATCTAAAAATAATAATTTGTGAGTATCCCATACCAATGGCTAAATTCCTGTTGAACAAAATGAGTAATGCTAAAGTGTTTCGCCACTTAGATATTACAGAATTTGTGCATGCACTAACATTGAATACCCCCACGCATGAACTTATTCGGTCAACGCTCGCAGTCTACGGCGCCGCCAATATACCAGCTATATGGCAACGGCACATGGAGAACTATATTAGAGATTTACTGGACGTATGGCATTTCTTAGATGACATTCTATTCAACGCAGAAAATTTCGACAAACATATCGTGGTTCTTAAGGATACGCTTGGGAGTTTAAAAAATCATGGATTACAACTGAATGAAATGTGTATTTGCAGCTTTAGCGGTTGAATTTTTAGGCCATAAAATTGATTCTAGTGGTATTCACAAGGCGGATAGGCACATCAGAGCAGTCGTTCAAGCAACAAAACCATCTTCTGTGAAAGAAATGCAATTGTTCTTCGTGAAGGCTTGCTATTACAATTCAATCATATTCAACTTATCGATACGAATTAAAGCCATTATGTTAAGTTAGGTAGAACCGGTTGACCACCACAAAGTGGTCCCACATAGACCGTGCAGGTCGTTAGTGTCGCCGGATACTGAAGGTCGTTAGGACGTTTGTTGATCCTGTAGAATGCGTGTGCGCTTGGCAAACGCCAACAGCGCATTGGGAGTGTCTCTGGCCGCTTCTTCTAGTGATGCGAGCCAGTGTCTGTTGAAGTAACGATATCTAAGTGTTGCGAGTGCTTGACAGCTGCACAAAAGGTGTTCCAAGGTTTCCACAACTTCTGGTTCTGCTTAGGTTATCTAAATCCACCCTACTTGCCATTTTATTTTTGGAACCAATGGAGGACGCCCGCCATGATTTCAAAGCAGCTTGGCTGTCTACGAATATATTTATTCGTTCGTTCCTAGTTGTTATGGATAGAGCTCCTTCTGCTGCTTTCATTATTGCGAAGACTTCCGCCTGGAATATGCTGCAGTAGTCGGGCAGCTTGTACGGCAACCTTATTTCCGGTTCTGCACAATACATGGTCGCACCTACGACTGTATCTATTCTTGAGCCGTTCGTAAATATCTTAATGGCGTGTTGGTCCAGCCCTGTACACCAGTCTTCTGGTCCCAGTGACGTTTGTGTTTCTTTGAAGTTAGTTCGAGGAGTCATGTAGTCCGTGCTACTTTGCATCTCCCTCCCAATCGAACTGTGTCCAAAACTTTGAAGTGCCATTCTACCCGTTGCGCATAGACGGTGGGGCGTCCTCTGTGCGAGCAGGTGAACGTGGATGTCCAGGGGGTTGACACACAGTAGTGTTTCGAGTGCCTTGGTTGGAGTGGACCTCAATGCCCCCGTGATACAGACAAGTGACTGTCGTTGGGTCCTTTTCATCAGTTTCAGGTATGTGGTCTTCTTCGTGGTACCACGCGACAGAGCAAGCGAGGCATTTAAAGTGGTGGCTGTGCTTCTTCTTCCCCCCGTGCGCTGCATCACTGAATCTTCATTCGTGAGTAACTTCCGTGTTTATTATCCGATCAACTTGTAATTTGAACAGTAGATTAAGAGTGACCAACGTATTACACATGCTAAATCCCAAAGCTGTATCTTTAAAGATGTTGGTATAATACGTTTTTATCGAATTGCGGGGGAACGGGGGAAATTAGAACCAAACTTGATCTGCGTATGGTATACAGGAACCTACACTTAAAAGTTGGTGTATCTAGCTTTTGTAGTTGCTGAGATCGACGCAAATGCCAAAGTCGAGTATACCTGACTACAAAACTCCCTGTACCCAGGTCAAAAATACCCGATTGCATCTGCGTAAACTTACAAATACACAAGGGCGCACACACACGAGCCACAGCGCAAGCGAGGCATTTTAAGTGGTGGCTGTGCTTCTTCTTCACCCCGCGAGCACTGAATCTTCTTTCGTGAATAACTGCCGTGCTTATTATCCGATCGACTGAAATTTGGACAGTAGATTGAAAGTGACTAAAGTTTTGTTCATGCCAAATCTTAAAGCTATATCTTGAAAATTGTTACTATAAACCCGTTTTTATCGATTTGCGCAGGAACGGGTAAAGATATCTTAAATATGAAACAAACTTGATCTGCGTATGGTATACAGGAACCTACACTTAAAATTTGGTGTATCTAGCTTTTGTAGTTGCTGAGATCGACGCGTTCATACAGACGGACAGACGGCCAGACGGATAGACGGACAGACAGACGGACATGGCCAAATCGAAATCTCTTTTTAGACACTGATCATGAAGATCGGAGAAGTCTTCTTCTGCCTGTTACATACATTTGCACAGATTTAGTGCCCTCTTTTTGCCCATTTTAAGGGTACAGGGAGTAAAAATGCTTACGTCTTACAGAATATAAGGATACATTCAGCGAACAATCTGGCAGGGCACCGCCAATCTTCAGTAAGCCCAGACAAATTCCATTAGCTCTGAGAGACGCTGCAGAAATTGATTCTAAAATAGAGTCTGGGTTGTTTGACAAAGTCGAGAACTCCGAATGGGCATCCCCAAATATAGTCACTAACAAGTAAGAATGCCAAAGTCGAGTATACCCGACTACAAAACTCCCTGTACCCAGGTCAAAAATTCCCTATGGCATCTTTGTAAACTTACACATACACACACACTTACACAAGGGCGCACACACACGAGCCACAGCGCAAGCGAGGCATTTTAAGTGATGGCTCTGCTTCTTCTTCCCCCCGCGCTGAAGCACTGAATCTTCTTTCGTGAATAACTGCCGTGTTTATTATCCGATCGACTGAAATTTGGACAGTAGATTGAAAGTGACTAAAGTTTTGTTCATGCCAAATCTTAAAGCTATATCTAGAAAATTGTTAGTATAAACCCGTTTTTATCGATTTGCGGAGGAACGGGTAAAGATATCTTAAGCTAAGAAACACACTTGATCTGCGTATGGTATACAGGAACCTACATTTCAAATTTGGTGTCTCTAGCTCTTGTAGTTGCTGAGATCGACGCGTTTATACAGACAGAGGGATAGACGGCAGGCAGACGGACATGGCCAAATCGAATTCTCTTCTGATACTGATCAAGAATATATATACTTTATAGGGTCGGAGATGTCTCCTTCTGCCTGTTACATACATTTGCACAGGTGTAGTACCCCCTTTTACCCATTTTATGGGTACAGGGATTAAAAACAATTGTAAGATCCGGATTGCAGGTAACTACAAGCCAACGCAGAATATAAAATTAATAATTGATGAGTATCCCATACCAATGGCTAAATTCCTGTTGAACAAAATAAGTAATCCTAAAGTGTTTCGCCACTTAGATATTACAGATGCATATTAACACCTTACGATTGACAGAGAATTTGTGCATGCACTAACATTGAATACCCCCACGCATGAACTTATTCGGCCAACGCTCGCAGTCTACGTCTGCGGCCAATATACCAGCTATATGGCAACGGCACATGGAGAACTATCTTAGAGATTTACTGGACGTATGGAATTTCTTAGATGACATTCTATTCAACGCAGAAAATTTCGACAAACATATCGTGGTTCTTAAGGATACGCTTGGGAGTTTAAAAAATCATGGATTACAACTGAATGAAATGTGTATTTGCAGCTTTAGCGGTTGAATTTCTATGCCATAAAATTGAATCTAGTGGTATTCACATGTCGGATAGGCACATCAGAGCAGTCGAACAAGCAACCAAACCATCTTCTGTGAAAGAAATGCAATTGTTCTTGGCGAAGGCTTGCTATTACAATTCAATTTAACAAGTAAGAATCATATAGTCGAGTATACCCAACTACAAAACTCCCTGTACCCAGGTCAAAAATTTCCGATCACATCTTCGTACACTCACACATATACAAAGACGCACGCACACAAGCGACAGCGCACGCGAAAGAGCAAGCGAAGCATTTAAAGTGGTGGCTGTGCTTCTTCTTCCCCCCGTGCGCTGCATCACTGAATCTTCTTTCGTGAGTAACTTCCGTGTTTATTATCCGATCGACTTGTAATTTGAACAGTAGATTACGAGTGACCAACGTATTATACATGCTAAATCCCAAAGCTGTGTCTTTAAAGATGTTGGTATAATACGTTTTTATCGAATTGCGGGGGAACGGGGGAAATTAGAAACAAACTTGATCTGCGTATGGTATACAGGAACCTACATTTAAAATTTGGTGTATCTAGCTTTTGTAGTTGCTGAGATCGACGCGTTCATACAGACGGACAGACGGCCAGACGGATAGACGGACTGACAGACGGACATGGCCAAATCGAAATCTCTTTTTAGACACTGATCATGAAGATCGGAGAAGTCTTCTTCTGCCTGTTACATACATTTGCACAGATTTAGTGCCCTCTTTTTGCCCATTTTAAGGGTACAGGGAGTAAAAATGCTCACGTCTTACAGAATATAAGGATACATTCAGCGAACAATCTGGCAGGGGCACCGCCAATCTTCAGTAAGCCCAGACAAATTCCATTAGCTCTGAGAGACGCTGCAGAAATTGATTCTAAAATAGAGTCTGGGTTGTCTGACAAAGTCGAGAACTCCGAATGGGCATCCCCAAATATAGTCACTAACAAGTAAGAATGCCAAGTCGGTATACCCGACTACAAAACTCCATGTACCCAGGTCAAAAATACCCGATCGCATCTTCGTAAACTTACTCATACACACACACACACACAAGGGCGCACACACACGAGCCACAGCGCAAGCGAGGCATTTTAATTGGTGGCTGTGCTTCTTCTTCCCCCTGCGCTAAAGCACTGAATCTTCTTTCGTGAATAACTGCCGTGTTTATTATCCGATCGACTGAAATTTGGACAGTAAATCTTAAAGCTTTATCTGGAAAATTGTTACTATAAAACGGTTTTTATCGATTTGTGGAGGAACGGGGGGAGATATCTTAAATATGAAACAAACTTGATCTGCGTATGGTATACATTTCAAATTTGGTGTCTCTAGCTCTTGTAGTTGCTGAGATCGACGCGTTCATACGGACAGACGGATAGACGGCAGGCAGACGGACATGGCCAAATCGAAATCTCTTTTGATACTGATCAAGAATATATTATACTTTATAGGGTCGGAGATGTCTCCTTCTGCCTGTTACATACATTTGCACAGATGTGTACCCCCTTTTTACCCATTTTATGGGTACAGGGAGTAAAAAGAATGGTAAGAATATAAAAATAATAATTGATGAGTATCCCATACCAATGGCTTAATTCCTGTTGAACAAAATAAGTAATCCTAAAGTGTTTCGCCACTTAGATATTACAGATGCATATTAACACCTTACGATTGACAGAGAATTTGTGCATGCACTAACATTGAATACCCCCACGCATGAACTTATTCGGCCAACGCTCGCAGTCTACGGCGCGGCCAATATACCAGCTATATAGCAACGGCACATGGAGAACTATCTTAGAGATTTACTGGACGTATGGAATTTCTTAGATGACATTCTATTCAACGCAGAAAATTTCGACAAACATATCGTGGTTCTTAAGGATACGCTTGGGAGTTTAAAAAATCATGGATTACAACTGAATGAAATGTGTATTTGCAGCTTTAGCGGTTGAATTTCTAAGCCATAAAATTGATTCTAGTGGTATTCACAAGTCGGATAGGCACATCAGAGCAGTCGTACAATCAATCAAATCATCTTCTGTGAAAGAAATGCAATTGTTCTTGGGGAAGGCTTGCTATAACAATTCAATCATATTAAACTTATCGATACGAAGTAAAGCCATTATGTTAGGTAGAACCGGTTGACCACCACAAAGTGGCCCACATAGACCGAGCAGGTCCTTAGTGTCGCCGGATACTGAAGGTCGTTAGGACGTTTGTTGATCCTGTAGAATGCGTTTGCGCTTGTCAATCGCCAACAGCATTGGGAGTATGTCTGGGCGCTTCTTCTAGTGATGCGAGCCAGTGTCTGTTGAAGTAACGATGTCTAAGTGTGTTGTCGTTGGGTCCTTTCCATCAGTTTCAGGTATGTGGTCTTCTTCGTGGCATGCCACCATTCCAGGACGCCGTATAGTAGTATCGGTTGCACTACTGATCCAATGCATCAGTCGTGGGGACAGGCCCCAAGTACTACTTAGCATCTTCTGCGATGCGTAATTCGCGACTGTTCCTTTTTCACCCTTTCTTCAACATTGAGTCTCCATGTCAGTTTGCTGTCCAGGACTACTCCGAGGTATTTGACGTTAGTTTTTAGCGTGAGCGGCATTCCGTTAAACTTTGGCGGGTTCCTCCGCGGTACCTTGTATCTCTTAGTAAAGAGAATTAGGTCCGTCTTTTCCGCGTTGATGCTAAGTCCGGCTCCGGTGGCCCATCTTAGTATTTCCTGTAATGTGTATTCCATGACGGAGCAGAGGGTCGATGGACATTTTCCCGTGATAATAATGCTTATGTCATCCGCATAATCAGTTATCTTTGGGGCTTTCCTGTAGAATTTTTTAAGTAGTTTGTCCACCACTAGATTCCATAAAAGAGGAGACAAGACTCCGCCTTGTGGCGTGCCTCCATGAGTTTCCTTTGTTATGGTTGTGGCTCCCCATTCGGCTTTGACTTTTCTGTAGCTCAACAGGTTCTGTATCCACGAGTGTATTGCCGAGTGGGATGCTGTAGCTCTTAAACCTTGCATTATCGCTTCAGTTGATATGTTATTGAATGCACCAGAGATATCTAGAAAAGCTCCCAGTGCGTATTCTTGGTGGTGAAGGGCTTTACCTATATTAGCTACCAGGGAGTGTAGCGCCGTCTCCACCGATTTCCCTTTACTGTAGGCGTGTTGGTTGGGCTCCAAGAGTGAGATTGTACTGCCCCTTATGTGGATCTCTAGGTCTTTTTCCAATGTTTTTAGCATGAATGAGGTTAGGCTTATGGGTCTGTAATCCTTCGGCTGCACGGGACTGACTTTGTCTGCTTTGGGCACGAACACGACCCGTGCAGTTCTCCAGGTCACAGGCACATAGCAGCGCTGCAGACATGCCTCAATGAGTGGAGGCAGCCATGGGATGATCAAATTCTTGGTCATCTACAACATCGCTGGAAAGATTCCGTCCAATCCAGGGGACTTGTAGCTCGTGAACGAGTCTATTGCCCACTGGATTTTCTTCGGTGTGACTATGTGTGGCCTGGTATCCTGGTCCTTCTTTTGATTTTCAATGGTTTGCACGATGTGTGGTAAGCTGTCATGAGGTGATGTGTGAGTGTCTTCAGGGACCTCTCTATATCATTCACTGATGAGATTATGTGTGGTGTGGGTAGTTTTCTTCCCATCGTCATTGCAAACTTCTCCCAGCTTGTGTTCTGGGGGTTTCTGTATTACCTTTGAGGGGGAGTATAATCGAATTGCACTTTGAACATCTATGTACTTGTGATCCGAAAAGGAAGGTTTATCAAGAACCCTCCATTCTGACACATCTGTACTATTTCCGGCTGCAAGTGTTAGATCTAGAATGTTAGAGGAGGTGGGTCCCACATATGTAGGCTCACCCCCAACATTTCCTATCCTTATAATAGATTGTAATATAAAGTTAAGGAGAGACTCACCTCTGTCGTTGAGGTCCGGACTGCCCCACACAGTATGATGAGCGTTGGCGTCCGTTCCGACAATTAGGGGCTGCCTCCGCAGGCCTGCCTCCGCGGTCAGTCTTTTGTGAGTGGTGCCTCCCTGTCGTGCGCCATGTAACAGGACGCTATGAGCGTGGGCTCATCCTTGTTACCCTCTAGCGCCACGACTGTGAGATCATCAGTAATGTAATTAGACATAAGGTAAGCGTAGATGCCTTTCCTTACTAGGATAGCTGTTCTATTCCTACTTACAGTTGACGAGTCAAACGTGTTGAAGCTAGCGAACTTTAGCCACCTTGTTGCCCGCTGCCACCCAAGGTTCCTCGACTAAAGCAACATCGGCGGACCCCTGCTCCAGGGCTATAAGGAGCTCCGCCGACGCTAGCTTACTTTTGTGTAGGTTGAGCTGCATGGCTGCTGGATTCCTCAGCTCGTGGTGGCTTGACTAATAACGTCGTGTCGCCATCTTCGTTGTCCTCCATCTTTTGGTCCTCGGGCGTGGCTCCTCCTTCCACGATTTTCAGGCTGTGGGTAGCTTCTACCATAGACGCAAGGCCCAGGTCTTGCTCCACCTCACCAGCCGTCAGCGTGTTGTCGTTGTTGTCGTGGTGGCGTTTCTTGAGACGCAGGTATACGCTTCCCTCGCCCCACGCCATCTTCCCGTACCTAGGATAAAGCAGATTCTCGGCTTCCTTGCTAATTTGCAGGATCATGTGCTGTCCCTTTTTATCAGGCTTAGCGACATGAATGACATGTCAATCAGCGGTGGGCACGTCAGGATTCTGCAATTTGAGTAATTTAAGAGCCTGCTCTTTAGGCACGACCCTCGGAAGTAGCACTTTTGCCTTTGGTACGGACGGAATACTAGTTCTGTCTACTACCTCCAGCTTGGCGCCCTTCCACAGGGCGGCCATTGAGGCGACTGTTTGAGAGACTCACGCCAAGGTTGGGTCGTCTCTGCAGCTGAGAATTTTGAACCATTGAGCAAACCTGCTCCATCAAATGTGGTGGGTGCGGCATCCGGAATCTCCATCTTCTTCAGCATCGCCTCGAGCAGTCGTGTCTCCACTAGCTTCCACCGTTCCGGCGACATCTGTCGTTTTGCTACGTCGCTCGCGGACTACCTGGTGGTCTTGTTAGTGGGGCGGGGCCGCTTGCTCACGGGCACCCCAGCCTTTGTTGTCTCAGTCGACCGCTGACGTTTAGTGGCCAATTGCTCCTCGACCTTGTTCGCGTATTTGCTACTAGAAGCCTGTAGAGTAGGCTTCTGGCTTAAATGTTTGCGACCGCTAATCTCGCTAATCTTGAGATCAGCCCACGCCAGCTTGCTCCTCTCCTCGGGGGTGAGGTCGCCGCTGCCGATGAGCCGAGCCCTGATTTTGAGAGCCGCTTTGTATTGAGCCTTGGCACTCATACCGTCCTTTGTCCGCTTGGGCCCGACCCTACTAGAGGTACTGGCACCTGCCTGAACAGGGGAGAGCAGAAGCTTGTTTTCGGCTTCCGTTGATATGCTGTCGCCGTGCGATTCGCAGTCCGAGTCTGTTTCGACTACGGCACCGCCACGCCACAGCTTAGCGTTAGTTTTGTTGGTGGCAGTAGCTTTGCAACTACTATGGCCTGCTCCAACCATGGTAGAGGTGTGACCGCTGGAGACACGCAGAAAGGACGTTTAGACCGACATCCCAGTTCGAGATGCCTCCTTTCTTTCCTCCATGTTGACTTTTTCTGTCGGGGAATCACCCTTAGCGTTTTATACCTGCCTCCAGGTACCTCGAACCATGGGTCCGGTCGCAGTACCCCCATCTTGGCAAAAATCGATAGGAAATACTGTGCCGTCGCCTTCGCTAGACACTGCACTACCTTGGGAGCAAGTGACACGAAGTGTAACCCGTTTACTCCGAGGTTAATACAGTGTTCATTGCCCGGCCAGCACCCTCGTGGAGGGTTCAGTTCGAGTTCAGTTCGCTAGCCAAGTAAAGCCATTAGAAAAGAAACATTTCAATGGACGCCCGAGGCCACTGAAGCATACATGAATATAAAGAAGGCACTAACACCGTCAGAAGATCTAATCTCCTACGACCCTAAACTTCCGTTACTATTGGCTACAGATGCTAGCCAAATAGGACTTGGAGAACTGTTGTCACACAGCTTGGTAAATAGGTCATATAGCGTTGATGAGCACCGAACAAAAATACCCTCAAATGCATCTTTCCACTACATAATATTTCCAAATTTTTCGTAATTTTTTTGATTTTGGAAAAATGTAACATATTTCCTGTAGAAAATTCCATAATGGAAAAATGCCATTCGCCCCGGCATTTTTTAGTATTTTCTTATCGATGTTTATCGATGAACTGGTGCAAAGGTAAACAATGTTCCTGTATTTAGTAAGGATGAGGTTAAGAGGGAAGGTTTGTCCGGAGGTGCACCCTCGAAATGGCAACATTTTGACAAGGTATACCGCCTCTTAGGAGCATTGAAGTTTGTGCAGTTCACAGGTGCGCACTCGCAATTTCATTGCAAATTTCTTCCATCTCCGCATCCCAGACATCTTCCAATTGTTTGAAACCGTATGAACACATCGCAACTAAATGCCTATTTATATGCAACTTTGACATTTTACAGTTCTGCCATTATTTGCTATATTTTTCACTTTTTGTGAAAATTTTCAAGCCAAACAGCTGATTTATTTCGGGAAAATGACAAATTGCACATTTGACCGTGGAAACACCATCATCCTAAATGTTGAAATGTCACTTTTTTTGCTGTAGTGGAAATAGGCCATTAATTCACAAGCCGGCAAAAAAAATGGCACCACACCTCCTTTCAATTAATTGCGTAAATGTTAAAGGCCAGGGCAATAGCGGATGGCGTTATGATAAATTCGATACATTCATAGTTAATCAAGCTTACAACTACCAATACGATCGCCAAATTTGAACAGCTAACAAAAATTGATGATAAACTGGGTCCAATCGTAAAACTTCTATAAGCCTGTAACGATCCTTTTGGCTTCACCGGGTCTAGCTCGGTCGACCAGGAGTTCGTGCCAACAAATTTATAATCTGCAGCCCTTGCGATAAAAGAAAGTGAATTGTTTTAAATATTTTAAATGTATATTATGCCGGTTCACCCGGTTACTTTCAGTTTACAATAGAATATATTTGCTTAGTTACTATCCCTTGTCGTCGTGGTGCTGCTGGTGATTGCTCTGCCCAAGTGCCCGTAGATCCAGTTGCCTGATATTCTCTTGGGCTTGTCCCGTTCGCTAAACGCTTTGAGACTAAGCAGTTTCAATGCTATCGGTTAGCCTCGGTACCGCTGTGCAATTGTGATGTGCCTATATCTGGCCCTAGGTATGCGAGCGGTACAACTCCGGCTTAGACCTGGATTCACCTGTTCGCCTTAACCACAAATTCTCCTGTGTCTCCTGCTTGCCTTGGCACCCCAGTTTGGACCGGGTTTCCGCCGTGGCTGTTCTCCTGTTCTCTATACTCTGTTCGTACGTACCGGGATACTCCAGCTTAGACCAGATTTGGTCCACCGGTACTCGTTTGTCGCCGCCCGTTTGGTTCCGCCGAATCTCAAGGACTCCTAGTTTGGCCTAGATTTGTCCCCGGACTCTTTTAGCGTGGCTTCACTGTGTTATCTAGTCCCTAGGACTCGCCGAGGTTACCCCAGTTTATACCAGGTTTATCCGTCGGTGTCTTTCGGGATGTCTTGCCTGTATTTTAGGTAGAGACACCAAGGATACCCCAGTTTATACCAGGTTTAGCCGTTGATGCTCTCTAAAATGCCCTGTCGTGATCCTTGAGATTTACCAAGGGTACCCCAGTTTATACTAGGTTTGGCCGCTGGTTCTCGTCGGATTGGCCCTATGTACTCCTGAGGAAGGATACCAAGGATACCCCAGTTTAAACCAGGTTTGTCCGTTGGCCTCTTCTCTGGATTTCCACAAGCCTCACTGGCCACTCACGTTTGCACTTTGGTCCGTGGGCGACGCCTTTGCACTGATGAGCAAAATCTCGCTACGCCGCGTGGCAGAACACTCGCTTCCAAGTTTCTCAGGGCTGGTTCGGGGCAAGTGGTTTCGCTTGTCCCTCGAAGCTTGACCAAATGTCTGGCCTTGATTGCTGCTCCTGATGTGTGTAGATCGGCCCAATGTTTGGCCGCGTCCGTTGCTCGTACTTGTTATATACCTTGATGACACTTTGCCCGCACTGTACTTGCACTACTTGTACTTTTGTTACGCACTCGCTTCGTTCACGTTGTACTTCACTTGACTCTGTTTTACTTGACTGTCCAGCTCCCACGCAGATCTCGCCTTTTATTGCCGCTGCCGGCCGGTCCCGCTTGGTGGCTGCATCGGGGCCGCGGCGGCGGTAAACTCTCCAAACTCTCGCCTAGCGGCGCATACCAGCAATGTTGTTGCTAGGCTTAACTTTGGCGCCGACGCCAGCTGCCAAATAACGGCGAAATCGGCTGACGCTCGCCTAGCACTAGCGGTGAATTACGCACGCTGCGTATTGTTCGCCGTCAGTGCAAATGAGTGCTGCATATTGCACCTCGAGTGCACTCTTTACGCACTAACGGCGTAAGCTCATCTCCAACGGCGCGCGATCAGCACTAACGGCGCTTGTCCTGGCGGTCGCTCTCTGTGTGACACGTAGCATTTGCTGGCTACGTGTGTTAGAGCGAGCGCGAACGCCAGAGCGGCTGTGAGCGTGAATTCGCCGCGACCCAGTGGCGCATCAAAAGGGGTTTTGCTCGTGTTTGTTGACATTGTTGTGGGGAGCCAATACGGCTCCTCACACTCCCCTCTTTCTTCGGGAGAAAAGCGCTAGCCCTTCTTGTTTCTCTGTCGTTGTTTCGTTGCTTGTTTGTTTTAGTTATTTTTATTATTATTATTGTTATTATTATTATTACGTATTCTTACGCTATTGGTGGTACGATGTTAGTATTAGTAAGATTAGTTTTAGTATTATTAGTACTATTATAAGTTACAACCACCAATGCGCTTGGATACGTAATTGTTTTCTATTGTTTATTATTTTATTATTTATCGTGTTGACTTGGTGCCTGCCGTAATTGACGATCCCTTTTGTCGCGCCTTTGATCACTGTTGGTGGTTACCGTTACTGCTTTTATGACATGCAGGTGTGCACTGTGGGGCACGTTTGATTATTTTGTGACAAATTTTACAATTTCCGTACGCGTGTTATTTGACCATGTGTGGGATTATCTGATGTATTTTCCCACTCGGCCCTTATTTGACGGTGGCTATTCCGATGTGCATTATTTGTGGGATGTTATTGTTGTGTGTTTAATTTTTGTTTTGTCTCGGTTTTTTGCTGATTTAGCCCACTGTATACTCCTGTTGCGCTGTTTTAGCTTTGGGGGGTGCGTTCTCTTTGTCTTCTATCGCATTCACTCCCGCATCTTCACTGCAGCGTATCCCTTTACGCACTTCGCCGCTTGCGCGAGGGTTGCTTGAGTCGTTGGGTATTTTTATTTTGGTGAATTACAAAATTAAAAAAAAATTTTTTTTGTATGGCCTTGCAGTATATTAATTATTGATATTAATTAATAATTATTCAACCTCATTTTTTTTTTTTTACACAATATAACGTTTTTCTTACTTGTTTGTTTGTGGGGTGTTATCTGCTCTATAGTATGGCTTCATATCGGCAATATGTGCCGTTCTCGCCTTTTTGTTTTTGTCTCCTCGTAACTTACAAATGACTGGGGACACGAAGTCGGTGATTTGGAACGGTCCTCCAAATCTTGGTGCCAGTTTCGCTGCGAACCCTTCAGCGGCGTTGAACAAATGGTGCTGTTTAACCCAAACTTGGTCGCCCACTGCTGGTTTCCATGGCCTCCTTCGCAAGTTATAATACCGTGCCTAGTCCTGTGGTGCTTTTTCCAGACTTCGGCGTACCACCTCGAAAATTTCTTTTAATTTCTCTGCGTTCTCTGCTGGTTCACGTGGTGGCTGTCCTGTGCCTATGGTCATCTCGTCGTACAACGCTCGTGGTAGTCGGAGTTCGCGTCCCTGAACGATAAATGCAGGACTATATCCGGTGGACGCCGAGACGCTTGTGTTTACTGCCAGTGTTATTTCTGGCAGTGCTTCGTCTCACCGGCGTTGATTTGTACCTGCAAATTGTGCTATTTTCGTTTTTACGGTGCGGTTTGCTCGCTCTGTCGGGTTCTCTTGTGGCGTATACGGTGCTGTCAACTGGTGTTTCACACCTAAGTCCTCGAGGAATGATTTAAATGTTCTGCTGGTGAATTGTGTTCCGTTGTCCGTAATTAGTACCTTAGGCGCCCCGAATCTTGCCAAGATTCTCTCCCTGAAGGCTTTCTGGAGTGTCGCCGTTGTTGCACTTCGTAGTGGTATTAATTCCGTCCATTTCGAGAACCTATCAATGAACACCAAGAGCATGGTGTTCCCGTGCGTCGATCGTGGTAATGGCCCAACGAAATCTGCACACACGGTAGTCCATGGCTCCTCCGGGATCTTCGTCAGCATTTCCCTGCTGTTTGCAGTTGGCTGAGCTTATAGCGTGCGCAGGTCTCGCAGCGTTGCACGTATGCTCGTACATCCCGGTATAATCCAGGCCAGTAATACCGTGCGGCGACTCTGGATATTGTTTTCCGACTACCAGTGTGTCCTGCTGATGGCGTGTCGTGATTTTCCTGGAGCATACGTTCTCTTTGGTGGCTGGGTACGCAGAGTTTCCATGACACTACGTCCTCGTGTCCTGCTCTGTGCGGAATATATCGGTACAGTGCGTCTGACTCCGTCATGTAGTCTGGATATTTGCTGGGATTTTTCTCTATTTTCTCCAGCATCTGTTCTATCCATTTGCACTTGGCATGTGCCACTTTGTCTGTTATCCTTCTGCAGACAACGTTAGCCAGCGGTTGTCGGGAGAGGGCGTCGGCCACTACGTTTAATTTTCCTTTCCGGTACGACACTTCGAAATCGTATTGCTGGAGTTCGAGGGCCCACCTGGCAATCCGTCCGGATGGACTTTCTATCGAGTTGAGCCACTTCAGCGCCATGTGATCAGTTACAACAGTGAAGTGGTACCCTTCCAGGTATTGTCGTAATTTGCGTATTGCCCATACGATCGCTAAGCACTCTTTTTCGGTGGCCGAGTAGTTCTTCTCCGCACCATTTAAGGTCCTGCTTGCATATGATATTACCCGCTCTCCGTCCTCTGAAGTTTGCGTCAGTATTGCCCCCAGCCCATAATTGCTTGCGTCTGTCTGGAGGCTGAACGGTTTGGTGAAATCTGGGCATGCCAGTACTGGAGCCTCCGTCAATTTGGCTTTGACTGACTCGAATGCCTGTTGTCGTTCCTCATTCCATGACCATTTGACGCCTTTTTTCAGAAGTTCGTTTAATGGGTGTACCGTGGTTGCAAAATCTGGCACGAAACGTCGATACCAAGATGCTACGCCCAGGTACTGTCGTAGTTCTTTGACGTTTGTTGGTGGTTTTAATTCCGCTATCGCTGCCACTTTTTCCGGGTCCGTTCGGATGCCTTGTTCAGTTACGTGATGTCCCAAGTATTTCAGCTCTTGTTTGAAAAAATCGCACTTGTCCACGTTGATCCTTAGGTTCGCTGCCTTTAGTCGCCGAAATACCTCTCGTAAATTGGCCATGTGTTGCTCTTTTGTTTTCCCAATAACGATGATGTCGTCCAGGTAGGCGAAAGCGTGTGGCATCATTTCAGGCCCGATGACCCGATCCAGGGCCCGTTGAAACGTTGCTGGCGCCGAATGGAGTCCAAATGGCATTACTTTCCACTGAAACAGTCCTTTTCCTGGCACTGTGAACGCTGTCAGTGGCCGGCTATCTTTTTGCATTGGTATTTGCCAGTACCCATCCTTAAGATCTAAGCTGGTTATGTAGTGAGCTTCTCTCAGCTGATCTAGTATGTGATGTACCCTTGGCAGCGGGTATGCATCTTTTATCGAACGACTGTTCAGCTGCCGGAAGTCCACACATAGTCTCCATTTGCCCGTTTTCTTACGGACCATGACGATCGGAGCGCTATGTGGGCTATTTGACGCTTCTATACAGCCCTTTTCTAAAAGTGCATCCACCTGGTTGTTAATTTCCTCCTGCATTTTCGGGTTTTTCGGGAAATATCTCTGTTTTATTGGTCGGTCATCGCTCATCACTATCCGGTGCTCGGTGATGGGTGACGTGCCTGACATGGTCTCAAATGCGGCCAACTCCCCCTGCAGGAAGGTGTTTACCTCTGCATCTGGATGTAGTGCCGGTTTCTCGGCCATGTGTGTTGTGGGTTCCGTGTTGCTTGCTAGTATCTCTTCCGTTGCTCGCGTTGTCTCTGCTCTTGCTTGTTTTACCTCCGCCCGTGCTTGTTCTCGTGCTCCTGCTTGATTTACTCCTGCTTCCTCGGTCGTGGCCACTGCCACCGACAGTCGTTCTTCCAACCATCCGCCATTCCTTTGCCGGGCTGGAATTTCTACGCGCAAACCGGCACACTCGAGTTTTATGCCCATGCGCGTGAGAAAATCCCATCCTAGTACCAAGTGGTCAATCACTCCTGGCAGAATAAGTAGCGCCAGAGTGATTTTGCTCGTGCCCATTGATAGTTCTGTGTCCAGCTGTTCCGTCACCATACTGTTTCGGCCGTCTGCCAGCCGTACCTGCCTGCGGATTGCACCCCTTTGCCCATCGCCATCCAATGCTGTTGCCAGCCTTTCGCTGATAAAGCTGCTGGTCGCTCCTGTGTCGATCGTGGCCTTGTACTGTCCAGCACCGATTTGGACAGTTGCTGACAGGTGTGCGCCCTCGTCTTGTAGACTGCCGGTTAGTGTCGAGGGGCGGCTTCGATCGGCATCCGTTCGCCCCTCATTGGCGGACGCCGTTGGCCGTTTCCCGAAGAGCAGCAGTCTATTGTTCTCCTCCCAATTCGGCCACATTACCAGCAGAATATCAGGCGGCGGTTGCGGCATTCGGTTGCCCAATGCCCCTCTTGACCACACCGGCGGCATGCTCGTGCTGGGTTCTGGATACGATCGCCCGAAATGCCCTGCTGTGTCCTTGGTGCTGGTTGAGGGTGTTTCTGTTCGTTGGTGATGCATTGTCTGCACTGCTCCGTGTATTCTGTAGTCCTAGAGTCCTCGATTGCCATCATTCGTGTTCTGTTTGGCCGTTGCTGCTGGTAGAGCTTCTGTCTCTTTCCTGTTCCTCGAACTCGTCGGCTAGTTGCATCAGTTCTGGCAGGGTAGCGAACTGGTTTGACCTAGCGTATGCTCGTAGATCGGGTAGACTGTTTTCATAAATCTGCCTGAGTTGTTGCTGAGATGTACGGCGTAGTGGTCTCATTAAAGTTTGCATCTCCACCATGTACACCTTGAACTTTTCCCCGAATCCTTGCCGCCTCCTGCTGACCTCTTCCTGTAGCCTAGGGAAGTAGTCCCTTGGCAGAAAATAGTCGTTGAAGCTCGCAACGAATGCCGTCCAAGTGGTCCAGTGCTCATTGTTTGCCACATACCACTTCAAAGCCATGCCCTTGAGTAGTTCTGGCATCGCTCTGGGGACAAAGTCAATGTCTAACCCGTATGTCTCTGCTGACCATTCCACCTGCTCCAGGAATTCTAATGGCTTTGTCGTGCCGTCAAAACGGAAGCTCCACTCTCGCACTTGTTTGGCTACTCTTGGGTACTCTTCTGTATGAGTCCTGTTTGGTGCTGTGGTCCTGTTCAGCAGCTCTGTCCTGGGCATGTTCATGCTTCCCCACGGTGCAGGACGTGTATCTGACACCCTTGCCGCTGCCTCCGTCTCCGGGATGTTTAGACGCTCGATAAATTTGCTAGGGTCTTCGAATTCTTCCTCGTTCGTTGCGCTTTTTAGGGGTGACTGGCGAGTGTGAAGACGTGCCAAGTCGTTGAGCCTTAAAGCATGCAACAAATTCGACTCGTTTGCCAGGACCCATTCTCCAAATTGTCGACGCATCGTGTCTACCGTGCCTGTCACGGTTATCCCGAATTCGTCGGCATACCGATGAATTTCCTCCTTCTTGAGGTTATAAGCCCATCCTCGTACCATTTTTATGTATGCGTGTTAAAAAATATTTAAAACTTAACTAAATCTCTCTTATCGCAAGACCCTACAAGTTGCGCCAGTTGTAACGATCCTTTTGGCTTCACCGGGTCTAGCTCGGTCGACCAGGAGTTCGTGCCAACAAATTTATAATCTGCAGCACTTGCGATAAAAGAAAGTCAATTGTTTTAAATATTTTAAATGTATATTATGCCGGTTCACCCGGTTACTTTCAGTTTACAATAGAATATATTTGCTTAGTTACTATCCCTCGTCGTCGTGGTGCTGCTGGTGATTGCTCTGCCCAAGTGCCCGTAGATCCAGTTACCTGATATTCTCTTGGGCTTGTCCCGTTCGCTAAACGCTTTGAGACTAAGCAGTTTCAATGCTATCGGTTAGCCTCGGTACCGCTGTGCAATTGTGATGTGCCTATATCTGGCCCTAGGTATGCGAGCGGTACAACTCCGGTTTAGACCTGGATTCACCTGTTCGCTTTAACCACAAATTCTCCTATGTCTCCTGCTTGCCTTGGCACCCCAGTTTGGACCGGGTTTCCGCCGTGGCTGTTCTCCTGTTCTCTATACTCTGTTCGTACGTACCGGAATACTCCAGTTTAGACCAGATTTGGTCCACCGGTACTCGTTTGTCGCCGCCCGTTTGGTTCCGCCGAATCTCAAGGACTCCTAGTTTGGCCTAGATTTGTCCCCGGACTCTTTTAGCGTGGCTTCACTGTGTTATCTAGTCCCTAGGACTCGCCGAGGTTACCCCAGTTTATACCAGGTTTATCCGTCGGTGTCTTTCGGGATGTCTTGCCTGTATTTTAGGTAGAGACACCAAGGATACCCCAGTTTATACCAGGTTTAGCCGTTGATGCTCTCTAAAATGCCCTGTCGTGATCCTTGAGATTTACCAAGGGTACCCCAGTTTATACTAGGTTTGGCCGCTGGTTCTCGTCGGATTGGCCCTATGTACTCCTGAGGAAGGATACCAAGGATACCCCAGCTTAAACCAGGTTTGTCCGTAGACAAACCACCGCAGACCTATTCGCCATAGAAGGGAGGCGAAGTTATGTTGAGTCTGAATTGGTTCCATTCCACCATTCTAACGCGGTTCCAATACGTCCACTAAATTATATTATTTAACCTTTCTATAATTATATTTTATCAACTCTAGCGGATAATTCCATCACAAAAACTAAGGCCGCCGTTATTGTTATTCTATTCTGTCTATTGTGGTAAGTGTAATGTAATGTCCTTTTACAGGCGAATGCCCTTTCTTAACAATAATACTCTTAATGGCAAGCCGCTTGTTCGAATGGAGTCGGTTGATGATTTGGGTATAATTTTAGATCCCAAGCTTAAGTTTCACAACCATATCTCTTCCACTGCTAATCGTGCCTGTGGTTTCCTGGGTTTCATTAGGCGTTGGTCGAATGAATTTATCGATCCCCTGTCGATCTCGACACTTCATAAATTGACGGTATACACCAACAGGTGTACCAAGTTTGGTTGCTCTAGCTTAAAGATAAAGGCAAAAAAATTGCGTTCATACGGACAGACGGACATTTCGCAAACCCAATATACTATTTTCCCTTTGGGAACATAGTATAACAAGAAGCTATATACCCTAGCAATAATTAATTTGTATACAAAACTTAATTTTTGTCTGATTGCTCCTATGGGACCCATGTGGTCCGATTTTGATCAAATTATGAGAAACTATTTGAAGTATAATAAAACTCTCACTTAGTTTGGATAAAATATTTGTATAAACAAAAAGTTTGATAAAGTGATATTAATATTATTATTATTATTATACACAGTTGACTTATAATGTAAAATTATAAATAATCTAAAAGCTATGGCTGATAACTTATCTAATTTGTTTATTAAATTATAATTATTAATTAATATTTGCAGTGTATTTACAGAGATTCAAAAATCTTGTGTGTCTTTAGGAGGTGTATGATTTTATTTAAATTTTCGGAGGATGGATTAAAAATGGCGAGGAGTGGATTGAAGGTAGAATTGGGGGTATTTTTGACGCAATCAGTAAGGATATGAGTGACTGAGGTTGGACTCAGCCTTAGAGTTGGCAAATGTTTGTGCTGTTGTTGAATAAGTGGGAGTGTGTAATGAGTGTGTGGCCCAAACGGAGTCGGGGTTTTTCTTGTCAGCTCGCGGCGAGACAGTTGGGAATGCAAGGCATAGCTGTAAATATTGTTCTTAAGCGAATTGTTGGATTTGTAGAAAGCGTTAGTAAGTGAAAAAATTTATAGCTGCTTTAGCTTATATGAAAGTTTGAGATGTTTGATAATATCTGAGACGTTGTGGTTCGGTGTGAAGGCTAGCGGGTAGGAGACTGCAGATTTGGCAGCGTCGTCGAGTTTTTCATTGCCAGGTATATAGCAGTGTCCTGGTACCCAAATTATTATTACTTTAGGTGAGTCGAGGAGAAGGGTTTGTCTAATCGATGCAGGGTAGAAAGATAGATTTCTATGATTGCCTATTGCGTGTACGTAGGAGAGGGAGTCTGTACAAATTGCTGTTTGGTAGGAGAGATTTTTAACCATTTCTATGGCGATTATTTCAGCGGAGAAAATTGAGCTGTGGTAGGGAAGAATAAATTAGTGTGATTTTGAAGCAGAGACGAAACTAGAGGATATGGCGCTGCCTGTCTTAGAGCCGTCTGTGTATACAAATTTATAGGTGTTGAGGGTATCTATTAATTGGAGGAAGCGTTGCAAGTAGGTTGAAGGTGGAGTTGATGAATTTGGGAGAGAATGGAGTGAGGTGTTTGCTAGTGGAGTTTATCCAAGGGGGTTTGGGTTGGAGGCTTTTTGGAAGAGGTGTAGTAGGTAGCTCGAGGAGTTTGTTAAGGTCAATCGAAAATTGGAGGGCTGAGCGTAATTTTGGAATTAGCTTTTTTGATTTTTTAATTTTTTGTATGTTGTTGTGTATTGGGGATGAGTTTGAATTCAATATAGATCTAATTAGCTTGGCTGTGATAAAGTTTTATCTTAATACAAAGGGGGGGATGTTGGATTCATATAAGAGGTTGTTGATGGGAGTTGTTCTGAAGGCGCCAATTGCCATTCTGATTGTGGAGTGATATATTGATTTTTTTGTTTATTTGGGAAACCGGATCATTTCCATATAGAAATATGCCGAAGTCTATTTTGGACATCATTATTAGATTTACTACTGTAAGAGTTGTTGTAGGGTTGCAATTATATTTATTGATGGACAGGCATTTGATGATGTTTAGTTTTTTTGTTAGGGAATTTATGTGGTCGGACCAATTGTAACGTTTGTTTATTATAATGCCGAGAATTTTTAGGTACTGTACATTTGTAATATTGGCGTGGATGTAGGACAGTGAGGCTGTGCAACACTTCTTTCTACAAATGTGGATGTGTTTGCTTTTGGTTACGCTGAGTTTGGCTCCAGAGTAGTCGCACCAGTCTATAATGTCAGATAGTAAGGGGTTCGAGGGAAACAGAGTTGGTGCTATTGTGTTAATTCATTAATAGGTTGTTGTCTGCGTAAGCGTAAAAATTAAGGTTTCGATGAATGCGGATTAATCTATTGAGTTTTTTATAGGCAATTAGGAACAGTACGACGGATAGGGGGGAGCCTTGGGGGATTCCATTCTGTTGAGGGCGGATGGAAGAAAAGTGGTTGTTAATGTAGACAGTAATTTATGATATTATGGCCAATTTTCCAAAGCTTAAGTTCATCAATTATCGAGTGGATGCCGATTTTGTCAAAAGCCTTGATAAAGTCTAGCGAGACGGGCGAAACGTAGTTCTTTGTTTAAAGATCCGATGATATCAGGTAGTCTAACGAGAGTAGAGTATCTGATATCGATTTACCCTTTCGGAATCCGGTTTGTCGACTGTCAATAGATTAGTTGTGAGAAACAAGCCACCACATTCGATTTGCGATAATTTTGTCCATCGTTTTGGCGAAGCAGGAGTTTAGAGAGATGGTCTGTATGAGTTGGTGGTTGGTTTTATCGGAGTTGGGCTTGAGGATAATTTTGCGAAGTTTGTAGTTTTGGGGTAGAGTTCTATATATTGTTGTAGTGAGCCAGAAGTCTGGATTTAACGGAGGGATGAAGGTTTTTTATCATGGGGTAAGAGACCCTGTCGACTCCAGGAATTTTTCCCTTTAACTGGGAAAGGGCACTCACCAGTTCGATAGCTGTTATGGGACACTCAATCTGAAGGGCAGACGGGGGTAGGTGGCAGGTGCTTGAGGGTTTGGAAGAGCTGTATTTATTTGTTCTGAGAGGCTTGGGAAAAGTTGAAGTCGTGAGATTCAGAAGAAATGTGGGAACCGAATTCTTCTGCTATATTTTTGTTGTTTGTTAAGTTTGTTGAATTGGGAAGAGATATGCAGTGAACTGGGATGTTTTGTTTTAGGCCGTAGAAGGAGCGGATGTTCGACCAAATTTTATTGGTTGGAGTATTTGGGGCTAATTTTGGCCGTGAAGGCCTCGAGAGATGAGCGCTTAGCTATCTTAACCTCACGTCTGTAGAGAACATTTGCTTTTTTGAAGTTAAAGATATTTTCGGTGTTAATATTGCTTAGCTGGTATTCGAGCTGAATTTTTAGTTGTTTGAGAGAGTTCAGATTGGGATTCCACCAAGGTACTCGACGTATATTTTTGTAGGCCGTAGAGGTTTGGGGAATATGGAAGTTGGCACTTTCTCTAATTATTTTAATAAGGTTAGCAGATTCTTTGTTCAGATTGTGGCTTTATGAAAATTGTGGCGTTGGGAGTGCTGGAGATATGTTGGTGTTGGTGTAATTTGGCCAGTCTGCTGAATTGAGGTTGAATTTTGGGGTAAGTTTTGGTGGAGGAGAGCGGTCAGAGACTAATAATTACTGGAAAGTGATCACTGCTATATCTGTCAGTGTCAGTTTTCCATGATGACTGAAGAGCGATTTGTGGAGATGCGATTGTAAGGTCGATGTGGGTATATGTATTATGAGTACTGAAATGGGTGGGTGAGTCGTCGTTTAATAGTATAAGAGGATTCTGGTAAATGAATTTATTGATGATATTTCCTTTGCGGTTGTTGCTAGAAGAGCCCCATAGGCTGTGCCAGCTATAAAGTCCCCTGTAATAAGTGTAGGGGTATTTAGGCTGTTAAATACATTGCGTAGGTTTTGAATAGTGTAATTTTTGTTGGGTGGAATGTAGGAGCAATAAAGATGGAAAATTATTTTTAAGTGAATTTGGATGCCAACTGTATCGAAATCTAGGTTTGTACCTTTTTGGTTGTGTTGGATTGAATCGTGGATTAAGAGAGCGACTCCTCCAGATGATCCATTGGATGAATTGAGTCCGTACATTTGGAAGTTTACAGGGATGGGAACTTTGGTTTGGGGTTGAATGTGGATTTCTTGAAGGGAGATAACTTTTGAGGAATATTGTTAAAATAAAATTTGTAATTGATTATGAATAGGATAGTTATGGGTTATCAAATATTATCAATTACAAATTTACGATAATATAAAGTGGGGGTGTGGGGTACCCCTAGCCCTCATGAGAATAGAATATATGTCAGGGCTGCACGGAAGATTCGTTAAAGTCTCCATAGGTAAATATGCGACATATTGCCAGGTTGTCTCAGATGGACCTGGTAGGTGAGGGTAACTAGACTTCCGATCAGCCCTTCCATTAGGCATTAATATTGTAGCTTACATTGGTTTTACTTTGTTCTTAGCCTTAAGGTTAGTTTTAAGAGTGTTGCTGTTGAAGAGTTTGGTTTGAATTTTTGATTTGGTGTCCTCAATAAAAGTGATTCGATGTGTTTAGTTGGTGGGGGCTGAACCGAACTCTCGATATCCATTTCGTAGACGCTGGATTAGTTTGAGGTGTTGTTAGAATTGGTGGTGGTGATCTGGGGCATTCGCCGGGCAGAGCAGATGTAAGAATAGTCGAAAGGGGGAGGGCGAGAATTAATTTGTGTATTGATTGCTTGCTGTTTGGCACGGAGAGTGGATGAATAGGAGGATGAAAGGCGATGGCGGTCATCTACAACGGCTGCAGCCATTTTCATTATTGTTTTTCCCTCCAGTGTTTTAATTGCGATAATCTCTATATTTTTGATATAGGATAGGCAGCTGCGGTCAAAAGAGCGGTGTTGGTAAATTAGTAACTCCGTTTTCTTTGCAGTTTATGCATGTGTTTAGATTAAGACAGGGCTCGCGAGAGTCCGGATCAATATGAGCAAAGTTTCAGCGGTGCTACTCTGCATTTATTTGTTGGGTGGCCAAATCGACCACAGTTTTTGCATTTCATGGGCTATGGTATGTATCGAACAGCAGTCACTTTGTCGTGGCCAAATGCTATTTATTCGGGGATGTTTTGTGAGGCAAACGTGATGATTATAAGTCCAGTTTGAGCTAGATTATTGGTTTAGCCGCCTTCTTTTAGGATTTGCATTTTTGGTTCACGTGTAATCTCTTCTTCGACGTCTCAAAGGCTTTTACAGTAAATAATTATAATAAATTTTGAGCTGCAAGTTTTGTGCTCACTGACTTCGACATTGATCGTGTTTGAGAATGATGTGAGGGTGATTAGTTTAGTTGCTTGGACAAGGTTAAGTGCACGGGAAGTCATCTTTGTGGGAGTAATAATAATTGACGCCAAAAAGACTTTTATATAACCTTTATTAAAATCACATGTCTGTTCGCTTCGATCGCTGGACTTAGACTAAACTCCTGCTGCAAGCAGAAATTTACGTGCTAGATAAGTATAGAAAGTGTGTAACTTAATAAGAGACAACCAGTGTTTCGAGTTAGCTATGCCACTGCACTGTATGTGTGTATGCCTGCTACATCTTGGCCCACAATCGGGTGCTGATGTATGCCGATGATGTTAAGCTTTGTCTGTCATCTACTGATTTCTAAACTGGTCAAGGGTGTCGGGTAAATTTATTAAATCTTAATTGTAGTAAATGTAACGTAATGTCCGTTTACAGACGAATGTCCTTTCTTAATAATTATATTCTTAATGGTAAGCCGCTTGCTCGAATTGAGTCGGTTGATGATTTGGGTATCCTCTTAGATTCCAAGCTTAAGTTTGTCAAGCATATCTCTTCCATCTCTTATCGTGCCTGTGGTGTCCTGGGTTTCAAATAGCGTTTGTTACTAAAAGTCTTCATACTTCTCTTGTGCGAACTCTTGAAAATGGGTCTTGTATTTGGTGTCCCTAATACAGGGTTCATCAGGATAGATTAGAATCGGTAGTCAAAAAAATTCTGGCCTTTTGCACTCCGGGGTCTTAACTCAGATCCCAATACTCGCTTGCCTTCTTATTGTAGTAGACTTTTATTAATAAATTTGCCTTCTCTTTCTGATCGTAGAACCATGCTGGGTGTAATTTTCTTACACAAACTAATTAATGGGAAATTGATTCTTCTAAATTAATCAGCCAAATTAGTTTTGCAATTCCGATCAGATGTTCTGAAGCTTTCTTCCACTATCTCTTCAAACTTGTAGTTCTAATTAGGCTATTCATAACCCCTCTAACTATAACAATCTTTTCCATCTAATAAGTAATGCTACTTCAATTTCTACACTTAAGACTTTACTCTTACGTTATTTATGTAATCCTTAGGAACTTTGTATAATGTTATTGTTATTTCGCTACCGTACGTTATGCGGCGTGCCCCTCGGTCGGTTGGGCGGGAGGTGGGTTGCATTTCTCCTTGGGTCCGCGCGTTAACAAGCCCGTGCTTGATGTCGTTGGGCCACTTGTATGTACTGTTCGTTAGTACATCAACGTCCAGAACATATTCATGGATCAACTGTTCCGAGGTGTTGACTATGTGATCTGCTATATCGACGATATTCTACTTATGTCAAATTCAGTTGAGGAACATAAACAACTCGTTAACAATATCCTACGCATCCTGTCTCACTATTAACAGAAACAAATTCAATTTTGTAAAGACTGAAGTTTTGTTTATAAGTTGCACAGTCAACTGCATGGCAGTAGACCTCAAGAGGATCGCGTCAAGGCAATCGCCACGCCATACCGCATGCGTCAGAGACGCAGGCACTGCTCAATGACTTGACGCGCAATATGAAAAGGAATTATAAGAGACCTGTGGAGTTGACGCCAAGATCCATCGAGGCATTTGTAAATTGCAAAAACAGTATTGCAGTCGCAGTCACTCTCGCTCACCCAAGTCCACATGCACATTTGAGCGTGACTTGTGATGCCTCCGACGCGGCCATCGGTGCCGTTCTGGAACAAAACAACAGAGGTACATGGGAGCCTCTTGGTTTCTTTTCGAAAAAACTCAGCGCAACCGAAAGCAGGTTTATCACATACGATAGGGAGCTGCTAGCGATATACGAATCGATCAAATACTTCAAGCACATGCAGCAACATGCAGGTGGTAAGACCAACTCCAGCGTCCCATCACAACAAGTCGAGACTCTTTCTGCACAAAGCCATACATGAATGCTCACACGTATTCGTCAGGACCGACGCAGTAAAGTAGCCCTTGGAGCCTCCATACTCGGGGCCGTTCCTGGTTATATCCAAGCCATCAGATCGGGTCTTCGTCGTGCGCGTTAACGGCAAAGAGATCGCTTTGTCGATCGAGAGACTAAAACCTGCATTTATGGCAAATGACGAAGCTTTTCCTGTTGAAGACGTACCTTCACAAGCCAGAGCTCCATTACTGCGCACCTATGAGAAGCAACATCGGGCTCGCCCCACAATCGGTGAGTTGTCTAGGTGGAGTACTGTGGCAGCCATGTCCAGACCCTATCGGCACCCATCCATTGGCTGTGGCTACGCTGCCAGCCCTGAAAATTGGCTTCTAACCCACACACACACACTGACACGAAGCCCAACAAAATAATCAATTGTTACTTCTAATAAAGAACAATAGTAATATTAGTACTATCTTTCATTGGCTAAAGAGCCAAACATGTGTTTGGCGGGTAATTCTTTAGTATAGCGCCCCCATATAAAGACTGTTTCAAAATTTCTGACTTTGGTCTTAAACGACGCGTCTCAAAATTAGAAAGCAAATTCGGTCAGTGGAACAAAACTGTATTGTCGAAATAATGAAACGGATGCTGGCACAACTTTGTTATGGATATGAGAGTAGCAGAATAAGTTTACTTAGACCATATGCCTCTCGTCATCAACATATGCTTCCACGATACCAAAGAAAATTAAATAAAGTCACTGCCAAAACTGAGGTGGGCTAGCCGAGATGGTGAAGAGTACGCAAAACCACTCGATCGAAGCCTCATCGGCGCCAGACATGGAAGAACTCACAAAATGCATTGTTAGAGCGTCAAAATGTATGTGAAAACCCTCCAGTCAATGCAATGTGCAGCCTTGGTTCGACAAAGATTGTTTTGTATCGAAAAAAATGGATGCAACTGCTCACAGAGGTCCAAAAAGAAGCCACTGTAACAAATAAATTTATCTACTCCACAGCAAACAAAGCGTATAAGACTCTCTGCAGCCATAAGCAGCAAGAGCCTTTAAGACTCTCTGCAGTCATAAGCAGCAAAAGTATTTCAAGAACTTCGAACTTGCAATAAACAGGGTAAATAACAACAAATCCTTCTGGAAACCTGAATGGCAAATCACTTTAAAAGACTGCTTTTCATAGAAGAACCAGCCACAAAGCCCAGTTTTTCCCTACCTTTGATACGTGTCCGAGAACTACACAGACCCATTTCCGAGTCCGATGTAAGGATGGCGATACTTTGCTCCAAAAAAAAGGCGCAAGGTGTGGATAGAATCCCCGCAGAGTTCTTTAAGAACGCTACAACAACCTTTATACAGCCCCAGACAGTTTGAGAAAAGCTTTACTGTACCCATCTTCAAGAAAGGGATAGCATATGAAGCAGAAAACTACAGGGGAATATTATTTCTGAATGTGGCCATGAAATTATTTGCATCCATCTTGCTGGCGCGCTTAACCAACTGGGTGGAAAGAGAGAAGATTTTGAGCGAATATCAGGCGGGTTTCAGGAAAGGATATTCAACAGAGGACCGTATATTTGTTTTGACGTCAATTGCGAATGATATTATCAGCAGGAAATAAAAGTTCTTCACATTCTTCATTGACTTCAAAGCAGCTTTCGATACCATAGATAGACGTTGTCTCTTCCTGAAACTGAGCAACACCGGAATGTAGATCTACTACCACTAACCTATTGGAATTGACTACTTTTGTCATTAAGGGTTTTCAATCTAAAATGCAAACAGATGTTATTTACACTGAGTTCAGTAAGGCTTTTGACTCTGTAAATCATTCTCTTTTACTTCACAAGCTTCATCTTCTGTGATTTCCAAATAACTTAATTCTTTGGATCTCTAACTACTTAAGTCTGTTCAAGTTACTTCCGGAGTACCACAAGGAAGTCATCTTTGCCCTTATTATTTACGTTGTTCATAAATGACCTTCCTTCTGTCATAAATCACTCTCGGGTGCTGATGTATGCCGATGCTGTTAAACTATGTCTGTCATCTAGTGATTCCCTATCTGGTCAAAGGTTGCAAACTGATCTTGACTGTTTTCAGTGACAGTGTCCCCAATACAAGGTTCATCAGGATAGAATAGAATCGGTACAAAAACAATTTCTGCTCCTTGCACTCCATGGTCTTAACTGGAATTCCAATACTCGCCAACTCGACTTTTACTAATAAATCTTCCTTCTCTTTCTGATCGTAGAAACATGCTTGGTTTAATTTAATCTTAAAAAAAATCTTACACAAACTATTTAATGGGGAAATTGAATCTTCTGAGTTAATCAGCCAAATTAAATTTGCAGTTCCGATCGAATTTCTAGAAACTTTCTTCCTCTTTCTCTTCAAGCTTGTAATACTAACTATGCTATCCATAACGCTTTTCGTATTCTATGTTATAATTATAACAACCCTTAGTTGCGATAAACTTCACTCACCCCAGTATCGGAATTTTTTACAATTATATAAAATAATATTTTTTTTAACATTGACTGCTTATAAGAATGCCCATTACATTTGAATATACGTATAATTGTATTAATTAGAAGAATATTCATAATTTTTAAAATAAATGTACATATGAACCAAAATGGAACAAATTAAAGTTGATCTTTATAATTCATTCAGGCAAACCCTTATAAAAATTATATACAAATTATAATTAATTTCCAGGGTACACATCTATCGACTCACAATATTGTTCCTAAGGAAAATGGTTCAAGGCGTGCGCATTTTTCACAATCGCTTGGCGATCCTTATTATTTTACACACATATGCATACAGATTCTTATAGGATTTGCTTGCAGAAGAAAAGCAAATTTAGCTTGAGTAAAAGCAACGAGTCACTTAAAGGGTTTGTTAAGCACAATTTTGATTTTTAAATTATCCCAGTAGGCAATGTGATTTTAAAGCACTAAAAGGTACTTTTTCTGACTGTTAAGTTAAAAGTGACTCTAATAAAATCAGCTGTTAGCTAACCGTTCAACATCCGTTGCTGAATGGCAACCGTTGGGCAACCGTTTGACAACCGTTGCTGCATACAAATAACAATATACAAAATGTCTTTTACTTTAAGCCGTGCGTTTTACCTTAAGTCTCTGGAAGATTTTCCACTTTCTACTACTTTCTTTTGATTTTTACTAATATATAAATTTAACTTTTAAAAATGTCAGGATGTTGCCACCATTCACGATTCGAACATTATTGCCATTAGTTTTAAAAAACCCTAATAGACACTTTAAAAATTGAGATTGCTTTCGGAGCACTTTAACAAACAGCTTACTTTAACTAACTATTAGTATTAATTACTGAATTACATAGATATATCAAACTAGCATTTTTCTGAGGCCAGATGCTTTTCTGACCCACGGTTTAGAGACAGTAGGTTACGTCATGCGCATGTCAGTTACTAAAGATACCGTAACCAAACTCATAAAATTTTCGCTTGATGTTGCAGTGCTGCAAATGTGCAGAAGTGTAAGTTTTGGCAACAACAATCATCTTACATTTAATTTATAGCTACTGCTTTACAGTACGCTTTTTACATTTTGAAAATATCTTGGTTTGTTTAGAAGATATGATTTTTGAAAAGTAAAATGACAAAACGAGCCACTGTGCCATGTCAAATAATTGGAGAATGCAGCATACAGTGTCCATGGTAAACAGAGTAGAACAGCAGCAGGGAGTACAACCGAATATGTTTTCGCATGGAGAATGTAGCAGTCAGTATCTAATGCAGCGCAGACTTGAGTAAGTCTGCACGATTTGCCAGAATTTTCAGGGTCAGCATAAGATTGGTCGTTTTTTATAGCCAATTACCAAGATACAACAAATGCCTTAAAATATGATAATTGACAAAACTTGATACGTTTACATAAGTGTTTGAGAGGTGAAGCGAAGGAGGCGTTTGCTGCGATGACGATATACCCGGACGAAGTACCACATATTTTAGACGAGCTAGAGTTTCAGTCACACAGCTAAACAAATTAAAGGAATATCTAAAAATCCTCAATGGAGAAGACGAAAATTCAGAACAATCTGGAAGCAAGGCATCACGGACGGACGATGGGCAGCTTCATAAAACAGCAATTGAATCCAAGTGGAATGCATTGAGCTGTCGACAACGAGCAATGATAGTATCATTAAACCGCGCATTGCAACAAACTCACCCAATTGGGGACACGTTAGACGATTTTATAAAAAATCTGTGGACCCAGATCCAGGAGGTTCATTTTCGAATTTACGAGGAGATCGAAGATCCAGAAGGAGGAGGCTTCGATGCTAAGAGTATTAAAGTATTAAAGTCAGCTGTACAAAGATCTCTATCGCTCAGAAATAACACACCAAACAGTAATGACTTAAATCTAGCCCGAGTGACGATTCCAAAATTTGATGGAGACGTGCTCAAATGTACACAATTTTACGACATGTTTGTATGCATGGTTCACGACACAAACCTGCCCACGATCCGCAAAATGTGGTATCTAAAAGCCAGCGTGATCGGCGAGGCAGAAAGGATGATACGCCATATCGATTTAGCGGAAGAAAATTATCTTCACGTCGGGCACATCCTACATGACAATGTAAAATCCTTAAAGGAATTATACATATTCACATTGGAGTCTCTCGCATCTCTGAAGAAACTCGGCTTGGACATCGCAATGTGAGTCTTCATACTAATAGCAGTCCTACGAAACAAGCTGAACTCCACAAACAAAACGCTCTATGAACAATCATTGAGCAACTCAAAGGAAATTCAGAAAGTAGACACCATGCGCCAGTTTCTTGAACAAAAAATTCGTGTTTTGGCCACTGGAAACAAAACACTGGTACATGCCTCCCTCTCTCAAAGAGAGCAACATGTGCTTCATCATCGGCTGCAGAAAAGGCCTGCCCCTATTGCAAGAAATCAACTCACTTGCTATTTCGGTGCGACGACTTCCGTGCCAAGCCAACGCCTGACCGGTTGAATTGGGTACAACGCCAAAAAATGTGCGTCAACTGCTTTAAAAGAGACCACATGGCAAAGACATGCCCAAGACGTTTCAAGTGTTTCAAATGCGACAAAAGGCACAACACGATGCTCAAGTCAATGTGCTAGTGAAATCACACATCATCACTGATCAACCATCCCAAGCCATAAACAATGCAAGCTGGAATGTACCTGACAACATGCCGTTGGCGGATCCACAATTCAACAAACCAGGTAAAATTGACATGCTGATAGGCGCTGAGCATTACTATTTATTACTGCTCCAACAATAGCATAAAACCCCCGCTAGTCCAATATTGCAACAAGACCGAGTTGGGATGGGTTGTGGTTGGACAAATAATAATAATAATAAAATAATTCCATCTACGCAGTGACCATACGAATCCCATAATGGAACGTTTCTGGACGCGCGAGAACTTTGAAAACACGGAGAAGCAACTCACACCAAGTAAAGAAAGATGTGAAAAGCCCTTCGTCGATAATCTGCGAACCGCTGCTGTCGGCCGGCTTATAGTAAAATTTTCGTTTTCCGAACAGTCTTCAGCCCTGGGGACCTTGTTGGAGACTGCAGAAAAAAGGTTCCATTCGTTGGATAAAAGGACCAAGGCAGAAATTTGGAAGGGATATGTAGACTTCATGATGAACTGATAGCAGCACCACAAAACTAAAACTGGTCATCGGGCAAAACATCGACGGGAAAATCCCTGGACGACATTTTGCAAGTCGGACCCACTGTGCAGAGCGATCTGATGGCGATATTACTATGATTCAGAACGCATAAGAATATCTTTACTGCCAACAGAAAAAATGTACCGGCAAATATGGATAAATCCGGAAAATAAATTACATCAGATTTTAAATTGAAGAAATACCGTCACATATGGCACACCACTGGCTCCATTTCTGGCAATCAAAAGCGTAGATCACCTTGCCAAGCTAAACGACAACAAGCTACCACTAGTTTTAGTGGCATTCAAGAATTATTTCTATGTGGACGATTGCCTGACAGGAGTAGACTCCACGCATGAAGCAGTTCTAATTCAGCACGAGCTAAACAAAATACTGCTCCACTCAGGACTTAAGCTACGAAAATGGTGCTCAAATATGAGCAAATCCTAAAGGGAATCCCAAAGGAAGACACTGTCAATGATGTTCATCTGGGTGAAGCACTGAACCATCACTGTATAAAACTCTCGGGCTTGTATGGATTCCCAAAAATGACCAGCTCCGTGGGAGGGCACAAGGCATTCAAGCATCTCAAATTACCAAACGAGTTGTGTGCCGAATTAGCCCAAGTACTTGATCCATTAGACTTATTTGCCCCTGTCGTTGTACGAGCAAAGATATTTATGCAACACCTCTGGGAAGGAAAATTCGACTGGGATGACAAGGTGCCTACACATTTGTGCAGACCTACAGAGAAGACATTCTAGAGCTGAATGAAATGCAGATTCCCAGGCACATTTACGATGGAAGAAGACCGTCAATCAACATATCTGTTCGAATACTGTGCTCAAAATCGCGAGTTGCACCAACGGCAAAGCAGTCGTTGCCACGCGTACACTCTGCACTGCAGTACTTGGCGCAGAGCTCACTGAACGTGTTCGAAAGGATCGTCGGTTGACCCCCGAAACAGTGAAGGGATACTTCTGGACAGATTCCATTGTAGTACTAGCTTGCATAAACTCAGCTTCAACCGCATTGCTGAAATTCAAGCCTCCTCAAGGCCATCACAATGAAACCATGTCTCATCGAATAGTGCGGCTGATGTACTTTCTAGACGAAACTAGCCAACGACAGCAAATGGTCCACGAGAAAGGTGGACCACCTCTCCAACCTCTCCCTCCAGCGATCTGGAAAGAAAGACAAAACATGTCAGCATTTTTGCTCCAGAAACGCAAGGGGAGGAGATATATAATTGCAAGCATAGCAATTCGTTCCACAAATTGCAAAGGAGAGGAGAAGTTTAACCACAGCCCTATGTGCTAAGGAACTGGATGGCGCACGATTAATAATTTTGCGGACCATACAACAGACAGTTTTTGCTGACGATCTTGAAAATCTTCGTCGTCATAACATTTTAGATAAAAAGAGCGCTATCATTTAATTGACACCATGTCTGGGGAAAAAAATGGCCTCATTCGCGTTGGAGATAGATTGGAGCACTCAGAATCACCATATAACGCTAAGCACCCGATCTTGTTACCATAGAATG
This sequence comes from Hirtodrosophila confusa, assembly GCA_035043065.1. Classification (NCBI taxonomy): domain Eukaryota; kingdom Metazoa; phylum Arthropoda; class Insecta; order Diptera; family Drosophilidae; genus Hirtodrosophila; species Hirtodrosophila confusa. Next base: position 871,551 of record JAWNNI010000202.1, read on the forward strand.
ATCCGATTGTAAAAATGCTGCTGAGAGAGCTACATGAAGACAACATGCATTGCGGCGCCCAAGCCTTAAGAGCGATTGCACGGCAGCAAGTATGGATTCTCAAGGATAAAACCATGGCCAGGAATATAATACATGGCTGCGTTAAATGCACCAGAGCCAAACCCAAGGTAATGCAGCAAATAACGGGAAATTTACCGGCTGAGCGAGTCACCTCGACCTTTCCTCAGTACTGGCGTAGATTACTGCGGACCTTTCTGGATCCACCACAAGATACGATGAAAAAGTCCTGATAAGGCATATATAGCATTCTTCTGCAGCTTCACCACAAAGGCGGTCCATCTGGAATTAGTAAGCGATCTAACGACAGATGCATTTCTGGCAGCTCTTCGCCGTTATTTAGATTGTCGTGTTAAATATCAAACAATCTACTGTGACAATACCATAAACTTCATCGGCGCTAATAACCAACTGAAGGATTTGGAAAGGGCCATCTATTCTGATAAAGCTACAACGCAAATTATTGACCACTTCAGTAAAAGGAAAGTGAACTTTAAGTTCATCCCTCCTCGGGCACCATCCTTTGGCGGCCTATGGGAAGCAGCAGTAAAATCAGCGAAAAAATTGCTGCTGATCACCACCACACTTAACTTTCGAAGAGCTGAACACAGTGATAATCGAAATGGGAGCCGTACTCAACTCACGACCAATCACTCCAATGTGAAATGACCTAACAGATATGGCAGCACTCACGCCTGGACACTTCTTAATTGGAGAGCCACTAACAGCACCTCCTGATGCAAACATTGACTTAGGTGGGAAGACACTATTAAAACGCTGGGAGCATGTGTCCAGAATAAAACACTCATTCTGGAAACAATGGTCACAGAAATATCTCCAAGAGCTCAAAACAGCAGCTGGAGTATAAAGGCGTTCCATCAATCGACTCGCACCATTATTCCCAAAAAAAAATCTGTCAAACGCCCCACAACCAAGGACAAAATCGACGAAGATATCGAACAAATGAGAAGACTATCATTGCCGTCAGTCACAACAATGCTGCTAGCAACGCACTTAATATTAACACTAGCGCTATTTGAGCCCATGGCAATTACAAAATTTGGCAATAAACATGGAATTTTCCATGAAAAAATTGGCACCTCGAAAATGGCGATCTCCGAATGGACTATACTAACGTACTACGACTTAGATTCATATAATGATGATATGAAAACATATTCAAGTGGAGTAGCCCAACTTGGATATGTGTGCCCAGAGCAACAAAATAGAGGAGCGTGCAACTCAATATATGAACACTTTCATCATACTCTCGAAGAACTTCGAGGCAAGAACGCATTAATGGGAGTTTCATGGCAGCACTGATCTCCATTTGACTTCGTTGGAAATATCGCAAGCAGCATGTTTAGGGTACTCGACTCAAACTATGCAGAGAAAATGTCAGAGACAATTGGAAAGGTAAAAGCAAATTAAGTCTTCCTACTTTAATTGTTCACAAATCATACGTCCATACTCGATGCAACAATCAAAGTGATGAGACGAGACAAAACATCGACAGACAATTGGAGAAGCTATTGGATCAGCATATCGACACAATAAATAAGGAACGAGGAAAGTATTCTGGAGCTCATTTTCAGGAAGCCAGCATAATGTTAACAGCGTCACTAACGCTGCTCTCTGCCAGTCTTGTCGAAGTGTTAACGGGCATACGACATAGAACAATCAGCCCAATATTAATCTCGCCCACACAATTAAGAAATAAACTGCCCTTAGTATCAACAACGGAACTAGAAGACTTCAACATCGGGGCAATAACTTTCATGGATACAAAGGCCTGGTGTGGTGAACAACCATAGAGTTCAGTTTGTGGGACTCACGCCTGAAGACCTACAACGCAATAACTATATTTGCTTTGATCACCAGGCAATTTTTAGTGTCGAGAATCGATGCGATTTCCAGTTATTCAACAACTTAACAGCTACTTCTTACCAGACCATACGTACGAGAAGAAAGGTTATCTGGTCCAGAACCCACCAGCCAAATAAGTGGATCTTTGCCACCAACAAAACAGTGGAGTTGAAGGCAGTTTGCAACAATATTCCATCCACCATTCAACTTGATGGAACCGGACTTCTCACATTGTCAGCCGGATGCACCGCACGAAATGCAGACATCAGCATAAAATCTCATACGCACGATTTGGCCCCTACTACAGGACCAACCCTGCAACAAACCTCCACCATGGATACGGTGGACCATGAGCTCACAGATCTTCAAAGGCAATTGAAGACGAACTTGCAACTCAACCTCATGAAGACAATAACATCCAGAAACAAACTGTCCAATTGACACATTAGCATTATTTAGGTTAGCAAGACAACAGTCACCAAGTTGCTGACTGAGTACATGCACTTATAGCTTACTGCATGCGAATGATCGCACACAGTAAATGCTTACTACACTGATCTAAATTAAGCAACACTTCAATAATATACACTTTTAACAGACATAATTAATAAGCATTTTTGTACGAATATTATTCATATAAATAGACCATAAGTTTGCTCAGACAGAACCCCACCCGCGGTAATTCTTTTGTGACTCTACTCCGTTGCCTATCTACTTCAAGTGCTAGTTACGGCGAACAAACCTAATTCAGTACTGTATTTCAAACAACATTATCCGTAGGATAAACACGGGGCAATTTGCGGATTGTTTTCGATGCAGCGGCGACTTAATAATATGTCTCTCAATTCAGCACTTTTGAAAGGTCCAGATCCAGCAAAGCCGTTAATCTCAATATTACTCCGGCTTTGACAGCACAAATTTGGAGTGGCAGCCGATAGCAAGGGGACGTTCTCCCAAACCAAGATACCAGCAGAAGACCAATCGGCACAACGTTTTCTATGAAGAATCTACACTGCACAGCAAATAGAACACTTTACAATGACATCGCTAATATTTGGCTCCACTTGCTGTCCGTACTGTGCTGAATACATTAAAATTAAGAACCGCAATGAATTTCGCTAGTAGTACCCAGAAGCCGTTAGTGATGTTGTCAATAATCAATAGACGACTTAGTGAGAAGTTGCAGAAAAGAAAGCTACTCAGATCTGCAAGCAAATTGTTTATATTCACAGTCAAGGAGGTTTCGAGTTACGCAAATTCATATCGAATTCTTCTGTAATGAACGGCATTCCTGCACTTCTTGCAGTTGTCGTCATTTGTGCTGCCAAGCTTCTTCGCATGGGCCGCTGTCATACAGTGTCCCGTAAGAACATCCAGCAGCGTCTTGCAGCCCTTTCGTGGGATCGATAGGATATAACGAGATTCTTTGGCGTTTCGTGAGTTCCACAATATCTTCATCTGCGGCTGACAGTCCGTTGAGCTTGTTCTTCGAGTTCTGTATAGATCGTTTCTAGGGAGATTGATAGATTCTCGACGCTACCAGTCGTTGGTTCCGCACCTCCCTTAGCCAACTCGTCTGCCCTTTCGTGCCCTGGTGGCTTGGAACCCAGTATATGCACACTCTCTTGGAAGTACTTAGTGCACCCACTACCTCCCTGCTTGCCAGGACACTTTTGGACTTGATGGCATCCGATAATAAAGATTTTATGGCCGCCTGACTGTCAACGAATATGTTAACATATGTGTGCTGCGTGTTGAGCTCTACGGCAGCCTCGGACGTCTTCCGGATGGCGAATACCTCCGCCTAGAAAATGCTGCCGTAGTCCGGTAGTTTGTATGGTCGCTCTAAGTTGAGCTCCTCACAATCGACCGACGCACCTACTCCATTATGCATCTTAGAACCATCTGTGTAGATGTTGATGGTACTCTGCTTCGGTTATGAGCCGGTAAGCTAGTCGTTTGGACCAATCATCATTTCTATTTTATGGTTAAGGTGAAAAGCCATATATCCTGGTGCCACCAGGTGTTGTGCGCTTTTTTCAGCTATTAGTCTCACATGTATGTCCAGGGGATCCACGTCTGGGATTTTCTCGAGGACTTTTGTTGAAGTTGATCTCAGTGCCCCTGTAACGCACAGTAGTGCCTGTCTGTAGGTCTTCTCCATTAGCCTTATGCATGTGATATTTCAGTTGCCGGCCACCACAAAATGATGCCGTAGAGTACTTATCCAATGCATTAAAAAGGGTGAGAGGCCCCAATGCATTAGAGAGGGCGAGAGGCCCCAGGTGCTAGCATCTTCTTGAATGTGTAAGTAAACAAATCCCGTTTGTAAGATATAATTAAATTTATTCAATGTTAGTAATTGCTCAACCGAGCGCTTGAGCTTCTGTTTAAAAACTAAACCAAATATATTTTTAGCTACCCGGTATGGCCCATGGCCCGCGGCGGAGCCGGCACATAGTCCATGGCTCGCGGCAGAACCGGCAACAGAATGCTGACTCGGCGCCTCGTGACCGTTCTTGCAGTAGTCACTCAGCGCTGGCATGCGGGTGTCAGATTCCGTCTGCGACTTTGTTGCCGTCGCGTCCGGTCTAATAGCCTGATCGGCACATTTTGACTCGCGCGTGTTAACTTCTCCCGGGGTTAAGTGGAAGGCGTCCTCGGTTTCCCGTAGAGATGTTGTTTGTTCAATTCGCCTGTTAAGATATAGGTGGCGTCGAACAATCCAGACGATACCGTAACAGGCCACGACAAGGGCTAGGGTAAGGCAGCTACTCAGCAATGGTCTTGATAGTAACTCGGACTGTAGATCGCCAATGTGCCGAAGATTTTTAAGGCTGAGGTCGTGAAAAAACGGTAGGCTCAGGTGTTGTCGATAGCTGGTCACGTTGATTTGAGCCGAGGCTGACACCGCAGGTTTCTTTTTTAGAACGCCACGGTTGTTGACGTATGGTGTGCCGTTCAGTGAGATGCGGTCGACATAAGTTGCCAAGTATGTTCCTTTGACCAGCTGGCTGATGCCCTTGTTGTCTTCAATTCTGATGGTCGCATCGTTGATAATTAAGATGCCCTCATCCACAAGTGTTACTGGCTCTAGATGTCCAGGGCGAGTATCGCAGTTCGCGACAGCGCCAGAGACCAGCTGCTGGGCACAAGTTGTGGTTTGCAACCTCTTACAGAAGGTGGTGCTAACTGCAGCGTCGCATTCTCCCACGGCGAAGGTTTGAGTACCACAGTCGGCTACCGTGCTACTATTTTCTAAATCTAGAATTATATTTCTATGTTGTATCGGATAAACAATAATTTTTTTACAAATCAACTTAGGTCCAGGATATTTGATTAAAAAATGCAATAAATCGGAATTTTGAAAAGCCTTAATACTGGATACTCCTAAGATATCTGCTATGCTAATATTTGTGAGGTGCTCATTTGCTCATTGATATCTACGCTGTCCAGAATAAGAGGGCTGATTAAGTTAATTTTTGCCAGTGTTACTGAGAATATTAAGTCCTCTAAATTTGTGATAATCATCCTATTTTTTGCCAAAATGGTTTCATATAGGTGTTCGGTATCTATATCATCTGTTTTGTGAATTTCGTTCAGGGATCTTGAAATTTCGTTTAGTCGTGTTTGAAATTTTGTGTTGAGTTCTACGTGCCTGTTCTCTGATTCGATTAACTGTCCTTGCCGAAACTTAATCTGTTCCCAGTCGTCGAAGTCCGGAGTGCCAGCCACTACTTTTAATGCAGTCCCCAGCAAGTTAATACTGCGGGCGTGCCTATGGTGAACTTTCAGTGTAGCTATCAGTATCTCCATATGTCTTAGGTCAGTATTGAGTAATTTTTTCATGTGGTCTTTGGGAAAAAGGTCTAACGTCTTCTTGGTCTCGTCAGCGTACGTCTCGTACGATGTTATGTTCGTCGTGTGTCCTAAGTATCCATGTTCGTCCCAAAGTGTCACGTCCCCGTCCATTATGGGTATGTGGTTAGCGTATGTGTAGTCGGTAAGTTTTGTTGAAGCTGTTGTCCAGGTAGTGATTGCCAGGGTCACTAAGAGCAAATATCCTAAGCTATAAAATTTAAGATTGATTTTTATATATTTTTTTGTTTTTATTAAATCTAAATAACCTAGTCAGAATAAAGTTTGAAATTTAAAATTATTGGATAGGGGGCCTATTTTAAATTGTCCTTATGGACCACCCTCCCTTTAATAAGAACTGTCGTGCCCAGATCTGCTTGAATTATTTCTTCTGAGCACAAAGGTGATAGTTTGTTTCCCAATCTTTTATTTGATTTGAGAAGCACTTTGTCCCCTACGTTATATTTCTTGTGCACCCTGTCTTTGTTTATTTTTTCAAGACTTTTTTCCTGTGCCGATGTGATTCTATTCCTAATTTGAGTTGTAAGTTTTGTGGGAGTTGAGTAAATAATTTCTATTGGTTTTTTATCTGTCACTGAATGTATTGATCTATTGTATTTAATAGTTGCGAGGAGGATAGTGTCAACAGTATCAGTTAACTGATTACCCATTCTCAGGCAACGACCTAAATGTACTATGAAACCGCTCAACTTGTCCATTAGAAGTGCTGTGCAGAGATGCATTTGAAATGAGGATGTCGAAATTGTTTTTTAGGATTGATCTAATGGTTTCGGAATTTAAAGATTTTTCATTGTCACAGTAAATAGTTTTTGTTTTTGGAAACAAATTTATAAGCTGTAAAATAGGTGCTTTAATGTCCACCATTGCGCGTGAACGAATGGGCTGAACTACTGAAAACTTAGAGAACTTGTCGATGCAAGTCAGAAAATATTTTTGATCGGTGGAATAAACATCAACATGTAATATTTCCCCTGCGTAGGATGGTATTGGAGTTTTTCCCATTGTTTGTTTTACAGGGTGACGATTATATTTACCCATGGCACATATTCTACAATTTGCAGCTATTTTAGTTGCTAACCGGTCATTTTTGGGAAGAAATAGTCCCGAAGTATTTGTTTGACATTTTCTTGGGCTGCGCGGTGAGCTCGGTTATGCTCTGCTGTGGCGATTTCTCTCTGCTCTGTACACTCGATTATGTCTGTTACAATGGTTTTGGTATATCTAAATGTAGTTGCAGGGAATGCTTCAACTAGCTGGTGTTGGATAAAAGCTAGGATGGTTAGTTCGCAATGTATAGCGTTAACGACGTCCGCCTTTACCACATCTTGTAAAGATTGTAAGAGAGTGCTTCGATCAGTGAATTGAATAACGTGCCTCATTTTTTCATTAAAAAAAGTGAATGTTTTAACCAAAGAGGTGTTACCTTCTTCAATCACTATTTGGTTTCTGAAGCAATTAATCGGTTTCTCTGCGGTCTCTATAGTGTACACGAGAGATTCCTCGCTGTGCACTGTGGCAACATCTGAATGTGCAGAATCAAGAGCATTAACGTTCTGACGAGACAAGGCGTCTGCCACGAAGTTCTCTTTGCCAGGCTTGTAAATAATGTTGGCATTGTGCTCGTCTATAAAAGCTTTCCAACGTTTTATTTTCGCGTTCGGGTTTTTATCCGACACTGCAAATGTCAGGGGTTGGTGATCTGTGAAGATATTAAGATTTCTGACTCCGTACAAATAATTTCGGAGATTTTTTAGAGCCCATACGATGGCGAGAAGCTCTCGTTCGTTTGTGGCGAAGTTTACCCCATTATCGCGTAATGTTCGCGAAATCATGGTAATGGGGCGTCCGCCCTGAGACAACACAGCTCCAAGGCCATGGCCCGACGCATCTGTCGTTAGATCAAATGGTTTTTTTAAGTCGGGATACGTTAGTATCACGTCTTCGGATGCCAGTGTTTCTTTCAACCTATTAAAGGCTTCGAACTGGTTTGGCGTCAATTCAAGTTTTACTTTTCTTAAATGATTGGCGCTTATTTTACCGTTTTCGCCTTTTAAGACGTCCGATAGCGGGAAATCCTACTATAAAGCACCTATAGTAACTTGCCAAGCCCAGAAATGATCTGAGACTGAACAAGGTTTTTCGTGGCTCGAAATCTTTAATGGCCTGTACCTTTGCAGGTGATGTCTGAATTCCGCCTCTGCTCACAGTGAATCCCAAATACTCCACGCTCTTTTTGAAGAACTTGGATTTTTCTTGGGAGACCCTCATGCCTGCGTCTCTAAAACTCTTTAAGACCCACTCAATATGTCTGACGTGGTCTTCTTTGTTCACTGAGAAAATTATTACGTCGTCTACATAGACGTAACACGTTTTCCCGATTTGATCCCTAAGGACATCATCTATTGCCCTTTGAAATATGCTTGGGGCGTTTTTCAGCCCAAAGGGAAGTCTGCAAAATTCATACTTCCCGTTATTGACAGAAAACGCAGTCTTTTCTCTGTCTTTTTCCGCCAATTCTATCTGGTGGAAACCTGATTTGAGGTCCAATGTTGTAAAATATTGTGCCTCACCCATATTTGACAGTATTGTCGAAATTGTTGGGATCGGATATTTGTCATCCGTTGTTTTTTAATTCAGCTTTCGAAAATCGATCACTAAACGTTTTAATTTGTGACCAAATTCATCAACACCCTTTTTGTCGACAACCCCCAAAATGGGTTATTATAAGGTGATTTGGACGGCCTTATAATGCCATTAGCTAGAAGTTCTTTAACTTCTGCATTGACAAATTCGGACACGCCCATTGGGTATGGGTACAACTTGGAGTACACTTGTTCGCCATCTGTTCGTATGGTGGCAACAGTGTTTATGTTGTATGGGAGGGACTCATTAACGTCCGCAAGTGCTTTGACCGTTTGGTCGATCATTTTATTAAAGGAATTTCTGACGGCGATGGGAACATCGGCGTCATTAATTTGAATAAAATTCACGTTTTAGCATTGCGTAAATTCGATCGGCTCTAAGCCGTAATCGTGTTTAATAAAATTTTTCGTAAGGTAAATTTTGGGGTTTACTTGTTTTAATAAATCTAGGCCAATTATGCCGTCGAATTCATTAAGATTTTCCAAAATGAAAAAATATGATTTTACATTAAATAAAAATATAGGACACTTTTGTTCAATTTTTGTGTGCCCATGTATTGATTTTACCTGGAATGGTTTGTCGACGGGCACGAAGTGTGCCAGTGGCTTAATATAATTATACTATGTTCCCGAAGGGAAAATAGAATATTAGGTTTGCGAAATGTCCGTCTGTCCGTCTGTCCGTCCGTCCGTCTGTCCGTCTGTCCGTATGAACGCGTCGATCTCAGCAACTATAAAAGCTAGAGACACCAAATTTGGAATGTAGGTTCCTGTATACCATACGCAGATCAAGTTTGTTTCCAATTTCAAATATCTCCCCCGTTCCCCCGCAAAACGATTAAAACCGTTTTACAGTAACAATTTTCAAGATATAGCTTTAAGATTTGGCATGTACAATACTTTAGTCTCTCTTAATCTACTGTCCAAAGTCGATCGGATAATAAACACGGAAGTTATTCACGATAGAAGATTCAGTAATGCAGCGAGAGGGGGAAGAAGAAGCACAGCCACTTTTGCCGCCTGTGTGCGTGCGTCTTTGTGTATGTGTGTGTGTATGGGTAAGTGGACTTAGATGTGATTGGATGTTTTAGACCTGGGTACAGGGAGTTTCGTAGTCGGGTATACTCGACTATAGCATTCTTACTTGTTTTTTTATAACTGCACACAGTTGTTGATGATTTTTATGTTAAAACTGTTCTAAGTTAGTGTGTTGTTCCATTTAAGCATAGGAACCAAATTTAAATCGCGGCGTTGGCACGACGATGTTTATTTTTGTATTAAGAGATTAGTTTTTCTTAAAGTTACAATCGCCGCGTTGGCCTAACGATGTTTTCTTTAAAATATTAAATCACTGTGTTAACACTTTAACACTTCAAATCGCGGGTACTTCGACCGTTGGGCGCCAGTAAACAAATCCCGTTTGTAAGATATAATTAACTTTATTCAATGTAAGTAATTGCTCAACCGCTCTGTTTAAAAACTAAACTAAATATATTTTAAGCTACCCGGCATGGCCCATGGCCCGCAGCGGAGCCGGCACATAGTCCATGGCTCGCGGCAGAACCGGCAACAGAATGCTGACTCGGCGCCTCGTGACCGTTCTTGCAGTGGTCACTCAGCGCTGGCATGCGGGTGTCAGATTCCGTCTGCGACTTTGTTGCCGTCGCGTCCGGTCTAATAGCCTGATCGGCACATTTTGACTCGCGCGTGTTAACTTATATAGTGCATTGCTGGTCTTCTTGACCCTTTCCATTACATCGGCCTTCCAACTCAGCACAGCAAGTCCAAAACTACCCTCAGATACTTGACCTGCATCTTTAGTATGAGTTTGTTGAGTATGTTTCCTCGATTCGGGGTGGGGTCCATGCTATTACCTTGTATATCTTCGTGAAGAGGATAAGGATAATGCGATTTCTCCGTATTGATACTAAAATCGGACTTTCAGTGGCCCTATTAAGTATTTCCCTGACGGGGCTTATCATGGATGGGCATTTCCCTACGATGATTACGGCTATGTCTGCATAGGCGGTGATCTTGGGGGTGATCAGATTCCAGAGAAGGGGCGATAGCACACCTCCTTGCGGAGTGCCTCTTTTATTATTGTTGTTGGGCCCCACTCGGCCTGGACCCGTCTGCAACTCACAAGCTTCTCTATCCAAAGGTCGATTGCCGCTGTGGGGTTCGTTGCGCGCAGAACTTCGAGGATTGTGTGCATAGTCCTAGTGCATATTCCTTATGGTAGAGCGCTTACTCTATGGTGGCTACCAGGCAATGCAGTGCGGCTTGTACCGATTTCCCTTTCGCTTGTGTTGATTTTTTGAGAGCTGGATGTGGTTTGTACCTGTCCTTATGCTTAATTCGATTATCTTATCGAGTGTTTTGAGGAGGAAGGAAGTTAAATTAATCGGCCTGTAATCTTTTGGATACATTTGATTGCTCTTGCAGGATTTCGGTAAGAATACAATCACGCTGTTCTCCAGGTTTCAGGCACTTCAAATTCAGACAAGTCATGAATATCGTCATCTGTAACATGGCAGATCGTTCTTGCCCGTCAGTCTGCCTTGGATTCTCAATGCAGCTTTGTATTGTGCTATCGCCTTTAGTCCATCCGTCGTCTTGGGCCCTTGCTTGCGTGAGGAGCTGGTGCCCGAGGACTTGTCCGGAGACTGAAGGAGGCGTTCTTTCTTTATTGAGGGACACTTCGGTTTTACGTCCGACTCTGCATCGTCTTCGGCACCTGATCGCAAAAGTGTCATGTTGTTTGTGGCAGTAGCTGTAACCATAGCTGTGATCTCAGCAACCCCGGCGTGCCGAAGCCCTCGGAGTCTACTGTATCACAGCCTCTTCTAGACACTGCACTGCCGGAGTTATACGCGCGCAAGTGACACATGGTATACCCGTTTACGCTGAGTTAAATACAGTGTCCATTACCCAGCCAGCACCCTCGTAGAGGCTTCAGTTCGAGGATTTTCGCTAGCCATTTGGACTGATAGCAGACTTTCAAAAAGTTGCAAAAGTGTTGATACATGGCATTGTCAGGTCAATTGGGATGACGAATTTCCAACCTAACTGCAGAATGCATGGAAATATTGGTTGTCGGAATTACAAAACATGTCACTGTTTAAGATGCCCCGTTGGTATTCACTAAATGCGATTTACAGCCTCTTTCCACTACCACACATTCACCACATTCTTAGCAATTTTTTGATTTGTAGATTTTCGTGTCTGTAGAAAATTCCATAAGGAAAAAAGTGACACATCTGTACATATTTTTGAAATATTACCATTTGCCCTTTCAATTTTTAGTATTTTCTTATTGAACACGCGATACTAATCAGGAGGTGCACACTCGAAATGACAACATTTCGAATAGGTACGACGCCTTTAAGGAGCAGTGAAGTTTGCGCACTTCACAGGTGCGCACTCGTAGTTTTCACATCTCCGCACCAGCATTCCTCCAATTGTTCCAAACAGTACGGACTCATCACAGCCATATGCCTAATGATATGAAAATTTTATTTTTCCTCTGTTTTGCCATAATATGTCATATTTTTTACTTTTTGTGAAAAGTTGCATCAAAACAAGCCGAACAGCTGATTTATTTCGGGCGAATGACAAAGTGCACAGTTAATTGACTTAATTAAGTTTTCGTCCTTTCTTAAACTCAAGAGAGTAATGGCTTGGGTGGTTCGAGTTAAAGACTCTTGGTTAAAGAAGGCCTTAAATAGAAAGCCAAATGCAACAATGGGTCCACAGTCGCCAATCTGAAGGAAGCTGAAAAAACATTATGCAAAATAGCTCAGCGAGAAGATTATGCCGAAGAAATTGCTGCACTAACTTAGAAAATGAACGTCAATAAGAGTAGCACCATTTTAAAACTATCACCAAGCCTTCATGATGATGGTCTAATCCGGCTTGCTGGACGCATTGACGGAGCTGCTTATTTGCCACGGAAAACTCGCCGAGCTATTCTGTTACCACCGCAGCACCGATTGGCTAAAATTGTCATGTTTGAGTTTCATGAAAAATATCACCATCATTCTGGAAACCGACAACAAAAACTTTGTTAAAGAAGATTCAGAGCCAATGCATCATTGATCGCAGCCAGCCAAAGTCACCATTGAAGGGCCAGTTGCCAGTAGAAAGATTGACGCCCATCATGCGACCATTTACATACTGGTCGGACCAATTGCCGTGACCGTGGGACGTCGTCAGAAAAACGATGGGCAGTCATATTTACATGCCCTACTGTTTGAGATCGTTGATAACTTATCAGCAGATGCTTTCATCATTTATCTCCGGAATTTCATCAACCGCCGCGGGACTATTTCTGTCATTAGGAGCGATAATGGCACAAATTTTATAGGTGCCAAGAAGGAACGGCAAAGCAATGGAGAACTCTTTGACGAACCAAGAATAGCTGACGATTCGACGCAACAAGGAATCACCTGGATATTTAACAAAATTTGTGTGCGCAAACAGAGGCGACTATGGAAACGGTGGTTGCTGAATACCTACCCAGTTATGGGCACCATACATTATACAAACAGCCAACCCAGTGAGTTTTTCGAGTTGCAGCAACCGATTGCATCGTACGTGGCAGTGTTGTGACAATGTTGCACCAACTCGAGAATGTATCAAAACCTTTTGTTACGAGCAGCGAGTTGCCGCAACTGGTTGTAGTGTATATGGGCAAAGTGCACAACTTGAGGGCGCTTCTAGCTCGTTTTGTTCTTTCCTGCTGCTGTTTTTTCTGTTCGCCTGGTATCAGCTGCTGTATGCTGTATGCGAAACATTTGAAAACCTCTTGCATCATAAGCGGCGTTGCTTTGCAGAAAATGGTGAAATTAATGTATATTCAGACATTTGTTTTGGTTTTATTTTGTACAACTTGAGGGTGTTTTTCGCACGTTTTGTTCTTTATTGCTCCTGTTTTTCCTCTTCGCCTAGTACTAGGCTGTGAAACATTTATTCTGCCATCCAGCAAAAAATAGTGATATTAATGAAAATGCAGATATTTGTTTTTTTGTTATCAATAAAATTGAAAAGTTCAATATTTTTCTCTAAATTCATGTATTTTTGTTCAATTAATCTCTTTAAATAAACCAGTTAATTCCAATTGTTTATATATTCGACACTTGCGGACGCTATTTTTCAAGTTGATCACCGAAGTTGGCTCAAGTGGTTGCAGTGTGTGTTGCAAAGAATCCGGTAGCCGCAACTGGTTGTTTTAAAATTTTACAGTGTATGGACTGGGTTAGTGTGTCGCTCGATATGACACGACACGCATGACCCGGTCAAGATTGGAGACTTATTATAATCATCGACGCCGCTGTACATCGAAACAGTTAGAAATGTGGGTGTATCGCTAACGTTAATTCTGCTAAGGACAAACAGATTTGCTCTGCAGAAATACAGACGGCATACTACGACGACCAGTATCGAAGTTAATCGTGTTAAAACTAAAGGTAGATGGCGAATCTGGGAATGATTCACAAGGGGGAGATGTTAAGATAATTTAATGTAACTTATAATTTTGAATTGGAATTTCTAACGATTATTGGTAGACCAGATAAACGATTGTAATCTTAAATAACACTGAAATGTTAAAATGCGATAATTGTCTTTTCTGTAAAAACCATTGTATGGTCAATCTGGAAATAATTGAGAAAGAATTATTGGACAAATAAAATTATGTATTTTAGAATTAAACATAATGTGCTTAATAACAACAGATAGTTTCATTAAATTTGTTAAGTTTCAGCAAATACTACTAGCACAAAAGAAGTTTGTGCGTGTTAAGAAAAATATTTTGAGAACTATAGTCGACCTCGTAGAATCATTAGTGATATAGGCTCTTGCTTTACATATTTAGAATTTAGTGACTTTTTATTGAAAAATAATATTATAGAACATATTAAAACAGCTACAGCGAAGTCCATGTTACCAAAAATTACTGAGTCAACTCAACATTCTGACTGGCGTCAGTTGAGCAAAGCTGAACACACTGTCAATGTTCCAATTCATTGCAGAAAAGGAGAAATGCCATCAGTATTATTGTTCGGAGTTCAACATTGACTGAGTATTTAGAAAACACACTTATACGTCCCGATTTAGTAAACATTCGAAATAGAGCTTACGACAAAATAGAAAATAATCAACGAAGAGTTGCTGCTTTTTTAGAAAAATCCTCTGCATCAGATTTTGTTGCTATGAGAAATTTTATACCACGATTGGCACAAGCAATAAATTTGTTCCTAAATACAAAGGATCTTATTGTATGAAAAATGTGCTCTCTAATGACCGCTACGTTTTAGAAGATATTGAAAATCGCCAAATTGCACAATTACCATATGAAGGAATTGTAAAAACATGTCGACTTAGAAAATGGGCAGATGGTCGTGATCATTGTGAAAATTATTTCAATTCTGATTTATAATTTAATAAATTAAGTAAACATTTAAATCTATTTTTTATTATTATTGGTGATGGGACGGTGCACTGCGACCTATAAGATCTATTGTGCCCCCTACTGAGCCTAAGGCTGACTCATCAATCCAAGATTCTTGCTTGAATGCAAGAATCTTGGTTGGATCGAGAGTACCTATGTCGTTTGTCTGAAGGAAAAACCCACCCAGGTTACTGTTTCTACTTCTGGGAACGGCAGTGCAATCTGTTAGTATGTGTGATGAGGTTTCAGCCTCCATTTCACAGAATCTGCATGTCCCGCTGCTTACAATTCCCAGCTTACTAAGGTGATTTATCAGTCTATAGTGCTCTGTTAAAAAGCCAGTGACTTTTCTGAGTAAATTCTTCCCCAGTGGTATTAGTTGATTAATCTTTTATGATCATAGCTTCATAAGAGTGACTTGGCCTATCTTAGACCTGCAGCGCTTCTCCAGCTTGACTGCCTTCTGTTGTCCTCTTCTATCGTCAGATGTTCTCGTATTGAGTGTCTTGCTATGCCACAAAACGGATCTGGGCCTACAAGAGGTTTTCCTGCTCTTATTCTTGCTAACTCATCTGCAGCTTTGTTCTCGGGCATATCTCTATGCCCTGAGATCCATCTGAGGGCAAGCCTATTGTTCCTGCCTAGGTGGTTTAATCTGGTTCGCACTTCTCGAACAAACTTCGATGTTATTTTTGACCTGCTTAAAGCGCTTATTGCTTCTGTTCTGGTAGATACGTAGGATGTTGAATTCGACACAATTCCCGATGGCGATTGGAAGATGCTGGTGTATCTGCCTAGTGGTTCATGATATTTTGTCCGAGGCCACCCCAAGGCCCGTGCCTTGGTTTGTTAGGGAATTGTCGGTGTACCACGTGATTGTGTGACTCTCCATGGGATGCTCGTCCTCTAGCTACGTCGAATTCTTTTTATTGCAAAGATGGACTTCGAAGTGACGCTCGAAGAGTAGTGCTGCAGTCATTTCGTCCCTCGGTTGCGTAAGTAGGGTGAGTTATCTTTCCAATCAATCGGCATCTTCCCTTCTGATACATTATTTGCTTACTCCTTTGGATGATATTCTGAGAAGGGTTGCCTTTCGTTGAAGCTCAATCGTGTGATGGAGTGGAGTGAGCTCCATAAGGACTTCTAGGGCCGTTGACAGACAGGTGCGCATTGCTCCCGTCATATAGACGCAGGCCATTCTTTGCAGTTTTTGTAGCTGCTTTTGAGCGGTAACGAGCTTGCTCTGTCCCCCCAGGCGATGACCCTGTACGTGTACATTCAAGTGGCCCAAACGACACCAAGCACAGGCTTGTTAACGCGCGGACCCAGGAAAAATGCAACCCACCTCCCGCCCAACCGACCGAGGGGCGCGCCGCATAACGTGCGGTAACGAAGATCGCGGAATAGATGTATAGGTTCAAACTAAATAAAAGCTCTACATAAATTAAACAATAGACAAAAACTAACTATAGATTACGCAGATAACATAAAAGTGAAGTCCTGAGTAAGGAATTAGAGCTAGCACTAGAATTTCTGATCGGAACTGCAAAACTAATTTGGCTAATCAACTCAGAAGAATCAATTTCCCATTCATTAGTTTGTGTAAAAAAAATTACACCAAGCATGGTTCTACGATCAGAAAGAGAAGGAAGATTTATTAATAAAAGTCTACTACAATAAGAAGGCAAGCGAGCATTAGGATTCCAGTTAAGACCACGAGCAGAAATTGTTTTTGTACCGATTCTATTCTATCCTGATGAACCTTGTACTGGGGGCACCATATACAAGACCCATATTCAAGAATAGGTCGAACAAGAGAAGTATAAAGAGTTTTAGTAATGTAGGGATCGTTAAATTCTTTAGACCAGCGCTTTATGAAACCCAGGACGCCAAAGGTACGATTAGCGGTGGAAGAGATATGTTTGTCAAATTTCAGCCTGGAATCTAAAAGAATTCTAAGGGAGTTCCTGCCAGTATTATCTGCTTCATTCACTGCAATTTGTACCTTCTTGTGAAGTTGACTATGACTGTGTTGGAAGGGTACAGGCTGAGACCAACCTCCTTACAATAGTCGTATGTAGTCCTTAACCCTAGTTGGATTATGTTGCAGAGAGACTCTGATCAGCGTTCCCTTGGCATTGTTAACAATAGAAAGGGAGACAGTACGATCCCTTGGGGACACCCTCTTTTGGTTGTGAATGTAACAATGCTTTCTCCTACTGTTGCTGTGGCCTGTCTGGATCTAAGCAGTGGATGGATACATCTGCTAGTTACCGTATCTACCCCCTTCCTACGCATGGATACCTGAACAGCGTCATGAGCAAGGCGCAGATAGACACCTTCTTGTTGTCAACTGCTTTGCTCAGCGTTCAGTGAAGTTCATATAATGCCGTTTCTGTAGAGCGACCTACTCTACATGCGTCTTGTGCTGGGCGCAGCGGACTCTGCTTTAGCATATATTGTCGTCCATCAGCTTTTCCAGCGTTTTCAGTAAAAACGATGTTAAGCTGATATCTTTCTTCCTGGCCTTGGGGATGAAGACCACCCTAGCTTCAGGTATATGACCCAGTGCTAGGCTACTTGTCATTATTTTCCTGAGGCGTGATAGAAGTTGATCCTTTCCCTGCTGTAGGAAGATTATTGAGATTCTATCCAAGCCTGGTAACTTGTAGGGCTGGAAAGTACCAAGGGCCCATTTTAGCCTCTCCATCGTAACTATAGATTTTGCAGTTGCTAGTCTATAGCACGAGGCCTAGATTGATCTACAAGAACAACGCTGTCATCCACAATAGTGATACTCCCTGGGAAGAACGTTTCGAGAAGTAATTCCATTTTCTCCATGTTATTGGAGGAGAAAAGTCATCTTTTGGCCTCTTGCGCTCGTTTTGAAAGCAATTTATGCTGACGAGCGCCATCATTTAAACTCTCTATGGATTCACAGAAGTCTCTGTAGATCTGCCATTCAGCTTCCTTAACTCTTTGTTATAGGAGGTAAAACTCTGACGGTAAAGATCCCAGGTAACATCCCTCTTTGCTATATTGAACAGTTGACGGGTGGTAACGCGCTTTTCAAGGCGATCGTTCCACCATGGGCCATCTTTTTCCCAACGTTGTCTCCCTAAGGGACAACTTTCTTCAAAGGCATGTAATAGGCTACTATTTGAGCGTTTCGGAGCAGGTTTCCTAGCCTGCTCCGGCACTGCTTTCGGATCCGTAGCCTTCCTGAGGGCTTTCAGTAGCTTGCCTTGCCGGTCGTGTGCTCCACTCACCTTACCCTGCTGTGCCTGTGGCAGTCTCCGATTGAACAGAGGCAGACGTTGAGGGTGGTCTACCACTGAGGGCCTCGTAATGTCTTGCGACATCAGCCGCTACGACATCCGGTGGGGATTTAAAGTTGTTGGATTTTTTGCTCATAGTTCCCAAGAGTTACGAAAAATATGCGGTCCACCCGGGCAGAGATCCGCAGTACCCGGGTAAGACTGAACAGAACAGGCGGTCGTCACTTGCCTGAGCCCACACGTTAATGACTGCGGTAGTTTTTATCCCGAGCCCACAGCCAAGCTGACTGGCTGTGAGGCTGTGTTTGAAAGAAGGCGACACAAGCGTCTTGTCGGTACGTTAGTTACTGCTAACGACCCGCTGTTTGTCCGGGACAGCTTATTCACGAGAGGTCTCGTTATTCGCAGCTAGGCCCCTTCAGAACCATCTCACGAGTTCTTTAGCCCAGGTAAATCTGTTTCAGTTTTATAACTTTTTTTATATTTAATTAATGTAAATAATACTACTACTACTATAATATAAACTGTAAATAATTGTAATCAAACCTAGCTTAAGGCGTACGCTAAAGCTTCTTTTAAAATTCGTAAGTAGTTTTAGTAATGCATAGGAACTCGTAATAAATAAGTAAATATATTTAACTTTACACTGTTAACTAGTTTTAAATACAAATTTTGATAATAATAGTATTAATTTATACCTACTTAGATAATACAACAATACAAGATCGAGGTCGATCTTAATTGACAGAATGTCCAAACTGTAACATGTATTTCTTGTATTAACTACGATTCGCATTGTAGCTGAGCTTAATAGTATCGATAGTTATTCTTACGATACTTGTTGATTACGATATTTATATAACTAGTTCCGATGTTCTGGTTCATGAATGAAGTATCAAAGTTGTACATTTCGATAACAAAAGAGACATATCATGAATCCATCGGACACATGAGAATTGGAGTGTGCAGAGGAAAGATTAAACTTAAATAAAAGCTGATATAAAATATAATAGTTAGACATGAGACAATAGACATAGTTTAATTTCGTCAGCATACATCAGTACCCGAAAGTGATTTATGACGGAAGGAAGTTCATTTTTGAATTATTATTATTATTATGAATGTATATATGTATTAATAAATCAAACGGGTAATACACATTTTATTTTAAACTATTATTAACTACTTCAAATTTGTGCGGTCTCTTATTTAAAAAAGTCTGGCAACCCTGGTAATTTTCCGATTTTTTACAATATTAAAAACGATCAAATGTCGTGACGACACATAGCGGTCAACTCTTATGTGCATTTATTTCATTATTTCGAAAATAAAGTCTACCTCCCCACCTGAAATGGAATCCTTGATTTTTCGCGTGTTTTAAGACCCAAGCCAACGTTCTCAGTGCGGAACCTAAAACCGAGAATTACCAAAAATATTACCAGGCTCAACCAGCATACTAGGCTGATATGTGTTGTACTTAAACACAACATTTAAATTTGAGTTCAACTCTGTGTGTTCACAAAAGCAAAATCAATTTAACACTTGAAAGACGTTGGAAAATATACACTTGCGAAGCGCAGGAAAACAAAACATTTGTTTGCGAATGCAAAACGAAAGATGATACCCAAATTTTAGACTAGGCTTGTCCTGTTTTATCTATGACTGCCGCACTTGACACTCTTCTCTTTTTAATGCCTCTGTTTAAAAAGGGCTCGTCTCCAGTCTTCCTGTTGGTTGATCGGTGTCTGCTGTAGTTTCCTTATTGGTTTTTATGTCCGGTGACAATATTGTGTTTTAAATTGTTGTTTGTATTCGGTGTGTTCCTCGAAGTTGTGATTTTCCCTCGTTGTTGCTTTGTTGTCGCACTGTACTTTTTAGGCGGCACTTGCCCTTAGTTTGCGTTTGTGCTCGTTGAGTATACAAGCTTTATTGTCTGTCTCGAAACGCACAAGGCTCCTTTTTTCCGACAGACTCCGATGAAAAACAATCCAAAATTTCTCTAACGATAACATCAAATTAGGGTTGTTGATATTTATGGAAATATCGATATTGATAATATCGCGATATTGGACAAGGGCGATATTGAAATATCAAATATCGTCGTCAAAATATCGATATATCGTAATATCGCAATATCGTCATATCGCAGTATCGTCGAGAAAATATCATATCGCAATATCGCTCGCGAATATCTTCGTCAAAATATCATAATATCGCAATATCGTTCTCGAATATCTTCGTCAAAATATCATAATATCGCAATATCGCTCTCGAATATCTTCGTCAAAATATCATAATATCGCAATATCGCTCTCGAATATCTTCGTCAAAATATCATAATATCGCAATATCGTTCTCATATATCATCGGGTAAAATTTTAAATTTTAACGCCTATTTATATAAAAGACAATTTTTCATTTTTAAATATTCATATTTATTATTATTATTTAATCTAAAACAAATGCATTCAATGTCAAAAAGGCACTTAATCTACGAATAAGAAAACAAAAATTACAAAATAAATGGCACATTCTTTGAAACAGTGAGGAGGCAACGTGGCCTAGGATGGCTCCCTTTGGGAGTGCATCGGAGATTATTGTTCTTAAATATGATAATTTACATCAATTACATTTGTTGCCAATGCTTATCGTTTAACGACTTCAAGAAAACGCGTTGTTGGATGTGCTCATCCGTCATTCGGCTTCGAAAATCTGAGCAAACGAGCTTTATTGCTGACGCGAGCCGTTCAGATGGCACTGAACTGCCTGGTGCAATTAAATATTTGCAAGCTAATTTAGATAGCTGCGGCATTGATTCCCGACGGTTCTGCCAATATTTTAGAGGATTAATATCTTTACCTACATTTGGCAAAGTAAAATATGTTCTCAACTCCGAGGAAATTGATTTCTCCGGAGACCCCTCAACAATTTGGTGTCCTGCCCAGAGAGACTCCGAATCAACATTTGAATGTTCCTTAATAAATTTGAAGATTGATTTTATATAACTTGTAACGTATTATTTATTATTTTATTATATACATACCAAGGCAATGACATCAGCCTGATCACTCTCTTTGATTGCGGTGTGTTCCTACAAATGAAATTATAACTTATTAGTGCATAGTGGTAATATACTTATGTCAACATGTGTACTTACGTCAGCTTCAATTTCCAATTTTAGCTCCTGAATTTTCTCTGCAACATTTGCAGCCGATTGAAAGTACATTTTTTTAAAGCGAGGGTCAAGCAGTGTTGCTTTGGCCAAAATATTGTTCTTTTCAATATTTTGAAATCGGTCAGCCGTTTCTTTTAATAAAATATTTCTTGCCTCCTCTCCAAGGCTGGTAACCACGGTCGCCTTCTGCACGCATTTCGACAGCAAATTTGTTAAAGGTACAACCAAGCTGGCTGTCACAAATTTTTCCCCGCTTATATTTGTAGTTGCTTCCTTGAACGGTTTCAAAAGGCTGATAAGGTCCCGGGTAAAATTTAAATTTGTTGCAGCTAGCATTTCGGGGCACGCTAGACGTGTCACCCTTCCCTGGCTCCTATTTAATAAAACATTAGAAACTAAGGTGGATAGTTTCACAAATGAAATCATCATGTCTAGGCATGAGTTCCACCGCGTGTCTATGTTTTGAACTAAAGTTTGAACTGAACCCTCGGGGATGCCTTCGGCACGCTGAATATGACGCAGCTCGTCCATTGCAAGTGTGCTCTGCTTAAAATATTTCACAATAGCCTTAATGCTGCTCACCACATCGGCGAAAGGCTTAATAGTTTGGAGCGATTTTTCAACAATAAGGTTAATAGCATGTGCCATGCAACCAATGTGCTGCCTTTGGCCCATCACCAGCGAAGTAGCTGCCACCATAGTGCTGTGATGATCCGTGGTTAAGCTGACCCACTTTTCATTTCCAATTTTAAATTTGTCCGCTGTTTCTTTGAACAGTTCTGCAATGTTAACCGCAGTATGTGCCTGTTCAATTTTGAATGATATAAGTGAATATTAATATTTAAATTCTAAATACATACATTGCTGACTCTAGCTGCTGCCAAACAAATTGAATCTAAATTCTCATTGTCGAGAAAATGCGCTGTAACGGTCATGAAACCTCTCGACGAATTGGTAATAGTGACCAAATCGCTCGTGAAGGCGACATATTGAATTTGTGTCAATGCCTCAATTATTCGGTCGACGGAGCCCTTATATTTTGTCTCGATTAAAGATGTAATCTGTGTATGTACATATAATAAACAGAACAAATTCAGTTTAACACGTATATTGTACGAGTACAATGAAAAAATGGACCTAACGACTTTTAATTGTATACTAACCGTGGACCTGCTTGGCAGCTTATATTTTGGATTGAGCGTTGCAGTAAATTTCTTTAATCCCGATTTCTCAACGCAGCGTACAGGCATGTTGTCTTTGCACACCATGTATACAAGTGCTGCCGTAATGTCCTGCCATTTTGATCCGTTTTCTTAAAGAAAAGAATTTGATTGATTTTAAAAAGTAATAGACCATTTTTAGTTCTTACCTGTCATTGACAAGACCGTGGTAAAAGCGTTATCTATGGTCGGCTGGGATATCGCGGCCTGACTGCTGCTACTTCCGTCCTACAAAAAAATGTATTTATACACAAGTAGATATTAGTTTAAATAACATAATATTCAATAGACATAGTAAGTAGTGTTAGTGATCAGTTATATTACTTACTTGTTTCCTTTTTTTGGCGGCCTGAGGCTCGTCCACACTGGTAACAGTCAAGTTGCACTTCACTGCTGCATCCAAGTGATTATTTTTAAGATGCGTTTTTAAATTGGAAGTGTTGCCACTAGTCTTAACATTCTTATTGCATATTCTGCAAGTTGAATTACGCGCATCAACCTTAAAAAAATAGGATTTAAAATCGCTCATATTGGCTCAAGGAAAATATTTTTTGACGTGAATATTTGCCCGGTCTTTCCACGATATATCGTCTTGAAATATCGATTTTGATAATATCGTGCCAATAAAATATCGCCCCATAATATCGTATCGTATTTTTTCAAATATCGATATATCGTTATATCGATACGATATCAACATCCCTACATCAAATGATGTCCAGTTATTTTCCACTCGCCAGTAGCTGTACCTTGCAAGCGCCACGCATTGTCTTCCGTTGGTACGACCAAATGGAAGCAAATGCACTCGTATGCATTCTTCGCACAATAAAGGCGTCGTGATAGCAACAAACGGCGCATGTCCTTACAGCTGCTCTACTCGCGACACGTAACATTACTGAATTACTTGGCCTGCACGAGAGCGAATGTGACAGCGGCCGTGAAAGCCAATCCGCCGCAAGGCTTTGACACACTCAAAAGGCAATTTTTGATCCAGTTGCTTAAAATTTTTATGGGGAGCTAATACAGCTCCTCACAGGTCGCATATATGTAGGTAAGCTAGTCCGAATCACGCATGTATCGAGTCAACGTGGTGCCCAACCAGTTTTTATTCATATTAATTAACAATAAACAATTAGTTTTATTAAGCTATTACTTAAGATAAATTGAGTTGGTACATATAATATATGGATTAAGAAATTCTTATGTATCTCTTCAACCTGATCTACTTAATTATATCGTGGTGGGCACTCTGAATAGATTATGATAAAGTTCTTACCGAAATTCTGGAAATTCGAGGAAAGGTTAAGCCAGGCAACTCCTTAGTGTCGCCGGATAGTGAAGGTGGTTGGGACAATTTTTGAGGATGGTATGCATTAAGATACTTCTGCTGTTTTCCGTATTACGAAGACTTTCGCTTGGAATATTCCGCGGTTGTCGGGCAGTTTGTACGGCAGCCTTACTTCTAGCTCTTTACAGTGCACAGCTGCTCCTAATAGTCCTGCGTGCCAGTCGTCTAGTTCCATTGATAATGGTGTTCCTTTGAAGTTGGCTCTAGGCGTCATGTAGTCTGTAGTTTCCTCCCTCACAATCGAGCTGTGACCATAGCCTTGCAGCGCCAGTTGCACAGAGACGTTGGGCCATATTATGGGCGAGCAGATCAGCCTGGTTTTTCAGGGGGTTGACTCACATGAGTGCTTCTAGTGCCTTAGTTGGAGTGGACCTCAACGCCCTCGTGATGCATACAAGTGTCTTTGGGTCCTCTCTATCAGCTTTAGGTAAGAAGACTTCTTCGCGACTTGCCACGATACCAATATGCCGTAAAGAAATATCGGTCACACCACTGAAATGTAGATCTGCGATGCGATGTTGCCTTTTTCAATCTTTTTTCAACATCCAAGTCTCCAAGTCAGTTTGCTGTCCATAGCTACTCCGCGATATTTTTCGCTTTTCTTCGGCGTCAGCGGTATTCCATTAAATTTGGCTGGTTCCACCGTGGTACCTGATATCTCTTCGTTATGGGATTGAGGCCCTCCTTGTCCGCGTTAATACAGAGTCCGGCTCCAGTGGCCCATCTTAATATCTCATGATGCTTATGTCATCCGCATAGGCAGTTATCGTGGAGGCTTTCCTGCGGAGTTTCTTTAATAATAGGTTAAGCACTAGGTTTCATAACAGAGGAGACAAGACTCCGCATTGCGGCGTGCCTCCATGTGCCTCCTTAGTGATGGTGCTGGTTCCTTATTTGGCTCTGACTCTTCTGCAGCTCAGCAGATTAAATATCCACGAGTCTATTGCCGAGTGGGATGCTATAGCTCTAAGGCCTCGCATTCTGGCTTCTGTTGATATATTATTGCATGCACCGGAGATGTCCAGGAATGCACCCAATACGTATTCCTGGTGATGGAGTGTCTTTTCTATAATGACAAACAGGTAGTGTAGCGCTGTCTCCACAGATTTCCCTTTTGCATTTGCGTGTTGATAAGGCTCCAGTGCAGAGCTTGCGCAATCCCTGATGAGGAGCTCTAGTAGTTTCTCTAGGGTTTCAGCATAAATGAGGCTAAGCTTATGGGTCTGCAGTTTTTTGGCTGCACGTGACAGACCTTGCCTGCTTCGGGCAGGAACACGTCCCCGTTTCATGCATGCTTTAAACAAATGGTGTAACCATGGGATGATCCAATTTTCGGTCATTTGCAGCATGGGTGGAAACACGCCGTGCAACCCAGGGAGACATGTAATTCTTCAATGAGTCAATGGCCCGCTATATTTTCCTCGGGTTGAATAATTCGGAGGGTATTTCTGAGTGTGTTTTTCTAAATTTTAAGGGTGCATTATGTTCGATGACTTCTGTACATCCAGGGAAATGCGCATTTAAAAGAGCGCATGTTTCTTCCCTCTTGTTCTCAGCCCATCGTCCATCATCTGACTCTATATGTCTGGCAGGCTGGACAGCAGCTTCCGGTGCCTCGCACTGACCTTCTCTATCTCAGAGAAGAAGGTTATCCACGAATTCGTTTCCGAACTTCGTTTTTAAAGTTATGTAGGCGGGTTTTGTGTTCATAATAGATAATCTCTTCCTCAACTTCATTTGCAAGATTGTACATCTGTACATCTTCCGTTATGGCTCTTAGCTCTGAAGTCCACCAGTGCGGACTGATGCTCCTTTGATTTTTTATTTTCTACACGATACGTGATATGCCTTGATGGGATTGTATGTGAGTGTCTCCAGGGACTTCTCTATGTCATCTTCTTGTGAGATTGTTGGTGGTGTTGGTAGCTTTCTCTTAATTGTTTATACAAACGTCTCCCACTTTGTGTTCCGGGGATTTGTGAATACATTTTGGGAGGGAGTATAATCGAATTGTACTTTAAATTGGATGTACTTGTGGTCAAAGAAGGACGGTCTCTCGAGGACCCTCCATTCTGCCATTCTGAACATTGGAATAGGTGGGTCCCACATACGTAGACTTATTATGCTAGATTATAATATATTGTTATAAGAGACTCACCTCACTCATACAGTGTAATGCGCGATGGCATCCGTCCCATCTATTAGTGGCTGCATCCGATGATATGCCTCCACTACCAGTCTCTTGAGTTCCACGGGTGGTGCCTTGTTGTTGTGCGCCATGTAGCAGGATGCTTTGAGCGTGGGCTTGTCCCTAGTTGGTTGATTTAAGCCCAGACACTTTTTTGCGTTCCCGTCATTGGGGTGGCGTCTATTGAGACGCAGGTACACACTACTTATCAGAAAATCTTCGATTTCCTTACTAATCATGTGCTGTCCCTTCTTATCGGGTTTAGCAACATGAATTACCTGCCAATGAGTGGTGACTACGTTTGGATCCTGTCACTTCAGTAGTTTTTACACGACTTGCGAGAAGAGCACATTTGCCTTCGGTACGGACGGAATGCTTGTTTAATCTACTACTTCCAATACTTTCAACCTTGCACCCTTCCACGGTGTGGCCATAGCGCCGACTGTTTAAGAGACCCACTCCACGGTTGAGGATCTTGACTCCGTTGATCCAACCTAGGTGTAAGTTCAAATTTGTTACATTAGATTTTAACCCTAGTATGCCCTATTTTTATTTGCCTTTACTTTTATTTGCGTTGCAGTGTTTTGGATTAATCTCTTTTCTATATATATTTATTTTTCTGTCACTCTTGTAACTAATCATGGTTATCTGTTATAAAGTGGACATCCGAATTCTGTAGAGAAGTGGAAAGAGATATTATGGGATTCATGCGGCATAATAAGAAAGGCTTTGGAGATATTTTCGGGCGGTTTAAAAAACTGAACGAATGTTTCTCCGATTTGGAGAATGATTTTAAAAGAATAAAACTTTTGAATGAGTCTCCAAAACGGAAAAAGGCCATTTTAAGGCTGTCCGTTGGTCCAAATGATCATCTTCCACTTCCCTCACACATATCCACTACATCCGCCACTGAGAGAAATGCCGAACTAATTAATTTATCGTCCCCATCTCCATATATTTCAATTAGAATGGACGAGAACAGCATCGTGACCATGGATGTAGTTCCTTCTGACCCTGGCGAGCTTCCTGATTCGGTGGTTGTTAACACAGTTGATCGTGATCAACTTTCTAGTGTTAATATACCGGTCGAATCAGATGGTCTATCAACCAACGCTATGGCTCCACTGGACGCTACTGTGTCGGTTGTTAAGAAGACCGTCGTAGGTGTTTCACCTAGGAAACAAATTTTTGTTTCCAGGCTTTCCCCTGATTCTACATCTGAGGATGTTAAGGCCTTTATACAGGCCAAATCTAAAGCCTTTATTACGGTGGAAAAAATTCAAATTCACATATGCTCGGGAAATTTCATCATTTAAAATAAGTGTTCCGGCCGAAACTTTAAAGATATTTGTTGTAATGAATTTTGGCCGGATCACTTAGTCATTAAAGAATACACTGCAAAAAAGAAAAATCGGCCTCTAGCTTCACTTCCCTCTGATAGCACAAAAAAACTAACTTCCTCCCTCTCACTTGGCTATCAGAATGTAAGAGGTCTTTGTAGTAAACTTAGTAATCTTTACCTAAAGAGCCTTACTTTTCCTTTTCAAGTCGTGGCCTTTTCTGAAACATGGTTAAGGCCCGACATTCTAAATTCCGAAATTCTGTCTAACAAACAAAATTGGTGGTGGTGTTCCCATTGCTATTGACGCAAATTTATCTTCGGAGATAGTAATAACCGATAGTTCTATAGATATTGAATTTGTTGCTGTAAAATTGATTATTTCTGGTGTTTGCTTTTTTATTTCTGATCGTGATTTTCTTGTAGTTCTCGGCAACTTTAATATTGCCGGTACTACCTGGATATCAAATTCGGACTCCAATGTGTTGTCTTCCGCATCTCAGCACGATTTCATTGACAGTTTAGTTGGGTTGTCATTGTGTCAAATCAATGGTATCCCAAATTCTTTGCATAAAATGCTTGATCTTATATTTGTCTTGGACTCCTCCTTATCTGTCTCCCGAACTGACCCTATATCCAATCCTGAAGATCCGTATCACCCAACTTTGGAAGTGTTGATTGACTTACCAGCTAGGTGCTAAGCCCAGTTAAACCTGTAGAGCGAGTTCGTCAATTTCGGAAAACCGATTATACTAAACTGGCTCTGCTCCTATCTCAGATTGACTGGTCCCAGCTTTGCATGTGTAGAGACATGAATAGTGCAATTAAAATTTTTTACTCTACTGTAAATTCATTATTTGATATTTGTACCTCTGTGGCTTACACGGGATTTAATTAACTTGAAAAATAGAAAGTCGAGACTGTACAAGAAGTTCAAGAAATCTGGCTCATTCTTGATTTCTCTCGACACGCGAATGCTCGATCTAACTTCTCTGTACTTAATATGCACTGTTATAATAACTACCTCAGCAGCTGTAGGCTTCAGTTTCAGCGGGATCCCAAAAGGGCTTATAATTTCGTTAATGCGAAGCGTATTTCATCAACGACAGCTGCCTCCGATCAGGTTATTGCCGATCTTTTCGCCAAATTTTTCAAACGACTTATAGTTCACAACCTTATCAATCGGTTTCGCCTTATCCTTCGGTTTCGCCTTATCCTTATAATGTAAATAACTCCAACTGTATTTTTGTGCCTTTAATCACTGAAAGTTCGCTTCTACGTGATTTAAAGGCCATTAAACCCGTATTTTCACCAGGACCTGATGCAGTACCAAGCTGTGTGCTTAGGTACTGTGCTGAAGGTATTTTAGAGCTATTATTTATTCTTTTTAAAGTGTCCGTGGAGTTGTGCTCTTTCCCTGACATTTGGAAAGAATCATACATTATTCCTCTCCATAAAAAAGGAAACAAGTCTAACGTCGAGAACTATAGAGGTATTTCTAAGAGAGAAATTAATAACTTCTCAACGTCAACATTTGTGTAGACCTATAATTTCACCCTGCCAGCACGGGTTCGTGAAATATAGATCTACTATCATTAACCTATTGGAATTCACATCTCTTGTCATAAAGGGAATTCAAGCTAAAATGCAAACGGATGTTATTTATACTGATTTTAGTAAGGCTTTTGACTCTGTTAATCATTCTCTTTTACTTCACAAACATCATCTTCTGAGATTTCCAAATAACTTAATTCTTGGATTTCTAACTATTTAACTCTTAGTACCCAAAAGGTTTATTTCAAAGGCTTAGTTTCCAAGCCTGTTCAAGTTACTTCCGGTGTACCACAAGGAAGTCATCTTGGCCCTTTATTATTTACTCTGTTCATAAATGACATTCCTTCTGTGATTAATCACTCTCGGGTGCTGATGTATGCCGATGATGTTAAACTTTGTCTGTCATCTACTGATTTCTTATCTGGTCAAAGGTTGCAAACTGATCTTGACAGTTTTCAAGCCTGGTGTCATGTAAATTTATTAAATCTTAATTGTGGTAAGTGTAACATAGTGTCATTTTACAGGCGAATGCCCATTTTTAACAGTTTTATTCTAATGGTAAGCCGCTTGTTCGAATTGAGTCGGTTGATGATTTGGGTATCCTTTTAGATCCCGCTTAAGTTTGACAAGCTAGCTCTTCCACCACTTGTGCCTTTGGTGTCCTGAGTTTCATTCTTGAATATGGGTCTTGTAATTGGTGTCCCCAGTACAAGGTTCATCAGGATAGAATAGAATCGGTACAAAAACAATTTCTGCCTTTGCACTTCGGGGTCTTAATTGGAATCCTAACATTCGCTTGCCTTCTTATCGTAGTAGACTTTTATTAATAAATCTTCCTTCACTTTCTGATCGTAGATGTGTAATTTTCTTACATAAACTAATAAATGGTGAAATTGATTCTTCCAAACTAATCAGCCAAATTAGTTTTGCAGTTCCGATTGGAAGTTCTAGAAACTTTCTCCCTCTTTCTCTTCAAGTTTGTTGTTCTAATTATGCTATCCATAATCCTTTTCGTATATTATGTTCTAATTATAACAATCTTTATCATCTAATATGTAATGCTACTTCTATTTCCTTACTTAGAAATGCTTTATTATGGTATCTATGTAGCCTATAGTTACCTATTGCTTATTGTTTTATTATCATATATTCACATTTATATAGAACTAGTATTTATGTTGTACTTAATTATCTGTCCGCGATCTTCGCTACCGCACGTCATGCATTTTGCCTGGATCCACGCGTTAACAAGCCCGACCTTGGTGTCGTTGGGCCACTTGAATGTACAGCTCGTTTTAGTACATCAACGTTCGAACATACAAAACTGCTTTGCTGTTTTACCCTTGCTCCCCATGACCTTTTTGATTTTTGCCACGTGCCTCGGCAAAAGTCGTATTGCATACTGATTTGTCTGTCAAGGAATCACCCTTAGCATTTTATACCTGCCGCCCGGTACCTCTAACCTGACTGCGGTCGCATCTCTGTCTATCGTGCCGAAACCGTTGGAGAATACTGTGCCTTCACCTCTGGTAGGCACACAAGCAACTTGAAACTTTCTGCTTGCACTGCCGTTGAACTGTTTGATGCATATGTGTGTGAGTATGTAAATGGCTACGAACATTACAAAACAAGAAACAAGTTTATAAAAAGATTTGGCTCAGCGAACTTGGAAACACCCGCTAGTAATAATATTAAATTTATTTAGAAATGCACACGAAATATTTATTTGTTCCCTATCAACCAAACAATCTCTTTTCTTTTTAGAATCTCAAAAACCAGATTATGACTACAAATCTTTGGGTAGAGCAGGTAAGTACCAGCACATATATATAAAAAATATGTACATATTGTAAGAATGTATTGTACCCACGTCCAAATACATACACCTGCAGAGGCAAGGCGCTTTAAGTGGCGAATGAGTTGATTCTTCCCCCCGCTTTGCACTACTGTATCTTGTTTGTTAAATAATTTCGGTGTTTGTGTTGTTGCTGTTAAACGTTTTTATTGAATTGCGGGGAGAAATATCTTAAATCTGAAGGAAACTTTACCTTCGCCTGTTATCTACACGAATCTACATTCCAAATTTGGTCTCTCCAGCTCTTATATTATGGACGTTGATGTACTAAACGTGCGGCATATTCAGGTAGCCCAACGGCACCAAGCACGGGCTTGTTAACGCGCGTACCCAGGCAAAATGCAGCCCACCACCAACCCGCCCAACCGCTCGAGTGGCGCGCTTCATAACGTTCGGTAACGAAGATCACAAACATGTAAATCCTACAAGCTAAATAAAAGTTATACATCATTTAAAACATTAAACAAAAAAGTACCTATAAGTTACACAGATAACATAAAACTGAGGTTCTAACTAAGGAAATATAAGTAGCATTACATATTAAATGATAAAGAATCTTTATATATGTAGTAGGGGGATTGTTCTCGCTCGCTTCGCTCGCCAACACCCTCAAGGGAATGAAAATTAAGTATGTTAATAATTTTCCACGCCACCGTAGAGGTAGGCGCATTTTTTTATAAAGTGCTATCTCCAATCTTTTCAGTGGTGTTGGCAGAATATATTGTTTAGTTTGCTATTGTTCTTTGTATCATTTGTACCAAAACTAATACATTAATTATTCGTTGTTAAGTTGGGGTCACACGATATGGCATAAATAGCGTATCACAATTATTTACAATATGTTCGAAATATGTTGAACAGCAACGTATATGTTACAGCATACAAGTATGTATACATTTGTGATTGCCAGAGTGCAACTCTGTTAGAATCTAATGTTATGAATAACATGATTGGCAAGCTGCAGGTTTGCAGCTCTGCATAGTTTTTAGTCACTTTTGATACTTTGTTTGACGCACACGAAGTGCTGATATTAAGTATAATTATATCACTATATAAATTTTCAAAACAATTATTCCCATTGTTAAAATATAGCATAATCCCACATTTCTCGCATTCCTGTTAGCGTAAATCCCGTGCACTGCGGAAATGTGCAAATGTGCAAGTGTGGTGGCAGTTATCACATGTTGGTTTTACCAAATATCAACCGACCGCCACATGCGCGCCATTTACCGTAGATCAATAGCAAAGAGTCTAAGAGACATAAGCAATATGGCGATTTCAGCCGCACCTATAAATTTTAAAGCCGAGAGAGCGATTAAAGAGAGAGATATTTGTATCTCTTTTGCACTTTCACGTTGTTATGCAGCAGCTGGCGCCTACCGATATATATTTATTCTTTTTTTTTTGACAGTTCCACCTCACTTTATAATAAGAAGGTACTGTGAAAATTTCAGGCTCTAGCTTTTACCGCTAGAGCCCAAAAGTCCCCAGTCAGTCCGGTGGAACTCTTTTATATTATATATAGATAATCAGGTAATATCCCGAAATATTTGGATGTACTTTGCATTATATTGAATTTTACTACTTTCGTCAATCGTAAGAAAGACACACAATAAAGTACCACAATTTTCCCGCCCGTGGAGAAGACTCTGCTAAATAGTTGAGCCTAATGATTTTTTGTGTAGGGCTATGAAAATGTCTTCAGCCGATCTAACTAAACAAAAATATCACTCATTTGACATTAACACCTATTTCCCGCCCGTGGCGACGGGCAGGCGTACATCATTCTATCATCGATTAGCACACTCTTAAATTAATTTTAATATAGTTTTGAAAATGAGAGTGAAGCCCATTGCAAGAATTATAATACCAGACGAAAGCTTTCCGTTGTGTTGACACCCAAAGAACCTTAACTTTTATACTCTGTTCCCGAAGGGATAAAGAGTATATTGTGCTTGCGAAATGTCCGTCTGCCCGTCTTTCCGTATGAATGCATTTTTCCACAACCTTGAAGATAGAGCAACAAAATTTTGTACACATATCCTCAATTTATGAAGTCTCAAGATGTTTGACCTGCCCAACGCCTCCCCCACAAAATGAGCAAAATATATATCTCCCATACCTGTACAGCTAGAGACACAAAACTTGGCATACAGTCCTATGTTGACTCCCTGGACAAATCTGCACCAACAAATGATGGATTCCACACACCCTCCACCATCAATGAGCAAAATCTATATCTCACAAGCCTGTATATGTAGAGTCATCAAATTTGACATACAGACTAGTCCTCTCTTCGCGTCTCCATCCGAACCCACAAATAAGCAAATTATACAGGACTGGGAGCAGAGTATTCTGCTGTCGGATACGTCCGACTGCAACGTTTTTATTTGTTTTCATTACGTTATTAATGTATGAATACTTATGAATATAAATACAAGATACAATTTTTGTCAATTTCTTAAGTGATAGATAACTTATGAAGTATACTTTCGGAGAACCATAATGGGTCAAGAAAGTGTATTCACCTATCTGTGTATATTAGAGTCTATTATAGTAAAAATCTTGTTACTCAGTTAAACAATTAAGCAACAAAAACAAAAAAGGTTGCTAATCTCAATTCTTGCAATAATCTTTTTACCATGCCTTGGACGTTGATGTACTAAAACGGGCAATACAGGCAAGTGGCCCATTAACACCAAGTACGGGCTTGTTAACGCGTGGACCCAGGCAAAATGTAACCCACCTCCCGTCCAACCGACCGCATAACGTGCGGAAACGAAGATCGCGGACAGATAAATTAGTACAAGCCAAATAAAAGTTCTACATTAATTAAAACTATAGACAAAAAGTAACTATAGATTACACGGATTACATAAAAGTGAAGTTCTGAGTAAGGATATAGAATTAGCATTACATATTAGATGATAAAGGTTGTTATAATTAGAACATAGAATACGAAAAGGGTTATGGATAGCATAATTAGTATTACAGGTTTGAAGAGAATGAGGAAAAAAGTTTATAGAATTTCTGATCGGAACTGCAAAACTAATTTGATTAACTCAGAAGAATCCATTTCCCATTGATTAGTTTATGTAAGAAAATTACACCAAGCATGGTTCTAGAAAGGAATTAAGATTTATTAGTAAAAATCTACTACGATAAAAAGGCAAGCGAGTATTAGGATTCCAGTTAAGACCCCGAAGTGCGAAGAGCAGAAATCTCGACACTTCATAAATTGAGGGTATATACCAACATGTGTACCAAGTTTGGTTGCTCTAAAAACAGCAACACAATCAAAGGCCTGCACAAAAGAAACCTAAACACCCCAGACATTCCACACATTCTGTGTCTCAATTTTTGTGCTTGTCTTTTCACCTATTCTTGCGACGCCCATGCGCCATTGTATGCCATACGCACATACGCAAAAAACTATCTACTCACTTTTATTGCTTGTGTTCCCAAACACTTACATATGTATTATTGTCAGGCGAGCGATTGTACTCAGTGGTTAAAAACACACTGGTGTCAAAATCACCCTTCATTTACCCGGTGCACCTTAAGTGCCGGTGGCTTGTTGCAGTTCTCTGGTACACATGATAGATGTGCTACGAAAGTTGCGTACATCTGACAGGTTTATTTGTGCCAGGATCTTGTACTTATTTTCTGTATATTTTGGTTCCGACAATTTTTTTTCTTCCAGCATTTCCAATATTAACTTGTGTTGACTTTGATCATTATGGTTTTGCATGGATAAGTCCTACAATGCACGACAGCGTATTCAAAATGGAACCAGCTATCATATGTTTCGCATTGAACCCAATTCCCATCGGAACTTTCCTTCTTGTTGCAAATTTTGCATGTTGAATTATACATATTCATATTTCGAAATTTACTATTGCAACGCACAATAATTTTACGAAATTCTTTAAATCGAAAATAAACTTTTTTAAGATTATTGGTCGAGGACTGGTAAATCGAAATTCAAGAATTTTAAAAGCTTTGTATACTTTCCCGTTTTTACTCCCTGTACCCATAAAACATGTAAAAAAGGGGTATTGGATTTGTGCAAAAGTATGTAACAGGCATCAGGAGACATCTCCGATCCTATAAAGTAGATATATTCTTGATGAGTATCAAAAGAAAATTCGATTTGGCCATGTCCGTCTGTCCGTCCGTATGTATGAACGCAAGGATCTCAGCAACTATAAGAGCTAGAGACCCCAAATTTGGAATGTGGGTTCGTGTATAGCAGGCGCAGGTCAAGTTTATTTTGAATCCGAATATTCCTCTCCCCATCCACCACCCCAGTTTTATAGTAACAATTTTCAAGATAAAGCTATGGGATTTGGCATGCTTAATACTTTGGTCACTCCTAACCTACTGTTTTAATTTCAAGTCGATCGGATAATAAGCACGGAAGTTATTCAACAAGAAGGGAAGAAGAAGCGCAGCATCGACTTAAAATGCCTCGCTTTCGTTGGCGCTTGTGTGCGTGCGTATTTGTGTATGTGTGTGTATGCCTAAGTGTACGAAGATATGCTAGGAAGTTGTAGACCTGGCTAGAGGGCGTTTCGTAGTCGGGTATACTCGACTAGAGCATTCTTACTTGTTTATTTATATTTACGGCGGCGAATGATGTACCCCAGCCCGTCGCTACGGGCGGGAAATGGGGGTTAATGTCAAATGAGTGAGATTTTTTGTTTAGTTAGATCGGCTTGAAGACATTTTCATAGCCCTACACAAAAAATCATTAGGCTCAACTATTTAGCAGAGTCTACTCCAACTGGTGGGAAAATTGTGCTACGATATTGTGTGTATTTCTTACGATTGACGAAAGTAGTCAAATCTAACAAATTGAATTGTAATCTAACTTTTTCGCCGGGCAACGCTGAGGTTTTAACTGGAAGTTTTTAATACATTAAAAATTACAAAGAAAATTCTCAAAGAAGAGTAAGACAATGTGATAATCACACAGGCAGACCCGGGCAATAAGACAGCAGTTATTTATAAACAAATAAAAACGTTGCAGTCGGGCGTATCAGACAGCAGAACACATGGTTTCAAGTTCGGTGTTATTTGGTTATTTGTGGGGTGGAAAAAGGACGTGAAAAAAATAATAGTCTGTATTTCAAATTTGGTGACTACCTGTACAGATGTGGGAGATATATACTTTGCTTATTTGATCTTGTCGCAGGAGCTCAATCGTATCGTGGAGTGGAATGAGTTCCATTGGAACATTCAGAGCGAGTGCGCATTGCTCCCGTCATACAGACGCGGGCCTTCTATGCAGTTTTTGTAACTGATTTTGCACGGTGTCGAGTTGTACTCTGTCCCCCTAGGCGATGACTCTGTAAGTGAGTCTAACTACCATCAGGTTTTTCCGGATATACTACGGCAGGTGTATATTGTGCTAGGGCACTTATCGACCGAGTTCTTCATATGTGATGCAAAGTTTAGTTTGCTATCAAACGTAACTCCTTGTAACCTCCTTGCTAGTTTCTAAGGGAATTCCTGCCATTATTATTTGCTTCATTTTCTGAAATTTATACCTTATTGTGAAGGCGACGATGACGATTTTGGTAGAGTTCAGTTTAAGCCAACCTCCTTAGTCATATGTCGTCATTAACCCTAGTTGGATTACGTTGAAGAGTAATTCTTCGAACTTGCATCGAGGTATGGTGACCATCGGCGTATCCTGGCATTGTAGACCTTTACTAGGGAGCCCATTTAGTAGTTCGTCTACTAGAATGCTCCATAGCAATGGAGTCAATACACCCCCTTGGGGATACCCTCTTTTGGTTGTGACTGTAACAGTGTTTTCACCCACTTTTTCTGTGGCTTGCTTGGATATCAGCAGTGAATGAATCCATCTGCCTGTCACAGTATCTACACCTTTTCTAAGAAGGGTAGTCTGAATAGCGTCATTAGTAGTGATGGCACGATTACTTATATGATACATTTTCATCGATTATTTTGTCTCAAATCAAGATTTAATTGCATCGCAAAATGGGACTCGATTATTTCAATCGTTAATCGATTATATGCTTAATTAATCGCATCACTATTTGCGCGTAAATGCAATGTAAAATGTGGCAGAGGAATTTGCAAAGATTGATTATGGCATCATACAGCAAAGTATGGAAATATTATTCCAAAACTAATTAAAACGATATTTTTGGGTGTTGTGTTTGGACCCTTTTGTGCGTCAATATTTGTGTTTCCTAAAGCGAGTTGATAAGGCCGTTGTAATTCATTTTAATAAATATATTACATCCTTTATTATAATTCTCCTCATACGCGTTTCGGCGTTTTTCGATTCTTCAGGGAGTCTGGTTTTACATGCATATAAAAGACATTTACATACATATAAAGATTTAACAAACATTTTGAGTTACATTAAATTTATTGTAGTATTTTCTACAGTGTCGTCATTGTTCCTACGACAAAATTGCACTTTTGTTTATGTTTGATCATCGTCGTTTTCTTTTTATCGTCTTTGCGCGTCCAGTTTTGTTTGTCAACTGCTATTGCTGCCGCGTAAATAAAGTTTGTCTTTTCAATGTCTTCTTTGTGGTTTACTGTGTTCTCCCCTTGTTGTTGTATTCGTAGGCTCTCTAGCGTCAGTCTCGTTCGTTCTCTCCTCTCAATGTATAATATTTTGGTGTTGTCAAAATCAGCTGTGTGACCTGTTGTTGTAATATGTTGCGCAAGTGCTGTTGTAATTTTTCCCTTATTCGCGTCTCTTTTATGTTCGGCAATTCATGTGCCAAGCGCTCGCTTTGTTGTTCCAATCTATATCCCGTTGCATCGTTCGCCTTCTTTCACGTTGCATTTGTTTTCGTATATGACGTGTTGTTGTTTATCTTTTGATATTTTGTGTTCGTAAATAGACTTCTTGTGTTTGTGTGTACATTGTATGCATACATTAGGTGTTTGGACTGTGCATCTGGTATTATTTTTGTTATTGTTGGCCGGTGTGTTAGGTTATTTACATATCTTGTCTTTCTTCAATCTGTCTGTTTTTGGTTTTGTCACTGTATATACTATGTTCCCGAAGGGAAAAATAGTATATTGGGTTTGCGAAATGTCTGTCTGTCCGTATGAACGCAATTTTTTTGCCTTTATCTTTAAGCTAGAGCAACCCAACTTGGTACACCTGTTGGTGTATACCCTCAATTTATGAAGTGTCGAGATCGAGAAAAATGTTGACCCCCCACCCCGTCCCCACAAATGAGAAAAATCTATATCTCCCACACATGTACTGGTAGAGTCACCAAATTTGGCATATAAATTATCACCGATCGTTACGCAACGGTAACATTAAAGTAACACATCACCAATTACACAGTGAGGAACTTAGTTATATTGTCGAGTTAACTTTATTAGCCGACTGCACAGACTGTGTCAGTTCGGGTTATTCTAAAGACTGATTTCTAGATACAGAATGTTCTTACTTGCTAGCCCTACGCTATGTCGCAACGCCGGATGCCGTCCAGCATAATGCTGAGCTTGCGCCTCGTGCAAGGCTCATGTTACGCCTTAGCGACGACTCCGGGCAACAGAGTCAGCGACCGATGCAACTGAGTCAGCACTATTACGATGTGTCAATAATGCCCAGTGCCCATTTTGCCGCTTACACTTTGTCCATGTTAACTACTCCCTCTTTTAAAACATGGCCGTCCTCGGTCATGCCTAGATTCTTGAGTACCGTCGATATTGCTGCTTGGTTACGCCTTCCTTGTTTGTAGCGAACCAGGAGTATGATGCCGGCCACCACAGCACAAATTGCCAAACACAAAGTCGAGGCCACTACCGGTCTCGTGTTCAGCCCCGATCTCAGTTCCTCGATGTGGCGCAAGTTCTCGCCGCTCAAAAGTGCCTGGTGTTCTATGATGTTCACTGTCGGCGACGCTGCTGGAGTTTATGTACTTGGTGCCGTTTATATGGGCGACATGGTCAAATGTAACAAGTTACGTGCCGGCGATGTTATTGTCGGGACCGTCGTCGATGCTAACTTTTACAGGACTGTCGTTGATCATGATGACGCCCTTGTCCACTATTGTAATCGGACCCAGGTGGTTCGGCTGCGAAATGCAGTGTGCTACGGCTCCAGCGTGCAATTCTTGGGCGCATGTGTTGCCGATCGCTTCCCTACAGAACACGATGTTGGTCGGTCCGCTGCATGACTTAACCACGACAATATTATTGTCGCATTCCGCCACGATGTTCTCTGGCAGTTGTAAAATTACTCCGGCGTGTGCGACTGGGAAAATTTCTACTTTTACAAACATACTTAGGTTTAGGAAATTTTATAATAAAATGAATTATCTCATTACTTGCTAAAACTCTAATACTAGCTACATTCATTAATTGGGCAACACTAATTCCCGTGAAATTCTTGTCCAGTATCAACTTCAAGTCGCTGTCGTCTATTATTGTGGGATTTACAACATTTATGTTGGCCAATGTGACCGCTACCATTAAAATTTCTAGCTCGAGTGTCAAAGTTATATTTCTTGCCAACAGAGTTTCGTATAAATGGGAAGTGTCAACTTCCTCTTTTTTCTTACTTCTTAGAATTTCTTTTACGGTGTTGGTCAGGGCGTTAATTTGATCCTGCATTTTGGTGTTTATTACTATTTGCCTATTGTTTTCCCTAATCAGTTCGGCTTCCGTCATTCTGGTTTCCTGGAGGTCGTCATAGTCAGGTACCCCTGCGATCATCTTTAAGGCAGTGCCCAAAATGTTTATGCTCCTAGCGTGCCTATGGTGGATGCTCAACGTGGATAACAGAGTTTCCAAGTGCCGAGTGTCTGCCTCCAAAAGCTTTCGCATGTGCGATTGCGGGAACATGTCTTTCATACCTGCTGTTTCGTGAA
The DNA here is from genome assembly GCA_035043065.1 of Hirtodrosophila confusa. Lineage (NCBI taxonomy): Eukaryota > Metazoa > Arthropoda > Insecta > Diptera > Drosophilidae > Hirtodrosophila > Hirtodrosophila confusa. The sequence continues at coordinate 911,285 of JAWNNI010000202.1, forward strand.
CAAACCTATCATAGTCCGTCAGGTTCGTCGTATGTCTCAGATAATTAGTTTCTTCCCAAACTACCGCGATACCGTCGATTACAGGGATGTATTTTGAGTGGGTGTAGTCCGTCAACTTCGCATTCGAAAGTGCAACATAAACTAACAGAATAGGAAGATACCTAAAAAGGTAAAAAAAAAATCCGTTAAAAAAATATAAGTACTATTCTATGAAAAAAGGGGGTATCAAAATGTTTTCGAGAAAATTATTTGTCCGGTCGTCTCTACCTAAGGTTGTCCTTATGGACTACCCTCCCTCTTATGAGAACCGTCGTATAAACGCGTATAAAGGCGTAAGTTTGTTTCCCAACCTTTTGTTTGTTTTCACCCACACTTTTTCCCCGACTTCGAACACCCTGTTCTGCCGCGCCGCGTTATTTCTACTTAGCTGCACCTGTTGTGCCTTGTCCAACCTGTTTCTTATATCTTCTTCCAATTCTTATCAGAAACGGCGAACGTCAAAGGTTGATGATCAGTGTAGATATTAAGACTGTTAACGCCGTACAAGTAATGGCGCAGGCTGTTGAGGGCCCATACTATAGCCAACAACTCTCTTTCGTTAGTTGCGTAATTCAGTTTCCTGTCCTTCAGGGTCCTTGAAATCATAGTGATTGGTCTCCCTCCTTGGGATAGTACCGCCCTATACCAGATGACGAAGCATCTGTCGTCAGATCGAAGGGTTTTTTAAAGTCTGGATAGTGGAGGATGACATCCTCTGACGCCAGAATGTTCCTAAGTTTGTCAAATGCTCGATACTGTTTCATTTAAGACAATCGGAATTTTTTTAGAAGTTTGTTTACTAACCTTCCCGTTTTCCCCTTTTAAAATGTCGGACAACGGCTTTGCGATCGAAGCAAAGTCCTTTATGAAACACCTGTAGTAACTAGCGAGCTCCAGAAAAGACCTGACGCCGAAAACGCTGGCTGGCTGCGATAAATTTTGGATTGCCTTCACTTTCTCAAGGCTGGTCTTGGTACCGCAACTGGACACCACGAAACCCAAATATTCGACACTTTTCTTGAAAAATTGTGATTTTTCTCTTGAGACCCTCATGTTTGCTTCATGAAGGCACCTCAAAACTTGACCAATGTCTCTAACATGGTCGGCCTGGTTTTTTGAGAAGATGATGACGTCATCAACATAGACGTAACAAGTCTTGCCAATATGCTCACGGAGCACGTCATCGATCGTTCTCTGGAAAATACTACCCGCGTTTTTTAGGCCGAACGGCAGTCGGCAAAACTCGTATTTTCCTCCGTTTACGGAAAAAGACGTCTTTTCAAGGTCTTGTTCCGACAGGGTGATCTGGTGATACCCTGATTTTAGATCCAGTGTGGTAAAATACTGGGCCTTTCCCAAATTCGATATCATGGCAATGCTAGGCATGGGATATCTGTCTGCGATTGTTTTCTGGTTAAGCTTTCGGAAGTCAATTACCAACCTCTTTTTGCTCACCCCTAAATCGTCCGTGCCTTTCTTGCTGACAACCCAAATCGGGTTATTGTATGGGGACTTTGAGGGGCGGATTATGCCATTCCTCAAAAGTTCTTTTACTTCTTTATTGACGACGTCAGCCGCACCCATTGGGAATGGGTAAAGCTTTGAATAAACTGGCTCGTTGTCTTCGGTTCGGATTGTTCCGACAACCGATGTGTTTAAAGGCAGAAGCTCATTAGGATCTGCGAAAGCTTTTACATTACTCTTCAACATTTTGAAAAAATCGTCTTTCACGGGCGAGGGAACCTCTATTTCGTCGATTTTCGTGAAATTCACATTTTGACACTTTTGGAATTGGATCCGTTCTGACCCGTTCTCAAATTTAATCAATTTGTTTTTTAAGTCGATGGTGGCGCCAGTCCGCGTTAACAGATCTAACCCAATTATTCCATCGAATGTTGAGAGCCCTGGTAAAAGAAAAAAAAGGGGTATTTATCCCAAAAATTGAAAAGATGTACTTGTGCGAGATGCGCTCTGTACCGTGAATGGACTTAACTTGGAAAGAACTCTTTACGGGGAGCTTGTGGTCCAGCTGTAGCGTGGACCGAACGTAATTTTTCGATGCTCCCGTGTCAAGTAAGAGTTTTAAAGTTCTCCCTGCTACTGTTCGCTCAATGAATGGCAGCAGGGAAACTCCGCTAAAAAATGAACGCTATCACTAGCGTAGCCCGCTTCGGCATCTTCCTTCTACACCTTCGTATTCGTTTTCCCCGTCATGGGCACTACCTTGCGCTAAGTGATTGACCCTCTGCCGCCTTTGGTCAGAGTATCTTTCGGAGCTGTTTGATCTCTTCGCACCGTGTTGATTGGAATTCATGCGAGTAGAGTGAGTTGTCTGTGCATGTGTTTGCTGGGCCTGCCGCTGGAAATTTGTTGGCTGCCTAAATTTTGAAGATGATGGGTCCACATCCATTGGCTCTACTGGGTCCTGCCCTCGGGGGCCCCCCTGAGCCTGTTTATTCCCTTCTCTTCTGAAATGTGGGTTCTTGCCTTGCTTGTAATTCCCCTTGTCTCTTTGTTCACCTGACTTCTGATGACCCTTTTTATCCTTTTCTTCCAAGCTCCTGGCATAGTTAGCCGCAAAGGCATACCTATCATGATTTGCCTCCACCTCTTGTGCCATTGCAAGCGCAGCTGGCAAACTCTTAGGCTAGACAGAAAAAAGAACGTCGGTCAAGTTCCTCTTGAGTCCGGACACGAAAACGCGAAGCGCGTCCGTTCTATATTTTTCATTTATCATATCAGCTATTTTTGTGTCATAAGACATAATAGTTTTGTTTGTGAGAAGCGTAAGCTTTTTCTCGATTTCGTCATAAAATTCCAAGAGAGGCAATAACCTACTGTTTTAATTTCAAGTCGATCGGATAATAAGCACGGAAGTTATTCAACAAACAGGATTCAGTACTGCAGAGCAGTAGTGGGAAGAAGAAGCGCAGCATCGACTTAAAATGCCTCGCTTTCGTTGGCGCTTGTGTGCGTGCGTATTTGTGTATGTGTGTGTATGCCTAAGTGTACGAAGATATGCTAGGAAGTTGTAGACCTGGCTAGAGGGCGTTTCGTGGTCGAGTATACTCGACTAGAGCATTCTTACTTGTTTATTTATATTTACGGCGGCGAATGATGTACCCCAGCCCGTCGCTACGGGCGGGAAATGGGGGTTAATGTCAAATGAGTGAGATTTTTTGTTTAGTTAGATCGGCTTGAAGACATTTTCATAGCCCTACACAAAAAATCATTAGGCTCAACTATTTAGCAGAGTCTACTCCAACTGGTGGGAAAATTGTGCTACGATTTTGTGTGTATTTCTTACGATTGACGAAAGTAGTCAAATCTAACAAATTGAATTTTAATCTAACTGTTTCGCCGGGCAACGTTGAGGTTTTAACTGGAAGTTTTTAATACATTAAAAATTACAAAGAAAATTCTCAAAGAAGAGTAAGACAATGTGATAATCACACAGGCAGACCCGGGCAATAAGACAGCAGTTATTTATAAACAAATAAAAACGTTGCAGTCGGGCGTACCAGACAGCAGAACACATGGTTTCAAGTTCGGTGTTATTTGGTTATTTGTGGGGTGGAAAAAGGACGTGAAAAAAAAATAGTCTGTATTTCAAATTTGGTGACTACCTGTACAGATGTGGGAGATATATACTTTGCTTATTTGATCTTGTCGCAGGAGCTCAATCGTATCGTGGAGTGGAATGAGCTCCATTGGAACATTCAGAGCGAGTGCGCATTGCTCCCGGCATACAGACGCGGGCCTTCTATGCAGTTCTTGTAACTGATTTTGCACGGTGTCGAGTTGTGCTCTGTACCCCTAGGCGATGACTCTGTAAGTGAGTCTAACTACCATCAGGTTTTTCCGGATATACTACGGCAGGTGTATATTGTGCTAGGGCACTTATCGACCGAGTTCTTCATATGTTATGCAAAGTTTAGTATAATGATTCAATTCGAAGTGCCAGTCATTGGTAAATACAATGAGAAGACGTCCGTCTTCTCTGATGGTTCTTTATTGAATATGTCTTAGAATTAGAGCTGTCCACCGTGAGGCAGTGAGCAGCCGTTTTACATACATGGTTTTAAGGCTTATTATATACAACAAGAGAGTCAGAGAGAGTCATGCGCGCACATATGTATACACAGCGACGGTCAAGCGTGAGAACGCTGACTTAGCTATTTGGGCGGTCGTTGTTATCAAGTGCGGATCATATTTCGTCTGCACTTGAATATGCGCAGAGGGCACTTAGCGTTAGGCGCGCTGCGACAAAGTCGCTGCTTATGTTTGCATTCTGTTGGCATAACAACAAAGTGTTGCAGCCTTATTCATATGTATGTATATACATATGTACGCATGCTACATCTCCCTCCTTTTAAAAAATAACGTAATTTATGTAGTTATTTTAAGTATTAATGTTAGTTATTTTTGTTTGTGTGTTTTTTTTTTGTTTATATTGTTTTAATATAAAAATTTTTGTTAATATGTATGTGTAAATGTATATGTTTAAAACTATGTGTATTTTAAAAAAAATATATGTATGTGTTAGTACTTTATTTTAAATGTTGTCTCTTTTTATAAAAGAAAAGAATTTTTCTTTCTTTTTGAGTTTCCTTTTCTTAAATTCCATTTTCCTTTTTATTGTTTTGTATTATTTTGTTCGAACAATTTGCTTTGTTTATATTAGAGTTTTCAATTCAATTATTATAAAATTTTAATCTGTCCTTATGTACTTTTTGTTTTTTCTTTTTAGTATCCCTAATTATTATATTATCGTTATCTTCTAACTTTTCTACTGTATAGGGTCCTAAATAAGTTGGATCTAACTTATGTCCTGTTTCATTCTTAAGTAGGACTTTATCTCCTACCGATATATCTATGTTTATTACTTTTTTATCATATAATTCCTTATTATTTCTCTTATTTTCTTCTAACATAATTCTAGCTCTTTTATATGCTATTTCTAATCTATATTTACTTTCCTTAGCATAATCATCTATATTATATAAAGGTTCTATGGTGTCTGTGCTATTAAAATGTTTTAATAAATTGTTTGTTTTACCGAAAACAAGTTCATATGGACAATAGTCATGTGCCATAGATGGGGTTGTGTTGAAACAGTAAACGAAATATTGGATCCATACGTCCCAATCAGTTTTATCAACCGATATATATGAACGTATGTATTCATTAAAAGTTCTGTGACTTCTTTCGACTGTTCCAACTGTCTGGTGGTGGTGTGCAGTTGATGTTATGTTATTTATTTGTAAATACTTGCACAAATCATTTATTATAGAATTTTTGTATTCTGTTCCCATGTCCGTAATGAACGTCTTCATTGGACCGTACTTTAGAATAAAATTCTCAAAAATCGCTTTTGCTACTGTGTTAGCACTTTTGTTTGGAATTGGAATCGCGACTAGATATTTAGTCAGATCACAAATTAATGTGACTGCGTATTCATTTCCATTTTCAGACTTGGGTAGTGGACCAATGGTGTCTACTATAACCCTGTCGAAAGAGTGTATTGGCGTATCAGTTATTGTTAAAGGAGTTTTTATTTTTCTTGTCACTTTTGATTTTTGGCATTTTGGACATTTTCGTATGTATTCAGTAATATCTCGAGTCATACCTTTCCAATAATAATGTCTTTTGACCTTGGCCAAGGTTTTTGAGATGCCTGTGTGACCTCCTTGTATTGGATCATCATGGAACGTAGACAATAGAGCTTCTTTTTCTTTTATTGTTTCTATTTGGGTCACCGGGTTGAGTAGCGCTACTCTCAATGAAATTAATATTTTATTGCCCATATTTTTGAAATTATCGATTGAAACGTGTTCAAAGATATTTTCCCACGGTGCCACTTTGAGTTGGCTGATTTTATTTATACCGGCTTGCGTTTCAAGCCTTTGGAAAAATTGACCTAAATCAAGAGTTCCATTGGTATATAAATCGCTAACATCATATCTTGCAGTAATTTTCTTACCATGTTTAAAAAGACATAGCATATTTTTTACATGCAAGGTCACTACTTTACGTACTTCGTCATTGTTAATGACTTTATATACGTTGGGCTTTGAAGCTTTTTCTATAGATTGCCATGGCAATTCTATTTTTTCTTTTCCTGCGCAGGAATTTTGTCTACTTTGATATCTTGTAGTGACTTTCTTTATTGATCCATTTATTTGTTGTAGCTGTTGAATGGTTATTCTTGATAACGCATCCGCTACAAAATTGTCTTTACCCTTCAGATATTCGACTGTAAAATTATACTCCTCTAGTTCAAGTCTCATACGCGTTAGCTTTGATCTTGGATTTACCATTGAGAACAAGTATGTTAATGGTCTGTGATCTGTTTTGACATTGAAGTGTCTACCATAAATATATGGTCTGAAATAAGTTATTGCCCAATGAATTGCTGCCAATTCTTGTTCCGTTGTACTTTTATTACTTTCACCCTTAGTAAACGATCTTGATGCATAAGCAACTGGAAGTTGGAGTCCATTTTTGTTTTGAGTTAAAACTGCTCCACATGCTTGTTTACTTGCATCTGTTATTATGCAAAATTCTTTGCTGAAATCTGGGTATTGTAATAAATTCGGATTTATTAGTGCCGATTTGAGATGTTCGAAAGCATGCTGACAATCAGCTGTCCATTCGAATTCTACATCTTTTTTACATAATCTTGTTATGTGACGAGCATAGTCGGCAAAATTTTTGATAAAACGTCTATAGTAGTTGCAGAATGCAACGAATCGTCTGGCGCTGTCCGCATCATGTGGAACTGGGTAATTTTTAATGACGTCGTATTTTTTGTCGTCAGGCAAGATTCCTTTATCCGTGCATTTGTGTCCCAAAAATGTGACTTCATGCATGAAAAATGAACATTTTTCAGGATGTAATTTAAGATTGTATTTCCTACATTTCTCAAAAACATCAGTTAAGTTTTTGAGCATATGTGTTTCGGAACAACCAATGACTATTAAATCATCCATATAAAGGAAAGCTTGAGAAGGTTCTAATCCGGAAAATGCTATAGTCATCATTCTCTGGAAAGAATTTGGCGCTATTTTTAAACCGAATGGCAATCGCGTGAAGCGATACGAGCCATTGCTTGTTGAGAAAGACGTTATATCTCTTGAACTTTTTTCGAGTTCAATTTGATGAAATCCTGACATTAAATCAAGGCATGAAAAGTATTTTGCTCTTCCTAGTTGATCCAAAATGTCATCAATTCTAGGCAGCGGGAATTTATCCGACAACAGTTTTTTATTAATTTGACGATAGTCAATTACTAATCGCCATTTTTTCTTGTCAGAACCTGGAAGAGATTTCTTCGGAACTAACAAAAGTGGGCTGTTATAAGGGGATACAGACGGTTCGACTATTTTATTGTCGATTAATTTTTGTACTTGTACTTGTATCTCATCTATTTGACTTTGAGGGTTTCTATAATTTTTTATGTAGACTGGTTCATCATCCTTCAATCTTAGTTTTTGTTTGTAGAAGTTATTGGTAGTGATCGATTCGGTTTCGAGTCCGAATACGTCGCTAAACTGGGTGCATAAGTTAGTCAATTCGTTTTTGAATTGTGGTGGAAAATTTTTAGCTAATTGAGATAAGACAGTTTTTTCTCTATTTTCTGGATTGTTTCGAACTATGTCGTAGTTCGAAAGTGGTTCATATGACAAATTTTTAATATCTACTACTTGATCAATACTGGTCGTATTCAGTAATCGGACAAATGCATTTTTGGTTGTTGCAACTGTGTTTGCAACATAAATGCCTTCTTTAATTTCTTGGTTTGGAATTAGTACACTATCTTCATCTGATAATAGATTAATCTTTCGGACAACTTGGGATCTTGCTGGTAGAATAATGGAGTTATTACCAGAACTGTATGTTATTGGAACATAAATCGGAAAATTTAAATTATTTGGACTCATTATGAGCCAATCTTCATTAGGTTTAAAATCTAACTGGCAATTGAATTTTTTAATGAAATCAATGCCTATTATTCCATCACATGGTATTGCGAAATGCAAATCTACTAAATGAAAGTCGTGTGGAATTATATATTTACCTGTCTGAATTTCTATTGATATTAGTCCTTTTGACTGTATTAATTCATGTCCTATGCCTTGAATATTAATCTTTTTATTTTCATTAATATTATGAAAGATATCGGAATTTTCTTTTAAGAGTGAGATATCTGCACCAGTGTCTATTAAAAAGACAAGGTTTTTATTTGTTTCTACATTGAAAAAGTTAACGAAAATATTGAGACTAAGATTGATGGTGTGAACTTTATGGTTTACTGTTGAATATCTGAGGGTTGTTGTGAGTTTCCCGAGTTGTTTTGGGTAACTCTTACATTATTGTTATTATTGTGGCCTCGATTGCCACGGCCTCTAGAGTTTCCTCTATAATTGCCTCTTCCACCATTATTTTGGTTATTACTATATTGGTTATTGTAGTTATTATTATAACCACGAAAATTACCTCTATAGTTTCCACGTCCTCGATTTCCGCCACGATGTGGTCGATTGTTATAGAAAAAGACATTATTTGACTGTCCATTTGCTTCTGACGTGTCTATGTATTTTGCAATTGACTCAGCCATGGTTTTGAAATTACCGGCTTGCATGATAACTCTGACTTTATCAATTGGACAATTTTTAATCATTGCCTTGACTGCAAGATTAGTGGAGTACTCTCTGGCTACTTCATAGGATAAGCCATCTTTTTTGTACGCGTTTTGTAAAGCTTGAGCCATTTGCTCTACCTCTACTGTATATTGGGTTGCGTTTTTATTGTGATGCTGTATGTTCATCAATTTTGCTGATAGAACTGCTACAGTATCGCCTTTGACAGTACCTTGAAGTCTGGCAATTACTTCAGGTATTGTTTTTTCGTTATCGATCAGATCTCTGGCATAACCTTTTAGCTTCGTTTTTATTATCGAAATAGCTAATGATTCATGTTCGCCTTTTAATCCGTCTACTGTTTCTAGAGCATCGATGAAACTGGCTAGATGCTTAGCCTGACCATCGAAAGCTGGTATAAGCCTGGTTGCATCGGCAATACTCTCATGACTTGAAGGATTTTGGGCCATGGTGTTTATGTTTATATGCTTTTGTTCTATTATGCTTGAATTTGTTTCAGAATCTGAATATTCTAGATCTAACACTTCAGACTGTGTTAGTATGGCTGGAATTGTCAGATTACTCAAGTCTTCTTCTTCGATCTTTGAGCTTGCAACTTCAAACTCTTGCGATTCTTTTGGTATACATATATTCTAACTGATTGATGCTTACTGGGGTCGTTGAGACCAAACTTAGAATTCTTTCTTTAAGTATAAGATATATACTTTGCTTATTTGATCTTGTCGCAGGAGCTCAATCGTATCGTGGAGTGGAATGAGCTCCATTGGAACATTCAGAGCGAGTGCGCATTGCTCCCCTACAGACGCGGGCCTTCTATGCAGTTCTTGTAACTGATTTTGCACGGTGTCGAGTTGTGCTCTGTACCCCTAGGCGATGACTCTGTAAGTGAGTCTAACTACCATCAGGTTTTTCCGGATATACTACGGCAGGTGTATATTGTGCTAGGGCACTTATCGACCGAGTTCTTCATATGTTATGCAAAGTTTAGTATAATGATTCAATTCGAAGTGCCAGTCATTGGTAAATACAATGAGAAGACGTCCGTCTTCTCTGATGGTTCTTTATTGAATATGTCTTAGAATTAGAGCTGTCCACCGTGAGGCAGTGAGCAGCCGTTTTACATACATGGTTAAAGGCTTATTATATACAACAAGAGAGTCAGAGAGAGTCATGCGCGCACATATGTATACACAGCGACGGTCAAGCGTGAGAACGCTGACTTAGCTATTTGGGCGGTCGTTGTTATCAAGTGCGGATCATATTTCGTCTGCACTTGAATATGCGCAGAGGGCACTTAGCGTTAGGCGCGCTGCGACAAAGTCGCTGCTTATGTTTGCATTCTGTTGGCATAACAACAAAGTGTTGCAGCCTTATTCATATGTATGTATATACATATGTACGCATGCTACATCTCCCTCCTTTTAAAAAATAACGTAATTTATGTAGTTATTTTAAGTATTAATGTTAGTTATTTTTGTTTGTGTGTTTTTTTTTTGTTTATATTGTTTTAATATAAAAATTTTTGTTAATATGTATGTGTAAATGTATATGTTTAAAACTATGTGTATTTTAAAAAAAATATATGTATGTGTTAGTACTTTATTTTAAATGTTGTCTCTTTTTATAAAAGAAAAGAATTTTTCTTTCTTTTTGAGTTTCCTTTTCTTAAATTCCATTTTCCTTTTTATTGTTTTGTATTATTTTGCTTTGTTTATATTAGAGTTTTCAATTCAATTATTATAAAATTTTAATCTGTCCTTATGTACTTTTTGTTTTTTCTTTTTAGTATCCCTAATTATTATATTATCGTTATCTTCTAACTTTTCTACTGTATAGGGTCCTAAATAAGTTGGATCTAACTTATGTCCTGTTTCATTCTTAAGTAGGACTTTATCTCCTACCGATATATCTATGTTTATTACTTTTTTATCATATAATTCCTTATTATTTCTCTTATTTTCTTCTAACATAATTCTAGCTCTTTTATATGCTATTTCTAATCTATATTTACTTTCCTTAGCATAATCATCTATATTAAATAAAGGTTCTATGGTGTCTGTGCTATTAAAATGTTTTAATAAATTGTTTGTTTTACCGAAAACAAGTTCATATGGACAATAGTCATGTGCCATAGATGGGGTTGTGTTGAAACAGTAAACGAAATATTGGATCCATACGTCCCAATCAGTTTTATCAACCGATATATATGAACGTATGTATTCATTAAAAGTTCTGTGACTTCTTTCGACTGTTCCAACTGTCTGGTGGTGGTGTGCAGTTGATGTTATGTTATTTATTTGTAAATACTTGCACAAATCATTTATTATAGAATTTTTGTATTCTGTTCCCATGTCCGTAATGAACGTCTTCATTGGACCGTACTTTAGAATAAAATTCTCAAAAATCGTTTTTGCTACTGTGTTAGCACTTTTGTTTGGAATTGGAATCGCGACTAGATATTTAGTCAGATCACAAATTAATGTGACTGCGTATTCATTTCCATTTTCAGACTTGGGTAGTGGACCAATGGTGTCTACTATAACCCTGTCGAAAGAGTGTATTGGCGTATCAGTTATTGTTAAAGGAGTTTTTATTTTTCTTGTCACTTTTGATTTTTGGCATTTTGGACATTTTCGTATGTATTCAGTAATATCTCGAGTCATACCTTTCCAATAATAATGTCTTTTGACCTTGGCCAAGGTTTTTGAGATGCCTGTGTGACCTCCTTGTATTGGATCATCATGGAACGTAGACAATAGAGCTTCTTTTTCTTTTATTGTTTCTATTTGGGTCACCGGGTTGAGTAGCGCTACTCTCAATGAAATTAATATTTTATTGCCCATATTTTTGAAATTATCGATTGAAACGTGTTCAAAGATATTTTCCCACGGTGCCACTTTGAGTTGGCTGATTTTATTTATACCGGCTTGCGTTTCAAGCCTTTGGAAAAATTGACCTAAATCAAGAGTTCCATTGGTATATAAATCGCTAACATCATATCTTGCAGTAATTTTCTTACCATGTTTAAAAAGACATAGCATATTTTTTACATGCAAGGTCACTACTTTACGTACTTCGTCATTGTTAATGACTTTATATACGTTGGGCTTTGAAGCTTTTTCTATAGATTGCCATGGCAATTCTATTTTTTCTTTTCCTGCGCAGGAATTTTGTCTACTTTGATATCTTGTAGTGACTTTCTTTATTGATCCATTTATTTGTTGTAGCTGTTGAATGGTTATTCTTGATAACGCATCCGCTACAAAATTGTCTTTACCCTTCAGATATTCGACTGTAAAATTATACTCCTCTAGTTCAAGTCTCATACGCGTTAGCTTTGAGCTTGGATTTACCATTGAGAACAAGTATGTTAATGGTCTGTGATCTGTTTTGACATTGAAGTGTCTACCATAAATATATGGTCTGAAATAAGTTATTGCCCAATGAATTGCTGCCAATTCTTGTTCCGTTGTACTTTTATTACTTTCACCCTTAGTAAACGATCTTGATGCATAAGCAACTGGAAGTTGGAGTCCATTTTTGTTTTGAGTTAAAACTGCTCCACATGCTTGTTTACTTGCATCTGTTATTATGCAAAATTCTTTGCTGAAATCTGGGTATTGTAATAAATTCGGATTTATTAGTGCCGATTTGAGATGTTCGAAAGCATGCTGACAATCAGCTGTCCATTCGAATTCTACATCTTTTTTACATAATCTTGTTATGTGACGAGCATAGTCGGCAAAATTTTTGATAAAACGTCTATAGTAGTTGCAGAATGCAACGAATCGTCTGGCGCTGTCCGCATCATGTGGAACTGGGTAATTTTTAATGACGTCGTATTTTTTGTCGTCAGGCAAGATTCCTTTATCCGTGCATTTGTGTCCCAAAAATGTGACTTCATGCATGAAAAATGAACATTTTTCAGGATGTAATTTAAGATTGTATTTCCTACATTTCTCAAAAACATCAGTTAAGTTTTTGAGCATATGTGTTTCGGAACAACCAATGACTATTAAATCATCCATATAAAGGAAAGCTTGAGAAGGTTCTAATCCGGAAAATGCTATAGTCATCATTCTCTGGAAAGAATTTGGCGCTATTTTTAAACCGAATGGCAATCGCGTGAAGCGATACGAGCCATTGCTTGTTGAGAAAGACGTTATATCTCTTGAACTTTTTTCGAGTTCAATTTGATGAAATCCTGACATTAAATCAAGGCATGAAAAGTATTTTGCTCTTCCTAGTTGATCCAAAATGTCATCAATTCTAGGCAGCGGGAATTTATCCGACAACAGTTTTTTATTAATTTGACGATAGTCAATTACTAATCGCCATTTTTTCTTGTCAGAACCTGGAAGAGATTTCTTCGGAACTAACAAAAGTGGGCTGTTATAAGGGGATACAGACGGTTCGACTATTTTATTGTCGATTAATTTTTGTACTTGTACTTGTATCTCATCTATTTGACTTTGAGGGTTTCTATAATTTTTTATGTAGACTGGTTCATCATCCTTCAATCTTAGTTTTTGTTTGTAGAAGTTATTGGTAGTGATCGATTCGGTTTCGAGTCCGAATACGTCGCTAAACTGGGTGCATAAGTTAGTCAATTCGTTTTTGAATTGTGGTGGAAAATTTTTAGCTAATTGAGATAAGACAGTTTTTTCTCTATTTTCTGGATTGTTTCGAACTATGTCGTAGTTCGAAAGTGGTTCATATGACAAATTTTTAATATCTACTACTTGATCAATACTGGTCGTATTCAGTAATCGGACAAATGCATTTTTGGTTGTTGCAACTGTGTTTGCAACATAAATGCCTTCTTTAATTTCTTGGTTTGGAATTAGTACACTATCTTCATCTGATAATAGATTAATCTTTCGGACAACTTGGGATCTTGCTGGTAGAATAATGGAGTTATTACCAGAACTGTATGTTATTGGAACATAAATCGGAAAATTTAAATTATTTGGACTCATTATGAGCCAATCTTCATTAGGTTTAAAATCTAACTGGCAATTGAATTTTTTAATGAAATCAATGCCTATTATTCCATCACATGGTATTGCGAAATGCAAATCTACTAAATGAAAGTCGTGTGGAATTATATATTTACCTGTCTGAATTTCTATTGATATTAGTCCTTTTGACTGTATTAATTCATGTCCTATGCCTTGAATATTAATCTTTTTATTTTCATTAATATTATGAAAGATATCGGAATTTTCTTTTAAGAGTGAGATATCTGCACCAGTGTCTATTAAAAAGACAAGGTTTTTATTTGTTTCTACATTGAAAAAGTTAACGAAAATATTGAGACTAAGATTGATGGTGTGAACTTTATGGTTTACTGTTGAATATCTGAGGGTTGTTGTGAGTTTCCCGAGTTGTTTTGGGTAACTCTTACATTATTGTTATTATTGTGGCCTCGATTGCCACGGCCTCTAGAGTTTCCTCTATAATTGCCTCTTCCACCATTATTTTGGTTATTACTATATTGGTTATTGTAGTTATTATTATAACCACGAAAATTACCTCTATAGTTTCCACGTCCTCGATTTCCGCCACGATGTGGTCGATTGTTATAGAAAAAGACATTATTTGACTGTCCATTTGCTTCTGACGTGTCTATGTATTTTGCAATTGACTCAGCCATGGTTTTGAAATTACCGGCTTGCATGATAACTCTGACTTTATCAATTGGACAATTTTTAATCATTGCCTTGACTGCAAGATTAGTGGAGTACTCTCTGGCTACTTCATAGGATAAGCCATCTTTTTTGTACGCGTTTTGTAAAGCTTGAGCCATTTGCTCTACCTCTACTGTATATTGGGTTGCGTTTTTATTGTGATGCTGTATGTTCATCAATTTTGCTGATAGAACTGCTACAGTATCGCCTTTGACAGTACCTTGAAGTCTGGCAATTACTTCAGGTATTGTTTTTTCGTTATCGATCAGATCTCTGGCATAACCTTTTAGCTTCGTTTTTATTATCGAAATAGCTAATGATTCATGTTCGCCTTTTAATCCGTCTACTGTTTCTAGAGCATCGATGAAACTGGCTAGATGCTTAGCCTGACCATCGAAAGCTGGTATAAGCCTGGTTGCATCGGCAATACTCTCATGACTTGAAGGATTTTGGGCCATGGTGTTTATGTTTATATGCTTTTGTTCTATTATGCTTGAATTTGTTTCAGAATCTGAATATTCTAGATCTAACACTTCAGACTGTGTTAGTATGGCTGGAATTGTCAGATTACTCAAGTCTTCTTCTTCGATCTTTGAGCTTGCAACTTCAAACTCTTGCGATTCTTTTGGTATACATATATTCTAACTGATTGATGCTTACTGGGGTCGTTGAGACCAAACTTAGAATTCTTTCTTTAAAATAAGCATCCCTATCATACACCTGTATAATAGCCTTTAGTGTTGCCATTTAATTTTATTGATATTTTGTTTCTTTTTTATTTTTAATTATTTCATATTGTTCTTAAGTATATTTGTCATTTTGTTGTTGTGTGCATTCTTAATTATATTTTGTCCAAGTCATTTGCTTGGCTCATATATTTTTTCTTTAAACATTTATTGTGCATTTTATACAATTTATAAAACATATTTGCACACATAACAACAATAATGATTATTAATAGGATATTTGTTAATTCTAAATCTATGGTTGTTGCTTCTACTTTATTTATAACGTTAGCAGTGGAATCCACTGACTTAACGTCTACTAATCCCATTTTGGAGTTCTGTTCAGAATTATGATTTGATTCAATTAGAAAATCTTCGGAAAACCTACTTATTGCATTACTATTCATAAATAGAACATTTTTCCTGCCTATGGCTTTAATTTGATTCAATTGTTTTTTTTTTTTGATTTCTGATTAAACTGACTGAACTGAAAACTTATTATTTTTTTTTCATTTTAAAATTTCAGATTTATTTGGAATTTAAGATTTGGATTAATTTGTTTGCTACTGGGTAATTTACCCAGTGCCTGAGACGTGTAAAAAATTTTTTTTTACATAGCAACCTGCCTAATTTTTTAGTTTGGCTTAATGGGCCTCACTTCTGATTGGGCAAAAGATTTTCTGCTCAATTTTCCATAAATTGTTTCGATAATATAATATATATATATATATTTTAAAATTATTGCTGGTGTCTGCTGTTCCTGTTCTTCCGCGTCAGCTGGTCATCACCAGTATGGTTGCGCTGACGCTCCCTTCGAAGGCGCAAGGGGCGGGGGTGCCTCTCGCGCTTGTTGATTTCTCAGCTGCTGTTGTCCTGGGCCTATGGGCTCAGGCGGAACCGGTGCCGGTCTTCGCACAGGTTACTGCCTTACCAGGCAAGTCGATCTGCAGTGTGGGCTGTCCAGAGGTCCAGGGCAATCTGCTGGGCATTGCTTGACGTACTGAGGCATTTTGCTTTTGGGAGGTGGTGTGGTTATAGTTTTGTCATTAACAACTTTAATATTTTTGATATTCACTGAGTGAGTATGTGGTGTAGGGTTTTCTTTTATCTGTTTCAGCTGTTGCTGATAAAAGTCAAGCATGGCCTGTAGCCTTGCTGTTGCCTTCCACGGTGTGTTGGCCTTGGGTGAATATAATTGCCACTTAATGTGAGCAATTTCTTTATTCAATTTTTTAACCCGGCCACCGCGACCCATAACACTCACTACACTCTACTCACTCAGTTTTTTGTTAATTTTTGTTCCGCCTTTGCTTGTTGTTGTTGCCTCCTTCGTCCTCTTCAATAGTTATAGTTGTTTAAGTCTCGGCTTTTATGTTGTTGTTGTTGTTGCTAATTTATTTAACACATGATTTGGTTTTTTATTTTAAATGCACTTAATACATTGTTACATTTGCAGTTTTTCGTGACTGTGTCACGGTCGCCATATAATGATTCAATTCGAAGTGCCAGTCATTGGTAAATACAATGAGAAGACGTCCGTCTTCTCTGATGGTTCTTTATTGAATATGTCTTAGAATTAGAGCTGTCCACCGTGAGGCAGTGAGCAGCCGTTTTACATACATGGTTTTAAGGCTTATTATATACAACAAGAGAGTCAGAGAGAGTCATGCGCGCACATATGTATACACAGCGACGGTCAAGCGTGAGAACGCTGACTTAGCTATTTGGGCGGTCGTTGTTATCAAGTGCGGATCATATTTCGTCTGCACTTGAATATGCGCAGAGGGCACTTAGCGTTAGGCGCGCTGCTTATGTTTGCATTCTGTTGGCATAACAACAAAGTGTTGCAGCCTTATTCATATGTATGTATATACATATGTACGCATGCTACATTAGTTTGCTATCAAAGGTAACTCCTTGTAACCTCCTTGCTAGTTTCTAAGGGAATTCCTGCCATTATTATTTGCTTCATTTTCTGAAATTTATACCTTATTGTGAAGGCGACGATGACGATTTTGGTAGAGTTCAGTTTAAACCAACCTCCTTAGTCAAATGTCGTCATTAACCCTAGTTGGATTACGTTGAAGAGTAATTCTTCGAACTTGCATCGAGGTATGGTGACCATCGGCGTACCCTGGCATTGTAGACCTTTACTAGGGAGCCCATTTAGTAGTTCGTCTACTAGAATGCTCCATAGCAATGGAGTCAATACACCCCCTTGGGGATACCCTCTTTTGGTTGTGACTGTAACAGTGTTTTCACCCACTTTTTCTGTGGCTTGCTTGGATATCAGCAGTGAATGAATCCATCTGCCTGTCACAGTATCTACACCTTTTCTAAGAAGGGTAGTCTGAACAGCGTCATTAGTAGTGATGGCACGATTACTTATATGATACATTTTCATCGATTATTTTGTCTCAAATCAAGATTTAATTGCATCGCAAAATGGGACTCGATTATTTCAATCGTTAATCGATTATATGCTTAATTAATCGCATCACTATTTGCGCGTAAATGCAATGTAAAATGTGGCAGAGGAATTTGCAAAGATTGATTATGGCATCATACAGCAAAGTATGGAAATATTATTCCAAAACTAATGAAAACGATATTTTTGGGTGTTATGTGTTTGGACCCTTTTGTGCGTCAATATTTGTGTTTCCTAAAGCGAGTTGATAAGGCCGTTGTAATTCATTTTAATAAATATATTACATCCTTTATTATAATTCTCCTCATACGCGTTTCGGCGTTTTTCGATTCTTCAGGGAGTCTGGTTTTACATGCATATAAAAGACATTTACATACATATAAAGATTTAACAAACATTTTGAGTTACATTAAATTTATTGTAGTATTTTCTACAGTGTCGTCATTGTTCCTACGACAAAATTGCACTTTTGTTTATGTTTGATCATCGTCGTTTTATTTTTATCGTCTTTGCGCGTCCAGTTTTGTTTGTCAACTGCTATTGCTGCCGCGTAAATAAAGTTTGTCTTTTCAATGTCTTCTTTGTGGTTTACTGTGTTCTCCCCTTGTTGTTGTATTCGTAGGCTCTCTAGCGTCAGTCTCGTTCGTTCTCTCCTCTCAATGTATAATATTTTGGTGTTGTCAAAATCAGCTGTGTGACCTGTTGTTGTAATATGTTGCGCAAGTGCTGTTGTAATTTTTCCCTTATTCGCGTCTCCTTTATGTTCGGCAATTCATGTGCCAAGCGCTCGCTTTGTTGTTCCAATCTATATCCCGTTGCATCGTTCGCCTTCTTTCACGTTGCATTTGTTTTCGTATATGACGTGTTGTTGTTTATCTTTTGATATTTTGTGTTCGTAAATAGACTTCTTGTGTTTGTGTGTACATTGTATGCATACATTAGGTGTTTGGACTGTGCATCTGGTATTATTTTTGTTATTGTTGGCCGGTGTGTTAGGTTATTTACATATCTTGTCTTTCTTCAATCTGTCTGTTTTTGGTTTTGTCACTGTATATACTATGTTCCCGAAAAGAAAAATAGTATATTGGGTTTGCGAAATGTCTGTCTGTCCGTATGAACGCAATTTTTTTGCCTTTATCTTTAAGCTAGAGCAACCCAACTTGGTACACCTGTTGGTGTATACCCTCAATTTATGAAGTGTCGAGATCGAGAAAAATGTTGACCCCCACCCCGTCCCCACAAATGAGAAAAATCTATATCTCCCACACATGTACAGGTAGTCACCAAATTTGGCATATAAATTATCACCGATCGTTTCGCAACGGTAACATTAAAGTAACACATCACCAATTACACAGTGAGGAACTTAGTTATATTGTCGAGTTAACTTTATTAGCCGACTGCACAGACTGTGTCAGTTCGGGTAATTCTAAAGACTGATTTCTAGATACAGAATGTTCTTACTTGCTAGCCCTACGCTATGTCGCAACGCCGGATGCCGTCCAGCATAATGCTGAGCTTGCGCCTCGTGCAAGGCTCATGTTACGCCTTAGCGACGACTCCGGGCAACAGAGTCAGCGACCGATGCAACTGAGTCAGCACTATTACGATGTGTCAATAATGCCCAGTGCCCATTTTGCCGCTTACACTTTGTCCATGTTAACTACTCCCTCTTTTAAAACATGGCCGTCCTCGGTCATGCGTAGATTCTTGAGTACCGTCGATATTGCTGCTTGGTTACGCCTTCCTTGTTTGTAGCGAACCAGGAGTATGATGCCGGCCACCACAGCACAAATTGCCAAACACAAAGTCGAGGCCACTACCGGTCTCGTGTTCAGCCCCGATCTCAGTTCCTCGATGTGGCGCAAGTTCTCGCCGCTCAAAAGTGCCTGGTGTTCTATGATGTTCACTGTCGGCGACGCTGCTGGAGTTTATGTACTTGGTGCCGTTTATATGGGCGACATGGTCAAATGTAACAAGTTACGTGCCGGCGATGTTATTGTCGGGACCGTCGTCGATGCTAACTTTTACAGGACTGTCGTTGATCATGATGACGCCCTTGTCCACTATTGTAATCGGACCCAGGTGGTTCGGCTACGAAATGCAGTGTGCTACGGCTCCAGCGTGCAATTCATGGGCGCATGTGTTGCCGATCGCTTCCCTACAGAACACGATGTTGGTCGGTCCGCTGCATGACTTAACCGCGACAATATTATTATCGCATTCCGCCACGATGTTCTCTGGCAGTTGTAAAATTACTCCGGCGTGTGCGACTGGGAAAATTTCTACTTTCTTACAAACATACTTAGGTTTAGGAAATTTTATAATAAAATGAATTATCTCATTACTTGCTAAAACTCTAATACTAGCTACATTCATTAATTGGGCAACACTAATTCCCGTGAAATTCTTGTCCAGTATCAACTTCAAGTCGCTGTCGTCTATTATTGTGGGATTTACAACATTTATGTTGGCCAATGTGACCGCTACCACTAAAATTTCTAGCTCGAGTGTCAAAGTTCTATTTCTTGCCAACAGAGTTTCGTATAAATGGGAAGTGTCAACTTCCTCTTTTTTCTTACTTCTTAGAATTTCTTTTACGGTGTTGGTCAGGGCGTTAATTTGATCCTGCGTTTTGGTGTTTATTACTATTTGCCTATTGTTTTCCCTAATCAGTTCGGCTTCCGTCATTCTGGTTTCCTGGAGGTCGTCATAGTCAGGTACCCCTGCGATCATCTTTAAGGCAGTGCCCAAAATGTTTATGCTCCTAGCGTGCCTATGGTGGATGCTCAACGTGGATAACAGAGTTTCCAAGTGCCGAGTGTCTGCCTCCAAAAGCTTTCGCATGTGCGATTGCGGGAACATGTCTTTCATACCTGCTGTTTCGTGAACAAACCTATCATAGTCCGTTAGGTTCGTCGTATGTCTCAGATAATTAGTTTCTTCCCAAACTACCGCGATACCGTCGATTACAGGGATGTATTTTGAGTGGGTGTAGTCCGTCAACTTCGCATTCGAAAGTGCAACATAAACTAACAGAATAGGAAGGTACCTAAAAAATAAAATAAAAGTACTATTCTATGAAAAAAAGGGGGTATCAAACTGTTTTCGAGAAAATTATTTGTCCGGTCGTCTCTACCTAAGGTTGTCCTTATGGACTACCCTCCCTCTTATGAGAACCGTCGTTCCCAAATCTGCTTCAACTATTTCTTCAACGTATAAAGGCGTAAGTTTGTTTCCCAACCTTTTGTTTGTTTTCACCCACACTTTTTCCCCGACTTCGAACACCCTGTTCGGCCGCGCCGCGTTATTTCTACTTAGCTGCACCTGTTGTGCCTTGTCCAACCTGTTTCTTATATCTTCTTCCAATTCGGGCGGAGCCGAGTGTATTATCTTTATGGGTAGCTTGTCTGTCACCGAATGGACTGAACGATTATATTCTATTGTAGTTTGTAAAATAAGCTCAACAGTGTCCGTGATACCTCTCTGTTCCGCGAGGCATCTACCCATATCCCCTAACGTGCTATGCAAACGCTCCACTTGACTGTTTGACGTACTATGCAAGGGCGGGCAATTTATGACATCTATATCATAAAAGTTCTTTAATGTGGATCTAATATTTTCGGAGTTAAATGCTGCTTCGTTATCGCAGTAGATTACTTTTATTCTTGGAAAAAATTTATGAGCTGAAGGATTGGGGCCTTTAGTCCGAATCGTGCGTGAGGCGATAGGCTGTACTACCGCGAATCGTGTAAGTCAGGGATGCTTCGCTATGAATAGTACCTTCGTCTGAGCGGGGCAGGTCTTCTAACGCGTTTATATTTTGTCTAGACAGGGCGTCCGCTACATGATTTTCCTTCCCCGGCTTGTAAAATATCTTCGCATCGTGCTCATCGATGAACGCCTTCCAACGCTTTATCTTTGCGTTAGGATTCTTATCAGAAACGGCGAACGTCAAAGGTTGATGATCAGTGTAGATATTAAGACTGTTAACGCCGTACAAGTAATGGCACAGGCTGTTGAGGGCCCATACTATAGCCAACAACTCTCTTTCGTTAGTTGCGTAATTCAGTTTCCTGTCCTTCAGGGTCCTTGAAATCATAGTGATGGGTCTCCCTCCTTGGGATAGTACCGCCCCTATACCAGATGACGAAGCATCTGTCGTCAGATCGAAGGGTTTTTTAAAGTCTGGATAGTGGAGGATGACATCCTCTGACGCCAGAATGTTCCTAAGTTTGTCAAATGCTCGATACTGTTTCATTTAAGACAATCGGAATTTTTTAGAAGTTTGTTTACTAACATTCCCGTTTTCCCCTTTTAAAATGTCGGACAACGGCTTTGCGATCGAAGCAAAGTCCTTTATGAAACACCTGTAGTAACTAGCGAGCTCCAGAAAAGACCTGACGCCGAAAACGCTGGCTGGCTGCGATAAATTTTGGATTGCCTTCACTTTCTCAAGGCTGGTCTTGGTACCGCAACTGGACACCACGAAACCCAAATATTCGACACTTTTCTTGAAAAATTGTGATTTTTCTCTTGAGACCCTCATGTTTGCTTCATGAAGGCACCTCAAAACTTGACCAATGTCTCTAACATGGTCGGCCTGGTTTTTTGAGATGACGTCATCAACATAGACGTAACAAGTCTTGCCAATATGCTCACGGAGCACGTCATCGATCGTTCTCTGGAAAATACTACCCGCGTTTTTTAGGCCGAACGGCAGTCGGCAAAACTCGTATTTTCCTCCGTTTACGGAAAAAGACGTCTTTTCAAGGTCTTGTTCCGACAGGGTGATCTGGTGATACCCTGATTTTAGATCCAGTGTGGTAAAATACTGGGCCTTTCCCAAATTCGATAATATCATGGCAATGCTAGGCATGGGATATCTGTCTGCGATTGTTTTCTGGTTAAGCTTTCGGAAGTCAATTACCAACCTCTTTTTGCTCACCCCTAAATCGTCCGTGCCTTTCTTGCTGACAACCCAAATCGGGTTATTGTATGGGGACTTTGAGGGGCGGATTATGCCATTCCTCAAAAGTTCTTTTACTTCTTTATTGACGACGTCAGCCGCACCCATTGGGAATGGGTAAAGCTTTGAATAAACTGGCTCGTTGTCTTCGGTTCGGATTGTTCCGACAACCGATGTGTTTAAAGGCAGAAGCTCATTAGGATCTGCGAAAGCTTTTACATTACTCTTCAACATTTTGAAAAAATCGTCTTTCACGGGCGAGGGAACCTCTATTTCGTCGATTTTCGTGAAATTCACATTTTGACACTTTTGGAATTGGATCCGTTCTGACCCGTTCTCAAATTTAATCAATTTGTTTTTTAAGTCGATGGTGGCGCCAGTCCGCGTTAACAGATCTAACCCAATTATTCCATCGAATGTTGAGAGCCCTGGTAAAAGAAAAAAAGGGGTATTTATCCCAAAAATTGAAAAGATGTACTTGTGCGAGATGCGCTCTGTACCGTGAATGGACTTAACTTGGAAAGAACTCTTTACGGGGAGCTTGTGGTCCAGCTGTTTTTTCGATGCTCCCGTGTCAAGTAAGAGTTTTAAAGTTCTCCCTGCTACTGTTCGCTCAATGAATGGCAGCAGGGAAACTCCGCTAAAAAATGAACGCTATCACTAGCGTAGCCCGCTTCGGCATCTTCCTCGATGTCCGCTACCGCAGCTGACGCTACACCTTCGTATTCGTTTTCCCCGTCATGGGCACTACCTTGCGCTAAGTGATTGACCCTCTGCCGCCTTTGGTCAGAGTATCTTTCGGAGCTGTTTGATCTCTTCGCACCGTGTTGATTGGAATTCATGCGAGTAGAGTGAGTTGTCTGTGCATGTGTTTGCTGGGCCTGCCGCTGGAAATTTGTTGGCTGCCTAAATTTTGAAGATGATGGGTCCACATCCATTGGCTCTACTGGGTCCTGCCCTCGGGGGCCCCCCTGAGCCTGTTTATTCCCTTCTCTTTTGAAATGTGGGTTCTTGCCTTGCTTGTAATTCCCCTTGTCTCTTTGTTCACCTGACTTCTGATGACCCTTTTTATCCTTTTCTTCCAAGCTCCTGGCATAGTTAGCAGCAAAGGCATACCTATCATGATTTGCCTCCACCTCTTGTGCCATTGCAAGCACAGCTGGCAAACTCTTAGGCTGGGCAGAAAAAAGAACGTCGGTCAAGTTCCTCTTGAGTCCGGACACGAAAACGCGAAGCGCGTCCGTTCTATATTTTTCATTTATCATATCAGCTATTTTTGTGTCATAAGACATAATAGTTTTGTTTGTGAGAAGCGTAAGCTTTTTCTCGATTTCGTCATAAAATTCCAAGAGAGGCAAATTGCCTTGTCTGAGATGCCCAGCTCTTGTTCGATGAGCTGGGCGTTTGTCTGCATAGGTGAAATCCAACCTCTCTATTATTGCCTCGAAACTTAATTTGGTATAAGACGACAGGGTGCGGTTCGCCGCACCTCTTATTTTATTCCTAATGATAATGACTGCATGGCAGTGTCTCGAGCTGCCGACATAACCTGCAAAAAGTTTGTATGCAGCCATGGCTGACTGCCGCCAGGATACGTACTCTTCCTGTGAGCCGTGAAACTCGGGAAGAGATTTTACAGCATCCAAAGGTTCACCGCATTCGACGCCAGGCACACATGCCACGTCTTCATACGTTTTAATCTGAGGCTCACTCACAGACACCTGCTGCATGCTACTGGACAGCTCCTGGATTTTTTTGTCGAACTCATCCCTCTGCACCTGCAACGCAGCGCCCACTTTCGGATCTGCTCATAGGGTCAACACCGCAACTTTATTTCGTTTGATTTTGGAAAACGTTACACCAAACAAACGAAAAGATTTCAACTCTTTTGTTGCTTGCCGCCACATACAAAACGAAATAATTTCAAAGACAAGGAATTCGTTATATATCAAGTTACACAGCGCGCGTCGCTTGCTATTTATTCTTTAGTATTTACGACACAATAATTTAAACTGTCTCTGTCGCATAAAATATTTGTGTTCACTACGGCTTGCTTATATTTTGTCACAATTTTACTACACAACCTGACAGGACTTGTTAAATGATAATAGATAAGATTTTCACTTACATTTTTGTCCTAAATATCAATGCTGCCTTTGAAATTTCCTTATTCGTCTATTGCCAAAGCGTTGGTTGCCTTTGGACTTCTTCGCCGCTGCCCAAAGCCGCCCGCTTTGGTGAGAATGGAATTTATGTGGATGCCTGTATTTTAGCTCGTGGCTGCGAGACTCGTCGGATTGTCTTTTTGTTTCGGACTTTTGATTAATTTGAGCAACGTATGTTTTGTTGCACTGCTCAATTAATGTGCACAAGCGTATATTTCTTAATCGCTTTTTTTCTTAATTTGTTTTGCACGAATTGTCTTTGTTTCGACGCACAATTAAAAGGTCTTGTAGTTATATTTTAGTTTACACAATTTTTCTTGAACTTGGTTAGTGTTCAGAGTTTTTAAATCGCACAAATGTGTTTTGTGGATTCGTTTAGTTAGGCGCCAATTATCACCGATCGTTTCGCAACGGTAACATTAAAGTAACACATCACCAATTACACAATGACAAACTTAGTTATATTGTCGAGTTAACTTTATTAGCCGACTGCACAGACTGTGTCAGTTCGGGTTATTCTAAAGACTGATTTCTAGATACAGAATGTTCTTACTTGCTAGCCCTACGCTATGTCGCAACGCCGGATGCCGTCCAGCATAATGCTGAGCTTGCGCCTCGTGCAAGGCTCATATTACGCCTCCGGGCAACGGAGTCAACGACCGATGCAACTGAGTCAGCACTATTACGATGTGTCAATAATGCCCAGTGCCCATTTTGCCGCTTACACTTTGTCCATGTTAACTTATATACTAATGTTGACCCCCTGGACAAATCTACATCAAATATTTTTGGACCCCCACCCCCTCCCCCACAAAGGATCATTATCTATATCTCCCACACCTGTGCAGTTTTTTTCGCGTCTCTTTCCGAACCCACACATAACCAAATTATATAGGACTGGGAACATAGTATTCTGCAGTCGGGTGCGTCCGACTGCAACGTTCTTACTTGTTTTATATATGTATATGTCTGGTCTGTGTACTTCGTCACTTAAAGTATAGGCTTTTTGTATAATGTTCTTTACTGTGTGTACTTTTGCCTTCTAAATTAGTTGCAGATAAAATTAATAATGCGTCTGGATGCCATTTCTTTTGTGTACCATTTAAAAATTATCCCTGGGCTAAATAACTCGTGAGATGGTTCTGAAAGGGCCTAGCTGAGGCCATCAGGCGATTCGCTGGCTACGGATAGTGAACAGCCTCAGAGCGGGAGGGAAGAAGCAGCACAGCAACCACTTAAAATGCCTCCCTTGCGCTGTCGTTTGTGCTGTCGCTTGTGTGTGTGCTTCTTTTTGTTTATGTGTGTGTATGTGCAAGTGTACGAAGATGCGATCGGAAATTTTTGACCTGGGCACAGGGAGTTTTGTAGTCGGGTATACTCGACTATAGCATTCTTACTTGTTTTCTTATAAAAAGTGTCACCACACCAGCAATCTAAAATCGCATTCGGCGTACAGTGACACTCTAAGGGGCCAGCTGATCTGACGCAGGCGAATTATGCGCAAGTTCATTGCCCTCACTTTAATAGCAGCTGTAGCGAGCGAAATATTCTTGTTGGTTCAATTTCTGTCAAGCTAGGGTTTATTCTCTTGCTCACGCAATCAATTATGCGCAAGCAGTGCAAATATGTTCTCAGCGCAAGTGAGAGTGTGGAAGACAACGAGCAATAACATTCACCATTATATCCTTTAGGCTCTCTTGTAGAAGACATCATAAAAAAGTGATTTTGTCACGTACGCCGCTTTTGCATTCCCATGAAGGCAGTTCCCCGAATCTTTTTAAGCGAGAGGCTGCACTGGAGCGATCTCTTTATTGAACAGACACGCTGCGTGAATTCGAGTTACAAATTCATTAAAATCATTTAAATTGGCATCATTCAGTAGGCTGTGTTCATACTGAACGGACGTGTTTTCGAGAGCTCCTAAAATTTTATAAATTTCCAATTTTTCCGAGTGTTTTTGTCGAAATTCTATATACATTTTCTTCTCTTAGCCGAGCAATAATATACTGACTTTGAACTTTTCCCTGGAATTGGTTTGGACCTTCTCTATTCGACTGCCACCTCCCGGGGTATCTCACTGTTTTCATGAAACGAAAAAACGGATAATTCAACCAGGTCCTCCAAGAATATAATCACATCTTTGACAACGTCTACTAAGGCGGCTACCCTGTTCGCTTTTAAGCAGGCTAAGGCCTCTTGCTTTGGGGAGTCCTGAAGTTGATCTCCCTCCATCTAACTTTGGGTCAGAAGGAAAAGTTCTTTTGTCGTCAGACTCTGACGCGTTTTCAACTGTATCTACTATCTCCTCGTATTCTATTGGTTCCTAAATCCCCTTTGCCTGGATCAGTCAACCCGCTGCTGATCTTGAGTGCACTAATAAACTCAAGCGACTGAGGAAAAAGAATAATTTGAATACTCTAGAGTGCTCGTTAATAAAACTGCGACTATTTATAACACCCTATGCCCCACAGCAGATGTTCCTGCTGTCTTAACGTGTGTACCAGGCTCGACTGGCCTAGATTTGGAAATTTGGAATATGTGAAGAGAAAGCCTCCTCCTCCTGGTAGCATCCCGAAGTGGCAAAAGATTGCCCCTCTGGCTTATGCACCAGTTTTGCTCTGCTATCGTCTGATGAAAACGATGATATGGATGTGGATTCGCTTGAAACTACTGCGGCCAACGCTGCTCCGCTACATTCCTCTGAACACCCTGTTGATATGACTAGAAATTACGATGATGAACCTTGTGCCCAAACTACTTCTCGCATCCAGGATACAACTCGTGCCCAAGTTGCTCTTCGTACCCGGCCACCCCCTTTTATCTTCGCTGGACTTCGATATATCACTAACATGGTTAAATCCAGGACTAATAATTTCAAGTTAAAGAATATCGGCAGTTCTTCAAGGCTCACCGTTGAGGATGGCGACTCCAATCGCAAAATTTAGGAGATCTTTCAGATCAACAACTTTTCTATAACTCTTGGCAACCAACAATGCTACGTCAAGAACTTCCGGTAACAAAACTCAATATATTCTTTATCGATCTCGAACCTGCCGTGAACAATAAGACAATACATTATGTCAAGATCATCAATCAGCAAGTTGTCACGTTTGAGCCGCCAAACAGACGTGAGGACGTTCCTAGATCCTTCCGCTGTCAGGAGCTTGGCCAAACTCGGTCTTACGGCTCGAAGGCAGTTAAGTGTGCTAAATATGGTGGAAATCACGACGCTAAAGAGGAGGGATATGTGAAAATTTTTTGCGATCTCGACACTTTTTAATTGAGGATATACACCGACAAGTGTTGGTTGCTCTAGCTTCAAGGGTGTGGGAAAAATTGCGTTCATACGGACAGACGTATTTTGGGAGCACTGGTCTCTAGCTCTTATTGTTGCTGAGATCGACATTTCGCAAAACCAATATACTCTTTTTCCCTTTGGGAACAGAGTATAAAAATCATAATGCAACTGAATTGATACATGAAAAGGGCAACACCAAGCGCATACTTGTTGCCAGGACTATTCATTGGTGCAATAATTTTTATTCTCTTAAGTTATATATATGTTTTTCGGTACTTTCTTACTTCCGAAAAAATGCTGATTTTTGGTATTTTTTCGGTAATTTTAATTTTTGATAAAATACTAAATTTTGTAATTTTTTGGTATTCGCAACTAATAAATACTAAAAAGATACCAAATTAAAATGTTCTTCGGAATTTTCATCAATTTCTGATTTTTTTGAGCCAAATAATACAAAATAATAATGCAGTATTAATTTAATACAGACTTGATTTTTATTTTTTGAAAAAATAAAACTCAAGAAATAAGTTTTTTAAGCAATATATAAAACTCAAAAAAATAATCGTTGTTTTTCTTCGAAATACAAAACTCAAAAAAAAATTTGAGGTCTGATTGAAAAAATATATTTATAAAATAAGTTTTATTTTTAAGCAAAAAAAATAAATCTGAAAAATAAGTTTTATTTCTTGAGCAATAAATTAATTCAGGAAATAATGCTTAAAAGGCAATTTTTTAAAAAATTTCTTACAACCGTCACGGTGCCTGTCTGGAATCTTTCCAACCAAGATAACCCTGCTCAGGGTCTAAGTCGTCATCAGCAGCAGAGTGATCGCACTGACTTAACCAGATACTCAGCCGCCCAGCAAAAGGATGCGCAATCCCAATCCTCTTTTACGGATAAACTCTTATCTCGACTGGATCAGATGATGACATTACTAATGCAGGTCTCAACGGCCTCAACGCCAAAGTGCGTGAACTGGAGCTATTCCTCTAAACGAACAAAATTGACGGTATGCTTACCAGCGAGGCCCACTTTAATAGCCGCTCCAACTGCGGAATATTTGGATATGACCTACTGCTCGCAAATCATCCCGCTGACCGCCTGTGTAGAGGAGCAGGCATTTTGATTCGCTCCAACATTATTTACAGCCTTCACTACAAAAATGAACTCACCCATTTACAATCGGTTGCCGCCATGGTTACCACTGAGCTGGGTAATATTGTAATCGGTGCTATCTATTGTCCACCGGGACACGCCCAGCAATGAACTGCAAATGAATTCTCCCAACTTTTCGGATAGCTTACTAAGTTTATAATAGCTCCAAATTCTGGCAACCGGCGGACCTACGCGCTTCCCTGGTTATAGAAATAGTAATTCTTCAGCAATTGACTATGCTTTTTATGCTGGGATCCCTGTCGCTTATCTTGCCACAAATGAGTGTTATAAGCTCTCCTCGGACCACTTGCCGCTAATAATACACTTCTCTACTGAGGGCTCCACATATAGCGGGCAAACCTCGGCTTATTCCCCGAGGCTCTTATATTCATTTATTCAGAAGCAAGCTGGCTTTCTTGTTGACTGACGACCCACTATGTGATCTGACTACGACGAATGGCATTGACGAAGCTGCTGAGGAGTTGGTCCACAAAATTCATACTGCTGCTGCTAGTTTACTAGTGACCTTGCTAAGAGGTTCACTCCATTTGACCTGGCAACTGGATATTACGCGGACTTATCTTTAGAGATAGTAATAGCCGATAGTTCTGTAGTTATTGAATTTGTTTCTGTAAAATTGTGTACCTCCGGTGCTTGTTTTTTTAATCACTTGTTCTTATATTCCGGCTTCTTCCGTCATTTCCTAATATTATTTGCATGCTTCTGCTATGCAATCTGTCTCCTCTATGGTTTCTTGTAGTTCTTGGTGACTTTAATATTGCCGGAACTACCTGGATTTCAAGTTCTGACTCCAGCGTGTTGACTTCCACATCTCAGCACGATTTTATTGATAATTTATTTGGGATGTCATTGTATCAAATCAACTTGTTTACAACTTGTTTACATAAAATGCTTAATCTTATTTTTGTCTTGGATCCCTCCTTATCTGTCTCCCGTACTTACCCTATATCCATTCCTGAAGATCCCTATCACCCAACTTTGGAGGTGTTAATTGACTTACCTGCCAGGGTGCTAAGCCCAGCTAGTAAACCTGCAGAGCGAGTTCGTCAATTTCGGAAAACCGATTATACTTAACTCGCTCAGCTTCTATCCCAAACTGACTGGTCTCAGTTTTACTTGTGTAGAGACATGGATAGAGCAATTCAATTTAACTTTACTTTAAACTCATTATTTCATACTTGTGTCCCGTTGGTTAAACCACGTAGGTATAATAAGCCTGTGTGGTATACGCGGGATTTAATAAACTTGAAAAATAGAAAGTCAAGATTGTACAAGAAGTTCAAGGAATCTGGCTCTTTCTTGGATTTATCTCGCTATTTGGTTGCCCTATCTAGATTCTCTATACTTAATACACAATGCTATAATAACTACCTAAGAAGCTGTTGGTTACAGTTTCAGCGGGATCCTATAATTTCGTTAATGCGAAGCGAAGGTCATCAATCCTTGCATCAACCGTATTATTTTAAAAACGACAGCTGACTCTGTTCAGGCTATGGCCGTTCTTTTTGCTGAGTTTTTTTAAACGACTTATAGTTCACAACCTTATCAAATGGTTTCGTCTTATCCTTATCAAGTAAATAACTCCAATTGCATTTTTTGACCTTTTATAACTGAAAGTTCGCTTCTACGTGATATAAAGGCCATTAAGCCCATATTTTCACCAGGACCTGATGCAGTACCAAGCTGCGTGCTCAGGTACTGTGCTGAAGGTATTTTTAAGCCATTATTTATTCTTTTTAAACTGTCCGTGGAAATTTGCTCTTTCCCTAACATTTGGAAATAATCATATATTATTCCTCTCCATACGAACGAAACAAGTCTAACGTCGAGAACTATGGAGGTATTTCTGTTGTCTGCTATTCCTAAGATTTTTGAGAAATTAATAACTTCTCAATTTCAACATATGTGTAGATCCATAATTTCACCCTGTCAGCACGGGTTTATGAAATATAGATCTACTACCACTGGAATTGGAATTTACTTCTCTTGTCATTAAAGGGTTTCAATCTAAAATGCAAACAGATGTTATTTACACTGATTTTAGTAAGGCTTTTGACTCTGTTAATCATTCTCTTTTGCTTCACAAGCTTCATCTTCTGAGATTTCCAAATAAATTACTTCTTTGGATTTATAACTATTTAACTCTTAGAGCCTAAAAGGTTTATTTCAAAGGCTTAATCTCCAAGTCTGTTCAATTTACTTCCGGAGTACCACAAGGAAGACATCTTGGCCGCTTACTATTTACGTTGTGCACAAATGACCTTCCTTCTGTTATAAATCACTCTCGGGTGCTGATATATGCCGATGATGTTAAATTGTGTCTGTCTTCTCCTGATTTCCCATGTGGTCATAGGTTGGAATCCAAATACTCGCTTGCCTTCTCATCGTAGTAGACTTTTACTAATAAATCTTTTTTCTCTTTCTGATCGTAGAAACATGCTTGGTTTAATTTAATCTTAAAAAAATCTTACACAAACTATTTAATGGGGAAATTGAATCTTCTTTTGAGAAATTAATCACGTCTCAATTTCAACATATGTGCAGATCCAGCATTTCACCCTGTCAGCACGGGTTCTATGAAACTATCGATCCTACGTACCACTGCAAGCTTGGAATTTACTTCTACTATGCTCATCCATAACCCGTTTCGATCTAAAATGCAAACAGATGTTATTTACACTGATTTTAGCAAGGCCTTCGACTCATGTTAATCATGCACGTTAGCTTCACAAGCTTCATCTTACTCAGAATTCCAAAGAAAGTACTTCTTTGGATTTATAACTATTTAACTCTTAGAAGCCGAACAGGTTCGGTTTCAAAGGCTTAATCGTCCAAGTCCGTACAATTGACTTCCGGAGTACCACAACGAAGACGTCTTGGCCGCTTGACGAGGTACGTTGTGCACAAATGACCTTCCTTCTGTTATAAATCACTCTCGGGTGCTGATATATGCCGATGATGTTAAATTGTGTCTGTCTTCTCCTGATTTCCCATGTGGTCATAGGTTGGAATCCAAATACTCGCTTGCCTTCTCATCGTAGTAGACTTTTACTAATAAATCTTTTTTCTCTTTCTGATCGTAGAAACATGCTTGGTTTAATTTAATCTTAAAAAAAAATCTTACACAAACTATTTAATGGGGAAATTGAATCTTCTGAGTTAATCAGCCAAATTAAATTTGCAGTTCCGCTCCGAAATTCTAGAAACTTTCTTCCTCGTTCTCTGCAAGCTTGTAATACTTACTATGCTATCCATAACCCTTTTCGTTTTCTATGTTATAATTATAGCAACCTTCATCATTTAATATGTAATGCTACTTATATTTTCTTACTCAGAACCAGAGTACGAAAACAAAAGAAACCGAACGGTTCGGTTTCGTTTCGTTCCGTACAATTGAAGGAACTAAACGAAACGTTTGACAACTTTGAGGGAACTTTTTACTTCATTCGCTCACGCTAAACTTCCCGAACAGTACACAAACAAAACAAAATAAAAACAAGGCGAGGGATCTAAAACTTTTACTTTTCATTCCTCGTATGCAAATTCTGCATTGGATCTAACAAGTAAAATGTGCTCTAAATTTAATGCTGAACTTGTTAACTTATTACGTTGGTCCGATAAAATATATTTTAACGCTGAAAATAGTCGCTCTGCACTAACTTGGGAACATAGGATTGCTAAAATGATCTCAGCTATGCAAGTCAAGGAATTGACTTGACTACTCCAAAATTCCATAAACTAACAGGCAAAAGTAAACTGATCAAGAAAGAGAGAACGTTTGAAAAGGACACTAAAGCAAACGTTTCACTTGTTCCTTCTTGTATGTCATGTCATTCGTTCCCTTTGTGCTCATGAGAAAGAACCTTATCAGCGAACAATACGAAAGTACCGTTCGAGCAAAATACACTTCATATAGCTTGTGCTCAATGGGAATTGAAACGTTTTGTGTAGTGTTCGGTTCGCGCGAACAGTACAATAACGGTACACTACATTTTTTTTCACGTGTGATTGGTTCGTTTAGTGTTCAGTTTATTTTCGTTCCCTGCTCAGAACTTCACTTTTATGTTATGTGTCTAATCTATAGTTACTTTTTGTCTATTGTTTGATTTAAGGAGAACTTCTATTTAGTTTGTACTTATTTATCTGTTCCGCGATCTTCGTTACCGTACGTTTTGCGGCACGCCCCTCGGTCGGTTGGGCGAGAGGTGGGTTGCATTTTGCCTGGGTTCAGGCGTTCGACCGAGTCTGGCACTAAGGCCTCTTGTTCAAGCTGACTCTGCTCTTCTCACCAAATCTACTTCTCATTCTTATATAATTCTTACTTGGGCGCACATTTTTCGTAGAAATACGGGATTCTAAGTCGTATATTAAGCCGATTTGTGCTGGAGTCCCCCAAGGTAGCGTGTTGGGTCCTGTGTTTTACATTTACACCTCGTGAAAAATAAGTTTTATTTCTTGAGCAATAAATAAATTCAGGAAATAATGCTTACATGACAATTTTGTAAAATATTTCTTATAACCAAACCCTGCTCAGGGTCTAAGTCGTCATCAGCAGCAGAGTGATCGCACTGACTTCTCGGCCATTCCCTTTCAAGATCCTTCTAGTTTGGGTAGCCCTGTGGTGTCGAGAGCTCCCAATTTCCCTCTGTCTGATGCTATTCCTCGCCATGATGTCATCAGCGCTCTGCCTAAGCATCATCAGCCTTCTCAGGACCGACTGCTACACCAGATACTCAGCCTGCAAGCTGCCCAGCAAAAGGATGCGCAATCCCAATCCTCTTTTACGGATAAACTCTTATCTCGACTGGATCAGATGATGTCATTACTACTGCGCCAAAGTGCGTGAACTGGAGTTATTCCTCTAAACGAACAAAATTGACGGTATGCTTACCAGCGAGGCCCACTTTAATAGCCGCTCGAACTTCGGAATATTTGGATATGACCAACTGCTCGGAAATCATCCCGCTGACCGCCTGCGTAGAGGAGCAGGCATTTTGATTCGCTCCAACATTATTTACAGCCTTCACTACAAAAATGAACTCACCCATTTACAATCGGTTGCCGCCATGGTTACCACTGAGCTGGGTAATATTGTAATCGGTGCTATCTATTGTCCACCGGGACACGACCAGCAATGAACTGCAAATGAATTCTCCCAACTTTTCGGATAGCTTACTAAGTTCATAATAGCTCCAAATTCTGGCAACCGGTGGACCTACGCACTTCCCTGGTTATAGAAATAGTAATTCTTCAGCAATTGACTATGCTTTTTATGCTGGGATCCCTGTCGTTTATCTTGCCATTAATGAGTGTTATAAGCTCTCCTCGGACCACTTGCCGCTAATAATACTAATACTAATAATACTAATTCATACTGCTGCTGCTGCCTCCATGGTCAACCATGGTCAACCCTTCTGGACCAGTTCGGGCTCCTTAAAATCCCGAGATCCTTGCCCTCGTCTGTCTCCCGTACTTACTCTATATCCATTCCTGAAGATCCCTATCACCCAACTTTTGAGGTGTTGATTGACTTACCTGCCAGGGTGCTAAACCCAGTTAGTAAACCTGCAGAGCGAGTTCGCCAATTTCGGAAAACCGATTATACTACACTCGCTTAGCTTCTATCCCAAACTGACTGGTCTCAGCTTTACTTGTGTAGAGACATGGATAGAGCAATTCAATTTAACTTTACTTTAAACTCATTAGTTCATACTTGTGTCCCGTTGGTTAAACCACGTAGGTCTAATAAGCCTGTGTGGTATACGCGGGATTTAATAAACTTGAAAAATAGAAAGTCGAGATTGTACAATAAGTTCAAGGAATCGGTGGGAAACGGGGCGAAATATCTGAAATATGGAACAAATTTGATCTGCGTATGGTATACAGGAACCTACATTCTAAATTTGGTGTCTCTAGCTTTTATAGTTGGTGAGATCGATGCGTTCATACGGACAGACGGACATGGCCAAATCGAAATCTCCTTTGATACCGATCAAGAATATATATTCTTTATAGGGTCGAAGATGTCTCCTTCTGCCTGTTACTTACATTTGCACAGATTTAGTACCCCCTTTTTACCAAGTTTATGGGTACAGGGAGTAAAAATGCAAGGCCCCATTGCAGACAAAGCAAACGAAGAAATTTCATACAACAAGTTAAAATGATATAGTCGAGTATACCCGACTATGAAACTCCCTGTACCCAGGTCAAAAATTTCCAATCGCATCTTCGTACACATACACAAAAGACGCACACACACGAGCGACAGCTCAAGCGCAGCGCAAGCGAGGCGTTTTAAGTTGTGGCTGTGCTTCTTCTTCCCCCGCGCTGAAGCACCGAATCTTCTTTCGTGAATAACTGCCGGGTTTATTATCCGATCGACTTGAAATTTGGGCAATAGATTATGAGTGGCCAAAGTACTATACATGCCAAATCCCAAATCTATATATTGAAAATGGTTACTGTAAAACGGAAAACGAATAATATCGAATTGCGAGGGAATGGGATATCTCAAATCTAACCACTGGGCGCTTTTAGCCGAGAGAGCGATTCAAGAGAGAGATTTTTTCTCTTTTGCACTTTCAAGTTGTTATGCAGCTGGCGCATACTGAGATTTTCATACAATTTTCAAATACAATTTTCTAATACTTCCCGATATATGTATATTTAAACATTTTTCTTCGACAGTTCCACCTATCTTTATAATAAGAAGGTACTGTAAAAATTTCAGGCTTCTAGCCTCTACCGTTTGGCCTGCCCAAGTGTCAGTCACCAGTCAGTCAGGTTGAACTCTTTTATATATATAGATATAAGTAAGTTAAACGTAAAAATTAACAAATTTAAATCATATAAATTAAATTATTTGTTTTGTTTCCTTACATTACAGTCTTGGTATGACTACAAGTTAAGGTGGGAACCCAAGGAATACGGAGGAGTTCATATGTTACATGTACCTTCCGATCATATTTGGAGGCCGGATATTGTGCTATATAATAAGTAAGTAACACGCTTCTTATATTTATTATAAATTTTATGTGTCATATTACAAAATATATTTACAATAAATAAAATAATCTTACCAAGATTTAGGCTATATACCCCAATGTGGTGACAAATCCACATGTACTGCATTGTAATTGTGATTATTTTCAAATCGTTAGTGGCCAATAAATTAAAGTTAAGGTCACAAATATGATTGTATCTTATTTTTAAAGACATAACTGTGGTTTTATCTGAACTTATTATAGCAAATATCAAATAGCTTGTATTGCATTCTGTTAAATATAATTTTATATGCTCAATGTCTGCACCGGCGACATATTGAGAAAAATAACTATTCCAATGGCTACTTAGACAATTTGTGTGATAATAAAAACATGTGTTGTGACAAAAATTAATTTAATTAATCATATAATTGTTAAAGGTTACCTCTGTAATACTAAAAACTCGAGTCGATAAAGCATTGTCTGTTTGCATGTTTATGTGGGGTTTTTGCTAGTCGACTATGCGACGTGTGCATTCTTAGGTTTTTCTTGCACTTGCTACACTCTTAAAAAAAAAACACTTATTTATGCCTCATCAAATTACAAAACTGTTAAGATGTGTCTACAGTGGTTCATTCATCTGAGCTATCAGTGTTGATAACCACAATAGACCGACAAACTGACGAATCGATTATCTAACCCGTAAGGTAACAGATAAAAATATGCCTTTGATATGTCAAATATAAGGAGCCCGAAAATTATCAACAGGTCAACTGTACCACTAACATGGGTGTAATACAAATCTGCAAATGTTGTATACTCGAATATGCACAAACAGAACACTTCAACTAACGCTATTGTTAAATTCTTGGTGAGTATCCACAGTCAATGCAACCCAGACCCCTGCCAGTAATAGACTTGTTTACGATAGTCCTATAGTGGTGAAGTAAAACCTTAAATTCAAAATAATTAAAAAGATTTTAGAAAAAAGGACCGGATGTAGCTTTATTTCTTATTCATTTAAATTGTTTAGTCGACAAACATTGGTGTCAAAATAAGTAAAAATAAATTAAATTGAAAGCCCTAAGCTATTTGAAATAAAATGTATCTTCGTACATATATTAAGCAGTTAAGCGACAGTGAAAACAATAGAGCATTTCAAGTGGTAGCTGTGCTGACGCTTACCCTTGCTCTGCAGTGCTGTAACTAGTATCTTAAATTACGCCTCAAATAATGAACAAAATATAAACGAAATTAAATTGGCGCAATAGATCAAGAGGGACCCAATAATCATGCTTGCCAAAAATTATGTATATTTAAAAAAGTCCTTATGAAAGAGTTTTTATCGATTTGGTGGAATTTGAGAGGATTATTCAAAATTTTAATTAAACTTGGTTGGTCTACCTCGTACAGTTTCCGAGATGCATGCGTTCATACATACGGACGGACAGTGCTAGATCGACTCGGCTGTTTAAACTTATCAAGAATGCATATATACTTTATAGAGCAAGAGATGTCTCCTTCTGCCTGTTACATACATTTGCACAGTCTTAGAAAGCTCTTTTCCCCATTTAAAGGATCAGAAAAATACTTAATCCGCATTTAGACGATGATTTAAACTCGCGAGGTTTTTTCTTCTTCTTGAAAACTACTGAAAAAATCACTTGCATTTAGACGCTGAGTTTTAAATCACGCAATGCAATTGATTTTATATTGCTTTGCAACTCTGATTTAAGTTTGATATCGATAAGTCTTCGGCGTTGTATTTTGATTTAAAAATGGGAGATAAAAGTGAAATAATAAAATATATTGCGGATGTCACAAGCCTGGCAATAGAATCCACTGATTTTGATGACGGGACCGACATGCAAGTTGTTTTGGGCATGCTGGACTGCTGGAAAAAAGTTTCAGAATTGCCAAACAAACGTAGAAGGATGGAATGGATTAAGCCATGGCGTCAAGAGCGTGAGTTAACTGGATAATTTGCTTTCCTTATTAAAGAATTGTCGAGCGATACGTCTTCTTTCTTTGCCTATATCCATATGGATGAGTCAACCTTCAAGGTTATTTTGTCTGGAATAAAAGTTGATGCTCCATCCCTGCTGATGAAAAGCTTGCCGCGACCCTACGATATCTTGCCACAGGGGAAATCTATACAAGCACTGGTTTCCAAACACGATTGTCTGATGTGTGTATTTTTGACTTTATATGATCCACAGTGATTCAAGCATTCATATATTTTGAGAAGCGACTTGGATCGCTTGACCTATTCTTGTAGTCCATATCGCGAACATTATATAAATTTTCGTGCTGCTCATATTGCGTGAGCAATAATTCTAATTGTTTCGACCACATTTATGTATTTTATGAAAAGCGCCGTTATATCAGCTTAGCTGCAAGCCGCATCATCGATAAGCAATTTCGATTAATGCGCAAAATGAGCAAAATTCTGAAAGACAGGTCGTGCGCAAAAAATCCGGTCGTGAGTTTTTGTACGACTCGCTTCCTCCACTACCCCTCTTTCCTACAAGCAAAAAACTCTTTAGTTAAACTCGCGAGTCTAAATCATCGTCCAAATGCGGACTTAGTGTAATTTATTGGGAAACATCGTGTATCAGTAAATATTTAAACACATAATCAATGCACAGCCCAAACTGTTAGAGTGAGGATTATTAAAAAATCCACCCACAAGTGTTCAAAATTTAATAAAAATCTATTGTACGAAACTTATTTGCTTACCATCCATTGGCTTCAAACTCATTTCCAAAGATCTATAACTAAAGTCATTTTACACGTTTCACCGATTTCGGCAAATCCAACACCAAAATTGTGATCTCAATGTTGTACGTTGTATTTCCAAGGCTCTTCACATAACATAATTCAAAATGTGTCTCGCCAGTTTTGGAAAATTCACCCCTGTGAACGAGAAACTCAAATATGCAACTTCTTTTTATTTGGTATTTTACCGATTTGCTTCACACTCATTGTCAAAACTCTACCCAAAAAGTAGTGTCAGATCATCAGATAGGCTTTTAATTCCTTTTCAAACATTTAATTGTCTACACAAAATATAATGTGATATGCAAGTTTTTTCGTGCTTCAAACTCATTTGCAAAGGTGTTAAAAAATCAATAAACGTGGAGCTCCTAGATTAAAAGGAATCCACAATCTTTACCTTACAACCGCCCTGAAGCCTGAGCTGTTATCAGCATCGCAACAAAGGAAAATGCTTTTCTCTTAGTATAATAATTACAAAATTCATTTTAAAGAATACGCTCTAATAGCTTCTAGATCAGGAGGTAATCAACCAAGAGCAAGAAAGTCATTGTACTAAATTGAGGCGCGTCTGCACATAAAGGCAAATTGTACGAGGTGTATCAGACAAGTATCCGCGCCAGATCGCTCGAGCGGCCTCGAGTGATTCCCAAAATCTTGATCAAAATTTCCCAAACAGTAGTTTGCGGTTGATTGATTATTCGTGAACTAGAAAATGATCTCGGAATACCAAAAACTACTACGACATTTTGAACAAGATTTTGGGAATGACTAAAGTGTACGAAATGTATTCCGAAATTTCAGTACGACCGAGCAGAAAGACCTTCGCTCTGGAATCGCTCAGCACAACATGGAAATGGTCAGGGATGATGAAAATGTCCTTAAGAAGGTTATTACTGGTGATGAATCATGGGCACTAACTACTGAATATACATAAATGCGTCAAACAAGCATTTTTCTGAGGCCAGATGCTTTGCTGACCGCAGAACCCCAGAGTGCTTCGGCAAAAAGCCGAACTCCCAGCACTAGTCGTATATTGCCGACCTACTAACGCCCCGCCTCCGAACAAACAATTAGTCTTGGATTGACACCAGAATGATGAGCACGGCTTATGTCGCTTGCGCTCTCATTTCGTTTCTATGTGTGGGTCCAAGTACGCATATGCGCTTGCTTCTTAGTATGCGTGAGCAATGAAAAAATGCTACAGTGCATGGCAATATGAAATCTGAATTCAGATATGGAAATGGAAGCGACCAAGCGCACAACACATGCCCTGTTATATGCACATAGGTTGATTTTGTCGGCATTAGAATTAATGATGTGGTGGCGGTGTTGATAGAGTGCTTGTTTGTTAATCGGCTTTTTGCAAGTTCGATCCCCAGTTCATCCATTTCTTTTAATAATGGGAAACAATATTTATTTCTTATTTTCTTTTGATTTTCTAACTTTTTTAATTTTTTATTAATTTTAGACTAGTTATTATCTAATAAATTACATTGGAATTAAAGAGAACATTTTCGCGCGCCAAACACTTGCACTGGCAACAACAACATATGCAAGTGTACACATTAAATACATCTCACATACTTTCGGTCAGCTGTGAGCTGCCACCGAAGAAGATAAATTTATTATAATAAGCCAATGTAATTTATTAGATAATAACTAGTCTAAAAATAATAATAAAAATTAAAAAAATTAGAAAATCAATAGAAAATAAATGTTGTTTCCAATTATTAAAAGAAATGTATGAACTGCGGATCGAACCTGCAAAAAGCCGCTTATCCAACAAGCACTCTATCCACACCGCCATCGCATCATGACTTCTATCGCCGACAAAATCAACCTATGTTTTGTGCGCTTGGTCGCTTCCATTTCCATTTCTGAATTCAGATTTTATATTGCCATGCGCTGTTGCATTTTTTCATTGCTCACGCATACTAAGAAGCAAGCGCATGTGCGTACTTGGACCCACACATAGAAACGAAATGAGAGCGCAAGCGACATAAGCCGTGCTCATCATTCTGTTGTCAATCCAAGACTAATTGTTTGTTCGGAGGCGGGGCGTTAGTAGGTCGGCAATATACGACTGGGGTGCTGGGAGTTCGGCTTTTTTGCCGAAGCACTCTGGGGTTCTGCGGTCAGCAAAGCATCTGGCCTCAGAAAAATGCTTGTTTGACGCATCTATATATATTCAGTAGTTAATGTCATGGGCTTATTGTTACGATCCTAAAATTAAATAATCTTCACAGTCGAAGTGTCCAGACGAGCTACGGCCGAAAAGCACAACTGCGGCGAACGGAAAAAACACGTTGGACACCAACACACGATGCGCGAGACCTTAGGCGTCTGACCGGTAACGTGGCATTCAGCGAGTTCGTGAGGGATTACTTAACCAGTAATCCCTCATACCCCGCAAAGGCCGCTCGAGCGCTCTGGCGCACAGAAACGAACTCAGCTCAGATACTTTTCGAAGACACCTCGTAGTATACCGCAATTACCACAGTAAGAGGATTCAATCTTTTATATGGGATCGTACACACACTAAAATAGTTCCAAGCGGAAGTTTTTGCTACAAACATTGCCCATACCTTTCTAAAAGGCTCAAAGATCGTTTCGTAAAAAACGCAGTGATTCAAGGCAATTGTATACCTGACAGACTATCCAGATAAGGTACTACTGCAGCTCTCCTTCCTTATAAAGATGTTTGCTCGATTGTAAGCTTTGAAGTACACCCGACAAAGAGACTCCTTGTACCCCGATCTGAAAGTCCCAAACACATCTTTGTACACACACATATAGAAGCAGATGAAGCGGTTCACCATTTGAAGTGGTGGCTGCTTCAACCCGGATCTTCAGTTCCGGAGCTATTTTCTTGAATAACATCTGTGTTTATTTGCGACCGACTTGATCATGCCACAGTAGAAGACAATATTTTTAAAATTGTTGGTGTAAAACGTTTTTAATTATCGGTGGTAATTTATGAAATTTAAAATTCCGTGTGGTATACAGCAACTTACATTTCAAATTTGGTGTCACTCTAAATACAAATGCAGCTTAATCTAAAAGTAAGTCCGAATCAGAGACGTACAAGATTAGATCGACTCGTCTGTTGATTCTGATCAAGAATAAATGTACTTTATGGGGTCATTGCCGACCCCATTTTTTTCTCTTTCTTTTTCTCCCTATTTACATTTACACAGTTTTAGCACCCTAACCTAACCTAACCTAGCCCCCTTTTAACCCTACCACTCATATACGGACATTTTGAACAACAATTCTAAGGATGCCAATACTTTTCACATAAATGATTCTATTTTAGCCCTTAATTAAGGTGTCGAGCCTGTACGTCGCTAAGGCCCACATAGGACGCACATTAATTATAATAATCACAGTTTGATTAAACTAAGTCAACATTTGAAGGTATACCAAGACCTAGAGTTGCTGATTTCGATTGTAAGAAAATAGTTGTTTGTTTGTTGAGTTTACATCTCAATCTTCGATCAATTCGTCGTATAGCAGCTATATGATACAGTGGTTAAATTTTGACCAAATTTTATCAGCTTGTATAGAATATAATGGAATTAAATTTTATAAGTTTTGTCAGGATATGTTCATAAAAACAATATCACCGAAAACTTTGAAGAGTAAATAGTGCGTGCGTCTAATATTCTAACAATTAGCGAGAACTTATCAGCTTTTGAGATCAAACAAACCAGTGCTCAAAACATAAGCCTAAACAAGAAATAAAGAGCGGCTATCGTCGGGGTGACGAATATATATACCCTTGCAGCAATGCCTTGAATGAAATGAAAGCAATCTATATCAATGTATATACATAAGACACTTCACCCTGACTGATTGGTGATCAACTAAATAAAAGAAGATAGAAACCTCAAATTTTTAGAGTTGCACTATGAATTGATTTTGTAAAATTTCTGTCCGGAATTGTGGTAATTCGCGGAAAATGTTTTTAAAAAAGGCAAGTTCTACATATCATATGAGTGCAATGGGAACGATCGGTCAAAAATGGAGTTGCGTGAAAAACTTCCTTGTTTTATTATGTTTTGTACAGACTGACCATAGGAACAATCGGATGAAAAATTATCTTTTGTATGAAAAACTTTTTTGGTTATACAAATATTATATCCAACCTCAGCAGATGCGAGTTTTATTATACTGTATATAGTTTCCTATAATTTGATCAAAATCTGACCACATTATAATATAGCTCTGATTGGAACCATCGAACAACAAACAAATTTGTCTATAAAAACAAGTAAGAATGCTCTAGTCGAGTATACCCGACTACGAGATTCCCTGTGCCCTGGTCTCAAGCCTCCAAACACTTCTTCGTATACTTACACATACACACACACATACACAAATACGCACGCACACAAGCGGCAGGGGTCTGTAGTGCAAGCGAAACATTTTAAGTGGCAGCTGCGCTGCTGCTTCTCCCTCTCTGCAGCAGTGAATATTCTTTCGTGAATATCT
Source organism: Hirtodrosophila confusa (assembly GCA_035043065.1). NCBI lineage: Eukaryota > Metazoa > Arthropoda > Insecta > Diptera > Drosophilidae > Hirtodrosophila > Hirtodrosophila confusa. The sequence continues at coordinate 954,694 of JAWNNI010000202.1, forward strand.
TCCGAGTTTGTTAAACAAGAACTTACATTCAAAATTTGGTATCTCTAGCTCCTATACATACATACAGACGGACAAACGAACGGACGGACAGATAGGCAGACAGACTAACCGAGCTAGATTAACTGATAACTAGAAAATACCTGTTACATACATTCGCACAGATTTATTACCGCTATTTTATTATCAATCTTATGACTACAGCGAGTAAGTATATAGATCTATGTTTTAGCTTGCATGATTCTTGGGTCCCGAGAAATTAATTTGGCCAATTTCAAGTCGATCGATTAATAAACACAGAAGTTATTCAAAAAACTAGTTTGATTACTGTAGAACGGGCGGTGCCGTCCCCATTTCAAATTGGCTGTGTGTGTGTGTGTGTGTGTACAAAGATGTTGAGAATTTCTGAACTGGCTAGAAGGTGTCTCGTAGTCGAGTATACTCGGCAGAAGCATTCTTATAAGGTTGTTTACAGCTTTAAAAATGACTTTGAAGCATATTTAAAGATATACATAGTTTCACACATTGACATTGACTATGCTTCCCCGCCCGCGGCCAAGGGTGAGGTTAGAAATTCCAAAACCAAAACCAAACTTTTGAATTTTGCTTATACCCAGTACCCATAAAATTTGTAAAATAGTACAAGGCACTGAAGCTGTGCAAATGTATAAAACAGACGGAAGAGGACATTATATATTCTTAATCAGTATATATACCCGATCTGCCCCTGTCTATACATCTATCCGTTTGTCTGCATGATTATTGGGCTCCTCTTGATATAATGCCCAGATCAAGTCGAGCGAATATTAAACACAGAAGTTATTCAAGAAACTAATTTCAGTACATGCTTGTTAGTGTACGATGATGTGTTTGGGGATTTCAGACGTGGGTACAGAGTGTCTCGTAGTCAGATGCATTCTTACTTATATTTTGTGTAGAGTTTTGAAAAGGAGTTTGAAGTCAATCGCAAGATAAATATGAAACTTCGTTGAATTTTCCAAAATCCAGTCATAGTGTGCACTTTTGCCATAAATGAACACTACTGCTGAAAATGTCAGCGTTCTAGCTCTTACGGTTTGGGATGTGCAATGATTGCCAATCAGTCAACCTGGGCAAGCTCTTTTATATGTATAGATAATACTTTTGCCAGTTGGCATACATTTGTACAGTATAGGCATTTAAAAAGGGAACTGGGTGCACATAATTAACCACAAGAAGACGAAAAACTCAGCAATTTGCACTGTAAATTGTCGATAACGAAAAATTTTGAATCACAATGCAAATGTAAAATATCCAACAAACGAGACGACAAACAGACTAACTTGTTTAGTCTGTTGATGCTGAATAATACTTTTAATGGTCGAATATGCACCTACACAGAAATGGCTCAAGTTTCTCTTACTAATATTTATAACTATAAGGAAAACGAATTAGAGATTATTATAATTTAAAACTGTAACCGATAAGAAACACAAACATTTTTCAATTATTCAATTTTAAAAATATGTTGACAACTACTGTCTAGTTTTATGTAAGTTTCATAACCTTAGGGACGGTAAGTAACTTAAGATGAATACATTAGTTTTTAAATGTTTCGAACGAAACATAGAAACGATCTTATTAATATACACACATAAACTTAAGATGAAACATGCATTTTATTTACAATCCACATCTATACAAACCCTCTAAAATTATAAAAGTTAATCGTCAAATTGAATTTTAAAAGAAATGTATAATGTTTAAAAATTAAAAACAATTTTACTTGTACGAATAACTATTGAAAAAATAATGATATTGTGTAGTGCCGATGGTAACTTCGAAGTGACTCTTGCAACAAAAGCTACAATTTACTCTGAGGGATTAGTTGAATGGAAACCACCAGCTATTTACAAGTCTTCCTGTGAGATAGACGTAGAATATTTCCCATTTGATGAACAGACATGTGTTCTAAAATTTGGCAGTTGGACTTATGACGGGTTCAAGGTAGGTTTGTCAAAACTCTCGCACGATCTTTATAATGTCTACCTCCTTGTTTTACTATCACCAAAAAATCATGTATATTAAATACTTATTGTTTGAGTTTCACTCTCTCTGAATCATTAATAAGTATATTAGAATTTGTGTCATTTAAATAAATTGGCACAATAAACCCTTAAATAACGAGGTACTCGCTTGCACTGCCAGGACTTTAACACGGTTTTAGGATATTTTGATTGAATCAAGCTATTGAACACATTTAATGAGTAAATTATAATTATAAATTATACGTTTTAAAGAAATAAAACAATCCAAAATTTTGTTAAATAAAGTAAATGCACTTGTATTTTGAAATATAATTAGATTCAGCTATTTTAAGGTTTTTGTATGTGTTTTAATGTTAATATAGGTTTATTTTGTTTTCAAAATTGAAATAAATGCGTTATTTAAGGGTGCACCGTATAACTTTCACAATTTCTTAGTTAATAAAAATAAATAATTTTACTTTGTATGAACTATACTTTGATTTGTACTTTGTTTTTTGTTTAGTAAATTTACTTCATAACGACCACTCTCTTCAATTAAATTTATTAAAAATAATATTTAAAAAAATAAAATAAATAACACGACTATCGGTCTTTCTGTATTATTAAATAATTTCATAGCCGCAATACATAATTCTTTAAGTACGCTATAAAGCATTTATTTTGTATATATTTTTTTTTTACATATGTATATAACTTTTTATTACACATTTATACTTATATATTATAAATTAAATTTGTTTATTGTAGACTTGAGCTTTGATAAAATTTTGTTGCGCATATTTAAAATAATAATAATTTTGCGGTCGGAAGGTCCCGACTACTGTATACTCTGTTCCTAGTCCGTTCTCCGTTTGCTGAAGCGTTGAAAGGGTGTGTGTGTGTGTGTGTTTTTTTGTTTTTTTTTTGGGTCCGCCAGGGGGTGTGAATCTTCGCAAGATACTGCAAGCCCGTACTTGCAGCATGCACGATTCGCCAACAAGGCGCCTACGTACTAAACACACCCCCCACACACACACACCTCTCACCCCGCGGTAACACCGTTAGGTAGTACATCGCGGGGGAAGGTTGCCTATTTAGGCACTCTCCTCTTCTAGCCTTGCTCTTTCGCATCGTCTCAGGTCTCTCTGGATGCATATTACGAGCTGGCTGACTCCTAGCCAATTTTTATCGTCTTCTATCATGTGGGCGATCAACTCCCCAGGGGGTGGGATTGATCCAACCATTTCCCTGTATCTCCGGCATCGGTACAGGACATGCTCTGCGTTTTCCGGTTGCTCCGTGCATACCGGACATAGGGGGCTTCGGTCGTGCTTAAACCTGAACAGATATTCTCTGTACCCTCCATGGTTTGTCAAAATTGCGTCAGATGATAGTTCACTTCTCCAGTACGCCTTGCAGTCCACTGCTCCAATCTTGGGATAAGTATGTGTGTCCATCTTCCTTTCGTCGACGAGTCCCACCTTGCTTGCCAAGCGGCCATAGATTTAGCTTTTTCCTCCCTTCGGATGGCGTGAAAGTGCGCTGGTGATGCCTCTCGCGCTGCCTTGCGCCTACGGTACACTGATTCCATCTCAGACGCCAGTATGTCTACTGGCATCATATTGGCTAATACCAGAGCTGCGTCGTCCGAGACTGTTCGAAATCCAGATATGACGCGGAGGGCGCTAAGTCGATACGGAGCTGCAAGCTTCCGTCAAAACTTATGATATCTGAAACTTATGATTGCTTAGTTTGATTGCGATATCTTGAAAAACAAGAAAGCTTTTGACACAACAGCCCAATTCTCTACCGCTCGTTCGTATGGAAACCATATGATATGATAGTGTGATTCTGCCCAATGTTGGATATCTATATCGATTCGGTGAGTTTGCTTACCATGTAGAGATCCGTTTATTTTTCGACCAGCCACGTTTCATCATGACAGTCTTAAACTGAAAGACAAGCTTTCATAAAACAGGCAAGCAGTCGGCCGGACGGATAGAAGGATATCACAGTTTTGACGCGGCTGTTGTAGCGTATAAAGAATATACTTCGAAGGGTCGAAAACGTCTACATAAATGCGTTACTCACTTGGTGACAAAATTATAATACCCTCTTCAAGGATATAACAATTTATATGGATTGTTGTTATAACCATGCAGAGGGTGTTACATTTAATCTATACAACAGTGTTTTATATCGCGAACATTCAAACACCAATCCTTACATGGATTTGGTGAATTTTTCGGGACCGTATTTGGGTTAAAGGAATAATCTACCTTTCAACTTTTGAAAATGGTAGCTTTAGATAAATGTGAATTGCTCCGATCTTATTTTGATGATATTAAGATATTTAAAAGGTAATAAGATATCATATCAACCGTTTATATATTTATTTTTACTACGAATAATTGCTTATATGTTATTCGGAATTAATTTGCGACCAAGCTATTATATTTTTGGGAAGAATTAAAAAATTTACTGAGATTCTAGTGATGGTGTGCTGATTCTTCTTCTTATTCCTGTTCACCGTTATTGTGTAAATGAATGTTGTATTAACATCGCAATAGGTTCGGGGATATTCACTTTTATTTAAAGACATATTTTTGAAATGTCGGAAACTAGCTTTCCTCGTTTAGCTTGAAAACGGTCCCAGAAAAATCTTTTATCAAATTTGAATTATTTGTCACGAAAATCTTACGCATTGAACAAGGCGTTTGCAATTTCACAGAGTATATATGTTCGTTATCAGCATCAATAGCGGCTGCGCTAATGCTCCCCTCTGCTTGGTAGTAAGAAAATTGTGTTTATAATATCTTGTTTTCTTATTATTTGATCGACTTTAAACTTTTCGCAATAAATCAAGACTAGCTCAAGAATCATACATGCAAAATACAACCGCTCAATATTTAGAATTGTTGCTTGTACACCTTTTCAAGTTTGGAATCCCTAAGATCGACGCGTTCATACAGACGGACAGACGAATATCCACACAAGCCAACAGACGAACATGGCTGGAACAACTCGGCTGTTGATGCTGATCAAGAATATTCATATAAATAAACTTTATATGGTCAGTGATGCCACCTTCTGCCTGTTACATACATTTGCAGAGTTTTAGTAGCCAGAGTACACAGTGAAACAAGTAAGAACGTTGCTGTCGAGAAGCTCCAGACTCCAGTATAGGCTCTCCCCAGTCTGTTTCCCTGTACCCATATTTAGAAGCGGGGTTGGGCGTTGCAAAATTGTTTCCATCTGAAATCTTTCAGTAATTCTCTTATCAAAATTGTTGAGTCCGATAACTAGACTTTGCGCTGGTAGGCATGCTAAAATCAGTAGTTTTATAAATTTGGTGACTCCACCTATCGGAAGTAAGAATACTCTAGTCGAGTATACTCGACTACGAGACTCCCTGTACCCAGGTCTAAAATTTGCAAACACATCTACGTACAATTTCCCATACACAAACATGCAGCGACTGCCGTGCACCCGGACATTTAAAGTGACGGCTGCGCTGCTGATTTCCCCGCTCTAGCAGGTACTGAATCTTGTTTGTTGAATAGCTTTTGTGGTTATTATCCGACCGACTTCATTTTTCAGTAGATTAAGAGTGAACCAAGTATTATACATAACAAATCCCAGGGCTATTTCTTTATATTTGTTTCTGTAAAACGTTCTTATCGTATTGCGGGGGAGATATCCGAAATATGAAACAAACTTGATCTGCGTATGGTATACAGGAACCTACATTCCAAATTTGGTGGCTCCAGCTCTTATAGTTGCTGACATTGACACATTCATCCGGACAGACTGGCATGGCCAAATCGACTCGGCTATTTATACTGATCAAGAATATATATACTTTACAGGGTCGGAGATGTGTCCTTCTGTCTGTTACATACACTTGCACAGATTTAATACCCCCTTTTTACCCATTTTAGGTGTACAGTGAGTAAAAATGTAGAAAAGTCTTTACCGATGTTAGGGTGTCCACACAGGCGTGGAAAGCAGATCTTGAAATTTTATCCGAGATGGGTTATTTATGTACGAGTATATGTGTGACAAATTTTGTTGCCCTATCTGTAGTAGCTTTATATGTAGAGAAACTCATGACACAATATGCTCTTTTTCTAATGGGAACAGAGTATAACATATCATTCAAAGCAATCTTTAACACACTCAAATATTTAAACAATACAGATTTATTAAGGTGCAATTGTATAAAAAAATTACTTATGATTTTATCTATGGATATATGGAATTAACAGATTCAAGAAAAATATTCATACATACATAGGTACTTGACATTTACCGAAGTACATACTTTTACATACTTATTTATTAGCTAATCTAAAGGATTTCATATTCGTAATTTCGAATTATTATAAATATAGTCATCCGTTATTCATGAAATGTTTCCATAAGAATTTGAAATAAATACGCGTCGACTGTGGGTGTGTATATTTATAGCTTTAATTAACAGTTAGCTTACATTTAATTTACCGATTAAGAAATCGAAAAAGTGAAAGTCCCTCTCTCTTATCAAATTAATGTTTGAGCCAAAACATTTATAAATTTATTTATATGAGTATACTAGTACCTTATAAACACAAGTATGCAACTTATTGGTTAACATAGCTCGTTACTAGCTAATATATATTTAAAATTATACACACGTAAATGTTCGAATTCATTAAAACTATGTTGCAATTGCAATTTTAGTGCAGAACATTGCCAGATCTAAGCCAAAATGTATCACTAAGAAATAAAAATATATATGTATCCCTTTTCTATTTAAATACCAATGTGACAGAAAAGAGTGATCGTTCTAAAGTGACAATTATGACCGAAACAACAGTAATACATACTCATGGATATATGGATGTAAAAATGTAACTACTGGGAATGTTTTTGTATACGTTTATTTTTAAGTATATATATGTACATTTGCTACACATTAACATATTTAGATGTACATAATATTAGACTAACTTTAAAAACAATTTATTGGTAACAGGAGTTGTGTTCAAAATATATTTTTCAGTGCTGATGGTCATTATGAAGTGACACTTATGACAAAAGCAATAGTCTATAGTAATGGATTGGTTATTTGGCAACCACCTGCCGTCTATAAATCGTCTTGTTCAATCGATGTTGAATATTTTCCATATGACGTGCAGACGTGCATCTTAAAATTAGGAAGTTGGACCTATGATGGTTTTAAGGTGCTAATCAAATCTTTATTAATTCAGAATCATTTCGAAAATATTTTTGGTTATGTTACATCAGTATGTACGTCAATATATAATCATTAATCAGTAAAAAGGCATATACTTATTTTTAATTATTAATGAATTAAAAACCAAATATGTTTGATTTCCCATTTAATACATTTGACAATGCATTTCGAGTAAATGTATAACTTAATATTTTTACGTATCCGACGTAGCATTGTTGTTAGCCATAGAGTAAACATCAAAATTTTTGCGAGAAAAATGTTAATAACTAGTTAATATTGAATAACCAATGATACTCAGCATGTTTGGCAAGTACTCTCATTAAATAGTGCATGTGTATATTAAGCATTATTATAAATACATAAATAAAAGAAACATATCTTAGGTGTATCTTTTCAGTTGCTATTGGATATAATTGCTGTTATTATGTTGTTATTATGTAATTTTCCACTGTACAATTCAAAATATTTCGGCATGGTGTAGTTGTATAAACACTTTCAAATTTAGTACATGCTCTAAAAGATATTGATAAAAAAAATTTCACCAAAGTTATGGACATAAACTACAACAAATGTTTAATATATCTGTATATATTTGCATCTTAGTATATAAAAACAAGTCTTCACTGACTGACTGACACACCCCACCAAAGCGTGAAAGCTTTCTTTTGATGACACACTCAGCCCCCATTTTCCATTTGAAGGTTAAATTTTCCGTAAGCGTTAACTTAAGTTTCAATATTTAATAATATATCTTTGTCAAAATATATTGCTACAGATCGGATGACAAACGATTTAGTTTCATTCAACACTCTTCCATAAATTTCCCACCTTTGTGTAAGTTATTTAAATTCTATAGTTTTCACTTTCAATATAAAATAAAACAACTGAAAGAAATTCAGCTTGCTAGCCCTTACAGTTTGTACTTTCCATTTATAGTCAGTCAGTCAGGAGAAAGGACTTAATTTAAATATATGTATGTATGTATATGTACATGCATATGTCCATTCATATGTCCATATGTCCGAATTAAAAAAATTGTATGTACATTATCGCAATTAAAATTTCAAAGTTTAAACTGTCTGCTTGTTATTAACTAACCCTTTGATCCATTTCTCGCACTGATGATACCGGCTGTAAGTAATAGAGCACCAAAACATCCCTCGAAACGGTTCTTATTGTTATATTATTGCTACCAATCCATATAATCAGGTAGATACGATATGAATGAATGTATGTATACCTATTAATATATATGTTCGAGTACGTTTTTATTTATATTTCCAATTTGTCTTATGCATAAACATACATATGTATGTACCTAAGTATGCCCATTGCGTGACGAACGTTAGTTTCAATTATTTTTTTACTGTCACATTCTTCACGTACATACATACATATGTACATACATATAAGGAGCGAAAATGAGGTACCACGCAGAAAGTGTCGCTATTCACCCGACAAAGCAAAGAGCAGAAATAAGCATACGCAAAGCATTACTACCAACAACTATGCTAACTGAATTTATTTAACAATATGCCTTGTTGGTGTGCATCCTTCTAATTTATTTGAAAGTGTTTGCTTTTTTCATGTTCTGTCGTGGGGGCAACAGTTACAATGTTGACCGCACTGCTTGCACTTCGATAGTAGCACTCGAAAAGCGGTACTTTCGGTGATGTGCGCGCTTTTCATTACTCTGAAAATTTTGGGAATGCAAATCGTGTCCGTTTTTGTCTTCCCGTTGTCTTGTCGTTTGCGAATGTTTATTTGTTTGTGTGTATGTTGTCCGCTCTTATACATATGTATGTATGTAAATATCAGTCTGTACATACACTACGAAAAAGATTAAAGTACATTTGTAGTTGTAGCGCGGATTTGCAAGTGATGTGTTAGCATGACGTTGTTTATTCAAGCCCGTTTTTTGAGTGTTTCTTTTATCTGGGTTGCCCAGCCTCATTGCTCATCTAGCCCATTTTATTATTGTAATTGCTCTTATGGCACGGACACACTGTCCACATTTTTGGTATATTTCATAGTATAGTTGATAACGGATAGTGTGAACGCATCGTATACCGTCGTATGTATATCGAATACTGAATACTGTATAGCAGTAAAGCGTATATAAACCAAACATGTGTGAACAGAATATTTTTGCTATACCGAGAAATAAACAACTTTACCAACAGAAATGGATATTTTTTTACTTATGTATGTGTGTAGTGTTTGGCATGGCAGAATCATATTGACGCTTGATTGTAAATATTGCTTTTGTTTGTTTTTCCATGACATTCTGACATTAAAAGAATATAAAGACCGTGATATTAGATATAATTTATTTAATGATGTGGAAAATATAAAAGCCAAATGCCAAACAGTTATTTTATACTCCGTATACTACTCTACCGTAATCGCTATAAACGCTCCATAGATTGTCCGGGGCTTTAGGTATACGCGAGCAATGCGCTTATACCAGGGGTGCCCAAACACTTGTTGCTGAAGAAAACACCCCCAGTAAAACATCTAACGAACCACAATTCTTTTAATGTACACTGGCAAAATCTATTTATAATCTATTTATAATTTCCAGAACGCAAATCTATGATGAAAAAGCACTCACTAATATACATACATACATTCATTATGTATGCGCTACCAAACATTGAATAAAGACGTAAATTTTTACTCCTTGTACCCATAAAATGGGTAAAAAGGGGGTACTAAATCTAAGCAAATGTATGTAACAGGCAGAAGGAGATATCTCCGACCCAAAAGAGATTTCGATTTGGCTATGTTCGTCTGTCTGTCCGTCTGTCCTTCCGTATGTATGAACGCAAGGATCTCAGCAACTATAAGAGCTAGAGACACCAAATGTAGGTTCGCGCATAGCTGAAACAGGTCAAGTTTATTTTAGATTTGAAATATCTCCCCCGTTCCACCACAATTCGATAAAAACGATTTATACCAACATCTTTAAAGATATGGCTTTAAGATTTAGCATGTATAATAATTTGGTCACTCTTAATCTATTGTCAAAATTTCAAGTCGATCTGATAATAAACACGGAAGTTATTCACGAAAGAAGATTCAGTGCTTCAGCGAAGGGAAGACGAAGCACAGTCACAATTTAAAATGCCTCGCTTGCGCTGTGGCTCGTGTGTGTGCGTAAGTTTACGAAGATGCGATCGGAAATTTTTGACCTAGGTACAGGGAGTTTCGTAGTCGGGTAGACTCGACTATAGCATTCATACTTGTTTTAACTAAAAAAAAGAAAAACACGCACACAATCTCGACATTTTTACTTCTACTCCTCTAGCCTTGCCTATTCCGAACCATAAAGTAACAACACTTCCGAATAATTCGTGGCGCAAGCGATCTTCCATGCTAATTTTGATGTTGTCTGGCCTAAGAACTACCTAGAAAAATCTGTGCTTGTTATACTATGTTCCCGAAGGGAAAATAGTATATTGGGTTTGCGAAATGTCCGTCTGTCCGTATGAACGCAATTTTGTTGCCTTTATCTTTAAGCTAGAGCAACCAAACTTGGTACACCTGTTGGTGTATACCCTCAATTTATGAAGTGTCGAGAACGACAAGCCACCCCCACCCCTCCCCCGCAATTTGGGAAAACCTGTATCTTCCCCATTTTTAAAGCTGTAGTCACCAAATTTGGTATACAGACTACTGTTTTTCTCGCGTCTTTTTCTGAACCTACAAATAGTCAAGTTATATAGGACTGGGAACATAGTATTCTGCAGTCGGGTGCGTCCGACTGCAACGTTCTTACTTGTTTTAATTTGCATATATTAATTATAGCACCGAGCGCAAAATATCAAATTTAAAAGCCGTACACTTCCAGAAATCTGTAAAACCTGATAAATATCCCTAGCCTTACAAAAACCAGTAAGAATGCTATAGTCGAGTATACCCGACTACAAAACTGCTTGTAGGTCAAATATTTCCGTTCGCATCTACGTACACTTACACATACACACACACATACACAAAGATGAACACAAAGATGACCACACAAGAGCCACAGCGCAAGCGAAAGCGCAGGCGAGGCATTATAAATGGTGGCTGTGCTTCTTCTTCCCACCGCGCTGCAGCACTGAATCTTGTTTGTTGAATAACTCCCGTGTTTATTATTCGATCGACTTTAAATTTGGACTGTAGATTGAGAGTGACCGAGGTATCATACGTGCTAAATCCCAAAACTACATCTTAAGAACTGTTACTGTAAGGCGGTTTTTATCGAATAGCGGGGAAACGGGGGGAATATCTCGAATTTAAAATAAGCATGACCTGCTCCCGCTATACACGAACCTACATTCCAAATTTGGGGTCTCTAGCTCTTATAGTTGCTGAGATCCTTGCGTTCATACATACGGACGGACAGACGGACTGACAGACGGACATGGCCAAATAAAAATCTCTTTTGATACTGATCAAGAATATATATACTTTATAGGGTCGGAGATGTCTCCTTATGCCTGTTACATACATTTGCCATTTTATGGGTACAAGGAATAAAAAGAGACAGTTAATGAGATCGACACGTTCTTACAGATGGACAGACGGATGAAGGACAGACAGACAGACATGTCTAAATCGACTCGGCTACTGATGTTGATCAAGAATATACATATATACTTTATGCCTTATATTTGACTAATTTGACTACTTTCGTCAACCGTAAGAAATACACAAAAATAGCGTATCACAATTTGCATTCCGTGGGGGTATCCCAAATAGTTGAGCCAAATGATTAATGACCGATATAACCAAACAAATAATCTCACTCATTTGACTTTGACCCCCACTTCCTACCCGGGGCGACGCACGGTGGCGCCTTTTGTCATTTTACTTTTAAAAAATCATATTTTCTGAACGAAACATGATATTGTCAAAATGTCAAAAGCACTAAACACAAAATTTCCGTAGCTTTCAAATGAGTGCGAGATCATGCTTTCATAGGAATTTACACTAGAGAAATGCATTGCAAACATGATATTTTAAGTATATTCGCTATATAACTTAATATTTTCACATATAATGTGAATATATATCTATATACGTTTAAATATGTATGTATTTATGTAATATATATATACATACCCGAGTATACCCGACTAAAAAATTCCCTGTACCCAGGTCGAATATTTTCGATCGCAAGAAGCACAGCCACCATTTAAAATGCCTCGCTTGCGATATCGCTTACGCTGTGGCTGGTGTGTGTGCGTCCTTGTGTATGAGTGTGTGTATGTGTACGTAGATGCGATCGGATATTTTTGACCTGGGTACAGGGAGTTTTGTACTCGGGTATACTCGACTATAGTATTCTTACTTGTTTTACTTATATTTGGAAATTATTATGAAGCTGAATTCCAGACTTCACCTCTTTCGGCGTGCAGTTTTCGAAACCGGAAACACATGTGTCGAATTATGTATTTAATGTGTGGTGCTTTGAAAATGAGTTTCAAAATAATTGGATGATAAACAGAAAAGTTTGAAAAAGAATTTGAAGTCAATCGGACGATAATGAAAAATGTTGCATACAACAGTTTTCCGCGAATTTTCCGAGTTTGTGTAGAACCTTGAAAATGAGTTTGAAGCCAATCGCATGAAAATTAAAAATGTCAAATGCCAGAGTTTTCTGCCAATTTTCCGACCATGGGGCTGAATTTCCCAAAATCGCTGATACATGCGTCAAATTATTTTACGTGAAGAGTTTTGAAAATGAATTTAAAGGTGATCGGACTAAAATTGGACTTGGAATTTTCCAAAATGCCGTCTTAGCGTGCACTTTCATAATAGATGGAACCTACTTTGAATATTTCAGCATCCTAGCTCTTACGGTTTGGGCTGTGCAATGATTGCCAATCAGTCAGTCAGTCAGCACGAACTATAATATATATATAGAAGAACATTTATGGGTAATTTTTAAAGTTATTTAGTACATGTGTATAATTATATTTAATTATTGATAAGATTTCAAAAGGGAAAATCGGCTTGGTCTTAAGCCGTCAGCCCATCACCATACTCATCTCAAAACTCCCAGTCTATTACACCTGGATGCCCGGGTCTTCCCCAGATACCAGATATTTCGTCTAAGGAGATCCGCGATGCGTAGTGGTGTTTTCGTGTTGATTAAAAATGTTGACTAAAAAAGTTGCTCCGTTATAGCCTGCCTATATCTCCGTGCCCCGTTCAGGTAGATGATAAGTTTCGACCAGTTTTACCCGTTTAACACGCTTTAAAACTCTTCCCAAGTCAGTTCGCCTCTATCCCAATATACTATTCTTATTTCTCGCAGTATCGGGCATTCTGCAATAAAATGAAAGGAGTCCTCTCTCTTCCGTCCGTTACACAGTGTGCAGTCTTTCGTATCCGAGTTTCTGTGTGGTGAGAAAATAAGACTTAACAGATCAAGTCTTGCTCTAAATAAGAATGATATTGAGTGCAGCTTCATTTTATCGTTGAAGTAATTTCTCTGCCCCAGGTTGTACTCCAATGTTCTGTAAACAAGGCGAGTCTCACGTTGTCTGGCTTGGCTTCCGCTCGATGTCGATTTAAAGTCGTCAGTCTGTCTATCATCATGGCTGCGTTGCCACGTGGTATGATCATCCAAGTTGAGTTGCAAATTTAACTCTCTGGCCAAACTGTTCCATACTTGAAAAAACTGTGACCTATGTTGCAGAAGGTATGTAACCACGATTTTTGGCAGTCTGTATACTCCGCTGGTCATGATTCTACGGATATATTTGAAGTAAAGATTTAGCGTGTTGGCGAATATTTGAGACAAGAAAGTTTCCAGCATGATTGCGTAGTTTGGGGTGTTTATCAGCAATATAAAAAGTCTTTTTATTTAACCTGTTAGCAGCTTTTCTGCGTCGTCGTATTGAGTATGTGCCCAAATTTGCGCAGCGTAGCACACGACTGCCCTCGCAGTGGTCTCAAAAAGTTTGTATTTGGTGCTGCTTTTAACATTACTTTTTGATAGCAGTGAACTCCATGTGCTGTTAATTGCTACTTTAGCATCCTTAAGTCTTTGCCGCATATGCTTATTAAAGTTGATTGTGGGGGTCAGGAGTAGTCCGAGATATTTGTACTCCTTAACTACAGACATATTGTTTCCGTTCAGCGTCTACTTGTCGTTTCCGGCTTGTCGTCCTCTTGCATCCTTGGTGCACATTATTTGCGACTTAAGTTAATCTGCAGATTCCATGTGTCGCAGTATTTAGACATGCACTTAATAATTTGGGATTTGTGGGGCTATCTGCAAACATAAGCAATTTTAAGTTTGCGTTCCTATTGCGACACCTCCTGGTAGAATTTCTGCTTTGTCATCCACGAATAAGGAGAAAAGTAGCGGGCTTAGTAGACATCCTTGTTTTACTCCCATGTTTGTCGAAACGCCTCGATTGCTAAGTTTTAAAATCAGTGCCTTTCGGTCAATTGTATCAAACGCTGCCGTAAAGTCAATGAAGAACATGTACATTTTTTCTTCCTCTGTAGGTAATATGTTGCGATTGCCATGAGTGTAAATATGCTATCAATCGTCGAGTACTCTTTCCGAAAGCCCGCCTGATATTCGCTAAGAATGGTGTTACAGTTATCCCACGTAGTGAGTTTTTTTAGTGGGGCTGCTGTGAATACATTCTGTGTGCTGTTTAGAAACGATATTGCTCTATAAATATTTGCGCAGCTTGGGTCTCCTTTTTTGAAAATCGGATAAACACTCTTCTTTTTGAAACTATTAGGCGCTGTGCTGCCGTCAAAAATGCAGGCTCGCGTCACATTCATCATCAGTTCCTTTTTGGCATTCTGCAAGAATTCTGCCGGGATCTGATCGACTCCGGGCGATTTATTTGCTTTACTTCGTCGCACAGCGTTTTGGACTTCGCATAGAGTTATTTCCGCATCAAGCTCATTAATGAGGATATATGGTAATGCAAAGCTAATTTGCATTACACACGGCATCTGTAGCATATCCCTAAAGTTATTAGATGAGCTTCCGCGGTCACTTGAATAGTGCGTCTTGCCTTCTGGCCTTTGAGTTTCCTGGCAGTTGCCCAGAATGTTTTGCTGCCATGAATGTTACCAATTTCTGCCTCCATCCGCTAGTAGTACGCAGCCTGCTTTATTCTTATTGGTATTCTTTTCTCGATACCTCATTCCCCGTTATCCTTATTTTTTTGAGCTTGTCGAAAGTATGTTTTCTGGCGGTCTCCCACTGCAAGTCGAACCACGGCTGCTGGAACGTTTTTACTCCCTGTACCCATAAAATGGGTTAAAAGGGGTTATTATCTGTGCAAATGTATGTAACAGGCAGAAGGAGACATCTCCGACCCTATAAAGTATATATATTCTTGATCAGTATAAAAAAAAATTTCGATTTGGCCATGTCCGTCTGTCTGTCTGTCCGTATGAACGCGTCGATCTCAGCAACTACAAGAGCTAGAGACACCAAATGTGGAATGTAGGTTCCTGTATACCACACGCAGATCAAGTGTGTTTCATATTTCAGATATCTTCCCCCGTTTCCCCGCAAATCGATAAAAAACCGTTTTACAGTAACAATTTTTTTTTGACGGCTTTTGCCGTCTTTGTGTATATGTGTGTGTATGTGTAAGTGGACGTAGATGTGATTGAATGTTTTAGACCTGGGTACAGGGAGTTTCGTATATACCTTAATATCGATGTTGCTTCTTTCATACCATAAAAAAAGCTGCGTGTGCATATCTTCCTTGCGGATGTTAATTCTGTGAAATATCTCCACGATGTCGTCACCAGAACGTAGGTCAGCGAATTTAAACGATCTGGACCGCTCATTAGGTGGTCATTAATAATGCTCCTTGTGATTTTGCTGCTGCGTCCCAGACTAGTCTCACCTTACTCGGTTTATTTGGATTCAATACTATAAATATGGCAAATACCATGTATGTGCCTCCTGCTTTTTTTTTTTTTTAGACTTTTCCGGTCAATTAAGTTGCATAACGTTTTCTCAAGAGATTCAGAGTTTGGTCTTCAGTTTTTGTGTAAATTTTTTTTAAATTTGTTTTTTCAAACAATCTAATTGATTTAGATGTTGTATAACTTTCAGGAGGCGTATTATTTTCGTTGCGCCAAAGGATGCCAACCTTATATTGTCCATCCTTTCGTGTGCATGTCGAGTCCCAAATTTCAAAAGCATGATTATTTCCGTGGTGTAATAGCTTCAAACCTGAAACTTTCTTTCACTTGATCATATAGTTCTTGCCAATTACATTAGCTATGGTGCATGGTTACTTGACGCTTTGAATCTACAGATCCTTGTATGCTCCATTCTAGCAAGCATTTGGATGCGAGGAACTGCAATCTTCCAATTCTTGTTGCCAATTAGCAACATCAGTCGCTCATTGTAAGTGGTAAATTTTTGAGATGTTTAAATCTTCCACGCAGGTCATCCATATTCATATTGACCGATTGCCTTTGTATTGCGATGCTTCTTACTGTGTGAACATCGTTAAGCCAGTAAAGTTTCTTGGTATTGATACCAGATATTTGTATTGACGCTCGCACCGACTTGTTCTTATTTCGGGTAGTCTCGGAAGTCCATTGCGAACACAATTGTACTGATGTTCCTTTAAGGCCGAGTTGAATACTCAAATACTTTTAAATCTATAAGGGTCACCGAAGATCCCTCATTTAAAAATGCAAATTCCTCGATGGCATGCAGTTGTACGGGTAGTATGCGGAAGAATTGACTGCTTGAATTTGAACTCTATACGATGCAAGTGATGGTGTTTTTTGTCATATCCATTTATCCCGCAATCTTTCCTGATGTAGCATCCGTTTCGATTTTATTCAAACAATTAAAGCAGGCTTTTCCCGTTTTAACGAGTTTTCAGTGCTGATCTGCACTGCTGGACAGAAATTTTTCGCACTATGTTTTCCAGTGATATTTTGCGCTGCGTGCTACACAGTTCATATGGTTGCATTGATATTCAACGTGCTTCTTTCCGCCTTTACAATTGTGTGTGCTTAACGAATTAACTTTAGCTTGTGATGGTCCCGCCACGGTCACACTATTCTTGATCAGTATCAAAAGAGATTTAGATTTAGCCATGTTCGTCTGTCCGGATGATCGCGTCGTTCTCAGCAACTATAAAAGCTGGAAACGTCAAATTTGAAATATAGGTTCCTGTAAACCATACGCTGATCAAGTTTTTTTCCGATTTCAGATATCACCCCCTGTTCCCCCGCAAATCGTTAAAAACGTTTTAAAAATTTACGTCGATCGGATAATAAACACAGAAGTTTTTTACGAAAGAAGATGCAGTGCTGTAGAGAGCGGGGGAAGCAGCAGCGCAGCCACAACTTAAAATGCCTCGCTTGCGCTTTCATTTGCCTGTTTGCGACTTTGTGTATGTGTGTGTGTAGGTGTAAGTGTACGAAGATGTAATCGGATATTTTAGACCCGGGTGCAGGGAGATTCGAATATATATTCTTGATCAGCATTAAAAGAGAATTCGATTTGGCCATGTCCGTCTGTCTGTCAGTCCATATGTATGAACGCAAGAATCTCAGCAACTATAAGAGCTAGAAACACCAAAAAGCAGGTCAAGTTTTTTTTGGATCCGAGAAATTCTTACCCACACCCCCACTATTCCATAAAAACCGTTTTACAGTAAGAATTTTGGCATGCATAACACTTTGGTGAATTTTAATCTACTGTTCAAATTTTAAGTCGATCAGATAATAAAATTTCAGATTGATAAAATAATTGAAGTGTGCTAACCAATGATAGAATGATGTACCCCAGCCGGTCGCCATGGGAGGGAAATGGGAGTTAATGTCAAATGAGTTATATTATTTATTTAGTTACATCAGCGTGAAGACATTTTCATAGCCTTTCACAAAAAATGATAATGCTCAACTATTAGGAGAGTCTACTCCCACGGTCGGGAAAATTTTGGTACGATATTGTGTGTATTTCTTACGATTGACGAAAGTAGTGAAATTCAATATAATGCAAAGTGCATCAAAATATTTCGCCGGGAAAGACCGGGGTATTTCCTGCTAGTTTATATCTATAAAAAAGTTCGTGCTGACTGACTGATTGGTGACTGATTGGCAATCATCACACAGCCCAAGCCGTAGCAGCTAGTATGCTTAAATTTTCAAAGTAGGTTCCATCTATGATGAAAGTCTACGCTAAGACGGGATTTTGGAAAATTCCACCCACAAGCGTGGAAAATCGCGGAAAACTGTTGTAGGAAACTTTTTTGCTTACCATCCAATCGGCTTCAAATTCGTTTTGAAAGTTCTACACAAAAATTGATTTGACACATATTTCACCGATTTTGGAAAATCCACCCCCATGGGCGGAAAACGGAGTCTCAAGCTTGTCATTATTTTTATCATTAGTAGTATGGATGTGGATACCTTTTTTTATTAAATTGTATTCCTTCAATTTAGGAGGGTTATCTTTTTTATGCTGTACTAGTTTAGGTGTTTATACGGTAATAGTAGCTGGTTGGTCATCTAATTCAAATTATGCGTTATTAGGAGGATTGCGAGCGGTTGCTCAAACTATTTCTTATGAAGTTAGATTAGCTTTAATTTTATTATCTTTTTAGTCCGATCACCTTCAAATTCATTTTCAAGGCTCTTCACCTAAAATAATTCGATAAGTGTCTCACCTATTTTCAGAAATTCAGCCCCATGGTCGGAAAATCGGTGGGAAACTCTGGAATTCGACATTTTTAATTTTCATGCGATTGGCTTCAAACTCATTTTCATTGTTCTATAGGAAAACTAAATAGGCGCGGTGGTCAAAGATTTTGGAAAATCTTTCTGAAAAGTCGGAAAATTCGTGGAAAACTGTTGTATGATATTTTTTTGATTATCGTCCGATTGGCTTCAAACTCATTTTCACAGCTCTACCCCAAGTGCGGAAAATTCGCGTAAAACTGTTGTATGCAACTCTTTTGTCGTCCGAAACTCATTTTCAAACTTTTCTGTTTATCATCCAATCATTTTGAAACTAATTTTCAAAGCACCTCACATTAAATAATTCGACACATGTGCTACCGGTTTTGAAAAATGCACGCCCATGTTCCGAAAGGTGTGATGTCTGGAATTCAGCTTCATAATAATTTCCAAATATAAATGTAAAAACATCGGTACTTTGCGGACAATACAACGGGCGGAAAATGGTTGGAAAGTTATAGTCTGGATTTTTAGTATTATTCGTTGAATTGGTTTTCAAATGCCAAATGATTTTCGAAAATCTACTCCGCGTCGCCACGGGCGGGAAATGGAAGTCAAGGACAAATGAGTAGGATTATTTGTTTAGTTAGATCGGCTTCAAAGACATTTTCATAGCCTTACACAAAAAACATTAGTCACGTAACTCAACTATATAGTTTCCTACCCCACGGGAGGGAAAACTGTGATACGTTAGTTTTGTGTATTTCTTACGGTTGACGAAAGTAGTCAAATTCCACATAATGCATTTTGATCTAAATATTTCGCCGGGCAATGCTGGCGTTTTACCAGCTAGTACTAAATAATTCGACAAATGTATCACAGATTTTGTGAAATTCCGCCCCATGGTCGGAAAAGGTGTCAAATCAATTTTTGTGTAGATCTTTCAAAATGAATTTGAAGCCGATTGGATGGTAAACAAAAAAGTTTCATACAACAGTTTTCCGCGATTTTCCACGCTTGTGGGTGGAATTTTCCAAAATCCTGTGTTAGTGTGAATTTTCATTATAGATTATATAGATTAGCTCTTACGGTTTGGGTTGTGCGATGATTGCCAATCAGTTAGTCAATGAGTCAGTCAGTCAGTCAGGACGAACTCTTTTATATAGATAGATGATTAAGACATTTATTTTAATACCAATTTCTGTTCATTGTAATATTACGAACGATGATTAGTGAGCATGTGCCAATTGAAAATAATGGATTGCTTAGCAGCCAACTTTATTGCATATAGCATGTTTGCATATAGCTTGACAAAAATCCAATTGCTATATTGTTTGATGAAAATGTACAGCTCTGATTTTCGACTAACTACGTTGGTCAGTTTCGAGCTTATAATTTTTTGGTAATGGGGCGTTTGTACTTTGTACCCTATCTATATCTATATCTATCTATAGTACCTCTTCTGAATCTAAAGCTCACTCATCAACCCTACCTCCTGCAAGAATTCAAGAATTTTTGTCGTGTTTATATCGCCTGTTTGAAGAATATATAGTCACCCAGGTGCCTATTTCTTCTTATAGCGAGTGCAGTGCATTCTGTTAGTTCAAAGAATCTGCATGTCCTGCTGCTCACGATTCCCAGCTTACTATGGTGCTTTCTCAGTCTACAGTGCCCTGTTAGAAAGCCGGTGACTGTTCTGAGTGAATTCTTCCCCATTGGTATTATTTGCTTGCAATTTTTGAGATCATGGTTTCCTACGAGTGACTCTGCCTGTCTTAGACCTGGATCATTTATCCAGCTTGACTGCCTCATTTTGTCCTCTCCTATCCTCAAGTATTGTGTGTCGTCCTATGCCTTAAAACGGCTCTGGACCTACAAGGGGCTTCCCTGCTCCCATTCTTGGTAGCTCATCTGCGCAAGCCTATTGTTCCTGCTGAGGTGGTTTGGTTCGCACTTCTCAAGCCAACTTCCATGTTGTTTGTATCCTGCTCAAAGCGCTTATTGTTTCCTGGCTATCAGACAGGACGGCTATATGTATGTTCTGATAGTTATGACAGATGTTAAATTCGAAATATCTCCCAATGGCGCATACCTCGACTAGAAAATGCTCGTATATTTTCCCAGATTATATTCGAGGGTCTACCACCCCAAGGCCTGTGCCTTGGCTTCTCTGGGATCAGTCGGTTTACCATCTAATTGTGCGATTCTCCATGGGATAGATAGATAGATCTATAAACATCTTCACTCCCATGGATAATATTCTAAGAAGGGTTGCTTTTCGCTGGAACTGAATCGTATGGTGGAGTGAAGTGAGCTCCGCTGGAGCCTCCAGAGCCATTGTCGGACAGGTGCTCATTGCTCACGTCATTCAGACGCAGGCGATTATCTGCAGTTTTTGTAACTGCTTTTGCACGGTGACGAGTTTGACTCTGTTTCCCAGACGATAACTCCGTAAGTGAGCATCAGTCTAACTACCATTAGGAATAACCATCTTATTACACGATTTTTCATCTACGCTATGCTCCAGAGCACTTATGTACCGTGCTCTTCGCATGTGAGGAAAAGCTTAATCTGCTATCAAGGGTAACTCTTAGGTACTTGACTTCCCTGCTAGTTTCTTAGAAAATTCCTGGCAGTATTATCTGCTTCATTTTCTGCAATTTATGCCTTCTTGTGAAAAGGACGATGACGGTTTTGGTAGGGTTCAGGTTAAGCCCAACCTCGTCATATACATATAGTTCTTAACCCTAGTTGGATTATGCAAAGTGATTCTTGATGACTATATAATCGGCGTACCCTTGGCATTGTACATTCTTACTAGAGAGCCTGTTTACTAGGTCGTCTACTAGAATGCAATGGACACAATACACCCCCTTGGGGACAACCTCTTTTGGTTGTGACTGTAACAGTGCTTTCTCCCACTGTTGCTGTGGCTTGTCTGGATCTCAGCAGTGAATGAATACATCTGCCTGTCACAATATTGATACCTTTCTTATGCAGAGTAGAGTGAACAGCGTCATGAGACGTGTAATAAAAGGGATAGTCCAACCGAGCTTTCATGCGTTTGGCCTACTCGGTGGCTTGCCGCGCTTGTTGGCCGTGTGCTCCTCGCACCTTGCCCGGGCCCTCGTCGAATAGTCCACCGAGGCCCTCTCCCTGTCGTTAAGACGATCCTTAAAATGCCTTGCGACATCAGGCGCTGAGAATAATAATAAATTAATATTCTTCTTACCCATAATCCTACGATTTGTAGAGAAATATACTAATCCGGGCAGAGATCGGCCATACCCGGAAAAACAGTGACAAAGCAGATCAAATTATTTATTTTTGCGTAACGGGGTGGTTGTGGTTCCGCCTTTGCTGTGAAGATAGTGAGAGTTCGTTTGGAAGACACCTCCGCGAGGAGAACAATGCCTACAGATTCAGAGGATGTGCAGGGAGACGTATTTCGCCGGTAACGGGTTAATTACTGATTAATAAGAGGGGGATAGCGCCTGCCTTGCAGGGTAGAGAGGAACGTGACGGTGTACAATATCTTTCACGTGAAAAAGTTAACTCGTCATCCGACGTGCTTACGGGATACTGGTTAGTCAATACTGTCTTGTCACTTACCCGATGACGTTAATGTACTAAACGAGCAGAACATCCAAGTGATGTCCAACGACATCAAGCACGGGCTTGTTAACGAGCGTACTCAGGCAAACTGCAACCCACATCCCACCCAACCGAATGAGGGGCGCTCGCATACCGTGCGGTAACGAAAGTCGAGCACTAGTAAATACTACAAACTAAATTCAAGTTCTATGTAAAATTGAAACTATGGACGAAAAAGAACTTACAAATTACACAGATAACATTCAATTGAAGTTGTGAGGGGTATTTTCCTGCAGTTTCTGTAACAAGCATTATGCTCCAACGTGAGAATAAGTGGAAGATGATCGAAGCTCTTGCCCCCAGTTCCCAAGGATGACGATGGTATATCACCAAAGATGGATATTATATGGAAATCTTGTAAGATCTCTTGTAGCAGAAAAACCGACAAGCGGAACACACCACGTTTAACCTTTATATGTGTGAAAACGGACTCGAAATTCAAAATGGCTGATGATGCCAACATATGTTGTTAAAATAACTGCATGCCAAATTTGGTGACTCTACCTGTACTGGTGTGGGAAATATAGCTTTTGCTCATTTGCGGGGGAGGTGCAGATTGGTCCAGGGGGTCTTTATTAGTCTGTATGCCATTTGGTGATTATTTATTAACTATAGCTTTACAAATGTAGAAGATACAGGTTTTCATCAAATTGGTGTGTTGAGGGTCGGGTATTCTGCTACATGTTTAACAAGTTTGGTTGCTCTAGCTTCAAGGGTGTGAAAAAATTGCGTTCATGCGGACAGACGCAAACCGATCGGGAACAGAATATAAAAATCAAAAGCAAATGAACGTAGCTCACGAAATGTGAAAATTACCTTTTTTCTTGAACACACCTCGTACATTTTATTTTTATTATTTTATTTATTTATTTACGAAGGCAAAACAGTGCTGCCTCGAATCAAAACATATAATATAATACATAGATATAAGGAAAACATTTTAAAAGTCTACGCGAAGTTACAATTGAAATCTAATAACGACACCAGCACGTTGGGGGAAGTTTATTTGCCAGTCCGGCTCTATGCCCCTATTCACAGCAAAGAATTGCCGGTGGCGTTATTAGAGCCTATATCAAGATAGTGAAGAGTTAGTTATGAAGAAAAAGCTTATAGAATTTAAGGATAATTTAAAACTAAAGAAGAAGAATAAAGAAAGACAGTAGGAATGAAGTGAAATGAAATCTCCAACCCGGTGGGGGAAGTTTTATTAGCCAGTCTGGTAAGCTGTGGCCCAGCTCACAACGAGGTTGGTTAGAGATTACATTAAGGAAAAAAGGATCTAGGAACGGGTAGGGATGGGAAAGAATAAAAGACTTATAGAGTAGAAAATAGGAAATAAAGGAATGGGCAATCTCCGACCCGACGGGGGAAGATTATTTGCCACATTGGCAAGCTGCGCCCCTGCTCACAGCTGGGATTGGCCAGAGATTACCCGTAGGTGATTCTAAAGAGCAAGCTAAATGGAGGGAAGAGAGAGTTCCAAGGAGAAAACATGAAAAACAGAATTGTACTGTGTGCATAGTACACGAAAAGGATTGTGCAAAGCGTAATCAGTAGTGCATGTAGGAAGAGATAAGGGAATTTGGTTAGTGCTAACGAAGTTTTGACTTTTGTTTGGAACCGGTAGGTGACACAGGAGTGGAGGTATTGCGTTATATTTCGCTCTTATTATACAATATCAAAATTGGCCTATACATTGGTAAACTAATTACTCCCTGTACCCATAAAATTGGTAAAAAGGGGGTACTAAATCTGTGCAATTGTATGTAACAGACAGAAGGAGACATCTCCGACCCTATAAAGTATATATATTCTTGATCAGTATCAAAAGAGATTTCGATTTGGCCATGTCCGTCTGTCTGTCCGTCTGTCCGTCCGTCCGTCCGTATGTATGAACGCAAGGACCTCAGCAACTATATGAGCTTGAGACACCAAATTTGGAATGTAGGTTCCTGTATAGCGGGAGCAGGTCAAGTTTATTTTAGATTTGAGATATCTCGCCCCGTTCCCCCGCAATTCGATAAAAAACGTTTTACAGGAACCATTTTTAAGATATAGCTTTGGGATTTGGCATGTGCAATACTTTAGTCACTCCTAATCTACTGTCCAAATTTCAAGTCGATCGGATAATAAACACGGAAGTTATTCAACAAACAAGATTCAGTGCTGGAGCGCGGGGGGAAGAAGCAGCACAGCCACAACTTATATTGCCTCTCTTAAGCTGCACTTGAGCTGTGCTCGTGTGTGTGCGTCTTTTGTGTATGTGTGTGTGCATGTGGAAGTGTAAGTAGATGCGATCGGAAATTTTTGACCTGGGTACAAGGAGTTTTGTAGTCGGGTTTACTCGACTATAGCATTCTTACTTGTTTTTAAATCGAGTTGGCCGTGAAATTGTGTCCTAACGATTTGCAATAAGATTTGGGTTCAGTCTAATTCTGGCAATCAAACTGAACAAAAGTCAAAAATCTCACGTATTTTATTAGATAAACGTTTATATCTCCGAGACTGCCATTCATGCAGATAAGTAGACTTATGCATGTACATGGGTAATATGGTATTTATGGACAAATAATAAACGTACCTATTAAGGCTTATCCCATAGTAAGTCACTTACCAAGATTTAGTAAAGATGACCATTTTTTAATATTGATATAAAAAATAAGTTAATTCATAAAAGCAGCTACGTTGATGTCCTATCAACAAGAAAAATATTAAGGAATGAACACTAAGCCAGGGCCTTGGAAATTCCACTCACAAGCGTCGAAAATCGTGGAAAACTGTAGTATGAAACTTTTTTGTTTACCATCCAATCGGCTTCAAACTAATTTTCAAGCTACACAAGCATTCAATTGACACATATTTCATTTATTTTACCAAAGCCAAGCTCATGAGCGGTGGGGTGTTAAAGTTATATGTGCTAATTTTAGTCCGATTACCTTTAAATTCATTTTCTAAACTCTTCACGTAATATAATTTGATACGTGCCTCACCGATTTTGGAATATTCTCTCCCATGGTCGGAAAATAGGTGGACAACTTTTGCATTCGAAATTTTAAACTTTCTTTCTATAGATAAACTCATTCTCAATGTTCTACGCAGACATAAAAGGCGTGGTGTTCAAAGATTTTGGAAAATCTACCCCCACGGTCAGAAAATTCGTGGGAAACTATTGAATGAAACTTGTATGATTAACGTCCGATTGACTTTAATCTCTTTTTTAAGCTCTACACATCTGCACCCGATTTTAGAAAATACACGCCCACGGTCGGAAGAGTGGTGTAACGACCTTTTGGGTTAGCTCACCATTGCCAAGGTCCGCCACAGAAATTGTTTTTATTTCTGAGACGCTGGGCCCCTTTGTTTGCTGGAATCGTTTGCCCTCAACCGAATAGTAACACGTCGGGTGTAGATCTAAGTACTTTATTTGTAATCTTTTGTAATTCGAGCTGTTGCTCTGATGATGACAACCACCTTAGTGACCAGGAGGGCCATGTCCAAACCTTTGGAACTGACTTCCGCGGGTATGTCGTGGTTGCCGCTGGTGGGGTCGTCGGTGACGTGGGCCAAATGTGTCTGGGCATCTGGCAGATGTACCGCGTCACGGTGGAGTAAACGCCTTGCTGAAGATGTCCCCTGTACCCTGGAGCGGAGTAGGCCAAGAGACAATATGTTTATCGCACTACCCGGGACTCGACCAATGCCGATTCGGGAGTCACCCGGTGGTGGCCGGATCATCGTAGCCATCACCAAGGGACATCAACTCTACATGGACGACAACGGTGTGATCTGCAAACGCACACCGCTAGGAACCTAGTCGCATTATCACCCGATCACTGGACGACAAAGCAGTAACACGAAAAGTATTATCACATCAACCACAAATCAACAATTAATGAGGTAAGGCAAAAATTCTCAATTGCGAAACTAAGACCTCTCCTTAAAGGAATTCGCCATAACTGCCAATATTGTTAACTGCAAAATACCAAGCAGGAACCGCCACTGATAGCGCCACTACCAAGAGCCAGGTTGGGTGCCAGCATTCACGTTTTTTTTTTTAACGTATTTTGGCCCACTCTTAGTATCGACGGCAGCAATGTGATAAAGCGTTGGGGCATGCTCATAGCTTGCCTCACAATGTGAGCTATAAGCATCGAGATCGTTCACAGCCTAAGCACAAGCTCGTGTCTAATGGGTCTGCGTCGCAATATCGCGTGGCACACATGAAGTTTACAGTGACAAAGGAACAAATTTCATCCCGACAGCTGCGCCCCATATGGGTGGCGTATGAGAGTGCATTGTGTTTTCCATAAAATCTGTATCCAGAAATTCACCGACGAAAGCCTCACGGCCATGATGGAGGTGGAGATGAGGGCCAACTCCAGGCCGCTAACATTTGTATCCTTGGACGATGAGGACTAACAAGCTATAGCCCCAAATTATCTACTATTGGGTTCTTCAAATAACGAAAAGACATCTTGCAACGCAGAAACATCAACTGTAAGTGGGCTCTGCGCCAAAGTGAGATGTTCGTCATCCAATTCTGGAATCGATGTGTCAAGAAGATGCTCCCAAACATCACCAGGCCTTCTAAATGGCGTCAAAAGGTCAAGCCTAAAACCGTCAAAGATATAGTTTTGATCAGCGCCGAATCACCTGGACAAAGAGGTGGTCATCGAAATAAGCACCGCACACGATGTACAGGTATGGTGCGCCAAAGAAGTCCTTGCAGTACTTGATGTCCGCAATATTAAGCAAGCACCTGCGTTCGCTTACTGTCAGGGGAGTGTTTCAGAAAAATGTATAGAATGTTTTATCGAAAACCAGTATGGCAGCACCGCAGAACATTTCCTACTGGATCTGCAGCAGTACGTAATAAAGCTCAACCATTTGTAAAGCAACAACCACAACACGCATACTACCGCTCCGGGCAGTGGAGCTTTCGTTCTATTTGTGTTCGCTGTCAGGAGACTAGGGTTAGTATTCATGAAACACATTTTGTTTTATTCTTCTTTATTCTTTATAATTTCTTCATAGTTTTTCAAAATGACGACCAACTGCTTATCCGAGTTATACCTGAATTGATAATATAAAATATACGAGAGCATACTTGCTATTTGAGCTTTTTCAATATTGTTGCTGGTGTTGTGTTGCTAGGAAACTAGTAGAACGGGCAACGCCATGTCTCTGTGTACTATGTACCAGTGCCTTAGTGTCACTTTTAACACGTTATATCGGCCATGTATTCAACCGATTTAAATTTTTGATAAATGATGCACAGAGATTAGGCTTATGAATAGTATAAATCAGCTATGGGCGCGTAGTGGCTTCCAGAGCTCCCGCGGCTCTTTCCGTTATGTTTTGTGATAGGCGCCAGCAGCTTGGCACATATGGTCGTTCCTCGAGTTGATCGCTTATCGCAAGTTTACAAGAACAATGGCACTGAAAGTTGGTGACGAAGAGGCTGTAAAATAAATTTTGACTCTGCTCGCTCGAGAATGCAAAAACATAATGTATGCATTGCTCGGCGCACATGACGATCAAAGCAAAAAGAAAATCTATGCAAGCAGCTGCGCTGATAACGATTTCTACACTGAATAAAAGAATTTGCAATTTGTGATTTATTAGTTTTTGTCAAGCCGGTACGAGAGCAAGTAAAATGGTTATAAAAGTTGTAAAAATGACTATAGACGAAGTGATAGAAACCTGTCAGGTTTATTAACAATAGCGTAAAGTAAAGAAAACGTGGACAAGCTAATAACAAAATATTCATAAACTAACTCAATAATTTTTCACAGAATATTTTTGCTTGCACATTCTGTCTGGCTCATGACTGCGACGCTGCAGCGTCGCTGGTTGTTGTTATTAAAATTTGTTGTCTGGCTCCCACCGTATATTTTTCGTGCCCATCTCTGGTATAAATAAAAAGTATCAATAGGTTTGCAATATTAAAGGCGTACAAGTGACCATAAGATTCATGTTTACCAATGAATATATCTATATATATAAAAGAGTTCGTGCTGACTGACTGACTGACTGATTGCCTGATTGGCAATCATCGCACAGCCCAAACCGTAAGAGCTAGGATGCTGAAATTTTCACAGTAGGTTCCATCTATGATGAAAGTGCATAATAAGACGGGATTTTGGAAAATTTTAATTTTCATGCGATTGGCTTCAAACTCATTTTCATTATTCTATAGGAAAAACAATAGGCGAAGTGGTCAAAGATTGTGGAAAATCTATCCCCAACGTCGGAAAATTCGAAGAAAGCTGTTGTATGAAACTTTTTTATTATCGTCCGATTGGATTCAAATCTACTCCGCGTCGTCACGGGCGGGAAATGGAAGTCAAGGACAAATAAGTGGGATTGTTTGTTTAATTAGATCGGCTTCAAAGACATTTTCATAGCCTTACACAAAAAACATAAGTCACGTGGCTCAACTATATAGTTTCCTACCCCAACGGGAGGGAAAACTGTGCTACGTTAGTTTTGTGTATTTCTTACGGTTGACGAAAGTAGTCAAATTCAACATAATGCATTTTAATCTAAATATTTCGCCGGGCAACGCTAGCGTTTTACCAGCTAGTAAATACATACGTAAGTAGATCAATATCTCTTGGACTTTGATGTACTCAAACTGGCAGTACATTCAAGTGGCCCAACGGCACCACCAACGAGCTTGTTAACGCGCCGACCCAGAACAAATGCAAACCACCTCCCGCCCAATCGACCAAGGGGCGCGCCAAATAACGTGCGGTAATGAAGATCACGAACAGATAAATGAGTCTAAGCTAAATAAAAGTTCTACTTAAATTAAAACAATAGACAAAAAGTTAATATATGTTACATGTTAAAAGTTCTGAGTATGGAAATAGAAGTAGCATTATATGATAAAGGTTGTTATAGTTACAACATAAAATAAGAAATGGGTTATGGAAAGCATAATTAGTATTACAAGTTTGAAGAGAAAGAGGAAGAAAGTTTCTTAGTAAGTAAGTTTGATGACTTGCGGTGAGTTTCAAATAAACCATTTAGAAGATAACTAAATTTAATCGAAATCTGACTATTATATATTATATGTCGGTCAGAACATTAGGAAATTTGTCAGAAAATTAGTTGTATAAAAACTTTACTTCTTACAGATATCGCAACTACACTATATAACTTAAGATTCGATTATGATCTGCATAAGCTGACCAAATTTAAATAAAATCAGAGCTATGTTTATTTTATACACAATTGGGAAAATCGTTCGTTGTATAATTTTTTTTATATCTGCAATGGTATTTAATCTTTGACATTTAGAAAATTCTTCTCTTATTCTATTATACATCTCCAAATATTTTGCATGGTGCTCGATTTTTTATATATTTTGAATGTGCATGTCTCTTCCTCTTAAGTAATGAATTTATTTTAAATTTGTACATAAACTCTTGTACTCTGTCAAAGATGTGATTTATATTGCATCATGACATTAAATAGTTATATTTACACTGCCAGACGCAGCAGCTGAACACTGATAAGATTATTAAATATGGTGAAATTGGCATTGCTTAAAATTTAGTGAAGCAGCGACATGATGCTGCAATGAAATGCATTGCGGCTGTACTTGAGCCGTTGCAATTTGTATTCATACATTCACCCTTGCATAGATTGTGTGAACGTTGATGTACTAAAAGAACAGTACAGTTAAGTGGCCGAACGACACCAAGCACGGTCTTGTTATCGAGCGTACTCAGATAAAATGCAACACACTCCCCACCCAACAAACCGAGGGGCGCACCGCATAACGTGCGGTAACGAAGATCGCGGACAAGTAAATACTCCAAACAAGGGACCGTAATCATTATAAGTTATATTATAAAAATTGCATGGTAATGATTACATTTCAATTGGCTTTGAGCTATAGCAGTAAATTTCAGCATATCCCTTCTTTATTTGGTCTGTTCGCCCACCATCTTCACCTTCATCTTCCGAAGCTACCTCAATGGTTTGCAAGAACTCGTTCAACAGCGAGCATATGTTTGAGCTTTGCGAAAGCAATACATTATACATTATAGCAATTGCCGATCGGAAGCTGTTTTTGTTTTGACATAGTTTCAATTAGTAAAAATATATATATGTACATAAATAACACAAATAAATATTGAGATTTATTTTGAGCGAAATAAAATAATTATCATAAATAACTATAAATTAATAACTTTTAAAAGTATTTACTAGAAGAAGAATAGAAATAGTACGAGGGTAAATTAAAATTAATCCAAAATCAAAAAAAAAATAAAAATAAAAATTAAAAAAAAAATTTAAAAAAATATATATACTGGGGGTAGCTTTGTGGTCCCTTTACAAGGATATGCAAGGATATTGGGAATAAATCTAACACAGAAGCCGTAAATTACTGTTGAGTTTTATATTGAGCGAAAAAATAAAACTCATTGATAATCATTATTTTAAAAATAAAACTCATTGATAATCATTATTTTTGAGTTTTATTTTTTTTATCAAGTCTTATTCTATAACTCAGAATTAATGATTATTATTAAAGAAAAACGTAAAAAATAAGAACTTTAAAAATCATGGCGGAAATGCAGAGAGTGTACATCAACGAGGATTTTGGTGTGAACCACTTTTTTCTAGGTCCATTATAAGTGGATGATTTTTTTATTTAAAAAAAAAAAAATCATTTTTTACGCTCCAAACTAAATACAAGTTCGACATAAAATTGAAACTGTAAAAAAAAAACAAAAAGAGCGGCTATCTTCGGTTGCCGAAGCTAACAGCAATGATTTGATACGAAACTTAATTTTTGTCTGATTGCTCCGATGAGAGCCATGTGTTCCGATTTTGATCAAATTGTAGGAAACTATATAAAGTGAGTCTTATCACTAAGTTTGGATGAAATATTTATATAAGCAAAAAGTTTCATATAGTGCTATACTGGTCTGATTTTGACCAAGTTCGTCTAGATTGTATAAGCTCTCAAGAGACTCGGCTTGGGAAAGTTTGGTAAGGATACATTAATAAACAAAAAAGTTTTTCATACAAAAACATATTTGTCGATCGATCATTCGTATGGCAGCTATATGTTATAGTGGTCCGATCCCTCCGGTTCTGACATATGTACTGCCTGCAGCAAAAAGAAGGGTCTGCGCCATTACGATAGCTTTAAAACTGAGAGACTAGTTCGCATAGAAACAGAAGGACAGACGGACATGGCTATATCGACTCGGCTATTCATGCTGATTCAGAATATATATACTTTGTTGGGTCGGAAACGTCTCCTTCAGTCCATTACACATTTGGAGACATTATACCCTGCTAGGGTATAAAAAGTACCTACATATTACACAGATAGCATAAAAGGGAAATTCTAATTAAGGAAATACTATTTCCGAAATAGAAGTAGCATTACATATTAATTCACAAATAGTATTCTAATTAGAACATAAACTACGAATGGGATTATGGATAGTTAGTTAATTAGTATTGCAAATTTGAAGGGAAAGAGGAAGAAAGTTTCTAGAACTTCGATCGGAATTTCAAAACTATTTTAGCTGATTAATTCAAAAGAATCAATTTCCCCAATAAATAGCTTGTGTAAGAGAATAATACTAAGCATGGCCCTACGATCAGAAAGAGAAGTAAGATTTATTAATAAAAGTCTTCTACGATAAGAAGGCAAGCGAATGTTAGGATTCCAATTAAGACGCCGAAGTGCAAAGAACAGAAATGGTTTTGTACAGATTATGTTCTATCCTGATGAACATTGAATTGGGGACACCTATTTGGACTCATCTTCAAGAATAAGTCGATTAAGCGTAGTATACAGTCTTTTAGTAATGTAGGAATCGTTAATATCGTTAGACCATCGCTTAATGAAACCCAGGACACTACAGGCACGGTAAGCGGCTGAAGAGATATGCTTGTCAAACTTAAACTTGGAATCTAAAAGGATACCCAAATCATAATTTTTTTATTTATTATATAATTAACTGACTCAATTCGAACAATCGGCTTACCATTAAGAATAAATTTATTTAAATAGGGCATTCGCCTTACCACAATTAAGATATAATACATTTACCCGACACAAGGCTTGAAAACTGTCAAGATCAGCTTGCAATCTTTGACCAGATAGAAAATCAGTAGATGACAGGCATACATCAGCACACGAGAGTCATTTATGACAGAAAAGATTGGCGAACAACGTAAATAACAAGCCTTTAAAATAAACCTTTTGGGTTCTAAGAGTTTAATAGTTGGAGATCCAAAGAATTAAGTTATTTGGAAATCTCAGAAGATGAAGTTTGTAAAGTAAAAGAGAATGATTAACATATGTTCATGCCTAAAAGTAGGCACTGACCAAGGCAGAATTGTTGCCATCCACCGCTCTCCCTTGCCACAACATACACCACGGCTTAGCAACATTCTCCGCTAGCTAAAAGCCCTTCCATAGCTTAAGTTCTTTTGTATCAATTCAATTGAAAATCACAGTTTGAAGAGGAACGTCAAATAAAAGTTTTTTTGTGCGATTTATTAAACCGAGAGGTTTTTATTTGCAAGTAACAATTCTGTTGGAAGTGCTCTGTACCAGAAGAAACCGCCCCACTACAATCATTTTGGTCCTTCGAGCCGGATTTGTGAAACTTGTGAAAATTAAGTGCATTCCGCTCGCCCCAACTCGCATCGGTGGATTCTTCGTGACTTCAAAAAAAATAAAGTTAAGTACACTCTTTTCTGGCTTTTAATTCCTAAGCATACTTAACTGCCAAAACATTGGCCCTCAATTCGTACCACTTGGTGCAATTGCCTTTCCGCTTTTCCTTATTGCATTGCTGTACATGCAAATCCGCAACCGGCCATCTTTAATTTGCATATGTACGTATATACGCACATACCAGAATATCAAGATCGGGGCCCAAAAATTGCAGTTTATGCACCCGCTCACTCGCATCTTTATAGATAATAAATAGAACTCCTATACGCGACTATATTATTATATTCTATCAAAGGTCTTGATTCAACACACATCCGAATATACATCCATACATTTGAATGGTACATTGTAAAATTAAAACATTTACACACTAACAACATATCCGTACATTCCTCCAAACCTATACATGTGTAGCGTATCCAGCTAAAAAAAACGTTTTTTTTTTGTTTAATAATAAAAAAAATCCATCACCGACATACGGAGTACATACATATATGTGCATACATACATATGTACATACATATGTACGTACGGAGTGCGCAACTGCAGTGAGTTGATGTGGCTCTACACGATCGGCAAATACTGACCTACACCCACATCATATATATTAAACACAAATGTAACCATATTAAAACAAAACAACACATATTATTAAACAGATATAATTTGGCCGACATAGAAACATACATACACATATGCATACTAGCAACGAGACCAAGATCTACAAATTCTTCGTCCCGACACTTTTTATACACAGCGCGTCCATACACATATCTAAAATACATTTTTTTTAATCGCATAATATCATAACATTGCCTGCAACATTGAATTAAACTCGAAATCATTTTAACTTTCCATAAGTGCATTTCGTGTTGTGTTGTATTGAACATCAGAGAGGAGCACTTGCCGATATTTTCTCGTGCTTTGCGGTGACATACCAAATTAAGAGCCCATCTACACAAAGTGAACCAATCGGAATAGAAACAATTTCAAATGTTTTTTCCTTCCACTATTAATGGTTCGAAATTCCTCTCGTAAACGAATAAATAAAATAAAATAAAATAAATAAAGTAAAATAAATAAAAATAAAATAAATAAAAATAAAATAAATAAGGTAAATAAATAAATACATGCAATATTAATATTCGTAATAAAATTCGAATAAAATAATTATAATTGACTTTTTGCCTGTTTGTTTTTTCGGAAATTGGAAAAAATTTCAAGAACCGTGTTCCGTTGAGATTGCGTGCGCTAAACTAAATAAATTAATTTATCGACGCACTAAATAAATAATTAACACAATTTATTTGGTTCTTCCGTCTCATTCCGTGTCAATATTTTTTTTTCATTTCCATTCTGTATCACTGAAGTGCGTTCCACTTCAGCATCCCAACGTCCCTTAAGTTGACATTTCTTGTTCCTATTCTTGTCCTCTATATCCACGTGGCTAAATACAATTTCGGCTCTATCGAGAGCCTACTATTCTGTTCCGTCCTCAAGTTCCAGAAGATCAACTTCTCTACCGACCTCGTCCTTAGGGAAATCCCCGACCTTGGCGAAGGATAATACTCCATCCAATCCAGCCAAGTCGTCCGCACAAACGATTAAGTCGCGAGTCACGCGTACAGCAGGTCAAATCCTAAAATCAGCTAGTATGTCCGCATTATCCAATTTCATATCTGTAACTGATAGACTCAGTCAATTTGAGTCACGAATTCTATCCAGTCCTGAACCGTCCACATTCACCCTCAAGGTCCGACAAGATGAAGTTCGGGACCTATGGGAAAGGGTGAAACAAGAATTCGAGCGTAGTTCCAGAGCGCTCAGTGAAGCAGCCGCGGGCAGCGAAGAGATAGCGGCCATGCAAGCGAAGTATGACCACTGCTACGCTGTGTATGAGCGATGCGCGGCCACGATAGGAGAACAAATTTCGAACGCAACTGCTCAAAACAGCCTTCCGGCAATAACATATCAGCCAAGAGGCTGCAGTCTGCCCCCTGTCTTTGCTGGAGACTATCTAAAGTGGCCCACATTCAGGGATATATTTACGGC
This sequence comes from Hirtodrosophila confusa, assembly GCA_035043065.1. NCBI lineage: Eukaryota > Metazoa > Arthropoda > Insecta > Diptera > Drosophilidae > Hirtodrosophila > Hirtodrosophila confusa. The sequence continues at coordinate 990,053 of JAWNNI010000202.1, forward strand.
GGTTTACATAAATAATCCTCGATTGACCCCCGTGGAAAAACTGTTCCACTTAAACTCAAAAACGAGTGGCGACGCGAAGGTAATAGTGTCAAAATCCCCACTGACAAACGATGGCTTCGCATCGGCTTGGCAGGCACTAGTAAGCAGATTCGAAAACAAACGCCTACTAGTTAACAGCCAACTGAAGATCCTTTTCAACCTGCCATCAATTTCCCACGAGTCCGGAGTCGCTTTAAAAGATTTACAAAGCACGATCCAAGGGTGCTTAATGGCTCTGGAACTATCCAGTGTCTCCACTGACAACTGGGATTGCCTTCTCGTTTTCCTGTGTTCTTCACGACTTCCGAAGCTCACATTGTCACTTTGGGAACAGTCTCTCCAAAATAAAGCGGAGATTCCAACAAGGGACGAGTTGAATTCCTTCCTTTTAGAACGTTATCGTACCCTAGAGGCGATTGAAGATATGAGACCATCAACAGGTGCTCAAGTTCAAAATCGGCCTGCTCGAAAAGAGCCTCCGTATAGAAAAGTTAATTCCTTTGAAACTAAGGTCACTGCAAAAATACAGACTTGCAAACTTTGATCAAAAGAAAACCATCCCATCCGACTGTGCCCTCGCTTCCTAGAAATGGCTGTTGATGAAAGGGCAATCTTTATTAAACAGCAAAAGCTGTGCCTGAACTGCTTCGCCAGAGGACACCAACTCAAAGAGTGCACAAGTGCACATAACTGCTATACGTGCAAGGCCCGCCACAATACGCTTCTCCATCGTGGCAGCCCTCCCCACTCGTCCTCTAGGTCAGTTCCATCCAATCCAGTAGTTTTGAACACTCCTACACAAAGCATACAGTCCACTCCCTCTCATCAAGCTAACGTTCAAAACTATTTTTTAGCCAACACCCAAGCTGTTCTCCTTAGCACTGCCATAATAAATGTGTGCTACTTGGGTACGAAATATACGGCACGTGCCCTGATCGATTCAGGATCAGAGGCCACCTTTATATCTGAGCGACTGTGCAACATGATAAAATTGCCATTCCAACCCGTCCAGGTTCAAGTTTCTGGGCTCAATCAAGCCATTGCTGCCCAGCCTCATAAGCTCTGCCATTTCAACATTGGCTCCCCAAAAAGACCTCGAATCCAAATCGAGACGTCGGCATACGTGCTTCCACAATTGGCAGGAAACCTTCCTTCATATACAATCCCCCAAAGTTCTTTGAAGGACCTGCCCAATCTCCAGTTGGCCGACCCCTCATTCCACCAGAGCTCGCAGATAGACGTGCTTATAGGCGCTGATATCCTCCCATCCATATTACTCGGCGGCTCCCATCCAAATATTTGCGGCACTCTGCTCGGACAAGAGACCATTTTCGGATGGGTTCTTCCAGGCCCAGTTCCAAAGGCCACTTCCAACACCATCTCTTCCTTCTCCACTCAGATTGTGAGCCATCCAGCCACAACATTGGAAACACTTCTCACAAAGTTTTGGGAGGTGGAGGATCTTCCGATGAAAGTAGTCAAAGCATCTGACTCCACCTGTGAAGAAAACTTTGTACGATCCACAACAAGGAACGAGAACGGCAGATATATTGTCACCCTTCCCTTTCGAAATCCAGATCAAATTAACTTGGGACATTCAAGGTCCATCGCACTTGCTCAATTTCTAAAAAACGAAGCGCGTTTAAAGAGAAACGCCCCCTTAAAAGAGCAGTACGACTCCGTGATCAAGGAATACTTGGACTTAGGTCATATGCGACTAGTCCCTCCAAACGACACTTCGAGCAATTTCTATTTGCCACATCACGCTGTTTTTAAGCCTGACAGCACCACTACGAAGGTGCGCGTTGTATTCAATGCTTCCAATCCATCCTCTAACGGCAACAGCCTGAACGATATCCTTTATCCAGGACCCACTCTTCAATCCGATCTGACAATTCAGATCTTAAAATGGAGATTTTTCCGGTATGTTTTCAATGCTGACATCACCAAGATGTACCGCCAAATCCTCGTTGACCCGAGACATACTCCCTTCCAAAGAATCTTATTCCGAGATGAAGACCAAGAGCTCCGCGATTATGAGCTCCAAACGGTCACCTTCGGAGTAAACTGCGCTCCTTTCCTAGCCATTAGAGTGCTACAGCAACTGGCTCACGATGTACGTGACCGTTTTCCGATTGCCAGTGATATTATCACCAATTTCATGTATGTCGATGATGTTCTAGCGGGAGCACACACAAAGCAATGCGCAATCAAGGCCATTGCAGAACTGCGTTCAACATTTGCTAGCGCAGGGTTCCCTCTAAGAAAGTGGACGTCCAACACGAAGGACGTGTTACAGGACATTCCAAAGGACCACTTGCTTCATGCCGACTTCCTAGAGATCGAAGATGCTAGCACAGCAAAGACCCTAGGAATCCGTTGGCAAGCTAACCAGGATGAGTTCTTCTTCTCACCAGCCGATCTCACCCTAAAAGAGTCCATCACGAAACGTGAGGTTCTATCCCAAATTGCCAAGTTATTCGACCCCGCCGGATGGTTAGCTCCCTTCATTATCCGAGCAAAGATCTTCATGCAAGAAATTTGGCTTAGGGAACTGGGGTGGGATGAGCCACTGCCAAAGGATCTGTTCCAAAGATGGCACGACTTCCTAATCACTTATCCCATTCTCCAAGAAATCCGAATTCCCAGATGGGTTCAGTTCCACCCGAAGCTAAAGGTGCAATATCACGGCTTTTGCGACGCATCCCAGAGCGCCTACGGCGCTGCGATTTATATTCGAGTAGAGCTTGAACATGAGATCGCCGTCCATCTCCTCACAGCGAAGACCAGAGTTGCACCTGTCAAGACTGTATCCCTACCTAGGTTAGAGTTATGCGGGGCTGTACTCATTGCTGAATTGTCCTCAGCACTCCTTCCACAGCTACACTATGACGGCATTGAATCTTTCTTCTGGACAGACTCCACCATTGTGTTGGCCTGGCTCAACAAGCCGCCTTGTGCTTGGACGACCTTTGTAGCGAACAGAGTTGCAAAGATTACACAGGCTACAAAATCCGCTACGTGGTCACATGTTCGCTCCGAACACAATCCAGCAGACTTGGCGAGCAGAGGAGTCTCTCCGCAAGAGCTGCGTGACAGTGAGCTATGGTGGCAAGGGCCAAATTGGCTACGACTACCACAAGACCAATGGCCAGTCTCTGCTGAATCATGCCTAGTGACGAGTGTAGAGCAGCGACCCGTAAAAGCTAACTTAGCAAATATACCTCCGTCCAGTGATATCCTTGAGCGTTTTTCCGTTTTTAATAGGGCGCTACGAGTAATGGCATACGTCTATCGATTCATATCACGTTGTCGATTGCAGACCACTCCATGTTTAAGGGAGCTCAGCAACCGCGAGTTATCCGATGTGCAAGAACGCCTAATTGCGTGCACTCAACGCACAGCTTACCCATTAGAATATCAATGCTTATCCAAAAAGCAGCCCATTCCAACCAGCAGCAAGATAGTGAATTTGAATCCGTTTCTTAGCAAAGATGGCATTATAAGGGCATGCGGTCGTGTGAGATCATCAGAATCCTTGAATTATGATGAACGACATCCCATTCTCCTTCCATATTCATGTTCTTTTACACGCCTCCTCGTTCGTTTCATCCATCGCATTACACTCCATGGAGGTAATCAGCTGATGGTCCGCATGATACGATCCAGATATTGGATCCCCAAACTAAAGAACTTGGTAAAGGTCTTAGTTAATTCCTGCAAAATATGCACAATTCACAAACGGAAACTACAAACGCAGCTTATGGGTGAAATGCCAAAGGAACGAACCACCTTTTCCAGGCCATTTTTCTACACAGGCGTTGATTTTGCTGGTCCCTTCGATATTAAAAACTATACTGGTAGAGCTTGTCTAATCACCAAAGGATATGTGTGCGTATTCGTCTGCTTTAGCACAAAAGCTATCCATCTCGAAGTCACCTCTGACTTGACAACCGAGAAATTCCTCGCGGCATTCGCACGATTTGTATCCCGAAGAGGGTGTCCACAACAGGTCCATTCCGATAATGGCAAGACTTTAGTCGGTGCTGCAGGAGTGTTATCTCGTGACTTCCTGGAAGCAACGAGGACCTGCATAACATCCCATTACAGCCACCAGAAATTATCATGGCGTTTTATTCCACCAAGTACTCCTCATATGGGAGGTTTGTGGGAAGCTGGACTGAAAAGCTTCAAAACATTGTTCTACAAATCCACAGCCACTATGAAGTACACATTCGAAGAGCTATCCACGCTTCTTTCCAAAATTGAGTCTTGCCTCAACTCAAGGCCAATCTCCTCCATGTCAGAAGACCCGTCTGACCTACTCGCCCTAACTCCCGGCCATTTTCTGATCGGCGGCCCCCTCCTCTCTATTTCCGAACCCGAAATTCATGAGAACGCCATGTCGATTCTCAATCGGTGGCAGCGCCTCAAGGCTCTAAACCAGCAATTCTGTAGGCGCTGGAAGGACGAGTATTTGAAGGAGCTCCACAAAAGGAACAAATGGCAACAATCCACACAAAATCTCCAATGTGGAGATATGGTTGTCATAAAAGAATACAACTTGCCTTCTAACGAATGGCGTCTGAGACGAATTCAAAGGGCCTACCCGGGGTCCGATGATAAGGTCCGCGTCGTCGATGTCCTTACGGCTAGAGGCGTTATAAAAAGACCCGTAGCTAAGTTGATCCTTCTTCCTACAGAATCCACCATCCAAAGTTGACTTCCAACTAACATATGTGTTGTCCATTGTTCAGTGATGTCACCATCTAAAATAATCATTTTATTTATCCATGTTCAGACCAAGATGTCACCTCGTCCGCAAGGTCCGAACGCCGCCGAGAATAGACGTGCACGCGGAGTGCAGTCATATCGATGCAGAATGTGCAGAGGAATCCACGCACTAAAGAAGTGCAAGCGTTTCTTGCGCCTCAACGCCGAGAAGCGCCTCCGAGCGGTGCTGATAAATAAATATTGCCCGAACTGCCTCGCGCACGAGCACTCCGGACGCTCATGTCGCAGCAGCGATTTGTGCAAGGTGTGTGACCGCGACCATCACACCCTCCTGCACATTGGCGAGACGCAACCCTCCAGACACCGACCAGCATCCCGGTCACCATCAACGGTGAGCCGGTCTAGCTCAGCTGTCCCAGAGACAACGCTGACATCGCTCATGCAATGCAAGAGCATAAGCCTCATGCCGACCGTTATCCTCTTACTGGATAATGGCGTCAATACCTTTGAGACTCGAGCATTAATCGACCAATGCTGTCCAATGAGTCGGATCGATGCAAATTTTGCAACGGCCCCCGGGCTATCCGTAACCCGCATCGGTCCCGAAGGTGCTTGTACAGCCTTCCTCCGGTCAAGGACAAGCGAAAGCTTCCGTCTTGAAGTGGCATTGAAGGCGGAATCCGACTTACGGCTCACCACGCCAGACAAACCCATCGACGCAAAATTGCAGGACAATTTTTCCACCATCGTGCTGGCAGACGATCAATTCTACCAGCCAGGCAGCGTTTGTCTCATCCTAGGGGCAGATGTTTTCCCACGCCTGATCCTACCCGGGCTCATATCTAGCCAAGCAGGCCTGCCGGTCGCCCAAAGCACTGTGTTCGGCTGGATCCTGTCCGGCGCCTGTAACATTTGATTTCCCTGTTGCAATACTGCAAGGGGGGCGGTATGTTCATGCCTAAAAGTAGGCAGAGCAAGGCAGAATTGTTGCCATCCACCGCTCTCCCTTGCCACAACATACACCACGGCTTAGCAACATTCTCCGCTAGCTAAAAGCCCTTCCATAGCTTAAGTTCTTTTGTATCAATTCAATTGAAAATCACAGTTTGAAGAGGAAAGTCAAATAAAAGTTTTTTTGTGCGATTTATTAAACCGAGAGGTTTTTATTTGCAAGTAACAATTCTGTTGGAAGTGCTCTGTACCAGAAGAAACCGCCCCACTACAATCAACATATAATATATAATTACTGAAATCAGTGCAGATAACATCTGTTTGCATTTTAGCTTGAAATCGTTTTGTGACAAGAGAAATGAATTCCAATAGGTTAGTGGACGTAGATCTATATTTCACAAGCCCATGCTGGCAGGGTGAAATTATGGATCTACACAGGAATAGCAGACAACTTAGAAATACCTCTAAAGTCCTCAACATTAGAGTTGTTCCCTTTTTTATGGAGAGGAATAATAAATGTTGGGAAAGAGCACAACTCCACGGACATGTTAAATAAGATATATATTGATTAAAAATACTTTCAGCGCAGTACCTAAGCACTCAGCCTGGTACTCCATCAGGTCCCAGTGAAAATTTTGTCTTTATGGCCTTTAGATTACGTAGAAGCGTACTTTCAGTGATTAAAAGTCAAAAAATGCAATTGGAGTTATTTACATGATAACGATAGGGCGAAACAAATTGAGAAGGCTGTGAGGTTTAAGTCGTTTAAAAAAATACGGTACATAGCCTGTTCTGAGTCAGCTGTAGTTCTTTCAAAAAAGACGATTGATAGATGTGTTTATGATGTAAGCTTCGCATTAACGTAGTTATAAAACCTTAACGGATCACGCTGAACAGCTTCTAAGGTCATTATTATAGCAATGTATATTAAGTACATAGAAGTTAGTTCGAGCAATCAAATAGCGATAGAAATCTAAGAAAGAAACAGATTCCTTGAACTTTTTGCACAATCTCGACTTTCTATTTTTCAAGATTATAAATTCCCGCGTAAGCCACACAAATCAAGTAAGGCATTTAAAATAGAATGACAACATTTGATTGTACAAAACATGTCTCTACACATGTAAATCCAGTCAGCTCGGGATAAGAGTTGAGTTAATTTGGTAAAATCGGTTTTCCGAAATTGGAGAACTTGCTCTGAGGGCAGGTAGATCAATCAACACCCCCAAAGTCGGGTTATAAAGATCTTTAAGAATGGACATAGGCTCAGTACGGGAGACAGATAAGAAGGAGGGATCCAAAATAAAAAGCAGATCAAGCATTTTATGGAAAGAGTTTGGGATACCATTGATTTGATATAATGACATCCAAAATAAATTCTCCCTAAAATCGTGCTGCATCGTGGAATTCAACACGCTGGAGTCAGGTCTAGAAATCCAGTTAGTTCCAGAAATATTGAAATCGCCAAGAACTATAAGAAAATCACGATTAGAAAAATCTGAAGAAGGTGAAATATAAGAACAAGTAATAAAAAACCAAACACCACGAATACTCAATTGTAAAGCAACTAATTATTATTATTATTATTATTATTGCCTCCGAAGATAAATCAGCGTCATCAGGAATAAGAACACAACAACCTTTCTTTATGTAATGAATTTTTTATATTGTAATACTAAGCTTCTTCAAGAAGGTCTGGAAAAGTGTGGCAATCTCGATGATCCACAAGCCTGGAAAACCAACTGCAAAAGTTGAATCATATTGATATATTAGCCTACTTCCATCCTTGGGTAAAATGCTTGATCGGCTGTTACTCAATCGCATTTTGGCCACACCAGCAGTAGAGGATGTCATTCCCACACACCAGTTTGGTTTCAGAAAACAGCATAGTACCCTGGAGCAATTTAATCGTGTTGTTAACTTTGTCCTGGAAGCAATCGAGGCCAGAGAATATGCAGTTGCTGTGTTTCTGGATGTACAGCAAGCCTTTGATAGGGTTTGGCATGTAGGATTGCTGTTCAAACTTAAATCGATGCTCTCTTCACAACTTTACCTTTTTGATTAGAAGCTTCCTGCAAGACAGATTCTTCAAAGTTGTGCTGGATGGCCAAGCCTCGCAAAGCAGGTCAATAAAGGCAGGGGCGGTGAGGTGCTACAGGACTACCTCGATATGTTCTCGGCCTGGGCCAATAGGTGGAATATTGGCATAAATAGCTGTAATTGCGTCAATGTCACGTTTGCCAATCGCAAAGAAAATTGACCGGGAGTGACTCTGCAAGGGGACACCCTCGAGTCTAAAGCCTATCATAAATATCTAGGCCTCATACTGGATCACGGGCTTACCTTCAACCGCCACACCACCATGGTCAAACAGGTTAAGGCCAAAAGCATGGACTGGCTCCTCAGACAGAAAAAGGTCTCGCTAGCCAATTCAGTGAGGATATATAAAGTAATTCTAGCCCCAAATTGGAAGTACGGAATTCAAATAAATGGGATAGCTGCCAAATCCAACAAGGAACAGCAGTGCGTTTGCATTGACGGACGTGCATTGCGGCAGGTTTTTCGACTGCTCCGAGCGCTTTATGTGCCCCAGCATGTTTATTATATACACGCAGATGGATTTGGATTATCTATATCGTAAACTATTGGAGCTGCAACCGAAATTTCCCAACATACGGTTGGCACGCAAACGATTCTCAACAATTTGGGGCGGCGCCTCGCTGCTGGCACTGCTGCTCCAATGTATGCAGGACTTGCTCCAGTCCCACTGGCAGTGGGACTTTGTTATTAATCTGAGCGAAAGAGATTTTCCCGTCAAAACGTTGTACAAATTGGTTGAATTTCTAAGCGCCAATCAGGGTCGTAACTTTTCAAAGGCCATGGCCGTGAGATGCAGCGCTTCATCCAAAAGCAAGGCCTCGACAAGACGTTTGTTGAGTGCAACACGCACATGTGGCGCATTGGGGATCGCAAGCTGCCCGCCGGCATACAGGTGAATGGCGGCAGCGATTGGATAGAACTTTTTCGTCCATTTACGAGCTATGTAACGCGTCCAGCAAAGGACGACAAGCTTTTGCAGGCGCAAAAGCAACAGCTATGAGGACAACAATCTGCACGTGACCAACTGGAAGCACAAGCATGGCTGCAAGTGTCAATACAAGCATGTGGTGGACTGGTGCGCCCCAACAACTTTAAGCCTGAAGATTGGACACGCCTGCAGTCCACAGAGCAGAAATCGCTGTTCTTTGCGCGTAAGTTTGAGCCGATTATCAACCAGGCGGTGCTCTTACAGCTAGAGGAGTGGCGGGTCGTATACCAGCGAGTGTGCCAATTTATATGGCTAGTGGCAATGACTCTACCATCACGAGGATGCCCATCGCTCTAGCGATGATCTGGCGCGCACCTTTGGCGACAGCCTCATGCGTTTGTGTGCAAAGCAGGCAAGGTACAGCCGATGCAGTTGCTGGAGATGACGCACTATCTGCACAGGGATGACTATAAGGGATTTTTGGTGCGTTACAACGCGCAGTGTACAAACGAACCTAAGGAACTGCAGCTAGTGACGCGAGTGCGTCCTGTACATGCATGCTGGCGAAAAATGCGCGATTTAGCAAACGACTGCGCAACTTTGAGGTGTTCACCGACTTTGACCAGAAGGGGCAGGTGGCGCGCAATTTTGCCAAGCTGCTAGGACCACACAGTGATGTATTGCTGAGCTACACATTTCAGGGTATTGCTGGCACGCAGGATGCGTCGCAATCGTACAATTTGACACTGCTGTGGCTAGATCCATTAGGTCGACTTCATGACTTTAACGAGCTGCATGTGGAGGAGTCACAAATCGATGTCATTAATCACTCCAAATCCTCATCAAACAACCGCTCACGCCAGGCATCTGGACGGCCAAACTCATTGGAAGCACACAACGCGCAGCTTAAGTTTCTGGTCGCCCCGCTGTAGTATGTCAAGGGTAACCTCTGGAGGATGTAGCCGCTGCACGCGCTCAAAACGGTGGATTGGGTGTGTCGCTGCCAGAGGACTTTGAGCTGCCGGTGGAGTGGCAGCAGCATTTGCACAATAATGATGATATATTTGCATAACGCCAAGAGGCGTTGGCCAATGCGGCGTACATTGGTCAACATTTGCACGGCTGGATTGATGATCTGGTGGGAAAGTTTTATTAGCTGCGTGAGACCTACATTGTAGATGCGTCCTCTGCATTGCACGAACTGCCGCTGCGCCGAGGTAAAAGTAAAAACCCAAGACAATTTCGTACCGTATTCATTAACTTCTGTTGAAAATGAATTAAATTAGATAATTAAATTGAATGAAATTTTGTAATAGGTATATTAAAAGCAAGTTTTTAACGCGAAATCTTGTCGAAAATTTCAAAGACATAAAATGAAACTGGATTTTGGAAAATTCCACCCACAAGCATGGAAAATCGCGGAAAACTGTTGTATGAAACTTTTTTGTTTACCATCCAATCGGCTTCAAACTCATTTTCAAAAATTCATTTGACACATATTTCACCGATTTTGGAAAATTCACCTCCATGGGCGGAAAATTGGGGTCTCAAGGTTCTATGGGCGAAAGTCTTATGGGACCCATACACAAGGCAACTCAGTTGCCCAACTTGAGTGAGTTTTTCGGTTGTGGTGTATTTGGGCAACGCAGAAGTCATTTCACACAACTCGTGGGCGTTTCCCTTTGGTTTTGTACTTTCTTGCTACTGTTTTCCCTGATCGCCTGGTTCAGATGCTGTTTGTTGTATGCACAACATTCGATGACCTCTAGCTTCATGATCGGGGTAGTTTTGCTATAGTTGTGGTATAGTTGTGCATAGTTGTTTACATCTTTGTAGGCGTCTCCCTTTCCGTTTTGTTCTTTCTTGCTACAGTTTTTTCAGATCGCCTAGTCCTTGGCTATGATGTTGAGTATGATGTGTGCGAAACATTTGAAGATCTTTTGCTGCCGTTCATAAGCGGCGGTGCTTAGCAGAAAATAGTGAAATTAATGACAATTCAAATATTCGTTTTGTTGTTATTATTAATACAATTTTCCCAAATTTTGTATTTTTTTTAAAATTAATATATTTAAATAATCCAGTTAATTGCAATATTTATTTTATCAATTGGTTATCAATTCGACGGCATTTTTCGAGTTGTGCTACGAAGTTGGCTGATCTGGTTGCCGAGTGTGCGGCAAAGACCCAATTTGAGAGACAACTATTTGCCGCAACCGATTGTGCTAAAATTGTATGGGGCGGGTAGTTCTAAAATCCGATCACCTTCAAATTCATTTTGAAACGTAAAATAATTTCGATACGTGTCCCACCGATTTTGGGAAATTCATCCCCGGAAAATCGGTGGAAAACTCTGAATTCGACATTTTTAATTTTCATGCGATTCGCTTCAAACATTTTTCAATGCTCCATAGAAAAACATAATAGGCGTGGTGCTCAAAGATTTTGGAAAATCTATCCCCAAGGTCGGAAAATTCTAGGAACACTGTTGAATACAATTTTTTTGATTATCGTCTGATTGACTTCAAGCTCATATTCAAACATTTCTGCTTATCATCCAATTATTTTGAAACTAATTTTCAAACTACCTCACATTAAATAATTCGACACATGCGTTACCGGTTTTGAAATGTGCACGCCCACGGTCGGAAAGGGGTGATGTCTGGAATTCAGAGTTTTCGTTTTTCATGCGAATACTAATTTCGAAATATAAATACAAAAACCTCGGTACTTTGCGGGCAATACAACGGGCGGAAAATAGTTGGAAAGCTTTAGTCTAGAATTTTAGTATTATTCTTGGAATTGGCTTCAAATGCCGAATGATTTTGGAAAATCTACACCTACGTGTCGACACGGGCGGGAAATGAAAGTCAAGGACAAATGAGTGGAATTTAGTTAGATCAACTTGAAGACATTTTCATAGCCCTACAAAAAAAAAATCATTGGGGTAAACTATTAAGGAAAATATACTCCAACGGGCGGGAAAATTGTGATACGCTACAATTGACGAAAGTAGTAAAATTCAATATAATGCACTGAATATTGTTTCGTGAATAACTTCCGTGTTTATTATCCGTTTTTTCGAATTGCGCGGGAACGGGGGGAGATATCTGCAATTGGAAACAAACGTGATCTGCGTATGGTATACCGGAACCTACATTCAAAATTTTGTGTCTCTTATAGTTGCCGAGATCGACGCGTTCATACAGACGGATAGACAGTCGGACATGGCCATATCGAAATCTTTTTCGATACTGATCAAGAATATATATACTTTATAGGGTCGGATATTTGCACAGATTTTTGGGTACTGGGAGTAACAGTAGCATATAATACTATAGAAAGTTGTCGAAGCGGAATTCAACCATACTCAGCAGTGAAGGCAGCTGGCAGATTAGATACACGCAAGCGCCTTATATGCCATATTGGATTTTTTAAGACAGTTGAGATAATAAAATTAAATTATTCGAGCATAATATGGTTTTTATATGGTTTTCGCATTCGCAGCGGACGTGTTTTTTCTTGCGCATCGTTTTTCCTCGAGATATCAAGTGATTACTTGTACCCATAAAATGGGTGAAGTGGGGGTACTAAATATGTAAAAATTTATGTAACAGGCAGAAGGAGACATCTCCGACCCTATAAACATATATATTCTTGATCAGTATCACAAAAAATTTAGATTTGGTCATGTCCGTTTGTCTGTCTGTTCGTCTGTCCCGTTGAATGCGTCGATCTCAGCAACTATAAGAGCTAGAGACACCAAAATGAAAATGTAGGTTCCTGTATAGCATTCGCAGATCAATTTTTTCCGATTTCAGATATCTCGCCCCGTTCCCACGCAATTCGATCAAAAATCTTAACAGCCACACTCCTAAAGATATAGCCCAGGAACTTGGTTTGTATTATGCTTGAGCCACTCTTAATCTACTGTCCAAGCTTCAAGTTGATCGGATAATAAACACGGAAGCTATTCACGAAAGAAGATTCAGAGCTGCACACCGGGGGGAAAATAAACACAGCCGCCACTTAAAATGCCTCGCTTACTCTGTGGTTCATGTGTGTGTTATACATCAGTTGTGTGGAACAAATAGTTGAACAAATAATTGCAATAAATTAATGAATTAATTATTGAATTTTGCAAATACAATAACAAACACAAGCACAAGCAAGCTGGTGGTTGATTTCTGAAGTTTGCATCGTGCTTATACTTTTATTAGTTTTATTTTTTTTACTAATTTGAGCTCTCAACGGTTTTCTTAACGCTCTCGCGCGCTTCTATCGTTGGAGTTGGTTACGGTTCCTCTCTTTTGTATTCCGTTGTGCTGATTTCGGTTGACGAGCCCTCCCTTTAATATTTTCATATTGGTATTGTTGTGTGTAAGTACAAGTTAGCGTCAACAGATTTAACCCTAGAGTGCCTTCTTTTTTTATTACACGTTTTTTGTGCAGTGTTTTTTTTTTATTTTATTTGTCTTATTATTTTATTCTAATAAAAATAATTGTCCGCTTTAACAAAAATTGCCAGGTTCGAGCAAACATAAAAATTGGATTTGTTTGCTGGCTGTGTGATAACGTCTCGTTGAAAAATGTGCTTGCCTTAACGGCAGAATAATCGACCAGGTTGAGCCCTAATCTGGCTTAAAGTGGACTTGTGAATCATATAGGGATGTTGAAACAGATATTATGGCATTTATGAGGCAGACTAAGAAAGGCTTTGGAGACATTTTCGCTCGGTTAAAAAACTCTTCGATGGTGTCTCCGATTTTGAAATTGAGTTTAAGACTTTGAAACTTTAAAATGGGTTTCCCAAACGGAAAAAGGCTAGTCTTAGACTGTCCATTGGCCCTAAAGAACTTTTGTTCCTTACTCACTTACCCACTACATCCGCTACTAAACAGTTAGAGTTGATAAATTTATCATCCCCTTCTCCTCATATTTTGATCAGAAGTGGACTGAACAACATCTTACCCATGGATGTGGTGCGTTCTGACCCCGAAGAGGTTCCTGATTCGATGATTGTTAGCACTGTTGATGCAGGTCAACAACCTAGTATCAATAGTGCCAGTCATTCAGTCGAATTATCTGGTCAAGCAAACCATGGCTCCATTAGATGCTCATACTATGGTTGGTAACACGACCCTTGTAGGTGTTCGACAACGGAAACAAATCTTTGTTTTGCGGCTTGCCCCTGACACTACATATGATGATATCAAGGCCTGTATACAGGCCAAGTCAAAAACCCATATTACGATGGAGAAATTTAAATTTGCTTATTCTCGGGAAATCTCGTCGCTTAAAGTAAATGTTCCGGCCGAATATTTCAACAATATTTGTTGCAAAGAGTTCTGGCCTGACTCGCTTGGCTATCAGAATGTAAGAGGTCTTTGTAGTAAACTTAGTAATCTTTAACTTTTTCAAGTCCTTTCAAGTCGTTGCCTTTTCTGAAACATGGCTAAGGCCTGACATCCTTAATTCTGAAGTCCTGCTCAACGAATACTTAATTTATAGAACAAATTGCACTCCTCTTCATAGTGGTGGTGTTATTATTGCTGGTGACGGTGATTTATCTTCTGAGATAGTAATAACCGATAATTGTATAGATATTGAATTTGTTGCTGTAAGATTGAGTATTCGTGGTGTTTGCTTTTTCATTACTTGTTCTTATATTCCATCTTATTCTATGTGGCATTTTAATAGCAGCCCTTGGAGAATCAGCCCCCTAGTGTGACAATTCTATTGAAGTTCAACTGCAATCTCGCAACGCAGCTTATGAAACTTCGTTCACGGCTGCAAGAACAAACACTATTACAGGGTATCATCCACACTTTGACATCAGGTCTGCACTTTTCTACAAAAGCCAACAAATTGACATGGTCTATTCTACGGCCTTCTTTGTGTCGGTCAGATTAAACTAGCTGATAATCTGCCATTTTTGCAAAAAAAAAACAACTCGGCTGGATCGTAGGTGGAAGTATTTCTTCTGCAAATAGTAAATTTTCAACCTTGGCTGTATCTCGCGTAGAATCAACTTATCAGTCGGAGAGCGACGCATTGTCTGATATGGTCAAGCGATTTTGGAAAATAGAATAGAATAAATAGGATTGCTCTGCGAGCAGCTGTTCCAAAAGGGGTTAGTCGACTTAGCTCCGGACAAAACTGGCTTCGATTCACTTGGAGAATCTTACGAACGTGCTTTGCATCGGCTAAAGGCACTTGAGAGCAAATTTGCAAAGGATTCTGCTCTAAAATCACAATATTCGGCCTTTCTTAAGGAATACCTTCATTTGAGACTTATGTCTTTGGGCAACAAGCAGTCTTTAGTACCACATCACTGCGTGCGAAAAATGGATAGTACAACTACAAAATTGCGTGTTGCCTGTGATGGCTCTGCAATCTACTCCAGCAAGAAGAAGATAATTTAAAAAAAGGCCTTAAATTATCTTCTTCTTGCTGGACCTTCTATACAACCTAAAATATTCACAACAATTCTTCGATTTCAATTTTTTCGAATTGGTCTGTGTGGCGACATTTGTAAAATTTACCGTTTCGTACGCATATCGCATCCTTATGAATATATTCAGTGCATCTTGTGGCGAGAAAGTCTTGCTGAAGAAGTGAAGGTCTATACTCTGGACCCGGTTACGTACGGAACAAAACCTGCCGCTTTTTTGGACTTGCGAGCCATGCAACAGATGTCATATGATGAGGAAGCCGATGTGCCACTTGCAACGAAGATCATCCGTCGAGATTTTTATGTTGACGACTTGATATCTGGTGGAGATTCTGTTGAATAGATCATGGAAATTCAAATGTAAGTAAAGGAACTTTTGCGAAGAGGTCACTTTCCAATACGCAAGTGGTGCTCTAACGATCCAGCTGTGTTGCAAGGCGAGTCTGAAAATGATCGTGAAAGCTGCTGAAGTTTCACTATGGAACTGACATTACAAAGACCTTGGGTTCGGCTTGGGATCCAAGTTCGCGAAATTTTACGATCCACCAATCTTTAGCCCTGCATTCATCTTGGGTGGAGCACAAATCGCAATCTGCAGCTGTCCGTTGCCTCAAATTTCCTCGCTGTGTAATGCTGCCACATGCTGCATGGGAGATTCATGGCTTTTGCGATGCTATCATGTCTGCCTACGGTGCCTGCACATATGTTCGTTCGGAAATACAAGGAAAATTCGCAGCGCACCTTCTTTGCTGTCAAGGGTTTCTCCTCTCAAAACGCTTACAATTGCCTAACTGGAGGTGCCCGCAGCGCACTTGTTGGCTGAACTCATTTCTAACGTCGCTGAAATGGGGTCATTCCATTGTAGCTTCCATTGTTGGTCGGATTCCACTATAGCTCTCTCCTGAATACCTGAAGCTCCATCCAGCTTCAATGTATTTGTTTCCAACAGGATAACTCAAATACAGGAATGCGCTATACGAATGACGTGGCGGCACGTACCCTCCCAGATGAATCCCGCAGATATACTCTCTCGTGGCTGCACACCACTCATGTTGCTAGGATCGAGCCTGTGGTACTAGGGACCAGCCTTTCCACGCTCAGGAGCATCTGACTGGCCAGCAAGCGTCCTACCGTTGACAGAGCTACCTGAACGCCGACGTCGAGCATTGGTGTTGGTTAATCAGCTGGACATCTCATTTAGCTGCAAATACCAAAATTATTTTGGCAAGCTGCAATTCCTTCATTTTCTCATAAAAAAGTGGATTGATCTTTCTGGATCCGCTTATTGATGAATCTGGATTGATGCGAGTTGGTGGGCGCTTGCAGAATTTGCTGTTGGACTTCGATGCTAGACACCCAATGCTATTACCAAAACGGCATCCTGTAACCACTGCGATTATCCTTTATTATCATCAGAAGTTTTCGCACGCTTGTACATGGCCTTCTTGCAGCCTTCCGACAAAGATTTTGGTCGGAAAGCTGCTGCAGTCGTCATCAGCATGTGCATTTGATGCTTTCGTTTAAAACCTCAATTTTGCGAGCACATCATGGCTCCATTGCTAGCTAATCGTGTGCAGCCGAATCGCCCATTTCTCACCAAAGGAATCAACTTCTGCGGCCCCTTCTTTTGCAAATCGGAAGTGAGGAACAGGCCATTAACAAAATGCTACATTTCGGCTTTTATTTGTTTCACCACCAAGGCAACACATCTAGAAATTGTTGAAGATCTTTTCACACCGTCGTTTATTGCTGCATTGAAGAGATTTATTAGCATGAGACGCAAACCAAACGCCATTTGGTCAGATAATGCGACGAACTTTGTTGGTGTAAGGAACGAGCTCAAAGAACAGCGACAACTTTTCCTCAGCAACGCTCAAGCCAATGACATTACTAACGCTTGCTGCTCAATCGGAATCAAATTGCACTTCATTCCACCGCGCTCTCCTCACTTTGGCGGTTTGTGGAGGCAGCAGTGAAATCGGCCAAGTTCCATTCTATCGCGTTGTTGGGAAAACAATACTGACGTTTCATGAACTTCGCACTCTAGTGTGTGAAATCTCTGCAATGTTAAACTCACGACCACTTTGTCCCATTACAGAGAATCCCAGCGACCTGGATTATTATTTGATGAGCCTGATGTCACACACCTTGACATCAACCGTCTTAGTTGTTGGCAACGCGTTGCCAGATGCAGCAGGTTTTTGGCGAAAGTGGAGCTCCAATTATCTTTCGCTCCTGTAAGAACATGGCAAACGGTGCAAATCTGCGCAAAACTTGGAGCCAAACAGCATCGTCGTCATTAAAGAAGACAACCTTCTACCACTTCAATAGCGCATGGGAGGATTGAAGACACAATCGCTAGAGAAGATGGCACAGATCGTGTTGCTATTATTCGCACTGCTTCTGGCTTGATCAATAGAGCTGTCAGCAAGATCGCTGATCTGCCCGTCGATACCACTTCGGTAGAAAAGGATACCTCTTCGAACGGGGGGAGCATGTCGGGAGCAGAACTAGTACAATATGTTTGCCTTCATTTATATCCATTTTTTATGCCCATTATTACAGTCAAGCTTTATCTAGCAAAATGCACACATTACATTACCATTACTCTAAGGGCTTTTTCTGTAACTTGCATATGCACTCAATATAAGAACTGCACTCTGTAAAGGCGCTCTGTTCAACATTAAGCTTTTGGCGCACACCAGTCTTTCGCTGATGTTCAATTAAAATACACGCGTGCACGCATCGCAACACAAACTCAACCAAAATTCAGTTTCTTAATTATTTCGAAAATAAATAACATTGGCACAAAGGATGTTACAAAATAGTGTTCCCTCCAAACACCCAAATTTGGAGGTGTTGATTGACTTATAGCCTGTTTCCACGACATCATATTTCCACATTTTTCGTCATATTTTTGATTTTGGAAAAATGTCACATATTTCCTGTAGAAAATCCCATAAGAAAAAAATGACAAATTCGTCATATTTTTAATATGATGCCATTCGCCCCGGCATTTTTTAGTATTTTCTTATCGAACGCACGATGCTTATCGATTAACTGGTGCAAATGTAAACAATGACGAGTTGTGCGCCAAAATTAATTTTTAAAATAAATTGTAAAATGCTTATATCTTAATGTTCCTGTATTTAGTAAGGATGAGGTTAAAAGGGAAGGTTTATCCGGAGGTGCGCCCTCGTACTGGCAACATTTTGTCAAGGTACACCCCCTTTTAGGAGCATTGAAGTTTGTGCACTTCACAGGTGCGCACTCGCAATTTCATTGCAAATTTCTCCCATCTCCGCATCCCAGACATCTTCCAATTGTTCAAAACCGTACGAACACATCGCAACTAAATGCCTATTGATATGCAACTTTGACTTTTTACAGTTCTGCCATTATTTGCCATATTTTTCACTTTTTGTGAAAATTGTCATCAAAACAAGCCGAACAGCTGATTTATTTTGGGCAAATGACAAATTGCACATATGACTGTGGAAACACCATCATCCACATTTTTTAAATGTGACATTTTTCGGCTGTAGTGGAAACAGGCTATTACCTGCCAGGGTGTTAAGCCCATGTAGTAAACCTGCGGAGCGAGTTTGTCAATTTCGGAAAATCGATTTTACTAAACTCGCTCAGCTTCTATCCTAAACTGACTGGTCCCAGCTTTACTTGTGTAGAGACAGGGATAGAGCAATTTTACTCTACTTTAACTCATTATCTTATACTTATGTCCCGTTGGTTAAACCACGTAGGTTTAACAAGCCTGTGTGGTTTACACGGGAGTTAATAAACTTAAAGAATAGATAGTCGAGATTGTACAATAAGTCCAAGGAATCTGGCTCTTTCTTGGTTTTCTCTAGCTTTTTGTTTGCCCGATATAGCTTCTCTGTACTTAGTATATATCGCTATAATAACAACCTTAGAAGCTGTAGGTTACAGTTTCAGCGGTATCCTAAAAGGTTTTATAAGTTCGTTAATGCGAAGCGTAGATCATCAACACTTCCATCGACTGTGTTTTTTGAAAAAACCACTGCTGATTCTGATCAGGCTATCACCGATCTTTTTGCCGCGTTTTTTCAAACAACTTATAGTTCACAACCTTACCATATGGTTTCGCCTAATCCTTATCATGTAAATAACTCCAATAGCATTTTTGGGACTTTAATCACTGAAAGTTCGCTTCTACATGATTTAAAGGCCATTAAGCCCGCATATTCACCGGGACTTGGTGGAGTACATAGCTGCGCTCTTAGGTACTGTGCTGAAAGTATTTTGAAGCCATTATTTAATTTTGAAACTGTCCGTGGATTTGTGCTCCTTTCCTTACATTTGGAAAGAATCATTTATTATTCCTCTCCATTAAAAGGAAACAAGTCTAAGAAGAACTAAGCCGTCTGCAATTCCAAAAATTTTGGAGAAATTAATAACTTCTCAACTTCAACATTTATGTATATCTATAATTTCACCCTGCCAGCATGGGTTTGTGAAATATAGATTTACTACCACTAACCTATTGGAACTCACGTTTCTTGTCATTAAGGGATTTCAAGCTAAAATTCAATCATATGTAATTTACACTGATTTCAGTAAGGCTTTTGACTCTGTAATTATTCTCTTTTTCTTCACAAACTTTATGATCTGGGATTTCCAAACTTAATTTTTTGGATCACTAACTACTTAACTCTTAGAGCACAAAAGGTTTATTCCAAAAGCTTAATCTGTAAGTCTGTTCAAGTTACTTCCAGTGTACTACATAAAGGTCATCTTAACCCCGTTGTTCATAAATGACCTTCCTTCTGCCATAAGTCACTACCGGGTGCTGATGTATGCCGATGATGTTAAATTATGTCTGTCATCTACTGATTTTCTATATGGTAAAACGTTGCAAACTGATCTGACATTTTTTAAGCTTGATGTCGGGTAAATTTATTAAATCTTAATTGTGGTAAGTGTAACGTAATATCTTTTTATAGGCAAATGCCCTTTTTAAGTAAATATATTCTTATTGTTCGAATTGAGTCAGTTGATGATTTGGGTATCATTTAGATCCCAAGCTTACGTTTGCCAAGCATATCTCTTCCATCTGGGTTTTATATAGCGTTTGTTACTAAAACTCTTAATACTTCTCTTGTTCGACCTATTCTTGAATATGGGTCTTGTATTTGGTGTCCCGATACAAGGTTCATCAGGATAGAATAGAATCGGTTCAAAACCAATTTCTGCTCTTTGCACTATGGGGTCTTAACTGGAATCCTAATACTCGCTTGCCTTCTTATCGTAGTAGACTTTTATTAATAAATTTGCCATCTCTTTCTGATCGTAGAACCATGCTGGGTGTAATTTTCCACACACAAACTAATTAATGTGGAAATTGCATCTTCTGAGTTAATCAGCCAAATTAATTTTGCAGTTCCGATCATAAATTCTAGAAACTTTCTTCCTCTTTTTCTTCAAACTTGTTATACTAGATATGCTATGCATAACCTTTTGCATGTTTTATGTTCTAATTATAACAACCTTTATAATCTAATATGTAATGCTACTTCTATTTCCTTACTCAGAACTTCACTTTTATGTTATCTGTGTAATCTATAGTTACTATTTATACCCTAGCAGAGGTTATTATAATTTTGTCTTGAAATTTGTAATGGACAGAAGGAGACGTTTCCGACCCAACAAAGTATATATATTCTGAATCAGCATGAATAGCCGAGTCGATATAGCCTTGTCCGTCTGTCAGTCTGTTTCTATGCGAACAGTTCTAAGGCTATCGTAATGAATCTTGGCACAGACCCTTCTTTTTGCTGCAGGCAGTACATATGTCAGAACCGGCCGGATCAGACCACTATAACATATAGCTGCCATAGGAATGATCGATCGACAAATATGTTTTTGTATGAAAAACTTTTTTGTTTATTAATGTATCCTTACCAAACTTTTCCAAGCCGAGTCTCTAGAGAGTTTATATAATCTAGCCAAAATTTGGTCAAAATCAGATTACTATTTCACTATATGAAACTTTTTGTTCATACAAATATTTCATCCAAACTTAGTGGGAGTTTTATAATACTTCAAATAGTTTGGTATAATTTGGTCAAAATCGGACCACTATATCACATAGCTGCTATAGAATCGGGTGAAAAATGAGTGTTTGACTGAAAATTTTTTGTTTATACAAATATTACATTCAAACTAAGTGAGAGTTTTATTATACTTTAAATAGTTTCCTATAATTTGTTCAAAATCGGAACACATGTCTTCCATAGGAACAATCAGACAAAAATTAAGTTTTGTATACAATCATTGCTGCTAGGGTATATAGCTCCGGCACCCGAAGATAGCCGCTCTTTCTTGTTGTCTATTGTTTTAATTTATGTAGAATTTTTATTTAGTTTGTACTTATTTATCTGTCTGCGATCTCCGATTCCGCACGTTATGCAGCGCGCCCCTCATTCGGTTGGACGGGAGGTGGGTTGCATTTTGCCTGGGTCCACGCGCTAACAAGCCCGTTCTTGGTGTCGTTGAAATGCACTGCCCGTTTTAGTACATCAACGTACAAGAGAATAACAAAAGCGGTATGTGAACATGTGTCCATTTAGAATTGCAGATAAAGGATTTGATCAGGACGAGAATAAGTCATACCCTAGACCCTCAATTCAAGGAGACACAGACTACTTTGCTTGGCTCAGGGCTACTCTGTTTTCGTTTTCGAACGGGTGGCCGAGTTGCACAGCACTCTCTCGATATTATAAGTGGCGCAAAAGTCATTACCCTATCGTCACATACTATAATTTATGCAAATATCAAGAAAGTCAAATCTGCTTTGAAATTTGTGACTTTGAAATTTTAGACTCCCCAAGGACGAGGTACAATTGCTTAGATTTTTTTACGGAAAAGTTCGTCGGTGCTGAATTTGGGCGCAGATTTCCCGGTCGTCTGACTCCAAGTGGTTTGCCTATGGTAGTTTTGAATCTGAGACAACTCTGACCCTATAAAGTATACATATTCTTGATCAGTATCAAAAGAGATTTCGATTTGGCCCTGTTTTTCTCCGATTGCAGATATTTCCCCCCGTTTTAATCCAACAATTTTCAAGACATAGCTTTGGGATTTTGCATGTTAAATGCTTTGGTCACTCTTGATCAACAATTTCAGGTTGATCAGATAATAAACACGGAAGTTATGCACGAAAGAAGATTCAGTGCTGCAGCGCGGGGGGATGAAGAAACACTGCCACAACTTAAAATTCCTCGCTAGCGCTGTTGCTTGCACTGTCGCTTGTATGCGTGTGTCATTGTGTATGTGTGTGTGTGTGTGTAATTGTACGACGATGCGATCGGAAATTTTTGACCTGGGTAAAGGATGGTTTGTAGTCGGCTATACTCGATTATAGCATTCTTACTTGTTATACTATGTTCCCGAAGGGAAAATAGTATATTGGGTTTGCGAAATGTCCGTCTGTCCGTCTGTCCGTATGAACGCAATTTTGTTGCCTTTATTTTTAAGCTAAAGCAACCAAACTTGGTACACATGTTGGTGTATACCCTCAATGTATGAAGTGTCGAGATCACTTCCCCACAAAGGAGCAAAATCTATGTCTTCCACACCTGTACAGGTAGAGTCACCAAATTTGGCATATAGACTACTGTTTTTTCGCGTCTCTTTCCGAATCCACAAATAACCAAATTACATATGACTGGGAACATAGTATTCTGTAGTCGAGTGCGTCCGACTGCAACGTTCTTACTTGTTTTTATATTGCCTATCATCGACAATTGTGGAAAATGATTACCCAATTATGAAGTGCACTGGTGGGAGGACTTATAGATCATTTGGATCATCGGACAATGGAGTAAGTGGTCTGGAATGTAATACTGGTTCTATTTGAGTCATTAAGTCGTCCGATTTAATGACCTTTGACCTGAAAATATTCACTATATATATTTTCAGCGATTTTTTTGGAGACATTTCATTGCCAAATAGGGAGCTGAGGTTGTACCATATATCACGGTTTTTTGTGCATATGTTTTTTATTCTTCTTTTAGATTCCATCTCCGGAATATTAACTGATACTTTTGATCTTCCTCTCTTACCCATATTTGCCTATACATTTTCTCAATATCGGCAGATGTGACATATTCATATTTCCCAAAACTTGCTAAAATATTAAAGAGATCGTTTTGAAGCCTTGGTCCAGAATGCAATAAGACATTAGATGTGTTGCATGAATCGTCAAATACTACTCTAGTTTTTGTAGTAGTGCTTTCCGAGCGCAGTACACAATGATGACGCAGAAAATAAGACATCTCTAATGCAACATGGTGTGGCAACAATTTTATATGCCCTAGTTCTATTTATCTTTAATTAATTTTCGTTCGAATGATAAGTACGGTCTTTTTGCTATCCAGTCGGAATTTCCCAATTTTGATGCCGTCCCTTTCCTTGTTAATAGTTTTTCAATTTCCTTTTTACAAGCAATTTCATCTTTGGTTAATTTGTTTCTTTTTTCTGTTTTTCTTCTACTTTCTAAAATTGTTTTAATTGATCGCTTAGACATTCGTCTTTATAGGTCATTACAATACAAATATTTGGTGATCTTTTTAAAATGATACTACCGTATGCTACCCACCCGAATAATGAATCAAGTAGTCGGAGCTGTCCTTCATTTAGTTTCACCTTAGTGTCTTTCAACACGTCGTAAAAAATGTCAATGCCTACAAGAACGCCTATCCCGCTCGGTATAATAACTCAGCCAATTTAAAATTGTATGGTTTGTATATCTCCTACTTTCAATATCTCATTTTGTAATTTGGATATTATTTAAGGACTTATTAGTGCTTCACTGTCAGTTTCATAACCTGACTGCATTGATTTAATTTTTATAAAAATTCTTAGGTCTATTTTAGACTTTTGACCTGAGACTCCCTCAAGTCTTTCTTGAGTTGGTTCTCCTTTTATAACGAATCGTTTCGTTATAACAGTACTCAACAGCTTAAAATTTTCCTTCGAAATTTGCGAAACTAATGACTGCCGAAGATAGCAAAATACTTTTTGAAATTTTTTGAGTTTTTTGCATAGCTAAAAACTTCACTAAGGAATCTACTTTTGGGATTTCCTTGGGGTTTTCTAGTAAATGATTATATCTGCTTTTTAAATTTTCACTTAACTTACGTAGTAGTAATATGTTAACAAGACTCTACAAAATATGGTCAGATGACATCTTTTGAGCCGTGATTGCTTGTAAATATTCATTGATTATATTTAAAAACGTTTTTATGCTTCTACGGTGTCATTTGCCATTGGTGCGTCAATAATATTATTGAAATAGGCTGTTAATATTGCCCTGGGATTAGAATATTTTTCCGTTAATAGTGACCAAGCTTTCTTATAGTTTTCCTCTGAAGAGGGCAAACTTGCTATGGTCGCCGCTGCATCTCTAGACAATTTGG
Organism: Hirtodrosophila confusa; assembly: GCA_035043065.1. Classification (NCBI taxonomy): domain Eukaryota; kingdom Metazoa; phylum Arthropoda; class Insecta; order Diptera; family Drosophilidae; genus Hirtodrosophila; species Hirtodrosophila confusa. Next base: position 1,014,714 of record JAWNNI010000202.1, read on the forward strand.
ATTTCAGAATACACATTTTGTTGTGTTTTTGAAATTTCTGAAACATCTATTAACTGGGAAAATAATTTTTTGAATGTGATCCATTAAATTATTTTCCCGAAAAAGCTGGAATTTCTATTTTCGACAATATGTAGGGTAAGTTTGCTCTGATTCAAGAGTGAGACGATTTATCTCATTATCTCTTTTGCACTTTCACGTTGTTGTGCAGCCGCTGAAACATACCGAGATTTTCAAACAAATTTCAAATACAATTTTCTTATACTTCCCGATATATGTCTAACCATTTTTTATTCGACAGTTCCACCTAACCTGATAATAAGAAGATACTATAAAAATTGCAGGCTTCTAGCTTCTACTGTTTGGGCTGCCCAAATGTCACCACTCAATCAGTCAGGTTGAATTCTTTTATATATATAGATATACAATATATAATTTGACACGTGTATTAGCGATTTTGTGAAATTCGGTCCTATGGTCGGAATATTGGTGGAAAACTCTGACATTCGACACTTTTAATTTTCATTCGATAGGCTTGACTAGACTCATTTTCAAGGTTGTACACAAACACATAATAGGCGTGGTGCCCAAAGTTGTATAAAACTATTTTGATAATCGTCCGATTGGGAAGATTTTGGGAAGATAGTATAAATACTTTAAGAGTGAGCTAACCGATGATAGAATGATGCACCCCAACCCGTCGCCACGGGCGGGAAATGGGAGTTAATGGAAAATTAGTGAGATTATTTGTTTATTTAGATTGTCTTGAAGACATTTTCATAGCCCTACAAAAATAATCATTAGGCTCAACTATTTTGGAGATTCTACTCCCACTGGCGGGAAAATTGTGGTACGCTATTGTGTGTATTTCTTACGATTAACGAAAGTAGTCAAATTCAATATAATGCATTTAAATCTATATATTTCGCCGGGCAACGCTGGGGGTTTTACCAACTTGTGTAATTATATATGTATACAGCATTCTCGTATATATATGTATATATATTACATAAATACATATATATTTAAACATACATAGATATATATGCTACATAAATACATTTTATATGTGTAAATAAAAAGTTTTTTTTAGCGAATACTTCCAATGCATTTCCATGCTGTAAATTCCCATGAAAACAAACTTCAACTTTGACAAAATATTCAGAAGAATTCTTCCGTCCGATTTTTGATGATCTTACACTCATTTCAAAGCCACGGAAATTTACTGTGCGTTGTCTGCCTGCTGCTCTAAAAACTACATTTCGTTTGTTTTGTTGAGTACCGCCATTAGTTTAGTGATTAACTCATTGTCATGCTGCACAACAGCAGCAACAATAGCCACCTTCTTATTAAAATCTATTTTTTTCATCATTTTTATTATAATTTATACATTTTTCCTTTCTGCTAACGTCAAAAAGTAGATTTGGATGTTGGATGGTGTCAGTGTGAATGGGCTATTAATTATCTTATGTGATTGCTTAGGATCGCAAATGTGTTACAACCAATTTCTTAGTGTCTAGACAGAAAATATTACAGTTTGTCTCTGTGCGTTAATTATTTATTTGTTTGCTTAGGATCGCAAATATGTTGCAACCAATTTCTTAGGGTCTAGACAAAAAATATTACAGTTAAAGATTACTCCTTTGTAACGCCAATGGTGCCTTGGAATTCGGCTATGAATTTGCATGACTATATACATAAATATATACGATCATATTTATGATATGCGCTAGGGTCTATACTTTATGTATATTTATACTTGCAACAAAGTGTTACAAGTTGAGTTATGTATTTATGTGTATGAATACACTACACATGTATTTCCAGCAATAAAATACAAAAGACACAAATTTGGCGGCAAAGTTATCACATGTTGGCACTATCAAATATCCACCGACCGCCACATGAATCAAAAAATATTATATCGACGCGAATGTGAATGTGATGTGAATTCAGTGTTTCCTTGCTACTTTCGGTCCAGTCTCCATTGTCCTTCCGCAGAGGGCTCTGGTAGTTGGTTGTCTGAATGGTAGCTTCCTGAGTCGGGATGTTTATGAGGTGCTCTCGATCCTAGAGCAGAAGTTCTTCCAAGAGAGTCTCTTTGCTCTTCGTACTTCTCTTTTAACGTCTTTGAGTGTGCGTTTATATTCCCTCAAGATATCATCACGGTCAGCCTGTTTAGCTGACTTGGAGAATTCTTTGCTTTCGCGTCTTACCACTTTAAGCTCAGGGCGCCAACATGGTGGTCTGGCATTGCGCTTAGTTCGTATCGGCCTACAAAAAGAGTGGTAAACATTGAAGAGTTGGCTCGTTAGATTCTCTATTCTCTTTTTATATTTCGGCCTCACTCTCAATTTTCTATGTTTTACAGAGTGTCAAAAACTTTTTGAAACGATCCCAGTTGTTGTTCCAGGGTTCCTGAAAACGTTCGTAGTCATTCGTAGTAGTTAGATTATTTATAAAAGCTAATTTATTTAAGGAAAAAGGAGGGCTGATGAACTACTGACCAATGTGTGATTCTAGTGTTATTGTATAGTGTGAAGAACGTTTGAAGAGGTTGGTGGGCTCTTCGCCAGCAAAAGCCACTCTTAGGCTAGGTTATCGTGGCTGGAACAGAAAAAAAAATAACGTTAAACCTACTCCACACTCAGGCCAAGAGCTGGCCCCTTGTGATACCACATGACGTCTTTTAAACGTTATTTTCCCCTATAAACCAAATTGAAGATTTTAGGAATTTGAAGATATTGTGTATCCCAACCTCGGATTCGTCCGATAGGGTATCAAAAGTAGGAATTCGTTTCCTTAGATGTTACGGTGTCCAGGCACCCATACGTGGTTAATATTGAGTTGTTTGTTTGTTAGAGACTGGCAACACTCAGTGAGTGAAGCTGCATTATTGGAGCATGATTCAAGCGCCTTCAAGCCGGCTTGGCTATCTGAGTCAATGTAGATATTCGCTGCACTGATGTCATGCAAGCGCATGCAAGGGTGGCTTCCTGGATGGCTCTCACCTTTGCCTGATACACGCTACAGTGGTCGGGAAGACGGAAACTGATTCTGATTCCTAAATTGGGGGAGAATACACCACCGCCCACACTTTCATCCAACTTCGACCCATCAGTGAAGATTCTGATCGAACCTGGTACGTGTTGAAGCGGCTTTCCCAGTCTTGTCGACTAGGTATACAAACCCTATACAACTTGTCGAATGTCAGTTTTGGTGTGCAGTAGTCTGTTATTTGGGAAATCCGGGGTGTGGACTTAAGAACTGTGGAATGCCCCGAGTTACCCGTCGTCCATTTATTGGATTCCCTGAGTCTAATGGCTGAGTTTCTAGCTAGTTCTATGGACAGTAGGTCCAGTAGTATTGGGTGAAGCATGATGTTCAGGGCTTCGGTTGGTATGTGCGTAAGGCTCCACTTATGCAGATTTATGTACTTCTTTAAGCTTTATGGATTGTTTTGAGGTTGGATGGTAGCTCAAGTGCAGGCCACGATACTAGCACTCAATACAGTAGGATGGGTCGAATGACTGCTGTATACAACCTATGGACTATGAGTGGAGAGAAGCCCCAACTAGTTCCCATGGCTTTCTTGCCTGCAAAGAGAGCAGTAGTTGCTTTACTTACTCTCTGCTTAATATTTTCTTTCCAGTATAGTTTGCTGTCCAGAACTACACCTAGATATTTCGCATGAACACTTAAGGTAAGAAACGTGCTATTAATTGTAAGGAGGTTTAAATTTGGGGGCTTATATTTCATGGAGAAAAGAACCAGCTCAGTCTTGCTCGGGTATGAGACTACCATGGTGTTCCTCCATGCTAGGGGAATATGATTCATGGTAAGCCAGCTGTGAAGATGTTACAAAGCCACGCTATGATGTAGCTGATACTGTGCTGGACTTGAGCCGGGTATATGTTGTCTGAGTCGCTTGTCGCGTTGCTTGAGGTCACCCCGGAAAACGGGTATCTAGCAGATGTTCGAGGGTCAAGAACTTTATTCGGTCCACGATCCATCGTTTCTTTGTAGTAGCCCTGGGGGAGTCGTTGAGGAAGCTAAATTCTACCTCAGACGCGATGCATCAGAGGTAGATTCAATATTACTGCAAAACTTGGCCCACGAGGTCCGCTTTGCCTTTCTTAAAGCTCTTTTGTAGCTACTTAGCTCAGTCTTGTACTGCGCCCAGGTTGTGTCAAGCGGCGTACTTTTCGCATGATTAAAGGTTCTTCTGCACTTGGTTTTAAGTGTCTCGAGATCTTTATACCACCTTGATGGCTTGAAAGACTCTTTGGAGGTTTTTTTAGGACAAGATTTTTTTAGGGTATCGTTGCAAACCTTTGTTAGGGTATCAACTAGGGAGTCCGGCTCTAAGGCGTTCTCCGGAGTTAGGAGCGGGTCTTGTGCCAAATTTGTCCTAAGTATTCGAACGTATTTTCCCAGTTGGTTTTTCTGGGGTTTTGGGTTTTCTTAAGGGATGGACGAGATTCGTCAATATTAAGTTCAATGTAGCGGTGGTCTGAGAAGGAGTGTTCTGGTAGAACCTTTCAGGACGCCACCTGTCGGGAAATACAGTCTGAGATAAGAGTAATATCCAAGCCCTCGCTTCTATTTTTGATAATAAAGGTCGTTACCTCTATTTCATAAATTTAAATTGGTGCTAAGTAGAAAGTCAAAAAGTAACTCACTCCGCTCGTTGGTGTTTGTACTTCACCATTATGTGTGATGAGCGTTCGCATCTCCTCCCATAATTAAATATGTCATCGTGCCCGCACTTCGTATGACCAGGTCACGGAAAGTGGTTGATGGAATGCATCCCTCGGTGTCGTGAGGGAGGTAAAAAGAGGCCAGCCTGTAAAAGCGCAGCAGAGGCTGCCCTACTGTGATGCACATTTATTTGGAGTATCTGCATCGAGTAGGACAGCACTCCTCTCCGTAATAGTACGGTCCACTTCGTCGGCTGAAACTTCGTCTAGGAACTCCATCTCTGTGTACAGATGGCCCAGTATTCTGCCGTAGTCCGAGTCCTAGGAGACGTAGCCATCAATGCTGTCTTGTGTGCCAACATCTTCGGTTGCCATCTCCTCGGCCTCGGTCTCAATCGGTTGGTCCGTCTGCGCACTGGCATCGGACTTGTACACCTTAACGCCCACCTTACCAAACGAGTATCAAATTCTACCGCCCTTATTCTCCAGGTGGACCGAGCTCTCATTGTCAATCTGGAAGGCAACCTGCGTTGAAGCGCGGTTTGTCTTCTCGATTTTTAGTACCCTCCAGTTGATGGCAAGCATATCTGGATTACAAAGCCTAACCATCTCGAGGATTGCCGCCAGCTACGAAGGTTCACACGGCAACCAAGCTCTTGCTCTGGGTCTTGAGGGGATGTCTTTGGCGTCCACTGCCGCTAGTCGCGCACCTGGGTAAACCTCCCCTAGCTTCTCTACCACAACTTTATAGAGCTGCGCCGACCTCTCGTCTCCGCATGCAATCAGCTTGATGGTTCCTTGGTGGTGGGCCTGGGCTTTCGCGCAGCATTCTGACCCAGATTGGCGAAAGAGCCACCGTTATCCAACGCCACTGGTGTCGTGAAAGGCGGCCTTCTTGACAGTTTTTGTCGATGACCCCGATGAGGATCTTGTCCTTCGCCACCTCAGCGACAACGGAGCGTTGGTTCGCACTCTTTCGGCCGTTGTGTTTGGCTTTTCCATCGAGCGATCCCGTTTAGTTGCGGTGTGCTGCTCGGTATCATCCAATTTAAAATTGGGTAGGACGGCCTTTGCCCACTCTAGATCCTGTTGGATCTTGGCAAAATCCTCCTCAGACGCCTGCTCTCTGGTTATCAGAGCGGTTGCATTGCGCGTCAATATTGTTTTGGCCGTCCGATTGTCGTTCGGACGGGCCTTTGACGGGTCCGGTGGAGTGATGTCGGCCGCCCTTTTGCTCACCACTATGTCTTCTCGATTTTCTGCCAGCTAAAGCGCCAATGAGATTGGTGGCTATGCTGGAGCAGCCCGTGGCAGACACAGTATCATTTTGTTCTTGTCACAGCCCTCTTCACCGTCGCCGTAACTGCCTTCTTGCCAGCTGACACGCCAGTGGCTAAGGGTCTGCTGGTGGTTTTAATGCCGGTAGAGGACGGGCGTGCTCCAGTTAAAGTGCCGGAAACTTCGTGCTCATACGGTTGGAGACACTCTTTTTACCGGAGCTGGTTGCTCCTTCCGGTTTTCTAAGAGTACCGGGCTCTTTTTTGCTTGAAATGTTTTTATTGTGGTTTATCTTGTTTGATTCCCACGAGTTGTGGAGAAGGGGAAAGGTCCACCCGGACAGAGGTCCGCAGTACCCGGGTATGGCAAAATTATAACAGGTGTTTGCCAAGCACCTGAGCCCTCCGTTCACGACTGAGGTATATTCGGTATATTCCGTCGTATTGCACCTTGGTCCGGCTTATTTGAGTATTCGCAGCTAACCCAATACATGGGGCCGTTCGCTATCCACAACCTGCGACCCGTCAAAAATGTTTGATGCAGAATTGTCCAGGGGGTCAACATTAGCTTGTATGTATCTCGACACTTCATAAATTGAGTTCCCTTCGGGAACATAGTATAAAAATAGAAGGGCTCGGGAGGAAAATTGTAGTAATCTTTTTTTTCCACAAGTAGGCAAATTCAGCATAAAAACAAGAAAGGACGGCAATCGCATTGCCAAAGCTACATACCATGGCAGGAATTAATTTTTATACAAAACTTAATTTTTGTCTGATTGCTCCTATGGGAGCCATGTGGTCCGATTTAGATAAAATTAAAGGAAACTATTCGAAGTATAATACAACTCTCACTTAGTTTGGATAAAATATTTGTATAAACAAAAGTTTGATATAGTGATATAGTGGTCCTATTTTGACCAAATTTGGTCAGATTGTATAGAGACTCTGTTTGGAAAAGTTTCCTTCAGTTCATTCCACATTTCGAGACAAAATTAAAGGTCTAGGGTGTAATAAATAAGAACATACCCGACAGCAGAATACTCTTTTCCCAGTCAGTATTTCAAATTTGATGATTCAACCTGTACAGGTGTAGGAGATATAGGGCTTGCTCATTTGCGGGGGAGGGGGTGTTGGTGTCAAAATCTTGTTTGACAAGGGAGTCAAAATTAGTCTGTATGCCAAATTTGGACACCATAGCTTGAACAAGTAAGAATGCTATAGTCGAGTATACCCGACTACGAAACTCACTGTACCCAGGTCTAAGACATTCAATCACATCTGCGTCCACTTACACATACACAAAGACGCACGCACACAGGCGGCAAAAGCGACAGCGCAAGCGAGGCATTTTAAGTTGTGACTGTGCTTCTTCTTTCCCCCTCTCGCTGCATCACTCAATCTTCTTTCGTGAATAACTTCCGTGTTTATTATCCGATCGACTTGAAATTTGGACAGTAGATTAAGAGAGACTAAAGTTAAAGCTATATCTTGAAAATTGTTACTGTAAAACGGTTTTAATCGATTTGCGGGAAAACGGGGGGAGGTATCTGAAATATGAAACAAACTTGATCTGCGTATGGTATACAGGAACCTACATTCCAAATTTGGTGTCTCTAGCTCTTGTAGTTGCTGAGATCGACGCGTTCATACGGACAGACGGATAGACGGCAGGCAGACGGACATGGCCAAATCGAAATCTCTTTTGATACTGATCAAGAATATATATACTTTATATGGTCGGAGATGTCTCCTTCTGTCTGTTACATACATTTGCACAGATGTAATACCCCCTTTTTACCCATTTTATGGGTACAGGGAGTAAAAATGTGGAAGAGATAGGTTTCCGCCAAATTGTGGGAGTGAAAAAAGTGTTTTGTGGAAAAGCGAGCTTAAAACTTGATAAACTGAGGATATACAACAACATGTGTGCTAATTTTGGTTCCTCTAGCTTCAAGGCTGTCGAAATAAGTTGCGCTGATAGTGACAGACGGACATTTTGCTTCGGGAACAGAGTATTAAAAATTAAAATATTCCGCCTAGTGTAGAAATGATTAAAAACAAAAAGGGATCGTGAGCAAAGCCACGGGTATAAGCTAGTATGATTGGCGACCATCGAGCAGGCCAAACAGTAGAGGATAGAAAACTGCAACTTTGACAGCAGCTTCATATTACATCGTAGGGTGGCACTCTGAAATAATATTGGTAAACTCAAGTCCGAAAGTGTGGACATTCGCCGAAAGCGGTTGCTTGAATCTATCGAAATAGTTATTGAATATACATAGATGAGTCAAAGTAGGTTTTTTGCCAGATGCTTTGCTGTGCTCATCGTTCTGTCTGATTCAAGACTAAATATTTGTTCGGTTCCCGGGCGCTATTATCTCAGCATTTTGTTGCTGAGCTGGCGATAACCGACTGGGGCGCTATTAGTTCGGATTATTTGCCAAAGCAAAGCATCTGGCCTCAAAAAAATCCTACTTTGACTCATCTATGTAATTAATGGTCTTACACTGATTTTCCGATCGTGGGGTAATTTTTCAAAATTCGGGAGACATGTCAAATTATTTAACATTAGCAGGTGTTGCACGAAGTTGTACGAGCCAAATCAATTTAATAATTTTATTTATTTTTTTGCCGATTGGCTTCAATCTTTTTTTACAGCTCCACACAAGAACTTTATTAGCATGTGGCTAACCGATTTTGGAAAGTCCATCCCCAAGGCGAAATATTCAGGAAAACTGTTGCATACAATTTTTCGGTTTATTGCCAAGTTTAAATTCACCCAACTCTTTTTTACAAGGTTTCTTTTTACACGGATTTGAAGTTACACGGTTAAAAAAAAATTTTTTATCTAGTACAGTTTCAAAATCACTGTCTTGTAATTATGTTTGTTTTTACCACACTTGGCACCATTGCTGAAATGAACACACATAGTAGTAACTGGGAAATCCCCTTATTTGATAACTCGAAAACTCTATTACCGGACGAAAGTCACCATTGGATAATTTGATGGATATCTCCAGTGATGTTACCAACTTGAGTCCAGTTCGTCGCAAACAATTGCGATTGTTATCAAGTAGCGACGAATAATTATGTAGCTATGTAAATATTTTTTCTTTATTTTTATTCTTATTTTTCTGTTCTTAATTCTGGATTAACAGATTTCTTTTGTTTTTTGCTTGCTCTACCAATTTTTCACCTGTATGAATTATGTATTTTAAGTTTTAATGCTCAATAAGATTCCATATGAACAAAGTTTTCAAAATTTTTTACACGGTTTTTCGAAGTAAATATAGTTTTTTATTTCATCTTACACGGTTTTCAGATGACATGGAACGTATCCCCCCTATAGGAAACGCCTCTTTTTTACACGGTTTTTTTTTTACATGGATTTCTGAGGAACGTATCTACCGTGTAAAAAGAGTTGGGTGTATATACACTTTTTTACAAGTCGACCCTTAAAATTCTGGGTAGCTCCTGCGACACCTACTAGTGTATCAAGAAATACGAATAATAATGTTTTATTTGCCTTTATACCTATTCATATGTATAGGAATACAATTCTCCGCAATATAGAAAAATATAATCAAAGTGCAATCCGCTCACGCAGCCTCACTACGACCGCAAATTACGTACATTCTATAAGTCTATTACAGTCATTACATCACTTATGTTGGAACTCTATATGATTTTGTTATTTTGACAATATCATTTCGTTACTAACATGACAATGGAGTCTATCAGTAATAGGGTGAAGGCGAAGAGACCTCGACTTATATGTATATCTACGAAAGGTTACACCGATTCGATTCACACGCCACCATGCGGAAGACTTCCTTGTTGTTTTGAGTGAGCTCGTGCAAAACTTCAGTGTGTATTACATAAATATGTATTATATATTTAAAAACATCTTATCTTAACATATTTTTAAGGCAACATCTTAAGACTACACAATTTTTACTCCCTGTACCCATAAAATGAGTAAAAGTGGATATTTAAGCTATACCGACAGAAGGAGATACCTCCGACCCTATAAACTAAATATATTCGATCTGGCCCTGTCCGTCTGTATGAACGCGTCGATCTCTGGAGCCATAAAAACTAGACACCAAATTTTAGAACAAAGATTTTTTTATACGAGTACCACAAGCAGATCAAGTTTATTTCCAATTTCAGATTTGTAGCCCCCACCCCCCACAGAACTCATGCAATACCATAAAAACGTTTTACAGCAATTTGAAAGTTATGGCTTTGAGATTTGGCTTGAGATTTGGGTTTCCTTGATCTACTGGTCTACTATTGCGCAATTTTAAAATCGATCGGATAAAAAACACGGAAGTTAATCAAGAAAGAAGATTCCAGTACTGCATTGCGGGTGAAGCTGGAGCACAGTCGCCGCTTGACATGCCTTGCTTGCGCTTACTCTTGTATGAGTGCGTGTATGTGTGTGAGAATGTATTAGTGTACGAAGATATGTTTGTAAATTTTAGACCTAGGTACAGGGTGTTTCGTAGTCGGATATATTCGACTGGAACATTCTTACTTGTTTATATCTTTATTTATGTTTTTTTTCTATTGTCAAAATCAAGCGCAATTTCTACAATATTTACGTAACAGCCTTTCGCGCCAATTTTCATACCGTTCTGCTGTTTACAAAATCAAAATATAAGTAAAACTGAATCTGTTCGCTTCTGATGTGGCTTTTATTTCCATAATTTTCTAGTCATAATAAATAAAGGGATTCCATAATTGGTATAATTAATTTATGAAATCCCTTTGTTCCTTGACGTTGTTAGTTTCTTATACCTTTCATATGCATATGTAAATTAAATTGCATGGCATGGCTAATTAATAAGTTAATAGTAAGTCAACATCTATTAAATGTACAGCTTAAACCGATATGATTTAAGATCTGATATGTATTTTTTTTTAAAGGCATTCGTGAATTTATATTATATATATTTTTTATTTTTTTAGCTTATACATACATATGTAATATGTATTATATTTGTAAGTACATAAATATGTAATATGTATATCAATACTTACAAATATAATACTCATATACATATTATAATAATATTCATGTACTTACAAATGTATAGCTACAAGTGTATAGCTACAATTCAGATGATCTTGATATTATCATAAATTTGTTGAATGCCTTTCGGTTTTCGAAATAACGTGGGTTATCCCTACTCCATTAATGTGATTGGCGCAATAGATGAAAGAAGATGGCAATGTTATGAGGCAAATTTTTATTTTTAATTATTTATCATTTGTAAAATTGTTTATAAATAAAAGTAAGAACATTCGAATCTGTTATATTGTTTTAAATTATATGCATGATATTTGTTCACTAGTGTAAACAAATTATTGTTAAATTATTTGGATTTAAATATTTAAACCGTACACGGATATATTTTCTTTTATTTAAGTAGCCTTATATAACATAATATGTACTATGCAGGTAAGACAGTGGTGTACGGGGCGTAACGGCTGCGAACAACTTTTCAGTCCCCAAATTACGAAAATAGTTTTACATTTTTAATTGTTTCTTAACCAATTTTTAACCTATTTTAACCTATTTTAACCTTTTTAGAGAAGTTAGGTTTTGAAGTTCAAAATTTATGAAAAATGGTCAGAAAAAACAATTTCTTAGTAGTATTTTTATTTTAAATTCAATAACTCCCAAATTCACTAAATGCCAAAGAAATAATATATTGGTCTCTCTTTTATATTATTCTCTGTATCGATATATACCTGAATTGGGTATGCTATACGTTATATAATGTTACATTACAATAAACAACACTACAAATTAATTTTGTGATTTGGGGACGCAAACTTTAGAAAAGTTAGGGTGTTGCAGTGTTATGTGCTAACTTACGGTCATTTTCATTACAATCGTAGCAATTGCACAATTCGGCACCATGCGTACAATGTTCACCCAAACTGTGCACCACTGACTTACTTACATTTATTACAGTGTGCAAGCCGAAAAAAAATGGTCGGAATTGAAGATTTTTCCATATTTCGGGTCACAGAAATCGTACTGCATCGTTAGTTTAACGCGCTTTACCATATAAAATTTTTATACCATTGCAGAGGGAGCTACTTATAATCCTATCCCATACAAAATATATATAATTCTTGATTAGTATCTATAGCCGAGTCCATTTGTCCCTTTCAATCTGTTTGTCCGTCTGTCCGTCTGTCTGGATGAACGGGTCGATCTTAGAGACTAAAAGAGCTAGAGGCAACGAATTTGGAATATAAGTTCGTATAATGTTTGGTTCATAGTTTTAATATCCATTTTTTGATAACGCATATCGAGAGATCGATTATATTGAATTCCAGCCATAATTTTAATTTACAGATTTGATTTTTGTATGCATTATTTTATGAATAACATTTTAAATTTAATATAAATTTCACACCGATCGAGGAATAGGCACCGAAGTTATTCAAGAAACTTTTTTCGTACTGCTCAGAAGAATGGAGCAGCAAGGCAGCCGCCACATAAAATTATCTAATTGAGTGTGTATAAATATGTATGTGTTAGAAGAAGTTTTGTTCTGAAAATTTCAGACGTAGGTTCAGAGCATTCTTACTTGTTTGTTTCTTAAGATATATAACTGTCGTGTGAGATATACAGTAGCCTACATTCCAAATTTGGGGTCTCTAGGGTGTAACAGTGTCATATAAATTTGGCTATAGTGATCACGAATATACCTTGCGCCGGTAACATAGTTGCATAATTTTACTCCCTGCTTTTCCCAATTTTATAGGTTCATTGTGCAAAAAGCATTTCATACAACTGAGTTTTCGACAGAATATTTCCAACTGTTGTCGTTTTTCATGAGGATTTATCACACACTGCCTCGCCGATGCCCTGTATCCTTACCATTAATTGTTTTTATAGAAATCATAGTGACACCGAAAAACGAATGTGTAGTTCGATTCCTAAAACCCGACATACCGAAAAACTGTCGATGCCGAGCATGTATTTTTATTTATTTAAAAAAATTTTTTTTATAAATAATGTGAAAGTTTTATTAATCCAACGTAAATGTTTTGTCTCTCCATTAGTATTTACCTTTAAATAAATGAAATTGTTCTTTCTATATTTGACTCATTAGGTGGACTTAAGGCATATGGACGAGCAACAAGGCAGCAATATTGTTGACGTTGGCGTTGACTTGTCAGAGTTTTACATGTCTGTTGAATGGGATATTCTTGAAGTACCAGCTGTTAGGTAAGTGACAAAACGCCTATTTGCACTGTTTTCAAATATCACACAGTCAGTCGTGCTACCGATTTTGATTTGCTTTGCCCCTTTCCTATGTAAAATAGTATATCTTAGGTTTCCAAATTCGAACTTATGCAAGATCTTCAGCCCAACCGACGTGTTTAAAAATTAGAAAGCCCATTGGGGTGGCGAAGAAAGACTTTCGGTTATTATGTATTTGAGCGCCCCACATAACGAAATTACTGATAATATTGGCTTTAGTCTCAAAACACGCGGAAACTATTCAGGATTCAATTTTAGGTGGGGGACGTTGACATTTTTACACAATTAACTAATAAATAAAATGCGTCTAATACAAGTGTGTTCGATTATTTCTGTGTTGATAATCGACCAATGTTGGTAAGCATCACGAAATAATTAGAGCTTCCGAAATGTTTCTTTAATTTTTGGATATTAAATTACATTTTATTTTTATAAAAATATTTTTAATACTATTTGGAATTGTATTTGGATTTTGGATTCAATCGGTGAAATATGTGTCAAATGAATTTTTGTGTAGATCTTTGAAAATGAGTGTGAAACCGATTGGATGGTAAACAAAAAGTTCCATACAACAGTCTTCCGCGATTTTCCACGCTTGTGGGTGGAATTTTCCAAAATCCTGTCTTAGTGTGCACTTTCATCACTGTGAAAATTTCAGCATTCTAGCTCTTACGGTTTGGGCTGTGCGATGATTGCCAATCAGTCAGTCAGTCAGTCAGTCAGCACGAACTCTTTTATATATATAGATGAGTTGTTTATTACTTTTGTTACCATTGGTTTTACATTATCTATTTATATATGCTATCAGATATTTTAAAGAAAGGGGCATATCGCTTCGTGATGACGTCTTGAGTTGTTAGATCATGTGCAGCAGTTAGTAGATGTTTGCCATTGCAAGCAGTGCAGCCTTGTCGCAGCTTTGGTACTCCTTGGCTGGGGAGTTTCATCTCTTGGCTCTGGTGTTTCTAATGTCCATTCTAATGCTAGGCCGTTTGCCGTTTTAAATAACCAAGTGTTCGGTGTGATTAATTCTGTCCACATGTTCTCAGATGATATTTGTTGAAATAGTTCGCATGATTTATCTGAGGCGGTTTTCCATACCCAGTTTTCTCAGCACAGTAGATGTTTGTTGGTTTGGCGTGAACAGGCATTTATTTGTTTAGCTGTTATGAGCGTGTAGGCTTCTATGTTGAAATTATAGGTAAGGAAGTCAGTCTTAAATTGGGCTGTGATGGCTCTTCATTCAAATTGTATAGGAATTAGTTTATACACTTTGGAGGATTCCTGATTAAATAACGGAATCTCTGTAGTCTCGTCCAACACCGTTGTTACGGTGCTCAAAATCTGCTATCGATCGTGGGTTTTAATTATTTAAATATTTTTCCCTGGTGTTGGATCAAAAGCGTTTTCTTGATGTGGGGTTTCCTATCTCGAGTAGCCGTGTGCGAAACGCTTTACAAAATTTATTAAGGCAACAAGATAAACACTGGCTATATGTGGTTTTATTAGGCTAATAATTTATTGCTGAAAAAGTTAGTTTTTGTGGTGTTTGTTTTTTTATTACTTGTGCGTATATAAAACCTTCTTTAGATTTCTCTGTTCATTCTTCCCATGCTTCTGCTTTACATTCTGTCTCATCTATGCTTTCTGATCGCGATTTTCTTCTAGTTCTTGGTGATTTTAATATTGCCGGAACTACCTGGATTTCTAGTCCTGACTCCAACGTGTTGACACCCACGGCTCAGCATGATTTTATTGACAGTTTATTTGTCATGTCATTGTGTCAAATCAGTGGTATCCTAAATTCTTTACATAAAATGCTTGATCTTATTTTTGTCTTGGATTCATCCTTCTATTCTGTCTCCCGTACTATACCTATATCCATTCCTGAAGATCCTTATCACCCATCTTTGGAAGTGTTGATTGACTTACCAGCCAGGGTGCCAAGCCCAGGCAGAAAATTCGCAGAGCGAGTTCGTCAATTTCGGAAAACCGATTTTTCTAAACTTGCTCTGCTCCTATCCCAGACTGACTGGTCCCAGCTGTACATGTGTAGAGATATGGATTGTGCAATCGAATATTTTTATTTAACTTTAAATTCATTAATTGATTCCTGTGTTCCATTTTGTAACCCACGTAGGTCTAACAAACCTGCGTGGTTTACACGGGATTTAACTAACTTAAAAAATAGAAAGTCGAGATTGTACAAAAAGATCAAGGAATCTGGCTCTTTCTTGGATTTTTAGCGTTATTTGATTGTCCGATCTAACTTCTCTGTACTTAATATACACTGTTATAACAACTACCTCAGAAGCTGTAGGTTACAGTTTCAGCAGGATCCTAAAAGGTTTTATAACTTCTTTAATGCGAAGCGTAGGTCATCAACACTTCCATCAACTGTATTTTTCGAAAAAAAAAAAAAGACAGCTGACTCAGATCAGGCTATTGCCGATCTTTTTGCCGAATTTTTTCAAACGACTTATAGTTCACAACCTTATCATATGGTTTCGCCTTATCCTTATCATGTAAATAACTCCAATTGCATTTTTGGACCTTTAATAACTGAAAGTTCGCTTCTACGTGATTTAAAGGCCATTAAGCCCGTATTTTCACCGGGACCTGATGGAGTACCAAGCTGTGTGCTTAGGTACTGTGCTGAGTATTTTAAAACCACTATTTTTTATTTTAAACTGTCCGTGGAGTTGTGCTCTTTCCCCAACATTTGGAAAGTATAATTTATTATTACTCTCCATAAAAAAGGAAACAAGTCTAATGTTGAGAACTAGAGAGGTGTTTCTAAATAGTCTGCTATTCCTAAGATTTTTGAGAGATTAATAACTTCTCAACTTCAACATTTATGTAGATCTATAATTTCACCCTGCCAGCATAGGTTTGTGAAATATAGATCTACTACCACTAACCTATTGGAATTCACTTCATTTGTCATCAAGGCATTTCATTCTAAAATGCAAACAGATGTTATTTACACTGATTTCAGTAAGGCTTTTGCCTCTGTTAATCATTCTCTTCATTCTAACTCTTAGAACCCAAAAGTGTATTTCAAAGGCTTAGTTTCTAGGTCTGTTCAAGTTACTTCCGGAGTACCACAAGGAAGTCATCTTGGCCCCTTATTATTTACTCTGTTCATAAATGACCTTCCTTCTGTTGTAAATCACTCCCGGGTGCTGATGTATGCCGATGATGTTAAAATTTGTCTGTCTGAGTAAGGTGGAATTGGGTAGGAGCGCATGTAGCAGTCAGGGTGTTTGTCAGATTATAATTTCAAAATGCGGTCAGACAAACTCCTCGTCATTACAGTGGTAACGTCCACAGTACCCGCTGGTTATCCGGGACTGCTTCCGCTTTCCGCAACCTGTGACTCGTCCGGTAGCCTTAGCTGGGCAGCCTCAAGAACCACTTCAAGTGCTATTAAGGATACTTCGAAATATACATATGTTACAGATATTGACAAATGTTCAGTTATATGACTATTACCACGCGATTCTGTGAACATTGTTAAAGCCACTTCAAAAATGATTGGGTGCCAAAAGGCGTCTAATGACTTTTTACTCCCTGTGCCCATAAAATGGGTAAAAAGAGTACTAAATCTGTATGTAACACGCAGAAAGAGGCATCTCTGACCCTATAAAGTATATATATTCTTGATCAGTATCAAAAGAAATTTCGATTTGGCCATGTCCGTCTGTACGAGACACCAAATTTTGAATGTAGGTTTCTGTATACCATACGAAGATCAAGTTTTTCTCCGATTGCAGATATCTCCCCCCGCACCACTTCAATTTGGTAAAAACGTTTTAATGCAACAATTTTGGAGATATAGTTTTGGGATTTGGCATGTATAATACTTTGGTCAGCCTTAATCTACTGACTAAATTTCAAGTCGGCTGGACAATAAACAGGGAAATTATTCACGAAAGCAGATTCAGTGCTACAGAGTGCGGAAAAAAGCAGCACAGCCACGACTTTAAATGCCTCACTTGCGCTGTCGCTTGTGTGTATGCGTCTTTGTGTATATGTGTGTGCATGTGTAAGTGGATGAAGATGTGTTTCGATGTTTTTGACCTGCGTACAGGGAGTTTCGTGGTCGGGTATACTCGACTATAGCATTCTTACATGTTTTTTTTTTTAAACTTTTTATGAATATCTCTTCTAATTTTTAAAGAAATAAAATTCACATGCACGCCTGGCGATTGTTTAAAAAGTCAACTCAAAGTTCTAAAATAAAGAAAAAATGGGAGTTTGCAAAAAAAATGTTACCTACTCAAAATATTAAAAATTTTACCAACTTTAAATTTTAAAATTATAAAATTTTCAAAAATTGCTATCTTGATAAATTCTAAATCGAAATGTATAATTTTTTTTATTTTTTTATTTTATGCTTTAATTATTTATTTGAATTTAAATTGGCTTTTTGCTATCTTTATACTTTTCAGCTTGATTAAATTGTTATATAAATGAATAAAAAACAGAATCTTTGTTTTAATAATCTATATAGTGATATATCCATCTCCCATACACTTATCAACCAAATACAGTTCATAAGCAACATATTGTAAACAAAATCTGTTGATAACATCGACACTGGCGGATGTCGTTTAGACATAAACAAAAGACCCGAAATTCAAGAATCCAAGCCACTTGTCGAAGTTAGCATCAGGCCACCACTTTCCCACAAGAAAATGTAGACGCTGCACAAATCTCGGCTGACGCAATGTCGCTACTTCTTTTGTAATCTCCCTAAGAGACAACTCCTTAAGAGAGCCAAAAGCTCGCTCTCAACATAAACGTTTTTCAAGTCAAAGCTTCCTAAAAGCTTCGGCCCGAGGTTTGATCAGCGCCCACGCATTTAGAGTAATTGAGTTCATTTTTGTATTCCATTTGATTCGGTCAAATTTATTCAATGAATAAATGATATATTTTTTATACACTAAAAATACCGTTTCTTAATTGGCGCAGCCGGTAGGATACTCTCAAGTTGTTAAATATACAACCTTTGTCAGTAATCCTGGAATCCTCAGCTAGTATTAGTCTTTGGCTAATCGAGATTACTTGGTAGTGCTTAAACACTACAATAACAGCGAACACGTTTGGGTGTTACAAATCAAATTTTTGATCCTTGTAACCCGTGTTTCACTGGGAGGAATTTGCATGTGCAAATAAACTCAATAAGAACATATTGGTGACGCGAAAATTTGTGTGCCGCCAACATTTGCACCAAAATTTTTGTGCAAAACTATACAATCAAAATAAAGACTGAAAATATACTGTGGAAAAATGAATAAGAAACAACAACAAAAGAAAGAAGAAGACAATAAGTGCAAAATTGAAAAGTCGAATAAGTTAATTAAAAAACTCAACAATCAACATATCCAAAATGACTCTGGCATTATCAGAGCAACACCTAAACAAGGCATTGTCTCAATGGAGACAGGTGCCCCACTTTGATGGCTCACCAGAATACCTGGTAGCTTTCATCGGACGAATCGACTTCATACTTCAGTTGTATCCAACGAGGGATGTTCGCCAGCACAGTGTCCTATTGGAAGCTATTGAACTACAAGTGGCTAGAGAGGCCCAACGGATATCACAACAAAATCAGTCTAATACGTGGCCGGAGCTGAAACACGCGCTCATCGATGCCTTCAAAGTACAGACGCAGGAGCTTCTAAAACGACTGTACAACATCAACTTTAACATAAGTCCTTCATAATTATAAATAAGGTAGCACTTGGAGGTGGCGTTTTCCTCGTTTTTAACGTGGTCAGCCAAATAATTCTTTATACCTAAGGGCATAAAGTAACCTAAAACAAAAAAAAAAAAAGGTAGCACTGGAAATTATTCCCAATAATACCATATTTTACACTAACGCAATGCAAAACACTATAAAAGATATAATTAACAAGAAATAACCAGATAGACTTTTCATGACACTTGCCCGCTATGATATCAGCACTATATCAAAATTAAAACAAGAAAGAGCTGCTATCTCCGAAACTATATACCCTAGCAGCAATGTTTTTATATAAAACTTAATTTTTGTCTGATTGCTCCTGTGTTCCGATTTCGATTAAAATATAGTAAACTATTTGAAGTATTATAAAACTCTCATTTAGTTTGGATGAAATATTTGTGTAAACAAAAAGTTTGATATAGTGATAAAGTGGACCGATTTTGACCAAATTTTGTCAGATTGTATAAACTCTCTAGAGACTCGGCTTGGGAATGTTTTGTAAGGATACATTAATAAACAAAAAGTTTTTCATACAAAAACATATTTGTCGATCGATCATTCCTATGGCAGCTATATGTTATAGTGGTCCGATCCGGCCGGTTCTGACATATGTACTGCCTGCAGCAAAATAAAGGGTCTTGAAAACTGAGAGACTAGTTCGCATAGAAACAGACGGACAAACGGACATGCCTATATCGACTCGGCTATTCATGCTGATTCAGAATATATATACTTTGTTGGGTCGCAAATGTCTCTTTCGGTCCAATACAAATTTCGAGACAAGATTATAATACCCTGCTAGGGTATAAAAAAACATTGACGATGCATCCAACTACGCACACACGACACGGACATCAAAAGACTCGAAATAAGACCCAAACGGCGATAAAGCTATTGAACTATGCGACTCCTACAGTCTTACAGTACGACAGAGGAGGTAAATTAACTTACATTAGATCATAAGCCACATACACTATTGACTACTTTCTGATAAACCGATGCTGGCAAACTTTGTCATGGATATAAGAGTAGCAAATGAAGTCTAGACCATATATTCTGGACATTGATGTACTAACGAACAGTACATACAAGTGGCCCAACGACACCAAGCACGGGCTTGTTAACGCGCGGACCCAAGCATAAATGCAACCCACCTCCCGCTCAACCGCCGCATAACGTACGATAGCGAAAGATCGCGGACATGCAAATTCAACAATAACATTATACAAAAGTTCCTAAGGATTACATAAATAACGTAAGAGTAAAGTTTTAAGTGTAGAAATTGAAGTAGCATTACTTATTAGATTGAAAAGATTGTTATAGTTAGAGCATAAGACTCGAAAGGGGTTATGAATAGCATAATAAGAACTACAAGCTTGAAGAGATAGTGGAACAAAGTTTCTAGAACATCTGATCGGAACTGCAAAACTAATTTGGCTGATTAATTCAGAAGAATCAATTTCCCCATTAATTAGTTTGTGTACGAAAATTACACCCAGCATGGTTCTACGATTAGAAAGAGAAGGCAAATTTATTAATAAAAGTCTACTACGATAAGAAGGCAAGCGAGCATTAGTATTCCAGTTAAGACCCCGGAGTGCAAAGAGCGGAAATTGTTTTTGTACCGATTCTAATCTATCCTGATGAACCTTGTATTGGCGACATCTAATACAAGAACCATATTCAAGAATAGGTCGCACAAGAGAAGTATAAAGAGTTTTAGAAATGTAGGGATCGTTAAATTCCTTCGACCAACGCTTAATGAATACCAGGACACCAAAGGCATGATTAGCGGTGGAAAAGATATACTTGTCAAACTTAAGCTTGGGATCTAAGAGGATATCCAAATCATCAACCGACTCAATTCGAGCAAGCGGCTTATCATTAAGAATATAATTATTAAGAAAGGGCATTCGCCTGTAAAAGGACATTACGTTACACTTACCACAATTAAGATTTAATAAATTTACTCGACACTAGGCTTGAAAACTATCAAGATCAGTTTGCAACCTTTGACCAGATAAGAAATCAGTAGATGACAGACAAATTTTAACATCATCGGCATACATCAGCACCCGGGAGTGATTTTCAACAGAAGGAAGGTCCTTTATGAACAGAGTAAATAATAAGGGGCCAAGATGACTTCCTTGTGGTACTCCGGAAGTAACTTGAACATACTTAGAGATTAAGCCTTTGAAATAAAATTTTTGGGTTCTAAGAGTTAAATAGTTGGAGATCCAAAGAATTAAGTTATTTGGAAATCCCAGAAGGTGAAGTTTATGAACTAAAAGATAATGATTAACAGAGTCAAAGGCCTCGTCATCAACATAAGCTTCCACGATACCAAAGAAAATGAAATAAAGCCGCTGCCAAAACTGAGGTGGGCTAGCCATTTAAAATAAGCGAGATGTTAGAGGTTCCTAGGTCATAATGGAAATAAATTTTGTCCGACATGTAATAGTTTAGTTTTTTATATGTGTTTCTCGTGCGACTCTGCCTTGCCAGGAACACATATTTTTGGCACGCTAAATAGGCCACATGATGAAGAAGAATTTAACTGGACCGTGTTCCAGTTTTGCGTATCGCTTATATCAAGGGCGACTCCGTGCTCGGCACCGAGCTCTTCCCACCGTTGAAAGCACTGTGCTCTGTTGTGTAGAAGGTGTTGGACTACTATCCTGGAATATCTGGTTTCATGCAATTTTATTGCCTTGATATACTCAAAGTGGAGTCGCAGCGTGTCTGTAAAAAGTGGAGAGAGTTGTAATCATCCGCCGGCTTGGTGTGGGTTTCCGGCGTTGTTAAAACAAAGCGTAACGTAGCGCAGACTACGTGACTTCCTTGCCAAAACTCAGGATCTGTGAGTACCTTTATAAGTCTCACACATCACACAAATTTAAATAAATACCTTTATTTTTAGCACCCTGCACACAAAATCTCTAATAGTGCTTAGGCGCTACAATCAATTCACTCACGCAAACTGTCCATAGCTTATACTAAACAAGGATTGTAATTTATCTTTATATTTTTGCACGCTAAGGCAGTTTTAATCAATTGTTTTTATTTTAACATATTGTTACTCATCAAATCAAAGTGAAAGCTCCTATGCTGTACTTGCAGTATTTGATCTTTCCAGGAGAGCTTTCAAAAGCTCTGCATCACGAGTTTTTCTATTTCAAACGGGACAATGGTCTGATTCTATCGCCTATTGCTTCCCATTCTATTCGTTGCGCACACATTTCGCTATGCATTGGAAGTCTAATGCTTTCTTTGTACATGAAAGGAAGGAAGGAAGGAAGACAACGAACATATGATCGCCTGAGCCAAGCAAAGCATTGCATGGGCAGTTGAGCATCAAGCAGTTGAGCGGCCGTTGAAATTTAAAACGCCACAAATTGTCTGTTTCATTTCTAGATATATCGCGTAGTTAGGCGTGTTTTTCGGAAAATAAAATATTCTCTTAATGAAGTACGTTAAGTTGCATCTTCGTATTGTGTGTGTCCCCGTACCTGGACTGCATTCCAAGTTACATTTTCTATTTTCAGCTGTCTTTTATGTTTTTCCTGCTTACTTACGTTAAAATTTAAAAAAACAAGTAAGAATTCTTTAGTCAAGTATAGCCGACCAAGAAACTTCCTGTACCCAGGTCTGCAACATCCTAACATATCTTCGTAAACTTAGTCTGCTATGTTGTGTGGTGAGGGTATACCAGCACCCGTTCATGCGTCGAGGGGTACGCCCTTCCATGAGTATAGCCGCAGCGCTGCGCTCATCAGAAAATCGGTTGACCCTTCATCGGTGCAGTCGATGACCAGGTGTCCTATTTGGAAGTGTATAGCCGTATAGGAGAGCGCCGTGTACCATCCTGCAAGTTCTATATCGTCGAAGATGGCCTCCTCTAGCGCGGATAATTCCCTGTGACTGAGGGTTACCTGGGTATAGTCCGCAGGTGACACAGCCACCTTCACCTTCTTCGCGATCGTCGCGTACGACGCGCGAGGCTGGTTGGGCGCTGTTGGAGGAGGTGCTACAGCTGCAACAGCAGCTACCGCTTGGGAAGTGCTGGGGCGTTCCACACCATCCTGCGCGGCCTTTGCGATTGGCGCTGTGGCCGCTCTTCCTGGTCCTTGTACCGCCTTCACCGTACTGCACGCCTTTTTAGGCGTTCCGGTCGGCAACGTAAGGCTACTGTTGGATCGCTTTGGAGCAGGTGTCCTAGCCTGCTCCGGCGCTGCTTTCAGCTCCGTAGCCTTCCTGAGGGCCTCGTCTGGTGGATGCCCCTGCTATAGGTACCTGAGGTACCATTTGAAATGCGAGCAGCACATATTGTGTCTGTTTGGGTCATCCAGCTCACCGGTTGGCCGCGCGGGTGTAGAAACTCATTCTTTTTCGGACGCTGTGGCTCTTGTTGCCCCTGTCTATCGGCCGAGCTTCCACGCACTTCAGCCGACGCAGTGGCCTGTCATGTTTGCTGGCTTTGTTCTCCACGCACCTGACCCTGCGGTGCCTGCGGCACTCTCCGATTGGTCGGAGCCGGATGCGGAGGATGGTCTGCCACTGAGGGCCTCTCCCTGGACCCGGAGGCTGTCCTCATAATTTCTTGCGACATCAGCCGCTGGGAGATAGTGCGGGGATTTAAAATTTTTGTTGTTTTTCTTGCTCATGCTCTGCCGGTGGGACCGCATATTTCTCCGCAGCTCGTGGGAACTAGTGCGGAGAAATATGCGGTCCACCGGGGCAGAGATCCGCCGTACCCGGGTAAGGCTGGATAGAACAGGCGGTCGCCACTTGCCTGAGGCCACACATTCACGACTGAGCTAGCTTTAAGCCCGGGCCCCCAGCCAAGCTGACTCTCGGTACGGTCCGGATGACACCTTAGTCCGGCCCGGGATGAGATGTGGGGGGATAGGATGGTGGTAGGTAGATGGTGTGGGTATAGGGGGTTGTGTGAGGCTACGTTTGAATGACGGCGATACAAGCGTCTTGTCGGTACGTTAGTTATTGCTAACGACCCGCTGTTTGTCCGAGACTGCTTATTCACGAGTGGTCTCGTTATTCGCAGCTGGCCTCGGAAGGCCGTTTGCTATCCACAACCCGCGACCCGCCTAGTAGCCTAAGCTAGGCCCCTTCACAATCATCTCACGAGTTCCTTAGCCCAGGCAAATGCTGCTTTAAAATCAATGAAAAATGAGTGTATCTTTTTATTGAATTCAAGATACTCCTTTGCAAGTGACGTCAATACGAATATATTGTCCACAGTAGAATACCCTTCTCTAAAACCCATCTGGTTTTCACTCAGCAAATTGTTAGCGGCAACCAATTTGGTCAGTCTTGTTAGCAGTTTTCATGGTGGCACTTAAGAATAATATACCTCTGTGGCTCTGTGCTAATTTTGAATCTCCTTTTCGTAGATCGGGAGTATTAAACTGGACAAGACCGGTTTCCAATATCACCTTGTGGGCGGCTCGTAGTGTTTCTTCAAAAATTTGGGAGGCATTTTTAATAAACTGTATCGGGACTCGGTCTGTGCCTGGTGTTTTGATGGGTTATCGTTTTTCAAGGCCAATATTTCTCACGTATAGTAATCGGTCCATCCAGATCACTTACTGCTACCAGTGGCCATGCACAGCTTAGTCGTTGCTGTGCTTATTTAGATAGAGAAGTTGTGTAAATTATGTAAGTTGGGCGGGATCCGCAAGCAGTTTTTTTTTATAATTTTGATCATTTAGTAGCTGATTTCATCCACGGTGCGTTTATTATCCAATCCACATCGCCACGATAACATCTGTTAAGTGTTTACATATAAGCTGCGTCTTCGCTTGCGTCGAAAACATAGCTGATTGTCTTTTGTTGCCACACGCAAAATTTAAATTCCTAATTACTTCAAAAATTCGTAAATGTTAAAATCAATTTTAATCAAGCTTGGACAATGGTGTACGTAATGACGCCCTATGTTGACAACATTTGCAGATGATACGGCCATTATTGTCATATCTGCTACTGCGGTGCTACAGGATTACCTCGATATGTTCTCGTCCTGGGCCAATAGGTGGAATATTGGCATAAATAACGCTAAGTGCGTCAATGTCACGTTTGCGAATCGCA
The DNA here is from genome assembly GCA_035043065.1 of Hirtodrosophila confusa. Lineage (NCBI taxonomy): Eukaryota > Metazoa > Arthropoda > Insecta > Diptera > Drosophilidae > Hirtodrosophila > Hirtodrosophila confusa. Next base: position 1,039,836 of record JAWNNI010000202.1, read on the forward strand.
GAGCAAATTGCCCGGGAGTAACTTATCACAAATATCTAGGCCTCATACTAGATCGCAGGCTTAAATTTAACCGCCACACCACCATGGTCAAACAGTCTCTGCTGTCTAAGGCTAAAAGGATGGACTCAGTCAGAAAAAACTCTCGCTAGCCAATAAAGTGAGGATATATAAAGTAATTCCAGCCCCAATTTGGAAATATGAAATACATATATATGGGATAGCTGCCAAATCCCACATCAATAAAATTAGAGTGGCATTATCTAAAATTTTGCGGAGGTTTTGCAATTCACCATGGTACATGAGGACCAGAAATATGGAGCGTGACTATAAAGTTCCTGCTATTGGTGACGCTATCAATAATATTTCAAACATGAAAGATTGCTTTAGTCGAGTATACCCGACTACAAAACTCCCTGTATCCAGGTCAAAAATTTCCGATCGCATCATCGTACACTCATATATACACACACATACACAAAGACGCACACGCACAAGCAACAGCACAAGAGACAGCGCAAGCGAGGCATTTCATTTTTTTACTCTTTCTTAAAAATTGGGCTTGTGAAATGTCCGTCTGTCCGTCCGTATGAACGCAATTTTTTTTTCACACCCTTGTAGCTAGACCAACCATCTTGGTACACATGTTATTTAATTTTAAAAATTGTATTGTCAGCTTGAGTCAAAAATGTTGACCTTCTTGAAAAATCTGCATCAAAAAGTTTATGCCAACCACTCCCCCGCGAACGAGCGAAGTCATTTAAATATATATTTTTAGCATACCCAAAAAAAACAAACAAGTAAATACGTTGCAGTCGCACGTATTTGACAGCAAAATACTTTGTTCCTAGTCCGGTATAATATGCTTATTTGTGGGTTTGGAAAGAGACGCGAAAAAGACAGTATCCTGTATGTCAAATTTGATGACTATATCTGTACAGGTTTGGGAGATATAGTTTTTGCTCTTTTGTTGGGGATGGGGTTGAGGGTCAAATATTTGTTGATGCAGATTTATCCAGGGGGTCAACATCTAGATGCCGAATAGGGTGACTCTAGCTATGCAACTGTAGGAGATACATCCCTGTAAAAACGTGTTTTGGGGATATCATATGCCAATTAGCATATGGGGTATCAAAAATCAGGCTGGCGAAAAATTTCAGTCTGGCCAAGGCCACTTACAACAAAATTTATATTACTAACGGTGCTGACTGGCGTTAGAAATCGCGGACCCTAGTAAAGATGATGTCAATTAGGGTCGATAATGCTATTGTCGTATGCGCATATATCGAGAGTATACTGTTATCAGTGTATTTCAAATATACTGGGCCGCAACACTTTGTTGTTGCATTAACATATTCCAAACAACGTGTAACGGTTGCCGTTGAGCCTATTTGAATTTGAATTATGATATCAGTCGTAGCAGCCAGCTTTTTGTCTTTATCGATGTGAATCGATAAAACGCTGCGCGAACGCTGGCAGCGCAGGTGCAGCTAGCTTCAAGCGACTGAGGCAATGCAGCTAGCTTCAAGCGACTAAGGCAATGCAGCTATCTTCAAGTGAATCCGGAAAAAAAGCTCTCGTTGACTATATAAGTCCTAGTCGCCCCAAAATCGCTCTTTTTTGTCAAAACGCGGTCCGATCATTAAAACGTTTAAGTATTGCTGCTCCGCCGCAGCTCTGCCGCAGCTCCGCCAACATAGTGTGGTTGGCCAAACGTGTGATTAACCAAAAATCGGAAACAAATAAACACCCCGTAAACTTTCTCGTGGAAAAAAGTGACATTTATCCCCCAGTTCTGGGTTAAAACTACCGCTCGCCAAGCCCACGGGGCTACCATAAAAATAAGACGAAGGCCTCCTCATTTTTTTTTGGGCTTAACAACAGCCACAAAACCGCCTTTATTGCGGTCTACTGCGATCGCCAAATCTGTTTCGGCAAGATCTATTGTACCGCCGCCGTCTCGACCCAAATCCCGTCCCTTTGCAAGGTGACGGCCACGTGTGCCGACTGGAAAAGACGGCACTGTACTCTGTACGCTTCATTCGTTCGACACTGGGTAGGCTTTGCTTGCAGCTGTGGAGCAGCTACGTTTGCTTGCCTACGCCAGCAATATAAAGATTCGGAGCTCGAATCCTCTGCACTAATGCAGTTGCCGAGTTCTGCAGTTGCTGAGCTCTGGAGGTGCTTTTGGGTGCTCCTCGAGCTGGTTCAACGCGCCGGTTCTCAAATGTGCAGTCGAGTCGAATTGCGGATTGCGGAAGCTCTAAGTCAGAGCATAGAATTAGTGGTTAAATTGTGAAATTTGAAAAAATATATATAAATAAAGTAAAATAAAATTAAGTATAGAAAACTCATAAAATAGACTAAAAGTGCATAAATAGGCCGATAACAAAGTGATGAAACAAACAAACAATAATTAAAGCTAAAATTATTAACAGCCCGAACAGAGTGTAAAGTGCATCAAGGTTGTTGGAGTGGGGCAAAAGCCAAGTTTAGTGGCCTTAAAATGTTTTTGGTTTTTTTCAAGTGTATTAAAAATTGAACAGCCACCACTGAAAATAATAATAAATACATGCAGTGCAACAAGAATAAACAGGACTAAAACTAACATATTTAAAAAATGAACATAACAACATAAAACAGACCCCGTTGTCTGCAACACTTCGCTGGAAGGCCTTTCATCGACGATTATAAAAGTAAGTTACTCTATGTTTTGTTTTGTTCTTATTATTCTTGGCACCTGGCGACAAGCACAGCCAACCTGACCGGCGCACAAACTAATGTTTATGACTCTATGTTTGCAGTCAACCTTGTAACCATATTCGTTTGTGTACGCTTGCCAGTTTGGTGAAGGCTTAGTTTGCTTATCAATTAGTTTGCATATTGTGAGCGACAATGCTAGCTCAAGTTAAAGTAACAGAAATAATTACGGAAATTGATTTAAAGAAACAAACCAAGAATTAGACCACATAACAACAGTATCGGTGCTCAACTTTGAGACACAAACAAGAACCCCAAACAGCTGATGCATTTATAGTCATTATCGGGTGCGTTGACCTTTGGTGCTTTACGACAAGTACACTACGCTACATGAGACAAAAAACCGAATTTTTTGTAACCATGAAAAATACCTAATCCAATTAAATTTTTTTATTATTATTATTCTTATTCCATTATTATTTCTCCACATTTGCATTTGCCTTAATTTTTAAAGCCATATTATGCACTTTAGGAAATTTTATGATTGCCCGTATATATAAATATGTATAGAATTATTAACTCATATTGCGGTACTTTATGCTACGCTGTTCGAAACTTAGCTTACTAAAAAATAAATCATGCGTATCTAGAAAAAATAAAATGTATAAATAATTAGTAATTAGGTTAAAAAAAAAAAAAATGAAATTAAGTTCCCCAATAATCAAACTTGTAAGATCGCCGTGAATGGGCTCTTTCTTGAAATTAAATATTGTCGAATACTTCCTAATTATTAAGTGCAGTTAATGCTGCTTTATAAGTAAATAAATTTTGAAATGTTTATGATTTTGAATATGAATACTTAAAGTGTGCTTATTTCCTGGTGACATGGTAGCATAATGATGTAGCAGAACATTTTTTTTTGGGATCTTCATTAATATTTATATAGGAGATCATGGCTGGGAGGGTAAAGACCGCGAGTGTCAGCTTTCATCTTAGACCTCGTGTACAATTGATATAAAGATCAAAAAGGAAAGCTACAACATTGTTTTAGGCACTGTAAGTGCATGTTTATTGTGCGATCCGTGTGTTTGCGTTTTGTTTTCAGAGTATAGCTCTCCTTTTAGTGTCAGTAGGGATCCTAAATTAAGATTATGTGTACAGGTCGAGACATGGCAAAAGAACCCCCCACACCCAACAGAGCTAGGGAACAAGAGGATCCCGCCCTGCCGTGCTAACTCGACTACGAGAAGTTTTAGTTAGGATGAAATACGCCGTTGCTACTACATCGTTGATGATCACCCTTGAGTCTGCGGTTACATAATTTTTGGCGACCAAGGTGGGGCACGTGGTTACATAATTTTTTGGCGCCCAACCATGGGGCACGCGATTGAATTTTGAGTTTTTATACAATTTTGTATTACGCACGCTGATGTCGATGAGACTGATTTGGTCTATCTTCCGCATGCGCAGATACTGACTTAGGCAAAATAGTATTTAGGACTACGATGCAGAGCATTCAGAACTTGAATATTTTGCCGAGAATCTGACTTTGCTATTTGGTTTGAGTGTGTATATGAAGGCGAATACTTATAGCAGTAAACACCAGCTATACAATCGGTCCCATACATTGCTCATTTTCTTCTTATGGTTTTGGGAAAACTGGAGTTTGGATTTGCTTCACTGGAAATACTTTCTAATGCAATTGCAGAATACTGAATATTTGGCTAAGATATCAGTACTGATTGCCACTTTGATAGCTAGTTTCTGATAAAGTAACTTCAATTTCAGTAGAGCCAAAAGTCATAACATAATAGATTGACTAGTTGTTCTAATTGATTTATGAGATTTAATTTGCATGGTTGTCTGGAACTTGGTCATATGCTGCGTTGCATATCCTTGCCGAACTATGTGAGCTGGATTAAATCTTTTAATATTACAAACTGCTGTCTATATTAGTTTTAATAGACCCGATGATTACTTACTTTCCTTACGATGTTTTATATCAATTAAATAAACTGCTACCAATTTATGTTACCAATTATTGTCACAAATCAGGAAATTATTTAAGAACCATGTTGCCTATACGCAGCCCTCAAAATGTACAGCCGTCTTCACAGACAGCTGACAGCCATTGTGTTATTTGCAGTTCAGTAATGGACAATACACAATCTTGTTATTGCACCCCTTGCAGGCATATTTTTCACAAACTTTGCTTGGAAGGCTGGTTAGCCAATCATGCTAAATGTCCAAGCTGCAGTACTGTGCTTGACGCAGAAACAATTAAATTAGTTGTTGGAGCTTGCTCCCCAAAGGAAAAGCAATCTGCTCCGCGCGCACCTCCAGCAGTAGGGAGAACTGTTACCCGCAGACTAGCTAATGCGCTGAATCAAGCGCAGACTCAGAGTGTAGAGAACCCTGCCGAACGATTAGTCGATGTTAGTGATGCACCACTCTCCGGGTTAGATGCTAGTCATAGCACTAATCCAGCCGAAGGTGTACCTCCTCGAACCGGTCCCGGTCGTAGGAGAGGTAGACCCGTTCGATCGAATATTCCTCGTCAAAATCCTGGCGTGGACTACAATATGATTCAGGAGATGATTGAACAAACGGTTACACGTGTCATGGCATCGTTGAATGTCCAACCTCAATTAATGTCAAGAGAATCTCAACCTCTTTTAGCAGTGTCGCAGACTACTCCAATCCCAACCCCAATTCCTGTGTCGCCTGGTAGCTCATCATTCCGAAATGGAAAGATTGCAGACACCATGCAAAAATGGAATCTTCACTTTGATAGGTCAACGGAAGGATTGGGGGTTGAAGAATTTATCTATCGAGTCAAAGCCTTAACGGATGAGACTCTCGATATTGATTTTATGAGTCTTTGTAAGCATTTGCATGTGCTATTTGTAGGAAAAGCCCGTGACTGGGACTGGCGTTACCACAAACAGGTAGACCGTATAGTTTGCACGGAATTTTGCGCTTCTCTTCGCCATCAGTACAAAGATTATCGCTCCGATTACATGAGCAAGGAGCTGGTCCGTTCTAGAAAGCAAAAGCCCGGTGAATCTTTTGTGTCCTTCCATGACGCAGTTGCTTCCCTAATCGACAAATTTGCAATCAAAATTGATGAGGCGGAGCTAATCGAAATCTTGAAAAATAACGTACTGCCAGAAACACGTCACAAACTTCTATATCAGCCGATTAATTCAGTTGGCCATCTCCGTAGATTAGTTCAAATGAACGAAAATTTAGTCAATGAGCTCAGTTGTCGCACTGATGGTATGACTAAACCTCGACTTTTACCTCTCCGTCGCCAAGTATATGGCCTAGAAGAGCCGGTTCCTGAAAATGAGGTAGAAGATACTTTGGATAGTGAGTTAGATATCGCCGCAATTCGCAGTGGCCAGTCCAAACTAAAATGTTGGAACTGCGAAGAGCCAGGGCACATGTGGGAAAATTGCCTTGCAGATCGGCGTATCTTTTGTTATGGATGTGGGGCCCCCAACATTTATAAGCCCCAGTGCCAGGTGTGTATCCGTAGAGCTTCGGAAAACCGCCAGAAGGGTGCATCCAGCAGCAGTCGGATGCCCCCAAAAGTTTAAGGAATTCCCCTTCTGAAGTAATCGCTGCGGATCAAGGCTATAAGCTGGTCCCTACTCAGAAGTTACAGCAGCACTCAAAAGATAGAAATGTATCTAAGACTAGTTTACGATTTTTACCGTTTCCTGAACGGCTAACTGCTTATTTGCAAGTTCGAAACAGGATATGGAATGATGAAAAACCCAGAGTTTCTCCGCGTACACTACGGTTGAAACATTACTATGCCAAAATTAAGCAAGATCGCCAACATCTCGTTTCGACGGTTTTTTGTGATCCTAAAGACATGCGAAGCTATGCTGAGGTGTCCTTTTTAAGCTTCAAGGAGCTTGGTCTGTTAGACACTGGAGCGAATATCAGCTGCATAGGCTCCAGACTTGCGCAACAAAATTCTACCCCGTTGCCGGAATTTAAGCCAATAAAATCGCATGTCAGAACAGCAGACGGGCATAGTCAAAACGTCATTGGAGTATTAGATGTGGTTATAAAGTACAAATCGACTACTAAACCAATAAAATTATACGTAATTCCATCGATAAACCAAAATCTGATTTTAGGCCATGATTTTTGGAGAGCCTTTGAGCTTGCGCCAAATATCATACAGTCAGTAGAGTTGGAGTCGACTGGAAAGGTAGACAAAGGAGAAGAGTCGAATATCTATCCTTTGAATGGGCACCAAACGCAACAACTGAATGTTGTAAAGCAGTTATTTCCAGATGCTGCTGAGGGATTAGGTCGTACGTCCTTGATTCAACATCGCATCGATATAGGAGACGCAAAGCCAGTAAAGCAAAGATTTTACCCTGTAAGTCCAGCAGTCGAAAAGTTGCTGTATGCAGAAATTGACCGCATGTTGGAACTTGAAGTTATTGAACCTTCCGTTAGTGCCTGGAGTTCGCCTATGCGACTGGTCCTGAAGCCCAACAAGGTGCTCCTCTGCTTAGATGCTCGAAGGCTAAATGACGCAACTAAAAAGGATGCGTATCCATTGCCAAGCATCGATGGCATTTTTTCACGGTTGCCTAAGGCAAACATAATTTCAAAGCTTGACTTAAAAGATGCGTATTGGCAAATTGAACTTGCTGATGAATCAAAGCCTCTCACTGCATTTACGGTCCCAGGAAGACCCCTATATCAGTTTAAGGTCATGCCTTTTGGCCTTTGTAACGCACCTTCTACAATGTGTCGGTTGATGGACGATATAATTCCACCTGACCTGCGTTATTGCGTTTTTGGTTATTTAGATGACCTGTGTATTGTGTCAGAAGATTTCTCTTCCCATTTGTCAGTTTTGGTTCGCATCGCGGAACAATTTAGAAAAGCAAATTTGACTTTAAATATAGCTAAAAGTCAATTTTGTGTAACTAGTATTAAATACCTTGGTTACGTCATAAGTAGCGGGGGTATTTATACCGACCCGGAGAAAATATCTTGTATTTTGAATTGGCCACCGCCTAGAAATCTGAAGCAAGTTCGAGGCTTCTTAGGAGTGTGCGGTTGGTATCGTTGCTTTATAAAAAACTTTTCCGATCTCACTTGCCCCATAACCGAAGTGCTAGGGACAACGAAAAAGTTTTGTTGGACTTCTGAAGCGCAGAGCGCAATGAACCAGTTAAAATCAGTATTAAGGTTCTCGCCGGTGTTACAGAATGCTGATTTTGATAAGAAATTCTTTTTACATTGCGATGCCAGTGATTTCGGCATTGGCGCCGTTCTGGTACAGATGTCTGAGGACAATGAAGAAAAACCTATTGCATTCATGTCAAAAAAACTGAGCCGTGCACAGCGTAACTATAGCGTTACAGAGCGTGAGCGCCTAGCAGTGATTTTAGCCATTGAAAAATTCAGGTGTTACTTGGAACTCCAAGAATTTGAGGTGGTTACAGATCATTCTAGTTTGCTATGGCTTATGCGCCAGCAAAATGTATCTGGTAGATTGGCACGATGGATTTTTAGACTTCAGCAATTCAAATTTTCTGTTTCGCATCGTAAAGGTAAAGAACACATTGTTCCCGACGCACTATCTCGGTTGCCTGAGAACGAAATCGCTCAATTAGACATGGGTCCTATAATAGATATGGAATCTGACGCATTCCTGGACGCTAGCTATGTGCAAATTAAAGATAAGCTTGCACAAAATCAATCAAAGTTCCCAGACATAAAAATAGTTGATAAGTTTTTGTATGTACGTACAGAACATTCGGATGGAAATTCGACACAAGATAACCTTTCTTGGAAGCTATGGGTGCCTGATCGGCTTAAAGCCGATGTGCTTAAACAAGGCCATGACAGCCTCACGTCGTCTCACGCCGGAATGCAAAAATCTATCGAGAAAATCCGAAAAAATCTATTCTGGCCAGGACTATCGAAAGATGTGCGAGAGTATATTCGAAATTGTGAGATTTGTAAGGAGACAAAGGCTCCAAATTATACCCTTCGCCCTCCTATGGGTGTACATAGTCCAACATATAGACCGTTTCAACGGCTTTATAATGACCTGCTTGGGCCATACCCTAGAAGCAAGAGCGGTCATATAGGCTTGCTAATAGTTTTAGATCACTTTAGTAAGTATCATTGGCTGCAGCCCTTGAAGAAATTTACTTCTGCTGCTATACAGAAATTCCTGCTAGAACAAATTTTTCATGGTTTTGGTGTGCCTCAAACCATAGTCAGTGACAACGGCACCCAGTTATGACCATTTATGACAGAACTGGGCATTGAGCATTTATATACAGCTTTATATTCGCCGCAGAGTAATGCTGCCGAGCGAGTTAACCGCTCTCTGTTGGCCGCCATTCGTGCTTATTTAAAACAGGATCAGACCCATTGGGATCAACATCTCACAGGTATTTCCTGTTCCTTAAGGTCTGCTCTTCACCAATCGTTGGGATGTTCTCCCAATCGAGCTCTTTTTGGGTTAGATATGATCACTCATGGCTCCGATTACAAATTACTGCAGGAGTTATCTTTACTGGAAGAACCTATTGTCCCTATAGCGCGGTCTGACAATTTGTTATTGTTAAGAAAAGACATTCAGAAAAACATAAGAAAAGCCTATGAACGCAATGTTGCCCAATACAACTTGCGCAGTAGCCGGTTTCTTATCGCGCAGGCCAAGAAGTGTTTCGGCGCAATTTTGCACTGAGCAAATTTGCACACAATTTTAACTCCAAACTTGCTCCTCAATTTATTAAATGTCGGGTCAGAAAAAACTTGGAAATTGTTTTTACATTCTTGAAGATCTGCAAGGAAAAGATATTGGAACGTTTCATGCGAAAGATATTAGGGTCTAATTCCCGCTAATATCCTCGTCTAACGGTGGGATATTATCGGGTGGTGTAACGGTTGCCGTTGAGCCTATTTGAATTTGAATTATGATATCAGTCGTAGCAGCCAGCTTTTTGTCTTTATCGATGTGAATCGATAAAACGCTGCGCGAACGCTGGCAGCGCACGCTGACAGCGCAGGTGCAGCTAGCTTCAAGCGACTGAGGCAATGCAGCTAGCTTCAAGCGACTAAGGCAACGCAGCTATCTTCAAGTGAATCCGGAAAAAAAGCTCTCGTTGACTATATAAGTCCTAGTCGCCCCAAAATCGTTCTTTTTTGTCAAAACGCGGTCCGATCATTAAAACGTTTAAGTATTGCTGCTCCGCCGCAGCTCTGCCGCAGCTCCGCCAACATAGTGTGGTTGGCCAAACGTGTGATTAACCAAAAATCGGAAACAAATAAACACCCCGTAAACTTTCTCGTGGAAAAAAGTGACATTTATCCCCCAGTTCTGGGTTAAAACTACCGCTCGCCAAGCCCACGGGGCTACCATAAAAATAAGACGAAGGCCTCCTCATTTTTTTTTGGGCTTAACAACAGCCACAAAACCGCCTTTATTGCGGTCTACTGCGATCGCCAAATCTGTTTCGGCAAGATCTATTGTACCGCCGCCGTCTCGACCCAAATCCCGTCCCTTTGCAAGGTGACGGCCACGTGTGCCGACTGGAAAAGACGGCACTGTACTCTGTACGCTGCACTCGTTCGACACTGGGTAGGCTTTGCTTGCAGCTGTGGAGCAGATACGTTTGCTTGCCTACGCCAGCAATATAAAGATTCGGAGCTCGAATCCTCTGCACTAATGCAGTTGCCGAGTTCTGCAGTTGCTGAGCTCTGGAGGTGCTTTTGGGTGCTCCTCGAGCTGGTTCAACGCGCCGGTTCTCAAATGTGCAGTCGAGTCGAATTGCGGATTGCGGAAGCTCTAAGTCAGAGCATAGAATTAGTGGTTAAATTGTGAAATTTGAAAAAATATATATAAATAAAGTAAAATAAAATTAAGTATAGAAAACTCATAAAATAGACTAAAAGTGCATAAATAGGCCGATAACAAAGTGATGAAACAAACAAACAATAATTAAAGCTAAAATTATTAACAGCCCGAACAGAGTGTAAAGTGCATCAAGGTTGTTGGAGTGGGGCAAAAGCCAAGTTTAGTGACCTTAAAATGTTTTTGGTTTTTTTCAAGTGTATTAAAAATTGAACAGCCACCACTGAAAATAATAATAAATACATGCAGTGCAACAAGAATAAACAGGACTAAAACTAACATATTTAAAAAATGAACATAACAACATAAAACAGACCCCGTTGTCTGCAACACTTCGCTGGAAAGCCTTTCATCGACGATTATAAAAGTAAGTTACTCTATGTTTTGTTTTGTTCTTATTATTCTTGGCACCTGGCGACAAGCACAGCCAACCTAACCGGCGCACAAACTAATGTTTATGACTCTATGTTTGCAGTCAACCTTGTAACCATATTCGTTTGTGTACGCTTGCCAGTTTGGTGAAGGCTTAGTTTGCTTATCAATTAGTTTGCATATTGTGAGCGACAATGCTAGCTCAAGTTAAAGTAACAGAAATAATTACGGAAATTGATTTAAAGAAACAAACCAAGAATTAGACCACATAACAACAGTATCGGTGCTCAACTTTGAGACACAAACAAGAACCCCAAACAGCTGATGCATTTATAGTCATTATCGGGTGCGTTGACCTTTGGTGCTTTACGACAAGTACACTACGCTACATGAGACAAAAAACCGAATTTTTTGTAACCATGAAAAATACCTAATCCAATTAAATTTTTTTATTATTATTATTCTTATTCCATTATTATTTCTCCACATTTGCATTTGCCTTAATTTTTAAAGCCATATTATGCACTTTAGGAAATTTTATGATTGCCCGTATATATAAATATGTATAGAATTATTAACTCATATTGCGGTACTTTATGCTACGCTGTTCGAAACTTAGCTTACTAAAAAATAAATCATGCGTATCTAGAAAAAATAAAATGTATAAATAATTAGTAATTAGGTTAAAAAAAAAAAAAATGAAATTAAGTTCCCCAATAATCAAACTTGTAAGATCGCCGTGAATGGGCTCTTTCTTGAAATTAAATATTGTCGAATACTTCCTAATTATTAAGTGCAGTTAATGCTGCTTTATAAGTAAATAAATTTTGAAATGTTTATGATTTTGAATATGAATACTTAAAGTGTGCTTATTTCCTGGTGACATGGTAGCATAATGATGTAGCAGAACATTTTTTTTTGGGATCTTCATTAATATTTATATAGGAGATCATGGCTGGGAGGGTAAAGACCGCGAGTGTCAGCTTTCATCTTAGACCTCGTGTACAATTGATATAAAGATCAAAAAGGAAAGCTACAACATTGTTTTAGGCACTGTTAGTGCATGTTTATTGTGCGATCCGTGTGTTTGCGTTTTGTTTTCAGAGTATAGCTCTCCTTTTAGTGTCAGTAGGGATCCTAAATTAAGATTATGTGTACAGGTCGAGACATGGCAAAAGAACCCCCCACACCCAACAGAGCTAGGGAACAAGAGGATCCCGCCCTGCCGTGCTAACTCGACTACGAGAAGTTTTAGTAAGGATGAAATACGCCGTTGCTACTACTTCGTTGATGATCACCCTTGAGTCTGCGGTTACAAAGGACACATTGTCGTAAAGTAAACAAGCACCAATACCCAACTCATTTCAAGTGCGATGTAATATGATCAGCCTTGAATGTAGCAGGCACAGTTGATATATACACTTACACATTATATACATTTAATATATAAGGCTGCCCTGACGCTTCTCTGCCGAAGCAGCGTACAGTCTTTTTAGCTAAGCTAGCCCCTAAGAACATTTGTGAGAATCATTAATAAAATGGAATGGAACGGATTCGGTCGAGACAATCATTTACTTGTGTTACCATCATTGACTTGCAAATAAACAATCATTCTACATGGCGACCGTGACAAAAGTCACAACAGACTTGGACAACAACGGCAGTAACAACGACAACAACAGCATGCAGCAACAACAACGGCAGTAACAACGACAACAACAGCATGCAGCAACATCAACGGCAGCAAAAACAACAACAACAAGGGCCGCAACGGCAGTATAACTCATAACTTTCAAATTGGATGATCAACGTTGGAGGGGAGGATCGCCCTAAGGGAACAAAAATAAAAACGCAGTGAGTAGAGTGGTATGTGTGCGAAAAAAGGCGACGAAGTGTAACGCCTCAAGAAGCGTAAGGCAGAATTGCTAAAGTGTCTGAACAGCAACGATCCATTAAGTTGGAACACATTGGTTAAGCTCCACGCAGAGCTTAATCATGTTGAATCGTTGCTGTTAGCATGGAAAAAAAGCACAGCCAGCCAAACACACAGCCACCTACCCTGTATTATTCAAAATATTGTAAAAGAAAAGCTAACTACAACTCCTGCCCCCTTTAAAGAGACGCCAAAACTACGAAAAACGTGTCCGATTGACTGCGAGGGACCATTGAATTCGCCACACTGCGCTACACAGAGCGCACATCATTAATTAAATTTTTTTAAACTAATATTAATTTGCACTGCGTTGCAAACTTAATTATAAAACAATGTTGTAAAATTGAGCGGGACCATTTCTGCCCAATTAGCAGTACAGCCTGTAAAGCTGTACGAAAACATATATGTACATTCATTTAGATGAATTAATTTTAAATTTCTCACCGCCTGAGGCGTCACTAAATAATTCTAAATTAACAATATTCTATGAACATACTGAATCAATAATTTGCTTCCAAAACGGATACATTATTCACTATATTCAAAGAATTACCTTTGGCCAAAATGGGCCTTATTGACACAAAGACGGTAGACTCTACCACAAATGTAATTAATAAGATAGAAGTAGACAGGCCAGATCTAAAGATGATAACTATTCTTTTAATAGTTATTATAATATTGTTATTTATCAATCTGTTTTTTAAATTCTACCAACTTCATAACAAATGCCTGAAGAAAAAATGTATGAGCAGGGCAAATGAATTGGATAGAATATAAATATTGTGTAAAGTACACACAAAATTTAAAAAAAAAATATTTTCTAAAACAAAAATATATAAAATAAGAGGAATCCACTAACTTCTTACTATCCGATAAATATAAATATGCATTTTTAAAATGAATTCAAATAAACAATAAATAAATACATTAAAGATAAATTATAAATAAATGGCCACACTAAAAGTATATGATAGGGATGCTTACTTTAAAGAAAGAATTCTAAGTTTGGTCTCAACGACCCCAATAAGCATCTATCAGTGATAATATAGATATATGAAAGCCTTTAATTTAGAATTTTCTCCTTTAATACATTGCACGCAAACACAAAAAGCAATTGTATTGACCACCATTCCCGGTGTGCAGGTGAAATCAGTTATAAATGAACACCCAATACTAGGTAGAAAACTCGAAATGGTAGTATTCAAAAAGTAATTTATATCCATAATATAATGGAATGGAAGGAAATATTAATGAATTAATTATTAAAATAGAGAACCATATTGATGGATTTTCGAAAAACAGTTGCTGCTGTTATCGAATTACGAAATGAATTCGACAAGTCATTTAAGTGTTTAAACAAAAATGCACCCATCTCCAACCCTACAAAAATTAAACACATTAGGGTATTGATCAAATCGTTCAACACAGTACGCCAAATTGTAATTGACAATTTGAGAAAGTGTGATTCTTTACAATCCATTCAGTTAAAGGATGTAATCAAACGGCTAAAAGAAAACCTTTTATATATTTCGGAACGGCACAAGTTGCAGATTTTAGTTCCAAGCGTTTTAGATTTTCCGGCCGAATTTGATGAAACAACCTTACTAGAATCGGAAACAAATGAACAAGAAGAGCTTGAATCGGTAAAATCAGATACCGATAACGGAGACAAGGATTTACATGAACCGACAACTTCAGCGGTACTAAAACTACCTGAATTGTCAGATCCAGAAATTCCTAATTTCAAGTCAAATGCAAGCGTAATAGAGCAAAAGACTCTCACGATGCAAGACGAATCAGGTGCCCGAAGGGTATATATAAGAAAAATCTCTTCCGCTATTCCAGAATTTGATGGAAAAAAAATCCATCTAAAAAGATTCATAACGGCAATAAAATTGGTCAATATGACAAAAGGATCATATGAACCAATAGCAATAGAGGTAATTAAATCTAAAATAATTGGCTCAACACTTTACAAAGTCCAAAATGGGACTACAATAGATGCCATTATTAAAAAATTGCTGGACACAATTGTCGGTGAAACATCCGACGTGGTAAAAGCTAAAATGGCATATGTCTACCAAAAGGCAAAACAGCCACGCAGTTTACCAATGAAATCGATAATCTACGAAAATTACTTGAATGTTCGTATATCCATGAGAGACTACCATCTGAGCATGCTGATAAGTTCAGTACAAAAGGAGCAATTTGTGTTATGATCAAAAACTGTGACCATGGCAAGCTAAAAACAATACTGGAGGCAGGTACATTCCCAACTATGAACTATGAACTATGCCATCAGTAAGTACATACATTGCATTACTGAGATGACAGGTAATGCAAGCTCCATTTTGTACTCTCAGAGAGGTCAAGCCCAACGTGGTAATTACAATAGAGGTAATTATCGCGGTAGAGGCAATGGTCGTGGAAATAATAGAAACAATTATCGACACAATGTCCAAAATAATAATCATAATAACAATGGTAGGGGTCGTGGATATTACAGAGGAAATAACCGACAACACGGTAATTCTAATAATAATGATCGAAACGGCCTCTCGACCAATTATAGGCAGTATGGTAAAGTTAGACTGTCAATTAGATTTCACAACAGAAACTGATTTATTCATTTTAAGACCAAATAATGTCGATTGTGCAATACCAATCCCAATTTTTCACAATATAAACAATAATGAGATCCTTGTCCCAGCTCGTTGCGAAGTAATAAGAAAAATTAAAATAAATCCGGACGATAACCAAATTCTAATACCAAATCAGGAATTGGAAAACGGTATATTTGTCGGTAACTCAATTTCAAATGCCCAAAATTCATACATTCGCATATTAAATACCACAAATCAAACAAAAGTCTTAAACGTACAAAAAATCAAGTTCGAATCATTACATAATTATCACATAGCTCAATTAAATAAATCTGAACGAGCAGAACAAATAATTAATAAATTAAAAAATAATTTCCCTCCCGCTTTCAAAACCGTCCTAACTAATTTATGCTCTAAATACACAGATATATTTGGTTTGGAGACAGAACCAATAACCACAAATAATTTTTACAAACAAAAATTAAGATTGAAAGATCATGAACCAAGTTATATTAAAAACTATAGAACTCCTCATTCACAACAAGCGGAAATAAGTAAACAAGTTACTAAACTTGTAGAAGATAAAATAGTAGAACCCTCTGTGTCTGAACATAATAGCCCTTTACTATTAGTACAAAAGAAATCCTTACCGGA
Organism: Hirtodrosophila confusa; assembly: GCA_035043065.1. Lineage (NCBI taxonomy): Eukaryota > Metazoa > Arthropoda > Insecta > Diptera > Drosophilidae > Hirtodrosophila > Hirtodrosophila confusa. Next base: position 1,056,004 of record JAWNNI010000202.1, read on the forward strand.
TTCAAAGGAGAAAAGATGGCGTTTAGTGATAGACTATCGTCAAATTAATAAAAAATTGTTAGCTGATAAATTTCCCCTCCCAAGAATAGATGATATTCTTGATCAATTAGGCCGAGCTAAATAATTCTCGTGTCTAGATCTAATATCTGTATTCCATCAATTAGTTTGCATATTGTGAGCGACAATGCTAGCTCAAGTTAAAGTAACAGAAATAATTACGGAAATTGATTTAAAGAAACAAACCAAGAATTAGACCACATAACAACAGTATCGGTGCTCAACTTTGAGACACAAACAAGAACCCCAAACAGCTGATGCATTTATAGTCATTATCGGGTGCGTTGACCTTTGGTGCTTTACGACAAGTACACTACGCTACATGAGACAAAAAACCGAATTTTTTGTAACCATGAAAAATACCTAATCCAATTAAATTTTTTTATTATTATTATTCTTATTCCATTATTATTTCTCCACATTTGCATTTGCCTTAATTTTTAAAGCCATATTATGCACTTTAGGAAATTTTATGATTGCCCGTATATATAAATATGTATAGAATTATTAACTCATATTGCGGTACTTTATGCTACGCTGTTCGAAACTTAGCTTACTAAAAAATAAATCATGCGTATCTAGAAAAAATAAAATGTATAAATAATTAGTAATTAGGTTAAAAAAAAAAAAAATGAAATTAAGTTCCCCAATAATCAAACTTGTAAGATCGCCGTGAATGGGCTCTTTCTTGAAATTAAATATTGTCGAATACTTCCTAATTATTAAGTGCAGTTAATGCTGCTTTATAAGTAAATAAATTTTGAAATGTTTATGATTTTGAATATGAATACTTAAAGTGTGCTTATTTCCTGGTGACATGGTAGCATAATGATGTAGCAGAACATTTTTTTTTGGGATCTTCATTAATATTTATATAGGAGATCATGGCTGGGAGGGTAAAGACCGCGAGTGTCAGCTTTCATCTTAGACCTCGTGTACAATTGATATAAAGATCAAAAAGGAAAGCTACAACATTGTTTTAGGCACTGTTAGTGCATGTTTATTGTGCGATCCGTGTGTTTGCGTTTTGTTTTCAGAGTATAGCTCTCCTTTTAGTGTCAGTAGGGATCCTAAATTAAGATTATGTGTACAGGTCGAGACATGGCAAAAGAACCCCCCCACACCCAACAGAGCTAGGGAACAAGAGGATCCCGCCCTGCCGTGCTAACTCGACTACGAGAAGTTTTAGTAAGGATGAAATACGCCGTTGCTACTACTTCGTTGATGATCACCCTTGAGTCTGCGGTTACAAACGACACATTGTCGTAAAGTAAACAAGCACCAATACCCAACTCATTTCAAGTCCGATGTAATGTGATCAGCCTTGAATGTAGCAGGCACAGTTGATATATACACTTACACATTATATACATTTAATATATACGGCTGCCCTGACGCTTCTCTGCCGAAGCAGCGTACAGTCTTTTTAGCTAAGCTAGCCCCTAAGAACATTTGTGAGAATCATTAATAAAATGGAATGGAACGGATTCGGTCGAGACAATCATTTACTTGTGTTACCATCATTGACTTGCAAATAAACAATCATTCTACATGGCGACCGTGACAAAAGTCACAACAGACTTGGACAACAACGGCAGTAACAACGACAACAACAGCATGCAGCAACAACAACGGCAGTAACAACGACAACAACAGCATGCAGCAACATCAACGGCAGCAAAAACAACAACAACAAGGACCGCAACGGCAGTATAACTCATAACTTTCAAATTGGATGATCAACGTTGGAGGGGAGGATCGCCCTAAGGGAACAAAAATAAAAACGCAGTGAGTAGAGTGGTATGTGTGCGAAAAAAGGCGACGAAGTGTAACGCCTCAAGAAGCGTAAGGCAGAATTGCTAAAGTGTCTGAACAGCAACGATCCATTAAGTTGGAACACATTGGTTAAGCTCCACGCAGAGCTTAATCATGTTGAATCGTTGCTGTTAGCATGGAAAAAAAGCACAGCCAGCCAAACACACAGCCACCTACCCTGTATTATTCAAAATATTGTAAAAGAAAAGCTAACTACAACTCCTGCCCCCTTTAAAGAGACGCCAAAACTACGAAAAACGTGTCCGATTGACTGCGAGGGACCATTGAATTCGCCACACTGCGCTACACAGAGCGCACATCATTAATTAAATTTTTACTCCCTGTACCCATAAAATGGGTAAAAAGGGGGTATTGGATTTGTGCAAAAGTATGTAACAGGCAGAAGGAGACATCTCCGACCCTATAAAGTATATATATGCTTGATCAGTGTCAAAAGAGATTTCGATTTGGCCATGTCCGTCTGTCTGTCCGTCTGTCCGGATGAACGCGTCGATCTCGAGCAACTACAAGAGCTAGAGACACCAAATTTGGAATGTAGGTTCCTGTATACCATACGCAGATCAAGTTTGTTTCATATTTCAGATATCTCCCCTCGTTCCCCCGCAAATCGATTAAACCGTTTTACAGTAACAATTTTCAAGATACAGCTTTAAGATTTGACATGTACAATACTTTAGTGTTTCTTAATCTACTGTCCAAATTTCAAGTCGATCGGATAATAAACACGGAAGTTATTCACGAAAGAAGATTCAGTAATGCAGCGAGAGGGGGGAAGGAGAAGCACAGCCACCAATTAAAATGCCTCGCTTGCGCTGTCGTTTTTGCCGCCTGTGTGTGTGCGTCTTTGTGTATGTAAGTGTATGGGTAAGTGGACTTAGATGTGATTGGATGTTTTAGACCTGGGTATTAGGAGTTTCGTAGTCGGGTATACTCGACTATAGCATTCTTACTTGTTTTAAACTAATATTAATTTGCACTGCGTTGCAAACTTAATTATAAAACAATGTTGTAAAATTGAGCGGGACCATTTCTGCCCAATTAGCAGTACAGCCTGTAAAGCTGTACGAAAACATATATGTACATTCATTTAGATGAATTAATTTTAAATTTCTCACCGCCTGAGGCGTCACTAAATAATTCTAAATTAACAATATTCTATGAACATACTGAATCAATAATTTGCTTCCAAAACGGATACATTATTCACTATATTCAAAGAATTACCTTTGGCCAAAATGGGCCTTATTGACACAAAGACGGTAGACTCTACCACAAATGTAGTTAATAAGATAGAAGTAGACAGGCCAGATCTAAAGATGATAACTATTCTTTTAATAGTTATTATAATATTGTTATTTATCAATCTGTTTTTTAAATTCTACCAACTTCATAACAAATGCCTGAAGAAAAAATGTATGAGCAGGGCAAATGAATTGGATAGAATATAAATATTGTGTAAAGTACACACAAAATTTAAAAAAAAATATTTTCTAAAACAAAAATATATAAAATAAGAGGAATTCACTAACTTCTTACTATCCGATAAATATAAATATGCATTTTTAAAATGAATTCAAATAAACAATAAATAAATACATTAAAGATAAATTATAAATAAATGGCCACACTAAAAGTATATGATAGGGATGCTTACTTTAAAGAAAGAATTCTAAGTTTGGTCTCAACGACCCCAATAAGCATCTATCAGTGATAATATAGATATATGGAAGCCTTTAATTTAGAATTTTCTCCTTTAATACATTGCACGCAAACACAAAAAGCAATTGTATTGACCACCATTCCCGGTGTGCAGGTGAAATCAGTTATAAATGAACACCCAATACTAGGTAGAAAACTCGAAATGGTAGTATTCAAAAAGTAATTTATACCCATAATATAATGGAATGGAAGGAAATATTAATGAATTAATTATTAAAATAGAGAACCATATTGATGGATTTTCGAAAAACAGTTGCTGCTGTTATCGAATTACGAAATGAATTCGACAAGTCATTTAAGTGTTTAAACAAAAATGCACCCATCTCCAACCCTACAAAAATTAAACACATTAGGGTATTGATCAAATCGTTCAACACAGTACGCCAAATTGTAATTGACAATTTGAGAAAGTGTGATTCTTTACAATCCATTCAGTTAAAGGATGTAATCAAACGGCTAAAAGAAAACCTTTTATATATTTCGGAACGGCACAAGTTGCAGATTTTAGTTCCAAGCGTTTTAAATTTTCCGGCCGAATTTGATGAAACAACCTTACTAGAATCGGAAACAAATGAACAAGAAGAGCTTGAATCGGTAAAATCAGATACCGATAACGGAGACAAGGATTTACATGAACCGACAACTTCAGCGGTACTAAAACTACCTGAATTGTCAGATCCAGAAATTCCTAATTTCAAGTCAAATGCAAGCGTAATAGAGCAAAAGACTCTCACGATGCAAGACGAATCAGGTGCCCGAAGGGTATATATAAGAAAAATCTCTTCCGCTATTCCAGAATTTGATGGAAAAAAAATCCATCTAAAAAGATTCATAACGGCAATAAAATTGGTCAATATGACAAAAGGATCATATGAACCAATAGCAATAGAGGTAATTAAATCTAAAATAATAGGCTCAACACTTTACAAAGTCCAAAATGAGACTAAAATAGATGCCATTATTAAAAAATTGCTGGACACAATTGTCGGTGAAACATCCGACGTGGTAAAAGCTAAAATGGCATATGTCTACTAAAAGGCAAAACAGCCACGCAGTTTACCAATGAAATCGATAATCTACGAAAATTACTTGAATGTTCGTACATCCATGAGGGACTACCATCTGAGCATGCTGATAAGTTCAGTACAAAAGGAGCAATTTGTGTTATGATCAAAAACTGTGACCATGGCAAGCTAAAAACAATACTGGAGGCAGGTACATTCCCAACTATGAACTATGAACTATGCCATCAGTACTGAGATGACAGGTAATGCAAGCTCCATTTTGTACTCTCAGAGAGGTCAAGCCCAACGTGGTAATTACAATAGAGGTAATTATCGCGGTAGAGGCAATGGTCGTGGAAATAATAGAAACAATTATCGACACAATGTCCAAAATAATAATCATAATAACAATGGTAGGGGTCGTGGATATTACAGAGGAAATAACCGACAACACGGTAATTCTAATAATAATGATCGAAACGGCCTCTCGACCAATTATAGGCAGTATGGTAAAGTTAGACTGTCAATTAGATTTCACAACAGAAACTGATTTATTCATTTTAAGACCAAATAATGTTGATTGTGCAATACCAATCCCAATTTTTCACAATATAAACAATAATGAGATCCTTGTCCCAGCTCGTTGCGAAGTAATAAGAAAAATTAAAATAAATCCGGACGATAACCAAATTCTAATACCAAATCAGGAATTGGAAAACGGTATATTTGTCGGTAACTCAATTTCAAATGCCCAAAATTCATACATTCGCATATTAAATACCACAAATCAAACAAAAGTCTTAAACGTACAAAAAATCAAGTTCGAATCATTAAATAATTATCACATAGCTCAATTAAATAAATCTGAACGAGCAGCACAAATAATTAATAAATTAAAAAATAATTTCCCTCCCGCTTTCAAAACCGTCCTAACTAATTTATGCTCTAAATACACAGATATATTTGGTTTGGAGACAGAACCAATAACCACAAATAATTTTTACAAACAAAAATTAAGATTGAAAGATCATGAACCAAGTTATATTAAAAACTATAGAACTCCTCATTCACAACAAGCGGAAATAAGTAAACAAGTTACTAAACTTGTAGAAGATAAAATAGTAGAACCCTCTGTGTCTGAACATAATAGCCCTTTACTATTAGTACAAAAGAAATCCTTACCGGATTCAAAGGAGAAAAGATGGCGTTTAGTGATAGACTATCGTCAAATTAATAAAAAATTGTTAGCTGATAAATTTCCCCTCCCAAGAATAGATGATATTCTTGATCAATTAGGCCGAGCTAAATAATTCTCGTGTCTAGATCTAATATCTGTATTCCATCAAATAGAATTTGAAGAAAATTCAAGACATATAACGTCTTTTTCTACGAGCAATGGCTCTTATCGCTTCACGCGATTACCTTATGGTTTAAAAATAGAACCTAATTCTTTTCACAGAATGATGACAATTGCATTCACTGGTCTCGAACCAGCAAAAGCATTCCTATACATGGATGATCTAATTGTCATAGGCTGTTCTGAAAAACATATGACTAAAAATCTCATAAATGTTTTTGATCTGTGCAGAAAAAATAACCTAAAGTTGCATCCGGATAAGTGTTTATTTTTCATGAATAAAGTCACTTTTCCTGGACACAAATGCTCTAATAAAGGTATATTGCCTGACGACACCAAATATGATGTTATTAGGAAATACCCAGTCCCTACGGACGCAGACAGCGCTAGAAGATTTGTTGCATTTTGTAACTATTACAGACGTTTCATTAAAAATGTCGCTAATTATTCTCGTCACATAACAAGAATTTGTAAAAAAGATGTAAAATTCGAATGGACAGCTGATTGCCAGCATGCCTTTGAACACCTAAAAACAGCGTTAATGAATCCAACTTTATTGCAATACCCCGATTTAAGCAAAGAATTTTGCATAATTACAGATGCTAGCAAAGAGGCATGTGCAGCAGCTTTAACTCAAAACTATAATGGTCTCCAATTATCTGTAGCATATGCATCTCGTAGTTTCACAAAAGGTGAAAGCAATAAGTCAACCACAGAACAAGAGCTATCAGCAATTCATTGGGCAATTAATCATTTCAAACCATATGTATATGGTAGACATTTCACAGTCAAAACAGACCACAGACCGTTAACTTACTTATTTTCAATGGTTAATCCTACGTCAAAATTGACCAGAATGAGGCTTGATTTAGAAGAGTCTGAGTTTACAGTAGAGTATCTTAAGGGAAAGGACAATCAAGTAGCGGATGCGTTATCAAGAATAACCATTCAAGAACTCAAAGACATACAAATAAAAGTCCTGAAAGTCACAACCAGGCACCAAAGTAGACAAAAATCCTGCGCAGGATTATAAAGTAGAATTGCCTATGCAATCTATAGAAAAAGCTTCACAGCAAAACGTATATAAAGTCATCAAAAATGACGACATACGTAAAGTAGTGACCTTGCACGTAAAAAGTATGCTATGTTTCTTTAAACATGGAAAGGAAATTACTGCAAGATATGATGTTAGCGATTTGTATACTAATGGAACTCTTGACTTAGGTCTGTTTTTCCAAAGGCTTGAAATGCAAGCCGGTATACATAAAATCAGCCAACTCAAAGTGGCACCGTGGGAAAATATCTTTGACAACATTTCAATAGATAATTTCAAAAATATGGGCGACAAAAATATTAAAAACATTGAGAGTAGCGCTACTCAACCCGGTGACCATAGTTAAAAATAATAAAGAAAAAGAAGCTCTACTGTCTACATTTCATGATGAACCTATTCAAGGAGGTCATACTGGCATTTCAAAAACCTTGGCCAAGGTCAAAAGATATTATTACTGGAAAGGTATGTCTAAAGATATAACTGAGTACATAAGAAAATGTCAAAAAACAAAAATAACAACGCATACTAAAACTCCACTTATACTGACACAAACACCAGTAAATACTTCTGACAGAGTGATAGTAGACACTATTGGTCCGCTACCTACATCTGAGAATGGAAACAAGTATATAGTCACATTAATATGTGATTTAACTAAGTACTTAATTGCAGTTCCAATTGCAAACAAAAGTGCAAATACAGCAGCAAAAGCAATATTTGACTCCTTTATTCTAAAATACGGTCCAATGAAGACGTTCATTACGGACATGGGAACAGAGTATAAGAATTCGATTATAAATGATTTGTGCAAATATCTAAAAATAGACAACATAACGTCTATGGCACATCATCACCAGACAGTTGGAACAGTCGAAAGAAGTCATAAAACTTTTAATGAATACATACGTTCTTATATATCAGTCGATAAAGCTGATTGGGACGTATGGCTTCCATATTTCGTATACTGTTTTAACACAACCCCCCTCTATGGCACACAATTATTGTCCATATGAGCTAGTTTTCGGCAAACCAAGCAATTTGCCAAAATATTTTAATAAAATAGGATATACAGAACCAGTGTATAACATAGACAACTACGCTAAGGAATCTAAGTTTAGACTAGAACAGGCATATAAAAGAGCACGATTTATGTTAGACAAACTCAAGATTAGAAATAAGACACACTACGATAAAAAAGTTATAGATTTTAAAGTAAAAATAGGAGATAAAGTTTTATTAAGAAATGAAACTGGCCATAAATGGGATCCAGAATACATAGGACCCTATACAGTAGTATCAGTAGAAGATAATAATAACATTTTAATTAAAAGTAAAAATTTTTATTTCATAATCAAATTTAGTATGGCCATACATAAACATAAATATTTTACATACATAAGAGAAGAATATACAAGAACGTACATAAAAGATATATTCCCTTGTTATTAAATTAAATAAGTTTTTTTACATTTTTGCAATCAAAAAAAAAATGTTTTTTCTTACATGTTTATAATTAACAGAATGAATAATCGCACAAAACAAAACAAAAAAATAATAATAAAATAAAAAATAAAAAATATATATTTATAATTTTTTAAAGATATTTTCTATACACTAATAAAATAACTTCATATAATTACGTTATTTTACAAAAGGAGGGAGATGTCGTATGCGCATATATCGAGAGTATACTGTAATCAGTGTATTTCAAATCTACTGGGCCGTAACACTTTGTTGTTGCATTAACATATTCCAAACAACGACACATTGTCGTAAAGTAAACAAGCACCAATACCCAACTCATTTCAAGTGCGATGTAATATGATCAGCCTTGAATGTAGCAGGCACAGTTGATGCCGCGTCAGCATATCCGTGGGATACTGACCACATACATAACACTAGCGCATACCACTCTCTATCCAATGGCACCGTTCCCGTTGCCATACACATATATACACTTACACATTATATACATTTAATATATACGGCTGCCCTGACGCTGGCTTCTCTGCCGAAGTCTTTTTAATCTTTTTAGCTAAGCTAGCCCCTAAGAACATTTGTGAGAATCATTAATAAAATGGAACCGAAAGGATTTGGTCGAGACAATCATTTACTTGTGTTACAATCATTGACTTGCAAATAAACAATCATTCTACACTATAACTAGTCGGAAGAAAAGCCCCGGCTATGCAAATATGCACGCTGCATGACTCTGTCGGTATGCTCGGTGAAGACTTAAAGAAACAGTCAACAATGACAGCACAAACGCAACAGACCCTCGACCTGTCTTGACAACACGCTCGGTGAGGCTTACTACAGCCAACACTGACCTGCTAACACTGAATAACCTGCCCTGACGATGTGCTCGGCGAGGCTTGAAAACAGCCAACACTGACAGCACAAACTTGCCTTGATGACGCGCTCGGTGGAGACTTAAGACAGCAAACACTGACAGCACAAACGCAACAGACCCTCGACCTGTCTTGACAACACGCTCGGTGAGGCTTAGTACAGCCAACACTGACCTGCCAACACTGAATAACCTGCCCTGACGACGTGCTCGGCGAGGCTTGAAAACAGCCAACACTGACAGCACAAACTTGCCCTGATGACGCGCTCGGTGGAGGCTTAAGACAGCCAACACTGACAGCACAAACTTGCCCTGATGACGCGCTCGGTGGGGGCTGAAAACAGCCAACACTGACAGCACTGACTATCCCTGACGACGCACTCGATGTAGGCTTGAATACTGCCAACACTGCCAGCACAAACTTGCCCTGATGACGCGCTCGGTGGAGGCTTAAGACAGCCAACACTGACAGCGCAAACTTGCCCTGATGACGCGCTCGGTGGGGGCTGAAAACAGCCAACACTGACAGCACTGACTATCCCTGACGACGCACGCGAAGAAGGCTTCAAAACAGCTAACACTGCCAACACAAGCTAGCCCTGACGACGCGCTCGGTGGAGGCTTAAAACAGCCAACACTGACAGCACAGAAAATAGGCAAATATCGCTAACAGGAACTTAGTCGAAAGTAACAGCCTTCCCACACTAAAGAAATGATAAGCCGGCCGGCTTCGTTATATCCGCTGCGTAATACGCGTTTTTTGCGCGCACACGTCGTTTACAATTAAGATCCCATCGTTGACTAATTTGATCATTTTGATCATTGCCCTGACCTGCGCAATTCGGCAACTCGCTGCTAATCAGCTGCCGCATTCGCGCACGCGCTCTCTCACTCTTTCGGCTTTTACCGCTAATCCTCGCTTATTCCTTTTGTAATCACGTAGGCTGCGAGCTTTTGCTATTGCTTATCTATCAGTGATGCTCGTTGCTATCAGAGATGCTCGGCTTCTGCTAGTGATGTTCGCTGCTGCGAGTTAATAATAATACCTGGCGTTTGTTGTCTTCCCTTCATGGGGTAAAATTATAATATTTGCCCTCCCTGAGCCTTATAACTAACTTAAATCTAATAGTTATAAAGAAAAATAACAAAACAAATATTGTGGCTTCCTATGGGGCGTCACACCCCTCACACCCCTTAATTTCCCGGAAGAAGTGCAATTGTAATATTGCCTTGGGGTAATATTTTCACTCGAAACTCCTTCCCGGCTGCTGTCTCCAGGATCCTAACACCCCGTCCGACGCTGTTGGAGAGCGGTCGGTCTAGTTTGCAGACGAGATACTGTGACTGGCGACGGTCCGCAGTGCGCACCTTCCAGAGCTCTGGTGCGACGACGCAGGCTCCCTCCGTTTCGACTACCTCACGCACCTTTGCTAGGATGGCCGGGGGTGTCGCCAGGCCTGCTGTTGCAACCCCGTGAGCCTGTAGTGTGGCTCTGGCTTCAGCGGAGGTACTAGATTGTTGGTCCAGCGGTAACAGTTCGCTTGTGCGAGGTGCCTCTCGTGCCGTCTCACCCTCATCCGAACTGACATCCGAGAACTGGGGTGTCGCAGCGGGACGCTTGAGCAAGGTGGGTTCGTGGAATGGGTGGCTCACAGGGGTATCCTCCGAGGTTGTCTCCATCGGTGTCCCTGCCGATTCCACAGGCGGGGGGTCGTCGTCGATAAAGTGATTGGGCTGCTGAGTAGCACTTCGAACTCGTCGCTGCTGCTATCGCTGGTAATTTCGACCACCTCTGATCGATTGTTGCCCATGATCTCCCGCATGGTCTCCTCTACGGTGATCGCTGTGTCGGGGGCCGGTGACGCAAACTTAGCGTTCCTGTAGTGGCTCGGGCGATCGGGAATCGGCTTCGCGAGTTTGGAGGTGGGCTCACCTCCAGGCCCTGCAGTGTGTCCATCGTGGTTGGGCTAAGGTGTCCCCAGCCCGGTGGGCTCGGTCCAGCCGCCTCCAAGCCCAGGTCCAGGACATCTGGGAGCGATTCTGGGGTGGCGAGGGTTGGGGATCCTGACGGTGACTGTGTTACCGCGACCAGTAGGCTGTCCCGGGTGGTCGTGACCGCCCTTCCCGTTGTCCGTGGGTCGCGTCGTGACATGACTATGAGTGTAAATGTTATAATAATGATTATGCGGCTTACAATGATGTATACGTAAATCTTAAGCTAAAAAGGGTTAGTTTCTTTAGATACCAACTGTAAGTCCTCGTTGTCTTCGATCATCGTTGTCTTTCGTGTAAAAGGCCTTCAGGTCGGCTATGCCTGCGATCGTCGTTTTCGGTTCTCTGGATCCTGCAGGCGGCTGATATTTGGGGATGTAAATTTCATAACTTTGTGTGGCCCTTGATAGCGTGGGGCTAACTTAGCTGCGAAGCCTTCCGTGGCCTTTGATAAGTGGTGGGTACGCACTAATACCAAGTCCCCAATTCTCGGCCTCCCCTCGCGTAGTCGTAAGTTGTTGTGGTGACTTTGGTCCTCTGTTGCCCGTTGTGCGTTCTCAGTGTCGAATTTGAAGATGTTTCGCAGCTGCAGGGCCTTGGCGTTTGGTGTGACTGGTTCCTTCCCAAATTCGCCGGTGACTTCTTCGTAGACTGCTCCGGGCAGGCGAGGTTCCCTTCCTTGTACCAGAAATATCACACTGAACTGAGTCGTATCCGAAATGCTGCTGTTGATAGCCAAGGCTTTTTTGGGAAGAAGCTCATCCCACATGTTGTGTCTATCATCCAGATATTGGGCAATCATCGTCTTGATCGATCGATTTGCGCGTTTGGTAGGATTGTGTTGCTGTGTGTAGGGTGCGGTGTATTGGATGGCCATCCCGGCTTGCTTGCAGAAGTTTTTAAAGGCGCGACTGGTAATCTTGGTCCCATTATCGCAGACGAACGTTTGAGGTACTCCAAATCGAGCTAGTATTCTCTTTCGAAATGATCGTTTGAGGTGTGCGGTGGTGGCTCTTCGTAGAGGTACTAATTCCACCCATTTGCTGAAAAGATCGAAGAATACCAAAAGGACCGTGTTGCCTCGTTAAGATCGTGGCAGTGGTCCCACAAAGTCGGCGTAGACGAAGTCGAACGGTTCTTGCACTTGACGTGTGCACATCCTACCAGGTGGTTTGAGCTGGCTCACCTTGTGTTTCTGACAACTGCTGCACTGGCGGACGTACCTGGCCACGTCTCGGAAGAGGCCCGGAGAGTAGTATCGTTGAGCAACCCGATTCGAAGTTTTTCTCATCCCTAAGTGTCCGGCTGCTGGCTGCTCGTGGCACTCCTTGAGGACCCGTGGGTGGTGTTCTTTCGGGACACAGAGTTTCCACGAGATGAAATCTTCTAATTCGGGACGTTGTCCAAATCGTCGATACAGTTGGTCATTTTCAGGGACATAATCTGGTTCCATGTCGACTCGTTTCAGCATCTTCTGTATCCAGGTGCATTGTGTTTGATCCTGTAGCGTCTGCTGTAGAAGTTCCAATGGTTGGCGGGACAAAGCCTTGGCGATGATGTTTTGGTTCCCGCGTCGATAGTGAACGTCAAATTGGTATTGTTGGAGTTCCAACGCCCAGCGTGCGATCCGGCCGGTGGGGTTCTCAATGCTGTTAAGCCACTTCAATGCTAAGTGGTCCGTGATGACGTCAAACCTGTAGCCCTCCAGGTAACATCGGAGTTTGCGGATAGCCAAGATAATGGCTAAACATTCCTTTTCTGACGGCGGCTGGCATAGGCGATGACGCGTTGTTTTCCTTGTATCTGCTGCGTTAACACGGCTCCCAGCCCATAATCGCTGGCGTGAGTTTGTAATGAGAACTTCTCATTAAAATCTGGACATGCCAACACGGGGGCCTCTGTGAGTCGTGTTAGCAGTTCCTCGAAAGCCTGTTGTTGTACCGCTGTCCACTCACATTTACGACTCTTCTTCAGTAGAGTGGACATGGGTTGGACGATCTTGGCGAAGTTCGGTACAAAGCGTCTGTACCACGAAGCAATTCCTAAGCAGCGGCGAAGTTCTTTGACTGTGGTCGGTGGTTTGAGTTCTCGGATGGCGGCAATCTTCTCCGGGTCAGTGTGAATTCCAGTCTCGCTTATCACATGGCCTAAGTATAGAAGGCTACGTTGGAAAAACTTGCATTTATCTTGGTTAAGTCGAAGATTAGCTGCTCTAAGACTGCGAAAGACTTCTCGACATGCTCTTCCAGTGAGCCTCCCACGACGACGATGTCATCTAAGTAGGCGAATGCTTGGGGTTACATCTCGGGACCAATTACTCCATATAACGCACGCTGAAAAGTCGCTGGTACCGAATGCAGACCGAACGGAATGACTTTCCAATGATACAACCCTCGTCCTGGTACGGTGAACGCTGTATACTCTCTGCTCGTCACTGCTATGGGTATTTGCCAGTATCCGGTCTTAAGATCCAACGTTGAAATATACTTCGCGTTCCGTAGCTTCTCTAGGATCTGGCTTATACGAGGTAAAGGGTTATCAACCGGGATAGATCGTGCGTTTTACTGCCGGTAGTCGACGCACATTCGGATGTCGCGCGTCTTTTTACCCACGAGTACGATAGGAGCACTGTGGGGGCTGCGTGATGGCTCGATGGCGGTCGTCTCTCATCACGATTGTATGTTCTGCGATGGATGAAATGCCCTTGAGACCCTCGAACAGTTGTAGCTCCTCCTCCAGGAATAGTTTTACCGCTGCCTCTTCTGTCTCTGACAGTGGGGATGTGACAGGGTTGTCTCCCACACTGACTAACGTCGCATCGATGTTTCTCCGGGGTGTGTCGTCGTTGATTGACGGGACCGATTCTGTGGTTGTTTCCTCCGGGCCTGGTGGTGCCGTTAAGCAGTTGTCCCCACCGTGCTGCGCGGCACTGTGTCGACGAAAAGGGTTGGCACGAATGGCTGACGCTATGGTTGGTGGTAACTTGTTGACCTCGTGATCCGTTGGATATTAGCAGGTGTTATGGTGATTACCCGTGGGGTGATAACTGTAGGGACACCAGGACCGCATGTTGGTTTCAGCTGGAGTTGCGCTCGGCCACGTTGTAGGATGGCTCCCACTCCGCAGAGAAAGTCCTTCCCCAAGATGACGTCATCCAAAATAGTGGGCAGAACCAATATGGGAATGGTCGCCTCCCGCTCCGCAAGGCGAATGCGTGGGTGACGTCTCGTCGGGTGCCGTCGGAGAGACTGATGCGGGACCAACTGCCGACAGCAATCCATGGTGCGTAGTCCCCGGCGACCACAATCCAAGCAGAACAAGATTCTGGGATTGTGACACTCCCTTGCGTAGTGTCCGGGATGTGCGCAATTTCTGCAGGCTCGTCGTATATCCACCGTTGATTCCTGCTCCAGTGCTAATTGGCTACTGGGGTCGGTCCTCCTGGGTGCAGATGCTCTGGCGGGGGATTCGTTCTCGCTCCTATCCCGTGCCGAGGATAGGCTGCGGTATGATACTTGTTGTGTTGGTGGCTGGGATTGGCGAAAAGGCGTATATGATGAAAAACGTACTTGCCCTGTCGAGGTAACGACCAGTTGTGCATGGCAAGCGACATCTCGATCCCTGACAATCTCATAGTTTACTACCAACTGTGTCAATTGGGTCAACGTCGAGAATTCGTGCATACTAGTGAAAAGTTGATACTCCGGCAGTAGGTTATCATATAACCGCTACAATTCTTGTGCTTTAGTGTAACCGGCTCAGTGCATCATGAGACGTAGGTCGATCATGAAATCTTAGAACAATTCCTTGGGTTTCTGTAGTCGTATCCGGATTTCAACCTCCAAGCGAGTGAAATATCTCGGTGGTAGGACGAAATCCAAAACCTCTTTCTTAAACTGGGTCCAAGAGGCACTTGGTCGTTGGGTGACCCGGAACCAATCCTGGGCCCGTCCAGTCAGATGTCTGGCTAAAACCTGTGCCATTTGCTCGACGTTGACCTGATACGTGGCGGCCTTCTCCTCCAGATTCTCTATGAAGCGTAGTGGATCTGATTGTCATTCGAAGGAGGCCTCGCACTTGCGTAGCCGGTCAGCCAGCTGAGCCAGATACGGGTGACAGTCTGAGTGGGGTCTGCTTGTAGTTCTACCGCCCTGCATTGCGTTCGAGTCGTATGGTGGAAATTGTAGCTGAGGTTCAGGCATCGCGTTGCCTGGCACCCTTAGTTGTTGTGAAGCTGCCGCTGGCTCCGCCGGAACGTTGCGGCGTTCCTGATTGCTCTCTCCCGACGCTGGTGACACGTTCCGCAGTCCCATCGCTTTAGGATCCGGTTTCGGTGCGTTCCCGTAAAGTGCCTCCAATTCCGCTAGTCGTAAGCCAATTGGTTTCGCTGCGTTTTGCTGACTAGCGAACGTGGAGAGGCGACTTCGTAATTCCTCCACCGTACCTCCTACGTCGAGAGAAAACTCCTTGAGAATGTCCTGTAACTCGTTCTTTCGCCGGTAGCTTATCCACTGTAGACCCATGATTCACCCTTATTTCGTTGACTCGATGATTAAAGTTGATCAGTTCGTCAACCACGATCCGTTCCTGTTTTGTCAATCGGTAACGATGAACAACACTAGCCTATTGGTGTCTGGCTTCGTCTGCACGGCAAAAAAATTTTAAAAAATTTAAGCAGTCCTGCATAAATGCTCGCAGCTAGGTGTCTCAGTATGCGGCAAGTGCAAAGAGGAACGAAAAAATACTAAGCTTTCGACTCCTACGTTGAATACTTTGCTGATGACTGTACTTCTTGCTTCTTTTCTGCTCATTGTCTCTCTACTCAGTTATATTTTGGACTGATGGGGTTTTAGGCCAACAGCCAACCCTGCCAACACAAACTAGCCCTGACGACGCGCTCGGTGGAGGCTTTAAACAGCCAACACTGACAGCACAGACTATCCCTGACGACGCACTCGGTCTAGGCTTGAAAACAGCCAACACTGACAGCACAGACTGACTCTGCTGACGCACTCGATGCAGTCTTGAAAACAGCCAACACTGCCAGCACAGACTGACTCTGATGACGCACTCGATGCAGTCTTGAAAACAGCCAACACTGCCAGCACAGACTGACTCTGACGACGCACTCGATGTAGGCTTAAAACAGCCAACACTGACAGCACAAACTTGCCCTGATGACGCGCTCGGTGTGTACTTGAAAACAGCCAACCCTGCCAACACAAACTAGCCCTGACGACGCGCTCGGTGGAGGCTTTAAACAGCCAACACTGACAGCACAGACTGACTCTGACGACGCACTCTATGTAGGCTTGAAAACAGCTAACACTGCAAACACAAACTAGCCCTGACGACGCGCTCGGTGGAGGCTTAAAACAGCCAACACTGACAGCCCAGACTATCCCTGACGACGCACTCGGTCTAGGCTTGAAAACAGCCAACACTTACAGCACAGACTGACTCTGACGACGCACTCGATGTAGGCTTGAAAACAGCCAACCCTGCAAACACAAACTAGCCCTGACGCCGCGCTCGAAGGAGGCTTTAAACAGCCAACACTGCTAATACAGACTATCCCTGACGAGGCACTGGGTGTAGGCTTGAAAACAGTCAACACTGACAGCACAGACTGACTCTGCCGACGCACTCGATGCAGGCTTGAAAACAGCCAACACTGCCAGCACAGACTGACTCTGACGACGCACTCGATGTAGTCTTGAAAACAGCCAACCCTACCAACACAAACTAGCCCTGACGACGCGCTCGGTGGAGGCTTAAAACAGCCAACACTGACAGCACAGACTGACTCTGAAAACGCACTCGATGTAGGCTTGAAAACAGCTAACACTGCCAACACAAACTAGCCCTGACGACGCGCTCGGGGCAAGCTTAAAACAGCCAACACTGACAGCACAGACTGACTCTGACGAAGCACTCGATGTGTGCTTGAAAACAGCCAACACTGTCAACACAAACTAGCCCTGACGACGCGCTCGGTGCAGGCTTAAAACAGCCAACACAGACAACACAGACTGACTCTGACGACGCACTTGATGTAGGCGTAAGACAGCTAACACTGACAGCACAAACTTGCCCTGATGACGCGCTCGGTGGAGGCTTAAAACAGCCAACCCTGCCAACACAAACTAGCCCTGACGACGCGCTCGGTGGAGGCTTAAGACGGCCAACACTGACAGCACAGAAAATCGGCAAATATCGCTAACAGGAACTTGGTCGAAAGTAACAGCCTCCTTCTCACACTAAAGAAATGATAAGCGGGATGGCTTCGCTTTATCCAGAATAGGTGCTGTTTATTCACTTAAGTTAACTTAGGTGGTAACAGTACCGCACTTCGCTGCTTCCCTAGCTTCTTCACAAATAATGCCGTTGGCTCGCTTACCGTTCTTTTGGTCTTCTCGTGGCGTGGGTATGTATTTTGCACGCAGATGCGTTGAATTCGCTGCTTGAACTTTTGATCGCGTATTTTTGCGCGCACACGTCGTTTACAATTAAGCTCCTGTCGTTGACTAATTTGATCATTTTGATCATTGCCCTGACCTGAGCAATTCGGCAATTCGCTGCTTATCAGCTGCCGCATTCGCGCTCGCGCTCACTCACTTTCTCGGCTTTTACCGCTAATCCTCGCTTATTCCTTTTGTCATCACGAATGCCGCGAGCTTTTACTATTCCTCATCTATCAGTGATGCTCGTTGCTGTCAGAGATGCCCGGTTTCTGCTAGTGATGCTCGCTGCTATCAGAGATGCCCGGCATCTGCTAGTATTGTTCGCTGCTGCGAGTTAATAATAATACTTGGCGTTTGCTGTCTTCCCTTCACGGGGTAAAATTATAATATTTGCTCTCCCTGAGCCTTATAACTAACTTAAATCTAATAGTTATAAAGAAAAAAATAACAAAACAAATATTGTGGCGTCTAATGGGGCGTAACAAATTCGAAAACGGAGGGACAAAATATTCTAATTTGATTTTTTAAGAATTTTTTTTTGGAAACTCCCATTTTAATAACTTTTAAAAAAATCGCCAGGCGTGCAAGTGAATTTTATTTCTTTAATAATTAGAAGAGATATTCATAAAAAAGTGTCGACACTTCATAAATTGACGGTATACACCAACAGGTGTATCAAGTTTGGTTGCTCTATCTTAAAGATAAAGGCAAAAAAATTGTGTTCATACGGACAGACGGACATTTCGCAAACCCAATATACTATTTTCCCGTTGGGAACATAGTATAAGAAACCATTGCCATCGAGTCCGATTGGAGATAATCACCTCTTTTCATACTAACTCATGCTACCAAAGCTAGGCCACGCTGTAGTCGAGTATACCCGACTACGAAACTCCTTGTACCCTGTACAACTTCCTAACATATCTTCGTACACTTAAAAATACACAAATACGCATGCTCACAAGCGAGGCATTTTAAGTGGTGGCTGAGCTACCCCAAGTTTAAAGAGAAAGTGGAAGAAAGTTTCTAGAACATCTGATCGGAACTGCAAAACTAATTTGGCTGATTAATTCAGGAGAATCAATTTCCCTATTAATTAGTTTGTATTAAAAAATTACACCCAGCATGGTTCTACGATCAGAAAGAGAAGGCAAATTTATTAATAAAAGTCTACTACGATAAGAAGGCAAGCGAGTACAAGTATTCCAGTTAAGACCCCGGAGTGCGATGAGCAGAAATTGTTTTTGTACCGATTCTAATCTATCCTGATGAACCTTGTATTGGGGACACCAAATACAAGAACCATATTCAAGAATAGGTCGCACAAGAGAAGTATAAAGAGTTTTAGTAATGTAGGGATCGCTAAATTCCTTCGACCAACGCTTAATGAAACCCAGGACACCAAGGGCGCGATTAGCGGTGGAAAAGATATGCTTGTCAAACTTAAGCTTGGGATCTAAAAGGATACCCAAACTATCAACCGACTCAATTCGAGCAAGCGGCTTACCATTAAGAATATAATTATTAAGAAAGGCCATTCGCCTGTAAAAGGAAATTACGTTACACTTACCACAATTAAGATTTAATAAATTTACCCGACACCAGGCTTGGAAACTGTCAAGATCAGTTTGCAACCTTTGACCAGTTAAGAAATCAATAGATGACAGACAAATTTTAACATCATCGGCATACATCAGCACCCGGGAGTGATTTACAACAGAAGGAAGGTCATTTATGAACAGAGTAAATAATAAGGGGCCAAGATCACTTCCTTGTGGAACTTCGGAAGTAACTTGAACAGACCTAGAAACTAAGCCTTTGAAATACACTTATTGGGTTTTAAGAGTTAAATAGTTGTAGATCCAAAGAATTAAGTTATTTGGAAATCCCAGAAGGTGAAGTTTATGAAGTAAAAGAGAATGATTAAAAGAGTCAAAAGCCTTACTGAAATCAGTGTAAATAACATCTGTTTGCATTTTAGATTGAAATCCCTTTATGACAAATGAAGTGAATTCCAATAGGTTAGTGGTAGTAGTAAAGTAGTAAATGTTGAAGTTGAGAAGTTATTAATTTCTCAAAAATCTTAGGAATATCAGACAACTTAGAAATACCTCTATAGTTCTCAACATTAGACTTGTTTCCTTTTTTATGGAGAGGAATAATAAATGATTCTTTCCAAATGTTAGGGAAAGAGCACAACTCCACGGACAGTTAAAAAATAACAAATAGTGGTTTTAAAATACCTTCAGCACAGTAGCTAAGCACACAGCTTGGTACTCCATCAGGTCCCGGTGAAAATACGGGCTTAATGGCCTTTAAATCACGTAGAAGCGAACTTTCAGTTATTAAAGGTCCAAAAATGCAATTGGAGTTATTTACATGATAAGGATAAGGCGAAACCATATGATAAGGTTGTGAACTATAAGTCGTTTGAAAAAATTCGGCAAAAAGATCGGCAACAGCCTGATCTGAGTCAGCTGCCTTTTTTTTTTTTTTTCGAAAATTACAGTTGATGGAAGTGTTGATGACCTACGCTTCGCATTAACGAAATTATAAAACCCTTTAGGATCCCGCTGAAACTGTAACCTCCAGCTTATGAGGTAGTTGTTATAACAGTGTATATTAAGTACAGAGAAGTTAGATCGGACAATCAAATAACGCTAAAAATCCAAGAAAGAGCCAGATTCCTTGAACTTTTTGTACAATCTCGACTTTCTATTTTTTAAGTTAGTTAAATCCCATGTAAGCCACGCAGGTTTGTTAGACCTACGTGGGTTACAAAATGGAACACAGGAATCAATTAATGAATTTAAAGTTAAATAAAAATATTCGATTGCACAATCCATATCTCTACACATGTACAGCTGGGACCAGTCAGTCTGGGATACGAGCAGAGCGAGTTTAGTAAAATCGGTTTTCCTCGCTCTGCAAGTTTTCTACCTGGGCTTAGCACCCTGGCTGGTAAGTCAATCAACACTTCCAAAGATGGGTGATAAGGATCTTCAGGAATGGATATATGTATAGTACGGGAGACAGAATAGAAGGAGGAATCCAAGACAAAAATAAGATCAAGCATTTTATGTAACAGATTTGGGATACCATTGATTTGACACAATGACATCCCAAACAAACTATCAGTAAAATCATGCTGAGTCGTGGGTGTCAACACGCTGGAGTCAGGATTAGAAATCCAGGTAGTTCCGGCAATATTAAAATCGCCAAGAACTACAAGAAATTCACGATCAGAAAGCATAGATGAGACAAAATTTATAGCAGAAGCATGAGAAGAATAAACAGGGAAATCAATACGAACAAGTAATAAAAAAAACAAAATCCACAAAAACTAACTTTAACAGCAATAAATTCAATATCTACAGAACTATCGGTTATTACTAACTCAGATGACAAATCAACGTCAACAGCAATAAGTACACCACCACCCCGACGAGTAGTGCGATCTTTATCTATATATAGAGAATTTATTAGAAAGAATTTCAGAATTAAGAATGTCGGGCCTTAGCCATTTTTCAGAAAAGGCAATGACATGGAAAGGAAAAGTTAGGCTATTTAGATAAAGATTACTAAGTTTACTACAAACACCTCTTACATTCTGATAGCCCAATGAGAGGGAGGATGTTAGTTTTTTGAACTATCAGATACTACAATATGTGGGTTAGACTATCACCGGAGGAAGGAAGTGAAATCGGAGGCCGATTTTTCTTTTTTACCGTATATTCCTTAACAACTAAGTGGTCGGGCCAGAATTCTTTGCAACAAATGTTGTTGAAATACTCTGCCGGAACACTTATCTTAAATGACGATATTTCCCGAGAATACGTGAATTTGAACTTTTCTACCGTAATGTGTGCTTTAGATTTAGCCTGTATAAAGGCCTCACATCATCAGATGTAGTATCAGGGGCAAGCCTAGAAACAAAGATTTGTTTCCGTGGTGGAATACTATAAGGGTCTTCTTGGTAGCCAAAGCAGTTGCATCCAATGGAGCCACAGCATTGGTTACTAGACCAGTTGATTCGATTGGTATATTTTCACTAGAGTGTTGATCTGGAACAACAGTGTTAATAGCCAGCGAATCAGAATGCTCTACGGGGTCAGAATGAACAACATCCATGGGTACGATGCTATTCTCGTCACTTTTGATAATTAAACTATGAGGAGAGGGGGACGATAAATTTATCAATTCTAACTGTTTATTAGTTACGGATGTAGTGGAAGTATGTGTTGGGAGCTGCAGTTCATTGGGGCCAATAGACAGCCTAAAATTAGCCTTCTTCCGTTTTGCAGACTCATTTAAAAGTTTCATACTTTTAAATTCGTTCTCCAAGTCGGAAAAACCATCGAACAGTTTTTAAACCGCCCGAAAATGTCACCAAAGCCTTTCTTAGTCTGCCTCATAAAACCAATGATGTCCCTTTCAACATCCCTACAGGATACACATGTCCACTTGAGGTCAGATATTGACTCAATCTGGTCCACAATTCAGCCGTTAAGCCCAGCACATTTTTCGTGTGACACATTATCACACAGCCAGCAGCAAACAAAGCCCATCTTAGAGTTTGCTCTAACCTGGCAATTTTTAGTATAGCAGATAAACATTTTATTAAAAGAAAAATATAAATAGATAAAAAATAAAATAAACAGGAACCACTGCACAAGAAATAGAAAGTACAAATAAAAAAGAAGGCACCCTAGGGTTAAATTTGTTGACGCTGATTTGTACTTACGCACAACAACACCAATTAGAAAATATTAAAGCGCGGGCGCGTCGACCGAAATCAGTAACGGAATACAAAACAAAGAGAGAAACCGTAACCAACACCAACGATAGACGTGCACGAGACCGTTAAGCCAACGTTGAGAGCGCGATTTAGTAAAAATACAAAAACAAATATAAGCACAATGCAAACTGCACATCAACCACCAGCTTGCTTGTGATGCTGCTAGTTGTTGTATTTGAACAAATTTAGTAAATATTAATTTTATTAAATTGCAATTTAATCTCGATCTCGACACTTCATAAATTGACGGTATACACCAACAGATGTACCAAGTTTGGTTGCTCTAGCTTAAAGATAAAGGCAAAAAATTGCGTTCATACGGACAGACGGACATTTCGCAAACCCAATATACTATTTTCCCTTCGGGAACATAGCATAAAAAACCATTGCCATCGAGTCCGATT
This sequence comes from Hirtodrosophila confusa, assembly GCA_035043065.1. Taxonomy (NCBI): domain Eukaryota; kingdom Metazoa; phylum Arthropoda; class Insecta; order Diptera; family Drosophilidae; genus Hirtodrosophila; species Hirtodrosophila confusa. The sequence goes on from JAWNNI010000202.1 coordinate 1,079,039, forward strand.
GGAGATAATCACCTCTTTTCATACTAACTCATGCTACCAAAGCTAGGCCACGCTATAGTCGAGTATACCCGACTACGAAACTCCTTGTACCCTGTACAACTTCCTAACATATCTTCGTACACTTAGACATACAAAATACGCATGCTCACAAGCGAGGCATTTTAAGTGGTGGCTGAGCTACCCCAAATTTTTTTTTTCATTAATTCTGGACGTTGATGTACTAACGAACAGCACATACAAGTGGCCCAACGACACCAAGCACTGGCTTGTTAACGCGCGGACCCAAGCATAAATGCAACCCACCTCCCGCCCAACCGCCGCATAACGTACGGTAGCGAAAGATCGCGGACATGCAAATACAACAATAACATTCTACAAAAGTTCCTAACGATTACATAAATAACGTAAGAGTAAAGTTTTAAGTGTAGAAATTGAACTAGCATTACTTATTAGATGGAAAAGATTGTTATAGTTAGAGCATAAGATTCGAAAGGGGTTATGAATAGCATAATTAAAACTACAAGTTTAAAGAGAAAGTGGAAGAAAGTTTCTAGAACATCTGATCGGAACTGCAAAACTAATTTGGCTGATTAATTCAGGAGAATCAATTTCCCTATTAATTAGTTTGTATTAAAAATTTACACCCAGCATGGTTCTACGATCAGAAAGAGAAGGCAAATTTATTAATAAAAGTCTACTACGATAAGAAGGCAAGCGAGTACAAGTATTCCAGTTAAGACCCCAGAGTGCGAAGAGCAGAAATTGTTTTTGTACCGATTCTAATCTATCCTGATGAACCTTGTATTGGGGACACCAAATACAAGAACCATATTCAAGAATAGGTCGCACAAGAGAAGTATAAAGAGTTTTAGTAATGTAGGGATCGCTAAATTCCTTCGACCAACGCTTAATGAAACCCAGGACACCAAAGGTGCGATTAGCGGTGGAAAAGATATGCTTGTCAAACTTAAGCTTGGGATCTAAAAGGATACCCAAACCATCAACCGACTCAATTCGAGCAAGCGGCTTACCATTAAGAATATAATTATTAAGAAAGGGCATTCGCCTGTAAAAGGAAATTACGTTACACTTACCACAATTAAGATTTAATAAATTTACCCGACACCAGGCTTGGAAACTGTCAAGATCAGTTTGCAACCTTTGACCAGTTAAGAAATCAATAGATGACAGACAAATTTTAACATCATCGGCATACATCAGCACCCGGGAGTGATTTACAACAGAAGGAAGGTCATTTATGAACAGAGTAAATAATAAGGGGCCAAGATCACTTCCTTGTGGAACTTCGGAAGTAACTTGAACAGACCTAGAAACTAAGCCTTTGAAATACACTTATTGGGTTTTAAGAGTTAAATAGTTGTAGATCCAAAGAATTAAGTTATTTGGAAATCCCAGAAGGTGAAGTTTATGAAGTAAAAGAGAATGATTAAAAGAGTCAAAAGCCTTACTGAAATCAGTGTAAATAACATCTGTTTGCATTTTAGATTGAAATCCCTTTATGACAAATGAAGTGAATTCCAATAGGTTAGTGGTAGTAGTAAAGTAGTAAATGTTGAAGTTGAGAAGTTATTAATTTCTCAAAAATCTTAGGAATATCAGACAACTTAGAAATACCTCTATAGTTCTCAACATTAGACTTGTTTCCTTTTTTATGGAGAGGAATAATAAATGATTCTTTCCAAATGTTAGGGAAAGAGCACAACTCCACGGACAGTTAAAAAATAACAAATAGTGGTTTTAAAATACCTTCAGCACAGTAGCTAAGCACACAGCTTGGTACTCCATCAGGTCCCGGTGAAAATACGGGCTTAATGGCCTTTAAATCACGTAGAAGCGAACTTTCAGTTATTAAAGGTCCAAAAATGCAATTGGAGTTATTTACATGATAAGGATAAGGCGAAACCATATGATAAGGTTGTGAACTATAAGTCGTTTGAAAAAATTCGGCAAAAGATCGGCAACAGCCTGATCTGAGTCAGCTGCCTTTTTTTTTTTTTCGAAAATTACAGTTGATGGAAGTGTTGATGACCTACGCTTCGCATTAACGAAATTATAAAACCCTTTAGGATCCCGCTGAAACTGTAACCTCCAGCTTATGAGGTAGTTGTTATAACAGTGTATATTAAGTACAGAGAAGTTAGATCGGACAATCAAATAACGCTAAAAATCCAAGAAAGAGCCAGATTCCTTGAACTTTTTGTACAATCTCGACTTTCTATTTTTTAAGTTAGTTAAATCCCATGTAAGCCACGCAGGTTTGTTAGACCTACGTGGGTTACAAAATGGAACACAGGAATCAATTAATGAATTTAAAGTTAAATAAAAATATTCGATTGCACAATCCATATCTCTACACATGTACAGCTGGGACCAGTCAGTCTGGGATACGAGCAGAGCGAGTTTAGTAAAATCGGTTTTCCTCGCTCTGCAAGTTTTCTACCTGGGCTTAGCACCCTGGCTGGTAAGTCAATCAACACTTCCAAAGATGGGTGATAAGGATCTTCAGGAATGGATATATGTATAGTACGGGAGACAGAATAGAAGGAGGAATCCAAGACAAAAATAAGATCAAGCATTTTATGTAACAGATTTGGGATACCATTGATTTGACACAATGACATCCCAAACAAACTATCAGTAAAATCATGCTGAGTCGTGGGTGTCAACACGCTGGAGTCAGGATTAGAAATCCAGGTAGTTCCGGCAATATTAAAATCGCCAAGAACTACAAGAAATTCACGATCAGAAAGCATAGATGAGACAAAATTTATAGCAGAAGCATGAGAAGAATAAACAGGGAAATCAATACGAACAAGTAATAAAAAAAACAAAATCCACAAAAACTAACTTTAACAGCAATAAATTCAATATCTACAGAACTATCGGTTATTACTAACTCAGATGACAAATCAACGTCAACAGCAATAAGTACACCACCACCCCGACGAGTAGTGCGATCTTTATCTATATATAGAGAATTTATTAGAAAGAATTTCAGAATTAAGAATGTCGCGCCTTAGCCATTTTTCAGAAAAGGCAATGACATGGAAAGGAAAAGTTAGGCTATTTAGATAAAGATTACTAAGTTTACTACAAACACCTCTTACATTCTGATAGCCCAATGAGAGGGAGGATGTTAGTTTTTTGAACTATCAGATACTACAATATGTGGGTTAGACTATCACCGGAGGAAGGAAGTGAAATCGGAGGCCGATTTTTCTTTTTTACCGTATATTCCTTAACAACTAAGTGGTCGGGCCAGAATTCTTTGCAACAAATGTTGTTGAAATACTCTGCCGGAACACTTATCTTAAATGACGATATTTCCCGAGAATACGTGAATTTGAACTTTTCTACGGTAATGTGTGCTTTAGATTTAGCCTGTATAAAGGCCTCACATCATCAGATGTAGTATCAGGGGCAAGCCTAGAAACAAAGATTTGTTTCCGTGGTGGAATACTATAAGGGTCTTCTTGGTAGCCAAAGCAGTTGCATCCAATGGAGCCACAGCATTGGTTACTAGACCAGTTGATTCGATTGGTATATTTTCACTAGAGTGTTGATCTGGAATAACAGTGTTAATAGCCAGCGAATCAGAATGCTCTACGGGGTCAGAATGAACAACATCCATGGGTACGATGCTATTCTCGTCACTTTTGATAATTAAACTATGAGGAGAGGGGGACGATAAATTTATCAATTCTAACTGTTTATTAGTTACGGATGTAGTGGAAGTATGTGTTGGGAGCTGCAGTTCATTGGGGCCAATAGACAGCCTAAAATTAGCCTTCTTCCGTTTTGCAGACTCATTTAAAAGTTTCATACTTTTAAATTCGTTCTCCAAGTCGGAAAAACCATCGAACAGTTTTTAAACCGCCCGAAAATGTCACCAAAGCCTTTCTTAGTCTGCCTCATAAAACCAATGATGTCCCTTTCAACATCCCTACAGGATACACATGTCCACTTGAGGTCAGATATTGACTCAATCTGGTCCACAATTCAGCCGTTAAGCCCAGCACATTTTTCGTGTGACACATTATCACACAGCCAGCAGCAAACAAAGCCCATCTTAGAGTTTGCTCTAACCTGGCAATTTTTAGTATAGCAGATAAACATTTTATTAAAAGAAAAATATAAATAGATAAAAAATAAAATAAACAGGAACCACTGCACAAGAAATAGAAAGTACAAAATAAAAAAGAAGGCACCCTAGGGTTAAATTTGTTGACGCTGATTTGTACTTACGCACAACAACACCAATTAGAAAATATTAAAGCGCGGGCGCGTCGACCGAAATCAGTAACGGAATACAAAACAAAGAGAGAAACCGTAACCAACACCAACGATAGACGTGCACGAGACCGTTAAGCCAACGTTGAGAGCGCGATTTAGTAAAAATACAAAAACAAATATAAGCACAATGCAAACTGCACATCAACCACCAGCTTGCTTGTGATGCTGCTAGTTGTTGTATTTGAACAAATTTAGTAAATATTAATTTTATTAAATTGCAATTTAATCTCGATCTCGACACTTCATAAATTGACGGTATACACCAACAGATGTACCAAGTTTGGTTGCTCTAGCTTAAAGATAAAGGCAAAAAATTGCGTTCATACGGACAGACGGACATTTCGCAAACCCAATATACTATTTTCCCTTCGGGAACATAGCATAAAAAACCATTGCCATCGAGTCCGATTGGAGATAATCACCTCTTTTCATACTAACTCATGCTACCAAAGCTAGGCCACGCTATAGTCGAGTATACCCGACTACGAAACTCCTTGTACCCTGTACAACTTCCTAACATATCTTCGTACACTTAGACATACAAAATACGCATGCTCACAAGCGAGGCATTTTAAGTGGTGGCTGAGCTACCCCAAATTTTTTTTTTTCATTAATTCTGGACGTTGATGTACTAACGAACAGCACATACAAGTGGCCCAACGACACCAAGCACTGGCTTGTTAACGCGCGGACCCAAGCATAAATGCAACCCACCTCCCGCCCAACCGCCGCATAACGTACGGTAGCGAAAGATCGCGGACATGCAAATACAACAATAACATTCTACAAAAGTTCCTAACGATTACATAAATAACGTAAGAGTAAAGTCTTAAGTGTAGAAATTGAAGTAGCATTACTTATTAGATGGAAAAGATTGTTATAGTTAGAGCATAAGATTCGAAAGGGGTTATGAATAGCATAATTAAAACTACAAGTTTAAAGAGAAAGTGGAAGAAAGTTTCTAGAACATCTGATCGGAACTGCAAAACTAATTTGGCTGATTAATTCAGGAGAATCAATTTCCCTATTAATTAGTTTGTATTAAAAAATTACACCCAGCATGGTTCTACGATCAGAAAGAGAAGGCAAATTTATTAATAAAAGTCTACTACGATAAGAAGGCAAGCGAGTACAAGTATTCCAGTTAAGACCCCAGAGTGCGAAGAGCAGAAATTGTTTTTTTACCGATTCTAATCTATCCTGATGAACCTTGTATTGGGGACACCAAATACAAGAACCATATTCAAGAATAGGTCGCACAAGAGAAGTATAAAGAGTTTTAGTAATGTAGGGATCGCTAAATTCCTTCGACCAACGCTTAATGAAACCCAGGACACCAAAGGTGCGATTAGCGGTGGAAAAGATATGCTTGTCAAACTTAAGCTTGGGATCTAAAAGGATACCCAAACCATCAACCGACTCAATTCGAGCAAGCGGCTTACCATTAAGAATATAATTATTAAGAAAGGGCATTCGCCTGTAAAAGGAAATTACGTTACACTTACCACAATTAAGATTTAATAAATTTACCCGACACCAGGCTTGGAAACTGTCAAGATCAGTTTGCAACCTTTGACCAGTTAAGAAATCAATAGATGACAGACAAATTTTAACATCATCGGCATACATCAGCACCCGGGAGTGATTTACAACAGAAGGAAGGTCATTTATGAACAGAGTAAATAATAAGGGGCCAAGATCACTTCCTTGTGGAACTTCGGAAGTAACTTGAACAGACCTAGAAACTAAGCCTTTGAAATACACTTATTGGGTTTTAAGAGTTAAATAGTTGTAGATCCAAAGAATTAAGTTATTTGGAAATCCCAGAAGGTGAAGTTTATGAAGTAAAAGAGAATGATTAACAGAGTCAAAAGCCTTACTGAAATCAGTGTAAATAACATCTGTTTGCATTTTAGATTGAAATCCCTTTATGACAAATGAAGTGAATTCCAATAGGTTAGTAGTAAAGTAGTAAATGTTGAAGTTGAGAAGTTATTAATTTCTCAAAAATCTTAGGAATATCAGACAACTTAGAAATACCTCTATAGTTCTCAACATTAGACTTGTTTCCTTTTTTATGGAGAGGAATAATAAATGATTCTTTCCAAATGTTAGGGAAAGAGCACAACTCCACGGACAGTTAAAAAATAACAAATAGTGGTTTTAAAATACCTTCAGCACAGTAGCTAAGCACACAGCTTGGTACTCCATCAGGTCCCGGTGAAAATACGGGCTTAATGGCCTTTAAATCACGTAGAAGCGAACTTTCAGTTATTAAAGGTCCAAAAATGCAATTGGAGTTATTTACATGATAAGGATAAGGCGAAACCATATGATAAGGTTGTGAACTATAAGTCGTTTGAAAAAATTCGGCAAAAAGATCGGCAACAGCCTGATCTGAGTCAGCTGCCTTTTTTTTTTTTCGAAAATTACAGTTGATGGAAGTGTTGATGACCTACGCTTCGCATTAACGAAATTATAAAACCCTTTAGGATCCCGCTGAAACTGTAACCTCCAGCTTATGAGGTAGTTGTTATAACAGTGTATATTAAGTACAGAGAAGTTAGATCGGACAATCAAATAACGCTAAAAATCCAAGAAAGAGCCAGATTCCTTGAACTTTTTGTACAATCTCGACTTTCTATTTTTTAAGTTAGTTAAATCCCATGTAAGCCACGCAGGTTTGTTAGACCTACGTGGGTTACAAAATGGAACACAGGAATCAATTAATGAATTTAAAGTTAAATAAAAATATTCGATTGCACAATCCATATCTCTACACATGTACTGCTGGGACCAGTCAGTCTGGGATACAAGCAGAGCGAGTTTAGTAAAATCGGTTTTCCTCGCTCTGCAAGTTTTCTACCTGGGCTTAGCACCCTGGCTGGTAAGTCAATCAACACTTCCAAAGATGGGTGATAAGGATCTTCAGGAATGGATATAGGTATAGTCCGGGAGACAGAATAGAAGGAGGAATCCAAGACAAAAATAAGATCAAGCATTTTATGTAACAAATTTGGGATACCATTGATTTGACACAATGACATCCCAAACAAACTATCAGTAAAATCATGCTGAGTCGTGGGTGTCAACACGCTGGAGTCAGGATTAGAAATCCAGATAGTTCCGGCAATATTAAAATCACCAAGAACTACAAGAAAATCACGATCAGAAAGCATAGATGAGACAAAATTTATAGCAGAAGCATGAGAAAAATAAACAGGGAAATCAATACGAACAAGTAATAAAAAAAACAAACTCCACAAAAACTAACTTTAACAGCAATAAATTCAATATCTACAGAGCTATCGGTTATTACTAACTCAGATGACAAATCAACGTCAACAGCAATAAGTACACCACCACCCCGACGAGTAGTGCGATCTTTATCTATATATAGAGAATTTATTAGAAAGAATTTCAGAATTAAGAATGTCGGGCCTTAGCCATTTTTCAGAAAAGGCAACGACATGGAAAGGAAAAGTTAGGCTATTTAGATAAAGATTACTAAGTTTACTACAAACACCTCTTACATTCTGATAGCCCAATGAGAGGGAGGATGTTAGTTTTTTGAACTATCAGATACTACAATATGTGGGTTAGACTATCACCGGAGGAAGGAAGTGAAATCGGAGGCCGATTTTTCTTTTTTACCGTATATTCCTTAATAACTAAGTGGTCGGGCCAGAATTCTTTGCAACAAATGTTGTTGAAATACTCTGCCGGAACACTTATCTTAAATGACGATATTTCCCGAGAATACGTGAATTTGAACTTTTCCACCGTAATGTGTGCTTTAGATTTAGCCTGTATAAAGGCCTTCACATCATCAGATGTAGTATCAGGGGCAAGCCTAGAAACAAAGATTTGTTTCCGTGGTGGAATACTATAAGGGTCTTCTTGGTAGCCAAAGCAGTTGCATCCAATGGAGCCACAGCATTGGTTACTAGACCAGTTGATTCGATTGGTATATTTTCACTAGAGTGTTGATCTGGAACAACAGTGTTAATAGCCAGCGAATCAGAATGCTCTACGGGGTCAGAATGAACAACATCCATGGGTACGATGCTATTCTCGTCACTTCTGATAATTAAACTATGAGGAGAGGGGGACGATAAATTTATCAATTCTAACTGTTTATTAGTTACGGATGTAGTGGAAGTATGTGTTGGGAGCTGCAGTTCATTGGGGCCAATAGACAGCCTAAAATTAGCCTTCTTCCGTTTTGCAGACTCATTTAAAAGTTTCATACTTTTAAATTCGTTCTCCAAGTCGAAAAAACCATCGAACAGTTTTTAAACCGCCCGAAAATGTCACCAAAGCCTTTCTTAGTCTGCCTCATAAAACCAATGATGTCCCTTTCAACATCCCTACAGGATACACATGTCCACTTGAGGCCAGATTTTGACTCAATCTGGTCCACAATTCAGCCGTTAAGCCCAGCACATTTTTCGTGTGACACATTATCACACAGCCAGCAGCAAACAAAGCCCATTTTAGAGTTTGCTCTAACCTGGCAATTTTTAGTATAGCAGATAAACATTTTATTAAAAGAAAAATATAAATAGATAAGAAATAAAATAAACAGGAACCACTGCACAAGAAATAGAAAGTACAAATAAAAAAGAAGGCACCCTAGGGTTAAATTTGTTGACGCTGATTTGTACTTACGCACAACAACACCAATCAGAAAATATTAAAGCGCGGGCGCGTCGACCGAAATCAGTAACGGAATACAAAACAAAGAGAGAAACCGTAACCAACACCAACGATAGACGTGCACGAGACCGTTAAGCCAACGTTGAGAGCGCGATTTAGTAAAAATACAAAAACAAATATAAGCACAATGCAAACTGCACATCAACCACCAGCTTGCTTGTGATGCTGCTAGTTGTTGTATTTGAACAAATTTAGTAAATATTAATTTTATTAAATTGCAATTTAATCTCGATCTCGACACTTCATAAATTGACGGTATACACCAACAGATGTACCAAGTTTGGTTGCTCTAGCTTAAAGATAAAGGCAAAAAATTGCGTTCATACGGACAGACGGACATTTCGCAAACCCAATATACTATTTTCCCTTCGGGAACATAGCATAAAAACCATTGCCATCGAGTCCGATTGGAGATAATCACCTCTTTTCATACTAACTCATGCTACCAAAGCTAGGCCACGCTATAGTCGAGTATACCCGACTACGAAACTCCTTGTACCCTGTACAACTTCCTAACATATCTTCGTACACTTAGACATACAAAATACGCATGCTCACAAGCGAGGCATTTTAAGTGGTGGCTGAGCTACCCCAAGTTTTTTTTTTCATTAATTCTGGACGTTGATGTACTAACGAACAGCACATACAAGTGGCCCAACGACACCAAGCACTGGCTTGTTAACGCGCGGACCCAAGCATAAATGCAACCCACCTCCCGCCCAACCGCCGCATAACGTACGGTAGCGAAAGATCGCGGACATGCAAATACAACAATAACATTCTACAAAAGTTCCTAACGATTACATAAATAACGTAAGAGTAAAGTTTTAAGTGTAGAAATTGAAGTAGCATTACTTATTAGATGGAAAAGATTGTTATAGTTAGAGCATAAGATTCGAAAGGGGTTATGAATAGCATAATTAAAACTACAAGTTTAAAGAGAAAGTGGAAGAAAGTTTCTAGAACATCTGATCGGAACTGCAAAACTAATTTGGCTGATTAATTCAGGAGAATCAATTTCCCTATTAATTAGTTTGTATAAAAAATTTACACCCAGCATGGTTCTACGATCAGAAAGAGAAGGCAAATTTATTAATAAAAGTCTACTACGATAAGAAGGCAAGCGAGTACAAGTATTCCAGTTAAGACCCCAGAGTGCGAAGAGCAGAAATTGTTTTTTTACCGATTCTAATCTATCCTGATGAACCTTGTATTGGGGACACCAAATACAAGAACCATATTCAAGAATAGGTCGCACAAGAGAAGTATAAAGAGTTTTAGTAATGTAGGGATCGCTAAATTCCTTCGACCAACGCTTAATGAAACCCAGGACACCAAAGGTGCGATTAGCGGTGGAAAAGATATGCTTGTCAAACTTAAGCTTGGGATCTAAAAGGATACCCAAACCATCAACCGACTCAATTCGAGCAAGCGGCTTACCATTAAGAATATAATTATTAAGAAAGGGCATTCGCCTGTAAAAGGAAATTACGTTACACTTACCACAATTAAGATTTAATAAATTTACCCGACACCAGGCTTGGAAACTGTCAAGATCAGTTTGCAACCTTTGACCAGTTAAGAAATCAATAGATGACAGACAAATTTTAACATCATCGGCATACATCAGCACCCGGGAGTGATTTACAACAGAAGGAAGGTCATTTATGAACAGAGTAAATAATAAGGGGCCAAGATCACTTCCTTGTGGAACTTCGGAAGTAACTTGAACAGACCTAGAAACTAAGCCTTTGAAATACACTTATTGGGTTTTAAGAGTTAAATAGTTGTAGATCCAAAGAATTAAGTTATTTGGAAATCCCAGAAGGTGAAGTTTATGAAGTAAAAGAGAATGATTAACAGAGTCAAAAGCCTTACTGAAATCAGTGTAAGTAACATCTGTTTGCATTTTAGATTGAAATCCCTTTATGACAAATGAAGTGAATTCCAATAGGTTAGTGGTAGTAGTAAAGTAGTAAATGTTGAAGTTGAGAAGTTATTAATTTCTCAAAAATCTTAGGAATATCAGACAACTTAGAAATACCTCTATAGTTCTCAACATTAGACTTGTTTCCTTTTTTATGGAGAGGAATAATAAATGATTCTTTCCAAATGTTAGGGAAAGAGCACAACTCCACGGACAGTTTAAAAATAAAAAATAGTGGTTTTAAAATACCTTCAGCACAGTAGCTAAGCACACAGCTTGGTACTCCATCAGGTCCCGGTGAAAATACGGGCTTAATGGCCTTTAAATCACGTAGAAGCGAACTTTCAGTTATTAAAGGTCCAAAAATGCAATTGGAGTTATTTACATGATAAGGATAAGGCGAAACCATATGATAAGGTTGTGAACTATAAGTCGTTTGAAAAAATTCGGCAAAAAGATCGGCAACAGCCTGATCTGAGTCAGCTGCCTTTTTTTTTTTTTTTCGAAAATTACAGTTGATGGAAGTGTTGATGACCTACGCTTCGCATTAACGAAATTATAAAACCCTTTAGGATCCCGCTGAAACTGTAACCTCCAGCTTATGAGGTAGTTGTTATAACAGTGTATATTAAGTACAGAGAAGTTAGATCGGACAATCAAATAACGCTAAAAATCCAAGAAAGAGCCAGATTCCTTGAACTTTTTGTACAATCTCGACTTTCTATTTTTTAAGTTAGTTAAATCCCATGTAAGCCACGCAGGTTTGTTAGACCTACGTGGGTTACAAAATGGAACACAGGAATCAATTAATGAATTTAAAGTTAAATAAAAATATTCGATTGCACAATCCATATCTCTACACATGTACAGCTGGGACCAGTCAGTCTGGGATACGAGCAGAGCGAGTTTAGTAAAATCGGTTTTCCTCGCTCTGCAAGTTTTCTACCTGGGCTTAGCACCCTGGCTGGTAAGTCAATCAACACTTCCAAAGATGGGTGATAAGGATCTTCAGGAATGGATATAGGTATAGTCCGGGAGACAGAATAGAAGGAGGAATCCAAGACAAAAATAAGATCAAGCATTTTATGTAACAAATTTGGGATACCATTGATTTGACACAATGACATCCCAAACAAACTATCAGTAAAATCATGCTGAGTCGTGGGTGTCAACACGCTGGAGTCAGGATTAGAAATCCAGGTAGTTCCGGCAATATTAAAATCACCAAGAACTACAAGAAAATCACGATCAGAAAGCATAGATGAGACAAAATTTATAGCAGAAGCATGAGAAAAATAAACAGGGAAATCAATACGAACAAGTAATAAAAAAAACAAACTCCACAAAAACTAACTTTAACAGCAATAAATTCAATATCTACAGAACTATCGGTTATTACTAACTCAGATGACAAATCAACGTCAACAGCAATAAGTACACCACCACCCCGACGAGTAGTGCGATCTTTATCTATATATAGAGAATTTATTAGAAAGAATTTCAGAATTAAGAATGTCGGGCCTTAGCCATTTTTCAGAAAAGGCAACGACATGGAAAGGAAAAGTTAGGCTATTTAGATAAAGATTACTAAGTTTACTACAAACACCTCTTACATTCTGATAGCCCAATGAGAGGGAGGATGTTAGTTTTTTGAACTATCAGATACTACAATATGTGGGTTAGACTACCACCGGAGGAAGGAAGTGAAATCGGAGGCCGATTTTTCTTTTTTACCGTATATTCCTTAACAACTAAGTGGTCGGGCCAGAATTCTTTGCAACAAATGTTGTTGAAATACTCTGCCGGAACACTTATCTTAAATGACGATATTTCCCGAGAACTTTGAACTTTTCCACCGTAATGTGGGCTTTAGATTTAGCCTGTATAAAGGCCTTCACATCATCAGATGTAGTATCAGGGGCAAGCCTAGAAACAAAGATTTGTTTCCGTGGTGGAATACCTATAAGGGTCTTCTTGGTAGCCAAAGCAGTTGCATCCAATGGAGCCACAGCATTGGTTACTAGACCAGTTGATTCGATTGGTATATTTTCACTAGAGTGTTGATCTGGAATAACAGTGTTAATAGCCAGCGAATCAGAATGCTCTATGGGGTCAGAATGAACAACATCCATGGGTACGATGCTATTCTCGTCACTTCTGATTATTAAACTATGAGGAGAGGGGGACGATAAATTTATCAATTCTAACTGTTTATTAGTTAAGGATGTAATGGAAGTATGTGTAGGGAGCTGCAGTTCATTGGGGCCAATAGACAGCCTAAATTAGCCTTCTTCCGTTTTGCAGACTCATTTAAAAGTTTCATACTTTTAAATTCGTTCTCCAAGTCGGAAAAACCATCGAACAGTTTTTAAACCGCCCGAAAATGCCACCAAAGCCTTTCTTAGTCTGCCTCATAAAACCAATGATGTCCCTTTCAACATCCCTACAGGATACACATGTCCACTTGAGGCCAGATTTTGACTCAATCTGGTCCACAATTCAGCCGTTAAGCCCAGCACATTTTTCGTGTGACACATTATCACACAGCCAGCAGCAAACAAAGCCCATCTTAGAGTTTGCTCTAACCTGGCAATTTTTAGTATAGCAGATAAACATTTTATTAAAAGCAAAATATAAATAGATAAAAAATAAAATAAACAGGAACCACTGCACAAGAAATAGAAAGTACAAATAAAAAGAAGGCACCTCGGGTTAAATTTGTTGACGCTGATTTGTACTTACGCACAACAACACCAATTAGAAAATATTTTAATTGGTGGCTGTGCTTCTTCTTCCCCCCCTCGCTCCAGCACTGTTTGTTTGTCTTGTTTGTTGAATAACTTCCGTGTTTATTATCCGATCGACTTGAAATTTAAACAGTAGATTAGAAGAGACTAAAGTATGGTACATGCCAAATCTTAAAGCTATATCTTTAAAATTGTTCTTGTAAAACGTTTTTATTGAATTGTGGGTGAACAGGGGGACATATCTGAAATTTGAAACAAACTTGATCTGCGTATGCTATACAGGTACCTACATTTCTTTGGTGTCTCTAGCTCTTATAGTTGCTGAGATCGACGCGTTCATACAGACGGACAGACAGACGGACATGGCCAAATCGAAATCTCTTTTGATACTGATCAAGAATATATATACTTTATAGGGTCGGAGATGTCTCCTTCTGCCTGTTACATACATTTGCACAGATTTAGTACCCCCTTTTTCCCATTTTATGGGTACAGGGAGTAAAAAGACAAGTTAAAACTTGATATCACGAGGAAAATAAACAAAAACGATGCGCAAGAAAAAACACGTCCGTTGCGAATGCGAATGATGCAGATCTTTTAGGAATCTCAATATTAGTCTGTACGCCAAACTTTGTAACTATAGCTTTACAAATGTGGAAAATACAGGTTTCCCCAAATTGTGGGGAAGGGTGTGGTGGTGTTTGGCGATCTCGACACTTCATAAATTGAGGGTATACACCAACATGTGAACCCAGTTTGGCTGCTCTAACTTCAAGAGTGTGGAAAAGATTTTGCGGTCATATGGACAGACGGACATTTCGCAAACCCTTCCTGAACAGAGCATAAAAAGGGCGTCGACCGAAGTCTGCACAACGGAACCTCGTCAAAACCAACCAACCAACACCAATGATACAGCGGCCGAGTGAGTTCAAAAAAACATAAAAATACATAGAACAGAGAAGAAGAATAGCGTATCATTCTTTTCCCTCCCATGGGGGTAAACTTTCCTAAATAGTTGAGCCAAATGCTTAATGATTTGTTGTTTTGGGCTATGACAATGACTTTGAAGCCGATCTAACCAATCAAATTATGTCACTCATTTGACTTTGTCCGCCTTTTCCTATCCGTGGCTACGGGAGAAGAATAATACTAAAATCCAGTAAATAGAGGAGGGTTGGGAAAAAGTCTTTACTTAATTCAAGTGAGAATTTTGAAACAATTATTCCCATTGTTAAAATAGAGCGTAATCCTACATTTATCGCATTTTGTTTCCTGTACACTGTGGAAATGTTCACCGCAGTCAGCAAAAATTCAAAAGCCACAAATTTGGCGGCATAGTTCTCACGTGTTGGTACTTACAAATCTCAACCTACCGACACATTAATCGATAATGGATCATTATTTCGATGTGTGAATAATAATGGTAATTTGTAGTAAAACGGCCCAGCAGCATTTGCATTTAATTAGCAACATAATTAAATAGAAAAGTTTAATGATTAAGATTAACCAAATCTACGATATTCAGCAGTTGTGGCACACATTTGTACCAATTTATTTTGTAACCTCTTATCAAAATCTCTCTCTCTCGTTTGTAAACAAACTTGGTTGTAAACATTGTTGCTGCTGAAGATGCAAGCCCTTAGCCTTCGTCTCAGCCGCCAGCTGCACTAGTATGCTGATCTTCGTCGTCGTAAGCAGATACGATTGTTCGAAATTGTTGCCTTAATTTTTTAATTCGCAAAAGTACAAGCTAATTGAGCTTGCCTGCTTACATAAAATATTGTAAAAAGGCGTTTAAATAAAAATTATATGCTTGTATTCAAACTGAATCAAGATTTAAACTAATTTGAAATTTATAATAAATGTGCCAAGTAAAAATATTACTTTGCCCAACACATGTGATGTCAGCAGCACTGCGCCATCAAGAAAAGATCAAGAGCAAAGTATTAACAAAAGACTGAGACCTTTTAAGGTCGAGAGAGCGATTCAAGAGAGTGATTTTTTATCTGTTGTGCACTTTCACGCTGTAGCTGGCGCATACCAAGATTAAAAATTCATTTTTCACGCACTTTCGGAGTTATATTGAAAAATATTGTTTCAGAGCGCTTTACGGTATAATAGAAGATGGTAGAATTGCAGTTCTAGTTCTACGTTTGGGCTGCTCGATAGTCAATCAGTCACGTTAAAGAGTTTATATATAAAAGAGTTAACCTGACTGACTGACTGATTGCGTGACATTTGGGCAGCCCAAACGGTAGAAGCTAGAAGCCTGCAATTTTTTACAGTGCCTTCTCGTTATAAAATTAGGTGGAACCGCCGAAAAAAATTTTAAAATATATATCGGGAAGTATAAGAAAATTGTATTTGAAAATTGTATGAAAATCTCGGTAGGTGCCAGCCATGATGCAATGAACCTGGTGGTCCATTCCGACAGTGCTCTCTCAATTTTGTGAGCCACGCTTCAGTCGCTTGACAGCTGTTATAGTGATAACATGTATGTGCGGACGCTTTTACGTTCATTTTTATATTATAATGTTATAAAAATATGGTTTTTACATTATTTCTTAAATTGTTTTTTAGATTTTGATATAAAATTTTGGTTTTTTGATTTTCCCGTATGGAATTATTAAATGTCAAAATAACGTACTCACACTGTCATAGGCTTAGCACCCAATGGCACACGCTCTCTCGGAATGGACCACCAGGTTTATGTCATCATGGTGGCAGCTGCTACATAACAACGTGAAAGAAAAGAGATAAAAAATCTTTCTCTTTAATCGCTCTCTCGGCCTTAAAACTTATAAGTGCAACTGAAATCACCATATTGCTTATGTCTCTCAGACTCTGCCTAGCTTTGCAATCGATCTACGGTAGTTGGCGTGCTACTGCTGGAGTACTACAATTTGGTTAATTTTAATCATTTAAGTTTATTAATTAGTTATGTGTATTTTTAGTTAATATAATGCGAATGTTGCTGTGCTGATTTACAACACAATACATAATAATTGTAGTAAATCGGAACAGCTACACTCGCATTATAGATTGTTGATCGATTTTCCATAAATGTATCGGTCGGTCGATATTTGTTAGTACCAACATGTAATAAGTTTGCCGCCAAATTTGAGACTTTTGAATTTTTGGTGACAGCGGTGAATATTACCGCAGTGCACGGGACTTACGCAAACAGAATGCTATAAATGTAGGGTTGCGCTATGTTTTAACCATGGAAATGATTGTTTTGTGGGATACGCTATTTTTGTGTATTTCTTACGGTTGACGAAAGTAGTAAAATTCAAGATAATGCACTTTTATTTAAATATTTCGCCGGGCGAGTCCGGGGTATTTCCAGCTATAAGTAATAATTTCGGACGTTGATGTACTAAACGGGCAGTACATTCAAGTGGCCCAAACGACACCAAGCACGGGCTTGTTAACGCGCGGACCCAGGCAAAATGCAAACCCACCTCCCGCCCAACCGACCGAGGGGCGCGCCGCATAACGTGCGGTAACGAAGATCGCGAAACATATAAATACGAACAGACTAAATAAAAGTTCTACATAAATTAAACAATATACAAAAAACTATAGATTACACAGATAACATAAAATTGAAGTTCTAAGTACGGAAATAGAACTAGCATTACATATTAAATGATAAAGATTGTTATAATTAGAACATATGATACGAAAAGGGTTTTTTTTTTTTTTTTTTATATATTCGGACGTTGATGTACTAAACGGGCAGTACATTCAAGTGGCCCAAACGACACCAAGCACGGGCTTGTTAACGCGCGGACCCAAGCAAAATGCAATCCCACCTCCCGCCCAACCGACCGAGGGGCGCGCCGCATAACGTGCGGTAACGAAGATCGCGAAACATATAAAAACGAACAGACTAAATAAAAGTTCTACATAAATTAAACAATATACAAAAAACTATAGATTACACAGATAACATAAAATTGAAGTTCTAAGTACGGAAATAGAACTAGCATTACATATTAAATGATAAAGATTGTTATAATTAGAACATATGATACGAAAAGGGTTATGGATAGAATAGTTAGTGTTACAAACTTGAAGACAAAGGGGAAGAAAGTTTATGGAATTTCTGATCGGAACTGCAAAACTAATCTGGCTAATTAATTCAGAAGAATCAATTTCGCCTTTAATTAGTTTGTGTAAAAAAATTACACCAAGCATGGTTCTACGATCAGAAAGAGAAGGAAGATTTATTAGTAAAAGTCTACTACGATAAGAAGGCAAGTGAGTATTAGGATTCCAGTTAAGACCCCGGAGTGCAAAGAGAAGAAATTGTTTTTGAACCGATTCTATTCTATCCTGATGAATCTTGTACTGGGACACTAAATACAAGACCCATATTCAAGAATAGGTCGAACAAGCGAAGTATATAGAGTTTTAGTAATGTAAGGATCGTTAAATTCTTAGACCAACGCTTAATGAAACCCAGGACACCAAAGGCACGATTAACGGTGGAAAAGATATGTTTGTCAAACTTAAGCTTGGAATCTAAAAGGATACCCAAATCATCAACCGACTCAATTCGAACAAGCGGCTTACCATTAAGAATATAACTGTTAAAAAAAGGCATTCGCCTGTAAAAGGACATTACTTTACACTTACCACAATTAAGATTTAATAAATTTACCCGACACCAGGCTTGAAAACTGTCAAGATCAGTTTGCAACCTTTGACCAGATAAGAAATCAGTAGATGACAGACAAAGTTTAACATCATCGGCATACATCAGCACCCGAGAGTAATTTACGACAGAAGGAAGGTCATTGATGAAAAGAGTAAATAATAAGGGGCCAAGATGACTTCCTTGTGGTACTCCAGAAGTAACTTGAACAGACTTAGAGACAAAGCCTTTGAAATAAACCTTTTGGGTTCTAAGAGTTAAATAGTTAGAAATCCAAAGAATTAAGTTATTTGGAAATCCTAGAAGATGAAGCTTGTGAAGTGAAAGAGAATGATTAACAGAATCAAAAGCCTTACTGAAATCAGGATAAATAACATCTGTTTGCATTTTAGATTGAAATCCCTTAATAATAAGAGAAGTAAATTCCAATAGGTTAGTGGTAGTGATCTATATTTCACAAAACCCCATGCTGGCAGGGTGAAATTATAGATCTACATAAATGTTGAAGTTGAGAAGTTATTAATTTCTCAAAAATCTTAGGAATAGCAGACAACTTAGAAATACCTCTATAGTTCTCGACATTAGACTTGTTTCCTTTTTTATGGAGAGGAATAATAAATGATTCTTTCCAAATATTGGGGAAAGAACACAACTCCACGGACAATTTAAAAAGAACAAATAATGGCTTAAAAATACCTTCAGCACAGTACTTGAGACACAGCCTGGTACTCCATCAGGTCCCGGAGAAAATACGGGGCACTTCAAATCACGTAGAAGCGAGCTTTCAGTGATTAAAGGCCCAAAAATGCAATTGGAGTTAATTACCTAATTAAATAATTATAAGAATTGAAATTTAATGAAATTAAGTTCAATATAAATAGGAAATGCGAGCAACGCGCGGGTATAAGCTGGTAGATTTATATTTAAGGTCCAACTATGTGTTTCACACAACCAATGTATCATACAAGTCACAAGAACAAACAAGTAAGAATGCTATAGTCGAGTATACCCACTACGAAACTCCCTGTACCCAGGTCAAAAATTTCCGATCGCATCTTCGTTAACTTACACATACATACACAGATACGCACACGCACGAGCCACAGCGCAAGCCAGGCATTTTAAGTTGTGACTGTGCTTCTTCTTCCCTTGCTGCAGCACTGAATCTTCTTTCGTGAATAACTTCCGTGCTCATTATCCGATCGACTTGAAATTTGGACAGTAGATTAGAGGGACTCAAGTACTGGACATGCCAAATCTTAAAGCTATATCTTGAAAATTGTAACTGCAAAACGGTTTTTATCGAATAGCGGGGGAACGGGGGAGATATCTCAAATCTCAAAATGAAACTTGACCTGCTCCGCTATACACGAACCTACATTCCAAATTTGGTGTCTCCTAGCTCTTATAGTTGCTGAGATCCTTGCGTTCATACATACGGACAGACAGACGGACAGACGGACGGACGGACAGACGGACAGACGGACAGACAGACGGACATGGCCAAATCGAAATCTCTTTGATACTGATCAAGAATATATATACTTTATAGGGTCGGAGATGTCTCCTCTCTGCCTGTTACATACTTTGCACAAATCCAATACTCCCTTTTTACCCATTTTATGGGTACAGGAGTAAAAAGCACAAGTCATTTCTTGATATATCAAGGAAAATCTATAACTATAACGATGCGCAAGAAAAAAACACGTCCGTTTGCGAATTCGAATTCATCGATATCTCTATTAAAGTAGTTAACTACAGTAGACTACATTAACATAGCTATAGGAACTCATTTCTCAACTCGATCTAATATTCACTGAATTCAGTATGAGGTTTTTGTTTGTTAGACATCATTATAAGGCACGATTTGGGGAATCTTAAGTAAAAATTTAATTTACTGTCTTACCGTTTTATTCATTGCAAACTAATACAATAAACTTAGCATTAATTTTGTAATACTTTTAATAATAAATATATTTTGTTATTTTTGCAGGAATGAAAAATTTTACACATGTTGCGATGAACCTTATTTGGACATTACTTTTAACATTACTATGCGAAGAAAGACCCTTTTCTACACAGTTAACATAATAATACCTTGTATGGGTATTTCATTTTTAACTGTTCTCACTTTTTACTTGCCTTCGGATAGTGGAGAAAAGGTACGTATACAACTTAGATTAATATCCGCCGCACACAATGATAAAACGTGGATCTAAAGTAGTACTATTTATTGGTGCTTATTATCGGCAGGGCTATTCGGCATCAGCCTAAAGCGATAAGATGCTTACAAGTTAGAATATTAAAACAGTTTTTCGGACACTTGATCTAAACAATTCAAGAGCTTATAATACTTACTTTTGAACATATAAAAATGTAATTTTAATCAACATTAAAACATTTAATATACAACATTAAAAAAATGGCATCATTTGCAAATGGTAATGAGATGAAAGTCTTACAAAGGATGCGAGTGCAGTTCAGTTCTCGACATTTTAACACATTTAATATTTCGTGGACGTTCATGTACTAAAGCGAGCAGTACATTCAAGTGGCCCGACCAAGCACGGGCTTGTTAACGCCCGGACCCACCTCCGCCGCGTAGCGCGGAAACAAAGATCGCGATCAAAAAAATAATTACAAACTACTCTGTAGTACGCAAGACCGGTGCCACACTAGTGATATGCCTAGAATTTAGTGATGGGGACCGGTACTCTCCGCAACACCGGCAATGAAGTTTACCGAACGAATTTCAATACTACATGTCCGCCAAACGTACCGGGCGGTACGGCGCTGCATTACCATTGCCTAACGACTTGCCTGGTGCTAAAGATGCCGTAAAACGTTAGTACGAGCTACATGGCTATTTGTCTAGGGCTATTGCTCTAGCGATTTCCCTGGTGACAAAGGCCTAGCAATAGCGTTAGTACGCCTTACATGGCCTTTTCGCTAGTGCAAGTAACCAATATTTAGTTAAAAATATACACTTTTAAATTTATTATTTTTATTTTATTACTTTTCTTATTAGTACAACTTTATCAATTATAATTATTTATTTATTTTTCTTCATTTCGCATAGTTTTGTTGTTATTATTCTTTTTCTTGTAACTGCATTGCCTTACGCAGCTCCGGCGTCACAACTTGTCACTTAGAGTTTGCGTCTGGAATGTAAAATTGATTGATACTGATTGATTTATATTTATAATATAATTCTGTATATAAAACTATATACTTACAAGTATTTGTTTTATTTTCACAAGCACTGCGCTCGAACCCTTCACACGTCACTTTGCACAGAAAAATGTGTTAGCGGCCAAGTCAGAGAAAAATGTGCAGCGACAAAGAGAACAAAAAAAAACGAAGACAGAAATTGCCAAAAATAATTACCAGTTACAACAACCGTTAACTTGGATACATGCGCTTCGTATTCCTGTGTTGCTTCTGTCGCTTCTCTTGCCTTCGCTGATTTTCTGTGTTTTGTTTTATTTGCCTGCCGCTCTTGTGCATTACTAACGATTCCGCTTACTACTAGTGATGCATCATAGGACGAAAATTCTGTATGGATTTGCTGATTTTCTGTTTCTCATTTTATTTGCCTAAGGCCCTTGTGCATTACTTCAAGCTAACGATTTTGCTAACTACTAGTGATGCATCATAGGGCTAAAAATTCGGTATGGATTTGCTGATTTTCTTTTTCTCATTTTATTTGCCTGTCGCTCTTGTTCATTACTTGAAGCTAACGATTTTGCTAACTACTAGTGATGCATTATAGGACTAAAATTTGGTATGCCTTGACACCAGCCGTACTACAGGGTATATACAAGTACAACATAAATTAGTACAAAAAAAAAAAATGCTATTGATACATGAAAGCAAGATGATAAAGATTGTTATAAGATACGAAAATGGTTATGGATAGTATCATAATTACTGAATACATAGATACGTCAAACAAGCATTTTTCTGAGGCCAGATGCTTTGCTGACCGCAGAACCCCAGAGTACTTCGGCAAAAAAGCCAAACTACCACAACCCCAGCAAGATTTATTATTTATTTTCTTTTGATTTTCTAATTTTTTCAATATTTATTATTATTTTTAGACTAGTTATTATCTAATAAATTATATTGGCTAATTATAATAAATTTATCTTCTTCGGTGGCAGCTCACAGCTGACCGAAAGTATGTGAGATGTATTTAATGTGTACACTTGCATATGTTGGGAGAAAATTGGCGAGCGCCAAACACTTGCATTGGCAGTTTTTGGACTCCCCACCCCCTCCCCCACAAAATCTATATCTCCCACACCTGTACAGGTAGTCACAAAATTTGGCATGCAGACTACTGTTTTTTTCGCGTCTCTTTCCGAACTCACAAATAACGAAATTATATAGGACTGGGAACATAGTATTCTGCAGTCAGGTACGTCCGACTGCAACGTTCATACATTTTTTTAAAATATTTTTATTAGAAAGTCTGGGTTGTTACATATGGCATAATTAGTTTCACAGGCTTGACGAAAAAGAGGGAGAGAGTTTCTAGAACTTTGGATCGGAACTGCACAACTAATTTGGCTGATTAATTCGGAAGAATTTGTTTACCCATTTATTAGATTGTGTAAGAAAATTACACCAGGCATTATCAGAAAGAGAATTTAAATTTATAAGTAAAAGTCTACTATGACAAGAAGGAAAGGATTGGGATTCCAGTTAAGAACCCTAAGTGCAAGGAGCAGAAATTATTTTTGTACCGATTCCATTCTATCCTGATGAACCTTGTATTGGAGACACACAATAACAAGACCCATATTCAAGAATAGGTCGAACAAGAGAAGTATAAAGAGTCTTAGTATTGTAGGGAGCGTTAAATTCCGTTGACTAACGCCTATTGAAACCAAGAACACCGAAAGCAAGACAAGCGGTGGAAAAGATATGTTTGTTAAACTTAAGCTTGGGGTCTAAAAGGATACCCAAATCATCAACCGACTCAATTCGAACAAGCGGCTTACCATTAAGAATATAATTGTTTACAAGATCACAATTAAGATTTACAAAATTTTAACGACACCAGGATTGAAAACTGTCAAGATCCGTTTGCAACAATTTACCAGAGAGCAAATCAGAAGATGGCAGACATAGTTTTACATCATCGGCATACATCAGCACCCGAAAAAGATTTATGACAGAAGGAAGGTCATTTATGAACAACTTTTGGGTTCTAAGAGTTAAATAGTTGGAGATCCAAAGAACTAAGTTTAAAGTTTGTGAAGTAAAAGGGAGTGATTAACAGACTCAAAAGCCTTACTAAAATCAGTTTAAGTCACATTACACTGATTTTAGTAAGGCTTTTGAGTCTGTTTGCATTTTAGATTGAAATAACTTAATGACAAAGGAAGTAAATTCGAATAGGTTAGTGGTAGTAAATCTATATTTCACAATCCCATGCTGTCGGGGTGAAATTATAGATATACACAAATGTTGAAGTTGAGAAGTTATTAATTTCTCAAAATCTTAGGAATTTCAGACAGCCTAGAAATACCTCTATACTTCCCGAAGTTAGACTTGTTTCCTTTTTTATGGAGAGGAATAATATATGATTCTTTCCAAATGTTGGGCAAAGAGCACAACTCTACGGACAGTTTAAAAAGAATAAAGAATGGCTTAAAAATACCTTCAGCATAATACCTATGTCCACAGCTAGGTACTCCATCAGGTCCCGGTGAAAATACGTGTTTAATGGTCTATAAATCACTTAGAAGCGAACATTCAGTGATCAAAGGCCCAAAAATGCAATTACAATTATTCACATGATAAGGAAAAGGCAAAGCCAATTGATAAGGTTGTGAACTATAAGTCGTTTGAAAAATCTCTCTCGCAAAAAGATCGCCGATAGCCTGATCTGAGACAGCTGTAATTCTTGCACAAAATTCGGTTGATGGAAGTGTTGATGACAAAGCTAAAAACCTTTTTGGTTCCCGCTGAAACTGTTACCTACAGCTTGTAAGGTAATTATAATAGCAGTGTATATTAAGTACAGAGAAGTTCGATCGGGCAATCAAATAGCGAGAGAAATCCAAGAAAGAGCCAGATTCCTTAAACTTTTTAAGTTAGTTAAATCCCGTGGAAACCACAAAGGTTTGTTAGACCTACGAGGGTTACAAAACGGGACACAGGAATAAAATAATGAATTTAAAGTAAAATAAAAATATTTGATAAAACAATCCATATCTCTGCACATGTACAGCTGGGACCAGTCAGTCTGGGATAGGAGCTGAGCGAGTTTAGTAAAATCGGTTTTCCTCGCTCTGCAAGTTTTCTACCTGGGCTTAGCACCCTGGCTGGTAAGTCAATCAACACTTCCAAAGATGGGTGATAAGGATCTTCAGGAATGGATATAGGTACAGTACGGAAGATAGATATATAGATAGGAGGAGGAATCCAAGGTAAAAATAAGTTCAAGCATTTTTAGAGAAGAATTTGGGATACCATTGATTTGACACAATGACATCCCAAATAAACTGTCAATAAAATCATGCTGATTCGTGGAAGTCAACACGCTGGAGTCAGGAAGTTCCAGCAATATTAAAGTCACAAACAACTATAATAAAATCGCGATCAGAAAGCATAGACGAGACAGAATGTATAGCAGAATCATGGGAAGAATAAACAGAGAAATCTGAAGATCGTGGTGTATAGGAACCAGTAATAAAAGTAATAAAGTAATTATAATAAAATAATAATAAAAAGTAATAAAATAAAATAATAAATACCACAAATAGTCATAATAAATACCAAAAATTCAATATCTACAGAACTATTGGTTGTAACTTCCTCAGTAGATAAATCAGCGTCAAAAGCAATAAGTACTCCAGTAAGTACAGTACACCAAAAAGTACAGTATTATAAAGAATTTCAGAATTAAGAATGTCGGGCCTTAACTATGTTTCAGAAAGGGCAACTACTTAAAAGGAAAAGTTAGGCTATTTAGGTAAAGATTACTTAGATTACTACAAAGATCTCTTACGTTCTGATAGCCAAGCGAGAGGGAGAATGTTAGATTTTTGTACTATCAGAGATGACAAAAGAGGATTTTAACTACCACCAGAAGGTGGATTAGAACTACCGCCAGATAAAGGCAGTGAAATCGGAGACCGATTTTTCTTTCTTGCAGTGTATTCTTTAATAACCAAATGGCCAGGCTAAAATTCCTTGTAACGAATATTGTTGACATGTTCGAACACTTATTTTAAATGTCGAAATTTCCAGAGCATATGTGAGCTTTTATTTTTCCACGGTATTGTGGGCTTCCGATTTGGGCTGTATAAAGGCCAGACTTGATTCCGTGGTGGAATACATATAAGGGTCTTCTTAGCAGCCAAAGCAGTCCAATGGGGCAAAAGCATTGGTTGATGAACCAGTTGATATGTTTATCTGGGTCAACAGTGTTAACACTCACCGAATCTGAAAGCTCTTCAGGGCTAGAAGGAACAACATCCGTGGGTACGATGCTGATCTCGTCGCTTCTGATAGAAATATGGGAAGACAGGAAAGATAAACTTAATAATTCTAAATTTTTATTAGGAAATCCGTTTTGGAGGCTCATCCTAAAGTGTCATACTTTTGAACACATAGCCTGTTTCCACGACATCATATTTCCACATTTTTCGTCATATTTTTGATTTTGGAAAAATGTCACATATTTCCTGTAGAAAATCCCATAAGAAAAAATGACAAATTCGTCATATTTTTAATATGATGCCATTCGCCCCGGCATTTTTTAGTATTTTCTTATCGAACTCACGATGTTTATCGATTAACTGGTGCAAATGTAAACAATGACGAGTTGTGCGCCAAAATTAATTTTTAAAATAAATTGTAAGATGCTTATATCTTAATGTTCCTGTATTTAGTAAGGATGAGGTTAAAAGGGAAGGTTTATCCGGAGGTGCGCCCTCGTACTGGCAACATTTTGACAAGGTACACCGCCTTTTAGGAGCATTGAAGTTTGTGCACTTCACAGGTGCGCACTCGCAATTTCATTGCAAATTTCTCCCATCTCCGCATCCCAGACATCTTCCAATTGTTCAAAACCGTACGAACACATCGCAACTAAATGCCTATTGATATGCAACTTTGACTTTTTACAGTTCTGCCATTATTTGCCATATTTTTCACTTGTTGTGAAAATTGTCATCAAAACAAGCCGAACAGCTGATTTATTTTGGGCAAATGACAAATTGCACATATGACTGTGGAAACACCATCATCCACATTTTTGAAATGTGACATTTTTCGGCTGTAGTGGAGACAGGCTATCATTCTCCAAATCAGAGAACCCTTTTTAAACCGACCGAAGATATCTCCAGAGCTTCTTATAGTTTGCCTCATAAACCAATGATGTGTCTTTCAACATCCTTACAGTATTTACATGTCCACTTAAGACCAGATTTTGAATCAATTAGCTCAAAATTTCGGCTGTTGAGGCCAGCACATTGTTCGTGTGACACATTATTACACAGCCACCAGCAAAAAAAACCCATCATGGCGTTTGCTCTAACCTGGCAATATTTTTTGTTGCAGACAAACATACATTTATTAAAGTTTAAACAGGTAAGAATGTTTTAGTCGAGTATACCCAACTACAAAATTCCCACGGCTAAAACTTCCAAACACATCTTTGTCCACTTACACACACACATAGACAAAGCCGCATACGCAAAAGCGAGTCATTATATTATGTTCCCGAAGGGAAAATAGTATATTGGGTTTGCGAAATGTCCGTCTGTCCGTATGAACGCAATGTTTTTGCTTTTATCTTTAAGCTAGAGCAACCAAACTTGATACACCTGTTGGTGTATACCCTCAATTTATTAAGTGTCGAGATCGACCGCCCACACCCACCCCCACCACCTCCACCTCAATTTGGGGAAAACCTGTATCTTCCCCATTTAAAAGCTATAGTCACCAAATTTGGCATACAGACTAATGTTGAGATTCCCGACAGATCTGCAGCAAACAAATTTTGACCCCCCCACCACCACCCCCACAAATCGGCATATGATATCCCCAAAACACGTTTTTCAAGGGATATATCTCCTACAGTTTCAAAGAGAGTTACTTAATTTGGCATACAGACTAATGTTGACCCCCTGGACAACTCTGCATCAAAAATATTTGGATGCCCTCACCCCCTTCCCCACAAAGGAGCATTATCTATATTTCCCACACCTGTGCAGTTTTTTTCGCGTCTCTTTCCGAACGCACAAGTAACCAAATTAAATAGGACTGGGAACATAATATTCTGCAGTCGGGTGCGTCCGACTGCAACGTTCTTACTTGTTTTAAGTTGTGCTTCTTCTTCCCCCGCTCTGATTTACTGAATCTTCTTTCGTGAATAACTCCCGTGTTTATTATCCGATCGACTTGAAATTCGGACAGTAGATTAAGAGCATTATACATGTCCCAGGACTATATCTTTAAAACTGTGGCTGTAAAACGTTTTTATCAAATTGCGGGAAGAGATTTCTGCAATCGGAGAAAAACTTGATCTGCGTATGGTATACAGGAACATTCAATTCAAATTTAGTGTCTCTAGCCCTTATAGTTGCTGAGATCTGCGCGGTCATATGGACAGACAGACGGACATGGCCAAATTGAATTTTCTTTTTATACTGATCACGAATATTTATACTCTATAGGGTCAGAGATGTAAACGCGAAGCGAATGGAGAAGTTGTTGTGACCTTCTCTATGCCGGTATAACACGTTTTCCACACATCCCTATTCGCTTACCGAACTTCTTTTGAAGTTGTAAAGTTTTAAGTTGAGTTTCTTGTTGAGGGTTTACATGATGTGTGATGTGCCGTTGTATGATAAAATGATAGTGTCTCCTAAAACTTCTGTATTTCTCCTTCTGATGAGATTGTTGGTGGTGTGGCTAGCTTCCACACAATGGTTTTTACAAACTGCTCCCAGATTGAGCTCCAGAGATTCCTGAATAAGCTTTTGAAAGAAGTATAATTGAATTTATGTATAGATTATGATGCAATTGCGGTGTTAGTTAGAGGGTTTCTCGAGAACCCGCATTCGGACATGCTGGGTCTGAGTGTTAGGTTTGTGAGAAGCCACATTGGCTCACCACAACAATTTCAAAAACACGGACAAAATCTCCCTTTTGATGAGTGACTGCATCGCGGCGAATTCGCTCCCTCAACCGCGCTCACGCCGCTCTCACGTTTGCTCTCGCTCTAACACACGCATTAGCGTTAGTGCGTACGAGTTCAATAGCGACCACTCGGTTGCACTTGCGGCGTTCAATGCATTGCCCGCTTTTGCTTAGTGGGCATCAGCCAATTTCGCCATTAAGTTGAAGCTGGCGTCGGCACCAGACTCCATTCCACCAACAAAACAAAGTGTCGACAAGGGAATTTTACAAAGTAAAGCAAGCACGGCCATACATTGGGCCGATCCTCAAGGGACAAGCAAAGCCCCTTATCCCGTCCACCCACCAGCAAACTCAGAAGCGAGTCTTCTGCCACGCGGCGTAGCAAGGTTCCGCTAATTGGGGAAAAGGGCGTTGCCCACGGACCAAAAAGCAAACCGTTTGTAAAGTGCCAGTGAGGTTATTTGTGGAAATCCATAGAAGAAGCCAACGGACAAACTTGGTCTAAACTGAGGTATCCTTGGCGTCCTTCCTCATGCGTACGGCAATCAGACGAGAACCGGCGGCCAAACTCGGTCGAAACTGGGGTACCCTTATGTCATCCTGCAGAGAAGCCAGGCAAGGAATCCCAAGAGACTCCGACGGCTAAACCTGGTCTAAGCTGGGGTAACCTCGGCGAGTCCTAGGGGGAACGACACAACAAGACAGCCGCGCTAAAGAAATCCGAGGACAAAACCGATCAAAATTGGGGATCCTCTAGATTCTGCGGTATAAAGACTGGACGGAGACAGACAAATACCGGTGGACCAAATCTTGTTTATAAACTGGGTATAAACTGGGGTGCCAAGGCGATTCAAGAGACATAGGAGAATTTGGTGGTTAAATCGAGCAGGTCAATCCATGTGTAAGTCGGAGGCTTATAACTCGCATACCTAGAGCCAGACTTAGGCACATCGCAATTGCACAACGGTACCGAGGCCAGTTAATTAAAGGCAAACTGCAGATCCTCAAACGCTTAGCGAACGTGACTAGCCGAAGAGAATCCTGGACAACTGGAACCACGGAATTATGCACGATCTACAACCACTATCTCGAGCTTCAGCGACACGAGAAAGCTCTACGAGGGAGAATATTATTAATTCAACTTTGTAGTTTTGCACATCCGGGCAAACCGTGAAAATATATATTTAAACTTAATAATATTGAATTTTTATTTATAACAAGTGCTGCAGATTATAAATTTGCTGCACGAACTGTTAGCCCACCGAATTAGACCCGGCGAAGCCAATAGATTCGTTACAATACGTAGGCACTTCCCTAACATTTTCCATCGTTATACTAGATTGTAATATAGAGCTTAGGAGAGACTCAACTCTGTCATTGACGTCCAGACTGCCCCGCACAGTGTGTTACGCGTTATCTCCCGTTCCAACAATAAGCGGCTGCTTTCCCGTCTTGCGCCATGTAAATGGATGCAACAACTGTAATGGCGTTCTTGTTACCGTCTAGCGCTACGACAGTGAAATCACCGCTGCCCTACTTCTGATCTTTGATAGAATATATTGTAGTTACAGCTGTCAACCAAGGCTATTGGCTACTTTGTTGACAAGATTTTGTTTGCCACGTGACTCGCGTAGTCCTTAATGGGCATGTTGTTGGGGCAAGTAGGTGTACTTTGCCCACCGTGTCCAGGAGGCAGATTGGCCTGTAGGATGAGGCTTCTTCTGATGGCTTCCCTGTTTTTGGAATAAGGACCAGCTTCATCCTCTGGCTAGGAAATATGCCCTCGGCTAAGCACTTAGTGTAAAGCTACGTGAATGCTTCTGGCTGCAGGGATAGTCTGGTCCGGGGCTTTCCTCAACTTAAGCATTCTGGCAGTATATTGGGTTTGCGAAATGTCCATCTGCCCGTCTGTCCGTATGAACACATTTTGGTGTATACCCTCAGTTTATAAAGTGTCAAGAGTATTTTGCTGTCGGATACGTCCGGCTGCAAAGTTCTTACTTGTTTTATACTATGCTTTCGTGCACACCGGCACCATGCAACGTATGTTGCAAAAAGATGCTGCAGCGTAATAGTTAAACTTGTTTCTTTGTTTGCCAAAATGACATTGTTTTAATAGATTCCGTCTTGAGGACAGACGGTTCTCTTTTCTATATTCCGAGTCGCGCTGGTCCACTTGTGTCGCTGCTGCAAACGGCATAAGCCTTGTCGTCTGTGACAAGTTTGGTCGATGAGGGCGGCAGCGCTTTGAGCGTTCTGCCCAGCAGCAAATGTGCGGGCGTTATGGCTTATCCATCGTTCGTGCGCGTGCTGTCGGCCACGATTGGTCGAGAGTTCAAGGAGTTCTCCACCTCGATGATCACCGATTCTATCTCGTCTCTGCTGAGCAGTGCGTTGCCAATTGCTCGCACCAACAAATGTTTCGCAGACTCGACCGATGCCTCCTACGGCCCTCCGAAATGAGGCGCTCTCTTAGAATTGACGCAAACTCTATTCCGCATTTTGCCGCATGTGTACCCTGGTGGGCGGCCGCGCCGTCCGACGAATCTAGACAAACACATAATAAATGTTTTAGAAGATAGATCGTGAACCAATTCTAAAGGAAATTCTTTTGTGAGAAAGTAGACAAACACAACTAAACACATTCTAGCTGGCGGAGTGCCACAAATTTTCAGTGGCATATCAAATGTGCCACAAAAATTAACACAATATTGACCATGATCTGAGATGCTAGTCGTGGCTTATATCTAAACACTTACGCTCAATGTCACTACACGATTGGCGAGCATTAATCAACCACAACCTTTGACGAAGGATTGCCCTGGATGGATTGGATGTAACTGCTTCAAGTAAAAATTTACAAAGTGACATTTCTTAGGCATCAGCATGTGATGTATGGAAGTGGCTCATTTAGAGTGTTAAACTTTTGGTATGACAAAGACAGAAGTTGCGACTTGCATAATTTGTCGATTCCTTCTGGAAATGCGCTGATCTGAAATGTTGTTGAAATACCTGGACAACTGTAAGGAATGCTGCTTCGATTTCGTCTGCCGTCGAAGATTATGATAACGACCTGCTTGATCCTTTTCGATGTATAAATCTGTAGACATATGATACGACACGCAAAGAATACAGACAGCTACATATTTGTGCTTTTCACATGTCAATTGTGCATGTGTCAAGGGAACTTGCGAATTTTCTGGCCTGTTCATCTGATCGAGTCTAAAAAATGCAGGTCTATCCAGCCAAAGAAATTAATTTAGTTCGTTGACTATACAGCCACGAAAGATTAACTTTTAATTTCGGACGTTGATGTACTAAAAAAATATGGTTGATGGAAGTGTTGATGACTTACGCTTCGCATTAACGAAGTTATAAAACCTTTTAGGATCCCGCTGAAACTGTAACCTACAGCTTCTAAGGTGTATGTATGTGTATTAAGTATAGAGAAGCTAGATCTGGCAACCAAATAGCGAGAAAAATCCCAGAAAGAGCCAGATTCCTTGAACTTCTTGTACAATCTCGACTTTCTATTTTTCAAGCTTATTAAATCCAGCGTATACCACACAGGCTTATTAGACCTACGTGGTTTAACCAACGGGACACAAGTATCCAATAATGAGTTTAAAGTTGAGTAAAAAAATTGAATTGCTCTATCCATGTCTCTACACAAGTAAAGCTGAGACCAGTCAGTTTGGGATAGAAGCTGAGCGAGTTTATTAAAATCGGTTTTCCTAAATTGACGAGCTCGATCTGCAGTTTTACTACTTGGGTTTAGCACCCTTGTAGGTACATCAAGCAACACCTCAAAAATTGGGTGATAAAGATCTTCAGGAAAGGATATAGGGTCACTACGGGAGACAGATAAGAAGGAGGGATCCAAGACAAAAATAAGATCAAGCATTTTATGTAAGGAATTTGGGATACCATTGATTTGATGACATCCCAAATAACTTTTCAATAAAATCGTGCTGAGATGTGGAAGTCAACACGCTGGTGTCAGGACTTGAAATCCAGGTAGTTCCGGCAATATTAAAGTCACCAAGAACTACAAGAAACTCACGATCAGAAACCAAAGAGAAGACAGATTGTATAGCAGGAGCATGCAAATAATATAAGGAAATATCGGAAGAAGGCGAAATATAAGAACAGGTGATACAAAAACAAGCACCGGAGATAATCAATTTTACAGCAACAAATTCAATAACTACAGAACTATCGGTAATTACTATCTCCGAAGATAAATCAGCGTCAAGGAAGTAGGAAGTGAAATCGGAGGCCGATTTTTCTTTTCTGCAATATATTCCTTAATAACTAACTTAGCAATTATTGAATTGCAATTTTCATATTTGTGACTTGTGTTATACATTCGGTTGTGTTAAACACCTGTGTTGGACTATAATTATAATTCTTTGTGCTCTATTTGTGTATTTAAAATATATTGTGCCGAAACACAACAACAAACTGCAGCCTAGCATTCTGTTTGATTTTGCAGTTGCATTGCTGTCTCCCGCGCTTGCATTAGTTGTGTTGTTGGTGTTGGTCGCGGTGTTTTCTGTTAGCATTCCGTTTGTGAATTTCGGTCGTCGCGCCCGCGCTTTGTGTTGTTATTGCGTTTGTAAGTACAAATCAGCGGTAGTTGCTTAACCCTAGGGTGCCTTCTGTTCTTTATACAACTTTTTTTGTTCAGTGCTTTATATTTTATTTTTTTATTTATCTTTTTTTGTTCTCTCTTTTCTTAAATTTTAATTCCTTTTTGCTAGTATGTTTGTCTGTTATAATAATAATTGCCAGGTTAGAGCAAACTCTAAGATGGGCCTTGTTTGCTGCTGGCTGTGTGATAATGTGTCACACGAACAATGTGCTGGCCTAAACGGCAGAATTGTGGACCAGATTGAGTCAAAATCTGGCCTCAAGTGGACATGTGTATCCTGTAGGGATGTTGAAAGGGGCATCATGGGTTTCATGAGGCAGACTAAAAAGGCTTTGGTGACATATTCGGGTGGCTTAAAAACTGTTCGATGGTTTTTCCGACTTGGAGAACGAATTCTAAAGTTTGAAACTTTTGAATGAGTCTCCAAAACGGAAGAAGGCTAATGTTAGGCTATCTATTGGCCCCAATGAACTGCAGCTCCACACACATGCTTCCAATACATCCGCATCTGGTCTAGCAACCAATGCTGTGGCTTCATTGGATGCAACTGCTTTGGTTACTAAGAAGACCCTTATAGGTATTCCACCACGGAAGCAATTCTTTGTTTCTAGGCTTGACCCTCATACTACATCTGATGATGTGAAGGCCTTTATACAGGCTAAATCTATAGCCCACATTACGGTGGAAAAATTCAAATTTACGTATTCTCGGGAAATTTCGTCAATTAAAATAAGTGTTGCGGCAGAATATTTCAACAATATTTGTTGCAAAGAATTCTGGCCCGACCACTTAGTTATTAAGGAATATACGGTATAAAAGAAAGATCGGCCTCCGATTTCACTTCCTTCTTCCAGTGGTAGTTCTAACCCACCATTTGTAGTATCTGATAGTTCAAAAAACTAACATCCTCCCTCTCACTTGGCTATCAGAATGTAAGAGGTGTTTGTAGTAAACTTAGTTATCTTTATCCAAATAACTTAATTCTTTGGATCTCTACCTATTTAAGTCTTAGAACCCAAAAGGTTTATTTCAAAGGCTTAATCTCTAAGTCTGTTCAACTTACTTCCGGAGTTCCACAATGAAGTCATCTTGGCCCCTTATTATTTACTCTGTTCATAAATGACCTTCCTTCTATCATAATTCACACTCGGGTGCTGATGTATGCCGATGATGTTAAATTGTGTCTGTCATCTACTGATTTCTTATCTGGTCAAAGGTTGCAAGCTGATCTTTACAGTTTTCAAACCTGGTGTCGGGTAAATTTATTAAATCTTAATTGTGGTAAGTGTAACGTAATGTCCTTTTTAGATCCCAAGCTAAGATTTGACAAACATATCTCTTCCACCGCTAATCGTGCCTTTGGTGTCTAGGATTTTATAAAGAGTTGGTGTAAAGAATTAAGCTATCCCTACATTACGGAAATTCTTTACACTTCTACTGTGCTACCTATTCTTGAATATGGGTCTTGTATTTGGTGTCCCCAGTACAAGGTTCATCAGGATAGAATAGAATCGGTACAAAAACAGTTTAAGCTCTTTGCACTTCAAGGTCTGAACTGGAGTCCCAATACTGGCTTGCCTTCTTATCGGTAGACTCTTACTAATAAATCTTCCTTCTCTTTCTGATCGTATAACCATGCTTGGGGTAATTTTTTTACACAAACTAATTAATGGCAAAATTGATTCTTCTGAGTTAATCGGCCAAATTAGTTTTGCAGTTCCGATCAGAAATTCTAGAAACTTTCTTCCTCGTAGTCTGCAAGCTTGTAATACTAACTATGCTATCCATAACCCTTTTCGTATCATATGTTCTAATTATAACAATCTTTAGCATTTAATATGTAATGCTAGTTCTATTTCCTTACTCACAACTTCACTTTTATGTTATCTGTGTAATCAATAGTTTTTTGTCTATTGCTTAATTGATGTAGAAATTTTACTTAATTTGTTCTTATTAATCTGTTCCGCGATCTTAGTTACCGCACGTAATGCGGCGCGCCCCTCGGTCGGTTGGACGGGAGGTTGGTTGCATTTTGCCTGGGTCCGCGCGTTAACAAGCCCGTGCTTGGTGTCGCTTTGGCCACTTGAATGTACTGCCCGTTTAGTACATCAACGTCCAAAAAAACAAAAAAAAACACTTATTTTAAAAGACGAGATTTCCCGAGGATAAGCAAATTTAAATTTCTCCTCCGTAATATGGGCTTCTGACTTTTATAAAGGTCTTCACATCATCAGATTTGCCTCAAAAGTAACGAGATTTGATGGATGAGTTCTTAACCAGTGTGAAACTACTTCAAAATCCGACCAGAATGTTACCCGCCCTCTTGAATTATAAAGTTATAATTTATAGCACAGGTGTGCACCTAATAGGTGTGCTGCAAAAAATTTGAGCCGTAGTATTGATTTTTGTTTCGATGGGGCTACCATTGAATTTGCTTTCAATAGATGCACTGACTCCTGAGCCTGCTCACTGGTGACGTGCGCAACGCAAGCACCGTATGCTCTGGTGGATGCATCGGAGAACCCATAGATTTCACACTTTGAGCCG
This sequence comes from Hirtodrosophila confusa, assembly GCA_035043065.1. Lineage (NCBI taxonomy): Eukaryota > Metazoa > Arthropoda > Insecta > Diptera > Drosophilidae > Hirtodrosophila > Hirtodrosophila confusa. Next base: position 1,114,771 of record JAWNNI010000202.1, read on the forward strand.
ATTCTGATGTGTGGTGTGGTGTGTGGTGGTATCGAAATCAATTTAAGATTAGCAAATCCGTGAAAAGCTCGTCCCAGTCTAGCGTAAGAAGCCAAATTTTCTAGATTTAGTAACTTTGCTTACTATGCTATACGAATAGGCAGTGCACAGTGGCTCCATACGCCAAAAATAAAAAATAAAAGTCAAGATTTTTATGAAATAAGTAACTGTACCATCTCTAATATAAATCACGTTGCCCCCACTAGCTCTTTGCTGTTGGAATTTTAACCTCAATTTGCATCAGAAGTGAGAGCACATGCTCAGTTGCAATTCTCATTCTGGGCGGCTTTTAAGGCAAGCGAAACTTCAATAATCATTATAAACTAAATCGCGTGCAAAAAAAATTAAAAAAAGGATGCACTTTGTAAACAAAGGTATTAAAACTATTTTTAATAAATAATATATATCTTTTTTGTGGTGTGTGCCTTGTAAAGTCGATGTGTAACAATGTGTTTTTCATGTGTCTATTACAATTTCGAGTAAGGTTTTAGTTGTGAGGTCCTCCTCAGCCCCTTATAATTATTTTAGCTATATAAGGGTTAATATTTAAGGATTATGTATTGTTCACATTAGCTGCCTCAAAGTGCCACAGCGTAAGTAATAATTATTTTAACACGCGAGTATTGGTTGTTTGATGACTGCTTGCAGTTGTAAAACTTCCCGGAAATTTTTTTTCTGTGAAATATTTTTGTTGTTTCGTTGCTGTTCTGTTGTTTGTTTTGTGAGTATAATATTTTTTGTTACATTGTGCACAACTTGGAATAAGAACTTTGCGGTCTTAGCACGCATTCATCTATATATATAAAAGCGTTTGTCCTGATTGGTGACTGACTGACTGATTGGCAATCATCGCACAGCCCAAACCGTAATAGCTAGGATGCTGAAATTTTGCGCAGTAGGTTCCATCCATGATGAAAGTGCCCACTAAGACGGGATTTTGAAAAAATTCCACCCACAAGCATGGAAAATCGCGGAAAGCTGTTGTATGAAACTTTTTTGTTTACCATCAGCTTCAAACTCATTTTCAAAGACCTGCACAAAAATTCAATTGACACATATTCCACCGATTTTGGAAAGTCCACCCCTAGAAAATTGTGGTCTCAAGGTTGTATGGGCGAAAGGCTCATTTTAATCCGATCACCTTCAAATTCATTTTTAAGCTCTTCACGTAAAATAATTCCGCCGATTTTGGGAAAATCAACCCCAATATTGGAAAATTCGCGGAAAACTATTGTATGAAACTTTTTTGATTATTAATCGATTGGCTTCAAACTCATTTTCAATCTTTTGAGTATTTTGAAACTAATTTTCAAAGCACCTCACATTCAAAAATTCGACATATCTGCTACCGATTTTGAAAAATGCACGGCCACGGTCGGCATTTTCGTTTTTCATGCGAATGGCTTCATAGTAATTTTCAAAGCTAAATACAAGAACCTCGGTACTTTGCGGATAACACAACGGGCGAAAAATAGTTGGAAAGGTGTAGTCTGGAATTTTAGTATTATTCTTGCAACTAGATTCAAACTCATTATCAAAATTACACCAAAAATAGTTAAAAAGGGTGCCAAATGATTTTTGAAAATCTACCCCTACCCCATGCTGTCTAGTATTAATATATGATTTTATTAGGAACGCAATATGCACGATTTAATAAAAAATAAGATATGCCATCGCATTCAGGCTATTTGGCCGGATTAGATTTCTGGCCGCCTCAAAAATATTTGACTCTGAGAACTGATATTACCCACATTTACGACAGTCCCAATATAGCCGGGAGTAATTCCATCGTCACATTCAAAGCTAGGCTCAAAGTTAAATTAAACAAGTAAGTATTCTCTAGTCGAGTATACCAGACTCACTGTACCCAGGTATAAAACTTTCAATCACATCTTCGTCCACTTACACATACACAAAGCCGCACACACACGAGCCACAGCGTTAGCGAGGTATTTTGTGTGCCTATGAAACGTTTTGATCGAATTGCGGTGGAACGGGGGGAGTTATCTGAAATCGGAAGCAAACTTGATCTGCGTATGGTATACAGGAACCTACATTCTAAATTTGGTGTCTCTAGCTCTTATAATTGCTGAGATCGACGCGTTCATTCACACGGACAGACCGACAGACAGACAGACGGACATGGCCAAATCGAAATTTCTTTTGATACTGATCAAAAACATATTGTAGTAGGTAGATAGAACAACGACTATGAGACTGCTCTCCCACCATTGATTCGCTATTAACCACAAAATCAGCTGTTTGACCATTTTGCCCATCACTAAGTAAAGTGTTGGGTAACTGGTGAATATCGAGGAGGGCAGTTTAAAATATTAAATAAATCCTGTCAAAAGCTCAGAAGTTGGATCGAGATAAAACAAAACAAAACAATAAAAAAAAGCAACGCAATAGACATTATTTTAAACGACGTGTTAGTGGCCACTTTAAAGAAATGGTTGTCAATTCTGGGCTTAGCAACGAGAAGCTCAAAAGCCGAACTGCTTGCCCGTTTACATGCGGTGCCAGTCTGAGTCTGAGCATGAGGAGCAATAGCTAGCAAGCAATCTAGCGGCTCAGCGAAATATGTTGCAGCGGCAGCAAGAGGAAATCTCTACGTGCACATAAGTTCTCGCAATTGTGCGTGCCGAGATTTTAGCAGCAAAAAAAAACTGCTCGAGCAGCTACGCTTGCAAGGCGCCAGCAGCGCCACTAGTCAGCAGCAGCAAGAAAAAGACGGCAACAGTGTCCATAACGTTTCCGAGAAGAGCTGCGCCGATGACGAACTCGCAGCAGAAGCGAATTATGACACACGCAACAACAATCGTGCCGTCGAATGCCACTAAGATGACGCCGTCGCAAAGTATTGCGTGATTCAGCAGGCAGCAAAAGGGAATGCCGCTTGGGCGTCGGCAACAAAAGGAAGTCCGATTGGATTTGATTGGCGAAGCATCAGTTCGCAATTTAAATACCCATTTAGAGAGCGTTGCTCAGCTTTACAAGCTGACTGATATGCAACGCAAGCTGTAATGTATTGCCAAGCAAAAAAGGCAATCCATTGCAGTGACTGCATGCGGATCCTACACGCATCGTGAAGCCAATAGACGAGCTTGTGAAGCAACTAGCAGTGGCGTTGGGTGGAAAAGTGGCCAAGTCTAAACTACGACACAGCTTTGGGGCGCGCATGTGGAAGGCCACTAAAAAGTTCAGCATGTACTTCGAAAACAAGGCGATGCTGGCTAGAGAGCTCTGCATGGACGATGACGAGTTGCTTGGTGGCCTTATTGAGGGCACCCCAAACTACAATCTGTGCATTCAGGCCAGGCTTGAATGCGTCAATAATCCAGCCAAGATGCAGCAGGCATTCGCAGGGGTGATTCTACCAGCGCAGAACATGCCGGGTGGAAAAGCATTTGGCAAGTCAGCAGCAGTTATGGGCAACATGATACCTAGGGACTCACGTTGCTTCAACTGCAATTACAAGGGGAACTGGGCAAAAGACTGTCTGAAGCTCAAAAAAGACCATACGAATCATCTGGTGGTCCAATTCCCGCAAAAGAAGTCAACCACTGGCAATGGGGCAAACAATAATTCCGTAATATGTATAAAAATTTTCTTGTATAATAACACTAAGAAACCATTAATTTCAGAATGCCTCATAGACTCATAGAGTTGCGTTCCTGAAGAAGTAGAGCTCCGCCCACATAAACTAGCATATTTTGGGCTAAATGAAAGCCAATTAAAAGCTTATGGAAAAGTGTTGTATTACATATTAAGGAATAAAAATAAACTACGTTTTTATTTAATAGTGGTGTCTGACGAGTCTATATGATGGGGGGTGCTGTTTGGAAGAGATTTCATGAAAGCATGTGATTTGATTCAAATCATTTGAATATAGACCCAAGCGTGCTGAGAATGATCTCAACAGAGTGTATTAAGAGTAAGCCAATTGATACAAAATATATATAATAAAGTAAAATACAACGTTGCAATAAAATGGAAACGGCATCTTCAACAAGTTAACATGTTGGACAGTAGAGTGTTAGAGGGTCAGTTGTCAGCAGAAAGAGCGTTAGAGAGTAAATTGTTAGTGGAGGAAGTCTTCGATGAGAAAATGTTAGGTATTGAAATGTTAGACAGTAGATTGTTAGAGAGTAGATGCGGACACAGTAAATCGTAGGAGGGTAGATTGTAAGAGCCAGAAACAAGTATCACAGTGTCAGAAGATGACTTTCAGAAGAGTATTTTTCAAATAAACATACTGGACTTAAATACAAATGAAAGGGTATACATTATTAGGGAACAATTAGGGCATAGAGTAAGAGATGAGTTTAAACAAATGCTGGAAATCACGTACTTAAATGCTGTGCAGTCAGAAAGTCCTAAAATTAGATTTTTTGTACTATGTTCGGAAGGGAAAATAGTATATTGGGTTTGCGAAATGTCCGTCTGGCCGTCTGTCCGTATGAACGCAATGTTTTTGCCTTTATCTTTAAGCTAGAGCAACCAAACTTGGTACACCTGTTGGTGTATACCCTCAATTTATTAAGTGTCGAGATCGACCAACCACCCCCACCCCCACCACCTCCACCTCAATTTGGGGAAACCTGTATCTTCCCCATTTTAAAGCTATAGTCACAAAATTTGGCATACAGACTAATGTTGATATTCCTGACAGATCTGCATCAAAAAAATTTAGAATCCCCCCCACCACCACAAATCGGCATATGATATCGCCAAAACACGTTTTTCAAGGAGTACATCTCCTACAGGTTCAAAGATAGAGTTACCTAATTTGGCATACAGACTAATGTTGACCACCTGGATAAATCTGAATAAAAAAATGTTTGCCCCCACCCCCTCCCCAGCAAAGAACGTTGCAGTCGGCCGTACCCGACAGCCGTATACTCGTTTTCAAGTCCGATATAATTTTGTTATTTGTGGGGTGGGAAACACAGAAAAACACAGTTGTCTGTATTTCAAATTTGGTGAATCTACCTGAACAGGTATTTGAGATATACATTTTGTTTACTTGCGGGGGAGTGGGTGGGAGGACCGAAATTGTTTGTGGGAGATATACATAGATTTCGCTCGTTCGCGGGGAGGGGCGGGCAAAAACTTTTTGATGCAGATTTCCATGAAGGTCAACATTAGTCTGTGTGTTAAATTTTTTGACTCTAGCTGAAAATAAAATTTAAAATTTAGGTTCCCGCTAAATTGCGTGAGAGGGGGTGGAGTTAGCGAGTCAATCTTATCACTTTATAACATAAGTACCAAGTTTAGTTGCACTAGCTTCAAGGGTGTGGAAAAAAATTGCGTTCATACGAATGGACAGACAGACGGACGGACGGACGGGCGGACATTTCACAAACCCAAATTTTTGAAAAAGAGTATAAAAATATAAAAAATTAGTTTACATTATAACTATTAAAACAAACAAAAAAGAAAAAATAAATAATAGGAAAATTATATTTACAAGGATTTACATTATTTAAAGTATTTCGCTGTTTAGTTCACCGGGGAAGGACCTGATTGGGCACCGTCGACGACGACGGTGAGCTACGCGTCTGGCAAATAAATTGGGGTGCAATCTGAGGCGCTTCAGAAACTTTTTTGAAATATTATTGATAGCGTCACCATTAGCAGGAACTTTAAGGTCACGCTCCATATTTCTGGTCCTCATATACCATGGTGAATTGGAAAACCTCCGCAAAATTTTAAATTGTGCCACTCTAATTTTATTGATGTGGGATTTGAGAGCTATCCCATATATTTGTATTCCATATTTCCAAATTGGGGCTATAAACACTTTATTGGTTAGCGAGAGTTTTTTCTAACTGAGTCCATCCTTTTGGCCTTAGACAGCAGAGACAGTTTGACCTTGGTGGTGTGGCGGTTAAAGGTAAGCCTGCGATCCAGTATGAGGCCTAGATATTTGTGATAAGCCTTATGCTGGAGAGCGTCCCCTTGCAGAGTCACTCCCGGGCAATTTGCTCTGCAATTGGCTTAGGCCAAGAACATATCGAACATATCACCTCAGTAGCAGATATGACACAGGTGCTTTTAACAATAATGGCCGTATCATCTGCATATGTCGCGAGAAGGGCGTAATTACGAACTCCATAGTCCAATCTTGCAAGCGACGGCATATCTGCGGTGAACGGCGAGCAAAGGGTGGGGCCAAGAACGCTACGCTGCGGGACTCCAGCCTTTATTAGCCTGCTATGGGAAGCTTAGGAGGCTTTCAAAACTCTGTCTTGCAGGAAGAATGTAAAGTTCTGGAGAGAGCATCGATTTAAGTTTGAACGGCAACCATGCATGCCAAACCCTATCAAAGGCTTGCTGCACATCGAGAAACACAGCAACTGTATATTCTCTGGTCCGCATTGCTTCCAGGACGAAGTTAACAAGCCGTTCAAGCAATTTACCCAAGGTACTGTGGGAAGAAAGTCCAATATTTTGGCATAAATGCAGATTTTTTCTTGTTCGGTATTTTTAAATTGTTATGATTTTCCCAATCTTTATACTCCAGATAGAACAAAAAGTATTTTTTTTTAATTTTTACGAACTACCTTTACTGTTTGACAATTGATCAAAGTCAGCTGATGCAGAGTATCTTTATACTGTGTTCCGGAAGGGAAAATAGTATATTGGAATTGCGAAATGTCCATCTGACCGTCTGTCCATCTGTCCGCATGAACGAAATTTTTTTCCACACCCTTGAAGCTAGAGTAACCAAACTTGGTACACATGTTGGTGTATATCCTCAATTTATGAAGTGTTAAGATTTCACATACAGACTACAGTTTTTTTCGCGTCTCTTTCCGAACCCACAAATAAGCAAGTTATATAGGAATGGGAACATAGTATTCTGCAGTCGGGTCCGACTGCAACGTTCTTACATGTTGTGAATTGAGTTTGCGCAAAAAATTTTCGGCGACTTGCTGCGTGAATGGTGCGTCATTTATGAACCCACGAGCAAAATTACAATATAGAAAATATTAATCAAGGTAGAAGAATATGTGATTAATAATGACTTTTACTAATTGTGTGTTATTGTGCAATCGACCTATGTATGGTTCATGTGTAGTTTCAGCTCAAAACTAACAAATGTGTTTGTGTTCTGTAGAGTATAACTTTTGCATAGTCAAAGGTATCAGCAAAGGTGAAATGGCAGGTCATTATCGAAACCATCTAGAATCATATGTAATTATATCTTTTTGCCCGTTTTTGCCACTTTTCGATAAAAAACACATCTAGCAGTTGCGTACGAGTTTCGTCGCTCAGCGCTACTTGAAGTTTGGACCAGCAACAATCTTCAGGCAGACACCGTAAAATTATAAACATATATATGAAAATATGAAGTATAGTTAAAGCAAGGACTTAAGTTTTGATGGAAGTAACGCAATTTAATTTTTCAGATCGACTTTTGTCTAGTCTGTGCCCACATGAACGACAAAAATTAAACAAAATAAGTAAGAATGCTCTAGCTGACTGCACAACTACCTACTACACTACTACTACCCGAATACAACACTGCCTGTACCCAGGACTAAAACTTTCAAACACATCTTCGTACACATACATACAAGCATATACAAATACGCACACAAACATGCGGCAGTGTACTTCCGCGCACGTAACGCATTTTAAGTGGCGGCTGCGCTGCTGCTTTCCCCCATGCAGCAGTACAGAATCTTCTTTCGTCCATAACTTCCGTGTTAATTACACGATCGACTTGAAATTTGAACAGTAGAATAAGAGTAACCAAATAAAAATAGTAATATACATGCCAAATCCCAAGGGTATATCTAATAAATTGTTGCTGTAAATGGTTTAATTTGAATTGCAAGGAAGCAGAGGGGAATATGTGCTAAAGATGAACCTTCATTCTAAATTTTGTGTTCTAGCTCTAATAGTTTATGAGATATTGGATTTGTTTCCACAGTTGTATGAAAAGTGGTAAAGGCGTGGTTCAATTTGAAAAAATTCAAAATTCTTATTTAGCTTAAATTATATTTATGTCAAATTTCACGACTCTAGCTTTCTATTTAGAGTTTATGCCAAAAAATTGGGTTTTTTTCTCATAGTGCAAGGATGGAAGTAGGCTAATATGTCAATACAATTCAACTTCTGCAGTAGGTTTTCCAGGCTTGCGGATCATCGAGACTGCCGCACTTTTTCAGGCCTTCAGGAAGTAGCTAAGTCTTAGGCAGCAGTTGAAAATGAGCGTTAGAAATAGCAACACCCTAGTGGTGAGCAATTTAAGGGTCTTGTTATCAAGGCCATCACCTCCAGAGGCCTTCTTGTTGTCTAATTTGGCCACATAAAATTAGATGTGAGATGAAAATGTGATTGTCTTATGCTGAGAAAGAAAAGTTGCAGGTGATGTTAGACGAATACCTGAAAGAGGGTATAATGCAACCCAGCAGTTCCGAATACGGCGATTGTTTAATTCAAAAAGAAAACAGGAGACCTGAGATATTGAGTTCAGAAAACTAAACAAAATAACGATTAAAGATAATTATCCATTGCCTTCAATCGATGATCTATTAGACAGGCTTGCAGGCAAAACAGTATTTACCAAACTTGACTTGAAAAAATTGACATTTTCATGTGTTTGTTGAAAAAGAATCGGTAAAATACACGTCTTTCGTGACTCCCTTGGGGCAGTATGAGTTTTGAGGGGTGCCTATGGGGCTTAAGACGGCTTCTCAAGTATTTCAGAGATTTATTAACGGGTTGTCCGGTAAGATTGGACAAATGGGAGCTTATGCTGCACAGGATTAAATACTTAGGATTGCACATATCGGAGAATGCCATCAAGGCGGACGATAAAGGTTTGGTAGCAGTGAGAAATTTCCCATACCGGATAAGATTCAGGCAGTGCAAAGTTTTCTGGGACTCTGTTCATATTTTCGGAGGAGAATTTTTCCATTATTGCAAAACCGTTGTATGATTTACTATGAAAGAATAGGATGGCAAATTTCAATTTGGAGCAGGGGAATTGAATTGCTTTATGCGGTTAAAAACAAAATTTTTAGAAGCACCTGTGCTATCACAAAGATAACATTGAATTGCATTGTGATGAAAGCGCAAAAGAAACACGACGGCAAATTGCACCCTATATTTTATTTTTCGAAGTTCGGGAACGGAAGCGAAATACCACAGACTTTATCCATGATATATGCGTTACGAAGATTTAGTATATATTTGCAAGGAAGACGATTTAAAATTGCGACAGATTGCAATTCTTTAACTTTGACGATAATCAAGATAGAACTAAACCCCAGAATTGCTAGGTGGGCGTTAGAGCTGTAAGAATTTTATTACAATCTAGTGCATCGGGCCGGTAAGCAAATGCAATATGTAGATGCATTGTCAAGGTATAACATGATCATGATAACAGAGCCTTTTGAGTTAGTACACAATTAATATTACGGGCCGGTGGACGTGATAGATGAGTACACAAAGTTTGTAAGATTGTATACAACAAAAACAACAAATATTAAGGAAGTAATTAGCGCATTAGATAACTATTTTCGTTCATAAAGCAGACCAAGGTGTATAGTGTCTGATCGGGAAAGCTATTTCACATCAGCTGAGTTTAAAGAATTCTTAAATGAGGCAGATGTAAAACATATTAAGATTGCAACAGGCTCCCCACAATCTGACAGACAGGTAGAACGGTTAAACAGGAGTTTAGGCCCTATGATAGCGAAGCTTACATATACCGAAACCGGCTAGCATTGGGATGTAATCCTCCTAAAAGAAGACTACCCATTAAATAATTCGCAACATCGTAGCACCAAGCAATATCCTAGCACAATGTTGTTTGGATTACCACAGAGGGGAGAGGTTAGTGACGAGTTGAAGGAGAGGTTAGAAGAGGCATTACGATTAGACTCAGTTAGAGAAAGATCTTTAGAAGAGATTAGAGAACGGGCGAGACAAAATCAATCACTGGCATTGTGAAATATTACAATGAGAAGAGAAGATATCCTAACAGTGCTCAGAACATTAAGAATTGGATTAAAAATAATCTTAATATAAATTTACAAAACTTTATATATTATATATTATAAGCTCATTTCCAAATGTTAGTCTAAGAAACTATGCACACACATACATTAAGAATGATTATAATGTAACTATAAGTTCAGATGTATGTTATAACTGAGATTAAGGGCAATCTCATGGTCATGATGGTCGAGTTGTAGCCCAACGATAGCCCAACGGCTATGAGACTGCTCTCCCACCATTGATTCGCTGTTAACCACATAATTAGCTGTTTGACAATTTTGCTCATGACTAAGTAAAGTATATTTTCTGACATTGATGAACTAACGAACAGTACATACAAGTGGCCCAACGACACCAAGCACGTGCTTGTTAACGCGCGGACCCAAGCATAAATGCAACCCACCTCCCGCCCAACCGACCGAGGGGCTCGCCGCATAACGTACGGCAGCGAAAGATCGCGGACATGCAAATACAACAAAAACATTATACAAAAGTTCCTAACGATTACATAAATAACGTAAGAGTAAAGTTTTAAGTGTAGAAATTTAAGTAGCATTACTTATTAGATGGAAAATATTGTTATAGTTAGAGCATAAGACTCGAAAGGGTGGAAGAAAGTTTCTAGAACATCTGATCGGAACTGCAAAACTAATTTGGCTGATTAATTCAGAAGAATCAATTTCCCCATTAATAGTTTGTGTACGAAAATTACACCCAGCATGGTTCTACGATCAGAAAGAGTAGGCAAATTGATTAATAAAAGTCTACTACGATAAGAAGGCAAGCGAGTATTAGTATTCCAGTTAAGACCCCGGAGTGCAAAGAGCAGAAATTGTTTTTGTACCGATTCTAATCTATCCTGATGAACCTTGTATTGGGGACACCAAATACAAGAACCATATTCAAGAATAGGTCGGACAAGAGAAGTATAAAGAGTTTTAGTAATGTAGGGATCGTTAATAAAACCCAGAACACTGGGCGTAGGGAAGGGAAAGGTTCTAGAGGGAATATATGTGCTAATACTACGGCCTCGTACAACTCTGCACGGGATATGTGACCAGGAGCTGACCAGGATTCTACCGCTGGTGCTCTACTGGTCAACCGGTCTACGAACGACTACTCTACGAAGGCCCGGGATTACTCACACGGGCAGCAGGCTAACCCTCGCTTTGTACAATGGTTAGTGTTATCAATGCCGGGATTGCTCACACGGACGGCGGGATACACCTCGCTATACGTTAGTATTAGTGTGTTTTATAAATGCCGGGATTGCTCACACGGGCGGCGGGATAAACCTCGCTCTACGGTTAGTATTAGTGTGTTTTATAAATGCCGGGATTGCTCACACGGGCGGCGGGCTAAACCTCGCTCTACGGTTAGAATTAGTTATTAGATGTTCTACGCAGAAATAAAGACAATCGTTTAGTTATTTTGGATTATCTTTATTCCGGCTTCTTACTGTTAGTTTTTTTATTACAGCTACGCGTGCCCTGCTGCACTGCCGCCTAACGGCTCTTCTACTCACGCTCTTTTACCCTACGTGCTCCCGACGCACGTCTACTCACTTTGATCGTCGCTCGCAAAGTCCCTTACTCTGCCCGGCTTGGCCACGCGCGAGCCGGAAAAGTTCAACCCTACCACGAACTTTCGCTCTCCACCTCAGAGCTTTCGCTCTTTACCTCGCAGCTTTGCTCTGGCTGAAGCCGCGCTCTGGTGGCAGGATTGCGAACTGTGTCAGCTGCGCGTGCCAGCTGCAGCGGAGGATCGTTGTGTTTGAATTCAAACGCGTTCGTTAACTGCTTAGATTTTAATGTTTATTACTAAATACACCTACAGCGCGCCAGGCGCTGGCGCTCCTTGCGCAACAAAAGTCTTATGGCTTCTCGCCCTTACTTAACTAAATAATAGCTACCTATAATTAATATTTAATTCATGTCCGCGCTCCATGCGCTCCTGCTTCCGGCGCTTATTCTAGTATTGTAAGGGGGTTTGCTTAAAGCCTCCTTACACCCCCCCCTTACTCCAGCCTTGAAACCGTCACCTCTCCGGCGGCATTGAAGGTGATACTGTATACGGAGCTGCCCTCCGTCACACGGAATCGGGTACGCCGAGCCCTGCCGACGTACCGCGCCAGTTCGGCCCGGATTAGCTCCACCAGCCGCGGGCTCAAGACTCCTCCGCGGGGAAACACTCTCCAGCCTGGCGGTGTTGCATCCCTTTGCTCGGTCCGGGGGAGGGTGACAGGAATGGACCCATCCTCCGATTCGGCCCAGCCGTCGAGCGTCGACCCTGGCTCCGTCTCCCACCCCTCTATGCCGTCGAACAGATCAAGGACGTCCTCCCACAACTCCTTTTCGTCCGTCGGCATGTCGCTTGGGTCTTGCGGTGCTTGCTGCTCTTCGGCGATTGCTTCTCCGGGGACAGCATCGACCTCCGCCACTCCCGCTGCTTCCTCTAGCACCTCCTCCGCCGCAGTCTCCTGGGCCTCCTCAACCTCCGGGGGATCGCAAGCGTCCCAGGCGCGGTACGCCACCAACGGTGGCATGACCTCCCTCAAAGGCGTCGTTCTCTCCTCCGCGGCCATGCGGCAGGACACCGCCCTGGGGCCCGGACTTTGCGGCGAGGAAGAACGGCCGCAGCTACGGGCTTCCTCCCTTCGAGGGGGAGAACCTTCCTGGCGCCCGCGGGGAAAACGCGGCGCTCGTAGCTGCGGGCCGCGACGCTGGGGTGGGCTCCGTCGGGGCCTTTTGGGCGGGGAGTTGGGTCTGACCCTTGCGCGGGACCGTCCACTTCCGCTGCGGCGTCTCTTGTTATGACACGCCTTTGTTACTCGGCGTCGGTTCTGTGACCGTTTGGCCGACGGCTCCCCCTGGGATGTCGCTCGAGTGCGCTTGCTCGTTGCACCAGCGGCCTCCGGGGTGCGCGGGAGAAAACGCAGGCTGACCCGTGGAAACACGCTTCCGGGGTCCACCTGGAAGCGGTGAGCGGTGGCTCCGCGGAAAGGGCCCGGCCGATCCTCGTCCGACGCGAGCGGTCGCTGTCCGTCCTGGTTATCGGGTTCCTGCGCTCCCGATGCGGCTGGGGGCGTGCTGCCCGTGCGGCGATCCACGTCGACCTCCGGTGACCACGGCGCGTCGGGCGCCGGGAACTCCGGCTCTGGCAAAGCCGCCAGCGGCGGCGGAGATGGGGGCTCCTCCACATATGGGGGTGGGTTGCGCGATCGGGGCGCCTGCCTTATGAGGGTCGTCACCTGCACGCGCATGTGCATCACGATGCCGTCCAACTGCTCCACCGAGTCGGTGGTGTTGGAGAATATCGAGAAACGGCATCGGTGTGCGTCCTCTTCAAACCTCTGCCGGTATGCTCCGTGGCCGTAGCGTGGGTCTCGGCGGCGGTCAGCACCCGGTGACTCGGGTCGCGGCTCCGTGCAGTCGCTGTCGTCGTCTTCAACCCTTGCCTCCTCGTCACTGCTAATTTCAATTACGTTGTCCATCTGTGGGATTAACTTAGTCATTATCTCGCTAGTGAACTTAATTAGTATCTCCTGCCCTAACAGTGCAGCTCACAAACTACGGAATTATAAGGTTACTTAGGTTAGCTTAAAAATACAACTAGGGTTAAGTCTATAGGGGGGTCGCGTTCTTACTCCCGCTGGCGTTGAGCTCCTCTTGGTCCTCTTCGCCTTCTGTTTCTCCCTGAAAGAAAGGTTTAAGTTGCATTATATTGGCCACCCTTCGCTTGCGTTCGCCCTGTTTTGCGAGACGCACGATATTGGGGGAGACGAATTTCATAACGCGGTAGGGGCCGTCGAACTTCGGCGCCAATTTTGCTGCGAAGCCCTCTGCAGCATTGGACAGCTGATGCTGCCTCAACAGAACCATCGCACCCAGAGCAGGTCGCCATTCCCGTCTTCGGAGATTATAATGGCGCCCCTGGTCCTTAGATGCACGCTGAAGATTACTGTGGACTATATCGAAAATCTCTTTTAGCCTTTTAGCCCTTTCCTTAGGGTCAAGTGCAGTAGTTGCCGATCCAGGTGTGACCTCGTCGTACAAAGCGGCGGGAAGACGTGGTTCTCTACCCTGCATCAGGAATGCTGGAGTGAACCCGGTCGAGTCAGCCACACTGGAGTTGACCGCAAGCGATATTTCAGGCAACAGTTCGTCCCACGAACTCTGATGGCCTTCAATAAATTGCGCTATCATGGTTTTCACAGTGCGGTTAGTTCTCTCAGTGGGATTTTCCTGCGGACAATAAGGGGCCGTATACTGGATTTCCACGCCCAGAGAACCCAAAAATGACTTAAAATTCTTGCTCGTGAATTGGACCCCATTATCACACACGAACTTCTTGGGTACACCAAACCTGCTCAAGATTCGTTCTCTGAAAGCTGTCTGCAATTGACTCGCCGTGGCTTTCCGGAGGGGGACCAATTCGACCCACTTCGAAAAAGCATCATGAAACACCAACAACATCGAGTTGCCGTGCTTCGAACGAGGTAAGGGACCAACGAAGTCGGCACATAACACTGCCATAGGCTCTGCCACCTGCCTTGTCAGCATCCGACCGGCTGGCTTTAGCTGTTCCATTTTAAATTTTTGGCATAGCTCACAGCACTTCACGTACTTGGCAGCATCCCGAAACATACCTGGCCAATAATATCTTTGGGCGAGTCTAGACACCGTTTTCCTCACGCCTTAGTGTCCGGCAGTGGGAGCGTCATGGCACTCCTGCAGCACCCTTCCATGCTGATCGCTAGCAACACAAAGTTTCCATGGAATGTAATCCTCATCATCTGGCCTATGACCCAAATGACGGTAGAGCTGCCCATTTTCTTCGACAAAATCGGGATACTTGTCTGGTTCTTCGGCGATTTTGACCCGCATACTCGCGATCCACTAGCAGGGGGTCTCGACCACCACTGCTTGCTGGCAGATCTCTAGGGGATGTCGGGATAACGCGTCAGCAACCACATTTAGCTTGCCCCGACGGTATTGAACATCAAATTGGAACTGTTGCAGTTCCAGTGCCCATCGTGCTATCCTACCAGAAGGACTTTCGATCGAGTTCAACCACTTGAGAGCGAGGTGGTCTGTGATCACTTCGAAGCGGTACCCTTCGAGGTAACACCTTAGCTTCCTGATCGACCACACAATCGCGAGACACTCCTTCTCAGTAGCGGAATAATTCTCCTCAGCCTTGAGCAGCTTCCGGCTCGCATAGGCTATTACCCGCTCCTGCCCCTCTATTGTTTGCGTCAGTACCGCACCGAGACCATAATTGCTCGCGTCGGTCTGCAACACAAATTTGGCCGAGAAGTCCGGACACGCTAAAACAGGGGCAGTGGTCAGGCTCTCTTTCAACTGGCACAGTGCCTCCTCCTGTTCTTTCCCCCATGACCACTTCCTACCTTTTCTCAGAAGCGCCGTCATGGGTTGGACTAAGGTCGCAAAATTGGGCACAAATCGCCGGTACCACGAAGCCATACCGAGACATTGGCGCAACTCTTTAATACAAGATGGGGCCTTTAGATTTCTGATCGCCTCCACTTTGTCAGGGTCAGTCCGAATACCTTCCCCACTAATCACATGCCCGAGATAAACCAGCCGTTGCCGAAAGAAGCTGCACTTCTTTCTGTTCACCTTCAAGTTAGCGGCCCTCAAACGGCGGAAAACTTCCCTTAGATTGGTAACATGTTGTTCTCGGGTCGCTCCTATCACCACGATATCGTCTAGATACGCGAACGCGTGCGGCTCCATATCGGGCCCTATCACCGAATCTAACGCCCGCTGAAACGTCGCGCAAGCTGAGTGGAGACCAAATGGCATCACCCGCCATTGGAATAAACCCCTCCCTGGCACAGTAAACGCCGTGCACTCCTTGCTTTCGGCCGCCATGGGGATTTGCCAATACCCGCTCTTCAAATCTAGAGTGGAAATGTAGCGAGCATGGCGCAATCTTTCGAGGATGTGGTTAATCCGAAGGACTGGATAAGCATCCGGCGCAGAGTGCGCATTGAGCTGCCGATAGTCTATACACATGCGCCATTCCCCAGTCTTTTTCTTGACCAGGACTATTGGGGCGCTGTGTGGGCTACGCGACGGCTCAATGGCGCCCGTCTGGATTAGCTCCTCCACCTGCTCATCGATTACCTTTTGCATAGCCGGGTTCTTGGGATAATATCTCTGTTTCAACGGCTTACTATCCTTCATCATTATCCTATGCTCGGCGATATGCGAGACTCCCTTCAGATTATCGAAGAGTGCCAATTCTGATGCCAAGAACTCCTGCAGTTCTGGTTCCAGATCCGCTGGCCACTCTGCCTCCGCTACGGGGGACTCATAGCTATTTTCCTCTTGGATGACCGACAACTCGAGCCGGGATGCCTCACCTTGTGGGTCGGCTTGGCTCTTACCCCCACTCACGGCCCCCCGATTCCCGTCGGCAACCCCTGAACCGGTGCAGGACTCAGTCTGCTTCCCTCTTTTGCCCATCTCCCGACAATCCTCTATCGACGAACTGGTGCGACGCAGACTGAACCGCTTCTGCCGTTCCGCGGCAGCCTCTTCCCGGCCGGAATCGGCCCTTTTAATCTTTGAACAACGCTCGGCTTCCGTCCTACCCTCTACAACCACGCCACCCGGTTGCCAAGCAGGCGCTCCCCTCTCCATGAGCGGGATACCCTCTGTCGGCTCCTCGTTGCTGGGTGGTACTGCCAGCCCTGCGGCCGGTACTACCACCGTCTCGAGGATCAATTCGGCGTTGCCGCATCGTATGGTAGTGCCCATGGCACAAAGAAAATCCATGCCGAGGATGATGTGGTCCAGCATGGAGGGCATAATCAGCATTGGCATGCTGATCGTCTTGCCGGCCATGTTGACATCCATCCTCAGTAGCCTATTAACCTGTAGAGTCGATCCGTCAGCTAGATGGATTCGAGTCTGCACATCCTGTGCCTCTCCCCGAATCGCCCACTTGCGCACGCAATCTTCACCCAGGAAACTGCGTGTCGCTCCAGTGTCGATCGTGGCAGACCTGACCTGCCCCCCAATCCCCACTGCAGCGACGATCCGGCCACCCTCTACGGTCAGGGGAGGATTTACTTCCGGGCGAATGTCGTTTCGGCGTCGACCTGATCCCTTTCCAGTAGACGCCGCTGCCCGTTTCCCGCCTCCGATCGCCTGCAGCAGTCGGGCGTAGTGATTCCCTTTTTTCCACATTGCCGACAAAACTCTACCCGCCTATTCGGACATTCCCTGGCGAAGTGACCTTCTTGCCCACACCGGTGGCACGCCCTTCGCGGATCGAACCCTCTTCCGTCCCCCTGGCTCATCATCCGGTTTGCCGCCTCTCCGTAGCCTGATGCCGGCTGCGCGGGGATCTCACCACCGGCCGCAGCCGACGGATGGCTACCGGATGGGGATCGAAAAGGATTGAGATGCCTACTCTTAGGCTGGGCCTCGGGACTCGGGCCGACTTGTGTTCGCCTCTGTAGCGCCTGACCACTGGGCATCCTCGCCGGGTACTCCAAACTCCGCCT
This sequence comes from Hirtodrosophila confusa, assembly GCA_035043065.1. Classification (NCBI taxonomy): domain Eukaryota; kingdom Metazoa; phylum Arthropoda; class Insecta; order Diptera; family Drosophilidae; genus Hirtodrosophila; species Hirtodrosophila confusa. The sequence goes on from JAWNNI010000202.1 coordinate 1,132,370, forward strand.
TCGGACACCCTCGAGCTCCACGGCCAATTGTGTCAGCTCTGCCAATGTTGAGAAGTCGTGCCTGCGTATATACAATTGATACTCAGGCGCGGCGTTCTCGTATATACGGTGCAACTCCTGTGCCGTGTTATACCTCGCGTGGTGCATACGCGCCCTCAGGTCTATCACGTAGTCCTTAAACTCCTCATCGCTACGCTGCAGGCGGGCCCGAATTTCGTCTTCTAATCGCTCAAAATAGCGAGGCGGGAGGAAGAATTCCAGAAATCCCCTCCTGAATGTCGACCAAGAAACATCCCTCAACCCGCTGGTCATGAACCACCTGGCGGCCTTGCCAACGAAAACTTCGCCCATCACCCGGGGCATACGGTCTAACTCGATACCGTAAGTCACTGCCCGTTCCTCAAAAGTCTCCAAAAATTCGAGAGGGTCTACTAGGCCATCATACCGCATTCCCCATTTCCGGACCTGTTCCGGAACATAAAAGGAACACCTGGCATCTGGCTGGGGATAAGTTCTGGGAACGTAGATACTACCAGGAGGACCGGCGAGCGGTGGCACGGCCTCAGTGTCCATATCTACCGTTCCCCGGACTCCCTCCACCCGGATGTCGGGCACACACCGCGCACCATGGACATTTAATTTCAGGGCGGGAATAGGGGTACACTCGTACAAATGCGTACTCCTCAAGTCCGGCTCTGATGTTCTTCGGGGTTGGCTGACCGCGCCGGTCAGGCCGCCCCCACAGCGTGGCTCCAAAGTTTTGGCGTACTGCGCCTCCAACTCGGCCAGTCGCGCCCAAACTTGCGTATCATGTCCCCCCTTCTGCACAAATGTGCAGAGCCGCTTCCGCAGCTCATCCAACCGGCCTTCTTGGTGTAGCCCAAACTCCTGGGCGATCGCCGCCAATTCTTCTTTGCGCCGCTGGTGAATCCAGCGCACGCCCACCCCCGGGTTTTGGCACTCACCTGACTCCATCATATTTTTTTTTTCGGTCAAGGGGCAATTTGTTTTTGTTTAAATTTCACAAAAAAAATAAAACAAAAACCAACAAAAAATGCAGCACAAAAAAAAATTGTTTACAAATTTTTTTTCCTGGTGTTGGCGTTCAATTCCACTGTTCACTGTTCACTGTTCTGTTTTCATACTGGCCAGGGCCTTCGGCCACTTGCAGCCCACCAACACAACCACAATCCCGGCCTTTTCTGGCCGCACTCACGATTCGGTCGCTTGGCCGCACGAATACCGAATTTGTCCCACTGTTTTCGTCGACGCCGACGTCGACCGCGGCGCGCGCACTTTTCTGAAGTCTTTTTATGTACGCACACACGAATGTGCGAGCTCGCGACGATCCGTTTTCGCTGCCTGCCGGGCGCGCGCACTGTACTTTCGATCCCGTTATAACTGTTCTCTTTTTGTCTCTTCACTGTGCATTGCTTTTTTCCGCAAGCAATGCGCGCGTTTTGTATGTATTAATTGCGCACAAACCGAACGTGCAGGGTATTGAGCAATAGACCTGGGTATGCCCGACTAGCGGCTGACCGGGTATGCCCGACTAGTGGCTACCCTGTATTACACATATACCACCTAGAACGATTTTTTGGGTACAATGACGGGTTTTTAGGCCGTAATTATGCCACGCCCCTTAGCGCCTTCAGCGTCCCTGCTCGGGCGCCACTTGTAAGGGAGTTTTCCAGCCGGGGTACAGATCTCAGTCTGTATGAGTCCAACACTTACAAGAAAATTTGTAAGATGTACTGGGACGCTGGGCGTAGGGAAGGGAAAGGTTCTAGAGGGAATATATGTGCTAATACTACGGCCTCGTACAACTCTGCACGGGATATGTGACCAGGAGCTGACCAGGATTCTACCGCTGGTGCTCTACTGGTCAACCGGTCTACGAACGACTACTCTACGAAGGCCCGGGATTACTCACACGGGCAGCAGGCTAACCCTCGCTTTGTACAATGGTTAGTGTTATCAATGCCGGGATTGCTCACACGGACGGCGGGATACACCTCGCTATACGTTAGTATTAGTGTGTTTTATAAATGCCGGGATTGCTCACACGGGCGGCGGGATAAACCTCGCTCTACGGTTAGTATTAGTGTGTTTTATAAATGCCGGGATTGCTCACACGGGCGGCGGGCTAAACCTCGCTCTACGGTTAGAATTAGTTATTAGATGTTCTACGCAGAAATAAAGACAATCGTTTAGTTATTTTGGATTATCTTTATTCCGGCTTCTTACTGTTAGTTTTTTTATTACAGCTACGCGTGCCCTGCTGCACTGCCGCCTAACGGCTCTTCTACTCACGCTCTTTTACCCTACGTGCTCCCGACGCACGTCTACTCACTTTGATCGTCGCTCGCAAAGTCCCTTACTCTGCCCGGCTTGGCCACGCGCGAGCCGGAAAAGCTCAACCCTACCACGAACTTTCGCTCTCCACCTCAGAGCTTTCGCTCTTCACCTCGCAGCCTTGCTCTGGCTGAAGCCGCGCTCTGGTGGCAGGATTGCGAACTGTGTCAGCTGCGCGTGCCAGCTGCAGCGGAGGATCGTTGTGTTTGAATTCAAACGCGTTCGTTAACTGCTTAGATTTTAATGTTTATTACTAAATACACCTACAGCGCGCCAGGCGCTGGCGCTCCTTGCGCAACAAAAGTCTTATGGCTTCTCGCCCTTACTTAACTAAATAATAGCAACCTATAATTAATATTAAATTCATGTCCGCGCTCCATGCGCTCCTGCTTCCGGCGCTTATTCTAGTATTGTAAGGGGGTTTGCTTAAAGCCTCCTTACAACACCAAAGGCACGATTAGCGGTGGAAAAGATATGCTTGTCAAAGTTAAGCTTGGGATCTAAGAGGATACCCAAATCATCAACCGACTCAATTCGAGCAAGCGGCTTACCATTAACAATATAATTATTAAAAAAGGGCATTCGCCTGAAAAAGGACATTACGTTTCACTTACCACAATTAAGATTTAATAAATTTACCCGACACCAGGCTTGAAAACAATTAAGATCAGTTTGCAACCTTTGACCAGATAAGAAATCAGTAGATGACAGACAAATTTTAGCATCATCGGCATACATCAGCACCCGGGAGTGATTTACAACAGAAGGAAGGTCATTTATGAACAGAGTAAATAATAAGGGGCCAAGATGACTTCCTTGTGGAACTCCGGAAGTAACTTGAACAGACCTAGAAACTAAGCCTTTGAAATACACTTTTTGGGTTCTAAGAGTAAAATAGTTGGAGATCCAAAGAATTAAGTTATTTGGAAATCCCAGAAGGTGAAGTTTATGAAGTAAAAGAGAATGATTAACGGAGTCAAAGGCCTTACTGAAATCAGTATAAATAACGTCTGTTTGCTTTTTAGATTGAAATCCCTTGATGACAAATGAAGTGAAATCCAATAGGTTAGTGGTAGTAGATCTATATTTCACAAACCCATGCTGGCAGGGTGAAATTTTAGATCTACATAAATGTTGAAGTTGAGAAGTTATTAATTTCTCAAAAATCTTAGGAATAGCAGACAACTTAGAAATACCTCTATAGTTCTCAACATTAGACTTGTTTCCTTTTTTATGGAGAGGAATAATAAATGATTCTTTCCAAATGTTGGGGAAAGAGCACAACTCCACGGACAGTTTAAAAATAAAAAATAATGGCTTTAAAATACCTTCAGCACAGTACCTAAGCACACAGCTTGGTACTGCATCAGGTCCCGGTGAAAATACGGGCTTAATGGCCTTTAAATCACGTAAAAGCGAACTTTCAGTTATTAAAGGAGTTATTTACTTGATAAGGATAAGGCGAAACCATATAATAAGGTTGTGAACTATAAGTCGTTTGAAAAAATTCGGCAAAAAGATCGATAGCCTGATCTGAGTCAGCTGTCTTTTTTCGAAAAATACAGTTGATGGAAGTGTTGATGACCTACGCTTCGCATTAACGAAGTTATAAAACCTTTTAGGATCCTGCTGAAACTGTAACCTCCAGCTTCTGAGGTAGTTGTTATAACAGTGTATATTAAGTACAGAGAAGTTAGATCGGACAATCAAATAACGCTAAAAATCCAAGAAAGAGCCAGATTCCTTGAACTTTTTGTACAATCTCGACTTTATATTTTTTAAGTTAGTTAAATCCCATGTAAGCCACGCAGGTTTGTTAGACCTACGTGGGTTACAAAATGGAACACAGGAATCAATTAATGAATTTAAAGTTAAATAAAAATATTCGATTGCACAATCCATATCTCTACACATGTACAGCTGGGACTAGTCAGTCTGGGATACGAGCAGAGCGAGTTTAGTAAAATCGGTTTTCCTCGCTCTGCAAGTTTTCTACCTGGGCTTAGCACCCTGGCTGGTAAGTCAATCAACACTTCCAAAGATGGGTGATACCTATCTTCAGGAATGGATATATGTATAGTACGGGAGACAGAATAGAAGGAGGAATCCAAGACAAAAATAAGATCAAGCATTTTATGTAACAGATTTGGGATACCATTGATTTGACACAATGACATCCCAAACAAACTATCAGTAAAATCATGCTGAGTCGTGGGTGTCAACACGCTGGAGTCAGGATTAGAAATCCAGGTAGTTCCGGCAATATTAAAATCGCCAAGAACTACAAGAAATTCACGATCAGAAAGCATAGATGAGACAAAATTTATAGCAGAAGCATGAGAAGAATAAACAGGGAAATCAATACGAACAAGTAATAAAAAAAACAAAATCCACAAAAACTAACTTTAACAGCAATAAATTCAATATCTACAGAACTATCGGTTATTACTAACTCAGATGACAAATCAACGTCAACAGCAATAAGTACACCACCACCCCGACGAGTAGTGCGATCTTTATCTATATATAGAGAATTTATTAGAAAGAATTTCAGAATTAAGAATGTCGGGCCTTAGCCATTTTTCAGAAAAGGCAATGACATGGAAAGGAAAAGTTAGGCTATTTAGATAAAGATTACTAAGTTTACTACAAACACCTCTTACATTCTGATAGCCCAATGAGAGGGAGGATGTTAGTTTTTTGAACTATCAGATACTACAATATGTGGGTTAGACTATCACCGGAGGAAGGAAGTGAAATCGGAGGCCGATTTTTCTTTTTTACCGTATATTCCTTAACAACTAAGTGGTCGGGCCAGAATTCTTTGCAACAAATGTTGTTGAAATACTCTGCCGGAACACTTATCTTAAATGACGATATTTCCCGAGAATACGTGAATTTGAACTTTTCTACCGTAATGTGTGCTTTAGATTTAGCCTGTATAAAGGCCTCACATCATCAGATGTAGTATCAGGGGCAAGCCTAGAAACAAAGATTTGTTTCCGTGGTGGAATACTATAAGGGTCTTCTTGGTAGCCAAAGCAGTTGCATCCAATGGAGCCACAGCATTGGTTAGTAGACCAGTTGATTCGATTGGTATATTTTCACTAGAGTGTTGATCTGGAACAACAGTGTTAATAGCCAGCGAATCAGAATGCTCTACGGGGTCAGAAGGAACAACATCCATGGATACGATGCTATTCTCGTCACTTCTGATAATTAAACTATGAGGAGAGGGAGACGATAAATTTATCAATTCTAACTGTTTATTAGTAACGGATGTAGTGGAAGTATGTGTTGGGAGCGGCAGTTCATTGGGGCCAATAGACAGCCTAAAATTAGCCTTCTTCCGTTTGGGTAACAGACGAGGATCGAGGATGGCAGTTTGAAAGCAACGATCGAATAAAACCGAATTGCATCAAAAACAGAGAAAAGGTTATTAAATAAATCCTGTCACAATACACATTATACTTAATAGGCTTGGATATGTCTTCTTCTGCATGTTACATGTTACATTTTCAAAAAAAAAAAAGTAAAAAAAAGTAAAATCATAATAAAGAGGTTTTGAGGTTGTGCAGATTGGCCAATGTAAATTTGCATTGCAGATGTTGCTATGTTGTTATAGTAATAGCTCGGACGCGGCTGTATTGACAGATGCTATGTTGTTAAATTTAAAAGTTGATCTGTTTACAGACTGTTTGAAATGCGTTGGCAGGACTTGCAATTTTGCTATTCACTGGATGCAATTAATCAATAATATCGTTACTGGGCTTCGATAACGTCGGGAATCGACTCCGTCGATCGGTCTCTTTCTGTGTAACAAATTGGGCCAGTGAACATCGTCTATGTGCGTAAGATAAATCTGAAAACATCCACCGTCTAAGAAACGTTTTTTGTAAATTGTGCTGCAGCATTATGGCACACAAATCGCAGCGAGTGCATACAGGCACTTATCGTGTTACATTTTGGATAGCATACTCGAATTTATAAAAGGTACGTCGTGCTCGCGTCTTCCAAATTCTTCCTTTGGTGTAGGACTGACGTCTGTCTGATACGTGTGGTGGATGCCACAGTGGCCAACAAACGTGTTTTGCGAAGACGCCGTTGTGCACACGGCACCACAGAAAGACTGCGGTCAACACCTCGTGGCCAATACGCCTTTGTAGCAACTCCGTTGCATACACGCTACAAACAACGTAGTTGCGTACACGCTACAAGCAACGCAGTTGCGTACAGCTGCAGTACACACACGCACACAATACACTTAGCAGAACAGCTGTGCGCCCACATTGTGGATTGCTGATCCCGCTGAGTAGGCAAACACGCCGTTGCCGACTGGTGCTTGCCAACGAACTCTTCTGGTGTCCCTGGCACTCTTGCTCTTGTTGTGAGCGACACGCTGAATTCACTGCAGTCAACGAGCAACATGTTGCATAGAAATCGTATGGGAGACTAGACAGGATATTGTTAACCTTCCGCTTCCGCATCCTTCTGTTAACGCCAGCGTAAATCTAGCGATCCGAAGTTAGCCATCGTATGGAAGACTAAACAGGATTGTGTTGTCATTCTGCTACCGCAACAATCTGCTAACGCCAGCGTAGATCGAGCGCTGCTGACGCGCGCATTTTGCGATGCATTAATCTCCTAGGATAGAGTACACGTCTCAATACTGACAAAAATTAATTACATTAATTATCTTTAACCTACAATTTATAGTAATTTAGCCAAGTAAGAGATTTCGAATTAAAACTTGGTATGGTATGTATATAAAGTAAAATATAAGCTGTTATAAGTTTCGAATCCCTTTGAAGTTCACACAAAAGAAAACAAAAGTAAAGAAGCCCCAAGATCAAACATATATAGCATTGACGCGTTCGCGCTCCTCTTTGTAATCTCGACCGGATGTATGTTTGACTTAGCCATTGTCTCTTAATTAGATAAGGTGATCTGTGTAATTTGTAAAGACAGTTATTTGTATATCTATACCGCTTAGTTATGAAGACATATAAAGTGGCAAAGATATGAATTTTGTAAGTAACCAACTGGAATATGGAATTTAAGTTGTATGGGCACCTGACGTAAATATTGTTGCATCGCTCAAAGAGTAAAGGCACAGATTACAGACACCTTTATCGGTTGAGAGGGTAGAGATGAAGAACGCTAACAGCTTAGTTCTTCACTTCAAATATATCAACGTGGTCAGCTTTTAGCCCTCTTTCTGGGTTGATATCCGTTCCTAGTTCAAGTCTGTTCACAAATTTTAGTTATGTGACACTGCGGCTGACTAGGTGGCAAAACGGCCCACCCCAGTTTCTATAAGCTCAAATCGAACCCGTAGGCAGAGTACGCCTCCAAACGGCTGCACTCATATTGTGTTTGTTACAATGTTGGCAATGCTTAAGATTTTTTTCATCTAATGAAAGTCCAGAACATTTTGTGGGAATTCTTAATCACTTTCACGATGCTCCGTGTGTACTGGTTATAAAGAAATTTATTTAAATATTCAAACTCACGCTTATACTAACGATATTTATACCAGTCTGAGGGCCTATGAAGACTGACATAAAATTTGGATCCCAAGTATTTCAATTTTTTCAACCCATTTGTGCCAAGGCAATTTGTGACAACAATATTTTTCAAGAGGGACATTGTTAGTATTAAGAATCTGGTAAAAATAACACATAAAGTAGCATATTTTGGGCTAAATGAAAGCCAATTAAAACCTTATGGAAAAGTGTTGTATTACATATTAAGAAATAAAAATAAACTACGTTTTTATTTAATAGTGGTGTCTGACGAGTCTATATGATGGGGGGTGCTGTTTGGAAGAGATTTCATGAAAGCATGTGAATTGATTCAAATCATTTGAATATAGACCCAAGCGTGCTGAGAATGATCTCAACAGAGTGTATTAAGAGTAAGCCAATTGATACAAAATATATATAATAAAGTAAAATACAACGTTGCAATAAAATGGAAACGGCATCTTCAACAAGTTAACATGTTGGACAGTAGAGTGTTAGAGGGTCAGTTGTCAGCAGAAAGAGCGTTAGAGAGTAAATTGTTAGTGGAGGAAGTCTTCGATGAGAAAATGTTAGGTATTGAAATGTTAGACAGTAGATTGTTAGAGAGTAGATGCGGACACAGTAAATCGTAGGAGGGTAGATTGTAAGAGCCAGAAACAAGTATCACAGTGTCAGAAGATGACTTTCAGAAGAGTATTTTTCAAATAAACATACTGGACTTAAATACAAATGAAAGGGTATACATTATTAGGGAACAATTAGGGCATAGAGTAAGAGATGAGTTTAAACAAATGCTGGAAATCACGTACTTAAATGCTGTGCAGTCAGAAAGTCCTAAAATTAGATTTTTTGTACTATGTTCGGAAGGGAAAATAGTATATTGGGTTTGCGAAATGTCCGTCTAGCCGTCTGTCCGTATGAACGCAATGTTTTTGCCTTTATCTTTAAGCTAGAGCAACCAAACTTGGTACACCTGTTGGTGTATACCCTCAATTTATTAAGTGTCGAGATCGATCCATATTTCTGGTCCTCATATACCATGGTGAATTGGAAAACCTCCGCAAAATTTTAAATTGTGCCACTCTAATTTTATTGATGTGGGATTTGAGAGCTATCCCATATATTTGTATTCCATATTTCCAAATTGGGGCTATAAACACTTTATTGGTTAGCGAGAGTTTTTTCTAACTGAGTCCATCCTTTTGGCCTTAGACAGCAGAGACAGTTTGACCTTGGTGGTGTGGCGGTTAAAGGTAAGCCTGCGATTCAGTATGAGGCCTAGATATTTGTGATAAGCCTTATGCTGGAGAGCGTCCCCTTGCAGAGTCACTCCCGGGCAATTTGCTCTGCAATTGGCTTAGGCCAAGAACATATCGAACATATCACCTCAGTAGCAGATATGACACAGGTGCTTTTAACAATAATGGCCGTATCATCTGCATATGTCGCGAGAAGGGCGTAATTACGAACTCCATAGTCCAATCTTGCAAGCGACGGCATATCTGCGGTGAACGGCGAGCAGAGGGTGGGGCCAAGAACGCTACCCTGCGGGACTCCAGCCTTTATTGGCCTGCTATGGGAAACTTAGGAGGCTTTCAAAACTCTGTCTTGCAGGAAGAATGTAAAGTTCTGGAGAGAGCATCGATTTAAGTTTGAACGGCAACCATGCATGCCAAACCCTGTCAAAGGCTTGCTGCACATCGAGAAACACAGCAACTGTATATTCTCTGGTCCGCATTGCTTCCAGGACGAAGTTAACAAGCCGTTCAAGCAATTTACCCAAGGCACTGTGGGAAGAAAGTCCAATATTTTGGCATAAATGCAGATTTTTTCTTGTTCGGTATTTTTAAATTGTTATGATTTTCCCAATCTTTATACTCCAGATAGAACAAAAAGTTTTTTTTTTAAATTTTTACGGACTACCGTTACTGTTTGACAATTGATCAAAGTCAGCTGATGCAGATTATCTTTATACTGTGTTCCGGAAGGGAAAATAGAATATTGGAATTGCGAAATGTCCATCTGACCGTCTGTCCATCTATCCGCATGAACGCAATTTTTTTCCACACCCTTGAAGCTAGAGTAACCAAACTTGGTACACATGTTGGTGTATATCCTCAATTTATGAAGTGTTAAGATTTCACATACAGACTACAGTTTTTTTCGCGTCTCTTTCCGAACCCACAAATAAGCAAGTTATATAGGAATGGGAACATAATATTCTGCAGTCGGGTCCGACTGCAACGTTCTTACATGTTGTGAATTGAGTTTGCGCGAAAAATTTTCGGCGACTTGCTGCGTGAATGGTGCGTCATTTATGAACCCACGAGCAAAATTACAATATAGAAAATATTAATCAAGGTAGAAGAATATGTGATCAATAATGACTTTTTACTAATTGTGTGTTATTGTGCAATCGACCTATGTATGGTTCATGTGTATTTTCAGCTCAAAACTAACAAATGTGTTTGTGTTCTGTAGAGTATAACTTTTGCATAGTCAAAGGTATCAGCAAAGGTGAAATGGCAGGTCATTATCGAAACCATCTAGAATCATATGTAATTATATCTTTTTGCCCGTTTTTGCCACTTTTCGATAAAAACACATCTAGCAGTTGCGTACGAGTTTCGTCGCTCAGCGCTACTTGAAGTTTGGACCAGCAACAATCTTCAGGCAGACACCGTAAAATTATAAACACATATATGAAAATATGAAGTAAAGTTAAAGCAAGGACTTAAGTTTTGATGGAAGTAATGCAATTTAATTTTTCAGATCGACTTTTGTCTAGTCTCTGCCCACATGAACGACAAAAATTAAACAAAATAAGTAAGAATGCTCTAGCTGACTGCACAACTACCTACTACACTACTACTACCCGAATACAACACTGCCTGTACCCAGGACTAAAACTTTCAAACACATCTTCGTACACATACATACAAGCATATACAAATACGCACACAAACATGCGGCAGTGTACTTCCACGCACGTAACGCATTTTAAGTGGCGGCTGCGCTGCTGCTTTCCCCCATGCAGCAGTACAGAATCTTCTTTCGTCCATAACTTCCGTGTTAATTACACGATCGACTTGAAATTTGAACAGTAGAATAAGAGTAACCAAATAAAAATAGTAATATACATGCCAAATCCCAAGGGTATATCTAATAAATTGTTGCTGTAAATGGTTTAATTCGAATTGCAAGGAAGCAGAGGGGAATATGTGCTAAAGATGAACCTTCATTCTAAATTTTGTGTTCTAGCTCTAATAGTTTATGAGATATTGGATTTGTTTCCACAGTTGTATGAAAAGGGGTAAAGGCGTGGTTCAATTTGAAAAAATTCAAAATTCTTATTTAGCTTAAATTATATTTATGTCAAATTTCACGACTCTAGCTTTCTATTTAGAGTTTATGCCAAAAAATTGGGTTTTTTTCTCATAGTGCAAGGATGGAAGTAGGCTAATATGCCAATACAATTCAACTTCTGCAGTAGGTTTTCCAGGCTTGCGGATCATCGAGACTGCCGCACTTTTTCAGGCCTTCAGGAAGTAGCTAAGTCTTAGGCAGCAGTTGAAAATGAGCGTTAGAAATAGCAACACCCTAGTGGTGAGCAATTTAAGGGTCTTGTTATCAAGGCCATCATCTCCAGAGGCCTTCTTGTTGTCTAATTTGGCCACATAAAATTAGATGTGAGATGAAAATGTGATTGTCTTATGCTGAGAAAGAAAAGTTGCAGGTGATGTTAGACGAATACCTGAAAGAGGGTATAATGCAACCCAGCAGTTCCGAATACGGCGATTGTTTAATTCAAAAAGAAAACAGGAGACCTGAGATATTGAGTTCAGAAAACTAAACAAAATAACGATTAAAGATAATTATCCATTGCCTTCAATCGATGATCTATTAGACAGGCTTGCAGGCAAAACAGTATTTACCAAACTTGACTTGAAAAAATTGACATTTTCATGTGTTTGTTGAAAAAGAATCGGTAAAATACACGTCTTTCGTGACTCCCTTGGGGCAGTATGAGTTTTGAGGGGTGCCTATGGGGCTTAAGACGGCTTCTCAAGTATTTCAGAGATTTATTAACGGGATTTCCGCAGGTATGATAAGGGACAATAAAGTAATCGTATATATGGATGATATCAATTAGAGGTTTTAGGAGATGTATTTAAGCGATTGATCGAAAATAAATTGGTGGTAAGATTGGACAAATGGGAGTTTATGCTGCACAGGATTAAATACTTAGGATTTAACATATCGGAGAATGGCATCAAGGCGGACGATAAAGGTTTGGTAGCAGTGAGAAATTTCCCCACACCGGATAAGATTCAGGCAGTGCAAAGTTTTCTGGGACTCTGTTCATATTTTCGGAGGAGAATTTTTCCATTATTGCAAAACCGTTGTATGATTTACTATGAAAGAATAGGATGGCAAATTTCAATTTGGAGCAGGGGAATTGAATTGCTTTATGCGGTTAAAAACAAAATTGTTAGAAGGTCCTGTGCAATCACTTTATGATCACAAAGATAACATTGAATTGCATTGTGATGAAAGCGCAAAAGAAACACGACGGCAAATTGCACCCTATATTTTATTTTTCGAAGTACGGGAACGGAAGCGAAATACCACAGACTTTATCCATGAAAAATGCGTTAGACTAGACTCAGTTAGAGAAAGATCTTTAGAAGAGATTAAAGAACGGGCGAGACAAAATCAATCACACACATACATTAAGAATGATTATAATGTAACTATAAGTTCAGATGTATGTTATATCTGAGATTAAGATTAATCTCATGGTCATGATGGTCGAGTTGTAGTAGGCCGATAGACCAACGGCTATGAGACTGCTCTCCCACCATTGATTCGATGTTAACCACATAATTAGCTGTTTGACCATTTTGCCCATGACTAAGTAAAGTATTGGGTAACAGGCGAGGATCGAGGAGGGCAGTTTGAAAGCAACGATCGAATAAAACCGAATTGCATCAAAAACAGAGAAAAGGTTATTAAATAAATCCTGTCACAATATACATTATACTTAATAGGGTCGGAGATGTCTTCTTCTGCATGTTACATACATTTTCAAAAAAAAAAAAAAAGTAAAATCATAGCAAAGAGGTTTTGGGGTTGTGCAGATTGGCCAATGTAAATTTGCATTGCAGATGTTGCTTTGTTGTTATAGTAATAGCTTGGACGCGGCTGTATTGACAGATGCTATGTTGTTAAATTTAAAAGTTGATCTGTTTACAGACTGTTTGAAATGCGTTGGCAGGACTTGCAATTTTGCTATTCACTGGATGCAATTAATCAATAATATCGATACTGGGCTTCGATAACGACGGGAATCGACTCCGTCGATCGGTCTCTTTCTGTGTAACAAATTGGGCCAGTGAACATCGTCTATGTGCGTAAGATAAATCTGAAAACATCCACCGTCTAAGAAACGTTTTTTGTAAATTGTGCTGCAGCATTATGGCACACAAATCGCAGCGAGTGCATACAGGCACTTATCGTGTTACACTTTGGATAGCATACTCGATTTTATAAAAGGTACGTCGTGCTCGCGTCTTCCAAATTCTTCCTTAGGTGTAGGACTGACGTCTGTCTGCTACGTGTGGCGGATGCCACAGTGGCCAACAAACGTGTTTTGCGAAGACGCCGCTGTGCACACGGCGCCACAGAAAGACTGCGGTCAACACATCGTGGCCAATACGCCTTTGTAGCAACTCCGTTGCATACACGCTACAAACAACGTAGTTGCGTACACGCTACAAGCAACGCAGTTGCGTACAGGCTGCAGTACACACACTCACACAATACACTTAGCAGAACAGCTGTGCGCCCACATTGTGGATTGCTGATCCCGCTGAGTAGGCAAACACGCCGTTGCCGACTGGTGCTTGCCAACGAACTCTTCTGGTGTCCCTGGCACTCTTGCTCTTGTTGTGAGCGACACGCTGAATTCACTGCCGTCAACAAGCAACATGTTGCATAGAAATCGTATGGAAGACTAGACAGGATATTGTTAACCTTCCGCTTCCGCAACCTTCCGTTAACGCCAGCGTAAATCTAGCGATCCGAAGTTAGCCATCGTATGGAAGACTAAACAGGATTGTGTTGTCATTCTGCTACCGCAACAATCTGCTAACGCCAGCGTAGATCGAGCGCTGCTGACGCGCGCATTTTGCGATGCATTAATCACCTAGGATAGAGTACACGTCTCAATACGGACAAAAATTAATTACATTACTTATCTTTAACCTACAATTTATAGTAATTTAGCCAAGTAAGAGATTTCGAATTAAAACTTGGTATGGTATGTATATAAAGTAAAATATAAGCTGTTATAAGTTTCGAATCCCTTTGAAGTTCACACAAAAGAAAACAAAAGTAAAGAAACCCCAAGATCAAACATACATAGCATTGACGCGTTCGCGCTCCTCTTTGTAATCTCGACCGGATGTATGTTTGACTTAGCCATTGTCTCTTAATTAGATAAGGTGATCTGTGTAACTTGTTAAGACAGTTATTTGTATATCTATACCGCTTAGTTATGAAGACATATAAAGTGTCAAAGATATGAATTTTGTAAGTAACCAACTGGAATATGGAATTTAAGTTGTATGGGCACCTGACGTAAATATTGTTGCATCGCTCAAAGGGTAAAGGCACAGATTACAGACACCTTTATCGGTTGAGAGGGTAGAGATGAAGAACGCTAACAGCTTAGTTCTTCACTTCAAATATATCAACGTGGTCAGCTTTTAGCCCTCTTCTGGGTTGATATCCGTTCCTAGTTCAAGTCTGTCCACAAATTTTAGTTATGTGACACTGCGGCTGACTAGGTGGCAAAACGGCCCACCCCAGTTTCTATAAGCTCAAATCGAACCCGTAGGCAGAGTACGCCTCCAAACGGCTGCACTCATATTGTGTTTGTTACAATGTTGACAATGCTTAAGATTTTTTTCATCTAATGAAAGTCCAGAACATTTTGTGGGAATTCTTAATCGCTTTCACGATGCTCCGTGTGTACTGGTTATAAAGAAATTTATTTAAATATTCAAACTCACGCTTATACTAACGATATTTATACCAGTCTGAGGGCCTATGAAGACTGACATAAAATTTGGATCACAAGTATTTCAATTTTTTCAACCCATTTGTGCCAAGGCAATTTGTGAGAATAATATTTTTCAAGAGGGACATTGTTAGTATTAAGAATCTGGTAAAAATAACTGAAATAAAAATATCATAACAAGCCTCCAAATTGACAAGCGAGAAAACTTGGTGCCAGTTAATAGCAGGGATACAACTATAAAGATACGATTATAAATTAATCTTTGATGTCTAAATTCATGGGTGCTGTCGTTCCGGGGACTGTTGTCAGTGATGTAGAGGAATTTACTGGTTGGCTGATGTTGCAAAGCGTACAAGTTAACAGCCAAGTCAACGAACGACCCTCACAATGAATTCATCGAGCAACCCGCGCGCTAAAAACGTTACTGTATTCAACCACATATGCAACGTAGCCAAAATAGTGTCGGTTGGAGCAGCGGCCAGACGTTTCCATTGTGTCGCAAGCGTTGAAATCTTAGCGGAAATATGCTGAGTCGGTTTTACTGACCACGAAACCATGGCATGATCTTTTATGTACTTATTATGTATTTAGGTTTAGATTCATGTTTCCATTTATGTACTTAGCCTTAGTCTTTTATTCATTCCATTCTTATAATCAGTTCTATGTGAGACGTTTGACAATAAAGTTCAATTTGCATTATACTCCGGCACGCTGCCGTTAATATTTGATTTAGTAATCACACATTGTTGAGCCACAAGGCCAACACTACAATTAAGGAGACGAAATCAAGTCCTCCACCCTAATCTTCATAAAGCTAACAGCTGATATAACAACAACACCATCCGCCGCTGGACCGGAGGCATCATCGCTGCTGTTTAAGGAAGGGAGGAAAACATTCACTGGCGCCCAACGGGAATAAGATAATCTTACGATATCTATTAAGACAGGAATACCATGGCCCTTAACAAGAACATGTAAGTGATTGTTCGGTAAAAATTAGGAAAAGCATTAATGAAAAAATATTGAAAAGAATTTGTTAATAAATTGGCAACGCGAAAGTGAGCATTGCGGTACAATCTAATCATTGTGAAATTATTGACGTGCAAGTGCAGTTTAAAAAAAAAAACAAGAGAAACAAATTAATATTTCCGCTTCATTGACTGCTCATGACTTGGGCTTATAGAAATATAAAGGTAGAATACGACAGTGACGAAGATCAAGAAGTAGGATTAAGGCCAGAGAGAAACGGTCACTTTGAAATGGAGCCGACATTACTAAAAGCGTTAGTAGAAGGTGCCGTAAACAGTGCACTCCTCGAACAAGAGAGTAGAATAAAAGACGAGTTCCGAGCGGAACTTGAAACAGTTAGAGGTCAAGCTAATGCGTTAAGAATAGAGGCCCCACAGGTCGAGGCATACCAGAGAGTGACAATTGACCCTAATGTGAGATGTGAGGTGAAGCTGGACATTGTGAAGTCAGTGCCTAGCTTTAATGGAAATCATGAGGAATACGTGTCTTGGCGACAAGCGGCTATAGACGCATACGAGTTTTTCAAAAGATACGTAGGCAGCGAGGCGCATTACGAGGCTGTGGCCATTTTAAAAAACAAAGTTACTGGACCAGCTCGTGCCATCCTTACGTCGCACAATACAGTGCTTAACTTTGACGCCATTGTCGCTAGACTCGACTGCACGTACGCAGACAAGACATCCTTGCGCGTACTAAGACAACAACAAGAACTAGTTAGGCAGGGTGACCTAAACCTAATGGATTACTATGATGAGGTAGAAAAGAAACTCACTCTTGTGACAAATAAAGTTGTAATGACACATGACGAACAAGCGGCGTCCATTCTTTGTGCAGAAATTAGAGACAATGCTCTACATGCCTTCATGGCAGGATTTAAGAGGTCCCTAAAATCTTAAGTCATCTCAGCGAAGCCCAAGGATTTGCCATCTGCATTAGCAGTGGCCCGTAAGGCTGAAAATAGCATCGAAAGAAGCGCATTTGCCGCATCTTATGCCAAAGTAATGGAAGAAAGAAACCATAGCAACGACAATACTAGATTTGGCAATCGTAACCAAGCTGGATAAGGTAGGGACCAGGAGAGAAATCCACATTTTGTTGGAAATCAATGTCAAAACAGGGCACAACAGGCCTAAAACGGTACGAATGACAAAGAGGCACAATCAAAGTATCAGACTCAACCCATGGACGTTGATCCTTCGATGTTCAAATAAAGACAACAGACCAATTGGGGAAAGCCACAGGGCTATTCTACACAAGACTGGGCTCAAAAGAGGCATAATACTTCGGAGCGCATGTCAGGCAATAGGCGCCAAAAGATTAACAATATTACCCAACAAGCGCCTAGCCAAGACGAAAAAGAATACGAAGAAATGGCCGAAGCTGAGTGTGCTGAAATCGATGACGAAAGTGACGAACCCGAGGACAACGATTTATTGAATTTTGTAGAGGTCGTTCCCAATTGCCGTTCGTCGAGCTTCAGTTGGCTGGCAACACATTAAAGATTCCTATCGACACCGGGTCGGCAAAAAGTTACATTAAACCCGTAAAGAAGTTAAAAAACGTAACACCAGTCGACACCCCTTTTACTGTGAACTCCATTCATGGGTCCAGTAAAATCCATTAAAAATGTTCAATGGTAATTTTTGGGAAAGTTGCCACGTTTTCATATTAGATACCCTTGACACCTTTGATGCCATAATAGGCTTCGATCTGCTTACGCAGGCGAAGGTAACTACAGACCTAATGGGAAACAGCATAAACTACGGTAATACTTCGGAAATACTCAATCACCATCCGTGCGATAATGTGAACTTTACACGTGTCGATGATATCGTAGTCCCAAATTCTGTAAGAGGCGAATTCGTGAAAATGATACTGAAGAGATATAGTGCATTCGCGACCTCTAACGACGCGCTGTCTTATAATACTTCAGTAGTCGCCAGAGTCCGGACTGTAGACAATAAGGAGGTATACTCAAAGCTCTATCCATACCCAGTAGGCGTGTCAGATTTTGTAAACAACGAAGTCGCACAGCTGTTGAAAGATGGCATCATAAGCTCATCAAGATCCGCGTATAACAGCCCAGCTTGGGTTGTTGATAAGAAAGGGATAGATTCCAACGGTAATAAGAATAAACGGCTTGTCATTGCGAAAATCAAGAGGTGGAAGGCGTTTCTCGAACAACATAACGCTCAATTGCACTACAAGCCAGGGAAAGAAAACTATGTCGCAGATGCCTTATCTAGGCAAGAGCTTAACGCTCTCCAAGACGAAACGTAATCAGACATAGCCACCATTCACAGTGAGGTATCCCTTACATACACTATACAAACAGCTAAAAATCCCTTAAATTGCTATAGAAATCAAATAACTTTGGAAGAATCACGTTATTCATTGCATCGAAAACTTATTTTATTTGGCAAGAAAACCCGTCACTTAATTCAATTTACAGATAAAAATAATCTTATAGGAACATTAAAACTTGCTGTGAACCCCGATGTCGTAACCGTGTTTTATTGCGAACTCCCAACTTTAGCTGCATTTCAACATGAGCTGGTTTCATTATTCCCGACAACCAAATTCTAGCATTGCAGAAGAATAGTGTCAGATATCACTAACAAAAACGAACAGGTAAAAATAGTCAACACCGAACATAATCGTGCGCACAGAGCTGCACAAGAAAACGTAAAACAAATACTCCGGGACTACTACTTCCCAAAAATGACTAAATTGACCAACGAGGTTGTACTGAATTGCAAAGTTTGCGCTATTGCCAAGTACGACCGGCACCCCAAAAGACAAGAACTCGGGAAGACGCCAATTCCCTCATTTTCCGGAGATATGTTACACATTGACATATTTTCTACCGATCAGAAACTCTTCCTAACTTGCATCGATAAATTTTCCAAATTCACCGTCGTCCAACCTTTACCTTCTCGATCAATAGTCGATATTATCAACCCCATTTTACTTATAATTAATACCTTTCCAAATACAAAAACCATTTATTGCGACAATGAACCATCGTTTAATTCCGAAACGATCACTTCATTGGTAAAAAATCAGTTTAACGTTGGGGCGTAAACGCCCCCCCGTTACATAGCTGTTCCACTGGGCAAGTGGAACGTTTCCACATTAATAGAAATTGCCAGGTGTTTAAAATTGGACAAAAAAATTGGCGATACAGTTCAGGCTATCATGAGAGCAACAATAGAATATAATAAACTATACATTCAGTAACAGAACAAAAACCACTCGATGTAATTCACTCTATACCAGACGAAATAAATAAAATAAATAGGTAAACTTAAGTCATAGCACATAAGTTTCTTACAGACAGTTTCATACAGGTTCATCGGAGTAACCCTCATATTCTTATCCACAACTCACGCACGCATCACCGATTTCTCGCACGCAAGCTATATTCCGGTATTGGAAGGCAACGTTTTTGTATGGGAACAACGTAGTTACGTGAGACATTCTACAAATTTAAACAAACTACAAATTATAGATGATATAATAAAATTATCAAAACTTTTCCCCCAGTCACATATGCGAAAATTGTTAGATGTAGATATCGATCATATTCAGAATATTTTATCTAGTTTAACGGTACACCATAGAATGGCCAGAAGTTTATACTTTCTAGGAACAGCATTAAAAATCGTTGAAGGCACGCCTGATACGTCAGACTTAGAAAAGATCAAGTTTACCGAAGCCGAGCTCATAGAATCAAACAACAGACAAGTAATAGTAATCACTGAAGCACAGAAACAAATTAACCTACTAACTGATACAGTAAATAAATTAATTAAAGAAAAAAAGGCGAGTTCGTAGACTCTCCTCATTTGTATGAAATTTTACTTGCACGTAATAGAATGTTAGCCACCGAAATCCAAAAGCTTATGCTCACTATAACGCTCGCCAAATCTAATATCATAAACCCCACAATTCTCGACCACGAAGATTTAAAATCCATTTTTACCGAACAGCTCACAGAAGTCCCAATAGTTAGTTTAATGACAGTATCAAATATAAAAATATTTCAATCAGATAGCGTAATCCACATAATAATTGAATATCCTAATGTTAAGACTATTTGTAAGAAGGTTCCTGTTGCCCACAATAACACTATTCTGCAAATACATGATGACATAGTAGCTGAATGCGACGATGGAGTTCTAGCAGTAACAGAATGCGCCACAACCAACTATGTGACGTTCTGCAAGAAGTCAGCTCATGACACTTGCACCAGCGGATTACACTCCACACACAGCCAAGCCACTTGGAACCGATTACCATAGTAGCCGAAGGAATAATCATTGTCAACGAACTATCAGCAAGAGTAAGAGTAGATGACGGCCCACTGATGACAATTAAAGGCACACATCTCATCACATTCGAACGCATTGCGACCGTAAACGAGACCACATACATTAACTACAATGGTGTTGTAAACAAGAGTCCAGGCATCGCGGCATCACCGTTGCTGAATATTACAGGACACGACCAAGTGCTTAGCCTACCATTGCTACAAAGAATGAATGAGCATAACTTGCATGTAATTCGGAAATTAAGAGACGACATGTTTGCCGGAGGGGCTCCCAGAGATTGGTTCATAGTTGGTGTAACCCTTAGCCTTACCTTTAGCTGTATTGGCATCATCTACCAGTACTGGTACCGGAGAAGATCGTCCATCAAACTGCAAGCCCTGATAAAGGAGTTAAGTGTCACCGAGGACGGCAAAAATCTTGAGGGGACTAGTTAACAGCCAAGTCAACGAACGACCCTCGCAATGAATTCATCGAGCAACCCGCGCGCTAACAACGTTACTGTATCCAACCACATATGCAATGTAGCCAAAATAGTGTGGGTCGGAGCAACGGCCAGACGTTTCCATTGTGTCGCAAGCGTTGAATTCTTAACGGAAATATGCTGAGTCGGTTTTACTGACCACGAAACCATTGCATGATCTTTTATGTACTTATTATGTATTTAGGTTTAGATTCATATTTCCATTTATGTACTTAGCCTTAGTCTTTTATTCATTCCATTCTTATAATCAGTTCTATGTGAGACGTTTGACAATAAAGTTCAATTTGCATTTTACTCCGGCACGCTGCCGTTAATATTTGATTTAGTAATCACACATTGTTGAGCCACAAGGCCAACACAACAATTAAGGGGACGAAGTCAAGTCCTCCACCCTAATCTTTATAAAGCTAACAGCTGATATAACAACAACACCATCCGCCGCTGGACCGGAGACATCATCGCTGCTGTTTAAGGAAGGGAGGAAAACATTCACTTACATATGTTGTGCTGACCTTGCTGATTGTTGTATCAAAGGTGCTGATGCTGATGTCATTTCGTGCAGTGCATCTACTGGAAAGTGTCAGTTGCCTCGGTTGCCTCGAGAGTTATAGTATGGGGAATGTTGCTGCGAACTGCTCTGAGGTCCATTGGAGCAGCCGTTGCAAAGATCCAACTGTTTGGTTGATGCGTTTTTGACCATACTATTTTGGATTTTGTATGTATAGTTTGGCACAGCGTGGAACTTTTGTTGTTGAATAGTTGAAATTCGCAGCGATGATTCACATTGAACACCGCATGTTGGTCGAAGCAGATGTAGTCATCATTGGGCAGTGTCATACAGTGTTGTAGATCCTCTGGCGTGAGTCCTACAAATTGGTCTCTAAGGCTATTGACTGCCGAATATATTCCAACCTTTAGAATCCCTTACAGGAATTGATGTCATGCTGAAGAGATCCAGTTGAGTGGTGGGTACTAACGGAAGAGTGACCTTAAAGATGACTTGAGTCACTGTTCCCTCAGCGTGCATCAGCTTGTACACTTGAATGGTGTAATTTGTGAAGATAGGCAGCATCTGAATTGGTGGCAAATGATCTCGTATCTGATCTATTTGTTCCATTAATTGATTTGGAGATATAAAGATCGGGCTGATAGTCCGGTGGCGGATGCCTGTCAGTACATCTAGTACCTCCGACTGCATTTGTTAAAGGTTGGCTGCGAGTAGTGTCAGCTGCGTTGTCAGTAACATAAATGCTTGAAACCGATGATCTCCTGTGTTCGCTATATAAGGCCATTTGCCTTTCGAGTAGCCTTATTCGCCTTTCATTCGTCGCTCTGTCGTTCCTCATCACATTGATCGTTGAATCGAGAATGGATGTTTGATTTTTGAGCAGCTGCAGTAGGAAATCTTCAATCGTCTGAACCTTTGGTATCGTTTTTGACATCTCCTTTGCATAATTGGAATCGAGAACACCAAATAAGCCACTGTCAAGGTTACCAATTATGTCAAGTGGTGATCGACGTTGCCGTGACCTTTCTAGTAATGCGTTCTCTCCTTGTAATTCGTCAAAGATATGGTTGAAATGTTTGTGTAACATTTTGCATGCAGGTAGGTTGCTCAATTGAGGACATGAATACCCAAGTTCTGTTGTTCCAGCGGCAAATGATTTCATGTCTGGCCAGTATGGGTTTAAGTCGTAGTAAACTACCCTAATCCATTCGGATAATGCCATCTTAGTGGTGCCTAGTTTTTCGTAGAAGAATCCTGGCTCTCCGTCAAAGCGTTTTACTGTAATTGGTGGTGACAGCACTAGTGGAAACAAGATGAATAGTAACAGCATTGCTGATGTTATAGATTGCCCCATTAACTTCTTCTTTGTGTAGGTTGCTCAGGGTTTTCGTTGTTCGTGTCCGTTATGTCTTCAATGGGACGCTTGACAGCTACCTCCTCAGAAAAAAGTGGTTCGGGTCGATTGATCGAACGTTTGTATATTCCAGATGCAGTCTTTACATCGGCGACTCGTACAAAATTATCTGGCCCTGGGTATGTTTTTATGATCCGTCCCATAGGCCACTTCATTACTGGAATATTATCTTCCTTTATTACCACCAGTAATCCTTCTATAACATTTGGTGCTGAAGTTTTTCATTTGTGACGATACTGTAGTTCTTGGAAGTATTCCTGGGATCATTGTTTCCAGAACGAGTGTTTGATGTTGGAGACGAGCTCCCAGCGTTTAATCAGGGTTTTTCAACTTTGATCAATGTTTACATCGGGAGGGGCAGTCAATGGTTATCCAATTAAGAAGTGCCCAGGCGTGAGTGCTGCTGAATCCTTTGGATAATTTGACATTGGAGTGATTGGTCGAGAATTGAGTATGGCTTCAATTTCGATGATGACTGTATTCTGCCCTTCACACGTAAGTGATGCCGTTTTTGTGTTGTTGACCAGCAGTTTTTTCGCTGATTTAACTGCTGCCTCCCACAGGCCGGCAAAGGATGGCGCTCGAGGAGGGATGAATCTAAAGTTCACCTGCCTTTTGCTGCAATGTTCTATGATCTCTGTTGCAGCCTTGTCTGAGAAGATTGCCTTTTCAAGCACCATTAGTTGGTTATTGGCGCCAACGAAATTCGTTGCATTGTCACAATGGATTAATTGACATTTTCCGCGGCGACTCAAAAATCGGCGACTGGCTGCCAGGAATAAATCTGTAGTTAGATCGCTTACCAACTCCAAATGTAAGGCCTGGTGGTGAAGCAACAAAATACTGCTATGTATGCCCTATCAGGCCTTTTTCCACGAATCTTATGGTGGATCCAGAAAGGTCCGCAGTAGTCCACGCCAGTGCTGAAGAATGGTCGTCTGTGTGACTCGATCAGGTAAATTGCCCATAATTTGCTGCATTAGCTTAGGTTTGGCTCTGGTGCACTTCACACAGTTATAAATGATGATCTTGGCTATGATCTTGTCTTTCAAAATCCAAAACTGCTGCCTTGCGATGGCTCTTAATGCTTGAGCGCCGCAATGCATGTTATCTGCATGTAGCTCTCTTAGTAGCATTTTATCAATCGGATCATTGTATGGCAACAAGATTGGATGTTTGGCGTCATAAGATAGTTCCGAATGCTCCACTCTGCCTCCGACGCGAATGGGGCCACTGTTGTCTAGTCGTGGTGTCAATGAAATGATAGAGCTCCTTTCGTCTACCATGTTATGACGACAAAGATTTTTTAAATCATCAGCGAATTCTATTTGTTGTATAGTCCGCAAGATTATTGTTCGTGCGTCGCCCAATTCTTTCACACATAGGGAAGTGGTTGAACATCTCCTTTCCTTATAACAGAATCGCAACATGTAGGCTACGATTCGTTGCAATTTGTGAAAAAAGTTGCTGTGCTTGCAATTTTAGCAGCTTAAATCCTGATGAAATTGGTTTCCTGGATTTATTCATAATTGGCGGTACATTTTTTCTATGTCCGCAGCAATGACATATTTATGGGTTCTGAATCGTAATAAGATCGAGATCAGATCGCTTTGCACAGTGGGTCCAACTTGCAATATGTCATTCAGAGATTTTCCCGTCGGTGTCTTGCATGATGCGTCAAAGACCACCCTTAGTTTTGTGGTGCTGCTATCAGGTTTTAGCACACAATGATTGAATGGTTGAAAAAGTTCCTTGATGGAAGGTTCTCGCAAGGTACTTGTTTCATGTGCCCCAAATTTTCATATTACATCATGAAGTCTACATTTCCTTTCCAAATCTCTTCGTTGGTTCTTTTTTCTAATGAAAAGAATCTTTTTCTAATGAAAATAATCTTTTTTCTGCGATTTCCAACAAGGGCCCCAGCGCTGAAGAGTGTTCAGAAAACGGCAATGTGACTATGAATCGGTCATCGGCAGCGGTTTGCAAATTATCGATGAAGTGTTTTTCACACCTTTTTGCGCTCGGTGTGAGTTGCCTCTCCGGGGTTTCGAAGTATTCGAGCGTCCAGAAACGCTCTTTTATGGCATTTGTTTCATCTACTGATGCAACTGCACAAATGGCCGCTGACTTATTTGAAGCCTTTATTTTTCCAGCCACAACCCATCCCAACTCGGTCGTTTGCATAATTGGACAAGCGGGTATTTAATGTTGTTGTGGGAGCAATAATGAATAGTAATGCTCAGTGCCGATCCGCATGTCTATTTTACCCGGCTAGTTGAACTGACGATCCTCTAAAGGTAAGGCGTCAGGTACGTTCCAGCTTGACTTGTTTATGGCTTGGGATGGCAGATTAGTGATTATGTGAGGTAATATGAAGGCTTTGAGCCGCATTGTATAATTATTATGGAGCGATTTCACTAGCACATTGACTCGCGCCTTGCTTGTTTTGGGCTGTCCTGCGATACCTTCAGTTCGCAGTGTGGTATCGTGTCGTTTTAGGGACAGCAAAGATGCCAGCCTTTCTAAGATCAATCAACGTGGTCCAGAATCTAGTCGAGCCTTGAACGTGGCTTGTTGCCGGTTGATTCCTTGGACTGCTACTTTTGCTGTGGCAAGGAGATTGTTGTTTTGAGTATTTGCAGAAGCTACAATTTGCGTTTGTAGTTCATTGGGTCCATTTTCCAAATGCATCATGGTGTTGTGCCTTTTGACGCATTTGAAGCACTTGAAGCGGCTTGGGCATGCCTTTGCCATATGGTCCTTTGAAGAAGTTGACGCACATTTTTTGCCTTGCACCCAATTCAAACGTTCAGGCGTTGGTTTGGCGCGGAGGTCGTCGCACCGAGATAGCAAGTGATTAGTTTTCTTGCAATAGGGGCATGCTTTTCCTGTCGCCGATGATGATGCACATATTGCTCCTTTCGATTCCTTTTTAGCATTACCATGTGGTTTGTTTCCAGTGGCCAAAACACGAACTCTTTGTTAAAAAACTGAAGCATTGTGTCAAGTTTCTGAATTTCTTTTGAGTTGCTCAATGATTGTTCATAGATCGTTTTATTTGTGGAATCCAGCTTGTTTCGAAGGACTGCTATGAGTATAGGGTCCCACGTTGCGATGTCCAAACCGAGTCCCTTCAGATATGCAAGAGACTCCATTGTGACTATGTATAACTCCTTTAGGGATTTTACATTGTCATTGACTGCCTGTTGCATCAGTAATCAGTTTTATACCGTTGACGCTATGTCCCTAGAATTGTCGTAAGCGTCTACTAAGATGTTCCAGGTGTGAAGATTATTGTCTTCCTTTAAGTCGATGTGGCGTATCATCATTTCTGCCTCGCCGATCACACTGGTTTTTAGATACCACAGTGACATGAACCATGCACGCAATCATGTCGTAAGATTGTGTCCATTTCAGCACGTCTCCATCTAATGTTGGAATCGTTACCCTGGGCAGATTTAAATCATTACTGATTGGTGTGTTGTTTTTGAATGATAAAGTGCCTTGTACAGCTAATTCGGCCTTTAAATACTCCTTGGCATCGTATCCCTCTCGTATCGATCTCCTCGTGAATTTGAAAGTGAACTGGGGCCAAAGACCTTTCATGAAGTCGACTGAAGTGTGCCCACTTGGATGAATTTGTTGCAATGCAATCAACTTGGAATCCATAACTGTTTGTTGAAGCTGCCCATCTTCCGTGCGTGTTGCCTTGCTTCCAGATTGTTCTGAATTTTCGGCTTCTTCATAGAGGATTTTCATATATTTTAGCACGGTTGATCTTATGTCTTCATCAAAAGCGAAGTATTTATGGTCGTCAGATAGCTCGCCGCTCAATCTTATGATGTCGTCGTTCTTTTTGATCTCGTTCCATTTTCCAGTGAGAGCGAAGGCCTTTATCTTATGTTACCTGCCCGGGACTTTCTCTCAGCTGAATCCTTTTTGTAGTTGGTAATAAGCCTTGATATCTCTTGACTGATTTCCTCCTGAGCTATTAACAGCTCCTCCATGTTTGCATTTTCTGATGCCATTTTTTAAGTTGAGTCCCGCCTTAGTCGCGTGGTGGACGTCGAGAATCTGGATTGGTTGAAACGTCTAGGTGACGACAGAACACTTCGAAGTTGATTATAGATTATCAACTGAAGCCAGGTTAGGGTATTCGGAGATTGATCCCACGATAGTCGATCGGAGAATGCTGAGATGTCGCCAAGTTGACAACTTCAGAGTGAGCGCAATACCAAATCTGTTGTTGTGTATTGGCTCAACTTGAGTTTTGAATGCAAGCGGCACCAATTGTGGTGAATGCCGTTGTTGTTATCCGGATCCAAATCCAGCTCTCGAAACATCAACACGCCTACACAAAGGGGAAATCGGAAGAATCTGCGCTGCATTCACTGGTAGCCACCATAGAGAAAGCGCTCTACCACATGGAATATGCACTGGATGCGTTCCTGGACATCTCAGGCGCATTCAACAATGTCTCAAAGCACGCAATTCTCGAAGGACAGCGCGCAACGAACCCCACAACGGCAAGCGACCTTTGGATAGACAATCTTCAGGGCCCAACAACAGCAACACATCATACACATCATCTCGACACATCATAAATTGACGATATACACCAACATGTATCCCAAGTTTGGTTGCTCTAGCTCAAAGATAAAGGCAAAAAAATTGCGTTCATACGGACAGATGGACAGACGGAAATTTCGCAAACCCAATATACTATTTTCCCTTCGGGAACATAGTATAAAAATGTTCTGGCAAGACGGGAAGCAGTGGATGCATTAAGCACTTCCAAGAGGGTGCGCATCTACTGGGTTTCCAGCCATCGGGGCATCAGCGGAAACGAAAGGGCGGACGAGTTAGCTAAGGATGGTCTGGAACTAACGACTGGTAACGTCGAGAATCTACCAATCTCCCTGCAAGCGATATATGCAGAACTCGAAGAACAAGCTCAATGGACAATCATTCGCAGATGGAGAGCTGCGACGACATGCAGAACGGCTAAGACAATGTGGACCGCGCGAAACGCCAAGCAATCTCGCTACATCCTATCGCTCCCACGAAAGGACTGCAGGACGCTGCTAGGTGTTTTAACGGGACACGGTATGACAGCGGCCCATGCGAAGAAGATTGGCACCACAAATGACGACAACTGCAGGAAGTGAAGGAAGCCGAGGGTACCCGAAACCCTGGAACACCTCCTCTGTACCTGTCCAGAGCTCATGAGAAGCAGACTCAACCATCTGGGATCCCACACCTTCACTTCCTTAGAGAGTGTCTCGAGGACACCACTGAACCAACTTTTAAAATTCGCGAAAGTTATCTTTAAAGAATCTTAAACGTCGCAAGGGTCAAATATGCGGTAACACTAAGGACCAGATGGTCTATGTGAGGACTTCCGCTAGGGTGACCTACCGTCTTAACCTAACCTAACCTAACTTATCCGGAGGTGTCGCCTGGTTGACGATTTCAGAACTGGACACAATACCAACTGTATTGTGTCAGCGGGCTCTGTGTCTTTCCGATGCTGGGGTTTCGCCTAGTTGACACTTTGGCTCTGGATCGGAACTGCACACGATGAGGATCCCTTGTTGCCATGTTGAAAACTTCAGATATTTTACGTCGGGGTCACCAAAATTTACATTCAAAGATTAATAATGTATCTAAAGATATTTCGAGTTTGAATATCAGCACATAAGCTGAATTCGGATTTTGTCGCCGTAACTAGCACGTGAACTAGTTAGTCAGCGAATATAGTTCCCTAGAGTCAACAAAAGAATTACCACTGGTGGGGTTCAGTTTGAGACTGTTTTTTATTCGAACAAGCTAGGGTTTATATATCGTAGGCTATGTCATTTTCAGTAGCTTAGAATACGGCACATGCATTTGCTTAGTTTACTTATGTACTAAGGAATTACATATTGGTAGGCAGCTGCTTGTATTTTACGCACATGGTTTTGGTACATGCCATGTGTATCCTTGCTTGTGTGCCTGGAATTTTCCCTACCGGTCGGCCGTTGTAATTCCTGGAAGATGCCATGATCCCTTGCAATGAGTTGGTTACAGACCAACGCAGAGTGACCCTTTCAAATGGCATATGGTCAGCAAGTGACAATTGTTATAATTAGGTCTGGTACTAACAATGAACCTCGTGGGTTGTACAAAGAGTTTATTCTATTATTTCAATTATCTATATATACAAAAGAGTTCATGCAGACTGACTGACTGGCTGAGTATTTTCAGAGTAGGTTACATCTATGATGAAAGTGCACCCTAAGATGGGATTTTTAAAAATTTCACCCGCAAGCGTGGAAAATCGCGGAAGCCTGTTGTATGAAACTTTTTTGCTTAGCATCCCATCGGCTTCAAACTCATTTTCAAACCAAATATTCATTTCACACATATTTCACCAACTTTGGAAAACCCACCCCCATGGGAGGGTCTCAATGTTGCATGGGCGAAAGTCTAATTTTAGTCCGATCACCTTCAAATTCATTTTCAAAGCTCTTCACGTAAAATAATTCGACACGTGTATCAGCGATTTTGGGAAATTCAGCCCCATGGGCGGAAACTTGGTGGAAAACTCTGGCATTCGACATTTTTAACTTTCTTGCGATTGGCATCAAACTCATTTTCAAGGTTCTATGAGAAAAAAGAGTGGTCAAGAATTTTGGAAAGTCTACCCCCAAAGTCGGAAAATTCGTGGAAAACTGTTGTATGGTACTTTTTTAATTATCGTCCGATTGACTTCAAACTCATTTTCAAAGCACTTCACATAAAATAATTCGACACATGTATCAGCGATTTTGGGAAATTCAGCTCAATGGTTAGAAAATTGGCGAAAAACTCTGGCAGTCGACATTTTTAGTTTTCATGCGATTGGCTTCAAACTCATTTTCAATGTTCTTCACGTAAAATAATTCGACACGTGTCACACGGATTTTGTAAATTTCACCCCAAGGTCGGACAATTGGCGGAAACTCTGGCATTCGACATTTTTAATTTTCATGCGATTGGCTTCAAACTCATTTTCATCGTTCTATAGAAAAATCCCTTTTCAAGGTTCTACATAATCTCCCAAAGATTTTGGAAAATCTACCCCCAAGGTCGGAAAGTTCGCGGAAAACTGTTGTATGAAACGTTATTGATTATCATCCGATTGGCTTCAAACTCATTTTCAAACATTTCTGTTTATCATCCAATTATTTTGAAACTAATTTTCAAAGCACCTTACATTAAATAATTCGACACATGTGCTACCGGTTTTGAAAAATGCACGCCCACGGTCGGAAAAGAATGAAGTTTGGAATTCAGCTTCATACTAATTTGCAAATATAAATACAAAAACCTCGGTACTTTAAGGGCAATATTTCGCCGGGCATCGCTGGCGTTTTACCATTTATTTATATTTAATTTATGAGTAAGTAACGCCTTATCAAATTTGTTGCTGTAAAATTGTGTATCTCCGATGTTTGTTTTTTTATCACTTGTTCTTATATTTCGCCTTCTTCCGATATTTCCTTATATTATTTGCATGCTTTTGCTACACAATCTATCATCTCTTTGGTTTCTGATCGTGACTTTCTTGTAGTTATTGGTGACTTTAACATTGCCGGAACTACCTGGATTTCAAATCCTGACTCCAGCGTGTTGACTTGCACATCTCAGCATGATTTTATTGATAATTTATTTGCGATGTCATTGTATCAAATCAATGGTATCCCAAATTCCTTACATAAAATGCTTGATCTCATTTTTGTCTCTGATCCCTCCGTCTTATCTGTCTCCCGTACTTACCCTATATCCATTCCTGAAGAACCCTGTTACCCAACTTTGGAGGTGTTGATTGACTTACCTGCCAGGGTGCTAAGCCCAGGTTATTAACCTGCAGAGCGAGTTTGTCAATTTCGGAAAACCGATTTTACTAATATCGCTCAGCTTCTATCCCAAACTGACTGGTCTCATCTTTACTTGTGCAGAGACATGGAAAGAGCAATTCAATTTTTTTACTCTACTTTAATCTCATAATCCTTAAAGGTTTTAAAATTTCGTTAATGCGAAGCATAGGTCATCAACACTTCCATCAACCGTATTTTTTGAAAACGCGACAGCTGACTCTGATCAGGCAATTGCCGATCTCTTTGCAGAGTTTTTTCAGACGACTTATAGTTCACAACCTTATCAAATGGTTTCACCTTATGCTTATCATGTAAATAACTCCAAGTGCATTTTTGGACCTTTAATAACTGAAAGTTCGCTTCTACGTTATCTAAACGCCATTAAGCCCGTATTTTCAACGGGACCTGATGGAGTACCAGACCTAATGCTCAAGTACTGTGCTGAAGGTATTTTTAAGCCATTATTTCTTCTTGTTAAACTGTCCGAGGAGTTGTGCCCATTCCCCAAAAATTTGAAAAGAATCATTTATTATTCCTCTCCATAAAAAAGGGAACAAGTCTAACGTCGAGAACTATAGATATATTTCTAAGTTGTCTGCTATTCCTAAGATTTTTGACAAATTTATAACTTCTCAACTTCGACATTTGTGCAGATCCATAAATTCACCCTGCCTGCAAGGGATTGTAAAATATAGATCTACTACCACTAACCTATTGGAATTCACTTCAATTGTCATTAAGGGATAACTTTGGATCTCCAACTATTTAACTCTTAGAACCCAAAAAGTTTATTTCAAAGGCTTTGTCTCTAAGTCTGTTCAAGTTACTTCCGGAGTACCACAAGGATGTTATCTTGGCCCCTTATTATTTACTCTGTTCATAAATAACCTTCCTTCTGTCATAATTCACTCTCGGGTGCTAATGTATGCCGATGATGTTAAATTGTGTCTGTCATCTACTGATTTCTATCTAGTCAAAGGTTGCAAACTGATCTTGACAGTTTTCAAGCCTGGTGTCGGGTAAATTTATTAAATCTTAATTGTGGTAAGTATAACGTAATGTCTTTTTATAGGCGAATGCCCTTTTTACTCCCTGTACCCATAAAATGGGTAAAAGGGGTATTACATCTGTGCAAATGTATGTAACAGACAGAAGGAGACATCTCCGACCCTATAAAGTATATATATTCTTGATCAGTATCAAAAGAGATTTCGATTTGGCCATGTCCGTCTGTCTGTCCGTCTGTCCGTCTGTCCGTCTGTCTGTCTGTCCGTCTGTCCGTCTGTCCGTATGAACGCGTCGATCTCAGCAACTACAAGAGCTAGAGACACCAAATTTGAAATGTAGGTTCCTGTATACCATACGCAGATCAAGTTTGTTTCATATTTCAGATATCTCCCCCGTTCCCCCGCAAATCGATTAAAACCGTTTTACAGTAACAATTTTCAAGATATAGCTTTAAGATTTGGCATGTACAATACTTTAGTCTCTCTTAATCTACTGTCCAAATTTCAAGTCGATCGGATAATAAACACGGAAGTTATTCACGAAAGAAGATTCAGTGCTGCAGCAAGGGGAAGAAGAAGCACAGCCACCATTTAAAATGCTTCGCTTGCGCTGTGGCTCGTGTGTGTGCGCCCTTGTGTATGTATGTGTGTGTATGTGTAAGCTTACGAAGATACGATTGGAAATTTTTGACCTGGGTACAGGGAGTTTCGTAGTCGGGTATACTCGACTATAGCATTCTTACTTGTTAAATAATTATTTTCTTAATGATAAGCCGCTTGTTCGAATTGAGTCAGTTAATGATTTGGGTATTCTTTTAGATCCCAAGCTAAGATTTGACAAACATATCTCTTCCACCGCTAATCGTGCCTTTGGTGTCTAGGATTTTATAAAGAGTTGGTGTAAAGAATTTAGCTATCCCTACATTACTGAAATTCTTTACACTTCTATTGTGCTACCTATTCTTGAATATGGGTCTTGTATTTGGTGTCCCCAGTACAAGGTTCATCAGGATAGAATAGAATCGGTACAAAAACAGTTTAAGCTCTTTGCACTTCAAGGTCTGAACTGGAGTCCATTGGGACTGGCTTGCCTTCTTATCGTAGTAGACTCTTACTAATAAACCATCCTTCTCTTTCTGATCGTATAACCATGCTTGGGGTAATTTTTTTACACAAACTAATTAATGCCGAAATTGATTCTTCTGAGTTAATCGGCCAAATTTGTTTTGCAGGTCCGATCAGAAATTCTAGAAACTTTCTGCTTCTTTCTCTTCAGGCTTGTAATATTATGTATGCTACCCATAACCCTTTTCGTATTCAATGTTCTAATTATAACAACCTTTATCATTTAATATGTAATGCTACTTCTATTTCCTTTGTTAACTATAGTTACTTTTTGTCTATTGTTTTATTTATGTAGAACTTTTATTTAGTTTGTACTTAATAATCAGTTCCGCGATATTCGTTACCGCCTGTGATGCGGCGCGCCTATAGGTCGGTTTGGCGATAGGTGGGTTGCATTCCGCCTGGGTCCGCGCGCTAACAAGCCCGTGCTTGGTGTCGTTGGGCCACTTGAATGTACTGCCCGTTTAAGTACATCAACGTCCAAGGGAATTAGCACAACAACACCAAATGGAACCACAACAACATCAAATGGAACTACAAAAACAAGAAAGGGAACTACAACAACAACCACACTTACTCACGCCCCTAGCACACCAACAACCAACAACAAAGCACACCACCACTATCTCTCAATGGACTTACCAACGACATCAGCCCACACAATCAACACCTCAACACCACTAATGAACACACCTGCATACCGCCACACAGAAGACATGGATACAGACAAGCACGTAAACACAATCGATCTTGCATGCAAACAATTTAAGGATTTAAAATTTAGAACTTATACCAAAGAAAAGAGCAACACCCTAGCAACTAACCTTAACCCGTCTAAGCCCAGCTTATTAAAAGTTAATACCCTTAAAAAAACAAGTAAGAATGCTGTTCGGTTCAGCGCCTCACCAGGCAGCGCAGCTTAGGCGTTGGCAGCACAAACAAAATGTAGTTTCGAACAAACGCACTCATTACGCTCATTTGTAGCTTACTGTTTTGTCGCCCGCGCTGGACCCTTTTGGTTCAGCTGCAGCCGATCTTGAATTCGGCTCTCAGTGTGAAATTATCTATCATATCGAATTGTTCGTCTCGGAATCAAAATTGTAACAAGCGGCAAGCACGTTGGCCTGTCGCTTGACTTACATAAAACAACCTTTTGTGCAACAAACATTATTAAACATTTGCCAATAAACCCCAAATTGTATTTGCTTTAAACAGAAGCAGTGTTCGTGCGTTTTGTTTTGCATTTGGTGGTTCAAACAATTGGATTAATTGCTGACTATTTTGAGTCAGAAGTGCTAGTGAAAGGGTTCACTCTAGCCGCGAAATAATTTGACAATTGGATTAATTTGCTGACTATTTGAGTCAGAGGTGCTAGTGAAAAAGCTCACCCTAGCCGCAACATAATTTGGTGACCCCGACGTGATTTAATAATTTGTTAATAATTATTTAAAACAATTACTCTTGCTTGTAAGCAAAGTGCGCGCATAGTTGCATACATACATACATATGCACATTTACCGTTGGTGCGCGTTTTATACAAACAAGTACAGTGTCCGTTTCTTCTCGCTTACTCAGTTTTCGGTTTTGAGTGTGCGCAAAGAATAACGGAACTATGGCAGACGAAGAAAACGCGAACAATGCCGGTACGGCAAACAGGGTGACATTTCTTAAGCGCAAGGTCAATGCGCTATTTGAACGTGCAAAGTCCATGGAAATTGAACTTAGTGATGCCAAAATCAATGCAATTAATAATATTGAATTAGAAGTGCGTTTAAACTTGATTTCGAATATTAAGACGGCACTTAGAAGCGCGCATGACTCTCTCGAAGAACTAGACTATAACGAAATCGGTAGCAAATTGCGACGTGATTTTGACGAGTTCGTGATAACGGTCGAAGTTCGTGCTCGGTATCATATTCAGAAACGGCAAACTGAACATCCGACTTGTTCCACGTTTCGCCACGATGACTCATTGGACCGGCCAACCGTGTTTATGGCAAATCGATCCCGCATCCCCGAACTAAAACTGCCAACATTTTCGGGTGGTTACACGGAGTTTGCTGATTTTTCGTCAATGTTTAAAACATCATCGACAAGGATCCGGATTTGTCAAGTATCGAGAAACTCCAACACCTGCGATCCTGTGTGCAAGGTCCAGCTTTGGATGCTATAAGGGCGTTGGAGATTTCTGCGGAAAATTATTCCGTGGCTTTGGATTAGCTTAATAAGCGTTTTAGTAACAAGCGTCTTGTTTTTTCAGGCACACGTCTGCGAGATTCTGGGGCTTGAGAGAGTAGAAACGTCGTCCGCAAGTAAGCTGCGTCAATTTTCGGATAGCCTGAATGCGCACTTGCGCGCTTTGCAGGCAATGGGAAGTGCAGAGCAAATAGCTGGATGCATGCTAATTTACATGCTTCTTAAAAAAATGGACAGCGCAACGCAATCTAAATGGGAGGAGCATGTATCAATGGCCGAGATACCATCGATTGCCGAATTTACAGCGTTCTTGGATGCTCGATGCCAGCGAATGGAAAATATGGAACATGCCACGGCAACCTACTCGCCTGGCAAGCAGGTTGGAAAGAGCAACAAAATTAACAACAGTAGAAGTACATTTGTAGCAACTAACTCTTGTAATTCCGTTTGTGGATTTTGTGGCAAGCAAGAGCATGCTATATATTCATGCACACTTTTTGGCAACCTGTCACCTTTGTTTCGGCTCAAGGAGGCAAAGAAGCTTGACTTATGCCTGAATTGCTTGAAAAAAGGTCATCAGGTGCGTGCCTGTAATTCGAGTGGGTGTCGCACCTGTGGTTTGAAGCATCATACATTGCTTCACTTCAATACGCCAATTTCGTCAGCGCAACCTGGTGCATTGCATTTGTCTCAATCTGCGGCGCAATCACCCCCCCAAGCAAGTTCATCTCCATCTAGCTCTCTCATTGCCCAGAATCTCAACAATGACGTCACGCTCTTAGCAACCGCAGTTATTTTGATTAGGAATCATGCTGGATCCCTAATACCGTGTCGCGCGCTATTGGACTCAGGATCGCAGATCCATCTAGTTACGTCTAGTTTCGCACAACGCCTGCAGGTGAAAAAGACTAAGTCAACGGCTTCCGTATCGGGTCTTGGCGATACCAGCGTTGCATCTGAGGGCTACACCGTCAGTCTGAATGTGCATTCTCAGGCATTGGACTATGAAACGAACATCGTCGCCTTAGTCGCTCCGAGAATAACTGATCATCAACCGAGTTTTTCTGTTGATATTGCAGATTGGAGGATTCCCGATAATATACGGTTAGCGGATCCAGCATTTTTCAGGCCTCAACGCATTGATCTCCTTATAGGAGCAAGCCTATTTTTTGGCCTTCTCTCAGTCGGCCAAGTCGAGCTGGCGCCAGGATTACCATTGCTGCAAAAAACTCGTTTTGGTTGGGTGGTATCGGGAGGAGGGCATCAATCGCGCAGAACAGCATTGGTTTCAACACATTCCACAGCGACTATTGAGGAGGATTCGCACGACAAAATCGCGGTGTTGTTGAAACGGTTCTGGGAGATCGAATGTTGCGGCTTGGCATCAGACAAAGTTAAGCAGGAAGATGTTGACTGCGAAGATCACTTCAGGAATCATTTTTCTCGCCTGCGATCTGGGGAATTTTCAGTGAAGCTGCCTCTGAAGCGAAACTTGGATGTATTGGGGGACTCATACACGCAAGCGTTTCGTCGTTTTGTCAATTTGGAGAGAAGGCTGGAGCGTCATCCGCAGCTTAAAGCGCAGTACTCTGCATTTATAAAGGAATATCGAGATTTGGCTCACATGTCGTTAGTGGGGCCCGAATCAACTCCTTTATGCAGATGTTATTTGCCTCATCATTGTGTCCTGAAGGAGGACAGCACTACTACCAAGCTTCGAGTCGTATTCGATGGCTCAGCAGCAACATCTTCAGGATTTTCGCTTAATGATGTCCTCATGACAGGACCCATAGTCCAAGCGAAACTGTTGCATACCTTGCTACGGTTCCGAACGTTTCGTGTCGCATTGACCGGCGACATATGCAAGATGTATAGGTGCGTGCGCGTATCGGAACCGGACAGCTACCTGCAGTGCATCTTATGGAGAGAATCGCCTCAGGAGAAGATGCAAATTTATAGACTTGACACTGTCACCTATGGGACAAGACCAGCTGCATTTCTTGCCATTCGATGCATGCACCAGTTATCTAAGGATGAGCAAGAGAAATTCCCAATTGGCTCAGTCATACTAAGGCGCGATTTTTACGTCGACGATTTAATGACTGGCGGAGATTCTGTGGATGAAGTTGCCACAATCATGAAGCAGACTTCTGAATTGTTGGCTAAGGGCAATTTTCAGATTAGAAAATGGTGCTCTAATGCTCCGGAATTGCTGAGTGGAATCCCTAGCCAGGATAAAGAACAGCTATTGAAGCTCCATGATGGAACTGATTTCACGAAGGCACTTGGATTATCTTGGGATCCTGCTTCAGACGATTTGTTTTTCTCTGTTTCGCCCAAGCAGCTGTCTTTAAGGCCAACGAAGCGCTCTATGCTGTCCACCATTGCTCGCTTCTATGACCCTCTCGGCTTGATTGGGCCGGTCATAACGAAAGCGAAGATATTTTTGCAGCTCTTGTGGAAGGAAAGGCTTCAGTGGGATGAGAGTTTGCCAGTCTCTCTCACAACTGCATGGATGACTTTTTGCGATAATCTATCAAATTCGCAGCGTTTTGTTTTTCCACGTTTGGTCTCATATCCAGATTCAGAAGTTGACGTTCATGGTTTCTGCGATGCCAGCATACATGCTTACGGAGCATGCATTTATATCGTATCGAAGTCCACTGAAAGTACGCATGGTCATCTTTTATGTTCCAGATCCCGTGTGGCTCCTCTGAAGGCTCTTACAGTTCCAAAGCTGGAGCTTTGTGGTGCTGCATTGCTCTCTGAGCTTATTAACGAGATCGCGAGTATACAACTGTTTTCTGGAAAGTTTTACCGTTGGCCAGACTCAACAACTGCTCTGTCTTGGATTCGGAATGAGCCGACGCAATTCAATATATTCGTATCAAATAGAGTCGCCAGCATTCAGAAGCTAACAGCGCAGATGGAATGGCGGTATGTCCCAACAAAAATGAATCCGGCGGACATTTTATCAAGAGGTGTTTTGCCTACGGATTTGCTACTGTCTCGATTATGGTTTCATGGACCAATTTTTCTTTCCAATGATAAGAGCGCATGGCCAGCGACATCAATTCCAAAGGCGCCATTTTTAGAGCTTCGGAAGCGGGTTCTGATTGCAGTTTGCCCCTTTGTCGACATTACAGAAGTACATAAATATGCAAACTCCTTCTACAAATTGCAACGCATGTTTGGATTTATGTTCAAGTTTCAGAAGGGAATTAAGTCTGTTGGATTAATAGTAGCTGACATAGCTGGAGGCAACCGGATGCTTATTCGTTCAATGCAGCAAGCGCATTTGTGGTCGGACTACAAGCATATCAAGGATAACGGGCGTGCGTCTTCGTCTAGCTCTATTTCATCACTTGATCCCTTTGTTGATAAATTTGGAATTTTGCGCATTGGTGGTAGGCTGAGGAATTCATCACTTGACTTTTGCTCTCGCCATCCTATCATACTCCCTAAGGGTCATCCTGTCACTAAGGCGATGATTATATACTTCCATGAGCGAAATTTGCACGCTGGACCACGAGCGTTGTTGGCAATTATTCGGCATCAGTATTGGTCTATTGGTGGTCGGAGAACTGTTTTGAGCGTCGTCAACAAATGTATCAGATGTTTCAGAGCAAGGCCTCGATTGCTTCAGCACATCATGGCGGACTTGCCAAAGGAGAGAGTGGATGACTCGGCGTATACTTTCATGATCACCGGAGTAGATTTTTGTGGTCCATTTTATTATAAAAGCGAAGTTCGCACCAGGCCACCAATCAAATGCTATATCTCCGTATTCATTTGCTTTGCGACTAAGGCCGTGCACTTAGAATTGGTCCAGGATTTGTCGACATCAGCGTTCCTTAGCGCTCTTCAGCGTTTTATTTGCA
Source organism: Hirtodrosophila confusa (assembly GCA_035043065.1). NCBI lineage: Eukaryota > Metazoa > Arthropoda > Insecta > Diptera > Drosophilidae > Hirtodrosophila > Hirtodrosophila confusa. Next base: position 1,171,210 of record JAWNNI010000202.1, read on the forward strand.
CCAGGTGTCGCCCGAAGGAAATCTGGTCGGACAATGCAACCAACTTCGTAGGCGCCAAGAATGAACTGCAGCAGCTTAAGCAATTATTTATGGGCGACAAGCATCGAAAGGCAGTACAAGATTTTTGTGTGGCGGATTCAATTGACTGGCGATTCATCCCACCTCGCTCCCCGCACTTTGGCGGGCTTTGGGAGGCCGCAGTAAAAACGGCAAAGTACCATTTTTATCGATCCGCTGCTAGTTCGCTCCTTAGTTTTGATGATTTGCGTACACTTGTTTGTCATATCACTGCAATCATTAATTCACGCCCATTACTTCCAGTTACAGAGCATCCAGATGATCTTGATGTTTTGACGCCAGCTCATTTTTTGGGTACAACACCGCCCAAGTCGCTTGCTGTTCCAGATATCACTGGATTAAACTTCAATCGCCTCGATCGTTGGCAGCGCGTGTCTTATCTTCAGCCAACGTTCTGGTCACGGTGGCGAGAAGAGTACCTGACTCTCCTGCAGGAGAGGTCTAAGTGGAGATCTGATCAACCTGGACTTAGTGTCGGCGACGTTGTTCTCGTGAAGAACGAGAATCTTCCCCCTCTCAGTTGGCCCCTGGCAAGAGTAACCAAGCTGATCGTCGGGGCGGATGGCGTAGCACGAGTCGCGGAACTGAAGACTGCCGTTGGAATCACAACTAGAGCTATTGCAAAGCTGTGTTCGCTGCCAAAGAGGGACGTTGAAGACTCGGGTCCTCCAACGGGGGGAGTATGTTCGGTTCAGCGCCTCACCAGGCAGCGCAGCTTAGGCGTTGGCAGCACAAACAAAATGTAGTTTCGAACAAACGCACTCATTACGCTCATTTGTAGCTTACTGTTTTGTCGCCCGCGCTGGACCCTTTTGGTTCAGCTGCAGCCGATCTTGAATTCGGCTCTCAGTGTGAAATTATCTATCATATCGAATTGTTCGTCTCGGAATCAAAATTGTAACAAGCGGCAAGCACGTTGGCCTGTCGCTTGACTTACATAAAACAACCTTTTGTGCAACAAACATTATTAAACATTTGCCAATAAACCCCAAATTGTATTTGCTTTAAACAGAAGCAGTGTTCGTGCGTTTTGTTTTGCATTTGGTGGTTCAAACAATTGGATTAATTGCTGACTATTTTGAGTCAGAAGTGCTAGTGAAAGGGTTCACTCTAGCCGCGAAATAATTTGACAATTGGATTAATTTGCTGACTATTTGAGTCAGAGGTGCTAGTGAAAAAGCTCACCCTAGCCGCAACAAATGCTATAGTCGAGTATACCTGACTACAAAACTCCCTGTACCCAGGTCGAAAATTTCATATCGCATCTTCGTACACTTACACATGCACACACACACACAAGCGACAGGGCCATCGATGCACTTTAAGTCGTGGCTGTGATGCTTCTTCTTTTGTAAATAACTTCCGTGTTTATTATCCGATCGACTTGAAATTTTGACAGTAGATTAGGAATCACCAAAGTATTAAACATACCATTTGAAAGCTATATCTTTAAAATTGTTGGTATAAAACGATTTTCTCAAATTGAGTTGGGTCAGGGGGCGGGGCGGGGGGGGGGGGGGAATATCTGAAATTGGAAAACAACTTGATCTGCGTATAGTATACAGAAACCTGATTCCAAATTTGGTGTCTCTAGCTTTTATAGTCGCCGTGGTCGACTTGTTCCTCCGGACAGACGGACGGACGGACGGACGGACGGACGGACGGACGGACGGACTTGCAGACATGGCCAAAACGAAATCTCTTTTGATACTCAGTAAGAATATATATACTTTATAGGGTCGGAGATGTCTCCTTCCGCCTGTTACAAACATTTGCACAGATTTAGTACCCCTTTGTACCCAATTTATGGGTACCAGGAGCACAAGACTCTCATAAGTACACCTTCATCTACACAGACGGATCACAAATTATTTCAACCACCAGCTTTGCTATCACAAACACATCATAAACTCATACCTCTTGTCCCACCACTCCTCAGTCTTCTCCGCCGAAATAATTTCTATTACAGAAGCACTAAAGACCTTAAAAAACAGAAGCGGTAAATATTGCATAAGCTCAGATTCCCTATCAGATCTAGACACAAATAAGCAATATACTGCAAACAACCTGCAACCAACACGGACTCGATTGGAGCGTTTGCGTTGAAAATTTACCAACATGCACATACTTTAGGCTGTGTTTTACCTAAAGATCAGTACAGTTAGAAGAAACACCAATAACATGCTTGTTATTAATGGTTGCGGACTTTTTGTTTTGCTTATTCCAAACGGTCACAAAATAATTGTTGACTTGCTAAGATTGCGGGTCAGATGCAATGACTAGCTTGTGTCATTGACCTCGGCATCTACAGAGCGCGTGTTCGCACAGGCAACAACAGGAATTAAGGATGCGCAATTAGCTTATTATTGATTTTATTGGCAACAATGTGATCGCTTGCTTTGGTAGAGCATGCCTCCTGTAATCTAGTTTTTAGATCATCGTAAGGAAGTTCGACTTTTTACACTTTAGCACTTAGTTCATCAGTTTTAAAATGACTCATTCGACAGAGTACAGTAGTCACACTGTCATAAAAGATTGGGCTGATTGGCAGCCCTGGGGGAACAGATCCTATATAAGGCCTTGCATTTCCTGCTGAGCGATGGCACATCCATCGCTTTATGCCATATGGCTGCTCAATAGAATACGATGGAAACTTGCAATAAGTCGTCTGCTGAACTGTCTAGGTCCTCTGGTATTGCCCATCAGTCTGCTTCTTGACGCTGTTGCCTTGCTTTGCTGCATGGTTGCTAGCGTTCTGTAGGTATTGCATGTATGTAGGTTACCCTGTGGTCGAGCATATCACCCAAAAAATATTGGTATATTTGTGTATATTGTATATAATTTGAATAAATAAATTATATAAATTGGGTACTATAAAAGTCAGCCTTGAGGACACCGACCGTGGATCCATAGATCATTGGGGTGGCGCATTTTAGCCGGCTTCTACAGCTTCTTGTTGCTAGCCCTGTGGCCTCTGATTGTAGCATGTCTCTATGGTGTGCGTGGTGTGCTCCATAGCAAGCCATATAACCATTTTGTATAACCTGACCTTTTGTTGAGGCTAAGACGCTACGCGGCCAGTCCAGGCCAGCTTGCTTGCCTTGTTTTTAGCAGCAGCAGCAGCCTGGGGGATGTGTGGACGCCAAGTTAGCTAGCTGTCCAGGGTCACGCCAAGGTACTTAACCGTATTTGTTCTCGGGATGACGACCTTCATATTTTACCCTGCGACAGTGGGGTTTTGTAAGCGCGAACAAGTAGCTGTATGACTTGGTACCGTTCACTACAATGCTTCTATGGTTTGCTCAACAGGAGAAGCCATTGAGAAACTCCTGCGTGAGTCTGATGGCTTCCTTCGCACTGGTGCTTCGGGCCACAAAGGCAGCAAGATCCGCATATGTGGCAAGTTTCCAGCCTGCACAAGGGCCAATAAGAGAATAGATCCTCAAGCTCCTTACTTTACTTTGGTATGAGTACTAGCAGCTGCAGCTTCCATCTACGTGGCAAAGTCTGTTCAGTGATGAAACTATTAAGTACTTCGACAAATAAACTCGGATGGGCAGCGATAATTATTTTCGGGGATCAGTTCCGTTTTCCGTCTGGTCCAAGTGCCGTGTCGTGTCGCTGCAGCTTCCAACTGTGGTCAGGTCGATGGGCTCCGCTTCAACTGGTGTGTCAGTGGCCGTCATGGGCAGTTGCCTTGGAAACAAAGTTTGAACTATATGCCCTAGTTGTTCATGGCATATTGGCATTGGCGGTTCGCTCAGTTTGCCCATGACCAGTTTGTATGCCATGCCAAATGGTTTTGAGTCCGCAGCCTCACATAGCTCCTGGAAGTATTTTGCCTTACTCCGCATGATTGCGTCCATTAGCGCCGTTCCCTTTGCTTAAAGAAAGCCACTACCTTGCTGGTGGTCAGCTCCTTAAAAGGTGGTAACAAAACATCCCTCTTCATTGTAAATTTATGTATGCGTATGTGTGCGTAAAAAATATACAAAATCCCGTGTGTATTTGCGGCAAAAATAGAATTTACTGTGATAATTTCAGCGTTCTAGCTGTTAAGTTTTTGGAAGTGTGATAATGCCAATCAGACAGTACGAAAGTCAGGGCAAGTTCTTATAGATATATTTATATGTATGTAAAGATGTATGAACATAGACTAGAGCAATCTAGCTTCTTGTTCTTGGTTCCCGAAAATATTATTATTATATTAATGGACTGAAAATTTAATTTCAGGTTACTCTTTCAATATCGATTCTTATTAGTCTTCATGTGTTTTTTCTTCTGGTCGTTGAAATTATTCCGCCAACATCACTGGTTGTTCCTCTCTTGGGAAAATACCTAATATTTGCAATGATATTGGTATCCATAAGGTAACGTGTAAAAAATTAAATTATTGTAGTACATGAATAACATTTTTATACATTTTTAGCATTTGTGTAACAGTGGTCGTACTTAACGTCCATTTTCGTTCTCCGCAAACACATAGAATGGCACCTTGGGTTAAGCGTGTCTTTATAAATATTCTGCCCAAATTTCTCTTCATAAAGAGACCGACATATAACTTTGAAACCAGGTAAGAACAGATAAGAATAAATTATTGTATGCATCCATTTTCTTTTCCGCCTACATTGCCTTTTTACTCCCTTTACCCATAAAATGGGTAAATCTGTATAGATGTATGTAACAGGCAGAAGGAGACTTCTCCGAACCTATAAAGTATATATATTCTTGATCAGTATCAAAAGAGATTTCGATTTGGCCATGTCCGTCCGTATGTATGAACGCGTTGTTCTCAGCAACAATAAGACATAGAGACACCAAATTTGGAATGTAGGTTCTTGTATGCGCAGGTCAAGTTTATTTTGGGTCCGAGATATTCCCCATTCCCCCGCTATTCGATAAAAACCATTTTACAGTTAAAAATTACAAGCTATAGCTTTAGGATTTGGCATGTATATTACTGTGGTCACTCTTAATCTACTGTAAGTAAGAATGCTATAGTTGAGTATACCCGACTACAAAGCTCCCTGTACCCAGGTCAAAAATATCCGATCGCATCTTCGTAAACTTACACATACACACACACACAGATGCAAAGACACACACCTACAAGCGACAGCATAAGCGGCAGTGCAAGCGCTGCGTGAATAACTTCCGTGATTATTATCCGATCGACTTAAAATTTAGATAGATTTAGAGTGACCAAGATTTACAAGATTTACATGCCAAATCCCAAAGCTATATCTTTAAAATTGATGCGTTTAAAAGTTTTTATCGAATTACATGGGACGGGGGGAGATATCTGATATTGGAAACAAACTTGATCTGCGTATGGAATACAGGAACCTACATTCCAAATTTGGTGTCTCTAGCTCTTATAGTTGCTGAGATCGACGCGTTCATTCGGTCAGACGGACACGTCCTAGGTTAGGTTAGGTTAGGTTGCAGTGGCTGGAGCAGAAACCTACTCCACACTTGGGCCAAGAATTGGCCAGTTGTGGTACCACATGATGTCTTTTAAACATTTTGTTCCCCCTTAAACCAATTTGACGATTTTAGGAATTTGAGGATATTGTGTATCCCAGCGTCGGATATGTCCGATAGGGTATCAAAACTGTAGTGTCCCAGGTACTGGAACCGTCTCTTGCTGAGTGCGGGGCAGTGACAGAGCAGATGTTCTACGCTCTCTATCTATTCTACTATACCACAACTTCACAGAAGTCATGGTGTGTTACGCCCAATTTGTTAGCGTTAGTTAATATGAGACAGTGGCCTGTGAGAGCCCCTATTATTGTCGAGATGTGGGATATCCTATGTTTAATCAAAGCAGATGTGCGCTTTGGGTCAAGGGTGGGCCAAGTGAGTTTGGAGACCGTGCATGTAGTGAGATTTCTCCAGCGTTCAGCGGTTTGACGACTAGTGTTCTCCTTACTATGCAGCCTGAAAGTGGACAGAGGGATGCCGACGTTGCTCCTTTCAGCGAGGAGTGTATCGTTCGTGCCTTGCCTGGGAAATTCGTCTGCCACTTCGTTTCCTTCAATACCCATACGAGGTTGATACTGAGCTGTTGGGCTATCTCGTTTAGAGACTGGCGACACTCAGTGAGTGAGACTGCGTTGTTGGTGCATGAGTCAAGCGCCTTCAAGGTGGCTTGGCTGTCTGAGTAAATGTAGATATTCCCTGCACTGATGTTATGCATGCGCCGGCAGATGGCCCTCACCTCTGCCTGATACACGCTACAGTGGTCGGGAAGACGGAAGCTGGTTCTGATTCCTAAATCGGGGGAATATACACCGCCGCCCACACGTTCGTCCAGCTTCGACCCATCAGTGAAGATTCTGATCGAGCCTGGTACGTATGCAGACTCTGTATAACTTGTCAAAAGTTAGTTTTGGTGTGCAGTAGTCTGTAATAGGGGGAGTCCGAGGTATGGACTTGAGAACTGCAGTATGACCCGTGGTGCCCGTCGTCCAGTTGTTAGATTCCCTGAGTCTAATGGATGAGTTTCTGGCTAATTCTTTGGACAGAAGGTCCAACGGTATTAGATGAAGCATGATGTTCAGGGCTTCGGTAGGAGTGGTGCGTAGGGCACCACTAATGCAGATTTCTGCACTTCTCTGAACTTTATGGATTGTTTTGAGGTTGGATGGTAGGTCGAGTGCGGGCCACCACACTAGCACTCCATAAAGTAGGATGGGTCGGATGACTGCTGTATACAGCCAATGGACTATGCGTGGAGAGAAGCCCCATCTAGTGCCTATGGCCTTCTTGCATGCAAAAAGAGCAGCGGTAGCCTTGCATACCCTCTGCTTTATATTTTCTTTCCAGTATGGTTTACTATCTAGAACTACACCTAGGTACTTCGCCTGAAAGCTCTGGTTCAGAATCGTGTTATTGATTTTAGGGAGGCTCAAAGCTGGGGGCTTATATTTCCTAGTGAAAAGAACGAGCTCTGTTTTACTCGGATTCACGCCTAGTCCACAGTTTTTGGTCCATTTTACTAAGGTATTGAGCGCTGATTGCATTCTGTCGCAGGGGGCGGAAATTTACCCTGGGTTAGGATTGCAACATCATCCGCGTAGGCTACCGCCACGTGCCCCTCCTCCTCCAGTGTACATAGCAGTTGGTTTATCACCAGTACCCATAGAAGTGGAGATAGGACACCTCCCTGAGGAGTGCCCCTACTAACGCACCTGCTGATCGAGGATTCTCCTAAGCAGGAGCTCACTGTCCTGCTGGTGAGTAATAGACCTGTGAGCTCCACCAGGGGGTTATTAACCCCCAGACTCGTCAGTGCGGAGGTGATAGCTTCTGGAAGAACGTTGTTAAAAGCTCCCTCTATGTCTAAGGTCACCAAGCTGTATTCTTTGACACTAAGCGATCTCTCGATGCGAGAGACTAGAGAGTGCAGAGCTGTCACAGTGGACATGCCCTTGGTATATGCGTGCTGTGTACGCGAAAGTTGAGACGCGTTAATGGAGCTTCTGAGATGGACATCTAAAATCCTTTCGAGGGTTTTTAAGAGAAAGGAGGAAAGACTAATTGGTCTGAAGTCGTTCGGTCTGACGTGGGATGGTTTTCCTGCCTTGGGTATGAAGACTGCTTTCGTTTCCCTCCATGCTGAGGGAATGTGGTTCGTTGTAAGACATCCTGTGAAGATGCTACGAAGCCACGCTATGATATAACTGATGCTATGTTGGAGTTGAGCCGGGTATATGTTGTCTGGACTCGGTGACTTAAAGGGCTTGAAGGTACTGATTGCCCACCTAATCTTATGATCGGTTACCATTTCATTAGCCCAGTTGTTTGGCTACGATAGGTCTGAGTCGCTGGTCGCGGTGCCTGAGAGCACCCCGGAAAGTGGGTATCTAGCAGAAGTTCGAGTTGTTGCGAACTGGATGCTGTCCACGATCCATTTTCTCTTTGTAGAAGCCCTGGGGGGGTAGGTGAGGAGGCTAGAATCTTCCTCAGACGCGATGCATCCGAGGTAGATTCAATATTACTGCAAAAATTGGCCCATGAGGCCCCCTCTAAGGCTTTTTTGTAGCTGTTTAGCTCGGTCTGGTAGTGCGCCCAGGTAGTGTCAAGCGTCGTACTTTTGGCACGATTAAAAAATCTCCTGCACTTAGTTTTGAGTGCATCGAGATCTGAGGACCACCATGGTGGCTTGAGAGAATCTTTGGGGGTTATTTTTGGACAAGATTTGTCTAGGGCGTCGTTACAGACTTTTGTTAGGGTGTCGACTAGGGAGTCTACCTCTGCGGCATTTTCCGGAAATAGGGGCGGGCTTGGAGCCGGATTTATCCTAAGTAGTCGCATGTATTTACCCCAGTTGGTTTTTTGGGGTTTTGGGTTTTCTTGAGTGGTGGACGAGATTCGTCCAAATTAATTACAATGTAGCGATGGTCAGAGAAGGAGTGTTCTGGTAGAACTTTTCAGGACGCCACCCGCTGTGAAATGTAGTCTGAGATAAGGGTAATATCCAAGACCTCACTTTTTTTTTAATGATAAAGGTGGGGTCGTTACCTCTATTACATAAGTTTAGATTAGTGCAAAGAAAGTCAAAAAGTAACTCACCTCGCTCGTTGGTGTTTGTACTTCCCCATTGTGTGTGGTGAGCGTTAGCGTCTCCACCCATAATCAGGTTCGTCCTCGAGCCCGTGCTGCTTGTGACCAGGTCACGAAAAGTGGGTGATGGTATACATCCCTCGGTACCATGAGGTAAGTAGAAGGAAGCCAGCCTGTAAGAGTAAGCCATCAATTCGAGGCTAGCTGTCGTGATGTCACCGTCACTGAACTGGGTGAGTAGAAAAGCATTGTAACGTTTCTTGATTAATAAGCAGGTTCTTATTTTACCCTTACCGGTACTGTGAAGTAGGGTGTATTTGGGAGTCCACAAGCCACAGACTCTGTCAGCAGCAATCCATGGCTCTTGGACCAACACCACATCCACCACGTCAGGTGCTAGGCGCAGTAGAAGCGCAGCAGAGGCTGCCCTACTGTGATGCAGATTTATTTGGAGTATCTGCATCAATGGTACGGTCCGCTTCATCGGCCGAGGTTTCACCCAGAAGCTCCTTCTCCGTGTACATGCGGCCCAGTGTACCACCGTAATCTGAGCCCGATGAGATGTAGCCGTCGATAGTGCCTGGTGGGGCAATATCTTCGGCTTCCATCTCCTCGGTTTCACTCGGTGGGTCCACCGATTTCGCCTCAACGCAATTGGCCAGTTCCGCCTGCGCTCCAGCGTCAGATTTGTAGACCTTGACGCCTACCTTTCCAAAAGAGTATCAGATGCTACCACCCTTAGCCTCCAAATGCTTCGAACTTTCGTTGTCGATTTGAAAGACAACCTGCATCGAGGCACGATTGGTTTTTTTCACTTTCAGGACCCGCCAATTGGCTGCAGGCATATCCGGGTTGCACAGCCTTACCATCTCGAGGATCTCCGCCGGCTCCGAGGGTTCGCACGGAAGCCAAGCTCTTGCCCTCGCTCTGGAGGGGATGTCCTTCGCATCCACTGCTGCGAGTTGCGCTCCGGGGTATACCTCTCCTAGCTTACCGACCGCGGCTTTGTACAGCTGCGCCCACCTCTCATCCCCGCATGCGATCAGCTTGATGGTTCCTTGGAACCATCCTGCATCCTCGCATATCGGTGGTGGGCCTGGTGATTCACGCAGCATTTTAAGGCAGACTGGGTCACCTGCACCCAACGCCACTGGTGTCGTGGAATCCGGCCTTCTTGACAAATCTTGTCGATGACCCCTATTCGGATCTTGTCCTTCGCCACCTCTGCGAAGGATCTTGACAAAGGAGCGTGGGTTCGCGCTTTTTTGGCCGTGGTGCTCGGCTCCTCCATTGACCGATCTCGCTTGGTTGCGGATTGTTGCGCAGGATCCTCAAGTTTAAAATTGATCAAGACAGCCTTTGCCCACTCCAGATCCTGTCGGATCTTGGCGAAGTCTTCTGCCGACGCCTGCTCCCTGGTGATCGGAGCGGTTGCGTTGCGCATTAGAATCCGTTTGGCCGTCCGCTTGTCATTCGGACGGGCTTTAGACGGGTCCGGTCAAGTGCATTCGGCCGCCCTTTTGCTCACAACTGTATCCACACCCGTTTTGCTGCCAACTGACGCGCAAATAGAATTGGTGGCTATGTTAGAGCAGCCCAGGGTGGATACAGCAGGATTTTGGTCCATAGCGCTGCTTGTCACAGCACTCTTCACCATCGCCGCTTCCGTCTTCTTGCCAGCTGACACACCAGAGACCGGGGCCTACTAGCGGCTTTGATGCCGGCAGAAGACGGGCGTGCTCCGGTTGAAATGCCGGAAACTGCTTCTGCACTCTTCTTACCGGAGCTGGTTGCTCCTTCCGGTTTTCGTAAAGAACCGGGCTCTTTTTTTGTTGTTGTTGTTTTATTGTTATTATTGTTCATCTATCTTTGATTCCCACGAGTTGCGGAGAAGGGGAACGGTCCACCCGGGCAGAGACAAGCAGTACCCGGGTAAGGCAAAAATAGAACATGTGTTTGCCAAGCACCTGAGCCCTCCGTTCACGACTGAGATATATTTGTTAAGCCTGGGCCCCCAGCCAGTCTGACCATCAGCACGGGTCGGATGACACCTTGGTCAGGCCCAGGTGTGAGATGTGAGGGGTAGGATTGGGTAGGAACACATGTAGGGATGAGGTGTGTGTGAGACTATAATTTTAGAAGGCGGTCAGACAAACGCCTCGTCAGTTCAGTGGTGACCGCAGTACCCGCTGGCTGTCCGGGACTACATATTTGGATATTCGCAGCTGATCTCCTACAGGAGGCCGTTCGCTACCCGCAACCTGCGACCCGTCCGCTGGCCTCAGCTAGGCCGCCTTCAAAACCACCTCACAAGCTCTTAAGGATACACGGCCTAATCGAAATCTCTTTTGATACTGATCAATAATATATATACCTTATAGGGTTGCAGATGTCTCCTTCTGTCTGTTACATACATTTGCACAGATTTAGTACCTTCTTTTTACCCATTTTATGGGTACAGGGAGTAAAAACAAGATTAGGTTAGGTTAAGACGGCAGGTCACCCCCACGGGTGGCCTCACATAGACCATCCGGTCCTTAGTGGTACCGCATATTTGACCCTTGCGACGTTTAAGATTCGTTAAAGATAACTTTCGCGAATTTTAAGAGTTGGTTCAGTTTCCCTCCAGGGAAGTGAAGGTATGGGATCCCAAATGGTAGAGTCTGCTTCTCATGAGCGCTGGACAAGTACAGAGGAGGTGTTCCAGGGTTTCGGGTACCCTCGGCTCCCTTCACTTCCTGCAGTTGTCGTCATTTGTGGTGCCAATCTTCTTCGCATGGGCCGCTGTCATACAGTGTCCCGTTAAAACACCTAGCAGCGTCCTGCAGTCCTTTCGTGGGAGCGATAGGATGTTGCGGGATTGTTGTCGTTTCGCGCTTTCCACATTATCATTGCCGTTCCGGAACCCAGTAGATGCGCACTCTCTTAGAAGTGCTTAATGCATCCACTGCCTCCCAGCTTGCCAGGATATTTTTGGACTAGATGGCGTCTGAGAATAAGGATTTTATGGCCGCCTGACTATCAGCTGCCTTCCGGATGGCGAAGACCTCCGCCTGGAAGCTGCTGCAGTAGTCCGGCAGTTTGTATGGTCGCTAACGTTGAGCTCCTCACAATAAACCGCCTACTCCATTTCGCATCTTAGAGCCGTCTGTGTAGATGTTGATCGTCCACTGCTTCGGTTCAGAGCCGGTTAGCCAGTCGTAAAAACAGAGGATGAAAACAAAAACACATTCGTCCTTACGCTGACACACATTCATCTATATATATAAGAGAGTTCGTGTTGACTGACTGACTGTCTGACTGACTGAAACATTGGCATCCACCGCACAGCCCAAGCCGTAAGAGCAAGGATGCTGTAATTTTGACAGTAGGTTCCGTCTATGATGAAAGTGAACACATTAAAACGGGATTTTGGAAAATTCCACCCACAAGCGTGGAAGATCTCGGAAGGCTGTTGTATGAAACTTTTGTATTTACTATCCAGTCGACTTCAAACTCATTTTCAAAGATCTACACAAAAATTCATTTGACACATATTTCACCGATTTTGGAAAATCCACCCCTATGGGCGGAATATGGGGGTCTCAGGGTTGTATGGGCAAAAATCCATTTTAGTCCGATCACCTTTAAATTCAGTTTAAAGGCTCTTCAAGTAAAATCATTTGACACGTGTATCAGCCCTATGGTCGCAAAATTGTTGGAAAACTCTGGCATTCTACAATTTAAATTTTCATGCGACTTGCTGCAAACTCATTTTCACGGTTCTATACAAAAACATAATAATCCTCTTTTTTAAAAGCTTTACACATTAAATAATTCGACACCACCATGGTCGGAAAATCGATGGAAAACTCTGGCATTCGACATTTTTAAATTTCATGCGATTGGCTTCAAGGTCATTTCAATGCACTATAGGAAAACATAACTACACAAACTCATAATAGGCGCGGTGCCCAAAGATTTTGGAAAATCTACCCCCAAGGTCGGAAAATTCGCGGAAAACTGTTGTATGAAAACTTTTCTGCTTATCATCCAATTATTTTAAAACTAATTTTCAAAGCACCTCACAATAAATAAATCGACACATGTGCTACCGGTTTTAAAAAATGCACGGCCACGGTCGGAAAAGAGGTGAAGTCTTGAATTCATATTTTTCATTTTTCAAGCGAATGGCTTCATACTAATTTCCAAATATAAATACAAAAACCTCGGTACTTTGCGGGCAATACAACGGGCGGAAAATAATTGGAAATAAATCAGATGTTCGGCTTGTATTGATGAAAATTTTCACAAGAAGTTAAAAAAATGGCAAATAATGGCAGATCTGTAAAAAGTCAAAGTTGCACATCAAGAGGCATTCAGTTGCGATGTGTTCGTACGGTTTTGAACAATTGGAAGATGTCTGGGATGCGGAGATGGGAGAAATTTGCAATGAAATTGCGAGTGCGCACCTGTGAAGTGCACAAACTTCAATGCTCCTAAAAGGCGGTGTACCTTGTCAAAATGTTGCCAGTACGAGGGCGCACCTCCGGATAAACCTTCCCTTTTAACCTCATCCTTACTAAATACAGGAACATTAAGATATAAGCATCTTACAATTTATTTTAAAAATTAATTTTGGCGCACAACTCGTCATTGTTTACATTTGCACCAGTTAATCGATAAACATCGTGAGTTCGATAAAAAAATACTAAAAAATGCCGGGGCGAATGGCATCATATTTTTTTAATATGACGGATTTGTAATTTTTTCCCTTGTGGGATTTTCTATAGGAAAAGTGTGACATTTTTCCAAAATCACAAAAACGTCGAAAAATGTGGAAATATGATGTAGTGGATAGAGGCTATAAGTACACACACTATTGGTGATGCGCATTTGGTGTTCTTGTCTTTGCTCGTCATGAGCATATTTTTTACTTGTACGATTTTTGATAAGTAAGATCGCCACTAGTCGGCGAAATTAAAAACGAAGAGTGTTTAAAAGAAATACAACTACCTTTCACTAGCAAATTAGCCAGCTGCTCAGCTGCTTTTCTGCTCATTATTCCATGAGTTGATATTTGCACAGAATACATGTTTTTGAGTGTGTGTGGCCACCTACACCACTCGTGCAGCAAGTCTACTTTGAGCAACAATATTAGGCACTCATGCAGATCTGTGGTATGTATGTACATGCATATGTATGTATTTGTTTGAGGAGCTTGTTGTATAGCCACTGGCCACCAAATGCACTTTCTTGGGTTTGGCATTGACCATCCTCATAGCGCAGTACTCGTATTTTAGGTTGCTAATTGTTGGTATAGCAGGCAATATACCTTATTGATACCATATGATCGGTTCTGGTGGTAACTTAGTAATTTAGTATTTGCTTGTAGCGTTGTACTCTGAGCGGAGCTTTTATGAAAATATTTTTTACACAATATATGAACGAGTTAGCGATACGAAACAATGTTCGTAGTTTTGCAGCTATTAAATTTAAATCGTGTGCGAATCAAGTTATGTGTATGGGATTGGGATACAACTTTTTAAATTTTTACCAGCTATGATCATAGTATATACCGAACCATCCGTTAAAAGCAACAAATTTTTTGAATCATTCCCTTGAGGCCACAATGCTGTCGTTCACAAATCGAGAAACAGTTGCATTGAGCAATGAGCACGAAGATTCATTCATACAATCTAATTCGCTACAATTCGATCGCCCTTGTTTACCCGTTATTTCGTCCACTGATATACTAAAGCTTTCGTCTTTGATACTGTCGCGAATTGTTTTTGGATTGTGTAGTCATTTTTTTGTTAATTGAAGAGAGGTTGCACATTTCTTTAAATCGTTTAGGAATAATGGCACGGGAGCATCAACTCCGTATGAATGTTGTTTTAGGAATTGTTTCACGTCAAATATTCACTTATCCTAAATACATAGAATTTCTTATATGTCGCTGACCGTCCCATATATGCATAGGTGGTTGATCATATTTCAAGTGCATATTTACATACATATGTCAATGAATTTATGCGATTGCTTTATGTATACATTGCAACAAGGGGTCACAATGATTATATGTAAGATACCCTATATTCTATTGGGCATACTATGTAAGATTAGAACTAATTAGCTCCAAAACATTGATGTTTATTATTATATGCCCGCCTGGGAGTTTAACAAATTAAGGAATACAACTTTTGATTATTTATTACTGAGACTGGAATTCTGCTTCTGATCACTTCTCTTTTACGCTGTCTGATCGACTGTGTCGCTGCTCGCTTTGCCAACTCGTTGGCTACTCCTTCGCGTTGCCACCCGGCAAAGCCTGGGCTGCCAGCTGAACTGAGCGTTACCATCTTACACTCGGCCCTCCTGATCCTCTTCATCCGACCCGGATGATAACAGCTCTTCGTTTTCAGCTATGAACTTCCAAAGCTTGATGTTGTCACATATTGTTGCTGTTGTATTTGGTCCTTCAACGTTTGCTGCTGCTTTCTCTACATCGAAGCGGCCGTTGCGTTTGAGCTTTACTATTTTGTAAGGGCCCAAAAACTCACTCGAAAGTTTTCGTCCTGCGACGAACTGAGAACGTTTTATGGCGAGCACGCTTGGCTTCAGTTCTCAACTGTTGGCGCTCTTCTTTGAACCGGTCGACGAGTTCCTGATTCAGCAGTTCCAGCAGAAGATCTTCGGCTTTATTTCGCATCTTGGTGCCAAACATTATCTCGAATGGGGACGCGTGAGTTGACGCGTGCATGTGCGAGTTGATGGCCCACTGCACTTGAGGCACAAACTTAAACCATTTTGACGGCTCTCCTGTCGATAGCTTCGCAATTATTGAAAGGATAGAGCGATTCACCCGTTCAACCTGACCATTGCCTCTGGCCACACCTGTAGTTGACCACACGTGCTCTACCATATTTGCACTAGCAAGCTTTGCAAATGCTTTCGACGTGAAAGCGGCACCTCTGTCGCTCACAATGCGCATGGGAAAGCCAAATACAGCTGCCAACTCGCTTATCTTCTTTAGCACCTCTTCGTGTCCGAAACAGCCAAACAAACTTTGAAAATGCGTCCACGACTGCCAGAATAAATATGTATTGTTTTGATGCTGCATCCATCGGGCCAAGATGATCGATATGCAACGTGTGGAGAGGTACCTCGTCCTTATCGATGCAATGCAAGAAGCCTTGTTGCTTACCTTCTTGCAACTTCTTGGTGTGAATTATACAACTAATACAGATAGATACACATTTTACCACCTTACCCTCCAGATGAGGAATATAGAACTGCTGCTGAATGTTATGCATCGTCTTTCGAACGGCAAAGTGACCCACTTCGTGAGCGCTGCTGATCAACTCCCGTTCCATCTTCTTTGGCACAACCAACAGTTCGTTGCCACCGATTTGCTTGAAGAGCAGACCGCCCTTCATCTTGTAGTCACCGTATGGACCCTCTTGCAGTATCTGGACTACTGCTTTTATATGCTCTTCATCTTGCTGCGCCTTTCTTAATCGTGCAGATAACTCCGATGCAACTCGTATCATGAAGACATATTGAGGATAGCGACTTAGATGATCGAGGTGTTTCATTTTAGCTCCTGCGCAGTGCTCCATATCTGGGGTGAAACTTTATATATACAGCACCCACTGATAAACGTCTCTGGGGATGTCTTCTTTTGTTTTTGACTGTTTGAAGGCTGCGCAGTCCGTTACCAATTTAAAACGAAACCCGAGCAGGTAGTGGCGGAACTTCTTTAGGGCTAGATAAGCAGCTTTAATTTCTAGCAGGTAACTGAGCTTTTTGACTCTGCCTCCGAGGCTTTCTTGCTCCAAAAATACACGGGGAAGAGCCTTTTATAATGCCACTGCAACAGCACTGCTCCAAATCCATTTTTGGACGCGTCAGTGTGCAACTCAGTCAGTTCGTCTCGAGCGTAAATATGCAGTACCGGCTCACACGTCAACGACATTTTCAATTTCTGAATTGCTTCCAATTCTTCAGGGCCAACCTTGAACCTTACATCTTTTTAAATAAATTCGTGAGCGGCCGTGCTACTGCCGCTTAGCCTTGTATAAACTTTCTAAAGAATCCTGTGAGTCCTAGGAACGACTGGACATCTTTGATATTTTTCAGTGTGGAAAAGCGACCAACAGCTGTGGTTTTTTGTGCTCCTGGCCAAATTTTCCCATTTTCTACGGTGTGACCCAGAAAATGTATACTCTTCTGTAAAAAGCTACATTTCTTCCATTTTATTTTTAGTTTATACATAGCTGCCGTCTCTAGAAATTTCCTCGTCTTCAGTATACACTCGTCAGCTGTTGCAGCATACACAACAATGTCGTCCATATATAACTGCATTGTTGCATCGTTAATGAGCTTCTGGAAAACATGGTTCACGAATCGTATGAAGGCTGCAGGCGAATTTGGGAAACCAAATGGTGCTTTATTGAACTCGAAGAGTCCCTCTTGTGTGACAAATGCTGTGAGAGCTCTGCTACTTTCCTCTACAGGTACATGGAAAAATCCATTTTCTAAGTCCTGACCGTAAACAACTTGGCAGATTGAAGCTTCTCAAGCACATCTTCGATTAGCGGCACAGGAAACTGATCCTGCAATACCATGCTGTTCAACTTTCGGTAGTCGACGCACACCCTTAGCGTTTGATCCTTTTTCTTGACAGCGACGACTCGGCTCGCTACGTGCGATGCCTTTCTCTAACCACTCGTTGACTTGGTTTTTTACCGCTTCTGCTTCCTGGTTTGATAATCGACTCGGCGACTGGCGAAAAGGCTTTATTACTCCGTCCTACGTAATACTCAAATGAATTAGGCATTCTTCACACGCTACTGGCGTCTTAAAGCTGCTCTGAATTATTTGCGCAATTTTTCTACGGTACTCAGGCGGCGCTACAATATTATCTGCATCCTCGATTACGGCTACAACGTTCATAGGGTACTCCTCTATCGACTTTTGGTCAGACTCAAGGCTTTGAAACGAAAATCCATTGGAATCGGCAAAGAACTTAAATTTTTTAATAAAATCGAACCCCAACAGCGCGCAATATTCCAACTTGCAATTTGGCACAATCAAAAAATTATGTTCGGTTTGCAACTGGTCGACTTCTACTTTAGCGTTAAAAAATCCAATTGGTTTTGTGCTTATATTCCCCAACCGCGTAATGTGGATGCGCTTCTCAAAGTTTTTACATTCTTTAACTTTTTCAGCACGGTTTCATTCCCAATTGTTACGTCAGAGCCTGTATCTACAAGGCATTCAACGTTTATACGAACAGTTTTGAATCTACTGCGATCTTTGTTATTGTTTTTCGTACAATTTCGTGATATATGTCCACTCACATTACAACGGAAACATTTTGTCTCTGCATTACAGTCAATTCGTTTGTGCTCCGGCGAGCCGCAATTAAAACAAATCTCTTTCTTTTTTGCAACACTTGACTCTTTATTTAGAGACGGCACTGTATTTTTGTCGCCGTACTTTTTCTCAGCGCTCTTTTTTTCATGTTCATGAACTAGTTCGTAAATCTTGAACTCCTCTTTTAACACTTTATATGACTTGCAACTGTACATGGCGCATTTAAATTCGTTTTTTATTTGTAAGCTTTTAACGATATGGCGCAGCATGGCTGCTTGCTCAACATCCCCGGCACTTGCTAGTCTTTTCATTTGTAAAATATACTCATGAAATGATTCCGACTGTTTCTTCTTGCGATCGCGCATTAGTTGATGAATATCGGCACTGTTTCGACTGCACACAAATTCTTCGATCAGTTTGCCTTTTAAATCATAGTAGTCGTTCACACATTCTGATTCTAAAAACAATTTAGCTTCACCGCACATTTTAGCTCCGGCATGCACACACTTTTGTTTGTTTGTTAATTCATATGCGTCAGCGTTACGTTCAAAATTTTCAAGCCACTTTAATACTGGCACCGTGCAACCGTCAAAGTCATTAACGATCTTTTCAAAACTACTGGCCGAAATTTTCACTTGATTTTTTCTTTGTTCGTCAATTTCCACTTTCAATGTCATTAATTGTATCAGCTGCTGCAACTTTTACGCCGATGTCGTCATTTTTACATTTCTCTACATCTTGCGAAATTGCCATTCTCTCTACTTCATTATCTTCTTTCGCGGAATCGGCCATTGCATTTTTTGCCGGCATTCTTTTCAATTTCGGCGGCATAGTCTTCTTAGAATTTCACAATGGCGCCTTCTTTCTTGCGTCTAATTATGGTAAATTTTTCGCGATACAACTGTTCAACTTTACAATTGCACAACTGTTCAAAATTCCACAAAAATGCCTCTTAGTACACATGACTTTTATGCACCGACTGCTCCCATAAAACTCGTACACACAGGACCGGTTGAGCCCCCAAATGTAAGATTAGATCTAACTAGCTCCAAAACATATAAATGATGTTTATTATTATTATATGCCCGCCTGGGAGTTTAACAAATTAAGGAATACAACTTTTGATTATTTATTACTGCGACTGGAATTCTGCTTATGATCACTTCTCTTTTACGCTCTCTGATCGGCTGTGTCGCTGCTCGCCTTGCCAACTTGTTGGCTACTCCTTCGCGTTGCCACCCAGCAAAGCCTGGGCTGCCAGCTGACCTGAGCGTTACCGTCTTACATACTATTGTTGGTAGTATGTGTCTAAGTAGCACTTTCTGAGAGTGCTTCATCTGGAATTAGTTGTCCAGTGCACTTTTTTTTTTTTAAATAATTAATTGTAGCATTGCTGAGCACATTCAATGGTATATTTCCCGCAACCACCGCTGTACATACATCCATTTTAATTTTAAAGCACTTATCGTGAAGGCTGTGAAGCCATTTTCCTATAAAATATTCCACATATGTTTTATTTTTTGTCATTTAACGACACTTCATTCAACTTACATTTATTTTACAAATATGTTACAGACAGTCATCAAATAAAGAAGCTACAACTTTTTTTTTTTTGGGTACACTTTGTTTGTGCTTATCAACAAGCGCAGATTTGTTGTTGCCATAAATTATCAGTAATAAGTCCTGCTTTTACTAAAAAAACAAATTTGAATTTTTGTTATGAATATATAGTGTACTTAGACGTATGGCGAAACAGGAGCGCAACAAAGTTTCTATTGTCGCTGAGAGCGAATTCGCCCCGTTTCATCACCTTAGCTTACGTTAGAGCTAAGTAAAATGAAATATAATTTAATGGAATTATTTATTTATTTATAAAACAAACCAGTGCTGCCTCGAATCAAACAAATATGTGCCCGAAGGGTAAATAGTATATTGGGTTTGCGAAATGTCTGTCCATCCGTATGAACGCAATTTTTTTTCCACACCCTTGAAGCTAGAGCAACCAAACTTGGTACACATGTTGGTGTATATCCTCAATTTATTAAGTGTCGAGATCGACTAAGGATAAAATTCTGGACAAATCTGCATAAAAAAATTTTGACCCACCCACCCCCTCCCCAGCTGTACAGGTAGAGTCACAAAATTTGGCATTCATTCTAATGTTGACCCCCTGGAAAAATTTTTTGAACTTTTTGCTGCTTTTTCTGCACCAAAAATTAAAGAAGAAGGAAGACGTGAAGATATACATTTAGAGTTAACAAAAGAATAGAATTTGGATTATATGCAAATTGACTTTTGTAACGGGCGACATATTCCATATAACATTGTGAGTTAAGAAGAAAGAAGCTAGATTTGGCAGTAGAATATTTAGATAAGTCAAGACCAGAACCAGACATCTTAAACTTTTTAAAATATTTAGACTTCATATTTTTTAAGTTGGAGAGTCTGGGTGCAAACCAAGGGGCTTAGCACAAATAGATCTACGAGAAGAGTTTTGAATACATATGTCTAATAGAGAGTTAAGTGTTACATAGAGTGAGATAAGAGCGTTATCAATGTCAACTGCGTTGTCAAGCGAGGACCAATCAGTTGCAGAGATCAGTTGATAAAGCAAAGTAAAATTACCTTTCCGAAAGCAACGACGAAATGGAAGAAGGTGAGCTAAAAGGCTAAAGAAAAATAAAGAGAAATTTCTAATATGGGATCAATGACATTTTAAATAACAAGATGTCTAACCCATACAATGAATGAACGAAATTTTTGCCGTGGCTTTTCAGGTGGTTTTTCGCTCTGCAGTTCTTGGCGCGCTCTCGATTTCTAACATAGCGAGCGTAAAATTGAATGCGCACACAGCAGATGATATTCGTTTTTGTTGTAGCTTGCGCTGCACTATAGGATAAATGGACACATTTTGTGTCACAAATTTTTAACTGAAAGATAACTAAATATTTTGGGTCGTGTTTCTTTGTTAACGTTCGAATTCTTGTACGAATTTTGAACAAACAAGTAAGAATGCTATCGTCGAGTATACCCGAGTACGAAACTACCTGTACCCAGGTCAAAAATTTTCGATCACATCTTCGTAAACTTGCACATACACAAGAATGCACACACACGAGCCACAGCGCAAGCGACGCATTTTAAATGGTGGCTGTGCTTCTTCTTCCCCTCGCTTCAGCACTGAATCTTCTTTCGTGAATAACTTCCGTGTTTATTATCCGATCGACTAAAGTATTGTACATGCCAAATCTTAAAGCTATATCTTGAAAACTGTTACTGTAAAACGGTTTTTATCGATTTGCGGGGGAACGGAACCTACATTTAAAATTTGGTGTCTCTAGCTCTTGTAGTTGCTGAGATCGACGCGTTCCAAAGTTTTCCACCAATTTTCCAACCATGGAGCTGAATTTTCCAAAATCGCTGATATATGTACGTGTCGAATTATTTAATGTGAAGAGCTTTGAAAATGAATTTGAAGCCAATCGCACGATAATCAAATAAAGTTTCATACAACTGTTTCCTCGTATTTTCCGACCTTGGAGGTAGATTTTCCAAAATCTTTGACCAACAAGTAAGAATGCTATAGTCGAGTATACCCGACTACGAAACTCCCTGTACCCAGGTCTAAAACATTCAATCACATCTACGTCCACTTACACATACACACACACATACACAAAGACGCACGCACACAGGCGGCAAAAGCGACAGCGCAAGCGAGGCATTTAATTGGTGGCTGTGCTTCTTCTTCCCACCTCTCTCTGCATTACTGAATCTTCTTTCGTGAATAACTTCCGTGTTTATTATCCGATCGACTTGATATTTGGAATGTAGACTAAGAGAGACTAAAGTATTGTACATGGTTAATCTAAAAGCTATATCTTGAAAATTGTTCGTGTAAAACGGTTTTCATCGATTTGCGGGGGAACGGGGGGAGATATCTGAAATAGGAAACAAACTTGATCTGCGTATGCTATACATGTACCTACATTTCAAATTTGGTGTCTCTAGCTCTTATAGTTGCAGACGGACAGACGGACAGACAGACGGACATGGCCAAATCTAAATATCTTTTGATACTGATCAAGAATATATATACTTTATAGGGTCGGAGATGTCTCCTTCTGCCTGTTACATACATTTGCACAGATTTAGTACCCCCTTTTTACCCATTTTATGGGTACAGGGAGTAAAAATGGCAAAATGGTGGAAAACTCTGGCATATGACATTTTTAATTTTCATGCGATTGACTTCGAATTCATTTTCATTGACTGTAGTTTGGTTTTGATGGTAATTAGAACGCCACCACCTCGTCTAGTCGGTCGGTCAAGCCTAAAAGTTATAAATTTGTTTGACAATATTTCGCAATCAGAAATGGTAGAGTTTAACCAAGTCTCAGAAAAAGCGATAATGTCGATAATTATAATCGAAGTACTATCGTAACCGATCGCATCATATTTTTCTCGTTGTCGTTTTCGATTGCAAATAAGCAGTACGCCAAACTGTGGTTTTGATTTGTTTTATAATTATGTATATCTATCTATATATATCTATATATATAAAAAAGTTCGTGCTGACTGACTGACTGACTGACTGACTGATTGGCAATCATCGCACAGCCCAAGCCGTAAGAGCTAGGATGCTGACATTTTCACAGTAGGTTGCATCTATGATGAAAGTGCACGCTAAGACGGGATTTTCGAAAATTCCACCCACAAGCTTGGAAAATCGCGGAAAACTGTTGTATGAAACTTTTTTGACTATCGTCCGATTGGCGTCAAACTCATTTTCAAAGCTCTACACATTAAATAATTCGACACTTGTATCAGCGATTTTGGAAATTTCAGCCCCATGGTCGGAAAATTAGCTGAAAACTCTGGCATTCGACATTTTTAATTTTCATGCGATTGGCTTCAAACTCATTTTCATTGTTCTACAGGTAAACTAAATGGGCGCTGTGGTTAAAGATTTTGGAAAATCTACCTCCAAAGTCGGAAAATTCGAAGAAAACTGTTGTATGATCCTTTTTTTTGATTATCGTCCGATTGGCTTCAAACTCATTTTCAAAGATCTACACATTAAATAATTTGACAGGTGTATCAGCGATTTTGGAAATTTCAGCCCATGGTCTAAAAATTATTGGAAAACTCTGGCATTCGACATTTTTCATTTTCATGCGATTGGCTTCAAACTCATTTTCAAGGTTCTACACAAACTCATAATAGGCGCGGTGGTCAAAGAAAATCTACCCCCACTTTTTTGATTATCGTCCGATTGACTTCAAACTTATTTTCAAACTTTTCTGTTTATCATCCAATTATTTTGAAACTAATTTTCAAAGCACCTCACATTAATAATTCGACACATGTGCTACCGGTTTTGGAAAATGCAGGCCCACGGTCCGAAAGGGGTGAAGTCTGGAATTCAGCTTCACAATAATTTCCAAATATAAATAAAAAAAACCTCGGTACTTTGCGGGCAACACAACGGGCGGAAAATAGTCGGAAAGCTTTAGTCTGGATTTTTTGTATTATTCGTTGAATTGGTTTTCAAATGCCAAATTATTTTGGAAAATCTACTGCGCGTCACCACGGGCGGGAAATAGAAGTCAAGGACAAATGAGAGGGATTATTTGTTTAGTTAGATCGGCCTCAAAGACATTTTCATAGCGGTACGCAAGAAACATTAGTCACGTTCTCAACTATATAGTTTCCTACCCCCACGGGAAGGAAAACTGTGATACGTTAGTTTTGTGTATTTCTTACGGTTGACGAAAGAGGTTAAATTCAACACAATGCATTCTAATCTAAACATTTCGCCGGGCAACGTTGGCGTTTTACCAGCTATTATAATATAAAAGATGTTATGCCTGAGTTATTTAAATGGGCCCTGTCAATTTATTATATTTTAAGGATTATTTACATATTTTAAACAATTCTACCCATTATAATAGGTACTAAAAAACCAATTTGATGTACATGGTATTATATATGCAAGACTCAATGATCTTCGCATGCGTCTGGCCAAACCATCAAAATAGCAAATAAACGAAAACAATTCTCATGCATATGCATACATACATATATATGTATATGTGTGTATGCACACATGCAATCGCAGATCATAACATACAAACGAATTGATGCTCTCGACTCCGCGGTCGCTAAGCATCTGCGACAGACAGAGCCACGAACTTGGTGGACCTGCCGCTTCGGGTCGTGAGAGCGAGAGCAGCGCTGCGACAGGTCCACTGAACAAATACGAAATACAAATCTCTATAAGATAATATTCTCAGTGGCAGGGGCTAAAAGACATAACCAATATGGCGATTTCGCACTTTTAGGTTTTAGGGCCGAGAAAACGATAAGTCGCGCGATTTATATTAAACGGGCTTTTCACATTTTATCTTAAACTATTATTAACAATTGAAATATGTTCGGTTTTTTACTATATAACACTATTGGAATATAAATAGCTGAAATACTGACAAGTACAATAATACACTTTTGTTTAGTTTAAGGTTTATGATTTTTTTAATTTCTTCAGATTTAATTCTCTTGTCTATCACAACACAACCAGCCACTAACACAGTTTTAAAACGAAAGAGGAAGTCATTCAAACAATGTGCCCGTAGGCTCTTAAATTACAATTCTATTATGTTAAGTTTTGCCATAACATAAGCGTAAGGGTGCAAATTTACATTATAGTTTTTTTTTCAAATTATAATTACTTTCACTAATTATTATGACTGGATGTGTATTCTAGGGAGTATTACATTATGATCCAGCATTTGCTGCTAGGATTGGGAAAACCCAGATAAAACCCAATCAGATCATTCTTAGTCTTTAAAATTAATTAATTAAATTAATTTCAAAAATTAAAATATACATATGTATATCACTTCAATATTATTTGGTTTCATTAAATTCAAGTTATTCTTAATCAAAAATCATCAATTTAAAAAATCAAAACAATATTCTATTAATACTAAAATTCAAAGGAGATCAATAGATAAAATATAATAAATTTTCATTTGTGCTCTTCGTGTCGTTCTGAGTCCAGTCCCCTCACTTGTTAGGTCCTTAAATCTTCCAGACGGTAAAGTTTTGTAAATATATCTGCAGTTGGTTTTATGAAGAATATACTCAATGTGGTATTATTACTCTTACAAAAATGCGTAAAAAGGTATTGTATTGTGCAAAAGTATGCAAGAGGAGACATCTCCGACCCTATAAAGTATATATATTCTTGATCAGTATCAAAAGAGATTTCGATTTGGCCATGTCCGTCTGTCGTCCGTCTGTCCGTCTGTCCGTCTGTCCGTCTGTCTGTCCGTATGTATGAACGCAAGATCTTCAGCAACTATAAGAGCTAGAGACACCAATCTGGCATGTAGGTTCGTGTATGGGAGCAGGTCAAGTTTATTTTAGATTTGAGATATCCCCGTTCCGCTATTCGATAAAACCGTTTTGCAGTTACAATTTTCAAGATATAGCTTTAAGATTTGGCATGTCCAATACTTTAGTCCCTCTTAATCTACTGTCCAAGATTTCAAGTCGATCGGATAATAAACACCTAAGTTATTCACGAAAGAAGATTCAGTGCTGCAGCAAGGGAAGAAGAAGCACAGTCACAACTTAAAATGCCTGGCTTGCGCTGTGGCTCGTGCGTGTGCGTATCTGTGTATGTATGTGTAAGTTAACGAAGACGATCGGAAATTCTTGACCTGCGTACAGGAGTTTCGTAGTCGGGCGCATGTATTCTAGCATTCTAGTATTATTCTGTATGTTTTCGTATTTCACTCTTATAACATGTAGGACTGCTAGCTATGCTAATACAACCTTGGTTGTCTTCAAATATATTTATCGGCTTATCGAGCTTAATGCTAACACTTTCTAAGACAGATTTTAACCATAATGCTTCTCGTACAGCTTCAAATAGGGCCATGTATTCTGCTTCAGTAGATGAAGCTGCTACTCTTTGTATTCCAACAAATAAGATTAGAAGTAAACATTTTAAATAGATAACCTGTTGTACTCTTCCTATCATTTTCATTTCCACCCCAATCTGAGTCAACATAGCCAACAAATATGTGTTCAAAATCTAAATTTTTCTTAAAAATTAATTTCATGTCAATGTTGCCTTTAAGATATCTAAGAATACTTTTTAAAAATTGCCATAATTCTAAATTGTACTAACATTTTTGTTTGCATTCATCCATATCAAATTTACTTAACATATTTTTTATGTAAGCAGATTGGCTTAAACATATCTGATCTTGGCCTATTTCTATTTTTATTCCTATAAAGTATTTTATGTCACCCAAGTCAGTGATTCTAAATTTTGTCATTAGGTATTGCTTAAAATAATTTAATATTTCTATGTGTGACGTTGCTATAACTAAATCGTCAACATATAATAATACATATATATTTTTCTCAATATCGCTTCTATCTTGAAAATATATACATCGATCAACTGGTGAATTTATAAATCCACATTCCTTTAATGCTTGCTCAAATACATCAAACCAGCATCTAGCTGCTTGTTTGAGGCCGTAAATTGCTTTATTCAATTTACATACTTCTTCGTTATTACAAACAATTCCTTGAGGAACTTTCATATATATTTCCTCTTTTAATGTACCTTTTAAAAAAGCAGTTTTAACATCCATGTGATGTACTCTAAAATTATATTGGTTTGCAATGGACAATATAAAACGAAAGCTTGAAATTCTAGCATATAGAATATTTCGTCATAATCAATTGTGTACTTTTGTGTGAAGCCACGCGCAACTAATCTTGCCTTGTATCTTATTAGATTTCCCATTTCATCATGTTTTAACGTGAATACCCATTTACTATTCATCTTCGTTATAAGATATATGTGGTTAATTTTTTAATCTATCGCTTCTTCTAGTTACATCGTCAGTAACTTTATTTGCGATTTCATGTGTTAATTTTTCACTAGGCTGTCTAATTTCCATACTCTCATTCAGGAAACTTTATTTTTCACTATCATTACTTTCATTCAGGATCTCTGGTACACAACAATCCATATTTTCATTCTGGATATTTCTATTCTGATTATCCTTACTCTCATTCAGGAATTCATTTTTAACAGCTCTAGAATTAACCATATTTGTCTCATCTACAACCACATCTCTTGCAACAATGAATTTCTCATTCACAACATCCCACAATTTAAAACCATTTGGTTCATAGCCAACAAATACACATTTAAATGACTTATCGTCAAATTTCCTTTTTCTAATTTTATTAATAACCAAATATTTTTACGTATTTCAAAAACGGCTTTCTATTATGCCACATTTCATATGGCGTTGTTGCACGGTCTCCAAGTGCCTTACTGTACAATTCCACGCTTAGTTGCAAGAATATATTCTCCATGCTTGGCCACATAAATTCTTATTGGAGTTTTCAGGTCGACGTAATCCGTGAATAGTTTCTCATCATCTATGAGATCAGTAGCATCCGAGTCAATAACAAAATTCACAATTCCATTTAACTTTTCATTACGCCCTGTACCCATAAAATGGGTAAAAAGGGGGTATTACATCTGTGCAAATGTATGTAACAGGCCGAAGGAGACATCTCATATATATATATTCTTGATCAGTATCAAAAGAGATTTCGATTTGCCCATGTCCGTCTATCACAACACAACCAGCCACTAACACAGTTTTAAAACGAAAGAGGAAGTCATTCAAACAATGTGCCCGTAGGCTCTTAAATTACAATTCTATTATGTTAAGTTTTGCCATAACATAAGCGTAAGGGTGCAAATTTACATTATAGTTTTTTTTTCAAATTATAATTACTTTCACTAATTATTATGACTGGATGTGTATTCTAGGGAGTATTACATTATGATCCAGCATTTGCTGCTAGGATTGGGAAAACCCAGATAAAACCCAATCAGATCATTCTTAGTCTTTAAAATTAATTAATTAAATTAATTTCAAAAATTAAAATATACATATGTATATCACTTCAATATTATTTGGTTTCATTAAATTCAAGTTATTCTTAATCAAAAATCATCAATTTAAAAAATCAAAACAATATTCTATTAATACTAAAATTCAAAGGAGATCAATAGATAAAATATAATAAATTTTTCATTTGCTGCTCTTCGTGTCGTCTTCTGAGTCCAGTCCCCTCTCACTTGTTAGGTCCGTAAATCTTCCAGACGGTAAAGCTTTTGTAAATATATCTGCCAGTTGGTTTTATGAAGGAATATACTCAATGGAAATGGTATTATTTTCTATTTGCTCTCTTGTAAAATGATATTTAATATCAGTATGTTTCGACCTCTTATAACATGTAGGATTGCTAGCTATGCTAATACAACCTTGGTTGTCTTCAAATATATTTATCGGCTTATCGAGCTTAATGCTAACACTTTCTAAGACAGATTTTAACCATAATGCTTCTCGTACAGCTTCAAATAGGGCCATGTATTCTGCTTCAGTAGATGAAGCTGCTACTCTTTGTATTCCAACAAATAAGATTAGAAGTAAACATTTTAAATAGATAACCTGTTGTACTCTTCCTATCATTTTCATTTCCACCCCAATCTGAGTCAACATAGCCAACAAATATGTGTTCAAAATCTAAATTTTTCTTAAAAATTAATTTCATGTCAATGTTGCCTTTAAGATATCTGAGAATACTTTTTAAAAATTGCCATAATTCTAAATTGTACTAACATTTTTGTTTGCATTCATCCATATCAAATTTACTTAACATATTTTTTATGTAAGCAGATTGGCTTAAACATATCTGATCTTGGCCTATTTCTATTTTTATTCCTATAAAGTATTTTATGTCACCCAAGTCAGTGATTCTAAATTTTGTCATTAGGTATTGCTTAAAATAATTTAATATTTCTATGTGTGACGTTGCTATAACTAAATCGTCAACATATAATAATACATATATATTTTTCTCAATATCGCTTCTATCTTGAAAATATATACATCGATCAACTGGTGAATTTATAAATCCACATTCCTTTAATGCTTGCTCAAATACATCAAACCAGCATCTAGCTGCTTGTTTGAGGCCGTAAATTGCTTTATTCAATTTACATACTTCTTCGTTATTACAAACAATTCCTTGAGGAACTTTCATATATATTTCCTCTTTTAATGTACCTTTTAAAAAAGCAGTTTTAACATCCATGTGATGTACTCTAAAATTATATTGGTTTGCAATGGACAATATAAAACGAAAGCTTGAAATTCTAGCATATAGAATATTTCGTCATAATCAATTGTGTACTTTTGTGTGAAGCCACGCGCAACTAATCTTGCCTTGTATCTTATTAGATTTCCCATTTCATCATGTTTTAACGTGAATACCCATTTACTATTCATCTTCGTTATAAGATATATGTGGTTAATTTTTTAATCTATCGCTTCTTCTAGTTACATCGTCAGTAACTTTATTTGCGATTTCATGTGTTAATTTTTCACTAGGCTGTCTAATTTCCATACTCTCATTCAGGAAACTTTATTTTTCACTATCATTACTTTCATTCAGGATCTCTGGTACACAACAATCCATATTTTCATTCTGGATATTTCTATTCTGATTATCCTTACTCTCATTCAGGAATTCATTTTTAACAGCTCTAGAATTAACCATATTTGTCTCATCTACAACCACATCTCTTGCAACAATGAATTTCTCATTCACAACATCCCACAATTTAAAACCATTTGGTTCATAGCCAACAAATACACATTTAAATGACTTATCGTCAAATTTCCTTTTTCTAATTTTATTAATAACCAAATATTTTTACGTATTTCAAAAACGGCTTTCTATTATGCCACATTTCATATGGCGTTGTTGCACGGTCTCCAAGTGCCTTACTGTACAATTCCACGCTTAGTTGCAAGAATATATTCTCCATGCTTGGCCACATAAATTCTTATTGGAGTTTTCAGGTCGACGTAATCCGTGAATAGTTTCTCATCATCTATGAGATCAGTAGCATCCGAGTCAATAACAAAATTCACAATTCCATTTAACTTTTCATTACGCCCTGTACCCATAAAATGGGTAAAAAGGGGGTATTACATCTGTGCAAATGTATGTAACAGGCCGAAGGAGACATCTCATATATATATATTCTTGATCAGTATCAAAAGAGATTTCGATTTGCCCATGTCCGTCTGTCTGTCCGTCTGTATGAACGCGTCGATCTCAGCAACTACAAGAGCTACAGACACCAAATTTGGAATGTAGGTTCCTGTATACCATACGCAGATCAAGTTTGTTTCATATTTTAGATATCTCCCCGTTCCACCGGGGGGGCAGTTATTCACCAAAGAAGATTCAGTGATGCAGAGAGAGAGGGGAAGAAGAAGCACAGCCACCATTTAAAATGCCTCGATTGCGCTGTCGCCTTTGCCGCCTGTGTGTGTGCGTCTTTGTGTATGTGTAAGTGGAAGTAGATGTGATTGGATGTTTTAGACCTGGGTACAGGGAGTTTCGTAGTCGGGTATACTCGACTATAGCATTCTTACGTACTATTTTTACTCCCTGTACCCATAAAATGGGTAAAAAGGATGTACTAAATCTGTGCAAATGTATGTAACAGGCAGAAGGAAACATTTTCGACCCTATAAAGTATATATATTCTTGATCAGTATCAAAAAAATTTCGATTTGGCCATGTCCGTCTGTCTGTCCGTCCGTATGTATGAACGCAAGGATCTCAGCAACTATAAGAGCTAGAGACACCAAATTTGGAATGTAGGTTCGTGTATAGCGGGAGCAGGTCAAGTTTATGTTAAATTTGAGATATCTCTCCCCGTCCCCCTGCAATTCGATAAAAACCGTTTTACAGGAACAATTTTTAAGATATAGCTTTGGGATTTGGCATGTGCAATACTTTAGTCACTCCTAATCTACTGTCCATTCCATTTCCATTTCAAGTCGTTCGGATAATAAACACGGAAGTTATTAACGAAAGAAGATTCAGTGCTTCAGCGCAAGGGGAGGAAGAAGCACAGCCACCAGTTAAAATGCCTCGTTTGCGCTGCGCTCGAGCTGTCGCTCGTGTGTGTGCGTCTTTTGTGTATGTGTAAGTGTACGTAGATGCGATCGGAAATTTTTGACCTGGGTACAGGGAGTTTTGTAGTCGGGTTGACTCGACTATAGCATTCTTACTTGTTTGGAATGTAGTTGAGTAAAATTAATGGTATCCTAAATTCTTTAGATAAAATGCATTATCTGATTTTTGCTTTGGATTCTTTGTTCTATTCTGTCTCCCTTACTGAAACTATATCCCTTTCTTAAGTGTTAATTGATCTAGCTGTCAGGGCTTAAAGCCCAGGTAGTAAACCTTCAGAGCGACTTCGTTAATTTATTAAAAGCGATTTTAAACTAACTCAGCTCTTATCTTAACTGACTGGTCCCAGCCTTACATGTGTAGAGACATGGATTGTGCAATTCAATTTTACTTTACTTTAAACTCATTATTTGATACTTGTGTCCCGTTGGTTAAACCACGTAGGTCTAACAATCCTGCGTGGTTTACACGGGATTTAACTAACTTAAAAAATAGAAAGTCGAGATAGTACAAAAAGTTCAAGGAATCTGGCTCTTTCTTCGATTTTTCGCGTTAGTTGATTGCCCGATCTAACTTCTCTGTACTCAATATACACTGTTATAACAACTACCTCAGAAGCTGTAGGTTACAGTTTCAGCGGGATCCTAAAAGGTTTTATAACTTCGTTAATGCGAAGGTAGGTCATCAACACTTCCATCAACCGTATTTTTTTGAAAAACGACAGCTGACTCAGATCAGACTATTGCCGATCTTTTTGCAGAGTTTTTTCAGACGACTTGTAGTTCACAACCTTATCAAATGGTTTCGCCTTATCCTTATCAAGAAAATAGCTCCAATTGCATTTTTCGACCTTTAATAACGGAAAGTTCGCTTCTACGTGATTTAAAGGCAATTAAGCCCATATTTTCACCGGGACCTGATGCAGTACCAAGCTGCGTGCTCAGGTACTGTGCTGAAGGTATTTTTGAGCCATTATTTATTCTTTTTAAACTGTCCGTGGAGTTGTATGTTTTTGTATGATAACCTTTTTTTATAAAGGTATCCTTACTAAACTCACCCAAACCGTGTATCTAGAGAGTTTATACACTCTGACTAAATTAAGTCAAAATCACACCTCTATATCACATAGCTGCCATATGATTGTGTGAGAAATGTGTTTTTGTATGAAAAATATTTAATATTAAATCAAAACTAAGTCAGAGATTTATTATACTTCAAATAGTTTCCCATAATTTTATCAAAATCGGGCCACTTGGAGCAATTAGACGAAAATTAAGTTTTGTATAAATATTAATTCCTGATAGCCGTTGTTATAACTTATGTAAAACTTGTATTTAGCTTATACTTATTTATAGGTCCGCTATCTTCGCTACCGCACGTTATGCGGCTTGCCCCTCGGTCAGTTGGGTGGGAGGTGGGTTGCATTCATGCTTAGGTCCGCGCATTAACAAGCCCGTACTTGGTGCCCTTGGGCCACTTGTAAGTACTGTTCGTAAGTACATCAATATCCAAATAAAACTCCACGTCGCCACGGGCGGGAAGTCAAGGACAAGTTAGTGGGATTATTTATTTAGTTAGATCGGCTTCAAAGACATTTTCATAGCCTTTCACAAAAAACATTAGTCACGTGGCTTAACTATATAGTTTCCTACCCCCACGGGAGGGAAAACTGTGATACGTTAGTTTTGTGTATTTCTTACGGTTGACGAAAGAGGTTAAATTCAACACAATGCATTCTAATCTAAACATTTCGCCGGGCAACGTTGGCGTTTTACCAGCTATTATAATATAAAAGATGTTATGCCTGAGTTATTTAAATGGGCCCTGTCAATTTATTATATTTTAAGGATTATTTACATATTTTAAACAATTCTACCCATTATAATAGGTACTAAAAAACCAATTTGATGTACATGGTATTATATATGCAAGACTCAATGATCTTCGCATGCGTCTGGCCAAACCATCAAAATAGCAAATAAACGAAAACAATTCTCATGCATATGCATACATACATACATATATATGTATATGTGTGTATGCACACATGCAATCGCAGATCATAACATACAAACGAATTGATGCTCTCGACTCCGCGGTGGCTAAGCATCTGCGACAGACAGAGCCATGAACTTGGTGGACCTGCCGCTTCGGGTCGTGAGAGCGAGAGCAGCGCTGCGACAGGTCCCCTGAACAAATACGAAATACAAATCTCTATAAGATAATATTCTCAGTGGCAGGGGCTAAAAGACATAACCAATATGGCGATTTCAGTCGCACTTTTAGGTTTTAGGGCCGAGAAAACGATAAGTCGCGCGATTTATATTAAACGGGCTTTTCACATTTTATCTTAAACTATTATTAACAATTTGAAATATGTTCGGTTTTTTACTATATAACACTATTGGAATATAAATAGCTGAAATACTGACAAGTACAATAATACACTTTTGTTTAGTTTAAGGTTTATGATTTTTTTAATTTCTTCAGATTTAATTCTCTTGTCTATCACAACACAACCAGCCACTAACACAGTTTTAAAACGAAAGAGGAAGTCATTCAAACAATGTGCCCGTAGGCTCTTAAATTACAATTCTATTATGTTAAGTTTTGCCATAACATAAGCGTAAGGGTGCAAATTTACATTATAGTTTTTTTTTCAAATTATAATTACTTTCATTAATTATTATGACTGGATGTGTATTCTAGGGAGTATTACATTATGATCCAGCATTTGCTGCTAGGATTGGGAAAACCCAGATAAAACCCAATGAGATCATTCTTAGTCTTTAAAATTAATTAATTAAATTAATTTCAAAAATTAAAATATACATATGTATCAGAGATCTGCACCGGTGGTAGTTTTTGACACCAGTAGTGCACTCATCTTTTTAGCGTTGGTGGTTGTAGAAGAACCACCTAGCATGCTTATGCAGTGTTTAAACACCGCATAACAACAAATATGGGATTGAAGCGACAATAAAATATGCGCTGCCTGAACGCAAGCACAACAAATGACTCGCTGAAATTTTGACGACGCAAGTTCCGTTATTCTGTTTAGCTGCATTTTTTTACTGCAACGTTTTGACGCAGAATAGCGGAATTAAGTAGACAAAAATTAAAGAATAAAGCGAGAAAAAGATCAATATCTTATCGCAATATTTTTTCTTTTTTTTAATCTATGCTTCTTTACCAGTGATCTGTTTGGGAATATGTAGCATAGTTGATTTTCAACACACACATTTTGAGCTGTGCTTGTTTGCATGTCGAAAATATACGCAGTCAGAATGTGACGCGCACTTCAGGCTTTGCATACAAAGGTGCAGTAAAAGAAACGAGTAAAAGCACCGCATCAAATTTGGTTGCGGTGCCTTAATACGCTTGTATGAAAATGATATTGTACAAACGCGGTACACTAGTAGTTGCGGTAGACCGCTGCAGATCTCTGATATGTATATCACTTCAATATTATTTGGTTTCATTAAATTCAAGTTATTCTTAATCAAAAATCATCAATTTCAAAAATCAAAACAATATTCTATTAATACTAAAATTCAAAGGAGATCAATAGATAAAATATAATAAAATTTTCATTTGCTGCTCTTCGTGACGTCTTCTGAGTCCAGTCCCCTCTCACTTGTTAGGTCCGTAAATCTTCCAGACGGTAAAGGTTTTGTAAATATATCTGCCAGTTGGTTTTATGAAGGAATATACTCAATGGAAATGGTATTATTTTCTATTTGCTCTCTTGTAAAATGATATTTAATATCAGTATGTTTCGACCTCTTATGACATGTAGGATTGCTAGCTATGCTAATACAACCTTGGTTGTCTTCAAATATATTTATCGGCTTATCGAGCTTAATGCTAACACTTTCTAAGACAGATTTTAACCATAATGCTTCTCGTACAGCTTCAAATAGGGCCATGTATTCTGCTTCAGTAGATGAAGCTGCTACTCTTTGTATTCCAACAAATAAGATTAGAAGTAAACATTTTAAATAGATAACCTGTTGTACTCTTCCTATCATTTTCATTTCCACCCCAATCTGAGTCAACATAGCCAACAAATATGTGTTCAAAATCTAAATTTTTCTTAAAAATTAATTTCATGTCAATGTTGCCTTTAAGATATCTAAGAATACTTTTTAAAAATTGCCATAATTCTAAATTGTACTAACATTTTTGTTTGCATTCATCCATATCAAATTTACTTAACATATTTTTTATGTAAGCAGATTGGCTTAAACATATCTGATCTTGGCCTATTTCTATTTTTATTCCTATAAAGTATTTTATGTCACCCAAGTCAGTGATTCTAAATTTTGTCATTAGGTATTGCTTAAAATAATTTAATATTTCTATGTGTGACGTTGCTATAACTAAATCGTCAACATATAATAATACATATATATTTTTCTCAATATCGCCTCTATCTTGAAAATATATACATCGATCAACTGGTGAATTTATAAATCCACATTCCTTTAATGCTTGCTCAAATACATCAAACCAGCATCTAGCTGCTTGTTTGAGGCCGTAAATTGCTTTATTCAATTTACATACTTCTTCGTTATTACAAACAATTCCTTGAGGAACTTTCATATATATTTCCTCTTTTAATGTACCTTTTAAAAAAGCAGTTTTAACATCCATGTGATGTACTCTAAAATTATATTGGTTTGCAATGGACAATATAAAACGAAAGCTTGAAATTCTAGCATATAGAATATTTCGTCATAATCAATTGTGTACTTTTGTGTGAAGCCACGCGCAACTAATCTTGCCTTGTATCTTATTAGATTTCCCATTTCATCATGTTTTAACGTGAATACCCATTTACTATTCATCTTCGTTATAAGATATATGTGGTTAATTTTTTAATCTATCGCTTCTTCTAGTTACATCGTCAGTAACTTTATTTGCGATTTCATGTGTTAATTTTTCACTAGGCTGTCTAATTTCCATACTCTCATTCAGGAAACTTTATTTTTCACTATCATTACTTTCATTCAGGATCTCTGGTACACAACAATCCATATTTTCATTCTGGATATTTCTATTCTGATTATCCTTACTCTCATTCAGGAATTCATTTTTAACAGCTCTAGAATTAACCATATTTGTCTCATCTACAACCACATCTCTTGCAACAATGAATTTCTCATTCACAACATCCCACAATTTAAAACCATTTGGTTCATAGCCAACAAATACACATTTAAATGACTTATCGTCAAATTTCCTTTTTCTAATTTTATTAATAACCAAATATTTTTAGGTATTTCAAAAACGGCTTTCTATTATGCCACATTTCATATGGCGTTGTTGCACGGTGTCCAAGTGCCTTACTTGCAATCCTATTTATTATATAAGTTGCTGTCAATACAGATTCACCCCAAAAAGATTTGTCCAATTTTGCACCATTCACCATGGCTTTTTCAGTAACGGTTCTAATCATTCGTTCTGAAACTCCATTTAACTGTGGAGTATAAGGTACAGTCAAATGGTAACTAATTCCTTTTTGAACACAGAACTCCCTCATGTCGTTAGATAAATATTCCCTACCATTGTCAATGTATAAGTTCATTACTTTATGGTTGAAATGTGCTTCACTTTTTACCACAAAGTCTTTAAACATAATAAACACATCGGATTTAGGTTTTATTAGATATGTAACACAATAATGGATAAACTGATACCAAAAAATAACATAGTAATTTTTATCATCAATTGTTGTGGAATAACAAAAAGAGCTCTATTTATATGTTCCTCGTTTTTATATTTTTCGAATCGTAATCTGGCTTGTTTACCATTTAAACAAGCTTCACATATTTCGTCTGTAGGATTAACACTATCAAGAAGCCTATTATCATTAAATAAATTATTTCTTTTAATATTCAACATTTTTCCTTTACTGAAATGCAACAATCTCTCATGCCATAATTTGTATAAATTTTTTTTTAAACATTTATTTTAAAATTTTTAAATTCAATAAATGACATATTGTACGCACCTGAATTTTCGGCAATAGTGACTCTATTTTTCGTAATTTTAACACCGTTGCTGCCGAACAGAACTGTCACTCCAGCCTCTTGCAGCCTTTTTACAGAGATAAAATTTTCTGCAACTTCGCCGCAGTACAACACGTCTTCGAGCGTAATTTTGTACTCATTTTCCAAACGTACAATTCCACGCTTAGTTGCAAGAATATATTCTCCATGCTTGGCCACATAAATTCTTATTGGAGTTTTCAGGTCGACGTAATCCGTGAATAGTTTCTCATCATCTATGAGATCAGTAGCATCCGAGTCAATAACAAAATTCACAATTCCATTTAACTTTTCATTACGCCCTGTACCCATAAAATGGGTAAAAAGGGGTATTACATCTGTGCAAATGTATGTAACAGGCCGAAGGAGACATCTCATATATATATATTCTTGATCAGTATCAAAAGAGATTTCGATTTGCCCATGTCCGTCTGTCTGTCCGTCTGTATGAACGCGTCGATCTCAGCAACTACAAGAGCTACAGACACCAAATTTGGAATGTAGGTTCCTGTATACCATACGCAGATCAAGTTTGTTTCATATTTTAGATATCTCCCCGTTCCACCGGGGGGGGGGGGAGTTATTCACCAAAGAAGATTCAGTGATGCAGAGAGAGGGGGAAGAAGAAGCACAGCCACCATTTAAAATGCCTCGATTGCGCTGTCGCCTTTGCCGCCTGTGTGTATGCGTCTTTGTGTATGT
This sequence comes from Hirtodrosophila confusa, assembly GCA_035043065.1. Taxonomy (NCBI): domain Eukaryota; kingdom Metazoa; phylum Arthropoda; class Insecta; order Diptera; family Drosophilidae; genus Hirtodrosophila; species Hirtodrosophila confusa. The sequence continues at coordinate 1,209,078 of JAWNNI010000202.1, forward strand.
GTAAGTGGAAGTAGATGTGATTGGATGTTTTAGACCTGGGTACAGGGAGTTTCGTAGTCGGGTATACTCGACTATAGCATTCTTACGTACTATTTTTACTCCCTGTACCCATAAAATGGGTAAAAAGGATGTACTAAATCTGTGCAAATGTATGTAACAGGCAGAAGGAAACATTTTCGACCCTATAAAGTATATATATTCTTGATCAGTATCAAAAAAAATTTCGATTTGGCCATGTCCGTCTGTCTGTCCGTCCGTATGTATGAACGCAAGGATCTCAGCAACTATAAGAGCTAGAGACACCAAATTTGGAATGTAGGTTCGTGTATAGCGGGAGCAGGTCAAGTTTATGTTAAATTTGAGATATCTCTCCCCGTCCCCCCGCAATTCGATAAAAACCGTTTTACAGGAACAATTTTTAAGATATAGCTTTGGGATTTGCCATGTGCAATACTTTAGTCACTCCTAATCTACTGTCCAAATTTCAAGTCGTTCGGATAATAAACACGGAAGTTATTAACGAAAGAAGATTCAGTGCTTCAGCGCAAGGGGAAGAAGAAGCACAGCCACCAGTTAAAATGCCTCGTTTGCGCTGCGCTCGAGCTGTCGCTCGTGTGTGTGCGTCTTTTGTGTATGTGTAAGTGTACGTAGATGCGATCGGAAATTTTTGACCTGGGTACAGGGAGTTTTGTAGTCGGGTTGACTCGACTATAGCATTCTTACTTGTTTGGAATGTAGTTGAGTAAAATTAATGGTATCCTAAATTCTTTAGATAAAATGCATTATCTGATTTTTGCTTTGGATTCTTTGTTCTATTCTGTCTCCCTTACTGAAACTATATCCCTTTCTTAAGTGTTAATTGATCTAGCTGTCAGGGCTTAAAGCCCAGGTAGTAAACCTTCAGAGCGACTTCGTTAATTTATTAAAACCGATTTTAAACTAACTCAGCTCTTATCTTAACTGACTGGTCCCAGCCTTGCATGTGTAGAGACATGGATTGTGCAATTCAATTTTACTTTACTTTAAACTCATAATTTGATACTTGTGTCCCGTTGGTTAAACCACGTAGGTCTAACAATCCTGCGTGGTTTACACGGATTTAACTAACTTAAAAAATAGAAAGTCGAGATTGTACAAAAAGTTCAAGGAATCTGGCTCTTTCTTCGATTTTTCGCGTTATTTGATTGCCCGATCTAACTTCTCTGTACTCAATATACACTGTTATAACAACTACCTCAGAAGCTGTAGGTTACAGTTTCAGCGGGATCCTAAAAGGTTTTATAACTTCGTTAATGCGAAGCGTAGGTCATCAACACTTCCATCAACCGTATTTTTTTGAAAAAACGACAGCTGACTCAGATCAGACTATTGCCGATCTTTTTGCAGAGTTTTTTCAGACGACTTGTAGTTCACAACCTTATCAAATGGTTTCGCCTTATCCTTATCAAGAAAATAGCTCCAATTGCATTTTTCGACCTTTAATAACTGAAAGTTCGCTTCTACGTGATTTAAAGGCAATTAAGCCCATATTTTCACCGGGACCTGATGCAGTACCAAGCTGCGTGCTCAGGTACTGTGCTGAAGGTATTTTTGAGCCATTATTTATTCTTTTTAAACTGTCCGTGGAGTTGTATGTTTTTGTATGATAACCTTTTTTTATAAAGGTATCCTTACTAAACTCACCCAAACCGTGTATCTAGAGAGTTTATACACGCTGACTAAATTAAGTCAAAATCACACCTCTATATCACATAGCTGCCATATGATTGTGTGAGAAATGTGTTTTTGTATGAAAAATATTTAATATTACATCAACACTAAGTCAGAGATTTATTATACTTCAAATAGTTTCCATAATTTTATCAAAATCGGGCCACTTGGAGCAATTAGACGAAAATTAAGTTTTGTATAAATATTAATTCCTGATAGCCGTTGTTATAACTTATGTAAAACTTGTATTTAGCTTATACTTATTTATAGGTCCGCTATCTTCGCTACCGCACGTTATGCGGCTTGCCCCTCGGTCAGTTGGGTGGGAGGTGGGTTGCATTCATGCTTAGGTCCGCGCATTAACAAGCCCGTACTTGGTGCCCTTGGGCCACTTGTAAGTACTGTTCGTAAGTACATCAATATCCAAATAAAACTCCACGTCGCCACGGGCGGGAAGTCAAGGACAAGTTAGTGGGATTATTTATTTAGTTAGATCGGCTTCAAAGACATTTTCATAGCCTTTCACAAAAAACATTAGTCACGTAGCTTAACTATATAGTTTCCTACCCCCACGGGAGGGAAAACTGTGATACGTTAGTTTTGTGAATTTCTTACGGTTGACGAAAGAGGTTAAATTCAACACAATGCATTCTAATCTAAACATTTCGCCGGGCAACGTTGGCGTTTTACCAGCTATTATAATATAAAAGATGTTATGCCTGAGTTATTTAAATGGGCCCTGTCAATTTATTATATTTTAAGGATTATTTACATATTTTAAACAATTCTACCCATTATAATAGGTACTAAAAAACCAATTTGATGTACATGGTATTATATATGCAAGACTCAATGATCTTCGCATGCGTCTGGCCAAACCATCAAAATAGCAAATAAACGAAAACAATTCTCATGCATATGCATACATACATACATATATATGTATATGTGTGTATGCACACATGCAATCGCAGATCATAACATACAAACGAATTGATGCTCTCGACTCCGCGGTGGCTAAGCATCTGCGACAGACAGAGCCATGAACTTGGTGGACCTGCCGCTTCGGGTCGTGAGAGCGAGAGCAGCGCTGCGACAGGTCCCCTGAACAAATACGAAGCGCCTGGGGACCTGCTGCATTGAAAATTTTTAGTGACTTTTGTTCCCAAGATCTGGCATCTCTATAAGATAATATTCTCAGTGGCAGGGGCTAAAAGACATAACCAATATGGCGATTTCGCACTTTTAGGTTTTAGGGCCGAGAAAACGATAAATCGCGCGATTTATATTAAACGGGCTTTTCACATTTTATCTTAAACTATTATTAACAATTTGAAATATGTTCGGTTTTTTACTATATAACACTATTGGAATATAAATAGCTGAAATACTGACAAGTACAATAATACACTTTTGTTTAGTTTAAGGTTTATGATTTTTTTAATTTCTTCAGATTTAATTCTCTTGTCTATCACAACACAACCAGCCACTAACACAGTTTTAAAACGAAAGAGGAAGTCATTCAAACAATGTGCCCGTAGGCTCTTAAATTACAATTCTATTATGTTAAGTTTTGCCATAACATAAGCGTAAGGGTGCAAATTTACATTATAGTTTTTTTTTCAAATTATAATTACTTTCACTAATTATTATGACTGGATGTGTATTCTAGGGAGTATTACATTATGATCCAGCATTTGCTGCTAGGATTGGGAAAACCCAGATAAAACCCAATCAGATCATTCTTAGTCTTTAAAATTAATTAATTAAATTAATTTCAAAAATTAAAATATACATATGTATATCACTTCAATATTATTTGGTTTCATTAAATTCAAGTTATTCTTAATCAAAAATCATCAATTTCAAAAATCAAAACAATATTCTATTAATACTAAAATTCAAAGGAGATCAATAGATAAAATATAATAAAATTTTCATTTGCTGCTCTTCGTGACGTCTTCTGAGTCCAGTCCCCTCTCACTTGTTAGGTCCGTAAATCTTCCAGACGGTAAAGGTTTTGTAAATATATCTGCCAGTTGGTTTTATGAAGGAATATACTCAATGGAAATGGTATTATTTTCTATTTGCTCTCTTGTAAAATGATATTTAATATCAGTATGTTTCGACCTCTTATGACATGTAGGATTGCTAGCTATGCTAATACAACCTTGGTTGTCTTCAAATATATTTATCGGCTTATCGAGCTTAATGCTAACACTTTCTAAGACAGATTTTAACCATAATGCTTCTCGTACAGCTTCAAATAGGGCCATGTATTCTGCTTCAGTAGATGAAGCTGCTACTCTTTGTATTCCAACAAATAAGATTAGAAGTAAACATTTTAAATAGATAACCTGTTGTACTCTTCCTATCATTTTCATTTCCACCCCAATCTGAGTCAACATAGCCAACAAATATGTGTTCAAAATCTAAATTTTTCTTAAAAATTAATTTCATGTCAATGTTGCCTTTAAGATATCTAAGAATACTTTTTAAAAATTGCCATAATTCTAAATTGTACTAACATTTTTGTTTGCATTCATCCATATCAAATTTACTTAACATATTTTTTATGTAAGCAGATTGGCTTAAACATATCTGATCTTGGCCTATTTCTATTTTTATTCCTATAAAGTATTTTATGTCACCCAAGTCAGTGATTCTAAATTTTGTCATTAGGTATTGCTTAAAATAATTTAATATTTCTATGTGTGACGTTGCTATAACTAAATCGTCAACATATAATAATACATATATATTTTTCTCAATATCGCCTCTATCTTGAAAATATATACATCGATCAACTGGTGAATTTATAAATCCACATTCCTTTAATGCTTGCTCAAATACATCAAACCAGCATCTAGCTGCTTGTTTGAGGCCGTAAATTGCTTTATTCAATTTACATACTTCTTCGTTATTACAAACAATTCCTTGAGGAACTTTCATATATATTTCCTCTTTTAATGTACCTTTTAAAAAAGCAGTTTTAACATCCATGTGATGTACTCTAAACTAATAAACGAAAGCTTGAAATTCTAGCATATAGAATATTTCGTCATAATCAATTGTGTACTTTTGTGTGAAGCCACGCGCAACTAATCTTGCCTTGTATCTTATTAGATTTCCCATTTCATCATGTTTTAACGTGAATACCCATTTACTATTCATCTTCGTTATAAGATATATGTGGTTTATTTTTTAATCTATCGCTTCTTCTAGTTACATCGCCAGTAACTTTATTTGCGATTTCATGTGTTAATTTTTCACTAGGCTGTCTAATTTCCATACTCTCATTCAGGAAACTTTATTTTTCACTATCATTACTTTCATTCAGGATCTCTGGTACACAACAATCCATATTTTCAATCTGGATATTTCTATTCTGATTATCCTTACTCTCATTCAGGAATTCATTTTTAACCGCTCTAGAATTAACCATATTTGTCTCATCTACAACCACATCTCTTGCAACAATGAATTTCTCATTCACAACATCCCACAATTTAAAACCATTTGGTTCATAGCCAACAAATACACATTTAAATGACTTATCGTCAAATTTCCTTTTTCTAATTTTATTAATAACCAAATATTTTTAGGTATTTCAAAAACGGCTTTCTATTATGCCACATTTCATATGGCGTTGTTGCACGGTCTCCAAGTGCCTTACTTGTAATCCTATTTATTATATAAGTTGCTGTCAATACAGATTCACCCCAAAAAGATTTGTCCAATTTTGCACCATTCACCATGGCTTTTTCAGTAATGGTTCTAATCATTCGTTCTGAAACTCCATTTAACTGTGGAGTATAAGGTACAGTCAAATGGTAACTAATTCCTTTTTGAACACAGAACTCCCTCATGTCGTTAGATAAATATTCCCTACCATTGTCAATGTATAAGTTCATTACTTTATGGTTGAAATGTGCTTCACTTTTTACCACAAAGTCTTTAAACATAATAAACACATCGGATTTAGGTTTTATTAGATATGTAACACAATAATGGATAAACTGATACCAAAAAATAACATAGTAATTTTTATCATCAATTGTTGTGGAATAACAAAAAGAGCTCTATTTATATGTTCCTCGTTTTTATATTTTTCGAATCGTAATCTGGCTTGTTTACCATTTAAACAAGCTTCACATATTTCGTCTGTAGGATTAACACTATCAAGAAGCCTATTATCATTAAATAAATTATTTCTTTTAATATTCAACATTTTTCCTTTACTGAAATGCAACAATCTCTCATGCCATAATTTGTATAAATTTTTTTTTAAACATTTATTTTAAAATTTTAAAATTCAATAAATGACATATTGTACGCACCTGAATTTTCGGCAATAGTGACTCTATTTTTCGTAATTTTAACACCGTTGCTGCCGAACAGAACTGTCACTCCAGCCTCTTGCAGCCTTTTTACAGAGATAAAATTTTCTGCAACTTCGCCGCAGTACAACACGTCTTCGAGCGTAATTTTGTACTCATTTTCCAAACGTACAATTCCACGCTTAGTTGCAAGAATATATTCTCCATGCTTGGCCACATAAATTCTTATTGGAGTTTTCAGGTCGACGTAATCCGTGAATAGTTTCTCATCATCTATGAGATCAGTAGCATCCGAGTCAATAACAAAATTCACAATTCCATTTAACTTTTCATTACGCCCTGTACCCATAAAATGGGTAAAAAGGGGGTATTACATCTGTGCAAATGTATGTAACAGGCCGAAGGAGACATCTCATATATATGTATATATTCTTGATCAGTATCAAAAGAGATTTCGATTTGCCCATGTCCGTCCGTCTGTATGAACGCGTCGATCTCAGCAACTACAAGAGCTACAGACACCAAATTTGGAATGTAGGTTCCTGTATACCATACGCAGATCAAGTTTGTTTCATATTTTAGATATCTCCCCCGTTCCACCGGGGGGGCAGTTATTCACCAAAGAAGATTCAGTGATGCAGAGAGAGGGGGAAGAAGAAGCACAGCCACCATTTAAAATGCCTCGATTGCGCTGTCGCCTTTGCCGCCTGTGTGTGTGCGTCTTTGTGTATGTGTGTGTATGTGTAAGTGGAAGAAGATGTGATTGGATGTTTTAGACCTGGGTACAGGGAGTTTCGTAGTCGGGTATACTCGACTATAGCATTCTTACTTACTATTTTTACTCCCTGTACCCATAAAATGGGTAAAAAGGATGTACTAAATCTGTGCAAATGTATGTAACAGGCAGAAGGAGACATTTTCGACCCTATAAAGTATATATATTCTTGATCAGTATCAAAAAAAATTTCGATTTGGCCATGTCCGTCTGTCTGTCCGTCCGTATGTATGAACGCAAGGATCTCAGCAACTATAAGAGCTAGAGACACCAAATTTGGAATGTAGGTTCGTGTATAGCGGGATCAGGTCAAGTTTATGTTAAATTTGAGATATCTCTCCCCGTCCCCCCGCAATTCGATAAAAACCGTTTTACAGGAACAATTTTTAAGATATAGCTTTGGGATTTGGCATGTGCAATACTTTAGTCACTCCTAATCTACTGTCCGAATTTCAAGTCGTTCGGATAATTAACGAAAGAAGATTCAGTGCTTCAGCGCAAGGGGAAGAAGAAGCACAGCCACCAGTTAAAATGCCTCGTTTGCGCTGCGCTCGAGCTGGCGCTCGTGTGTGTGCGTCTTTTGTGTATGTGTAAGTGTACGTAGATGCGATCGGAAATTTTTGACCTGGGTACAGGGAGTTTTGTAGTCGGGTTGACTCGACTATAGCATTCTTACTTGTTTGGAATGTAGTTGAGTAAAATTAATGGTATCCTAAATTCTTTAGATAAAATGCATTATCTGATTTTTGCTTTGGATTCTTTGTTCTATTCTGTCTCCCTTACTGAAACTATATCCCTTTCTTAAGTGTTAATTGATCTAGCTGTCAGGGCTTAAAGCCCAGGTAGTAAACCTTCAGAGCGACTTCGTCAATTTATTAAAACCGATTTTAAACTAACTCAGCTCTTATCCTTAACTGACTGGTCCCAGCCTTACATGTGTAGAGACATGGATTGTGCAATTCAATTTTACTTTACTTTAAACTCATTATTTGATACTTGTGTCCCGTTGGTTAAACCACGTAGGTCTAACAATCCTGCGTGGTTTACACGGGATTTAACTAACTTAAAAAATAGAAAGTCGAGATTGTACAAAAAGTTCAAGGAATCTGGCTCTTTCTTCGATTTTTCGCGTTATTTGATTGCCCGATCCAACTTCTCTGTACTCAATATACACTGTTATAACAAGTACCTCAGAAGCTGTAGGTTACAGTTTCAGCGGGATCCTAAAAGGTTTTATAACTTCGTTAATGCGAAGGTAGGTCATGAACACTTCCATCAACCGTATTTTTTTGAAAAAACGACAGCTGACTCAGATCAGACTATAGCCGATCTTTTTGCAGAGTTTTTTCAGACTACTTGTAGTTCACAACCTTATCAAATGGTTTCGCCTTATCCTTATCAAGAAAATAGCTCCAATTGCATTTTTGGACCTTTAATAACTGAAAGTTCGCTTCTACGTGATTTAAAGGCCATTAAGCCCATATTTTCACCGGGACCTGATGCAGTACCAAGCTGCGTGCTCAGGTACTGTGCTGAAGGTATTTTTGAGCCATTATTTATTCTTTTTAAACTGTCCGTGGAGTTGTATGTTTTTGTATGATAACCTTTTTTTTATAAAGGTATCCTTACTAAACTCACCCAAGCCGTGTATCTAGAGAGTTTATACACTCTGACTAAATTAAGTCAAAATCACACCTCTATATCACATAGCTGCCATATGATTGTGTGAGAAATGTGTTTTTGTATGAAAAATATAAATATTACATCAAAACTAAGTCAGAGATTTATTATACTTCAAATAGTTTCCCACTTGTAAGTACTGTTCGTAAGTACATCAATATCCAAAAAAAAAGGTAATATACGGACTGTCCGAAAGACAAAACATGTCGGCATCGCAATCGCTTAAACTACGCAAGGAGAACAGATATATAATTGCAAGCATAGCAATTCATTTCATAAATTACAACGGATCGTAGCCTACATGTTGCGGTTCTGTTATAAGGAGAGGAGAATCTCAACCACAGCCCTATATGTGCAAAAAATCTTCGTCGTCATAACTTAGTAGGCAAAAAGAGCGCTATCAATTCATTGACACCATGTCTGGAAAATGGCCTCATTCGCGTTGGAGGTATATTGGAGCACTCAGAACTACCATATGATGCCAAACACCCGATCTTGTTACCATACAATGATCCGATTGTGAAAATGCTGCTGAGAGAATTACACGAAAACAACATGCATTGCGGCGCCCAAGCTTTAAGAGCGATTGCCAGGCAGCAAGTATGGATTCTCAAGGATAAAACCATGGCCAGGAATATAATACATGGCTGTGTTAAGTGTACCAGAGAAACCCAAGCTAATGCAGCAAATAATGGGAAATCTACCTGCTGAGCGGCTCGACCATTCTTCAGCATTGGCGTAGATTACTGCGGACCTTTCTGGATTCACCATAAGATACGAGGAAAAATGCCTCATTAGGCTTATATAGGAATCTTCTGCTGCTTCACTACAAATGCGGTCCATCTGGAATTGGTAAGCGATCTAACGACAGATGCATTTCTGGCAGCTCTTCGGCGCTTTTTGGGTCGTCGTGGGAAATGTCAAACAATCCACTGCGACAATGCTACAAACTTCATCGGCGCCAATAACCAATTGAAGGATTTGGAAAGGACCATCTATTCTGATGAGTCTGCAAAACAAATTATTGAGCACTGTAGTAAAAGGCAAGTGAACTTTAAGTTCATCCCACCACGGGCACCATCATTTGGCGGTCTAAGGGAGCAGCATTTAAATCAGCGAAAAGATTGTCTCACCACCACCACAACCGCAAATCTAACGTTCGAAGAGCTGAACACAATGATAATCGAAATAAAAGCCGTACTCAACTCACGACCAATCACTCCATTTTAAATGACCCAACAGATATAGCAGCACTCACACCTGGACACTTCCTAATTGGAGATGCAAACATTGACTTAGGTAGGAAAACACTGGTGAAACGCTGGGAACAAGTATCCAGAATAAAATACTTATTCTGGTAACAATGGTCACAGGAATAACTACAAGAGCTTCAGTATCGCTACAAATTGAAAACTTCAGCACCTGACATAAAGGAAGACCTGCTAGTGATAATCAAGAAAGCTAACCTCCCAACAATGCAGTGGCCTTTGGGATGGATCAACAAAACATACCCAGGATCAGATAATCATATCGGAGTTGTGGATGTCAAAACAGCATCTGGAGTATATAAACGTTCCATCAATCGACTCGCGCCGTTATTCCCAGAAAAATAAGCTGTCAAACGCCCCACAACCAACGACAAATTCGACGAAGATAACGAGCCTCCCACACAAAGGAGAAAACTATCCCTGCCGACAGTCAACGATGCTAATAGCACTGCTCCTAATATTACCACTAGCGCTATCTGAGCCAATTGCAGTTACCAAATTTGCCAATAAACCTGGAATATTCTATGAAAAAATTGGTACATCGAAGATGGTGATTTCCGAGTGGACGATACTAAATTATACTACCTAAAGTCATATAATCAAGATATGAAAACATTCTCAACTGGAGTGACCCAACTCGGATATATGTGCGCGGAGCTACAAAACAAGGGAGCATGCAACTCAATGTATCAGCACTTTCATCATACACTTGAAGAACTTCAGTGCGAGAACGCATTAATGGGAATTTCACTCAACGCAGATCCCCATTTGACTTCGTTGGAAATATCGCAAGCAACATGTTTGGGGTACTCAACTCAAACTATGCAGAGAAAATGTCAGAAACAGTTGGAAAAGTGAAAACAAACGAAGTCTTTCTACTGGAGTTGTTCAAAAATCACACCTCGAAATTTGATGAAACAATCAACGTGATGAGACGAGACAAGACATCAACAGACAAGCGGCTCAAGCTATTGAAACAGAATGTCGAGACTATAAATAAGGAAGCCAGCATAATGTTAACAGCTTCACTAACGCTCCTCTCTGCAATTCTTGAACGCATACAAGCAGATATAGTCGACGTGTTAACGGGCATACGACATAGATCAATCAGCCCAATATCAATCTCGCCCAAACAATTAAGAAACCAACTTGACCAAATACGGGACCATCTTCAACCAGATCAAATGTTACCTGTTTCCACTGCTGATGTGATCCAATTATACAAAATCATGCGAGTTGAAGGCACCACAACTAATGGACACGTCATATTCAAAATCACGCTGCCCTTAGTATCAACAACGGAACTAGAAGTCTTCAGCATCGTGCCAATACCGTTCATCGATCCAAAGAGCTTGAGCATCATGGATATAATCATCCTCACGAACACTAGAAGACAACAAGGAACCTCGACACCCAGAACCCTCCCCACGGAATTCCTCGTTCGAACTAAGTGATAGTTAAATCACCGATTCAACGGCCGGGAGAATGTTAATACCTACCGTAATATCTTAATAAACCACAACACTCATGACCTAATGTAACATTAATATTTACATAATACATAAAAAATACACACACTAACTATATAAAAAGAAACAAACTGTCCAATTGACACTTTAGCAATATTTAGGCTCGCAAGGCAACAACCACCAAGTTGCTGACTGCGCACATGCACTTATTGCTTACTGCATGCGAATGATCGCAAACAGTATAATGCTTACTACACTGACCTAAATTAAGCAATACGTCAACATGCAATTTAGCACACATAATTAATAAGCACCTTTTTTACCAATGTTTTTCATATAAAAAGACCATAAGTTTGTTTAATAAATTAGTCTCAGGCAGAACCCCACCCGCGGTAATTCTTTTTGTTGACTCTAGGGACTATCTCCGTTGCCTACCTAGTTCAAGTGCTGGGTACGCAAATATAACCGAATTCAGTTTATGTGCTGTAATTCAAATAACACTATCCTCAGGATCAGCAATCAGATTAGAGAAATGCCAGGATTACTCACACGGACGGCACGATGCACCTCGCTCTACGCTAGTCGATTAGATTAATTAAACGTTTATATCTACCAAGACTAAGACAATCGTTATGTTATGTTAAATTATCTTTATTCACGTCTCTTACGGTTATTTTGTTAATTCTACGCGTGTCCTGCTGCACTGTACTGCCTAACGTCTTTTGACTTATGCTATACTCTTGTCACTATTGTCACTTCAACTCTCCCACACCAAGTGCTCTACTCCCGTCGACTCAGCCACACGCTAGCCTCAATAGCCCAATCCTACCACGAGCTTTCGCTCTCCACCTCAGTGCTTTCGCTATTAACCGTAGAGCATTTGCTCTAGCTGGAGCCGCGCTCTGGCGGCAGAATTAAGAGCTGTATCAGCTGCGCGTACTAGCCGTGACGGAGGATCGTTACATTCAACTTCAACCGCTTTGGCCAACGGCTTACTTTAAATGCTTATTCTGAAAACTTACAATTACAACGCGCCGGGCCTTGGCGCTCCTTGCACTCCACAAAGCTTTGGGGTTCTTGCCACTACTCTAAAATCATACATCATTATAACTAATTATGACTAATTATAACAAGCTAAATCTAAAACCCTATCTGCGCTCCATGAGCCTGCGCTTCCTTATTTTACTAAATGTAAGTGGGTTTATTTGTAAGCCTCCTTTCTCCCAGGCCTGGTAGGGTATCAGCGACGGCATGGTTCTCTCCAGGAGCACTCCTAACTCCTCCGTCCCCTCGGCGGGGACAATACCCTGGGACCCAGACCTTGCGGCGGGGAAAGGCGGCCGCAGCTACGAGCTTGCTCCATTTGTGGGGTATAACCTTCCTGGCACCCCGTTTGTTTGTCGTTCCAAAAGGGACGTGACCGGCCTCCGGTATTCGGTATTATCTGGGGAAGCACGACCCTCGGGTCCACATTGAAACAACAAGCGGGGAGCTTGCGCAAGAGGCCGGGTTGGACTTTCCTTCGCTTCCAGCGAAGGCGTCGACGTCGCCTCGTCTGCCACGTTCGTCGTCTCTAATGAGCGCCGTCTCTGGGGCGCTTCCACCTCGGTCGGGGGCGCTCGGTTTCTACGAGGACTAGCCTCCGTTTCAGGGAACCATGGCGCATCAGGCACTGGAACGTCAGGTTCTGGCAATGCGGGTAACGGCGAAGGCTCTTGCACATAAGGCTGCGGATTGCGCGAGTGGGCGCCTCCACCGTAATAAACATGACCAGGCCATCCAGTCGGTCCACCGAATAGGTAGTGTGCGTAAACACCGAGAAGCGACAACGGTGCGAGCACTCCTCAAACCTCCGCCAATAGTACTCCCGGCCATAGCGAGGGTCTTCCTAGCAGTGCAGCTCACAAATTACTGCGTTATTATGTTACTTAGGTTAGCTTTAACTTCGAATTGGGTTAAGTGAAGTCTAGAGGAGTCCTGATCCTCTTTTTCTTCTGTTGTTCTCTGAAAGAACATTTTAAGTTGCATTTCGTTAGCCACCCTTCGCTTGCGCTCGCCTTGCTTCACGAGGCGCACGATGTTGGAGGAGACGAACTTAACAACCCGGTAGGGCCCTTCAAACTTGAGCTCCAGTTTTGCTGTGAAGCCCTCTGCAGCATTCGACAGCTGATGCTGCCTCAACAGAACCATAGCGCCTAGAGCAGATCGCCACTCGCGTCTACGTAGATTGTAAGGCCGCCCCGGGTCCTTAGAGGCACGCTGAAGATTGCTGTGGACGATATCAAATATTTCTGTGTTCGCAGTTTCCCGGGTGCCAAGTGCAGTAGTTGCCGACCAGGCGTGACCTCGTCAGGAAGACGTGGTTCCCTGCCCTGCATTAAGAACGCTGGGGTGAATCCGGTTGAATCAGCCACACTGGACTTGACCGCAACCGATATTTCAGCCACGAACTCTGATGGCCTTCAATAAATTGCGCTATCATTTTCTTCACAGTGTGGTTGGTTCTCTCAAGGGGATTTTCCTGCGGTCAAAAAGGGGCAGTATATTAGATTTCCACACACAAAGAACCCAAACTTGTAACTCTTATTCGTGAATTAAACCCCATTATCAAATTCAAACTTCTTCTGCTTTTTGGAGGAGGACCAATTCTACCCACTTAGAAAACGCACCATAGAAACCAACAACATTGAATTGACAGGCTTTGATCGCGGCAAGGGACCAACGAAATAAGCACATAAGATTGCCATAGGTTCCGCCAAATGTCTCGTCAACATTTGCCCGGCCGGTTGTAGGTGTTCCATCTTAAACTTTAAACGCAGCTCACAGCACTTCACGTATTTGGCGGCATCCCGAAGCATGCCCGGCCAATAAAACCTACCGCCTCGACGGTACTGGACATCAAACTGAATCTGTTGTAGCTTTAGTGCCCATCGCGCAATCCAACCGGAAGGTCTCTCAATAGAATTCACTCATTTGAGGGCGAGGTGGTCTGTGATCACGTCGAAGCGGAACCCTTCGAGGTAACACCGAAGCTTCCTGATCGACCACATAACGGCCAAACACTTCTTCTCCGCGGTGGAATAATTTTCTTCAGCCTCGAGTAGCTTCCGACTCGCGTAGGCTATTACCCGCTCCGTCTACCATTTGCGTTAGCACCGCACCGAGCCAACAAATGCTCGCGTCCGTCTGCAAAACGAATATGGCAGAGAAGTCGGGACACGCTAGAACAGGGCCAGTGGTCATGCTCGCTTTCAACTGACGCAGTGCATCCTCCTGCTCTTTCTCCCACAACCACTTCTTACCCTTTTTCAGAAGTGCTGTTATTGTTTGTACCAGATTAGAAAAATTGTGTACAAACCGCCTGTACCACGAAGCCATCCCGAGACAACTCTTTGAAACAGGATGGGGCCCTTAGATTTCGGATCGCCTCTACCTTGTCAAGGTCCGATCAAATGAAGCTGCACTTCTTTCTGTTCACCTACAAGTTGGCAGCCCTTAAACGGCGGAACACTTCCCTCAGATTAGCTACATGTTGTTCCCGGGTCGCTCCTATCACCACAATGCCGTGCCCTATCACAGAGTTTTAACGCCCGCTGAAACGTCGCGCAGGTCGAGTTAAGACCAAATGGCATCACCCGCCATTGAAGTAAAACCCGCCCGGGCACAGTGAACGCCGTGCACTCTGTACTATCGACTGCCATGGTTACTTGCTTTAAATCTGGGGTAGAAATGAAACGGGCATGGCGTAACCTCTCGAGGATATGGTTAATCCGAGGGACTGGATAAGCATGCGGCACTGAGTGCGCATTGAGTTGTTTGAGTTGTATTGAGGTGCTGTATAGGCTACGTGACGGCTCAATGGCACCCACCTGGATTAGCTCCTCCACCTGCTCGTCGACTAATAGTAATATCTTTGTTTCAACGGCTTAATATCCTTCATTACTATTCTATGCTCGGTGATATGCGAGACTTCCTTTAGATCCTCAAAGAGTGCCAGCTCGGATTCTAAGAACTCTTTGAGTTCAGGCTCCAGACATGCTGGCCACTCTGCCTCCACCATGATTTGGGATTCGTGTCGGGCTTCCTCTTGGATGACCGACAACTAAAACCTGGACGGTATGTCATCCGGATAGACTAGCTTTTCACCCACATTTACGGGCTTCCGATTCAACCCTTCCGATACCAACCCCCGTTGACCCTGGGCCGGACCCAATCCTCGCCGCTCTTTGTTCCATCGTCTGACATCCGTCTACCGACAAATTGGTGCGACGAAGGCTGAGCCGCTTGCGCTGTTTCACCACAGCCTCCTTTCCACCGAGGTCGGCTCCTTCGGGCTTCGAACAGCACTGCACTCCCGCCTTCTTTTTTGTAACCATGCTACCCGGTTGCCGAGCAGGCGTCCCCTTCTTCGGGACGGGATGCCCTCTATCTAATTGATACTGCCAGACATGCGGCCGGTGCCACCACATTCTCGAAGATTAGCTCAGCGTTGCCGAATCGTATGGTAGTGCCCATGGCACAAAGAAGGGCCATACTGAGGATGATGTGGTCCAACAAGGAAGGTATAATTAGTATCGGCATGCTGATTATCTTTCCTGCCATGCTGACATCCATTTTCAGTAACCTCTTAACTTCTAGGGTCGATGGATCCGCGTCTGTATATCCTGTGCACATTCCACACCCAATCTTCACTCACGATCGTGGCAGACCTGACCTTCCCTCTAATCTCTACTGACGGCGAAGGGAGTATCGGCTTCGACTTGATCCCCGCCCAGCAACCGCCACAGCCCGTTTGCCGTCTTCGATCGCCGGCAGCAATCCGGAGTAGTTATTCCCTTTCCCACATTGCCGACAAAAATCTATCCGCCTATTCGGGCATTCCATGGTAAAATGCCCTCCTTGTCCACACCTGTGGCACGCTTTCTGCGGATCAAAGCCCATTTCGTCACCCTGTCTCATTATCCGGTTCGCCGCCTCCCATAGCCTGTCACCGGCTGCGCGGGGATCCCACCACCATCCGCAGCCACCGGAGGACTCTTGGGTGGGTAACGAAAAGGATTCGGATGCCTACCCCTAGGGTGGGCCACGGGGAGCGGGTCGGCTTGTGATCGGCCTTGCACCACCTGAACAGTCGGACACTCTCGTACTTGACGGCCAATTGAGTTAACTCAGCCAATTGAGTTAAGTCGTGCCTGCGTATAAACAATTCAGGCACGACATTCTCATAGATACGGTGCAAATCCTACGCCGTATTATACGTATCGTGGAGCATGCATGACCTAAGATCGATTACGTAGTCTTTAAATTCTTCACCGCTGCGCTTCCAGAAATCCCCTCCTGAACGCTGACCAGGACACGTCTCAACCCACTCGTCTCGTCATGAACCACCTGGCGGCCATACTATCCAAATCGATGCCGACGACAAATTCGACGAAGATAACGAGCCTCCCACACAAAGGAGAAAACTATCCCTGCCGACAGTCAACGATGCTAATAGCACTGCTCCTAATATTACCACTAGCGCTATCTGAGCCAATTGCAGTTACCAAATTTGCCAATAAGCCTGGAATATTCTATGAAAAAATTGGTACATCGAAGATGGTGATTTCCGAGTGGACGATACTAAATTATACTACCTAAAGTCATATAATCAAGATATGAAAACATTCTCAACTGGAGTGACCCAACTCGGATATATGTGCGCGGAGCTACAAAACAAGGGAGCATGCAACTCAATGTATCAGCACTTTCATCATACACTTGAAGAACTTCAGTGCGAGAACGCATTAATGGGAATTTCACTCAACGCAGATCCCCATTTGACTTCGTTGGAAATATCGCAAGCAACATGTTTGGGGTACTCAACTCAAACTATGCAGAGAAAATGTCAGAAACAGTTGGAAAAGTGAAAACAAACGAAGTCTTTCTACTGGAGTTGTTCAAAAATCACACCTCGATATTTGATGAAACAATCAACGTGATGAGACGAGACAAGACATCAACAGACAAGCGGCTCAAGCTATTGAAACAGAATGTCGAGACTATAAATAAGGAAGCCAGCATAATGTTAACAGCTTCACTAACGCTCCTCTCTGCAATTCTTGAACGCATACAAGCAGATATAGTCGACGTGTTAACGGGCATACGACATAGATCAATCAGCCCAATATCAATCTCGCCCAAACAATTAAGAAACCAACTTGACCAAATACGGGACCATCTTCAACCAGATCAAATGTTACCTGTTTCCACTGCTGATGTGATCCAATTATACAAAATCATGCGAGTTGAAGGCACCACAACTAATGGACACGTCATATTCAAAATCACGCTGCCCTTAGTATCAACAACGGAACTAGAAGTCTTCAGCATCGTGCCAATACCGTTCATCGATCCAAAGAGCTTGAGCATCATGGATATAATCATCCTCACGAACACTAGAAGACAACAAGGAACCTCGACACCCAGAACCCTCCCCACGGAATTCCTCGTTCGAACTAAGTGATAGTTAAATCACCGATTCAACGGCCGGGAGAATGTTAATACCTACCGTAATATCTTAATAAACCACAACACTCATGACCTAATGTAACATTAATATTTACATAATACATAAAAAATACACACACTAACTATATAAAAAGAAACAAACTGTCCAATTGACACTTTAGCAATATTTAGGCTCGCAAGGCAACAACCACCAAGTTGCTGACTGCGCACATGCACTTATTGCTTACTGCATGCGAATGATCGCAAACAGTATAATGCTTACTACACTGACCTAAATTAAGCAATACGTCAACATGCAATTTAGCACACATAATTAATAAGCACCTTTTGTACCAATGTTTTTCATATAAAAAGACCATAAGTTTGTTTAATAAATTAGTCTCAGGCAGAACCCCACCCGCGGTAATTCTTTTTGTTGACTCTAGGGACTATCTCCGTTGCCTACCTAGTTCAAGTGCTGGGTACGCAAATATAACCGAATTCAGTTTATGTGCTGTAATTCAAATAACACTATCCTCAGGATCAGCAATCAGATTAGAGAAATGCCGGGATTACTCACACGGACGGCACGATGCACCTCGCTCTACGCTAGTCGATTAGATTAATTAAACGTTTATATCTACCAAGACTAAGACAATCGTTATGTTATGTTAAATTATCTTTATTCACGTCTCATACGGTTATTTTGTTAATTCTACGCGTGTCCTGCTGCACTGTACTGCCTAACGTCTTTTGACTTATGCTATACTCTTGTCACTATTGTCACTTCAACTCTCCCACACCAAGTGCTCTACTCCCGTCGACTCAGCCACACGCTAGCCTCAATAGCCCAATCCTACCACGAGCTTTCGCTCTCCACCTCAGTGCTTTCGCTATTAACCGTAGAGCATTTGCTCTAGCTGGAGCCGCGCTCTGGCGGCAGAATTAAGAGCTGTATCAGCTTCGCGTACTAGCCGTGACGGAGGATCGTTACATTCAACTTCAACCGCTTTGGCCAACGGCTTACTTTAAATGTTTATTCTGAAAACTTACAATTACAACGCGCCGGGCCTTGGCGCTCGGCGGGGACAATACCCTGGGACCCAGACCTTGCGGCGGGGAAAGGCGGCCGCAGCTACGAGCTTGCTCCATTTGTGGGGTATAACCTTCCTGGCACCCCGTTTGTTTGTCGTTCCAAAAGGGACGTGACCGGCCTCCGGTATTCGGTATTATCTGGGGAAACACGACCCTCGGGTCCACATTGAAACAACAAGCGGGGAGCTTGCGCAAGAGGCCGGGTTGGACTTTCCTTCGCTTCCAGCGAAGGCGTCGACGTCGCCTCGTCTGCCACGTTCGTCGTCTCTAATGAGCGCCGTCTCTGGGGCGCTTCCACCTCGGTCGGGGGCGCTCGGTTTCTACGAGGACTAGCCTCCGTTTCAGGGAACCATGGCGCATCAGGCACTGGAACGTCAGGTTCTGGCAATGCGGGTAACGGCGAAGGCTCTTGCACATAAGGCTGCGGATTGCGCGAGTGGGCGCCTCTACCGTAATAAACATGACCAGGCCATCCAGTCGGTCCACCGAATAGGTAGTGTACGTAAACACCGAGAAGCGACAACGGTGCGAGCCCTCCTCAAACCTCCGCCAATAGTACTCCCGGCCATAGCGAGGCTCTTCCTAGCAGTGCAGCTCACAAATTACTGCGTTATTATGTTACTTAGGTTAGCTTTAACTTCGAATTGGGTTAAGTGAAGTCTAGAGGAGTCCTGATCCTCTTTTTCTTCTGTTGTTCTCTGAAAGAACATTTTAAGTTGCATTTCGTTAGCCACCCTTCGCTTGCGCTCGCCTTGCTTCACGAGGCGCACGATGTTGGAGGAGACGAACTTAACAACCCGGTAGGGCCCTTCAAACTTGAGCTCCAGTTTTGCTGTGAAGCCCTCTGCAGCATTCGACAGCTGATGCTGCCTCAACAGAACCATAGCGCCTAGAGCAGATCGCCACTCGCGTCTACGTAGATTGTAAGGCCGCCCCGGGTCCTTAGAGGCACGCTGAAGATTGCTGTGGACGATATCAAATATTTCTGTGTTCGCAGTTTCCCGGGTGCCAAGTGCAGTAGTTGCCGACCAGGCGTGACCTCGTCAGGAAGACGTGGTTCCCTGCCCTGCATTAAGAACGCTGGGGTGAATCCGGTTGAATCAGCCACACTGGACTTGACCGCAACCGATATTTCAGCCACGAACTCTGATGGCCTTCAATAAATTGCGCTATCATTTTCTTCACAGTGTGGTTGGTTCTCTCAAGGGGATTTTCCTGCGGTCAAGAAGGGGCAGTATATTAGATTTCCACACACAAAGAACCCAAACTTGTAACTCTTATTCGTGAATTAAGCCCCATTATCACATTCAAACTTCTTCTGCTTTTTGGAGGAGGACCAATTCTACCCACTTAGAAAACGCACCATAGAAACCAACAACATTGAATTGACAGGCTTTGATCGCGGCAAGGGACCAACGAAATAAGCACATAAGATTGCCATAGGTTCCGCCAAATGTCTCGTCAACATTTGCCCGGCCGGTTGTAGGTGTTCCATCTTAAACTTTAAACGCAGCTCACAGCACTTCACGTATTTGGCGGCATCCCGAAGCATGCCCGGCCAATAAAACCTACCGCCTCGACGGTACTGGACATCAAACTGAAACTGTTGTAGCTTTAGTGCCCATCGCGCAATCCAACCGGAAGGTCTCTCAATAGAATTCACTCATTTGAGGGCGAGGTGGTCTGTGATCACGTCGAAGCGGAACCCTTCGAGGTAACACCGAAGCTTCCTGATCGACCACATAACGGCCAAACACTTCTTCTCCGCGGTGGAATAATATTCTTCAGCCTCGAGTAGCTTCCGACTCGCGTAGGCTATTACCCGCTCCGTCTACCATTTGCGTTAGCACCGCACCGAGCCAACAAATGCTCGCGTCCGTCTGCAAAACGAATATGGCGGAGAAGTCGGGACACGCTAGAACAGGGCCAGTGGTCATGCTCGCTTTCAACTGACGCAGTGCATCCTCCTGCTCTTTCTCCCACAACCACTTCTTACCCTTTTTCAGAAGTGCTGTTATTGTTTGTACCAGATTAGCAAAATTGTGTACAAACCGCCTGTACCACGAAGCCATCCCGAGACAACTCTTTGAAACAGGATGGGGCCCTTAGATTTCGGATCGCCTCTACCTTGTCAAGGTCCGATCAAATGAAGCTGCACTTCTTTCTGTTCACCTACAAGTTGGCAGCCCTTAAACGGCGGAACACTTCCCTCAGATTAGCTACATGTTGTTCCCGGGTCGCTCCTATCACCACAATGCCGTGCCCTATCACAGAGTTTTAACGCCCGCTGAAACGTCGCGCAGGTCGAGTTAAGACCAAATGGCATCACCCGCCATTGAAGTAAAACCCGCCCGGGCACAGTGAACGCCGTGCACTCTGTACTATCGACTGCCATGGTTACTTGCTTTAAATCTGGGGTAGAAATGAAACGGGCATGGCGTAACCTCTCGAGGATATGGTTAATCCGAGGGACTGGATAAGCATGCGGCACTGAGTGCGCATTGAGTTGTTTGAGTTGTATTGAGGCGCTGTATAGGCTACGTGACGGCTCAATGGCACCCACCTGGATTAGCTCCTCCACCTGCTCGTCGACTAATAGTAATATCTTTGTTTCAACGGCTTAATATCCTTCATTACTATTCTATGCTCGGTGATATGCGAGACTTCCTTTAGATCCTCAAAGAGTGCCAGCTCGGATTCTAAGAACTCTTTGAGTTCAGGCTCCAGACATGCTGGCCACTCTGCCTTCGTGTCGGGCTTCCTCTTGGATGACCGACAACTAAAACCTGGACGGTATGTCATCCGGATAGACTAGCTTTTCACCCACATTTACGGGCTTCCGATTCAACCCTTCCGATACCAACCCCCGTTGACCCTGGGCCGGACCCAATCCTCGCCGCTCTTTGTTCCATCGTCTGACATCCGTCTACCGACAAATTGGTGCGACGAAGGCTGAGCCGCTTGCGCTGTTTCACCACAGCCTCCTTTCCACCGAGGTCGGCTCCTTCGGGCTTCGAACAGCACTGCACTCCCGCCTTCTTTTTTGTAACCATGCTACCCGGTTGCCGAGCAGGCGTCCCCTTCTTCGGGACGGGATGCCCTCTATCTAATTGATACTGCCAGACATGCGGCCGGTGCCACCACATTCTCGAAGATTAGCTCAGCGTTGCCGAATCGTATGGTAGTGCCCATGGCACAAAGAAGGGCCATACTGAGGATGATGTGGTCCAACAAGGAAGGTATAATTAGTATCGGCATGCTGATTATCTTTCCTGCCATGCTGACATCCATTTTCAGTAACCTCTTAACTTCTAGGGTCGATGGATCCGCGTCTGTATATCCTGTGCACATTCCACACCCAATCTTCACTCACGATCGTGGCAGACCTGACCTTCCCTCTAATCTCTACTGACGGCGAAGGGAGTATCGGCTTCGACTTGATCCCCGCCCAGCAACCGCCACAGCCCGTTTGCCGTCTTCGATCGCCGGCAGCAATCCGGAGTAGTTATTCCCTTTCCCACATTGCCGACAAAAATCTATCCGCCTATTCGGGCATTCCATGGTAAAATGCCCTCCTTGTCCACACCTGTGGCACGCTTTCTGCGGATCAAAGCCCATTTCGTCACCCTGTCTCATTATCCGGTTCGCCGCCTCCCATAGCCTGTCACCGGCTGCGCGGGGATCCCAACCCACTCGTCTCGTCATGAACCACCTGGCGGCCATACTATCCAAATCGATGCCGTAAGTCACGGCCCGTTCCTTTAACCCTCCCCGGAACAAAATATAACACCTACATCTGGCTGGAGATAAGTCCTGGGCACGTAGATATCACCACGAGGAGGGAAGAGAGATGGCCCGGCCTCAGTGTCGCTATCTACGACTCCCTCCACCCGGATGTAGGGCACACACCCCACCCTCGGGAAACTTCTTTTCAAGGAAGGAGCTGGTGCACGCTCATGCAGATGCGTACTCAAGTCGGGCTCCGACGTCCGACGGGGCTGTACAGAGGCACTTACGCAGCTCGTCCAAACGGCCCTCCTGATCCAGACCGAACACTTGGGCGTTCGCCGCCAACTCGTCTTTTCGCCGCTGGTGAATCCCCGGTTTTTGACACTCACCTGGCTCCATAATTTATTTTTGGCTAACAGGCCAAAAAACAGGCTCTTCTGCATTATTTATAATCACAAAAACAAGTTACCCAAAAAAAAATGTTCATCAATTTTTTCCTTGGGTGTTCTTTCCCCAGTCACTCTCAATATTCACTGTTCCCGTTAGTAGTCTCACTATTTGTTTAGTTTTTTCACTGTCACAGCATCGACTTCACTGGGGAACCTGTACTGGGCTTTGACCATATCACTTGCTTTGGGCCCACTGTACCTAGCTCGTTCCGGCTAGGGCCTTTGGCTACTTGCAACCCACCAACACAACTACAAATCCGGCCCGTTCCGGCCACTCTCACCATTATCTTTCGTCTCTTCTCGTTGCCTTGATTTTGCACTTGCGATGCGCGGGTTTTGTGCGTTTTAACTATGCCCAAACAAATGGAGGGTATCGAGTGGCAGACTCGGGTATGCCAGACTAGTGACTACCCTGTACTAGTTATACATCACACTAGAACGTCTGTTTGGCAGGTTTGACGGGTTTTTATGCCACGATTATGCCACGCTTCTTAGCGCCGAGATAGTCACTTCTTGGGCGCCACTTGTAAGGGAGTTTTCCAGCCGTGGTATAGATCTCAGTCTGTATGGGTCCGGCACTTACTCGAAAATTTGTAAGATACGCTGGAACGCTGGGCGCAGGGAAGGAAAACGTTTTGGGGTAGATAAACGTATTACTTCTTCGAGCACGTACAAATCTGTACGGGATAAATGACCCGGAGCTGACGAGCATATTACCGCTGGCGATCTATCGGTCAATCCGCCAACCAAAACTACTATTATACGGTGCCCGGGATAACTCGTACGGGCAGCAGGCTACTTCTCGCTTTGCACTACAGTTAGTTTTATCAATACCGGGATTACTCACACGGACGGCGGGATGCACCTCGCTCTACTCTAGTGGATTAGATTAATTAAATTTGAATATCTATCGGGACTAAGACATTCGTTTTGTTGTATTATATTATCTTTATTCACGTCTCTTACGGTTATATCGTTATATTCAAATGCTTTGGCTAATGGCCATCTTTAAATGTTTATTCTAAGAACTTACAATTACAGTGCGCCCGGCACTGGCACTCCTTGCGCTCCACAAATCTTTGGGCTTCTTGTCAGTCTCTAAAATCATACATCATTATAAATACTTATGACTAATTATAACATGCGAAACCCAAAACCCTATCTCCGCTCCATGCGCACGCGCTTCCTGCGCTATATTATAAATACACCTTATTTTACTTAATCTAAGGGGGGTTTTGAATTTGTTCATTTTATTATTATTATTTTGGCAATACGGTGCTTAAC
The DNA here is from genome assembly GCA_035043065.1 of Hirtodrosophila confusa. Lineage (NCBI taxonomy): Eukaryota > Metazoa > Arthropoda > Insecta > Diptera > Drosophilidae > Hirtodrosophila > Hirtodrosophila confusa. The sequence goes on from JAWNNI010000202.1 coordinate 1,233,366, forward strand.
TAATCCAAGTGAGTCAATAGAATCCTCACACCCAAAAGCTGCTGACATTATCAGGCACGACTTCTATGCCGATGAGATGTTGACTGGTGCTGCTTGCGTTGAGGACTTGCAGACAATTAAATCTGAAGTATCTGAGATACTCCTTGGATAGGATTCAAACTAGCATTCGCTTTGCATTCGCCACGGACGCGTTTTTTTCTTGCGCCTCGTATATTTTGTTTTTCTTCGTAATATCAAATTATAACTTGTGTTTTTTTTATCGTGAGCGATACATCGGTTGTGTGGAACACAAGATGGACATTAGAGTTAATAATTATTAATACTTTCATAAACTTGTTCAAAAACAGCAACAAACAGCAGCACAAGCAGACTGGTGGATGTTTTGTGCAGTTTTCATCGTGCTTATACTTTGTTTTTGGGTTTTTACTCATTCGCGCTCTTAATTTTTCACAATCTTGCGCGCTTGTATCGTTGGTGTTGGTTGCGGTTCATCTCTTTGATTTGATTCCGTTGTGCTGATTTCGGTCGACGCGACCGCGCCATAATATTTTCTTATTGGTGTTGTTGTGTGTAAGTAATAAAGGAAATTACGTTACACTTACCACAATTAAGATTTAAAAAATTTACCCAACACCAGGCTTGAAAACTGTCAAGATCAGTATGCGACCTTTGGCCAGATAAGAAACCAGTAGATGATAGACATAGTTTAACATCATCGGCATACATCAGCACCCGAGAGTGATTTACGATAGAAGGAAGGTCATTTATGAACAGAGTAAATAATAAGGGGCCAAGATGACTTCCTTGTGGTACTCCGAAAGTAACTTGAAGAGACTAAGAGAGTAAGCCTATGAAATAAACCTTTTGGGTTCTAAGAGTTAAATAGTTGGAAATCCAAAGAATTCAGTTATTTGGAAATCCTAGAAGATGAAGCTTGTGAAGTAAAAGAGAATGATTAACAGAATCAAAAGCCTTACTGAAATCAGTATAAATAACATCTGTTTGCATTTTAGATTGAAATCCCTTAATAATAAGAGAAGTAAATTCCAATAGGTTAGTGGTAGTAGATCTATATTTCACAAACCCATGCTGGCAGGGTGAAATTATAGATCTACATAAATGTTGAAGTTGAGAAGTTATTAATTTCTCAAAAATCTTAGGAATAGCAGACAACTTAGAAATACCTCTATAGTTCTCGACATTAGACTTGTTTCCTTTTTTATGGAGAGGAATAATAAATGATTCTTTCCAAATATTGGGGAAAGAACACAACTCCACGGACAATTTAAAAAGAACAAATAATGGCTTAAAAATACCTTCAGCACAGTACTTGAGCACACAGCCTGGTACTCCATCAGGTCCCGGAGAAAATACGGGGTACTTCAAATCACGTAGAAGCGAGCTTTCAGTGATTAAAGGCCCAAAAATGCAATTGGAGTTATTTACATGATAAGGATAAGGCGAAACCATATGATAAGGTTGTAGACTATAAGTCGTTTGAAAAATCTCGGCAAAAAGATCGCCGATAGCCTGATGTGAGTCAGCTGCCTTTTTTCAAAAAATACGGTTGATGGAAGTAAAAATCTTTTCCTGAGGTATTTGTTATAACAGTATATATTAAGTGCAGAGAAGTTAGATCGGGCAATCAAATAGCGAGAGAAGTACAAGAAAAAGCCATATTTCTTGAACTTCTTGTAAAATCTCGACTTTATTTTTTTTAAGTTTATTAAATTACGTGTAAATCACACAGGTTTGTTAAAACTACGAGGGTTGCATAAAGGGACACAGGAATCAAATAATGAATTCAAGGTAGAATAAAAACAATTGATTGCACAATCCATGTCTCTACACATGTACAGCTGGGACCAGTCAGTCTGGGATAGGAGCTGAGCGAGCTTAGTAAAATCGGTTTTCCGAAATTGACGAACTCGCTCAGCAGGTTTCCTACCTGGGCATGGCACCCTGGCTGGTAAGTCAATCAACACCTCCAAAGTCGGGCGATAAGGATCTTCAGGAATGGATATAGGTTCAATACGGGATAACAGAATAGAAGGAGGAATCCAAGAAAAAAACAAGATCAAGCATTTTATGTGAAGAATTTGGGATACCATTGATTAGACACAATGACATCCCAAATAAACTCTCACTAAAATCGTGCTGAGATGTAGGAGAATCCGCTAGAATCCGGACTTGAAATCCTGGTAACCCCGGCGATATTAAAGTCACCAAGAACTACAAGAAAATCACAATCAGAAACCATAGATGAAACAGATTGTATAGCAGAAGCATGCAAAGAATATAAGGAAATATCAGAAGAATGTGGAATATAAGAACAAGTAATATAAAAGCAAATACTGGAAATACATAATTTAACAGCAACAAATTCAATATCTATACAATTATCAATTATTACAAGCTCCGATGATAAATCAGCGTCAACAGTATTAAGAACACCACCACCACGACGTGGGGTACTATCTTTTCTATAAATGGGGAATTTGTTAGACAGGATTTCAGAATTAAGAATGTCGGGCCTTAGCTATGTTTTAGAAAAGGCAACGACATGGAGAGGAAAAGTTAGGCTATTTAGGTAAAGATTACTAAGTTTACTACAAAGACTTCTTACATTCTGATAGCCAACGACAGGGAGGATGTTAATTTTTTTAACTATCAAAGAATCAAAGGGGTGTCTTAGTACCACCACCGGAAGGAGAAAGTGAAATCGGAGGCCAATTTTTCTTTTTTTTACCGTATATTCTATAATAATTAAATGGTCGGGCCAGAGTTGTTTTCAGCAAATATTGTTGAAATATTCTGCTGAAACACTTATTTTTAACGACGATATTTCCCGAGAAAAAATTCTTCGGAATATACAGCAGGTTAACTTTTGCACCCAGACCGGGGAAAAGTAGCGTTTTTTTTGCATGTGCTGTTTAATGTAAGTGCTCGGGGTCACCACTTTGACCAAAGACCAATTAAAGATAATATTAATATTTTTATAGATCTTTATTCAATACAATATGTGATTAATAAGATGGGCTCCGTGTGAGTGTGTGTGTGTCGAAGCCAGTTTCAGGGCTGACAGCCAGGCCCCAGGTCTAAGAGTCTATATTCAGGGCTGGCAGCGTGGCAACAGCCAATTGCCTAGGTTCTGGACAGGGCTGCCACAGTACTGTTTCGAATTCATAAATTCGGAAGTATTGAATGAATACGCCGATTATTTAAGTTTTATATTGTAATAATAACAATAAGAAATAAATGTATTTTGCAGAATAAATTGAAGTGAGTTGTTGTTGGATTTGAAAGTGAAGTTGGTTGCAATTTCTTCCAGTGATTAACAATAGGTTAATATCAGGGTTTCTATAGTACTTCCCCCTAGAAAAGTCGTTGGTCTATCGGCGGGCACGTCTCTCTTAAGATCGAATGACTGGTGCAGTTAAATATGAGGAATCCTCCGGACGGGGATCATTATGCTGGTTTCAGTCTGTCAACTGATAAAGATATGTCTTTGCCATTCATTCAATCGACAAAAACGCGATCAGAAGACTTGTCGACAACCTTGAATGGTCCAGTGTACTGCACATGTGAGCAATTGTTTATGTGCTTGTGCATGAAAAGTTTTGGTTTTTTGTGGTGCGCTGTTGTAATCAGCGTTTGCATACTGGTGCGGAATTCATTCACAAACTCAACGGGTCTTGGAGGCGAGTTTAAATCTGTGAAATACTCGTAAATAATATGCATCCGTAAAGCATATTAGTAGCTAAAGCTAGTAATTCTTCCTTGATACACGACTAAAGACCAAGGAGAGCAGTTGGACGCAATTTTACCTATGGCTTGTTAGGATCGCACATCAATGAATCCTTTAAGGATCTGTGATAGTGTTCGATCATTCCATTCGACTGTGCGTGGTATGGATGTGTTCACTTTCGCTAACGACTTGAAAAATGCAGAATCAAATTGCGTGCCCTGGTCGCTTCTTATAATTTTCGGACAACCAAAGCGTGCTATCCAGCAAGTCTAAAAAGCTCTGCAGACAATCAGTAGTCATATCCCGAAGAGGAACTGCTTCCGGCCAACGAGAAAAACGATCTATCATTGTAAGGCAATATCTATAGTGGCATGATCACAATATCCAGATGTACATGCTCGAATCGATTATGCGGTACAGCAATTTTATCCGGCAACAGTGAATTGTACTTGTGTATTTTTGCCCTTTGGCACGGTACTCAGCTCCTGGATATTTAAAGCCCATACGTATTTGCGCCGGATTTGCTTAAGCTTGGCTCTGCCGCTGGCAATCAATGGGCTTGGAAGAAAACATGATGACGCAATGGCTGTGGAATGTATGGTTGCACGGATCCCATTGAAACGTCGCAATACACGTGCACTCCTTAGGTTAGCTCCACATGTTGTTCCATTCAAAAGTGAAGATAGCTCTCTGTCTGATGCTTGGGCCTCTTCTATGCTTTTGGCGCCAATCGAGAATGGTATTGATATAACATTCAACCTCGAAAGCGCATCTGCAACCACATTGTCGTTTCCACTTAAATGAATGATTGAGGTCGAAAATTGAGAGATGAAGTTGAGAAGATGCAGTTGGCGAGGTGATGCCTTCTCTGGTCACTTTAAAAAAGCATATACTAAAGGCTTATGGTCAGTTTTGGTCACAAACGCTCTTGCATCTACTATGTGCTTGAAATGTTTTATGGCCTCATAGATGGCCAGCAGCTCGAGGTCGTAGGTACATAGTTGCGTTCGGAGCTGGTGACTTTTTTTTGAGTAGAACCCCAGAGGTTGTCAACCATGGTAAGAATTCTGCTTCAGGACCGCTCCAATCACCGTGTCAGACGCGTCGGAAACCACGCTGCGATATGCATGCGGATTGGAATGGGCGAGCGTTGCCTTTGCCAATCCTTTTTTCCATTCCACAAAGGTATTGAGGGTGTCAGAAGTCCACTCAATTGGCCGTTTGTCGTTTTTCTTCCTGTTGTGTGTTAAATCATTTAGTTGAGCATGTATTCATATTGCGTGTTAAATCGTTTAGTAGAGCCTGTATTCATGAAGCGAGCGTGAGGGATGTTTAAAATTTCCAGAAAACGACGCAAATTCCAGATTGTTTGAGGTTGAGGAAAATATAGCGCTTATTCGGTCCTTAGGTGGTTTTATGCCTTTGCTGTTGACCACATAACAAAGAAACTGCACCTCTGCCCGGGCAAAATGGAATTTGTCTTTGCTTACGACCAGGGATCGCAAATAAGACTTATGAGTTTAAAACATCTAACCTGAATAAAAAAATACCTAGAGATATGGGAAATGTTAGAAATACTATTTTTGTATCGGGTATCCTGGAAAGAGGAAAAATTTTATTTTCGATTTTTATAAAAAAAATCATAGAAAAACTCTTATTTTCAATTTTTATTATACAAATTTAAAATAAAACTTATTTTTTAATTGAAAATTGAAAATAAAAATAAATCATATGAAAGGCATTGAATCATAGATCAAGAATATGTTTACATATTAGTAATACACCACCTGGTTCAAAAGATATTTGCATTCAATTTTTATACTATGTTCCCGAAGGGAAAATAGTATATTGGGTTTGCGCTATGTCCGTCTGTCCTTATGAACGCAATTTGTTTGCCTTTATCTTTGAGCTAGAGCAACCAAACTTGGTACATATGTTGGTGTATATCGTCAATTTATGAAGTTTCAAGATCGACTTTTTGACCCCCCTGCCCCTCCCCCGCAAATGAGAAAAATCTATATATCCAACACCTGTTCAGGTAGAGTCACCAAATTCGGCATACTTACTAATGTTGACCCCCTGGACAAATCTGCATCAAAAATTTTTGGACCCCCCACCCCCTCCCATACAAAGGATCAAAATCTATATCTCCCACACCTGTGCAGTTTTTTTCGTGTCTCTTTCTGAACACACAAATAACCAAATTATATAGGACTGGGAACATAGTATTCTGCAGTCGGGTGCGTCCGACTGCAACGTTCTTACTTGTTATACTAGTTCCCGAAGCGAAAAATAGAATATTGGCTTTGCGAAATGTCCGTCTGTCCGTATGAACGAAATTTTTTTGCCTTTATCTTTGAGCTAGAGCAACCAAACTTGGTACACATGTTGGTGTATATCCTCAATTTATGAAGTGTCGAGATTGTGAGATTTTGCCCGGGCAAAATGGAATTTGTCTTTGCTTACGACCAGGGATCGTAAATAAGACTTATGAGTTTAAAACATCTAACCTGAATAAAAAAATACCTAGAGATATGGGAAATGTTAGAAATACTATTTTTGTATCGGGTATCCTGGAAAGAGGAAAAATTTTATTTTCGATTTTTATAAAAAAAATCATAGAAAAACTCTTATTTTCAATTTTTATTATACAAATTTAAAATAAAACTTATTTTTTAATTGAAAATTGAAAATAAAAATAAATCATATGAAAGGCATTGAATCATAGATCAAGAATATGTTTACATATTAGTAATACACCACCTGGTTCAAAAGATATTTGCATTAAATTTTTATACTATGTTCCCGAAGGGAAAATAGTATATTGGGTTTGCGCTATGTCCGTCTGTCCTTATGAACGCAATTTGTTTGCCTTTATCTTTGAGCTAGAGCAACCAAACTTGGTACACATGTTGGTGTATATCGTCAATTTATGAAGTTTCAAGATCGACTTTTTGACCCCCCTGCCCATCCCCCGCAAATGAGAAAAATCTATATATCCAACACCTGTTCAGGTAGAGTCACCAAATTCGGCATACTTACTAATGTTGACCCCCTGGACAAATCTGCATCAAAAATTTTTGGACCCCTCACCCCCTCCCATACAAAGGAGCAAAATCTATATCTCCCACACCTGTGCAGTTTTTTTCGCGTCTCTTTCTGAACACACAAATAACCAAATTATATAGGACTGGGAACATAGTATTCTGCAGTCGGGTGCGTCCGACTGCAACGTTCTTACTTGTTATACTAGTTCCCGAAGCGAAAAATAGAATATTGGCTTTGCGAAATGTCCGTCTGTCCGTAAGAACGAAATTTTTTTGCCTTTATCTTTGAGCTAGAGCAACCAAACTTGGTACACATGTTGGTGTATATCCTCAATTTATGAAGTGTCGAGATTGTTATTATTAATTTTTATAATAAAACATGAAAAATAATTTTTATTTTTAATTTTTATTATTGTTGCGTGCTTGTGGGGCCACGGTGCGAGAGACCACAGACACCACTGAGCCGGAGTCGATAAGAAAATATTGACTTGACAAGCGATCGTTGATGAGTAGACGACAGTCCAGACCAATTTATTGAATTTTATTTTGAATTTTGTTTTGAATTTTATAGTTGCCCGTGGCTGATGCGCTACCGTTTACCAGCTGAGTCAACGGCATCATCTCTAGTTTGACGACTGTTGTTCAAGTGGACGTGACGTGTCTGACACTTGCAGGCACCATCGCCGAATCTGTTGTGGTAGAAGCAGATATTTGCTTCGAACCGTTATCGTCGTTGTCTGCATTAGCGTGGCGATTTGGCTTGATTTGAAGGGCGTAACTCGTCTTGCACTTTGTCAACTCTTGTAGAAAGTGCTCGTAGCGCCGATGTTAGCTCAGACATGATTGATCTATTTGCTGCTCCATCGTTGCCGCTGACTTCATAACTGTAGCATCTGACTCGCTAGCTTAACCCATTAAAAGTCAAGACCCTTTGAAACCAAAAACCATAGAGTTTTTATGTTTTTTTTATTAAAAATAACATAAGAAAATTAAAAAATTCGAAAAATAAAAACATCAAATCCATAAAGTGGGCTTTTGAGCATGTACCCAAGCGAGTTCAATGGCCAAATACATACTACATTTTTACTCCATGTACCCATAAAATGGGTAAAAAGGGGGTAGTAAATCTGTGCAAATGTATGTAACAGGCAGAAGGAAACATCTCCGACCCTATAAAGTATATAAGTATATTCTTGATCAGTATCAAAAGACATTTCGATTTAGCCATGTCCATCTGTCTGTCTGTCCGCCTGTCCGTCCGTCCGTCTGTCCGTCTGTCCGTATGAACGCGTCGATCTCAGCAACTATAAGAGCGAGAGACACCAAATTTTAAATGTAGGTTTCTGTATACTATACGCAGATTAAGTCTGTTTCATATTTAAGATATCTCCCCCGTTCCCCGCAATTCAGTAAAAACAGTTTTACAATAACAATTTCAAAGATATAGATTTGGGATTTGGCATGTAGCATACTTTAGTGACTCTTGATCTACTGTCGAAATTTCAAGTTGATCGCTAAATAAACACGGAAGTTATTAAACAACAAGCGGCCACCACCACTTTTTACCACGGAATTTTATTCGGTAAGCATTTACTGCTTGATCGTGCAGATCAACGCCTCCCATTCCCAAATTATATTCAGCTACCAATTTCGGCTGCTTGATATTTATTTTTGCTTTGCTGACCGAACACCATCGATTGACAGAATGCATTGGCTCGATACTGTCAAAGTTTGAACCCACGGCTACAGCACTGTTGTCATTCCACTTCAAGAAGAGTATGTTATTGACGGTTTCGAATCTGTGATCATAAAATCCTCTTTTCTCCTTTTTGAATTCTGAATTTGATTTTAGAGGACATTTTTTTGCTCTTGACTCGCGGACAGTGCCGATAGCCCGGAATCCTTTCTGTTTTAGCGTAACCAATAGATCGTATGAAGTGAAAAAGTTATCAAAAATATAACGTGGTCGGCAGGCCTGGGAATGTTGGCCAATATAAGTTCAAGAACGACTCTGGATCCAAGCGGCATACGTGACTTCTCCGTAATGACACCTTTTGCTCCGCAGTAGGTATCGAATTGATATAAGTAACCACAGCTGCTTGTAAGCATCCAATTTTTAAGGCCAAACTTCACAGGTTTTTATCTGATAAATTGTTTTGATAAATGGCTGCCATAATATCGAATCATTGCTTCATTAATAGACAACTTGTCATGCAAAAACCCAAACTGTCAAAATTTCTTAGAAATCATTATTACCAAGGGTCTTACTTTTGCAATTTTGTCGTTAGGAATCAAGTTATTGTTGTCAGCTAAATGGATATATTTTGTGATTTCCTTGAACCTGTTTCGTGACATATTGCTAGCAACAAAGGGTATGTGTGTATCTTCATCCATTTGCCAATACATATACTCCCTTGGCAATGAGTGATAGCCGCTAAACAATAATATACCCAAGAAAGTTTTCAAAGTACTTTCGTCGAAGACAAAGCCATGGACGTTTTCACGAAATGCGTAAAGTCGAGTCTGATCAACTATCAAATTTACAACTTCTCTGTCCAATAAAGTTTCGAAAATTTCAATCGATAGCTGATTGTTTATATAAAATTCAGTTTGTGGCATATCAAATTCGGAAGATCTACGTGACCATTTTGGTTAATTTTTAGCAGATGACATTTTCCGGCGCAGTTCTCCCAGAGGAATATTGTCTTCGCTATCGCTACTATAAAATATTTCTACTTTCCCTGGAACATCTTGCGGCAAAGTGTTTATGCAAATGTCATCGGCGTCTCCTTCTCCTTCATCTGTGTTATAATCTGGATCTGGTGGAATATAGGCTATATCAAAAGTGCCGAGATGCGATGACAACTCCACAAAGTCCAAGGCACTGCCTACATTTTTAAACCTTGAGCCAAAAAGGTTGATGGTCTTATGCCTTTAAATGCCATTTCAATGACTAGAATATTCTGGAAAAATGCATGCCTATTTAGCCGTTGTACCCAAGCGAGTACACTACATTTTGAACTCACCTTGTATAATCAAAATTTTTACTCCCTGTACCCATAAAATGGGTAAAAAGGGGGTACTAAATCTGTGCAAATGTATGTAACAGGCAGAAGGAGACATCTCCGACCTTATAAAGTATATATATTCTTGATCAGTATCAAAAGAGATTTTGATTTGGCCATGTCCGTCTGTCTGTCCGTCTGTCCGTCCGTATGTATGAACGCAAGGATCTCAGCAACTATAAGAGCTAGAGACACAAAATTTGGAATGTAGGTTCGTGTATAGCGGGAGCAGGTCAAGTTTATTTTAGATTTGAGATATCTCCCCCGTTCCCCCGCTATTCGATAAAACCGATTTACAGTAACAATCAAGATATAGCTTTAAGATTTGGCATGTACAATACTTTAGTCCTTCTTAATCTACTGTCCAAATTTCAAGTCGATCGGATAATAAACACGGAAGTTATTCACAAAAGAAGATTCAGTGCTGCAGCAAGGGGAAGAAGAAGCACAGCCACCATTTAAAATGCTTCGCTTGCGCTGTGGCTCGTGTGTGTGGCGCACATGTATGTGTGTGTATGTGTAAGTTTACGAAGATACGATCGGAAATTTTTGACCTAGGTACAGGGAGTTTTGTAGTCGGGTATACTCGACTATAGCATTCTTACTTGTTTTTCAATGAACTCTTCCCAATTTAAAAATTAACTTCTTTTACTATTAAAATCAAGTGATACGTTTTTTTTTTCCTATCGACTTGCTTCACATGTGGTCAAATTCACACTGATATGCCAAAAATACAAAAAGAGTGAGTAGAAGAACTAAAACAAAGCGAAATTCCGATTACCGTTATGCGTTATCTCAACACTGCTTATGTGTCTCTGTTGTGCACATTATGCCTGATGAAATTGCTCATTAGGATTGCGAAAATTGTTATCCTACCTCGAAATATAGCTATGCGAATATGACAATTTTTCTGTACCCAAGCAGGTACAGTGGCACGGAATGGGTTGAAGCACACGGAGATACGCGGGACAATTGAATTCGGAAGCTCAGATAAACACAAGTAAGAACAATGCAGTCGGACGTATCCGACAGCAGAATATTCTGCAAACAGACGGAAACAAAACATTATTCTGTATGTCAAATTTGATGCCTATACCTGTACAGGTGTGGGAGTTCATAAATTGAGGGTATACACCAACATGTGTACCAAGCTTGGTTGCTCTAGCGCAAAGATAAAGGCAAACAAATTGCGTTCTTACGGACAGACGGACATTTCGCAAACCCAATAAAACCCTTCGGGAACATAGTATAAAAATAAATGGAAATAATTGTCCACTTTGAGGACCTCTACCGCTCAAACAGATGAATCAAATCAAAAAATTTTCACATCCATAAACTATAAGCAGATGTCTATCAAACTGCATTTGCCGATTTACCCTTGCTCACCATGACCTTTATGATTTTTGCCACGTGCCATACAGACTAATGTGCAGATTCCCGACAGATATGCATCAAAAAAATTTTGACCCCCCCACCCCCACGCCCACAAATCGGCATATGATATTCCCAAAACACGTTTTTCCAGCGGTATATCTCCTACAGTTTCAAAGTTAGTGTTACTTAATTTGACATACAGACTAATGTTGACCACCTGGATAAATCTGCATCAAAAAATTGTTGACCCCCTTATCCCCTCCCCCACAAAGGAGAAAAATTTATATCTCTCACACCTTTACAGGTAGAGTCACCAAATTTGGCATGCAGACTAATGTTAACCTTCTGGACGAATCTGCATCAAAAATTTTTGGACCCCCCCACCCCCACCCCCACAAAGGATCAAAATCTATATCTCTCACACTTGTGCAGTTTTTTTCGCGTCTCTTTCTGAACACACAAATAACCAAATTATATAGGACTGGGAACATAGTATTCTGCAGTCGGGTGCGTCCGACTGCAACGTTCTTACTTGTTCAATATGGTTTTATGAAAAAAATTTTTCACCTTTGCAATGGTATTATAACCAAGCGGCTCACTCGATTGTTAATGTCTTTATTTTATATGAAAAATAGAACGGTTCGAAAGCGAATGGTATATTAATATTGTAATTTTTTTACTTTATTGTGTTTTTAATAAGTACATTTCTCGACCACTATTCATTTAGACTTTTAACATAAAGTTCACCAGATTTCAGCATTGTGACTATAATAAAAACATTCTGTGAACATTACTAAAGCTATTTCAAAATAGATTGGGTGCCAAAAGGCACCTAACTTTTTATTTGAGAAACAATAAGCGTACCTGGCTTCAATAAGGCGCAAAAATGAGACGCGTCGGGCGCATTCTTGGGCTAACTGTACCGCTGGAGTGCGGAGTGCGCTGCATGGTCGTGGACGGCAAGAAGCATGCAGTTCAGAACCCTTTTTAATGCCAAATTTGAATTTTCACTTTGATAAATTCCAAACAAGTAAGATATTGCCAAAATTTAAAAATGCTAGTTCAGTCCACTACCTCCAGCTTGGCGGCCATTGAGGCGAGTGTTTGAGAGACCCACTTCAGGACTGGGTCGTCTCTGCAGCTGAGAGTTATGACTCCATTGAGCCGACCTGCACCATCGAATGTGGTGGGTACGGCATCCGGAGCCTCCATCCTCTGCAGCATCGCCTCGAGCGCCGGACTTTGTTGTCTCGGTCGAGCGCTGGCGTTGAATGACCAATTGGTCAAATTGTTTATACTATCGCAATGCGATTCGCAGTCCGCGTCTGTTTTGACACGCAGAGAGGATTGCTCCTCCCCGTGCCCGCCGGTGGTGACAGTCACGCTTCCCACCGACACGTTGCGTCGTTTGGACTGACATCCCAGCACGAGTTGCATCCTTCGTTTCCTCCATGCAGACTTTTTTGTCGGGGAATCACCCTTAGCGTTTAATACCTGCCGCCAGGTACCTCGAACCATGGGTGCGGTCGCAATACCCCTATCTTGGCGAAGCCGATAAGGAATACTGAGCCTTCGCCTCCGCTAGACAGTGCACTACCTGTGGATGTAGGCGCGCAAGTGACACGAAGTATAACCCGTTTACTCCGTGGTTAAAACAGTGTCCATTGCCCGGCCAGCACCCTCGTGGAGGGTTCAGTAAAATTAATATATTACTTATAGAATACAAAATATCTAAAATTATAACAAGTTCTCTAGTCCAATATAACAGACTACGAAGCTCCCTATACCCAGGTCTACAACTTTCTAACATATCTTCGCACACTTAGACATATACACAAATACGCACGCACACAAGCGACAACGAAAGCACGGTATTTTAAATATCGACTGCGCTTCTTCTTCCCCCCGCGCTGAAGCACTGAATCTTCTTTCGTGAATAACTGCCGTGTTTATTGTCCAATCGACTTGAAATTTAGACAGTAGAATAGAAGTGACACTGACAGACTCTGTTTGCAGAAGGAGAAAATATAATCCAATTTGCCACTAGTCTCAATTACAGTTTGAAGCCGTCGCGACATATAATTTGAATTGGGGCCTAATCGCGTTTTGGGGTTCAAAGATGCCAAAATTTTGTGCGCTTGTCGTTAATTCCTTTTTAAGGATATCAAAACAAGACTTCTTGGTCATGACATCGTTAAAAATAAGCAGCACTCCAACACGTTTTGATATACACTCCATAGGTATATTTATTCTTGATCAGAATCAATAGCCGATACGATCCGGCCCTATACGTCTGTCTGTTTGCCTGTACGTTGTCGAGAACGATTTTAGAAAACATAAGAGCTAGAGACACCAAATTTGGTATGAAAGTTCCTGTATACCTTACGCAGATCAACTTTGTTTTAAATTTTTGAGTTGGATACGGATATAAGCAGACAGGCAGACGGATATCGCTAGTTCAACTTATGATGCTCTTACTTGTACGCTCGAAAGCTCTTTCAATGCGTAACACATTTCGTGACCAAAATTAAAATCCTCTGCAAGCAATTAGACATTTGGACTCTACTATGTTAAGTTAAATAGTTACATTTAAGTATTATCTTTAACTTTATGTAATGGGAGATAATATTGATATTGTTTTTAAATTGCAGCAAGTTGCTTTTGAAGGATACACACGCATGTTTCTATCCTTATTACTCATCGAACAATATTGACCGCCTCGTAACAACTGGTTATAGTCACACACCATCCAAAGAAGAGTTGACAACACAAAGGTAAATTTAATATTTCATTCTATTAAATATTTAAGAGAAAAATCGCTAAACCTTTGTCCTTTTTAAAAACCAGTAAATTTACATGATCAAAGTAGCCGGCCTTACCCCAGCACGTTGGGGCGCTGCGGCGGCACGTTACTGGCGCCAAGTGGTAGAAATATACAACATGCTAACATTTTTCCGACCGTCGGGTCGGGGTCGTTAGCGCTATGAAAATTACTTTAAAGCCGGTTTACCAAAAACAATATTCCAACTAAAATATTTTTATTTATTTATTTACGAAGGCAAAACAGTGCTGCCTCGAATCAAAAAATATAATATAATACATAGATATAAGGAAAACATTTTAAAAGCCTACGCGAAATTACAATTGAAATCTAATAACGACACCAGCACGTTGGGGGAAGTTTATTTGCCAGTCCGGCTAGCTATGCCCCTATTCACAGCAAAGAATTGCCGGTGGCGTTATTAGAGCCTATATCAAGATAGTAAAGAGTTAGTTATGAAGAAAAAGCTTATAGAATTTAAGGATATAATTTAAAACTAAAGAAGAAGAATAAAGAAAGAGAGTAGGAATGAAATGAAATGAAATGAAATCTCCAACCCGGTGGGGGAAGTTTTATTAGCCAGTCTGGCAAGCTGTGCCCCAGCTCACAGCGAGGTTGGTTAGAGATTACATTAAGGAAAAAAGGATCTAGGAACGGGAATGGATGGGAAAGAATAAAAGAGTTATAGAGTAGAAAATAGGAAATAAAGGGGGACATAGAATGGGCCATCTCCGACCCGACGGGGGAAGATTATTTGCCACACTGGCAAGCTGCGCCCCTGATCACAGCTGGGATTGGCCAGAGATTACCAGCAGGTGATTCAAAAGAGCAAGCTTAATGGAGGGAAGAGAGAGTTCCGAGGAGAAAACATGAAAAACAGAATTGTACTGTGTGCATAGTACACGAAAAGGATTGTGTAAAGCGTAATCAGTAGTGCATGTACTGTGTTTCCAGTCCGGTACAATTTGGTTATTTGTGGTCTATATTTGTACAATAGATACACAGCCTCTTTCCACGAAATATACATCGTGGCTCACCTTGAATTTACCTGACTGGTGAGTGACGCAAAGCCGTGTGGTAGAAATATACAACATGCTAACATTTTTCCGACCGTCGGGTCGGGGTCGTTAGCGCTATGAAAATTACTTTAAAGCCGGTTTACCAAAAACAATATTCCAACTAAAATATTTTTATTTATTTATTTACGAAGGCAAAACAGTGCTGCCTCGAATCAAAAAATATAATATAATACATAGATATAAGGAAAACATTTTAAAAGCCTACGCGAAATTACAATTGAAATCTAATAACGACACCAGCACGTTGGGGGAAGTTTATTTGCCAGTCCGGCTAGCTATGCCCCTATTCACAGCAAAGAATTGCCGGTGGCGTTATTAGAGCCTATATCAAGATAGTAAAGAGTTAGTTATGAAGAAAAAGCTTATAGAATTTAAGGATAATTTAAAACTAAAGAAGAAGAATAAAGAAAGAGAGTAGGAATGAAATGAAATGAAATGAAATCTCCAACCCGGTGGGGGAAGTTTTATTAGCCAGTCTGGCAAGCTGTGCCCCAGCTCACAGCGAGGTTGGTTAGAGATTACATTAAGGAAAAAAGGATCTAGGAACGTGGAATGGATGGGAAAGAATAAAAGAGTTGATAGAGTAGAAAATAGGAAATAAAGGGGGACATAGAATGGGCCATCTCCGACCCGACGGGGGAAGATTATTTGCCACACTGGCAAGCTGCGCCCCTGATCACAGCTGGGATTGGCCAGAGATTACCAGCAGGTGATTCAAAAGAGCAAGCTTAATGGAGGGAAGAGAGAGTTCCGAGGAGAAAACATGAAAAACAGAATTGTACTGTGTGCATAGTACACGAAAAGGATTGTGTAAAGCGTAATCAGTAGTGCATGTACTGTGTTTCCAGTCCGGTACAATTTGGTTATTTGTGGACTATATTTGTACAATAGATACACAGCCTCTTTCCACGAAATATACATCGTGGCTCACCTTGAATTTACCTGACTGGTGAGTGACGCAAAGCGTGTCAGGGATGTGCTAAATGCAGCGGCCACTAGTATTGCCTGTTAGGTATCAATACTCACATATCGATATGAGCTACTGGGGAGTGCATAAGTGCATAAAGTGGCGAGGTTAATAAAATTGATTTTAGAGGTTGAATTACCTATAATTTCTTGTATCACACGACAGTCAAAATCTATATATGTATAAGCCATTAAGTCTTATGACACTGAAAGAAAAAAAAATACTTTCTGATATATAACTGCCATACTTTACATTTACTCAGACATCGAATGTACCTGAATTTTCACCGAATTAGCAGTGGAACTCGGCTGTAGATTCACTTCTGTGAAATGGGAATTACATCACAACCATATCAAAATTGTCGGCGCTGAGGCATGCAGTGTTTTTGCACAGCCTCTGCGGCCCGATTTTGCCATCGGATAAATCGTAGAAACAGCTATACATCATGCTGCACGCCTACTATACACTACTTACGTT
Source organism: Hirtodrosophila confusa (assembly GCA_035043065.1). Taxonomy (NCBI): domain Eukaryota; kingdom Metazoa; phylum Arthropoda; class Insecta; order Diptera; family Drosophilidae; genus Hirtodrosophila; species Hirtodrosophila confusa. The sequence goes on from JAWNNI010000202.1 coordinate 1,249,944, forward strand.
GGTTTACCACGATAGCAGGCAACTCAACGCAGCATCCAAATATGCTAAGGAATCTGTTGCCGGTTGGTGTGCGAGGGTCAAGAAACTTGCACTCAGCTGTTAATATGGTAAGCACTTGGACGCATTTGTCCAAGTCAAGCTCCCCATTGGCATGTTCAATGAGATCTTCAAGAGACTTTGCGAGGACGATGAAACCATAACAATGCAGCTAGCATGTGTGCTTTAATGTATGAAACAAACATATCAGCAGAATAGAAAACGGCAACGGCATGGGCAGTACCGTCAAGTACGACAACTGGACACGCTAGCACCAAGGAGGAGCTGATTCTGCGCAAAACAAGAAGCGTCCTAATAAATGTTTTTTTTTTGCGGTGGAGCTGGGGGAGGTTTCTTAAATCTGAAAGAAACTTGATCTGCCTATGGCACACAGGAAACTACATTCCAAATTTGCTGTCTCCAGTTACTGAGATCGTCGCGTTCATCCGGACAGACAGACAGACAGGCGGACGTGGCAAAATTGAGTTTTCTTTTGATACTGATCAAGAATATATATATTTTATAGGGTCGGAAATGTCTCCTTCTGTTTACATACATTTGCATAGATTTGATACCCCCTCTTACCCATTTTATGCGTACAGGAAGTAAAAATGGTAAGGATAAGAATCTAAATTATGTATATTGTAAAAATTATAATGTAAATAAAATAAGTGATAAGAATGTTTTCAGTATTATAGGTAAGCAGACCATAATGCTCTAGTCGAGTATGCCCGACTACTAAACTCCCTATACACAGGCTAATAATTTCCAATCACATCTTCGTATATTTACAAATACACACCCACACACACATGCGCACACAGAGTGTATATTTCCAAGTGTGGTTGCGTTTTTCTTATCACCCCGTCCAGGTTGCAAGTTATATTGCTCTTCCCTTTTGAATTAGCACACAATCCAACAGAGAGGGTCTCCAAGAGGCACAGCCACTTGCCTTGTTTTGTAACACACAGTGTCCGGTGCTCCTAACACATTTACCAATGGTTGGAATATCTTCAGTTAACAGCAAGCTTACAGAGTTTAGCGGGCTTAAGCAAGTAAGCATTGTATACTTTCAGTCATAATATTTAAATTAATTTTAAATATTTAACGGCACGAAATCTAGGCTATTAAGGAGAGATAAAGAGCAAAGGTCGCGGATCTGACCGTCATCCAACCCTTCCACTGCGGCGGCGTACGTTAAAACAGGGCCCTGCAGACCGATTCGGAGCGGTAAAACTCCCATCAGGTAAACGCCACGGGGAAACACTGGCCATCAAGGGAGTCTTTTTTAGTCCTGGGTAGCCGTGAAGAGACCCTGGAGCAGGAGGAACCGGTAGACTTCTCGCGGCGCCCAGCTCTGCCCCGCCACAGCAATGGTCCACGCCAACTGACACCTGGGCCAAGAGACAATTGCGTCGCTGACAACAGTTCAAGGGCAGCACCCAACCGAACTGCCAGGTGTAACAGCAGCCCCTACAGCCCATTCAGATACCTACCCATACAAAACTATGAAGGAGCTGGCTCAGCGTATTCTGAGAATGCAGACGGCTGCCCTGTTCTCTTTAATTTTAACAGTAGGAACTTTGAAGCAGTTCCAGAAAGGATCAGACGTCCCAGTGCTCACCGAAAACGGTGTACAGCCAAATCGCTAAGCGCCAAAGAGATGGCACAAAAAAGTGAACTCCTAAGCCACCAAAGGGTTCTAATGCCGTAGGAATTCACCCAAAATCCTCGGCAGCGAAGAATACCGTACGAATACCAGCCACTAAGGGTATGAGCTCAAACGGTTGGCAAAAAGTGAAAGCCAACACCAAACATGATGCCCGGAGACTGCCGAAACCTCGCTCAGACACAATTCTGATTGAGGCAAGTGGAAATATGTCCTACAGTGACATTCTTAAGATGGTCACCCACAGCAGTGATGAAAACTTAACAATGTTGGCGAAAATGTGCGCCAAGAGTCCCGCACAGACTTGAACGAAATGACGCCGGCATAAGATCTTCAATCTGCGTACCACCAACAGCTGTATGTTGAGCTGAGCGCAGAGGCCATAAAGAGTTGGCCGGCTTACGCGGAAACCCAGAGGGCGATCATTATCCGTCCACTTGCGGAGGCTGAGAGAATCGTAAAAGTTGGCAAGATTTAAATTGTGTGGTTGGTGTGCAGAATAAGAGCCAGGAATGTGCCAAAAAGATACAATCGGTGTCTGGAGATAGGATATATTGCAGCAAGATGCAGCAGTCCAGTCTATAGAAGCGACTGGTGCCTTAAATACGGAGGAAGCGGCCACAAAGCACATGACTGCAAAAATTAGGCGAAGTGTTTTCTTTGTGTTGCGAACGGCAAATAACACAGCTACATAGCTTGAAGCCTGCGATGCCCAATGGCAATCCCCAATGCGTCCAATCAGGTGTCCAACAATCGTAACCATGTTTATGTTTATCTAAATAAACCTAAACGACTGTGAGGCAGCCCAAGATCTGGGTACGCAGTCAGTGCGGGAGCTAAAGATGGACATATCCATAATCAGCGAGCCATACAGGTGCAAAGAGCAGAACAACAACTGGATCTGAAGTAACTCAAAGAAGGCAGCAGTCCTGTGGTGTGACTGCTCTACAGCTAACCTCCACACTTGCAGCATCGCATTTTGTGCGAACTAAGCTCACGCAGTAATGGGTGTACAGCTGCTACATCTTACCCAGCCAGAGCCATGACGAGTTTTGTAACGCCATGGACGAACTCACAAACGATGTACGAGAGCATAACGCTGCGATCGTGGGTAGTGTCTTCAATGCCGGGGCGTTTGAGTGGGGCAGCACCATCACAAACGCAAGAGCTCGGTCACTTCTCGAGGCCTTCGCTACGCTGGCCGTGGTCCAGGAGCAGGAGCTCAACCATGGATAGCAAAATAAGTTATCGACCTTACTTTTGCTAGCAGTCGCCTTTTAAACGCCGTGGCACGTTAGTGACCACTAAACGGCAGCAACCACGAAACCATAGTTTTCTCCATCGGTAAGATCTCTAGGAGCCACCAAGACCGCACGGATGGACCAAGACCGCATCGGATGGAAGTCGTATCGCGCGAGCACGCTGAGTGCAGCCCACTACGGAGTAGTGATGGATGTTCTGGTTATGACGGGCTCAGCAGAGTGCTTGGACGACTAGGTGGATCGTCACTTGGAAGTGCATGCAAACAACTGGAAACTGGCCGGAGGTACAATTCAACTTCAGGATAATCCTATAGGAGGCCATCCAGAGTAGCAAACGAGAGTGCTTTCTACAACTTTGCGACTCATCGGATCACGAGCCCTGGACAAAGGCGTAAAAGACGGTCGTCAAGCGAATATACGCCAATAGGTAAGAGTCACCGACAGACCCAGTACGTCTGCAAGCGACAGTGGAGGCTTATTTTGTTTAAACAGAGGATCGCCTGCTATCCAGGTGCGGCGTAGCAGCCGGCAGCGGTCTGCTGCCTAAAAAGATTGAGCCGGTCACGGCTGAGAAGGTGCTTATGGTGGCTCGATGGTTGGCGCCTAACAAGGCACCAGGACCAGACGCCATCCCAAAGTTGGCCATCTCGCTGCAGCCAGACGCTTTCGCGGTGCTCTTCAATAAGTGCCTTTGCGAAGGAGTGTTCCCAGATCGATGGAAAGTACTGACGCCATCGGGAAGGTTGTAGCAATTGCATCTGAGGTGATAGTAGGCTCCCGTTGGAAAGGTGCACAAAAAACTAACAACCTACCTCTTACTTGGCTATCAGAATATAAGATAGCCATTGTAGCCATTTTAACTGTAGTAAACTTAGTTTACTTAAGCAGCCTTACTTTCTTTTCATGTTGTTGCATTTTCAGAAACATGATTAAGGCCCGACATTCTTAATTCTAAAATTCTTTCTATCTATGTATAGAAAAGATCGCACTCCTCGTCGTGGTGGTGGTATACTTATTGCTGATTTATCTTCTGAGATAGTATTACCGATTGTTCTGTAGATATTGAATTTGTAGCTGTTAAATTGAGTACATGCGGCATTTGCTTTTTGAACACTTGTTCTTATATTCCGCCTTCTTCCGATATTTCCTTTTATTATTTGCATGCATCTGCTATACATTATGTATCTGATTTTTGCTTTGGATTCGTCAATTTAAACTAAAACTTAAACTAAACTAACAAAGCTCTTATCCCAAGCTGACTGGTCTCAGCTTTACATGTGTAGAGATATGGATTGTGCAATCAATTATTTTATTCAACTTTAAATTCAATATTTGATAATTGTGTCCCGTTATGTAACCCACGTAGGTCTAATAAAACTGTTTGGCTTACGCAGAATTTAATTAACTTAAAAAATAGAAAGTCATGATTGTACAAAAATTTCAAAGAATCTGGCTCTTTCTTGGATTTCTCTCGCTATTTGATTTCCCGATCTAGCTTTTCTGTACTTAATACACATTGCTATAATAATAACCTTAGAACCTGCAGATTACAGTTTCAGCGGGATCCTAAAAGGTGTAATAACTTCGGTAATGCGAAGCGTAAGTCATAAACACTTCCATGAACTGTATTTTTTTTTTTTGAAAGACAGCTGACTCAGATCAGCTATCGCCTATATTTTTGCCGAATTTTTTTAAACGACTTATAGTTCACAACCTTATAAATTTGTCTCGCCTTATTCGTATCATGTAAATAACTCCAACTGCATTTTTGGGTGTTTAGTCGCTGAAAGTTCGCCTATGCGTGATTCCTGTACCCATAAAATTAGTAAAAAGGGATACTAAATCTGTGAAAATGTATAAAAAATTCAGAAGGAGACATCTCTAACCCTATAAACTATATATATTCTTGATCAGTATCAAAAGATATTTCGATTTGGCCTTGTCCGTCTGTCTGATCAAGAATATATATACTTTATAGGGTCGGAGACATCTCCTTTTGCCTGTTAAATACATTTGCACAGATTTAGTACCCCCTTTTTACCCATTTTATGAGTGCAGGGAGTAAAAGCGGGTAGTGTAATTATAAGAAAATACATATGCGCGAGTTGGAAATTTTGAATGAATTCGATTCATTTTCAGTCTTTAGGGATTTTTAGGGACTAGCTGGTAAAACACCAGAATTGCCCGGCGAAATATGAAGATTAAAATGCATCGTCGTAAGCAATACACAAAGCTAGCGTATCACAATTTTTCCTCCGGTGGGTGTAGACTTTTCAAAATAGTTTTTTTTGATAAGCTTATATATATTTACTAGATTATATCCGCGGCGTTGCTCGCATTTCCTAACTATATTTATTTAAATTTCAATGCTTATAAATATTTATTGTTTATAGCCGGAAATACCTCGGTCTTGCCCGGCGAAATATTTAGATTGCACATACTGCAATGTTGAATTTGACTACTTTCGACACCGTAAGAAATACACAAAAATAGAGTATCACAATTTTCCCTCCCGTGGAAACCAAATAGTTGAGTCAAATGCCTAATGATTTGTTGTGTAGGGCTGTGACAATTACTTTGAAGCCGATGTATCTAAATAAATAATCTCACTCATTTGACTTTGACCCCCATTCCTCGCCCGTGGCGACGGGTGGGCGTAGTCCTTTAAAATATTTTAGATGAACTTAGAAGAATAATACTCACAACCAGAAAATAACGGAAGGGTGGTAAAAAGTCTGTACTTAATTCAAGTGAAAACTTTAAAACAATTATTTCCATAGTTAAAACATAGCGCAACCCCACATTTATCACATTCTGATTGCGTAAGTGCCGTGCACAGCGAAAATGTGCACCGCTGTTAACAAAAAATCAAGTCTTAAATTTGGCGGCAAATTTATTACGTGTTGGTATCTATCAAATATCAACCGACCCCCACATTTATGGCAAACCGATCAACTATCGATAATGCGAATGCAGGTGTTCCGACTTACTACATAATAATAATAATAATGTTATTTTGTAGTAAATTAGCCCAGCAGCATTCGCATTATATTAACTAAACAGGTACATAACTGTTGTAGCGTGGCGGACTCCAAAATTCTTTTAATCCCAAAGGTTCTTGAAATAAAAAACACGAATTAATAATGTCACACAAATGGGTTTATTAACGTTCCTCTTAAACTTCTTTTTCTCGATTGAAGTGCATGTAAATTTAGCTTAAGCTATGGAAGGGCTTCTCAGCTTGCGGAAAATGTTGCTAAGCCGTGGTGTGTGTTGCGACAAGGGAGAGCGGTGGTTGGCAGCAATTCTGCCGTGCTCAGTGCCTTCTTTCAGGCATGAACATACCGCCCCCCTTGCAGTATTGAAACAGGATGGCTACACATTGCAGGCGCCGGATAGGACCCAGCTGAACACCGTGCTTTGGGCACCGGCAGGCCTCCTTGGCTAGGCATGAGACCGGGCAGGATCAGGCGTGGGAACACATCTGCCCCTAGGCTGAGACAAACGCTGCCTGGCTGCTAGCATTGCTCGTCCGCAAGCACGATGGTTGAAAAATGGTCTTCATTTTGAATCAATGGGTTTGGTTGGCGTGGTGAGCCGTAAATTGGATTCCGCCTTCGGTACCACTTCTAGAAGGAAGCTTTCGCTTGTCGGTGATTGGAGGAAGGCTGTACAAGCACCTTCGGAACCGATGCAGATAGCCCAAGGGCCGTTGCAAAATTTGCATCGATCAGACTCATGGGACAGCACTGGATAATCAGTGCCCGAGTCTCAAGGGTCGTAACTCCGTTGTGAAGTAAAAGGATGACGGTTGGCATGAGGCTAATGCTCTTGCATTCCATGAGCTATGTCAATGTTGTCTCCGGGACAACTGAGCTAGATCGGCTCACTGCTGATGGTGACGGAGATGCCGTTCGTCGTCTGGAGGTTTGAGTCTCGCCAATGTGCAGGAGGGTGTGATGGTCGCAGTCGCACACCTTGCAAAAATCCCTGCTGCGACATGAGCGCCCTGGATGCTCGTGCACGAGGTAATTCGGGCAATATTTGTTTATTAGCACCGCTTGGAGGCACTTCTCGGCGTTAAGGCGCAGGAACCGCTTGCATTTCTTTAGGACTGCATCTATAGGACTGCACTCCACGCGCACGTCTACTCTCTGCGGCGCTTGGACCTTGCGGACGAGGTTACATATTGGTCTGAACACGGAGAAATAAAATAATTATTTTAAATGGTGAAATAACGGAACAATGGACAACACGTATGTTAGTTAGAAGTCAACTTTGGATGGTAGATTCTGTAGGAAGAAGGATCAACTTAGCTACGGGTCTTTTGATAACGCCTCTAGCTGTAAGGACATCGACGACGCGGACCTTATCCTCGGACCCTGGATAGGCCCTTTGAATACGTCCCAGACGCCATTCGTTAGAAGGCAAGTTGTCCTCCTTTATGACAACCATATCTCCACATTGGAGATTTTGTGTGGATTGTTGCCATTTGTTCCTCTTGTGGAGCTCCTTCAGGTACTCTTCCTTCCAGCGTCTACAGAATTGCTGGTTTAGAGTCTTGAGGCGCTGCCACCGATTCAGAATCGACATGGCGTTCTCATTAATCTCGGGTTCAGAAATAGAGAGGAGCGGGCCGCCGATTAGAAAATGGCCGGGGGTTAGGGCGAGTAAGTCAGAAGGGTCTTCTGATATGGAGGACATTGGCCTTGAGTTAAGGCAAGACTCAATTTTGGAAAGAAGAGTGGACAGCTCTTCGAATGTGTATTTCATACTGGCTGTGGATTTATAGAACAATGTTTTGAAGCTTTTAACTCCAGCTTCCCACAAACCTCCCATATGAGGAGTACTTGGTGGAATAAAACGCCTTGATAATTTCTGCTGGCTGTAATGGAATGTGATGCAAGTCTTTGTGGCTTCCAGGAAGTCACGAGACAACACTCCTGCAGCACCGACAAAGGTCTTGCCATTATTGGAATGGACCTGTTGTGGACACACTCTTCGGGATACAAATCGTGCAAATGCCGCGAGGAATTTCTCGGTTGTCACGTCGGAGGTGACTTCGAGATGGATAGCTTTTGTGCTAAAGCAGACGAATACGCACACATATCCTTTGGTGATTAGACAAGCTCTACCAGTATAGTTTTTAATATCGAACGGACCAGCAAAATCAACGCCTGTATAGGAAAATGGCCTGGAAAACGTGGTTCGTTCCTTTGGCATTTCACCCAACAGCTGCGTTTGAAGTTTCTTTTTATGAATTGTGCATATTTTGCAGGAATTAACTAAGACCTTCACCAAGTTCTTTAGTTTGGGGATCCAATATCTGGATCGTATCATGCGAACCATCAGCTGGTTACCTCCATGGAGTGTAATTCGATAGGTGAAACGAACAAGGAGGCGTGTGAAGGAGCATGAATATGGAAGAAGAATTGGATGTCGTTCATCATAATTCAAGGACCGCATGCCCTTATAATGCCATTTTTGCTAAGAAAAGGATTCAAATTCAGTATCTTGCTGCTGGTTGGAATGGATTGCTTTTTGGACAAGCATTGATATTCCAGTGGGTATGATGTGCGTTGAATGCACGCAAGTAGGCGTTCTTGCACATCGGCTAACTCGCGGTTGCTGAGCTCCTTTAGACATGGAGTGGTCTGCACTCGACAACGTAACATGAATCTATATACATATGCCATTACTCGTAGCGCCCTATCTAAACTGGAAAAGCGATCAAGGATATCAATGGATGGAGGTATATTTGCTAAGTAAGCTTTAACGGGTGGCTGCTCTACACTAGTCTATAGGCACGATTCAGCGGAGACTGGCCATTGGTCTTGTGGTAGTCGGAGCCAATTTGGCACTTGCCATAGCTCGCTGTCACGCAGCTCCTGTGGAGAGACTCCTCTGCTCGCCAAGTCTGCTGGCTTGTGTTCGAAGCGAACATGTGACCACGTAGCGGATTTTGTAGCCTGTGTGATCTTTGCAACTCTGTTCGCTACAAGGGTCGTCCAAGCACAAGGAGGCTTGTTAAGCCAGGGCAAGACAATGGTGGAGTCTGTCCAAAAGAAATATTCAATGGCGTCGTAGTCTAGCTGTGGAAGGAGTGCTGAGTACAATTCAGCAATAAGTACAGCCCCGCATAATTCTAGCCTAGGTAGGGATACAGTCTTGACAGGTGCAACTCTGCTCTTTGCTGTGAGGAGATGGACGGCTATCTCATGGTCAAACTATACTCGAACATAAATCGCGACGCCGTAGGCGCTCTGGGATCCGTCGCAAAAGCCATGATATTGCACATTTAGCTTCGGGTGGAACAGAACCCATCTGGGAATTCGGATTTCTTGTAGAATGGGATAAGTGGTCAGGAAGTCATGCCATCTTTGAAACATATAATTTGGCAGTGACTCATCCCATCCCAGTTTCCTGAGCCAAATTTCTTGCATGAAGATCTTTCCTCGGACAATAAAGGGGATAGAACCTCACGTTTCGTGATGGTCATCCCGGTAAGCTTGCCAACGGATTCCTAGGGTCTTTGCAGTGCTTTGTTGTTATGTAGCAGCTGGCGCATACCGAGATTTTCATACAATTTTCAAATACAATTTTCTTATACTTCTCTATATATATTTAACTATTTTTTTCGACGGTTCCACCTAATTTTATAATAAGAAGTTACAGTAAAAAGTGCAGGCTTCTAGCTTCTACCGTCAGTCAGACAGTTAGTCAGTCAGTCAGGTTGAACTCTTTTATATACATAGATTATGCTTCGTGGTACTTAAACTACTTTCAAAATGTTAATGAATAGGGGAGCAGGGGAGAACAGAAACTAATGGACAGTCAAGTGCGTATAAGTATGAAGGCAAGCCTTTACCAGTGGATACAGATATTAGCTAATGTTTAATAGCCTTCCTGCTGGCGTCCTGCCATAAGTCCAGATATCCTAAGGATGGAATCGGACAAGCCTGCTGCTTCTAAATGGCCCTTGCTAGACGAGAAGCCAAGGAGTTGGTGTGGGCCAGAAGCATGCCTCTTTATCTATCAGCGAAATTGCTAGCGCATACTGGCAATACTCCAAGGTCATTGTATATTGTGTTGTTGCGCACGTAATAGGGAGCATCCACAATTCTCCGGAGAATTTTGCTTTGGCAAGACTCGATACGTTGGATTGAAGTGTTACAGGCCGTGCCCCAAAGGTTAATGCCCCAATTTAGAGTGGGCATAATGATGGCCTTAAAGAGTCGGAGTTGGGCAGAGAGAGAAAGCCACTCCTAGGCTTAAGTAGCCAGTGCATTCGCTTAGCCTTTTCACGCGCCATAGCACAAGCACGAAGAAGCCGACGTACAGTGGCGCCTTTTGTCATTTTTCTTTGCAAAAATCATATTTTCTGAACGAAACAAGATATTGTCAAAATGTAGGAAGCTTTTAACAGGGAATTCTCGTAGCTTTGAAAGTCACCCTGCGGAACTCGGTGGGGGACTTTATGTTAAAAGTTTACATGAAGTTTGAAAACTATGTTAAAAATAGTGGTCCAGTAATGTACTTATTAAAAACACAATAATGTTCAAAAATTACAATATTAATATACCATTCGCTTTAGAATCGTCCCATCTTTCATTTTAAATAAAGGCATTAAGAATCGAGAGAGCCGTTTGGTTATAATACCTTCCCAAAGTGAAAAATGTTTAACACAAAACCATATTGACAAAAAATTTAAATATTTGTCCACTTTGGGAGCCTCTACTGCACAAACAGATGAACCAAACCCAAAAAAATATTCATAAGCTATAGCTAATTGTCTATCAAACTGCATTTGCCGTTTTACATTTGCTCACCATGACCTTTTTGATTTTTGCCACGTGCCTCGGGCAAAGGCGCCACTGTGCGACGGTCTAGGGTAACTCCCAGATGAGGTGTTTAATTCTGTGTCCATTCAGAGAGATTTGCATTGAGTTCAAATGCTTCAGAGAAAAGGTTGCATGCTGACTCTTTTCCGTGTTCATGGCAATGTTAAAACGCGAGGCCCAGCACTCGTAGTCATTCAGGAACTCCTGTACCGTGGCCGAAGCATTTCTCCTGCACGAGCTGGTAACGAGGAAGGCCGTGTCATCTGCATAGGTGGCAGTCAAAGTACGACGGCATCTTTGAAACGGAAGATCTGAGGTGTAGATCGTGTACAACACACGACCCAACACGCTACGTTGGGGAACTCCAGCACAAATCGGCTTAATATACGACTTAAACTCGTTCAAGTAAGAATGATCTTAGAATGAGGAGATCTGGTGAGAGGAGCGGAGTCAGCTTGAATAAGAGGCCCTCGTGCCAGACTCGCTCGAACGCCTGCTTCGCATCCAAGAAGACGGCCGAGCCGTATTTTCGCCTCTCAAAAGCTTCTAAAATATGGTTGGTGACCCGTTGCACTTGCTCTATGGCACTATGGTTACTTCTAAGCCCAAATTGATGGTTGGGTAGAGCAAGCTGGAAGCCATCGATGCTCATTAGCCTGCGCAGAAGTATTCTCTCAAACATCTTGAAGAATGTTGGAAGAAGGCTAATGGGGCGGAAGGAATCGGGGGAGTGGTGATTCAGGCACTTCTTAGGGACTATTACAATGAGCGCCGTTTTCCATTGGGGGGAAAGTGAGAGAACTGGACCATGGCATTGAAAATATTCGCAAGTGCTGCCAGAGATTCATCCGGGAGGGATTTTATGGTTTTGCCACCCAGGCCGTCAAGTCCAGGAGCTTTACTGGGCTTAAAACGTTTAATTTGTAGGACAATTTCTGGCACGTCAATTGGAGGTATTGAAACGGTCGGGCCAGGGATAGCTCCAGCAAGTGGTAGTTATATCCACCTCCTCTTTAGTTGCCAGATCAAATGTAGTGAACCTCTCAGCAAGGTCACTAGCAAACTCCTCGGCAAAGTCCGCGTCTGATTTGGCCCAGGTACCATCTCTCTGCAGTAAGGAAAATCTTCTCATGGGTTGCCTTTTCAGGCCACGAGTGCACTTCCAAAGAGCAAATCCTCTGTCCTGGTCAGGGTCTATTAAGCGCCAGGGATCCCAGCATAAGTAGTAAAGTCAATTGCTGAAGGATTCCTATTTCTGTCCGCCGGTTGCCAGAATTTGGAGCCTAGAGCTAGCGATGAAGGAGTGAAGCATGGAGCCTCTGCTGCAAGAGCGCCGACATCCCCAAAACGAGTGATGAGCATTCCAATCGCTGGAAATTATGAACTTGTCAGTAAGCTGTCCGAAAAGTTGGGAGAATTCATTTGCAGTCCATTGCTGGGTGTATCCCGGTAGACAATAGATAGCACCCATTACAACATTACCTAGCTCAGTTTTAGCCATGGCGGCAACCGATTGTAAATGGGTGAGCGCTTTTTTATAGTGAAGGCTGTAAGTAATGTTAGAGCGAATCAAAATGACTGCCACGCAGGCGGTCAGCGGGATGATTTGCGAGCAGTAGGTCATATCAAAATATTCGGAAGTTCGAGCTTCTATTAAAGTAGGTCTCGCTGATAAGCATAACGTCAATTTTGTTCGTTTGGAGAAACAGATCCAGTTCACGCGCTTTAGTGTTGAGGCCGTTGGCGTTCTAAAAGGCAATGTTCACCCCAAAACTAGGCATGATGGACTTGAGAAGGAGCAGACAGGGCTGCAGGTTGAGGGAGAGATGGGGCCAGATGGCCAGGCAGAAGACCCAAAAGCGTGTGCATAACCTGCATTAGTAATGTCATCATCTGGTACAGTCGAGATAAGCGTTTATCCATGGAAGAGGATTGGGATTGCGCATCCTTTTACTGGGCGGCTTGCAGGCTGAGTATCTGGTGTAGCAGTCGGTCCTGAGAAGGCTGACGATGCTTAGGCAGAGCGCTGTTGGCATCATGGCGAGGAATAGCAGCAGAGGGCGGTTGGGAGCTCTCGACACCACCATGCTAGGCCATTGAGAAGGGTCTTAATCGGCGATGGCCAAGAAGCCAGCGCGATCAGTCTGCTGCTGATGACGACATAGACCCTGAGCAGGGGTATCTTGGTTTGAAAGATTTCAGACTTAAGTATGTTGCATGGGAGACAGGGTTCGCGCCGCAGGGTAGCTGTTCTGGCAGAAGCGCTACCTTTGCGTCTGCTAACAGCTTCTTGGTAAGCAGGATACCAACGATAGCTTGCAGCATGATTAGCCACAGTTTATGCAGAAGTAGAGTTCTTTGGTAACCGCATCACATATGCCCGCCTATTTAGCGTCTAGATTTCCACCACATTTACCCTTATGGTCCAGGGCAGTAAGGTTGTCAGCAATGTCCGAATGCAATCCGCGGACAACCACCCTAAGCGAACGCTCCTCTTTTGGTTACCAAGTGTTATAGGGAATGTTGTTGGTCTGAAGAAGCTCCTGGATTTTGCGATAGGAGTCGCCATCCTCAACGGTGAGCCTGGCTGAAGAACTACCGATATTCCTAAACGTAAATTTATTAGTCACGGATTTAACCATTTTAGTGATATCTCGAAGACCAGTAAGTTCTGCGATGATCAAAGGGGGTGGCCGGGTACGAGGACCAACTTGGGCACGAGGTGTATACTGGATGCGAGACGCAGCTTGGGCACACGGGCGATCAACGTCATTTCTAGTCATATCAACAGGGTATCAAGAGGAAAAAGCAGCGTTGGCCGCAGTAGTTTCAAGCGAGTCCACATCCACATCATCGTATTCGTCAGACGATAGCAGAGCAAAACTGTTGCCATGCCCATCATAAGCCAGAGGGGCAATTTTTTGCGACTTGGGGATGCTACCAGAAGGAGGAGAACGAGGCTTTCTATTCGCAGACGCCAAATTTCGCGTTTTCATCATCTAGGCCAGTCGAGCCTGGTACACACATGGTTAAAACAGCAGGAATATCTGCTGTGGGGCATGATGTGTTATCATCAATTGTGGCAGTTTTACTAACGGACACTGTAGAGGGAGTGTCCAGGTTCTTCTTTTTCCTCAGACGCTTGAGTTTATTAGTGCGCTCAAGATCAGCAGCGGATTGACTGATCAGTCAGGCACAGGCACAGGGATTTAGGAACCATAGCATTACTGGCATCTTGGATATCTTCGATCCCTCGTTAGCCCCAATAGAACACGGGGAGATATTTGATACAGTTTATAACCTATCAGTCTTCTAACTCAGAGTGAGATGGAGGGAGATCAACTTCAGGTCTCCCCAAATCAAAGTTAGAGGCCTTAGCCTGCTTAGAGGCCAACAGGGTATCTGCCTTAGTAGACTTTGTCAAAGCTGTGATCCTATCCTTGGAGGACCTGGTAGATTAATTATCCGATTTTTCATTCTGCGTGCTCATGAAACCAGTGAGATACCCCCGAGGGGGTCAGTCGAATAGAGAAAGTCCACACCCATTCCAGGGAACGTTAAAAGTCAGTATATTATTCGTTGGTTGAAAAAAATTAGAAATTCATAAAATTTTAGGAGCTCTCTGAAACACGTCCGTTCAGTACGAACACAGCCTACTGAATCCCAATGTAGTTGAACCACATGTCTAATTAATTTTTGTGTAGGGCTTTGAAAATGTCCTTAAGGCCGATCTAACTAAACAAATAATAACACTCATTTGTCCATGACTTCAATTTCCCGCCCGTGGCAACGGGTAGGCGCAGATTTTCCAAAATCATTTGCCACACTTTTAAATTATTTTTGGTGTAGTTTTGAAAATGAGTTTGAAGCCAATTGCAAAAATACAACAATTCTAGCCAAAAGCTTTCTAAATATTTTCCGCCCGTTAAATTTAGCTTTATATGAATTGCAGGCTTCGTCTCTTTTCCGGCCGTGAACCTGCATAATTTAAAATCGGTAGCACATGTGACGAATTATTTGATGTGGGGTGCTTTGAAAATTAGTTTTCCACGAATTTTCCGGCCTTGGCCAAGATCTCTGCCACCGTTCCATTAATGTTTTATGTAGAGTCTTGAAAATGAGTTTGAAGCCAATCGCATAAAAATTAGGAATGTCGAATGCCTGAGTTTTCTAGAAACTTTCCTACTTGTCCAGCTTTAGAGGAAACAAATGAAATAAGTGCATACGGATAGGTAATTTTGCACTCAAGTGCAGGACCAAGAAGAATCGATAATGACACCGATACTGTGAAACGAGAGCGATCCAACGTGCGTTGGGTAGAGGAAGAAAACGATAAGAAACCTGAAAACAATTGTTTTAAAATACTAAGTGACGACGAAGACGAAATGATCAAATGCCAAGTAGACGACAGAGAAGTTTCCTTGATAATTGACTAATTGTCTCGTTTTAATCTAATGTGTCTCATGGTCAACCTTGCAAAATCAAAATGCAACAATCTTCAACGTCCGACCAAACTGTTTCAATCATGTCTGAGGATACGCTTCAGACAAATTACTGCAGGTAATTTGTGTTTTTAATGCATCTATATGTGTTGGTCGTAACCCAGAAGTAATTACTCCATTTTTTTTGTTATTGAAAACGGAAAACAATCACCATTGGGTAAGGAAACCGCAATCAAATTTAAAGTATTACGACTTTTACGACTTGAAAAAGTGGCAACAATGCTCTCATTCAGAGATTCCAAAAGTGAGGAGGAAACTCTGAGCTTTTTGGGTCTTGTCACTTGAAATGTAAATTTATACCGGATATAGCGAATCAGTCAGACACCAATCGCGAAAAACTCTTTTATAGCCTCTTTCCGCTAGCACCAAAAAATGTCACATTTCAACATTTATGATGCGTTGTTTTTGTCCTTATTGGATTTGTACAGGCGAAAAATGTGGTGAATGTGCTGTAGTAGAAATAGGGTACTATATATATAGACAGACTCTGCTTTTCAGCGGTGTTGCCAGAAAATATTTTGTCGTTCCCCCGCGATCAAAATGTTTTACAGCCACACTTTTAAAGTGCAGCCCTTATTATGCTTGGGTTACTCTTAATGTACTTTCCAAATTTCAAGTTGATCGCATAATAAACACGGAAGTTATTCAAGACAGAGGATTCGGTGCTGCAGAGCGGGGAGATGAAGAAGTACAGCCGCCACTTAATATGTCTCGCTTACGCTGGGGTTGGGTGTGTACGTGTAAGTGGATGAAGGAGTGATTGGAAGTTTTAGACCTGGGTACAGTGAGTTTCGTAGTCGTGTATATTCGACTATAGCATTCTTACTTATTTGTTTTGCTTACTATGCCTCCAATTATTCCTATGGCATCTTGTAACGACCTCTTTTGGGTGGCGCGGGATAAGCTCGCCGTTGCCAAGGTCCGCCACAGAAATTTGTTTGTTTCTGAGACGCTAGGCCCCCTTTCGCTCAAATCGTTTACCCACAGCCAAATGAAAACGCTCCAGAATTAAGCTTCGTAGTATATCTTTATTAGTTCTTATCGGTGAAAATAGTTTGCGTGCTGTTGCTCGTGTGGTAACCACCCCAGTGACCAGGAGTCGCCGTGTCCAACCCTTGAGTCGTTGGATCGGGCCTCCGTGGGTGTGCCGTGGTTACCGTTGGCCTTATCGGGGTTTCGGGCGAAGATTAGGTCATCCGTATGACGTACTGCGTCGTGGTGGCACAGCGTCTGGCGAGGATTAGGTCATCTGTATGACCTACTGCGTCGTGATGGCAGAGCGTCTGGCGAGGATTAGGTCGGGAGGCGATTCGTAAATCGTGCTGCCCGGGGCTCATCCAGTGCCGATTCGGAAATCGTCCACTGGAGGTCGGATCAGCCCTGCGTCGGCGTTAGGAAGCCGGGAATCCTGTCCAGACCTGGATGCCGGTAATCGCGTATCCAAAAGCCTACCACACCGATTCGGAAATCGCGCCGGTGGTACCTACTGATGATGCACTGCCTCCAGCTGGGCAGGATTAGGTCGGGAGGCGATTCGTAAATCGTACTGCCCAGTTCACCAGGTCGATTCGGAAATCGCACCAATGGTACCTTCTTAAGCCGATTCGACAATCGTGCTATGTCTTTTTGTCTTTTCGATTCGTAAATCGTACTGATTACTCTTACCCGTGGTTGTGCTTGCTCTGGATGCTCTGCGAGAAGTGACTTGATCTGCGCTGAAGTGCTTATTTCATAGGCAGCTAGCGCAGTCGATCATTAGCTGTTGGCATCAGCTGTTGCTTAGTGTTGCTTGTGTGTGATCGGTTATCGATTAGCTGCTGTATTGTTTGAATTTAAATTTAATGTAAAAATGTTTTATTTAAATTTAACTAACAAAATATTTTATTTATTTTTCTATTGGCTCCTTGCCTGAGTATTATGATGTAAATATCAAACTTAATATTAATTAATGGCTCCTTGCTCAAACAGTGCTTACTCTAGTATAATTTGCGCGCCGGTGGCGCGTCGCAATCTATGTGATATAGTAATCCGATTATGACCAAATTTAGTTGGGATGTAGTTCCAAATGTTCCAAATGTTCCAAATGAATAATTTGTAAGTTTGGTTAAGAACCAATACAGCATTTCATACCAAACCAATATTTGAAGTTTGACCCCTCTAGTTGGAATTTCGCAAAATGCCGTCTTATAGCACCATGAATTTATTTCAGCTATGTATGTTATGTAGAAATTTGAGCCGCCTAGCTCTTACTTCTTAGGCTGTGCGATGATGAGTCAGTCAGTGAATGAGTGAGGTCACAGAGATTTATAAATATGTAGTTAATACTCCACTAGAGAACATTAGATTTAATATTATTTATTTAATAAGTAAAGCTCCAAAACAATTCATAGCTTACAGTGTTTATTCTTAATATGTATCGGAGTGCTAATTTATTTATTTATTGTCATATTCTAGAGCTACAAGTTGAAAACTTTCACGTTGCTGCGCTAGTTACGAGTGCATAAAATTAATTGTATTATTACATGGTTTAAAATTTTAAAATTTTTTTCAGACAATTAAGATTAGGATTCACTGTAAAAGGAAACAAATTTTACTTATGCTACTAATTATTCTATTTATAATATTTATTTACCTATTTATATACTTTTTTTTTTATTAATGATTGTGTGTGTTTAAGATATTTTTTAAGCGATATATTGAACTTTGAAGTGCCTCTAATTGTTTTAAGATAATGTGGTAGATGGTTCCAAGCTCGAATAGCATATACAAAGTATTGTCTTTTAGAGCTTGTAAGTTTTGTTCTAATAATAACAACGTAATTATACTCTGTTCCCAAAGGGAAAATGAGTATATTGGGTTTGCGAAATGTCCGTCTGTCCGTATGAACGAAATTTTTTTCCACAATCTTGAAGCTAGAGCAACCAAACTTGGTACACATGTTGGTATATACCCTCAATTTATGAAGTGTCGAGATCAAAAATGGATCTAAGATACGATATTTGGGCCGACAATCTAGACAAGATTGAAGAACTCAAAGTCGATGCAAGGTTCCACGTAACGATAATCGTTAGGACGCTTGTTGAGCTGCAAGTTACTGCGATCCAGCGGCCAGAGCTTTCGAAGGTACCACAGTTCAATGGAAATATCAATGAGAGAGAACTTCAATGAAATCCTTCACCTGCGAACAAATATAAGTGTCACCATAAACTTGAACCAGCTGCAAATTACCAAGCTGAGGTACGAAAATAATCGAAAAATTTTCGATGACCGGCTTAATACATTGTTGGAGTTGGAAAAATTTAAATGCGCTTCAGAAGTAAAGATTAGCAACTTTCTAGATACAGCCATGGAATGTTTCTATATCGTCAAGGAAACGGCAAAAATTGGAGATGAATCTGATGTCATATTTGCCCAAATTCTGCTTCATCGATTTTCTAGAGAGGCTCGAAAACAGTATGAGCAGCATGCTTATTTGTATATGTGCTTAAAATTATAAATTGACCCCATAATTTAATTCTTAAACTATTTATATCGAACTAAGGTTTTTTTAAAGTAATCTTAGGACTTCAACAATTTTTTTACATATAAGAGATTTATTGTCACGCCCAATAAATGGGGCGTAATTTATTTGTAAAATGATTTTTGAAGTAAAATTGAACAATTTGTACAAAAATCTAATGACTTATGCATTGTACAAATTGTTTTATATTTTTAAAACCTTATTTTTTAAATCAAAAATATAAAAAGTTACCTTAACCTAAAAATAACAAGTAAGAACGTTGCAGTCGGGCGCACCCGACTGTAGAATACTATGTTCCCAGTCCTATATAATTTGGTTATTTGTGTGTTCAGAAAGAGACGCGAAAAAAACTGCACAGGTGTGGGAGACATAGATTTTGCTCTTTTGTGGGGGAGGGGGTGTTGGTGTCCAAAAATTTTTGATGCAGATTTGTCCAGAAGGTTAACATTAGTTTGTTTGCCAAATTTGGTGACTCTACCGGAACAGGTGCGGGAGATATAGATTTTTCTCATTTGCGGGGGAGGAGGTGGGGGGTCAAAAATTTGATGCAGATCTGTCGGGAATCTCAACATTAGTCTGTATGCCAAATTTGGTGACTATAGCTTTAAAAATGGGGAAGATACAGGTTTTCCCCAAATTGTGGGGGAGGGGGTGGTGGTGGGTGGTCGATCTCGACACTTAATAAATTGACGATATACACCAACATGTGTACCAAGTTTGGTTGCTCTAGCTCAAAGATAAGAGGAAAAAAATTGCGTTCATACGGACAGACGGACACTTCGCAAACCCAATATACTATTTTCCCCTCGGGAACATAGTATAAAAACAAGAAAGAACGGCTATCTTCGCGTTCCGCAGCTATATACCCTAGCAGGAATGTTTATTATACAAAACTTAATTTGTGTCTGATTGCTCCTAAGGTATCCATGTGTTCCGATTTTGATAAAATTATAGGAAACTATTTGAAGTATTATAAAACTCTCACTTAGCTTGGATGAAATATTTGTATAAGCAAAAAGTTTGATATTGTGATATAGTGGTCCGATTTTGACCAAATTTGGTCAGATTGTAAAATCCGTCTAGAGACACCAAACTGGTACCGGAATTAGAAAGAGATGGAATAACCTGGCATTTTATTCCCCCGGGAAGCCCTCACATGGGTGGATTGTGGGAAGCTGGAGTAAAGCCAATGAAGTACAATTTAAAGCGGATCCTTGGCGAGAACAGTTGTGCTTATAAAGAGTTCTCCACGTTGCTATGTCGCATTGAGGCAGTGCTGAACTCACTAATTAGTGCACCAGAACACATCGAAATGCATGAGAAGATAGAATCGATCGACAGATGGAGGTACATTCAGCGAATGACAGCCGTATTCTGAAACAAGTAAGAATGCTATAGTCGAGTATACCCGACTACGAAACTCCCTGTACCCAGGTCTAAAACATTCAATCACATCTACGCCCACTTACACATACTCACACACATACACAAAGACGCACACACACACTGTGCGGCAAAAGCGACAGCGCAAGCGAGGCAATTTAATTGGTGGCTGTGCTTCTCCTTCCCCCTCTCGTTGCATTACTGAATCTTCTTTCGTGAATAACTTCCGTATTTATTATCCGATCGACTTGAAATTTGGACAGTAGATTAAGAGAGACTAAAGTATTGTACATGTCAAATCTTAAAGCTGTATCTTGAAAATTGTTACTGTAAAACGGTTTTAATCGATTTGCGGGGGAACGGGGGAGATATCTGAAATATGAAACAAACTTGATCTGCGTATGCTATACAGGAACCTACATTTCAAATTTGGTGTCTCTAGCTCTTGTAGTTGCTGAGATCGACGCGTTCATACGGACAGACGGACAGACGGACAGACGGACAGACAGACGGACATGGCCAAATCGAAATCTCTTTTGATACTGATCAAGAATATATATACTTTATAGGGTCGGAGATGTCTCCTTCTGTCTGTTACATACATTTGCACAGATGTAATACCCCCTTTTTACCCATTTTATGGGTACAGGGAGTAAAAAGTATAAAGATGACTACCTCGTGGCGCTGCAAAAAAAAAAGGAAATGGCGAAACGAAAAAGAAAACTTTAAGGAAGGTCAATAAGTATTGGTCAAACAAGAAAAGAGACACACAGGAAAATGGACAATGAGAAAAATAATCAAAACGACAAAAACAAACACGGTCAAAACAAGCAACGGCGAAACGCTGGCTTAATAAAATTTGTCCGTCACCTACGCATGATGAAGACAAGAAGACGGTCCGAGGGAGCACACGGAGCAATATTAGCCTATTAATGATGTTTAAAATGACGACTGCAGTCATAATACCCAACCAAAGTAGCTCAACGATACACGTACATGAATTAGAGAAGGATTCAGCAATATTTCTAGAACAAGTAAGAATGCTATAGTCGAGTATACCCGACTACGAAACTCCCTGTACCCAGGTCTAAAACATTCAATCACATCTACGTCCACTTACACATACACAAAGACGCACGCACACAGGCGGCAAAAGCGACAGCGCAAGCGAGGCAATTTAATTGGTGGCTGTGCTTCTTCTTCCCCCTCTCGCTGCATCACTGAATCTTCTTTCGTGAATAACTTCCGTGTTTATTATCCGATCGACTTGAAATTTATACAGTAGATCAAGAGAGACTAAAGTATTGTACATGCCAAATCTTAAAGCTATATCTTGAAAATTGTTACTGTAAAACGGTTTTTATCGATTTGCAGGGGAACGGGGGAGATATCTGAAATATGAAACAAACTTGATCTGCGTATGGTATACAGGAACCTACATTTCAAATTTGGTGTCTCTAGCTCTTGTAGTTGCTGAGATCGACGCGTTCATCCGGACAGACGGACAGACGGACAGACAGACGGACATGGCCAAATCGAAATCTCTTTTGACACTGATCAAGAATATATATACTTTATAGGGTCGGAGATGTCTCCTTCTGCCTGTTACATACTTTTGCACAAATCCAATACCCCCTTTTTACCCATTTTATGGGTACAGGGAGTACAAAGTTGGAAAAGTGGAACTCAAAAAAGGATGCTCCTTGAGACTCAAGGGAATAACTCTAAAGGCCCGTCAGAGCGTGCAAACATCATAAAATGGAAACTATTCCGCGCACTTCATAAAAGAGGCGAACGAAAGACACCCTTTTGAGTTAACACCGATTGGAACCTTCGCCATCAACAACACAAAGATAAAGTATCACAGCAACCACATTTTTATACCCGTGGTAATTCTGAGCCTTTCCAGAACTAATGGGACCCATACACAAGGCAACTCAGTTGCCCAACTTGAGTGAGTTTTTCGGTTGTGGGAACCGCTTACAATGTGTTTGGTACGGCTGCGACAATGTTGTGCCAACCACATTCTGTATCACAACCTTTTGTTACGAGCATCAAGTTGCCGCAAATGGCTGTGGGTGTATTTGAGTAACACACAACTTAATTCACACAACTCGTGAGCGTTTCTCTTTGTTTTTGTACTTTCTTGCTACTGTTTTCCCTGATCGCCTGGTTCAGATGCTGTTCGTTGTATGCAAAACATTCGATGACCTCTAGCTTCATGATCGGGGTAGTTTTGCTATAGTTGTGGTATAGTTGTGCATAGTTATGTACATCTTTGAGTTAATTCCAATATTTAGTTTATCAATTGTTTATCAATTCGGCACTTGCCGACGGCATTTTTCGAGTCGCGCTACGAAATTGGCTGATCTGATTGCAGTGTGTGAGGCAAAGACCCAATTTGAGAGACAACTGGTTGCCGCAACCGATTGTGCTAAAATTGCCCCGTGTATGGGCCATGTAAGAGACATTACCAATATGGCGATTTCAGTCGCACTTATAGGTTTTAAGGCCGAGAGAGCGATAAGTTGTTCTATTTCTATTAAGTACACGGTTTATTTTAAACTATTATTAGCAACTTATAATTGGCGCGGTTTTGTATCTAACAGTCTGACAACTCTGGTAAATTTTTGATGTTTTCCAATACTAAAACGATCAACCATCGTGTCGATATGCGCATATCGGACAACTTTTATTTGCATTAATTTCATTATTTCGACAATAAGGTTTTGTTCCGCCGCCGGAATTTGCTTTCTAGTTTTGAGACGGGTCGTTTAAGACGAAAGTCAGACATTTTGAAGCAGTTTTTATATGGGGCCGTGTTCCATTTTGTACCAGGCGAAGTGGCAACGCGCACAAGACCAGGGCTGAAAATGAAATATAGTTTAGTAAGCAGTGTTTAGTTGGGGGAGCCTAGGGGAATGTAAAAGTAGCGGGAGCAGGCGGCTAGTACTGTGGGGAAAATAGATATGTATTAGTGAGGGTGCGCAGGCGCTTGTAAGGGAATAAATAGGAGTGAAAAGCAAATGGCGCGGGATTGGCAAGGTTAAGTGCACGCAGGCAGGCCATAAAATTATAAATTGGAATTTTTTTGTGTGTGAAGATTAACTTTGAACATGTGAGTATAAATATTCGAACTGCTCAGTGAACGGTGTGTGACGTATTCTCTATACTTGGCAGCCTGGCCAGGAAGAGCGTACATAGCAGCGGGGTCAGTGAATTTTTTGTTGTTCGAATATTACAACACTCTTCGAGAAACTCACCGACAAGTGACAGAGAAGTGCGCTGGAGCCGAGCACGGCGGATGAAATCGGAGGCCTCCATCGCCGTACAGCTGCAGTGATCAAAGTGAGTGCGTTCCATTTGTGTAGGCAGCTGATCCCCATTTTTAAGCCCACACCGGGCAATGCAAATTTTCGGCCGGGCCATACAGCAGCCAACACCTTGCAAAAAGGCAACTTTATAGTATACTGTGCAGTTGTACATTTTAGAATTAGTGAAAATTCACTTGTATTTTGCCCATAGTGCATATTTGTTGTGGCGCACGCATTTGCGCAACACACACACACGCCTACAAACATATGTATGTGCCTGCGTCAGGGCCAATTCTGCTGCGCACCTTCAAAAGCAGCCGGCAATGCAAACTGCAACAATAAAACTGCTAGTGCACGTTTCCGTTAATATTTATTTATTTATAAGTATATTTATCTATTTAATTATGTAATTATGTTGTTTTCTTGTAATATTTAACTTTTTGCAATTAAGAGTTCGTCGACTCTGTAATTGACAACAAAAAACATATTTAACGTTTGCATACGCATTAGCATTACCAAACAGCTGATCATCTAAAACCCTTAACCCATATGTGGTGTCGCGGGTTAAAATATCTCAATGCGAATGTTGAAGGGTATAATATAATATAATATTTACACCATATTATTTTGCCCCTCCCTGACCCATGACAAGAGCTCTTGGTAGGTGTAGATTGACTATTGGCGCCTTATTAACAACCAATAAACGCCACATTACTCGCATGAAATAATTTATTCCCATGGCATTTTTTTTACGCGCATGAAATTTTTTTGAGTTTAATTATATTTATTTTCTGTATTTAATTTGAAGTTTAATTTTTATAATTTCGTAATTTTTCATTTTTATTATAATTTAATTATTTATTTGTAAAATTTTGTTATTTATTTATTTAAAACTAGAATTAAATTAAATTAAATGGAATTTATATTAGGGTCAGAACATGTATATTAAATTAGGCCAGCCGCAACGGGTCTAGCAGAGTTTGGCCCAAATAATTATCATGGATTGGACCACAGGTAGGGCGGGCGCGCGATGTGGAAACATCGCAGCCTCATCCTTTTTTTGTTGTTACGTAGTGTTTACTCCCTGTACCCATAAAATGGGTAAGAAGGGGGTATTACATCTGTGCAAATGTATGTAACAGACAGAAGGAGACATCTCCGACCCTATAAAGTATATATATTCTTGATCAGTATCAAAAGATACTGATATCGATAAAAAACCGTTTTACAGTAACATTTTTCAAGATTTAGCTTTTTTATTTGGCATGTACAATACTTTAGTCTTTCTTAATGTACTGTCCAAATTTCAAGTGAAAAAATGCCTCGCTTGCGCTGTCGCTTTTGCCGTCTGTGTGTGTGCGTCTTTGTGTATGTGTGTGTGTATGTGTAAGTGGACGTAGATGTGATTGGATGTTTTAGACCTGGGTACAGGGAGTTTCGTAGTCGGGTATACTCGACTATAGCATTCTTACTTTTTTTTTATGTTGTTGTTATTGTGTTTGTATGCATGTTGTGAGATACCGTATGTCTCTTTTCTTTGTTTACATTTAGCGGGCATTGGGTCGTATCCAGTCCTGGGACCGACAGCTAGCCGGCGTTACCCCACCGACGAAAATGGTAATATGTAACAGCCGTTATACTAAAGAATTACCCGCAGAAACATATGATGTCAAGCAACAGCGCGATCGATAGCAAAGCATAGGTAGAGTCCGCGGTTGAGAGACAGTAGGTTATGCCATGCGCATGTCCGTTAGTCGCCGTTACAGCGACGCGAGTGTTTGACGTCACACTTTGTGGAATTCAGCGCGCGCTTTTGAACTTTGAAAATCACTTACATTTTTTTAGTAAATCGGCTCGTGTGGCTGTAATTCTGGAACGAAATTTACAACGCGTCGATTGATATGTTTCGGTCCGCTCTATGTGCCATACATAAAATACCAAAATATATAAAGTCATTCAGAAGGCGCATCTAAAACGACGAAAAATGTTCGGGCCCATTCGAATGTACCCACATTTAACTTGTTGAGCACTTACTTAAATACTCGTATATGTCGTTTGCCACCGAGAGTTGTTCATGGCAGTAGTGCAGTGGGATGTGATGCGGCACGTTGTCCTGATGTGTTCAAGCCCAGCTGGAGGCGGCTAACATAAATTGTTCTTATTGTTAATTATATAACAATAGAACAATTTATGTTAGCTGGTTTTTTGTTAATTGGTATTATTTTTCAATTGTTCGATTTGTTATATTTAATTTATTTTTATTATTTGTATTTGATAGAAGCGGACAGATAGATAAACATATGAATGGATAGACTAACGGCTCAAGTATTTTTTATTTCACATTTAATAATTCTATTAATTTAAAAAAAAACTTAAATTCATAAATAAATAAATAAATATAGACAAACAACTTCATAAAAAAATGAAGTTTGATTGATAAAATGAAGCATACAGAATCTGCACAACCAAAAATTTCGTCGTGTTATTGGTACGGGGGGAGCTTGGGCGACGAGGTAACGGTTCATAAAATAGATTCCATTTTGCTTAGACATCAGCGAGCCAAGCCTCGCCAATTTTTGTAACGCAGCTGGCTTTCGCTTTCGTTTTTCTTTAAGATCTCGATTTGGATACTCTTCTTTTTACTTTTACTCCCTGTACCCATAAAATGGGTAAAAAAAAGGGGGCACTAAATCTGTGCAAATGTATGTAACAGGCAGAAGGAGACATCTCCGACCCTATAAAGTATATATGTTCTTGATCAGTATCAAAAGAGATTTTGATTTGGCCATGTGCGTCTGTCTGTCCATCCGTATGTATGAACGCAAGGATCTCAGCAACTACAGGAGCTAGAGACACCAAATTTAGAATGTAGGTTCGTGTATAGCGGGAAAATGTCAAGTTTATTTTAGATGTGAGATATCTCCCCCTGTTTCCCCGCTATTCGATAAAAACCGTTTTACAGTAACAATTTCAATATATAGATTTGGGATTTTCATGTACAATACTTTAGTCACTCTTAATCTACTGTCCAAATTTCAAGTCGATCGGATAATAAGCACGGAAGTTATTCAACAAAAGATTCAGTGCTGGAGCGCGGGGGAAGAAGCAGCACAGCCACCACTTAAAATGCCTCGCTTGCGCTGCGCTCGAGCTGTCGCTCGTGTGTGTGCGTCTTTTGTGTATGTGTAAGTGTACGTAGATGTGATCGGAAATTTTTGACCTGGGTACAGGGAGTTTTGTAGTCGGGTATACTCGACTATAGCATTCTTACTTGTTATATGTACTAGCAGGTAATACCCAGGGCTTGCCCGGCGATATATTTAGATGTACTTTGCAATATGTTTAATTTGACTAGTTTCGTCAACCGTAAGAAATATATAGCGTATCACAATTTTCCCTCCCGTGGGGGTAGGAAACTAAATAGTTGAGCCATGTGACTAATGTTTCCCGCCCGTGGAGACGCGTAGGATAAGACTTTCCAAAATCATTT
This sequence comes from Hirtodrosophila confusa, assembly GCA_035043065.1. Lineage (NCBI taxonomy): Eukaryota > Metazoa > Arthropoda > Insecta > Diptera > Drosophilidae > Hirtodrosophila > Hirtodrosophila confusa. Next base: position 1,276,961 of record JAWNNI010000202.1, read on the forward strand.
GACATTTGAAGCCAGTTCCAAGAATAATACTAAGATTCCAGACTAAAGCTTTCCAACTGTTTTCTGACCGTTGTGTTGCTTTCAACACTTTGGAAATTAGTATAAAGCCATTCGCATGAATAACGAAAATGTCGAATTCCAGACATCACTCCTTTTCCGACCGAATTATTTAATGTGAGGTGCTTCGAAAATTAGTTTCAATATAATTGGATGATATACAAAAAATTTTGAAAATGAGTTTGTAGCTAATTGGTAGAAAATCTAAAATGTTTTCAGCATTCATGTTTAACAGTTTTGCGACCTTGAGGGTAGATTTTCCAAAATCGTTGAGCACCTCGTCAGTTATGTATTTATGTAGAACCTTGAAAATAAGATTGAAGCCAATGACATGAAATTTTAAAATGTTGAATGCCAGAGTTTTCCCCCGATTTTCCGACCATGGGGCTGAATTTCCCAAAATCGAATTATTTTACATGAAGAGCTTTGAAAATGAATTTGACGGTGATAGGAGTAAAATTGCCCATACAAACTTGAAACCCTATTTTCCGCCCATTGAGGTGGATTTTCCAATATCGGTACAATATGTGTGAAATTAATTTTTGTGTAGATCTTTGAAAATTATATGATAAACAAAAAAAGTTTCATACAACAGTTTCCCCGTATTTTCCGACCTTGGATGTAGATTTTCCAGAATCCTTGGCCACCTTGCCTTTTTACTCCCTGTACGCATAAAATGGGTAAAAAGGGGGTACTAAATCTGTGTAAGTGTATGTAACAGGCAGAAGGAGACATCTCCGACCCTATAAAGTATATATATTCTTGATCAGTATCAAAGAGATTTTGATTTGGCCATGTCCGTATGTTTGTCCGTCTGTCCGTCTGTCCGTCCGTATGTATGAACGCAAGGATCTCAACAACTATAAGAGCTAGAGACACCAAATTTGGAATGTAGGTTCGTGTATAGCGGGAGCAGGTCAAGTTTATTTTAGATTTGAGATATCTCCCCCCGTTCCCACCCAATTCGATAAAAACCGTTTTACAGGAACAATTTTCAAGATATAGCTTTGGGATTTTGCAATACTTTAGTCACTCCTAATCCAAATTTCAGTCGTTCGGATAATAAACACGGAAGTTATTAACGAAAGAAGATTCAGTGCTTCAGCGCAAGGGAAGAAGAAGCACAGCCACCACTTAAAATGCCTCGCTTGCGCTGCGCTCGAGCTGTCGCTCGTGTGTGTGCTTCTTTTGTGTATGTGTGCTTGGATGTGTAAGTGTACGTAGATGCGATCGGAAATTTTTGACCTGGGTACAGGGAGCTTTGTAGTCGGGTTTACTCGACTATAGCATTCTTACTTGTTGTTTCTGTGTACAAGTTTGAAAATTAGTTTGAAGTAAATAGCATGAAATGTCGAATGGCAGAGTCTCCACTGTTTTCCCGACCATGCAGCTGAGTTTTCCAAAATCGGTGTTACAGGTGTTTTGTCGTGGCGGTAGAAAGTCGATAATTAAACCAAAATGAATACAAATTAACCAATTACTGGTATTGATCTGTTTGGGTACTGAGTTTACAACACGTACTTGTTGGAATTATTCTGTTTATTGCAGCGCGATCGCGTCTGTAGTCAATAACATCTTCTTAGAAACTAAATACAAGAATTCTTAATGTTAATAACTCAGCCCTACATCCGCTGACCGGCCGGCTGCGCTGCCGCTGCAGTGCGAGGAATTGCTGACCTTGCGCCTGCTGCCAAACTGCATGATCGTCGTGCAGTTCTTAGACTGAACCCAAAAACCCAATTAGGCTGGATTCAGTCGGGCTGTTAACATAGTTAACTACTCCCTTCTTAAGATCTGACCGCCCTTGGTCATGCCGATTTTCGTGACCATCTCGCTGATTTTAAGTGACTCTTGTCTTCTTCTCAAGTGCTGTCTGAGGAGAGCAAGGCCACCGACGACTGCGCAGATCACTAGGGCCAGGCAACATATTCCTAGCGACGCATACTTTACTGACACGTCGCCCTTCAGTTCCTTGATAAAGTTCAAATTTTCCGCACTTAGCCGATGCAGGAACGGTAGGCTTAGGATGTCGTCATGCCCAGTGATGTTTAGCAAGGGGAACGAAGCGACACCTGGGACCTGGCTCAGCATGCTATTCGTGTTGAAGAACTCTGTGTCGTTTATGATTGCTGAGCGGTCGAAGGTTTACAACTGTGTGCCATTCAAGAGTAGCTGTGAGCCGCCGTCGATGCTGACCCTAGCCGTGTGGTCGTTAATTATGATCAGTCCGTCATCGACGACTGTTAACGCACCTAAGTGGCTGGGTTGTGTCTTGCATTGGGCGACGCCACCGGCATGTAGTGCTTGCGCGCACGTGTTGTTGGTCGTCAGCTCGCAGAACGCCGCGGTGGTGGTCGGTGCGCAGTTTGTGACAGCCAGTATTCCAGAATCGCAGTCTGCCACCACATTGTCGGCCAACTGCAAGGTCTTCCCATTGTGTGCGACAGGGTAGATTACTACCTTCTTACATTCGTACTTAACTAAAGGGTATCTTATAATAAGGTGAATTACATTGTCGGATTGAAAAATCTTAATACTAGATACTTCCATCAAATTTGTGACCGATATTCAGGTAGACTGACCGACCAGTGTGGACTTTAAATCGTCCTGATCTAGAATTGCCGGGTTTATTATATTTGACTTGGCTAGCGTGATAGTGAACATTAAATTTTGAACTTCGGTAATCAACATTCTATTCCTTGAGAGTAGTATTTCAAATAAATGGCCTGTATCGACTTGTTCATTCTTAGTGTACTTTATGATTTTGTTGACAGTTTCTGTCAGTTGGATAATTTGACTCTGTGTTTGCGATTAATTTTAATCTGCCTAAAATGAAGCTGCGTGAGTGCTGGCGCTTAATAAACTGAATGTGCAGAAAATATATTAAAACGTGACCTCAAGGTTTACCTAATGTTATCCTTGTGGACCACCCTCCCTTTAATTAGGACTGTTGTCCCCAAGTCGGCCTCGATTACTCCTTCTGTGCATAGGGGTGTTAATTTGTTGCCCAGTCTTCTATTTGACTGCACCCACACTTTCTCTCCTACTTCAAAAATCCTGTTGTGCCTGTTTTTGTTGACAGTAGCTGTAGCTGTCTTTTTTGCAACTTGTTTCTTATTAACTGTTGCATTTCAGCTGCGGCTGAATGTACTATGTCGATTGACTTTTTGTTAGTGACCGAGTGTATTGACCAATTGAACAGCACCGCAGCTCTAAGGACCAGCTCGACCGTATTGTTACTGTCTGTGTCCATTCCCAAGCTTCTTGCAATATTACCTAACGTCGAATGAAAACGTTCCACCTGGCCGTTGGACGTACTATGCAACGGAGGTGCGTTACTTATTGAAACCTGGAAGTGATTTGAAAGCAAGGACCTGACCGTCTCCGAGTTGAGTGAGGGCTCATTGTCGCAGTACATTGATTTGGCATGAGGAAAGATATTCATTAGCTGAATAGTCGCTATTTTCAAATCCTCGATGGTTTGAGATGATATCGGTTGAACTAACGCGAATGTCGAGAACTTGTCTATGCAAGTGAGGAAATGTCTTTTATTCGTCCAGTAAATATCGGCATGCAACATTTCCCCGACATACGAAGGAATTGGTGTCTAACCCAGTTCTTGTTTTCTTGGGTGCCTATCGTACTTGGCCTTCGCGCAAGTTTTGCAATTTGAGACCACCTCATTCGCCAACCTAGTCATTTTCGGAAAGTAATAATCCCCTAGTATTTGCTTGACATTTTCTTGAGCGGCTCTATGTGCACGATTATGTTCCGTCGTGACTATTTCTGACATTTCGTTCTTATCGAAGATGTCTGCCACAAGATTCTTACAATGCCAGAACTTTGTTGCCGGGAAGGCCCTCACCAACTCGTGAGCCAGAATGGGTAGGTCACAGTGATTCGGGTTTACCACCCCAGGATTTACGACCAGCTTTAGGGTCTTGAACAGCGATTCCTTGCTAATGAAATTTACTATGTGTCTCGTCTTTTCACCAAATACAATGAAATTCCGTCTTAACGGGAACCTTGCTTCTTACAGGATAATTTGGTTCCTGAAGCAGTTCAAAGGCTTATCTGTGCCGGCAATAGTATAGGGGAGGGACACCTCGCTGTGCATTGTCGCTGCGTCAGACTCAGCATCCTGACCTTCAACAGCATTGACATGCTGTCGCGAGAGCGCATCGGCGACGTGGTTTTCTTTCCCAGGTTTATAAAATACGTTTGCGTTGTGTTCGTCGATAAATGCCTTCCAGCGCTTAATCTTTGCGTTTGGGTTTCTTTCCGAGACCGCAAACGCGAGAGGCTGGTGGTCTGTGAAGATGTTAATGTCTTTTGTTCCGTACAAATAATGTCGCAGCTTCCCTAACGCCCATACAATTGCGAGCAACTCCCTCTCGTTTGTCGCATAGTTCATTTCCCTATCTTTGAGCGTCCTCGATATCATTGTAATCGGACGACCGTTCTGTGAAAGAACTGCTCCAATACCGTACGCTGAAGAGTCCGTTGTCAAATCGAACTGTTTCTTGTAGTCCGGGTAAGGGAGCATGACATTTTCTGACGCTAAAATATCCCTAAACTTTTCAAATGCGTGCCGTTGAACTTCATTAAATTCGATAGCGATCTTCTTTGACCTATATTTACTAACCGAACCGTTCTCCCCCTTCAGAATGTCCGATATTGGTCTCGCGATTGATTGGGAATCCCTCACGAAACACCTGTAGTAGCTAGCCAGCCCTAGGAAAGACCTTACCTTGAACAGGTTTCTTGGCTCAGGGTACTCCTGGACAGCTTTTACCTTTTCGGGGTCTGTTTTTGCGCCCTCGTTGGTTACAACAAACCCGAGGTGCTTTTTGAAAACGAGGCGCTTTTTGAAAAACTGCAATTTTTCTCGCGCTACCCTCAAGTTGGCCTCATACAGGCTCTTCAACACCCAGTCAACGTGTTTGACATGGTCTGTCTCGTTTTGGAGAATATAATTACATCATCGACGTAAACGTAGCATGACTTCCCGATCTGCTCCCGCAGAACATCATCGATCGCTCGTTGGAAGATGCTGCCAGCATTCTTAAGCCCAAATGGAAATCGACAGAGTTCGTACTTCCCACCGTTGACTGAAAATGATGTCTTTTCTCGATCGCGCTCTGCCAACGCTATTTGATGGTAGCCGGACTTCAGATCTAGAGTCGTGAAGTACTTGGTTTTGCCCAGGTTGGCTAAAATCATCGAAATGCTTGGTATCGGATACTTATCAGCAATCGTTTTCTCGTTCAGTTTCCTGAAATCGATAACCAATCGCTTCTTTTTATCTCCGGACTCATCAGTTCCTTTTTTATCAACAACCCATATCGGGTTGTTGTACGGGGATCTCGATTTCCTAATGACCCCATTTCTTAAAAGCTCCTGCACCTCTTTGCGCACAAAATCGGCTACACCCATAGGATATGAGTACAGTTTAGTATAAATTGGGGCATCGTCGGTCGTTCTTATGGTAGCCACAACCGACGTGTTATATGGAAGCGCCTCGTTAGAGGTCGCAAAAACCTTTGCCCTATTTCCTAACAGTTCTTCGAATTCTGCCTTTACGGAAACTGGTACGTCAGACTCGATCACCTTGGTGAAGTTAACGTCTGCGCAATTTTGGTATCGGAATTTCTCCGAGCCCGAGTCGAACTCGATTCGGTTAGACTTGAGGTTGACGGTGGCTCCCAACTGCGTTAGCAAGTCAAGGCCAATGATCCCGTCGAATACGGACAGCCCGTCCAGAAGGAAAAATGGTGTTGTTACCCCGAAGATAGGTAACCAGCACTTTTTTTAATCTTATTGGAGCCGTGTATAGAATACACGGCAAACGGTTTGTCGACTGAGGGGACATTTTGCAACCGCTTACAGGGTCTGATGTAGTTTTTCGACGTAGAAGCGCATTAGGGTTCCTGCTACTTTCTTCTCAACGAAGGGTAGCAGGGACGTACCCCTAAAAAATTAACACTATCGCTGTCATATTCCCCACCATCGTTTTCAATTTCTGAGCTGGCCTCACTGGCCGTCTGATCGTACGTGGGTGTTGCCGTTTCGGGGCCCTGAGTCGTGTGATCTACTCTTTGTCTCCTCTGGCCCGTCAAGCGTTCTGACGTATTACCTCGTTTCCCCCTTGTAGGAAACGCTCATGTGATTTCGAAGAGCCCTAGCCCATTTGAAAGTTTGTGGGCTGTCGGAACCTTGAAGAGGAAGGATCCAAGTACATTGGTTCAGCCGGTTCCCGGTGCTGGGGCACTGCCTCAGCCCTCACAACCTGCCTTAGGCCACTATTTTTCTTAAAAATGGGCTCTTCCCTTGAGACCCTTGACCATTTTGGTCGTGTTGCTTGGATCTTTGCTGATTTTGAGGACGCTGTTCTGTCCTCTGCTCTGCACTCTTTGCCAAGCTAGCCGCGAAAGCATATCTTTCGTGGTTAGCGTGCACCTCCTGTGCCAACGCTAGGGCGGATGGCAAATCTGGAGGGTGCGCTGCGAAGCGTACATCGGTGAGATTCCTTTTTAACCCGGAAACGATGTTCACCATGTTAGTCAATAAGGTGAGTTTCTTCTCTACCTCGTCGTAGTATTGTAGCAACGACAAGTCCCCTTGCCTCAACGTGCCCATCTCCTGTTCTATGACATGGATGGGGCGCTTATCACTGTACGTAAAGTCCAATCTGCTAATAATGGCGTAGAAGCTTAGAGCTGTGTTGAAAGAAGCCAGTACTGCGTCTGCGGGACCCCTCACCTTGCTTCTAATAATAATCACGGCCTGGTAATGCCGCGAACTGCCATTGTATGGCTTACAAATTTTATAAGCAGCATGTGCCGCCTGGCGCCATGACACGTAGTTCTCCTGTGCTCCATTAAATTCTGGCATACACTTCACCGCGTCCAATGGCTCCTCACACTTGACCCCTTCATGTATTTCAATGTCGCGATATACCTCCGGCAAGGCCACGTGTGTATTTTTTAATTTGCTCGTTAGGTCGGATATTTGTCGATTGAAATCTTCCCTAAGCTCATTGTTAGCTCTTTCGTAATGCGCTGCTTGTGACTTTAAGGCACTGTCTACCGCTACCTGTATGATCTGTCCGAACTGCTGTGCGTCCATGTTCGACCTGGTTCTATGAAACGCCTGTTCGGAATATCTTTTAATCGCTAGGGTATCTATTCCCTGCAATAGTTCCTCTAGCTCGCTATCGGGGTCGCTATGAAACCGCTGTTCGTCAGAGTTATCGTTCATCGATTAGATTCAACACGATTCCCTCTTCACTTACACAGTTTCAATATTTGCCATTTAAATGAAATACACTTGTAAGCACGGTAGTCCGATATCTTTAGAACATTTAATTTTAAATTTGTACAGGGCTTGACTTGCAAAAATATACTCGCTATCACGCTAATCAAGCGTAATTAAGAATTTTTAATTTTTAAGAATTTTTTTTTTACTGAACTTTGAGAGTTTCTATTTATTCAGAAAGTTATTAGCATCACTGGTCAGTCACTCTACTTACATTTTACTCTCTTATTTGATAGTGTCCGATGTCGACGATTCTTCCGCACTGCGTAGTCGGTCCTCCTTCAGGTGGTGCACTTCTACAGATTGATCGTCTCCGCTGCCCAAGTCGTCCGCTTGGTGTAACAATTGGATTAAATTGAATGCCTGTACTTATACTCGTGGCGGCGAGATTTGATTTTCGTGCGGCTAGTTATGGCTTGCCGACGGTAAATCGCAATTTCAGATTTTAGCCTTATCTGTATAATTTGTCTTTGACTCGCTCAGCATGGTCGCTGGGGTTCTGTTTTTTGGTTTTGCATGACCGCGCACTTTGCACTTTATGTTAGGGTCGTGGCTAAATTTTACTTTAACCGGTTGGGCGCCAATTAACCAATTACTGGTATTTATCTGTGTGGGTACTGAGTTTATAACACGTACATGTTGGAGTTATTTTGTTTATTGCAGCGTGATCGCGTCTGTAGTCAATAAAATCTTCTTAGAAACTAAATACAAGAATTCTTAATGTTAATAACTCAGCCCTACATCCGCTGACCGGCCGGCTGCGCTGCCGCTGCAGTGCGAGGAATTGCTGACCTTGCGCCTCGTGCAAGGTGTCAGCTTACCGTCGCGGCCCGCTCGTTGCCAAACTGCATGATCAGCGTGCAGTTCTTAGACTGAACCCAAAAACCCAATTAGGCTGGATTCAGTCGGGTTGTTAACATAGTTAACTTACACAATTGCAATTATTTTAAAACTTCAAATTTTATTCACTTGAAAATACTTCTTTGCGTCCTCACTTCTGTTCTTAGATTGACTAGGCCTTGGAAAAATGGCGCTTAAATTTAAGTGTGGTGAGAAAACTGGTGCGCGACTGCACCAGTGATGCCGGTTTGGCTGTTTTAGCTTTATTGGCTTAAACAACAAGTGTCAAATTATTTAATGTATAGAGCTTTGAAAATGAGTTTGAAGCCAAACGGACGATAGTTAATAAAGTTTCATACAACAGTTTTCCGCGAATTTTGCGACCTTGGGACCTTGCGACCATTCTAACTTTACGGTTTGAGCTGTGCGACGATTGTCAGTCATTCAGTTAGTCAGGACGAACTCTTTTGTATATATAGACAAATACTTTTGCAACATGGGTCTACTGTGGATAAGCTACCGTCGCAAGGCCGAGGAGCAGGATATTTTTAAGGAGTTTTCTCTCGACGTAGGAGGCACGGTGGTGGAATTGAGATGTCGCCTCTCAGCGAGACCCAGACTGGATACACTTTGCTCACCGACACCGGATCCTAAAAGAACTCCGCTCACGGGAAAAAGCAGTCAGGAACATGCGATCTTGCATAGGAGCCGACGGCAGCTGCCCATCAGTTACGGATAGTAGTTGCGCAACCAGACAACCCAATGAACGAGTCCCAGCTTCGGCTCGAACTCTATGCATGGCGGCAGGACTTCAGGCAGGCTCCACTCAGAGGGTCACGCAATATTTCACTCGCTTGGAGGATGAAATCCGGATGCGACTGCAGAAGCCCAAAGAACCGGTCAAATATTTCATGATCATGATGCACCGAGCTACACTGAAGCATAGAAACTGGAGCGGTTGTCCGAAAACTCACTGCCCGAGTACCAAGTCTTAACTCGGTGGCAGGAGTTTTTGAGGTTATCCGAACTGACGCAGTTGGTAGTGAACGACGAGATTGTCAGGATCGGGACGTCGCACAATGGCTCGTTTTTATACTCTGCTCCCGAAAGGAAAAATAGAATATCGGGTTTGCGAAATGTCCGTCAGACCGTGTAACGCAATATTTTTCCATACCCTTGAAGCTAGAGCAACCAAACTTCGTACACATGTTGGTGTATACCCACAATTTTTGAAATGCTAAGGTCTTATTTTTGCTGTGATCGACGCGGACAGACAGACATGGCCAGATCGAAATCTCTTTTGATACTGACCAAGAATATATATACTTTTAGGGTCGGGGAGTCTCCTTCTGCCTGTTACATACATTTGCACATATTTAGTACACCCTTTTTATTCATTTTACGGGTACATGGAGTCAAAAGTCATTAGGCGCCTTTTGGCACCCAATCTATTCTGAAATAGCTTTAACAATGTTAACAGAATCACGTGGTAATAGTCACTTAACTGAGACCTGCTCGACTTTATGTTAAAAGTCTATATGAAGTTTCCAAACTATGTTAAAGCGAGTATGAACGTGAAAGTCGGACGTACCCCACAGTACAATAGTCGGTTTCATTTATACTTTCGGACGTTGGTGTACTAAAACGGGAGGTACATTCAAGTGGCCCAAACGACACCAAGCACGGGCTTAATAACGCGCGGACCCAGGCAAAATGCAACCCACCTACACCAAGCATGGTTCTACGATCAGAAAGGGAAGGAAGATTTATTAGTAAGAGTCTACAACGATAAGAAGGCATGCGAGTATTTGGATTCCAGTTAAGACAACGGAGTGCAAAGAGCAGAAATTGTTTTTGTACCGAATCCATTCTATCAAGATCAGTTTGCAACCTTTGACCAGATAAGAAATCCGTAGATGACAGACAAAGTTTAACATCATCTGCATACATCATCACCCGAGAGTGAATTATGACAGAAGGAAGGTGATTTGTGAACAGAGTAAATAATACGGGGCCAAGATGACTTCCTTGTAGTACTCCGGAAGTAACTTGAACAGACTTGGAGATTAAGCCTTTGAAATAAACCTTTTGGGTTCTAAGAGTTAAGTAGTTAGAGATCCAAAGAATTAAGTTATTTGGAAATCCCAGAAGATTAAGTTTGTGAAGTAAAAGAGAATAATTAAAAGAGTCAAAAGCCTTACTGAAATCAGTATAAATAACATCTGTTTGCATTTTAGATCGAAATCCCTTAATAACAAAATAAGTGAATTCCAATAGGTTAGTGGTAGTAGATCTTATTTCACAAACCCGTGCTGGCAGGGTGAAATTTTGGAACTACACAGATGTTGAAGTTGAGAAGTTATTAATTTCTCAAAAATCTTAGGAATTGCAGACAACTTAGTAATGACTATATAGTCCTCAACATTAGATTTTTTATCTTTTTTACTGAGAGGAATAATAAATGATTATTTCCAAATGTTAGGGAAAGTGGTTGGTTTTTATCGAATAGCGGCGGAGTGGGAGGGAATATCTCGGCTCCAATATAAACTTGATCTGCGCCTGCTAAACACGAACCTACTTTCAAATTTGGTGTTTCTAGCTCTTATGGATGCTGAGATCGACGCGTTCATACTTACGGACAGACAGAGGGACATGGTCAAACCAAATTTTTTTTTATACTGATCAAGAATATACATATATACTTTATAGGGTCGGAGATGTCTCTTTCTGCCTGTTACATAAATTTGCACACATTTGGTACACCCTTTTTACCCATTTTATGGGTTTAGGGAGTAAAAGAAACTGTTCGTAACGACAATTTCATCGAAGTAATCTTGGTATTTGGCATACATAATAATTGGTCATTCTTAATATACTGTCTACTACTACTATTATTGCCTCGCTTGCTTTGCAGCCGCTGAATGCGCGTACATGTGTATAGCATTAGCGGCACAATGTTGTCCACGGACACCGTGGTGCCTACCGAGCTCTGCATCCGTTGTCTCTCCCGGCCGAACCTGCCGCACCAAAAGAAAACGTGGTTTGCGTCCCCCTCCATACTATTGCCGCACCACGTGCACTCGCTTGTGGTCTTGTGGCCGAAGCGGTGCAGGTAGCTTCTATAACATCCGAGGCCACTTAGAAGTTGCGTTAGGTAGAAGTCCACCTCTCCGTGTCTTCTTTCGACCCATGGCTCTATTTTCGGGATCAGCCTATGAGTCCAACGGCCCTTGGTTGAACTGTCACATTTTTCTTTCCAGAGAAGTAGGCACTTTCGTCTCGCCGAGTCCCGAATCAGCCTCTTGTTACGGAGACTGTCCGTTCCATCGTGCAGCTCGTGGTACACGGATGCGTTTTCCGCCGCGAATTCCTCGATTGGCATGGTGCCGGCGATTACGAGGATTGCGTCATCTGACACCGTTCTAAAGGCGGTAGCTGTCCGGATGGCGCAGAGCCTATGTGTCGATTCCAGGCCCCTTCTGTAGGATCTTACTTGCGGACCGCTGTGCCAGATTGGTGCTGCGTATAGTATGGTCGACCTCACTTCGCTAGTTTGGTCTGCCTTGGACCTCGTGTGTTTATCAGTATGCGCGATAGAGCTCAGCAGGTCACCGCTGCTCGGGAGTTCACGTACTCCATGTGCTCGCGGAAGGTCAGTCTGGCGTCTAACATTATACCCAGGTACCGAATAGCTCGCTTGGGGCTATTTCTAAGCTACCAACTCCAACGTGCGCTGTCTCCACCTTCTTACGGCTGGTCACCAAGACTGCCTCAGTTTTGTTGTGTGCAAGTTTGAGCCCCACTGAGGTTAGCCACTGCTCAATCTGCAGAATTGCAGAGTTGGCCGCCAGTTCCGCCAGATCGAGCTCTTTGCCAACCACCACGAGGACGACATCGTCTGCAAAGCCTATCGCCTGCGTCCTTTCCGGAAGCTCCAGGCGCAGTATCCCGTCGTACATTGCGTTCCATACCAATGGTCCCAGCACTGATCTTTGTGGTACGCCGGCTGTGAACTGGTAGCTATCTGCACAGTAGTGTCGTACTGTAGAACCCTGTTGCTAAAATAGGTGCGGATGTTGCAGGACCATCTGGCTAAGTTGAAAGCATTCTGAATGTCGAGCGTGACAATGAGGCAGTAGGTCTGTGTAAGTGTACGTAGATGTGTTTGCAAATTTTTGACCTGGGTACAGGGAGTCTCGCGTTCGTGTAAACTCGAGTAGAGCATTCTTAGGTGTTTCTACACCCTCTGCAAATGCATGTAACAGGCAGAAGGAGACATCTCCGAACCTATAAAGTATATATATTCGTGATCAGTATCAAAAGTGATTTCGATTTGGCCATGTCCGTCTGTCTGTCCGTCCGTATGTATGAACGCAAGGATCTCAGCAACTAAGAGCTAGAGACACCAATTTTGGAATGTAGGTTTGTGTATAGCGGGAGCAGGTAAAGTTAATTTAAGATTTGAGATATCTCCCCCCGTTCCCCCGCAATTCGATAAAAACTTTTTATACCAACATCTTTAAAGATATAGCTTTAAGATTTGGTATAATACTTTGGGCATATTGTCCAAATTTCAAGTCGATCGGATAATAAACACGGAAGTTATTGAGGAAAGAAGATTCAGTGCTTCAGCGCAGGGGGAAGAAGAAGCACAGCCACAACTTAAAATGCCTCGCTTGAGCTGTGGCCCGTATGTGTGCGTCTTTTGTGTATGTGTAAGTGTACGTAGATGTGATCGGAAATTTTTTGACCTGGGTACAGGGAGTTTTGTAGTCGGGTATACTGACTATAGAATTCTTACTTGCTAATCTATAAAAAACTACTTACTTAAAGAACATCTATTTTAATTAACCAATGTAACTTATTAGATAATAACTAGTCTTAAAATAATAATAACATTTAAAAACTAACTTGTCTGTACTTAATAAACACTGTTATAACAACTACCTTAGAAGCTGTAAGTTACAGTTTCAGAGGGATCCTAAAAGGTTTTATAACTTCGTTAATGCGAAGCGTAGGTCATCAACACTTCCATCAACTGTATTTTTCGAAAAAAGACAGCTGACTCAGATCAGGCTATTGCCGATATTTTTGCCGAATTTTTTCAAACGACTTAAAGTTCACAACCCCATATGATAAGGTTTCGCCTTATCCTTATCATGTAAATAGCTCCAATTGCATTTTTGGACCTTTAATAACTGAAAGTTCACTTCTACGTGATTTAAAGCCCATTAAGCCCGTATTTTCACCGGGACCTGATGGAGTACCAAGATGCGTGCTCAAGTACTGTGCTGAAGGTATTTTAAAGCCATTATTTTTTATTTTTAAACTGTCCTTTTGGGTTCTAAGAGTTAAGTAGTTAGAGATCCAAAGAATTAAGTTATTTGGAAATCCCAGAAGATTAAGTTTGTGAAGTAAAATAGAATAATTAAAAGAGTCAAAAGCCTTACTGAAATCAGTATAAATAACATCTGTTTGCATTTTAGATCGAAATCCCTTAATAACAAAATAAGTGAATTCCAATAGGTTAGTGGTAGTAGATCTTATTTCACAAACCCGTGCTGGCAGGGTGAAATTTTGGAACTACACAGATGTTGAAGTTGAGAAGTTATTAATTTCTCAAAAATCTTAGGAATTGCAGACAACTTAGTAATGACTATATAGTCCTCAACATTAGATTTTTTATCTTTTTTACTGAGAGGAATAATAAATGATTATTTCCAAATGTTAGGGAAAGTGCACAAATCCACGGACAATTTAAAAAGAATAAATAATGGCCTTAAAATATCTTCAGCACAGTACCTAAGCACACAGCTTGATACTCCATCAGGTCCCGGTGAAAATACGGGCTTAATGGTCTTTAAATTACGTAGAAGTGAACTTTCAGTTATTAAAGGTCCAAAAATGCAATTGAAGCTATTTACATGATAAGGATAAGGCAAAACCATTTGATAAGGTTGTGAACTACAAGTCGTCTAAAAAAACTCTGCAAAGAGATCGGCAATTGTCTGATCAGAGACAGCTGTCGTGTTTTCAAAAAATACGGTTGATGGAAGTGTTGATGACCTACGCTTCGCATTAACGAAGTTATAAAACTTGACCTGCTCCCGCTATACACGAACCTACATTCCAAATTTTGTGCCTCTAGCTCTTATAGTTGCTGAGATCGACGCGTTTATACGGACAGACGGACAGACAGACGGACATGGCCAAATCGAAATCCCTTTTGATACTCATCAAGAATATATATACTTTATAGGGTCGGAGATGTCTCCTTCTGCCTGTTACATACATTTACACAGATTTAGTACCCCCTTTTTACCCATTTTATGGGTACAGAAGTAAAATCAAATAAGAATGCTCGAGTCGAGTATACCCGACTACGAAACTCCCCGTTCTACAACTTCCAAAAACTTCTTCGTCCACTTACACATACACGAAGACGCACGAGCACGAGCGACAGCGCAAGCGAGGCATTTTAAGTTGTGGCTGTGCTGCTTCTTCCCCCCGCTCTACAGAACTGAATCTTCTGTCGTGAATAACTTCCGTGTTTATTGTCCGATTGACTTGAAATTCGGACAGTAAATTAGGAATGACTAAAATATTATGCATGCCAAATCCAAAAACTATATCTTTTAAATTGTTGCTGTAAAATGGTTTTTATCGAATAGCGGCGGAGTGGGAGGGAATATCTCGGCTCCAATATAAACTTGATCTGCGCCTGCTAAACACGAACCTACTTTCAAATTTGGTGTTTCTAGCTCTTATGGATGCTGAGATCGACGCGTTCATACTTACGGACAGACAGAGGGACATGGTCAAACCAAATTTTTTTTTATACTGATCAAGAATATACATATATACTTTATAGGGTCGGAGATGTCTCTTTCTGCCTGTTACATAAATTTGCACACATTTGGTACACCCTTTTTACCCATTTTATGGGTTTAGGGAGTAAAAGAAACTGTTCGTAACGACAATTTCATCGAAGTAATCTTGGTATTTGGCATACATAATAATTGGTCATTCTTAATATACTGTCTACTACTACTATTATTGCCTCGCTTGCTTTGCAGCCGCTGAATACGCGTACATGTGTATAGCATTAGCGGCACAATGTTGTCCACGGACACCGTGGTGCCTACCGAGCTCTGCATCCGTTGTCTCTCCCGGCCGAACCTGCCGCACCAAAAGAAAACGTGGTTTGCGTCCCCCTCCATACTATTGCCGCACCACGTGCACTCGCTTGTGGTCTTGTGGCCGAAGCGGTGCAGGTAGCTTCTATAACATCCGAGGCCACTTAGAAGTTGCGTTAGGTAGAAGTCCACCTCTCCGTGTCTTCTTTCGACCCATGGCTCTATTTTCGGGATCAGCCTATGAGTCCAACGGCCCTTGGTTGAACTGTCACATTTTTCTTTCCAGAGAAGTAGGCACTTTCGTCTCGCCGAGTCCCGAATCAGCCTCTTGTTACGGAGACTGTCCGTTCCATCGTGCAGCTCGTGGTACACGGATGCGTTTTCCGCCGCGAATTCCTCGATTGGCATGGTGCCGGCGATTACGAGGATTGCGTCATCTGACACCGTTCTAAAGGCGGTAGCTGTCCGGATGGCGCAGAGCCTATGTGTCGATTCCAGGCCCCTTCTGTAGGATCTTACTTGCGGACCGCTGTGCCAGATTGGTGCTGCGTATAGTATGGTCGACCTCACTACGCTAGTTTGGTCTGCCTTGGACCTCGTGTGTTTATCAGTATGCGCGATAGAGCTCAGCAGGTCACCGCTGCTCGGGAGTTCACGTACTCCATGTGCTCGCGGAAGGTCAGTCTGGCGTCTAACATTATACCCAGGTACCGAATAGCTCGCTTGGGGCTATTTCTAAGCTACCAACTCCAACGTGCGCTGTCTCCACCTTCTTACGGCTGGTCACCAAGACTGCCTCAGTTTTGTTGTGTGCAAGTTTGAGCCCCACTGAGGTTAGCCACTGCTCAATCTGCAGAATTGCAGAGTTGGCCGCCAGTTCCGCCAGATCGAGCTCTTTGCCAACCACCACGAGGACGACATCGTCTGCAAAGCTTATCGCCTGCGTCCTTTCCGGAAGCTCCAGGCGCAGTATCCCGTCGTACATTGCGTTCCATACCAATGGTCCCAGCACTGATCTTTGTGGTACGCCGGCTGTGAACTGGTAGCTATCTGCACAGTAGTGTCGTACTGTAGAACCCTGTTGCTAAAATAGGTGCGGATGTTGCAGGACCATCTGGCTAAGTTGAAAGCATTCTGAATGTCGAGCGTGACAATGAGGCAGTAGGTCTGTGTAAGTGTACGTAGATGTGTTTGCAAATTTTTGACCTGGGTACAGGGAGTCTCGCGTTCGTGTAAACTCGAGTAGAGCATTCTTAGGTGTTTCTACACCCTCTGCAAATGCATGTAACAGGCAGAAGGAGACATCTCCGAACCTATAAAGTATATATATTCGTGATCAGTATCAAAAGTGATTTCGATTTGGCCATGTCCGTCTGTCTGTCCGTCCGTATGTATGAACGCAAGGATCTCAGCAACTAAGAGCTAGAGACACCAATTTTGGAATGTAGGTTTGTGTATAGCGGGAGCAGGTAAAGTTAATTTAAGATTTGAGATATCTCCCCCCGTTCCCCCGCAATTCGATAAAAACTTTTTATACCAACATCTTTAAAGATATAGCTTTAAGATTTGGTATAATACTTTGGGCATATTGTCCAAATTTCAAGTCGATCGGATAATAAACACGGAAGTTATTGAGGAAAGAAGATTCAGTGCTTCAGCGCAGGGGGAAGAAGAAGCACAGCCACAACTTAAAATGCCTCGCTTGAGCTGTGGCCCGTATGTGTGCGTCTTTTGTGTATGTGTAAGTGTACGTAGATGTGATCGGAAATTTTTTGACCTGGGTACAGGGAGTTTTGTAGTCGGGTATACTGACTATAGAATTCTTACTTGCTAATCTATAAAAAACTACTTACTTAAAGAACATCTATTTTAATTAACCAATGTAACTTATTAGATAATAACTAGTCTTAAAATAATAATAACATTTAAAAACTAACTTGTCTGTACTTAATAAACACTGTTATAACAACTACCTTAGAAGCTGTAAGTTACAGTTTCAGAGGGATCCTAAAAGGTTTTATAACTTCGTTAATGCGAAGCGTAGGTCATCAACACTTCCATCAACTGTATTTTTCGAAAAAAAGACAGCTGACTCAGATCAGGCTATTGCCGATATTTTTGACGAATTTTTTCAAACGACTTAAAGTTCACAACCCCATATGATAAGGTTTCGCCTTATCCTTATCATGTAAATAGCTCCAATTGCATTTTTGGACCTTTAATAACTGAAAGTTCACTTCTACGTGATTTAAAGCCCATTAAGCCCGTATTTTCACCGGGACCTGATGGAGTACCAAGATGCGTGCTCAAGTACTGTGCTGAAGGTATTTTAAAGCCATTATTTTTTATTTTTAAACTGTCCGTGGAGTTGTGCTCTTTCCCCAACATTTGGAAAGAATCATTTATTATTCCTCTCCATAAAAAAGGAAACAAGTCTAATGTTGACAACTATAGAAGTATTTCTAAGTTGTCTGCTATTCCTAAGATTTTTGAGAAATTAATAACTTCTCAACTTCAACATTTATGTAGATCTATAATTTCACCCTGCCAGCATGGGTTTGTGAAATATAGATCTACTACCACTAACCTATTGGAATTCACTTCATTTGTCATCAAGGGATTTCAATCTAAAAAGCAAACAGACGTTATTTACACTGATTTCAGTAAGGCCTTTGACTCTGTTAATCATTCTCTTTTACTTCATAAACTTCACCTTCTGGGATTTCCAAATAACTTAATTCTTTGGATCTCCAACTATTTAACTCTTAGAACCCAAAAAGTGTATTTCAAAGGCTTAGTTTCTAGGTCTGTTCAAGTTACTTCAGGAGTTCCACAAGGAAGTCATCTTGGCCCCTTATTATTTACTCTGTTCATAAATGACCTTCCTTCTGTTGTAAATCACTCCCGGGTGCTGATGTATGCCGATGATGTTAAAATTTGTCTGTCATCTACTGATTTCTTATCTGGTCAAAGGTTGCAAACTGATCTTGATAGTTTTCAAGCCTGGTGTCGGGTAAATTTATTAAATCTTAATTGTGGTAAGTGTAACGTAATGTCCTTTTTCAGGCGAATGCCAAGCCAAGTTTGACAAGCATATCTTTTCCACCGCTAATCGTGCCTTTGGTGTCCTGGGTTTCATTAAGCGTTGGTCGAAGGAATTTAACGATCCCTACATTACTAAAACTCTTTATACTTCTCTTGTCCGACCTATTCTTGAATATGGTTCTTGTATTTGGTGTCCCCAATACAAGGTTCATCAGGATAGATTAGAATCGGTACAAAAACAATTTCTGCTCTTTGCACTCCGGGGTCTTAACTGGAATACTAATACTCGCTTGCCTTCTTATCGTAGTAGACTTTTTTTAATAAATTTGCCTTCTCTTTCTGATCGTAGAACCATGCTGGGTGTAATTTTCTTACACAAACTAATTAATGGGGAAATTGATTCTTCTGAATTAATCAGCCAAATTAGTTTTGCAGTTCCGATCAGATGTTCTAGAAACTTTCTTCCACTAGCTCTTCAAGCTTGTAGTTTTAATTATGCTATTCATAACCCCTTTCGAATCTTATGCTCTAACTATAACAATCTTTTCCATCTACTAAGTAATGCTACTTCAATTTCTACACTTAGAACTTTACTCTTACGTTATTTATGTAATCCTTAGGAACTTTAGCATAATGTTATTGTTGTAATTGCATGACCGCGATCTTTCGCTGCCGTACCGTATGCGGCGTGCCTCTCGGTCGGTTGGGCGGGAGGTGGGTTGCATTTATGCTTGGGTCCGCGCGTTAACAAGCCCGTGCTTGGTGTCGTTGGGTCACTTGTATGTACTGTTCGTTAGTACATCAACGTCCAGAAAAAATATTATAAAATCAAAGGAAAATCAAAAATAAACATTGTTTCCCATTATTTAAAGAAATGGATGAACTACGGATCGAATCTGCAAAAATCCGTTTATGAAACCTGCACTGTATCCACACGGCCACCGCAACATGAATGATATAGCCGGCAAAATCAAGCTGGGGGCCTCTGTGAGTCGTGTTTGCAGTTCCTCGAAAGCCTGTTTTTGTACCGCTGTCCACTCACATGTACGACTCTTCTTCAGTAGAGTAGACATGGGTTGGACGATGTTGGCGAAGTTCGGTACAAAGCGTCTGTACCACGAAGCAATTCCTAAGCAGCGGCGAAGTTCTTTGACTGTGGTCGGTGGTTTGAGTTCTCGGATGGCGGCAATCTTCTCCGGGTCACTGTGAATTCCAGTCTCGCTCATCACATGGCCTAAGTATAGAAGGCTACGTTGGAAAAACTTGCATTTATCTTGGTTAAGTCGAAGATTAGCTGCTCTAAGACTGCGAAAGACTTCTCGAAACATGCTCTTCCAGTGAGCCTCCCACGACGACGATGTCATCTAAGTAGGCGAATGCTTGGGGTTACATCTCGGGACCAATTACTCCATATAACGCACGCTGAAAAGTCGCTGGTGCCGAATGCAGACCGAACGGCATGACTTTCCAATGATACAACCCTCGTCCTGGTACGGTGAACGCTGTATACTCTCTGCTCGTCACTGCTATGGGTATTTGCCAGTATCCGGTCTTAAGATCCAACGTTGAAATATACTTCGCGTACCGTAGCTTCTCTAGGATCTGGCTTATACGAGGTAAAGGGTTATCAACCGGGATAGATCGTGCGTTTTACTGCCGGTAGTCGACGCACATTCGGATGTCGCGCGTCTTTTTACCCACGAGTACGATAGGAGCACTGTGGGGGCTCTCATCACGATTGTATGTTCTGCGATGGATGAAATGCCCTTGAGACCCTCGAACAGTTGTAGCTCCTCCTCCAGAAATAGTTTTACCGCTGCCTCTTCTGTCTAGGACAGTGGGGATGTGACAGGGTTGTCTCCCACACTGGCTAACGTCGCATCGATGTTTCTCCGGGTTGTGTCGTCGTTGATTGACGGGACCGATTCTGTGGTTGTTTTCTCTGGGCCTGGTGGTGCCGTTAAGCAGTTGTTCCCACCGTGCTGCGCGGCACTGTGTCGACGAAAAGGGTTGGCACGAATGGCTGACGCTATGGTTGGTGGTAAGACTGAGTTGTCTTTGTCGTCGTCGTTGACATGATTACTCGTTTTGGGGGGTTTCTTCTGTTGTTGTTGACCTCGTGCTCCGTTCGATATTAGCAGGTGTTGTGGTGTTTACCCGTGGGGTGATGGCTGTTGGGACACCAGGACCGCATGTTGGTTTCAGCCGGAGTTGCGCTTAGCCACACTGTAGGATAGCTCCCACCCCGCAGAGAAAGTTCATCCCCAAGATGACGTCATCCAAAATAGTGGGCAGAACCAATATGGGGATGGTCGCCTCCCGGTCCGCAAAACGAATGTTTACCATCAATGCGTGGGTGACGTCTCGTCGAGTGCCGACGGCCAGACTGATGCGGGTGAGGACGGTGCGGCGATTCTGATCCGTGGCTAATTGCTGAGCGATATTTTCGCTCGCAATGCTCAGTGTGGCACCGGTATCAATAGTAGCCACCAGTGGGATTCTTTTTACTGTAATTCCGGAAACGACGCGGCCCTCCTCGTACCGTAGCGTCGACTTTATTGGTGGGGAATGGCCGGCGTGCGCTCCGTTCGTTTCTCCAGTGGGCGGGCACGCTCCTCATTTCCCGAGGCAGACTGCCGACAGCAATCCATGGTGCGTAGTCCCCGGCGACCACAATCCCAGCAGAACAAGATTCTGGGACTGTGACACTCCCTTGCGTAGTGTCCGGGATGTGCGCAATTTCTGCAGGCTCGTCGTGTATCCACCGTTTATTCCTGCTCCAGTGATAATTGGCTACTGGGGTCGGTCCTCCTGGGTGCAGATGCTCTGGCGGGGGATTCGTTCTCGCTCCTTTCCAGTGCCGAGGATAGGCTGGGGTATGATACTTGTTGTGTCGGTGGCTGGGATTGGCGAAAAGGCGTAGATGATGCAAAACGTACTTGCCCTGTCGATGTAGCGACCAGTTGTGCATGGCGAGCGACGTGTCGATCCCTGACAATCTCATAGTGAAAAGTTGATACTCGGGCAGTAAGTTTTCATATAACCGCTCCAATTCTTTTGCTTTTGTGTAACCGGCTCGGTGCATCATGAGACGTAGGTCGATCATGAAATCTTTGAACAATTCCTTGGGTTTCTGTAGTCGTATCCGGATTTCATCCTCTAAGCGAGCGAAATATCGCGGTGTTAGGACGAAATCCCAAACCTCTTTCTTAAACTGGGTCCACGAGGCACCTGGTTGTTGGGTGACCCGGAACCAATCCTGGGCACGTCCGGTCGGATTTCTAGATTCTCTATGAAGCGTAGTGGATCTGATTGTCATTCGAAGGAGGCCTCGCACTTGCGTAGCCGGTCAGCCAGCTGAGCCAGATACGGCTGACAGTCTGAGTGGGGTCTGCTTGTAGTTCTACCGCCCTGCATTGCGTTCGAGTCGTATGGTGGAAATTGTAGCTGAGGTTCAGGCATCGCGTTGCCTGGTACCCTTACTTGTTGTGAAGCTGCCGACGGCTCCGCCGGAATGTTGCGGTGTTCTTGTCTGCTCTCCCCCGACACTGGTGACACGTTCCGTGAGCATAGTCCCGTCGCTTTAAGATCCGGTGTCGGTGCGTTCCCGTAAAGTGCCTCCAACTCCGCTAGTCGTAAGCCAATTGGTTTCGCTGCGTCTTGCTGACTAGCGAACGTGGAGAGGCGACTTCGTAATTCCTCCACCGTGCCTCCTACGTCGAGAGAAAACTCCTTGAGAATGTCCTGTAACTCGTTCTTACGCCGGTAGCTTATCCATTGTAGACCCAGACTCTTTCGTTGAATATCCTTGATGACTCGATGATTAAAGTTGATCAGTTCGTCAACGACGATCCGTTCCTGTTTTGTCAGTCGGTAACGATGAGAAACACTAGCCTATTGGTGTCTGGCTACGTGTCCCCTCGCTTGCTCGGCAAAAAAAAAAAAAAAATTTAAGCAGCGCTACGTTGGCATGAATGCTTGCAGCTAGGTGTCTCAGTATGCGGCTAGTGCAAAGAGGAACGAAAAAATACTAAGCTTTCGACTCCTACGTTGACTACTTTGCTGATGATTGTACTTCTTGCTCCTTTTCTGCCCTATTTTCTCTCTACTCAGTTATATTTTGGACTGATGGGGTTTTAAGCCATGAAAGATGTAAGTTTTTACTACTAAAATTTGCCAGTAAGCAGGCCCTGCTCGAGCGCCAATTGTAAGGAAGTATCTCAGGCTGGGGTATAACTCAGTCTGGCCAAGGCCACTTACAAAAAAATGTGTAGTAGTGCTCGGACTGACCGACGTTAGAAATCGCGGACCCTAGTAAAGATGACAATTAGGGTCGCTAATGCTATAACTAGTAGGAAGACAATCCCAGGCTATGCAAATATGCCCACTGCACGACTCTGTCGGTATGCTCGGTGAAGGCTTAAAGAAACAGCCAACACTGACAGCACAAACGCAACAGACCTGTCTTGACAACATGCTCGGTGGGGCTTACTACAGCCAACACTGAGCGTGTACACTCAGCTAACACTGAATAACCTGCCCTATTGACGTGCTCGGCGAGGCTTGAAAACACTCAACACTGACAGCACAAACTTGCCCTGATGACGCGCTCGGTGGAGGCTTAAGGCAGCCAACACTGACAGCACGAACTTGCCCTGATGTCGCGCTCGGTGGAGGCTGAAAACAGCCAACACTGACAGCACAGACTAGCCCTGACGACGTACTCAATGTAGGCTTGAAAACAGCCAACACTGCCAACACAAACTAGCCCTGACGACGCGATCGGTGGAGGCTTAAGACAGCCAACACTGACAGCACAGAAAATAGGCAAATATCGCTAACAGGAACTTGGTCGAAAGTAACATCCTCCTTCTCACACTAAAGAAATGATAAGCGGGATGGCTTCGCTTTATCCAGAATAGGTGCTGTTTATTCACTTTAGTTAACTTAGGTGGTAACAGTACAAAACTTGCCTATACCGCAATTCGCTGCTTCCCTAGTTTCTTCACAAATAATGCCATTGGCTCGCTTACTGTTCTGTTGGTCTTCTTGTGGCGTGGGTATTTATTTAGCACGTAGATGCGTTGACTTCGCTGCTTGAACTTTAGATCGCGTACTATTGTGCGCACACGTCGTTTGCAATTCAGCTCCCGTCGTTGACTAATTTGATCATTTTGATCATTGCCCTGACCTGAGCAATTTGGCAATTCGCTGCTTATCAGCTGCCGCATTCGCGCACGCGTTCACTCACTCTCTCGGCTTTTACCGCCAATCCTCGCCTATTCCTTTTGTGATCACGTAGGCCGCGAGCTTTTGCTATTGTTTATCTATCAGTGATGCTCGTTGCTATCAGAGATGCCAGGTTTCTGCTAGTGATTCTCGCTCCTATCAGAGATGCCCGGCTTCTGCTAGTGATGCTCGCTGCTGCGAGCTAATAATAATACCTGGCATTTGTTGTCTTCCCGTCATGGGGTAAAATTATAAGATTTGTTCTCCCTGAGCCTTATAACTAACTTAAATCTAATAGTTATGAAGAAAAAAATAACAAAACAAATATTGTGGCGGTTAATGGGGCGTCACAAGCCGATCTAACTAAACAAATAATCCCACTCATTTGTCCTTGACATCCTATTCCCGTCCGTGGCGACCCGAAGCAGATTTTCCAAAATCATTTGGCATTTCAAAACCAATTCAACGAATAATACTACAAATCCAGACTAAAGGCTTCCAACTATTTTCCGCCCGTTGTATTGCCCGCAAAGTACCGAGGTTCTTTTATTATTTATATTTGGAAATTATTATGAAGCTGAATTCTAGACGTCACCCCTATCGGACCGTGGGCGTGCATTTTTCAAAACCGGTAGCACATGTGTCGATTTATTAATGTGACATGCATTGAAAATTAGTTTCAATATAATTGGATGATAAACAGAAAAGTTTAAAAATGAGTTTGAAGCAAATTGGACGATAATCATAAAAGCTTCAATCAACAGTTTTCTGGGAATTTTCTGAACTTGGGGTAGATTTCCCAAAATCTTTGGGCACCGCGCCTGTTATGAGGATGCATTGTGTAGAAGCTTGAAAATGAGATTGAAGCCAATCGCATGAAAATTAAAAATGTCGAATGCCTGAGTTTTCCACCAATTTTCCGACCAAGGGGATGAATTTCCCAAAATAGGCGATGCAGGTGTCGAATTATTTAATGTGTTGAGCTTTAAAAATGAGTTTAAAACGAATCGGACGATAATCAAAAAGTTGCATACAACAGTTTTCCGCGAATTTTCCCACCTTGGGAATAGGTTCCTTAAAATGTTTGGCCACCTATTATGTTTTTGTGTAGAACCTTGAAAATGAGTTTGAAGCCAATCGCATGAAAATTAAAAATGTCGAATGAAAGAGTTTTCCACCGATTTTCCGACCATAGGGCTGAATTTCCCAAAATCGCTGTTACACGTGTCGAATTATTTAATGAGAAGAGTTTTTAAAATGAATTTGAAGCCAATCGGACGATAATCAAAAAAGGTTCATACAACAGTTTTTCTCAAATTTTCCGACCTTGGAGGTAGATTTTCAAAAATCTTTGACCACCACGCCTATTCTGTGTTTGTGTAGAACTTTAAAAATGAGTTTGAAGACATTCGCATAAAAATTAAAAATGTCGACTGCCAGAGTTTTCCACCAATTTGCCGACCATAGGGCTGAATTTCCCAAAATCGCTGATTATTTTACATAAATGAATTTGAAGGTAATCGGACTAAGATTGGACTTTCGGCCATACAACCTTGAGACCCCCATTTACCGCCCAGGGGGATGGATTTTCCAAAATCTGTTAACTATATGTCAAATGAATGTTTGTGTAGATCTTTGAAAATGAGTTTGATGGCGATTGGATGGTAAACAAAAAAGTTTCATGCGACAGTTTTCCGTGATTTTCCATGCTTGTGGGTGGAATTTTCCAAAATCCCGTCTTAGTGTGCACTTTCATCATAGATGGGACCTACTGTGAAAATATCAGCAACCTAGCTCTTACGGTTTGAGCTGTGCGATGATTGCCAATCAGTCAGTCAGCATGAACTCATTGTATTCACTTTGCTCGCACATTCTGTCTGTCTCATGACTTTGACGCTACAACGTCGCTGGTTGTTGTTAAAAATTGATGTTATTTTTCGTGCCCATCTCTGATTTAGAGGATGAAAGTTTGATTGAATATTTCGTGAATGGTATTCTGCACTCTAGATCAAACAAGGCGCTATTATATCAAGCTAGGAGCATGGGACAGTTAAAAGTGCAAATTGAGGCATACCAAAAAATGCAAAGGCCGTTAAAGCCATTAAGCAAATTTGGCTCGCAGGTTGGTATAAATGAGACTATGAGGAAATGTTAGAAATGTGGAGACAAGAATCACATGCGTAAAGATTGTTCAAAAAATGTTTTTAAATGTTTCAAGTGTTTCAAGTTCGCATTCGCAACGGACGTGTTTTTTTTCTTGCGCATCGTTTTTGTTTATTTTCCTCGTGATATCAAGTGATGACTTGTGTTTTTTTTTTGTTCTTGTGACGTGTGTTATACATCGGTCGTGTGAACACATTATTGGACACTAAATTGCAATTTAATATCATTAATATTTACTAAATTTGTTCAAATACAACAACGAACTGCAACAAGCAATCTGGTGGTTGATTTGTACAGTTTGCATTGTGCTTATATTTGTTTTTGTATTTCTACTAATCCGCGCTCTCAACGTTGACTTAACGGTCTCGTGCACGTCTATAGTTGGTGTTGGTTACGGTTTCTCTCTTTGTTTTGTATTCCGTTGCTGATTTCGGTCGACGCGCCCGCGCTTTAATATTTTCTAATTGGTGTTGTTGTGCGTAAGTACAAATCAGCGTCAACAAATTTAACCCTAGGGTGCCTTCTTTTTTATTTTGTGCTTTCTATTTCTTGTGCAGTGGTTCATGTTTATTTTACTTTTTATCTATTTATATTTTTCTTTTAATAAAATGTTTGTCTGCTACACTAAAAATTGCCAGGTTAGAGCAAACTCTAAGATGGGCTTTGTTTGCTGCTGGCTGTGTGATAATGTATCACACGAAAAATGTGCTAGCCTTAACGGCAGAATTGTGGACCAGATTGAGTCAAAATCTGGCCTCAAGTGGACATGTGTATCCTGTAGGGATGTTGAAAGGGACATTATGGGTTTTATGAGGCAGACTAAGAAAGGCTTTGGTGACATTCTCGGGCGGTTTAAAAAACTGTTCGATGGTTTTTCCGACTTGGAGAACGAATTTAAAAGTATGAAACTTTTAAATGAGTCTCCAAAACGGAAGAAGGCTAATTTTAGGCTGTCTATTGGCCCCAATGAACTGCAGCTCCCTACACATGCTTCCACTACATCCGTAACTAATAAACAGTTAGATGTTGTTCCTTCTGACCCCGTTGAGCATTCTGATTCGCTGGCTATTAACACTGTTGTTTCAGATCAGCACTCTAGTGATAATATACCAATCGAATCAACTGGTCTAGTAACCAATGCTGTGGCTCCATTGGATGCAACTGCTTTGGCTACCAAGAAGACCCTTATAGGTATTCCACCACGGAAACAAATCTTTGTTTCTAGGCTTGCCCCTGATACTACATCTGATGATGTGAAGGCCTTTATACAGGCTAAATCTAAAGCCCACATTACGGTGGAAAAGTTCAAATTCACGTATTCTCGGGAAATATCGTCATTTAAGATAAGTGTTCCGACAGAGTATTTCAACAACATTTGTTGCAAAGAATTCTGGCCCGACCACTTAGTTGTTAAGGAATATACAGTAAAAAAGAAAAATCGGCCTCCGATTTCACTTCCTTAATCCGGTGGTAGTTCTAACCCACATATTGTAGTATCTGATAGTTCAAAAAACTAACATCCTCCCTCTCATTGGGCTATCAGAATGTAAGAAGTCTGTTGCGGCTAGGGTGAGCTTTTTCACTAGCATCTCTGACTCAAATAGTCAGCAAATTAATCCAATTGTCAAATTATTTCGCGGCTAGAGTGAACCCTTTCACTAGCACTTCTGACTCAAAATAGTCAGCAATTAATCCAATTGTTTGAACCACCAAATGCAAAACAAAACGCATGAACACTGCTTCTGTTTAAAGCAAATACAATTTGGGGTTTATTGGCAAATGTTTAATAATGTTTGTTGCACAAAAGGTTGTTTTATGTAAGTCAAGCGACAGGCCAACGTGCTTGCCGCTTGTTACAATTTTGATTCCGAGACGAACAATTCGATATGATAGATAATTTCACACTGAGAGCCGAATTCAAGATCGGCTGCAGCTGAACCAAAAGGGTCCAGCGCGGGCGACAAAACAGTAAGCTACAAATGAGCGTAATGAGTGCGTTTGTTCGAAACTACATTTTGTTTGTGCTGCCAACGCCTAAGCTGCGCTGCCTGGTGAGGCGCTGAACCGAACATACTCCCCCCGTTGGAGGACCCGAGTCTTCAACGTCCCTCTTTGGCAGCGAACACAGCTTTGCAATAGCTCTAGTTGTGATTCCAGTGGCAGTCTTCAGTTCCGCGACTCGTGCTACGCCATCCGCCCCGACGATCAGCTTGGTTACTCTTGCCAGGGGCCAACTGAGAGGGGGAAGATTCTCGTTCTTCACGAGAACAACGTCGCCGACACTAAGTCCAGGTTGATCAGATCTCCACTTAGACCTCTCCTGCAGGAGAGTCAGGTACTCTTCTCGCCACCGTGACCAGAACGTTTGCTGAAGATAAGACACGCGCTGCCAACGATCGAGGCGATTGAAGTTTAATCCAGTGATATCTGGAACAGCAAGCGACTTGGGCGGTGTTGTACCCAAAAAATGAGCTGGCGTCAAAACATCAAGATCATCTGGATGCTCTGTAACTGGAAGTAATGGGCGTGAATTAATGATTGCAGTAATATGACAAACAAGTGTACACAAATCATCAAAACTAAGGAGCGAACTAGCAGCGGATCGATAAAAATGGTACTTTGCCGTTTTTACTGCGGCCTCCCAAAGCCCGCCAAAGTGCGGGGAGCGAGGTGGGATGAATCGCCAGTCAATTGAATCCGCCACACAAAAATCTTGTACTGCCTTTCGATGCTTGTCGCCCATAAATAATTGCTTAAGCTGCTGCAGTTAATTCTTGGCGCCTACGAAGTTGGTTGCATTGTCCGACCAGATTTCCTTCGGGCGACACCTGGTGCAAATAAAACGCTGAAGAGCGCTAAGGAACGCTGATGTCGACAAATCCTGGACCAATTCTAAGTGCACGGCCTTAGTCGCAAAGCAAATGAATACGGAGATATAGCATTTGATTGGTGGCCTGGTGCGAACTTCGCTTTTATAATAAAATGGACCACAAAAATCTACTCCGGTGATCATGAAAGTATACGCCGAGTCATCCACTCTCTCCTTTGGCAAGTCCGCCATGATGTGCTGAAGCAATCGAGGCCTTGCTCTGAAACATCTGATACATTTGTTGACGACGCTCAAAACAGTTCTCCGACCACCAATAGGCCAATACTGATGCCGAATAATTGCCAACAACGCTCGTGGTCCAGCGTGCAAATTTCGCTCATGGAAGTATATAATCATCGCCTTAGTGACAGGATGACCCTTACGGAGTATGATAGGATGGCGAGCGCAAAAGTCAAGTGATGAATTCCTCAGCCTACCACCAACGCGCAAAATTCCAAATTTATCAACAAAGGGATCAAGTGATGAAATAGAGCTAGACGAAGACGCACGCCCGTTATCCTTGATATGCTTGTAGTCCGACCACAAATGCGCTTGCTGCATTGAACGAATAAGCATCCGGTTGCCTCCAGCTATGTCAGCTACTATTAATCCAACAGATTTAATTCCCTTCTGAAACTTGAACATAAATCCAAACATGCGTTGCAATTTGTAGAAGGAGTTTGCATATTTATGTACTTCTGTATTGTCGACAAAGGGGCAAACTGCAATCAGAACCCGCTTCCGAAGCTCTAAAAATGGCGCCTTTGGAATTGATGTCGCTGGCCATGCGCTCTTATCATTGGAAAGAAAAATTGGTCCATGAAACCATAATCGAGACAGTAGCAAATCCGTAGGCAAAACACCTCTTGATAAAATGTCCGCCGGATTCATTTTTGTTGGGACATACCGCCATTCCATCTGCGCTGTTAGCTTCTGAATGCTGGCGACTCTATTTGATACGAATATATTGAATTGCGTCGGCTCATTCCGAATCCAAGACAGAGCAGTTGTTGAGTCTGACCAACAGTAAAACTTTCCAGAAAACAGTTGTATACTCGCGATCTCGTTAATAAGCTCAGAGAGCAATGCAGCACCACAAAGCTCCAGCTTTGGAACTGTAAGAGCCTTCAGAGGAGCCACACGGGATCTGGAACATAAAAGATGACCATGCGTACTTTCAGTGGACTTCGATACGATATAAATGCATGCTCCGTAAGCATGTATGCTGGCATCGCAGAAACCATGAACGTCAACTTCTGAATCTGGATATGAGACCAAACGTGGAAAAACAAAACGCTGCGAATTTGATAGATTATCGCAAAAAGTCATCCATGCAGTTGTGAGAGAGACTGGCAAACTCTCATCCCACTGAAGCCTTTCCTTCCACAAGAGCTGCAACAATATCTTCGCTTTCGTTATGACCGGCCCAATCAAGCCGAGAGGGTCATAGAAGCGAGCAATGGTGGACAGCATAGAGCGCTTCGTTGGCCTTAAAGACAGCTGCTTGGGCGAAACAGAGAAAAACAAATCGTCTGAAGCAGGATCCCAAGATAATCCAAGTGCCTTCAATTCAGAAGTCTGCTTCATGATTGTGGCAACTTCATCCACAGAATCTCCGCCAGTCATTAAATCGTCGACGTAAAAATCGCGCCTTAGTATGACTGAGCCAATTGGGAATTTCTCTTGCTCATCCTTAGATAACTGGTGCATGCATCGAATGGCAAGAAATGCAGCTGGTCTTGTCCCATAGGTGACAGTGTCAAGTCTATAAATATGCATCTTCTCCTGAGGCGATTCTCTCCATAAGATGCACTGCAGGTAGCTGTCCGGTTCCGATACGCGCACGCACCTATACATCTTGCATATGTCGCCGGTCAATGCGACACGAAACGTTCGGAACCGTAGCAAGGTATGCAACAGTTTCGCTTGGATGATGGGTCCTGTAATTTTTTTTTTTTTTTTTTTTTTAAATTTTGCATATTTATTTATTTAACTTGTGTACTACTACCATTTTGGCAGCTTAAACTAGTTGTACATTTTTTTTTCAAATTGCTTATTAACTATATAATATTTACATAATTATGAAATTGATAAAAAATATATACATATATACACTTAAATTTGAATATGAAGACCTAGAATGAGGTTGTAGTTGTTACTATATACAAACATACATAAAGTTATTACAATTTCAACTTGTCTAGAGGACGTTACGATGCAGTAGGTCCTGTGGGTGGAATCTCTTGAGTCTTCTTTTCCTCGGTCTTCGTAGTCTTACACCTGTAGCTGGACATCTTGTCAGAGTGGTGTCAGAAGTTAATTGTCTGGCTAAAGCATTAGGGTGATTTTTCAGGCGTTCCCTGTATCTCGCCGATTGCTGATTAATAACGTCACCGATTTTAGGGACTTTTAGATCGCGTTCAATGTTGCTTGTTCGCATATACCACGGAGCTCCACAAATATTTCTTAGAATTTTGGCCTGCGCAACCCGTATTTTGTCTAAGTTGGATTTTGCGGCTATCCCATAAACTTGAAGGCCATACTTCCAAATGGGGGACAGTATTCTCTTATATATACTGACTTTATTAGCCAGAGAAAGCTTATTGTTAGCTGACAACAGCCAAGACATCTTTTCCGCTTTTGACAACACAGTGTGCTTTATGACGGTTGTGTGCCTTTTGAACTTTAGTCTTCTGTCGAGAATGACTCCAAGATATTTATGGGACGATACGTGCCTTAATGTGGTGCCATTGAGTTGCACTCCAGTGCATGAATCCTTCCTGTTAGTGAAGGTGACACTTGCACACTTACTGCTGTTAATGCAAATGTTCCATCGCAGTGCCCATTTTTCAAAACTTTGCAGGTATTGTTGCAGGGCTAATGTGGCAGTGTTGATGCAAGGGCTTCTGGTCATCACAGCAGTGTCATCAGCGAATGTGGCTATGAGGATATCTTCATTGCTGATCTCACTGATAACGTTTGAGGAAGGCATATCAGCTGTATAGAGCGTATACAAGGTAGGCCCTAAGACGCTGCCTTGTGGCACTCCAGCATATATTTTTCTGCTCTCTGACTTTGAGCCGCCAACGCTGACGCAGAACGTTCTGTCGATAAGGAAGCTGCATGTCACCTGATATAACTGCGGCGTTAGCATCCTTTTTAACTTATATAGGAGCCCGGGGTGCCACACCCTGTCGAAAGCTTGTTGTATATCTAGGAACGCCGCTACCGCATATTCCTTCTCTTCCATAGCTTCTAGTGCAAAGTTCACTACCCTGTTGAGCTGTTCAGGTGTGCCGTGGTTCTTCCTAAAGCCAAATTGCCATTTGGGAATTGTTTGTTGCACTCTAGGGAGCTGTAAGATGCGATTTAAAATTGTTCTTTCGAGCATCTTCGAAAGGACTTTAAGTAGACTGATCGGCCTGTATGAGTCAACTTCCGTGAGCGGCTTCTGTGGCTTAGGGATCATTGAGATAACCGCTAGCTTCCAGGTCTTAGGAAAGTATCCCAGTCGCAGTATGCTGTTGAAGAGTAGGACTATATACAGCAAAGCCTTAGTTGGAAGTAGCTTCATTGTTTTGTTGTCCAGCAAATCGTCTCCTGGTGATTTCCTGTTATTTAGTTGCTTAATAAGCTGCACGACCTCTTCGAGTGTGACCGGATTTGCAGGTAGAGACATTTGGAACGGTGTTTCCAGCGAATCATATACAATTTTCCTCCAGCTATGTCAGCTACTATTAATCCAACAGATTTAATTCCCTTCTGAAACTTGAACATAAATCCAAACATGCGTTGCAATTTGTAGAAGGAGTTTGCATATTTATGTACTTCTGTATTGTCGACAAAGGGGCAAACTGCAATCAGAACCCGCTTCCGAAGCTCTAAAAATGGCGCCTTTGGAATTGATGTCGCTGGCCATGCGCTCTTATCATTGGAAAGAAAAATTGGTCCATGAAACCATAATCGAGACAGTAGCAAATCCGTAGGCAAAACACCTCTTGATAAAATGTCCGCCGGATTCATTTTTGTTGGGACATACCGCCATTCCATCTGCGCTGTTAGCTTCTGAATGCTGGCGACTCTATTTGATACGAATATATTGAATTGCGTCGGCTCATTCCGAATCCAAGACAGAGCAGTTGTTGAGTCTGACCAACAGTAAAACTTTCCAGAAAACAGTTGTATACTCGCGATCTCGTTAATAAGCTCAGAGAGCAATGCAGCACCACAAAGCTCCAGCTTTGGAACTGTAAGAGCCTTCAGAGGAGCCACACGGGATCTGGAACATAAAAGATGACCGTACTTTCAGTGGACTTTGATACGATATAAATGCATGCTCCGTAAGCATGTATGCTGGCATCGCAGAAACCATGAACGTCAACTTCTGAATCTGGATATGAGACCAAACGTGGAAAAACAAAACGCTGCGAATTTGATAGATTATCGCAAAAAGTCATCCATGCAGTTGTGAGAGAGACTGGCAAACTCTCATCCCACTGAAGCCTTTCCTTCCACAAGAGCTGCAAAAATATCTTCGCTTTCGTTATGACCGGCCCAATCAAGCCGAGAGGGTCATAGAAGCGAGCAATGGTGGACAGCATAGAGCGCTTCGTTGGCCTTAAAGACAGCTGCTTGGGCGTCTGAAGCAGGATCCCAAGATAATCCAAGTGCCTTCAATTCAGAAGTCTGCTTCATGATTGTGGCAACTTCATCCACAGAATCTCCGCCAGTCATTAAATCGTCGACGTAAAAATCGCGCCTTAGTATGACTGAGCCAATTGGGAATTTCTCTTGCTCATCCTTAGATAACTGGTGCATGCATCGAATGGCAAGAAATGCCGCTGGTCTTGTCCCATAGGTGACAGTGTCAAGTCTATAAATATGCATCTTCTCCTGAGGCGATTCTCTCCATAAGATGCACTGCAGGTAGCTGTCCGGTTCCGATACGCGCACGCACCTATACATCTTGCATATGTCGCCGGTCAATGCGACACGAAACGTTCGGAACCGTAGCAAGGTATGCAACAGTTTCGCTTGGATGATGGGTCCTGTCATTTTTTTTTTTTTTTTTTTAAATTTTGCATATTTATTTATTTAACTTGTGTACTACTACCATTTTGGCAGCTTAAACTAGTTGTACATTTTTTTTTCAAATTGCTTATTAACTATATAATATTTACATAATTATGAAATTGATAAAAAATATATACATATATACACTTAAATTTGAATATGAAGACCTAGAATGAGGTTGTAGTTGTTACTATATACATACATACATAAAGTTATTACAATTTCAACTTGTCTAGAGGACGTTACGATGCAGTAGGTCCTGTGGGTGGAATCTCTTGAGTCTTCTTTTCCTCGGTCTTCGTAGTCTTACACCTGTAGCTGGACATCTTGTCAGAGTGGTGTCAGAAGTTAATTGTCTGGCTAAAGCATTAGGGTGATTTTTCAGGCGTTCCCTGTATCTCGCCGATTGCTGATTAATAACGTCACCGATTTTAGGGACTTTTAGATCGCGTTCAATGTTGCTTGTTCGCATATACCACGGAGCTCCACAAATATTTCTTAGAATTTTGGCCTGCGCAACCCGTATTTTGTCTAAGTTGGATTTTGCGGCTATCCCATAAACTTGAAGGCCATACTTCCAAATGGGGGACAGTATTCTCTTATATATACTGACTTTATTAGCCAGAGAAAGCTTATTGTTAGCTGACAACAGCCAAGACATCTTTTCCGCTTTTGACAACACAGTGTGCTTTATGACGGTTGTGTGCCTTTTGAACTTTAGTCTTTTGTCGAGAATGACTCCAAGATATTTATGGGACGATACGTGCCTTAATGTGGTGCCATTGAGTTGCACTCCAGTGCATGAATCCTTCCTGTTAGTGAAGGTGACACTTGCACA
Organism: Hirtodrosophila confusa; assembly: GCA_035043065.1. Classification (NCBI taxonomy): domain Eukaryota; kingdom Metazoa; phylum Arthropoda; class Insecta; order Diptera; family Drosophilidae; genus Hirtodrosophila; species Hirtodrosophila confusa. Next base: position 1,311,528 of record JAWNNI010000202.1, read on the forward strand.
CTTACTGCTGTTAATGCAAATGTTCCATCGCAGTGCCCATTTTTCAAAACTTTGCAGGTATTGTTGCAGGGCTAATGTGGCAGTGTTGATGCAAGGGCTTCTGGTCATCACAGCAGTGTCATCAGCGAATGTGGCTATGAGGATATCTTCATTGCTGATCTCACTGATAACGTTTGAGGAAGGCATATCAGCTGTATAGAGCGTATACAAGGTAGGCCCTAAGACGCTGCCTTGTGGCACTCCAGCATATATTTTTCTGCTCTCTGACTTTGAGCCGCCAACGCTGACGCAGAACGTTCTGTCGATAAGGAAGCTGCATGTCACCTGATATAACTGCGGCGTTAGCATCCTTTTTAACTTATATAGGAGCCCGGGGTGCCAAACCCTGTCGAAAGCTTGTTGTATATCTAGGAACGCCGCTACCGCATATTCCTTCTCTTCCATAGCTTCTAGTGCAAAGTTCACTACCCTGTTGAGCTGTTCAGGTGTGCCGTGGCTCTTCCTAAAGCCAAATTGCCATTTGGGAATTGTTTGTTGCACTCTAGGGAGCTGTAAGATGCGATTTAAAATTGTTCTTTCGAGCATCTTCGAAAGGACTTTAAGTAGACTGATCGGCCTGTATGAGTCAACTTCCGTGAGCGGCTTCTGTGGCTTAGGGATCATTGAGATAACCGCTAGCTTCCAGGTCTTAGGAAAGTATCCCAGTCGCAGTATGCTGTTGAAGAGTAGGACTATATACAGCAAAGCCTTAGTTGGAAGTAGCTTCATTGTTTTGTTGTCCAGCAAATCGTCTCCTGGTGATTTCCTGTTATTTAGTTGCTTAATAAGCTGCACGACCTCTTCGAGTGTGACCGGATTTGCAGGTAGAGACATTTGGAACGGTGTTTCCAGCGAATCATATACAATTTTCCTTCTATACGCAGATGTAAAGTTGAAAGGCTTAAAACGTTCGAATAGGCATGAGGCGAACACTTCAGCTTTTTGTTGGTTTGAATAGCACCAGCCTCCAGCAGGATCGCGGATAGGAGATTTTGGGAGAGCTTCACGCTTAAATCGTCTCGTTAATTTCCAGAGCGAATAATTTGTTTGGGCGTCAGGACTCGCCTCTTCCAGCAAGGAGTCAATTCTAGTCTGTCTGTCGTTGGCCAGTACTTTTTGCAGACGATTAGCAAGCCTTTTATATATTTGGTGGACCCGAGCGTCACCTGTTCTGGCATACTCTTTTCTTACTCTCCTTTTAAGATTGAGTATTGCAACTGCCGTAGGTGATAATTTCAGGTTGTTGCGACAATGGGACTGTTGTAAGGCGAAAGGAGCTGCTTTATTAGCTGCATTCTTCAGGTTCGTCATAAAAATTGAAATAGCGTCATCAATATCCTCAGGCACATTGATTTCCATGTTTAGATTGACGCTTCTATCCAATTCAGCTCTAAAAAGGTCAATTGATGAACCAGGAGCGAGAAAACGTGGCCTTGGATGCATAAGTTGTGGTGCCTCATGAAGTGCTGCAATGATAGGCAGGTGGTCCGAAGTGAGATCATACATTTGCCGTATCGAGAGCTTATTTGGTGGCAGACCGTTAGTAATGAAGAAGTCCAAAGCTGTTGGAGTGTTCTGCGTGTTGTAAGAGTAGAATGTTGGATGGCCAGTAGCCAGTATTTGGCAAGAGCTGTCCCTAATTGCTTCATAGAGGCGCCTTCCGCGAGTGCTTGTGCTAATATTTCCCCACGAGGGATGTTTGGCGTTAAAGTCACCACCAGCAACGAATTTATTGCCAAGTCGATACAATAACTGCTCAAAGTCTGGCTTTGTCCAAGGCTCTCTAGGTGGTAGATATATAGCAGCAATTGTAATTTTCCGTCTACCCCAAGTACTCACAGAAACGCATGCAATCTGGCTGTCAACACGAGAGACTGACTCTTTCTGCTCGTGAGTGATGCAAGAACGTATGATCACAGCAGCACCCCCTCGCTTATTTCCGCTTGGGAATTCCGCGTTATATATTTCATATCCTGGCAGGTAAATCTTTTCATTTGCAGATAGATGTGTTTCTGTCACTAAAGCTATGTCTACTGAATTGGCGCTGAGGAAAGTTCTGAGTTCTTCTGAATTCTGGCGTATTCCTCGTGCGTTCCAAAGGCAGATTTTTATTTGTGTGCTGTTCATATTGTTTTTTGCTTGATTAAGTGCTCAACCAGAACACGGAACGATTTGCTTGCTTCCATAGTTTCTTGGATTAGCTTAAACAGTTGGTCCATCCTGGCGTTTAGCTCACTAATGGCTTTTTCAATTGTAAAAAACTTCCTATTGGATTCATTTGCATCTAAGTGCTCCATTAATTTTGGCGTTTCAGAAGAAGCCATTTTTGGTCTTGTGCCAAGACTACCTGCTTTCAACGTTTCCGCATACGAAACACCTTTAGCAACAACCGCTGCGGGTAAGAAGGTGCGCTTACGAAGATTTACATTTTGATCACTTGTGGTTTTTAAAATTGGGCCGCCATTGACTGGCAGTCGAGGATCTGGTTTCAGAAGCTTTTGCTTGTCAATTCTGACTTTACATACCTTAAAACTGGCCAGATGATCGCCACCGCAATTGGCACAGAAATTGTTGTCACTGTTGCGTAAATCACAGTTAGGAGAATTGGTATTATGGTCTCCTGCACATTTGCCACAAACTGGCTTTTTAAGGCAGTAATTTCTGGTGTGACCAAAGTCTTGGCACCGGAAGCATTGAACCATTTCCCGATTGCGACTTGCACGTTCCACGGTGACTCTGTGCCTTCCAACTTTTGTTAATTTAATGGCGTCTGCCACGTTAGCGGTCTGCTTCAGGCTAACAAAAAATATGTTTTGCCTAGTTTTGGCATTAATTGTTTGATCGTCGTCATCTTCGTTGACTTGAATATTGCGCCATCCTTTTTTCCTGGGACAGTAGATGTTTAGTACCGAGAAACCTTTTTCTGCAAATGCATGTTCAATAGATTCTTTTGGAACATTGGAGTGAAGGTCCTTTATCACCAACTTGTACGGCTTGTCTTCTCGCAGCTGATGATGCCAGAACTCGCATTTTATATCTGTTAGTTGCTTGACTACAGCCCGAAATGTGTTTGCATCCGATGTATATATTCGGGATACACCAAATTTAGAAGTGCGTATGTCATAATTTGCACTGGGTACTACTGTATTGAGAGTTCGTTCCATCTCGTGGATTTTAACTAGTTTTGGCACACAGATAGCCGGAGGTTTCAGGTTAGCCTTGGCTTGTTGCTTGCCGTCATTTTGCTTCTTGATGATATTTGAGGGACTAATCTCTTCACTTTCGGACAGACTTTCAATGGAGTCCAGATCCATTATAATATCTGCTTCCTCAGCAAGGGCAGCATAGCGGTTGTCACAAACGGCAGCAGAAGTGGAGGGTGTGACTTTGTTTAGCTGGCCACTTACGATATTGATGCTGTCTGGTTTAGCTTTCTTTATTGTTTTGGGTGCTTTGTCAGATCCTTTTCGTCGCCTACGGACAGATACAAACGGCAACTGGAAAGTGCAAGTATTAGCTTGCGTTGGAGCTACTCCTGGGCTCACTGTCTTATTATGATCGCTAATGGTCGACGAAATAGTATTTAAAGTTTCCTGTGAAGAGCAGACAATGCCGCCTGTGGAACTTGCCAGTGTATAGGAGACTCCAGTACTTTGCATAGATTGCGTCATTGTGCAAGTAGCGTATGTAGTGCCGCTAGTTCTGACTGTCAAGCTACTTGGTTGAGGCTCAATACCGTCATGACAACGCAGCACTGCATCTTTTATTATTCTGGCTCTTATCTCAACAGGAGATTCGCCAGCAATACTCTTCATTTTCTCAAATTGCGAATGAGAATATACATTTTGATCCATTTCAGCTTTTTTTTTTTTTTTATCCGCGCAGGTTGAATTGGCGCCGATGCTACGTACCTCGTATTATCGAGTTAACTTTACGCGCCGTTGTTATCGCACGCACGCAGTATTGAGTAATTGTTTCTTTTGAATTAACCGCACGACTAAAAGTATTTTACAACACTGGTGCAGTGCCAGTACACACACTCTCTTGCAATTTGTCAGTGGAGCACCCTTTTGATGCCTACAGCAAAAGTGCACAGCGCGTACGCGCTGAAAACCCTTTGCTTATAACACTCGCGATTGTGGTTTATTTTTACCGTTTTGGCAGAAAGCCGACCACTCGCACTGTTTTGAGCCACTAAAAGTGGACTTGTCTATATATTTCTATGTTAAGAAATAATTTTTTCGGAGCAACGAAAATATATCACCGAACGTGACAAGCAGTGTTGCCAAACTCGGGTCCTGTCATGAGGACATCATTAAGCGAAAATCCTGAAGATGTTGCTGCTGAGCCATCGAATACGACTCGAAGCTTGGTAGTAGTGCTGTCCTCCTTCAGGACACAGTGATGAGGCAAATAACATCTGCATAAAGGAGTTGATTCGGGCCCCACTAACGACATGTGAGCCAAATCTCGATATTCCTTTATAAATGCAGAGTACTGCGCTTTAAGCTGCGGATGACGCTCCAGCCTTCTCTCCAAATTGACAAAACGACGAAACGCTTGCGTGTATGAGTCCCCCAATACATCCAAGTTTCGCTTCAGAGGCAGCTTCACTAAAAATTCCCCAGATGGCAGGCGAGAAAAATGATTCCTGAAGTGATCTTCGCAGTCAACATCTTCCTGCTTAACTTTGTCTGATGCCAAGCCGCAACATTCGATCTCCCAGAACCGTTTCAACAACACCGCGATTTTGTCGTGCGAATCCTCCTCAATAGTCGCTGTGGAATGTGTTGAAACCAATGCTGTTCTGCGCGATTGATGCCCTCCTCCCGATACCACCCAACCAAAACGAATTTTTTGCAGCAATGGTAATCCTGGCGCCAGCTCGACTTGGCCGACTGAGAGAAGGCCAAAAAATAGGCTTGCTCCTATAAGGAGATCAATGCGTTGAGGCCTGAAAAATGCTGGATCCGCTAACCGTATATTATCGGGAATCCTCCAATCTGCAATATCAACAGAAAAACTCGGTTGATGATCAGTTATTCTCGGAGCGACTAAGGCGACGATGTTCGTTTCATAGTCCAATGCCTGAGAATGCACATTCAGACTGACGGTGTAGCCCTCAGATGCAACGCTGGTATCGCCAAGACCCGATACGGAAGCCGTTGACTTAGTCTTTTTCACCTGCAGGCGTTGTGCGAAACTAGACGTAACTAGATGGATCTGCGATCCTGAGTCCAATAGCGCGCGACACGGTATTAGGGATCCAGCATGATTCCTAATCAAAATAACTGCGGTTGCTAAGAGCGTGACGTCATTGTTGAGATTCTGGGCAATGAGAGAGCTAGATGGAGATGAACTTGCTTGGGGGGGTGATTGCGCCGCAGATTGAGACAAATGCAATGCACAAGGTTGCGCTGACGAAATTGGCGTATTGAAGTGAAGCAATGTATGATGCTTCATACCACAGGTGCGACACCCACTCGATTTACAGGCACGCACCTGATGACCTTTTTTCAAGCAATTCAGGCATAAGTCAAGCTTCTTTGCCTCCTTGAGCCGAAACAAAGGTGACAGGTTGCCAAAAAGTGTGCATGAATATATAGCATGCTCTTGCTTGCCACAAAATCCACAAACGGAATTACAAGAGTTAGTTGCTACAAATGTACTTCTACTGTTGTTAATTTTGTTGCTCTTTCCAACCTGCTTGCCAGGCGAGTAGGTTGCCGTGGCATGTTCCATATTTTCCATTCGCTGGCATCGAGCATCCAAGAACGCTGTAAATTCGGCAATCGATGGTATCTCGGCCATTGATACATGCTCCTCCCATTTAGATTGCGTTGCGCTGTCCATTTTTTTAAGAAGCATGTAAATTAGCATGCATCCAGCTATTTGCTCTGCACTTCCCATTGCCTGCAAAGCGCGCAAGTGCGCATTCAGGCTATCCGAAAATTGACGCAGCTTACTTGCGGACGACGTTTCTACTCTCTCAAGCCCCAGAATCTCGCAGACGTGTGCCTGAAAAACAAGACGCTTGTTACTAAAACGCTTATTAAGCAAATCCAAAGCCACGGAATAATTTTCCGCAGAAATCTCCAACGCCCTTATAGCATCCAAAGCTGGACCTTGCACACAGGATCGCAGGTGTTGGAGTTTCTCGATACTTGACAAATCCGGATCCTTGTCGATGATAGTTTTAAACATTGACGAAAAATCAGCAAACTCCGTGTAACCACCCGAAAATGTTGGCAGTTTTAGTTCGGGGATGCGGGATCGATTTGCCATAAACACGGTTGGCCGGTCCAATGAACAAGTCGGATGTTCAGTTTGCCGTTTCTGAATATGATACCGAGCACGATCTTCGACCGTTATCACGAACTCGTCAAACTCACTTCGCAATTTGCTACCAATTTCGTTATAGTCTAGTTCTTCGAGAGAGTCATGCGCGCTTCTAAATGCCGTCTTAATATTCGAAATCAAGTTTAAACGCACTTCTAATTCAATATTATTCATTGCATTGATTTTGGCATCACTAAGTTCAATTTCCATGGACTTTGCACGTTCAAATAGCGCATTGACCTTGCGCTTAAGAAATGTCACCCTGTTTGCCGTACCGGCATTGTTCGCGTTTTCTTCGTCTGCCATAGTTCCGTTATTCTTTGCGCACACTCAAAACCGAAAACTGAGTAAGCGAGAAGAAACGGACACTGTACTTGTCGGGAGCAGAACTAGGGACATATGTTCACTTACACAATCTCTGCCCTGGATATATTGTATTTAGGCTTAAGCTCAACAAGCTCTGGCCCCCTTGCTATACAAGTTTTTCAATTGACAGTTTCAAGCAGTGCAAAGCGACCTCTATCTTGCACTAAACTACATATAAAGCTTTACAAATTAACATTAAGCTTTTGGCGCAAGTCTGTCTGTCGCTGACCTTCAATAAATATGCACGCATCAAAACAAACTTCAACTCGCGTAATTATTTCTAAAGTTAATAACATTAACAACTAATTGGCTGAAAGGGTTTCACAAACTAGTGTTCCCTCGAAACATTGGTGACCCCGACGTGAATTTTCGTTTTCGAATAATTATTAAAATATCGGTTTTAATAATTGTTAAACACAAGCTTTGTGCACAAGTCGGTGTCAAAGCTTGCTACGAACAAACAATCGCACATATTCAACCGGTACATACATTTTACCGGTGCAAACGCATTACAGTAATCAAATTGCTAGTGCACCGTGGAGCTAACACATACATTTCGGTATAAATACAGTTTTCTGGTGCAGTGTCTTTTGGTTTTTATGTGTATATACTTTCGTGTAAAACCAAATTCGTGGTATATAACATTTACAGTACAGTGCACTGACTAATTAACGCGCATACATAAATTGCAACCACTTCGATTTTAGTGTCGGTTTTACTCAGCATTCAACTGTAAAAATGAATTCTGAGCCATCGGGACTTGCAAAGCCTTCGGTGGCTTCAAATGACATTGCCTTTTATAAGGAAAAATCCAGTTCAGTATATCGGCAAATTCAGGCATTAAATGAGTTTTTGAAATCAGAAAACCTGTCCAATTTCGATGAGTTTGATCTCGAGGCGCGCATGGAAATGGCTGAGCGTATGCTTTCGGAGTTTGACAAATCAAGAAGCATTTTAGAGAAGCTTGACCTAGTGGAATTGGCTTCTGACGCTCGAACCGAATTTGATCACATGTTCTGCGAAATAAAATCTCGGCTATCGCGCGAACTCAAGCACCAACGCAAATTGTCAGTTGTGAACTCAACTGTCATTCGGAACGGCTCGGATGATCAGGGTGCAACCTTCCGGGTTTCAGCAAGGAGTACCAGGCTCCCAGAATTTCAACTGCCCCGTTTTGCTGGCGATTATATGGAATGGCCAAACTTCTACGCCATGTACAACAATGTAGTTGGCAGCAATGAAGATCTCACAAAATTGGAGAAATTTCAGCACCTGCAATCCTGCTTGGATGGCGCTGCGTTGGACACCATCCGTTCTCTCGAGCTCACGAATGATAATTATGACACAGCTTTGGAGTTGTTAAGCAACCGTTTTGATAATAAATTATTGCATTTTCAGGCACACGTAAGGTCGATTTTTGGGCTGACAGGTATTGAGAAAGGCTCTGCATGCAGCTTGCGCGATTTGAGTGACAAGATCAACTCGCACTTACGCGCTTTAAACACGATGGCCTCAGCTCAGGAAATAACCGATGGTATGCTGATCCATCTCGTCGTTTCAAAATTAGATCATGCTACCCAGGAGAAATGGGAAGAGGTGCTGCCAACAAATAAGCTGCCTAAATGGAAGGATATGGCCTTGTTTTTGGAAAAGAGATGCCGAATGATGGAAAATTTGGAAAATGCTGCGGTAAAGCCAACACCCAGCTCTCAGGTGGGAAAACCAGTCACATTCAGCACTCGTCTCAACGGCTTCACCTGCAGCTTCGCTCAAAGTCCAAAATCAGACCGAATACGTGTTGCTAGCCACTGCCGTTGTTTACATAAAAAATCGATCGGGTGCACTTGTCCCTTGTCGAGCCATACTTGATTCTGCGGCTCAACTTAATTTGGTCACATCTCGTTTCGCTAACTTACTTCAACTTAAGCCTCATCGATCTGGCATTTTATTAGCAGGCCTTGGAGAATCGGCTGTCTCGTGTGACAATTCTATTGAAGTTCAACTGCAATCTCGCAACGCAGCTTATGAAACTTCGTTCACTGCTGCAATAACAAACACTATTACAGGGTATCATCCACACTTTGATATCAAGTCTACAGAATGGAATATTCCCAACAATGTCCACCTCGCAGATCCACTTTTCTACAAAAGCCAACGAATTGACGTGCTTATTGGTGCTGGTCTATTCTACGGCCTTCTTTGTGTCGGTCAGATTAAATTAGCTGATAATCTGCCATTTTTGCAAAAAACCCAACTCGGCTGGATCGTAGGTGGAAGTATTTCTTCTGCAAACATTTGCAATCTTTCAACCTTGGCTGTATCTCGCGTAGAATCAACTTATCAGTCGGAGAGCGACCCATTGTCTGATATCGTCAAGCGATTTTGGGAAATAGACCATTGCTGCGGCTCCGCAACTTCTACATCAGATGACGATTTGCTCTGCGAGCAGCTGTTTCAAAAGGGATACACTCGACTTAGCTCCGGACAGTACTCAGTTCGTTTGCCCACCAAAACTGGCTTCGATTCCCTTGGAGAATCTTACGAGCGTGCTTTGCATCGGTTAAAAGCACTTGAGATCAAATTTGCAAAGGATTCTGTTCTAAAATCAGAATATTCAGCCTTTCTTAAGGAATACCTTGATTTGAGACACATGTCTTTGGGCAACAAACAGTCTATTCTACCTCAGTATTATCTGCCACATCATTGCGTGCGAAAGATGGATAGCACAACAACAAAATTACGTGTTGTCTTTGATGGCTCTGCGAAATCTACCTCCGGCCTTTCTTTAAATGATCTTCTTCTTGCTGGACCTTCTATACAACCTAAAATATTCTCAACAATTCTTCGATTTCGATTTTATCGAATTGCTCTGTGTGGAGACATTTGTAAAATGTACCGTTGCGTACGCGTATCACATCCTGATGAATATCTTCAGTGCATCTTGTGGCGCGATAGTCCTGTTGAAGAAGTGAAGGTCTACACTCTGGACACGGTTACGTACGGAACAAAACCGGCCGCCTTTTTGGCCATACGAGCCATGCAACAGCTGGCACATGATGAGGAAGCCGATCTGCCACTTGCAGCGAATATCGTTCGCCGAGATTTTTATGTTGACGACTTAATATCTGGAGGAGATTCTGTCGAAGAGGTCATGGAAATTCGAATGCAAGTAAAGGAACTGTTGCGAAGAGGTCACTTTCCAATTCGAAAGTGGTGCTCTAACGATCCAGCTGTGTTGCAAGGCGAGTCTGAAGACGAACGAGAAAAGCTGCTGAAGTTTCAAGATGGAACTGACATTGCAAAAACTTTGGGCTTGGTTTGGGATCCAAGTTCTGACAACTTGATCTTCCACCTTTCAGAAAGTTTGACTGAGAAGGCGGCAACCAAAAGATCTATCTTATCGACTATCGCGAGATTCTACGATCCCCTCGGAATAATAGCACCAATCATCACGAAGCTGAAAATATTCCTGCAGGAGTTGTGGAAAATTAGGCTTGACTGGGACGAAAGTTTGCCTCTAGCCCTGCATTCATCTTGGATGGAGCACAAATCGCAGCTTGCAGCTGTCCGTTGCCTCAAATTTCCTCGCTTTGTTATGATGCCGCATGCCGCATGGGAGATACATGGCTTTTGCGATGCTAGTATGTCTGCCTACGGTGCATGCATATATGTTCGTTCGGAAGCACAAGGAAAGTTCGCAGCCCACCTGCTTTGCTCTAGGTCAAGGGTTTCTCCACTCAAAACACTCACAATTCCCAAATTAGAGCTGGCCGCAGCACACTTGTTGGCTGAACTCATCTCTAACGTCGCTGAAATGGTGTCATTCCATTGTAGCTTCCATTGTTGGTCAGATTCCACTATAGCTCTCTCCTGGATACGTGAAGCTCCATCTAGCTTCAACGTTTTTGTTTCTAACAGGATAGCTCAAATACAGGAACGCACTAAAGGAATGACGTGGCGGCACGTACCCTCCCAGATGAATCCCGCAGACATACTCTCTCGTGGATGCACACCACTCGAGTTGCTTGAATCGAGTCTGTGGCACGAGGGACCTTCCTTTCTACGATCCGGAGCATCTAACTGGCCAGGAAGTGTACCACCGTTGACAGAGCTACCTGAGCGCCGACGACGAGCATTGGTTTTGGTTAATCAGCTGGACATCTAATTTTGCTGCAAATACCAAAATTCCTTTGATAAACTGCAGCGTGTTTTTGCTTACATCCACCGCTTTTTACAACGCAAGCAGAAAGATCAGCCACGCTCAAAGGGTCCTCTCACGGTATACGACATCAGGAATGGCACACATTTGCTCGTCAAAGCCATACAATTGGTTCATTTTGCTGCCGAATTCAAAGCCCTGCTTTCGAAGAAGCAACTCTCATCAAAAAGTGGATTGATCTCTCTAAATCCGTTTATTGACGAATCAGGATTGATGCGAGTTGGTGGGCGCTTGCAGAACTCGCTGTTGGACTTCGATGCTAGACACCCAATGCTGTTACCAAAACGACATCCTGTAACCACTGCGATTATCCTTTTTTACCATCAGAAGTTTTTGCACGCTGGTCCACAAAGCCTTCTAGCAGCCTTGCGGCAAAGATTCTGGCCAATTGGTGGACGGAAAGCTGTTGCAGCTGTCATCAGCAAGTGCATTCGATGCTTTCGTTTGAAGCCCAAACTTTGCGAACACATCATGGCTCCATTGCCAGCTGATCGTGTTCAGCCTAATCGCCCATTTCTCACCTCAGGAATCGACTTCTGCGGCCCCTTCTTTTGCAAATCGGAAGTGAGGAACAGGCCACCAACGAAATGCTACATTTCGGTTTTTATTTGTTTCGCCACCAAGGCAACACATCTAGAAGTTGTTGAAGACCTCTCCACATCGTCGTTTATCGCTGCATTGAAGAGATTTATTAGCATCAGAGGCAAACCAAACGCCATTTGGTCAGATAACGCAACAAACTGTTGGTGCAAGAAACGAGCTCAAAGAACTGCGACAACTTTTTCTCAGCAACCCTCAAGCCAATGAAATAACGAACGCCTGCTGCTCAATCGGAATTAAATGGCACTTCATTCCGCCGCGCTCTCCTCACTTTGGCGGTTTGTGGGAGGCAGCAGTGAAATCGGCCAAATTTCACTTCTATCGCGTTGTTGGGAAAACAATTCTGACGTTTCATGAACTTCGCACTCTAGTGTGTGAAATCTCTGCAATGTTAAACTCACGACCACTTTGTCCTATTACAGAGAATCCCACCGACCTGGATGTCTTGACTCCGGGCCACTTCCTAATTGGAAGGTTGAAAGGATACGTCTTTCAACGGGGGGAGCATGTCGGGAGCAGAACTAGGGACATATGTTCACTTACACAATCTCTGCCCTGGATATATTGTATTTAGGCTTAAGCTCAACAAGCTCTGGCCCCCTTGCTATACAAGTTTTTCAATTGACAGTTTCAAGCAGTGCAAAGCGACCTCTATCTTGTACTAAACTACATCTAAAGCTTTACAAATTAACATTAAGCTTTTGGCGCAAGTCTGTCTGTCGCTGACCTTCAATAAATATGCACGCATCAAAACAAACTTCAACTCGCGTAATTATTTCTAAAGTTAATAACATTAACAACTAATTGGCTGAAAGGGTTTCACAAACTAGTGTTCCCTCGAAACAGTACTTGTTTGTATAAAACGCGCACCAACGGTAAATGTGCATATGTATGTATGTATGCAACTATGCGCGCACTTTGCTAACAAGCAAGAGTAATTGTTTTAAATAATTATTAACAAATTATTAAATCACGTCGGGGTCACCAAATTATGTTGCGGCTAGGGTGAGCTTTTTCACTAGCACCTCTGACTCAAATAGTCAGCAAATTAATCCAATTGTCAAATTATTTCGCGGCTAGAGTGAACCCTTTCACTAGCACTTCTGACTCAAAATAGTCAGCAATTAATCCAATTGTTTGAACCACCAAATGCAAAACAAAACGCACGAACACTGCTTCTGTTTAAAGCAAATACAATTTGGGGTTTATTGGCAAATGTTTAATAATGTTTGTTGCACAAAAGGTTGTTTTATGTAAGTCAAGCGACAGGCCAACGTGCTTGCCGCTTGTTACAATTTTGATTCCGAGACGAACAATTCGATATGATAGATAATTTCACACTGAGAGCCGAATTCAAGATCGGCTGCAGCTGAACCAAAAGGGTCCAGCGCGGGCGACAAAACAGTAAGCTACAAATGAGCGTAATGAGTGCGTTTGTTCGAAACTACATTTTGTTTGTGCTGCCAACGCCTAAGCAGCGCTGCCTGGTGAGGCGCTGAACCGAACAAAGTCTTTGTAAAGTAAACTTTGTAAAGTAAACTTAGTAATCTTTATCTAAATAGCCTAACTTTTCCTTTCCATGTCGTTGCCTTTTCTGAAACATGGCTAAGGCCCGACATTCTTAATTCTGAAATTCTTTCTAATAAATTCTCTATATATAGAAAGATCGCACTACTCGTCGTGGTGGTGGTGTACTTATTGCTGTTGACGTTGATTTGTCATCTGAGATAGTAATAACCGATAGCTCTGTAGATATTGGATTTATTGCTGTTAAAGTTAGTTTTTCTGGTGTTTGTTTTTTTATTACTTGTTCATATATACCACCTTCTTCAGATTTCTCTGTTTATTCTTCGCATGCTTCTGCTATACATTCTGTCTCATCTATGCTTTCTGATCGTGATTTTCTTGTAGTTCTTGGCGATTTTAATATTGCCGGAACTACCTGGATTTCTAGTCCTGACTCCAGCGTGTTGACACCCACGACTCAGCATGATTTTACTGATAGTTTATTTGGGATGTCATTGTGTCAAATCAATGGTATCCCAAACTCGTTACATTTTATGTATGCTTGATCCTATTTGTGTCTTGGATTCCTCCTTCTATTCTGTCTCCCGGACTATACCTATATCCATTCCTGAAGATCCTTATCACCCATCTTTGGAAGTGTTGATTGACTTACCAGCCAGGATGCCAAGCCCAGGCAGAAAATTTGCAAAGCGAGTTCGTCAATTTCGGAAAACCGATTTTTCTATACTTGCTCTGCTCCTATCCCAGACTGACTGGTCCCAGCTGTACATGTGTAGAGATATGGATTGTGCAATCGAATATTTTTATTTAACTTTAAATTCATTAATTGATTCCTGTGTTCCATTTTGTAACCCACGTAGGTCTAACAAACCTGCGTGGTTTACACGGGATTTAACTAAGTTACAAAATAGAAAGTCGAGATTGTACAAAAGTTCAAGGAATCTGGCTCTTTCTTGGATTTTTCGCGCTATTTGATTGCCCGATCTAACTTCTCTGTACTTAATATACACTGTTATAACAACTACCTCAGAAGCTGTAGGTTACAGTTTCAGCGGGATCCTAAAAGATTTTATAACTTTGTTAATGCGAAGCGTAGGTCATCAACATTTCCATCAACTCTATTTTTCGAAAAATAAGATAGCTGACTCAGATTTTGACGAATTTTTTCAAACGACTTATAGTTTACAACCTTATCATATGGTTTCGTCTTATCCTTATCATGTAAATAGCTCCAATTGCATTTTTGGACCTTTAATAACTGAAAGTTCGCTTCTACGTGATTTAAAGGCCATTAAGCCCGTATTTTCACCGGGACCTGATGGAGTACCAAGCTGTGTGATTAGGTACTGTGCTGAAGATATTTTAAGGCCATTATTTATTCTTTTTAAATTGTCCGTGGATTTGTGCTCTTTGTCTAACATTTGGAAAGAATCATTTATTATTCCTCTCAGTAAAAAAGGAAACAAGTCTAATGTTGAGAACTATAGAGGTATTTCTAAGTTGTCTGCTATTCCTAAGATTTTTGAGAAATTAATAACTTCTCAACTTCAACATTTATGTAGATCTATAATTTCACCCTGCCAGCATGGGTTTGTGAAATATAGATCTACTACCACTAACCTATTGGAATTCACTTCATTTGACATCAAGGGATTTCAATCTAAAAAGCAAACAGACGTTATTTACACTGATTTCAGTATGGCCTTTGACTCTGTTAATCATTCTCTTTTACTTCATAAACTTCACCTTCTGGGATTTCCAAATAACTTAATTCTTTGGATCTCCAACTATTTAACTCTTAGAACCCAAAAAGTGTATTTCAAAGGCTTAGTTTCTAGGTCTGTTCAAGTTACTTCAGGAGTTCCACAAGGAAGTCATCTTGGCCCCTTATTATTTACTCTGTTCATAAATGACCTTCCTTCTGTTGTAAATCACTCCCGGGTGCTGATGTATGCCGATGATGTTAAAATTTGTCTGTCATCTACTGATTTCTTATCTGGTCAACGGTTGCAAACTGATCTTGATAGTTTTCAAGCCTGGTGTCGGGTAAATTTATTAAATCTTAATTGTGGTAAGTGTAACGTAATGTCCTTTTTCAGGCGAATGCCCTTTTTTTATAATTATATTCTTAATGGTAAGCCGCTTGCTCGAATTGAGTCGGTTGATGATTTGGGTATCCTCTTAGATCCCAAGCTTAAGTTTGACAAGCATATCTTTTCCACCGCTAATCGTGTCTTTGGTGTCCTGGGTTTCATTAAGCGTTGGTCGAAGGAATTTAACGATCCCTACATTACTAAAACTCTTTATACTTCTCTTGTCCGACCTATTCTTGAATATGGTTCTTGTATTTGGTGTCCCCAATACAAGGTTCATCAGGATAGATTAAAATCGGTCTTATGCTCTAATTATAACAATCTTTTCCATCTAATAAGTAATGCTACTTCAATTTCTACACTTAGAACTTTACTCTTACGTTATTTATGTAATCCTGAGGAACTTTTGTATAATGTTATTGTTGTATTTGCATGTCCGCGATCTTTCGCTGCCGTACGTTATGCGGCGTGCCCCTCGGTCGGTTGGGCGGAAGGTGGGTTGCATTTATGCTTGGGTCCGCGCGTTAACAAGCCCGTGCTTGGTGTCGTTGGGCCACTTGTATGTACTGTTCGTTAGTACATCAACGTCCAGAATTAATAATCATGTGAAGCAAGAGAAGTTAACAAATCTTGTTAAGGATAAGGATATATGTATATTTTATCGGGTCGGAGATGTCTCCTTCTGCCTGTTACATACATTTGCACTGATGTAGTACCCCTTTTTTACCCATTTTATGGGTACAGGGAGTAATGAGCAAGATGAGCAATGGGCTGGACACCCCTGATTTAGACTAATAAAACTCTGTGCAATTTCGCGTGTGTGAAAAAATGTGTGTTATCTCGCAACAGTTCCGTTAGTTTGGGTTAGTTTTTGTCCTCTCTTTGCCGCTTCTACCATTTGTTCGTGGATGTGACGCTGAAATAAACGTGTAGGTGTGTTCGTGCATCGATGAGTAAATTAGAGTGGTGCGGGGAGGGAATGGAAAGGAAGAGAGTACATTTCAAGTTAAGAGAAGTGTTCACTTTCATACATATAACACAAGTAATAATGTTGGCATGCATTTGAGTTTCTTTGTAGATGTCAGCCTGAAAGCGAAAACAAAGATCAACAGCAAATAAAACAAGTAAGAACGTTGCAGTCGGACGCACCCGATTGCAGTTCTATATAATTTGGTTATTTGTGGGTTCGGAAAAAGACGCGAAAAATACAGTAGTCTGTATGCCAAATTTGGTGACTCTACCTGTATAGGTGTGGGAGATATAGACTTTGGTACTTTGTGGAAAGAACGGCTGTCTTTGCAGTGCCGAATCTATACACCCTAGCAAAAATGTTATTATACAAATCTCAATTTTCGTCCCATTGCTCATTGTAGTCCGAATTTGAATAAATTATATTAAGCTATTTGAAGTATAACGAAATTCTCATTTAGTTTGGATGTAATGCAACAAATTTTTCATAACAAGCCCATTCTTAACCCGATCATATGGCAGCTATGTGATATAATGGTCCGATTTGATCAGATAAACTTTTCAGATATTCGGTTTGGATGAGTTTGGTGAGGTTATCTATATAAAAAAAAGTTTTTCATACAAAAACATAGTCTTCGACAGATCATTCCTATGGCAGCTATACGTTATAATAGTCCGATCCGGCCGCTTCCGACGTATGAATTGCCTGCAGCAAAAGAAGGGTCTGTGCCAAGTTTTATTACGATAGCCTTAAAACTGAGAGACCAGTTTGCATAGAAACAGACGGACAGACGAACACCGCTTTATCGACTCAGCCATTCATGCTGATTTAAAATATATTTACTTTGTTGGGTCGGAAACGTCTCCTTCAGTCCATTAAACATTTCAAGACAAAATTATAATATAATAAACAGCTGAAGCTCCAGATAGATGCCTATAAAAATCTGGTGGTGGCTGAGAGCATAAAGGCAAGTGCTGGGTGCAAGTTAAAATGATTGATAGTGCAGATAGTGCAGATCGACAGCGACAAAAGTCAGAAAGTGCTATAGATGCGTTAGTGAGTCTCATATAAAAAATACTGCCCAAAGAAAAATTTCAATTGTTTTAGTTGCGATCAACGAGGGCATCAATGTCGGCATTAAGAAAGAGTATGGTTCTAATACACATGTTGTTCAAGACAGGAAAGTTGTTGCAAAGCCATCAAGCATTTTCACTTCTTCAGGGCTTGAATTAACAACCATCGTGTACATAGGAGTTAAGCTTATCAGTTTCAATGGTTGTGTTGACACATGCGCAGATGCGTGTCCCTAAAGCTTGGGAATTTGAAATTAACTGGCTGCGAAAAATGTTTAACTGGTATCGGAGAGAGTCAGGTCGTAACTTTTGGAACCGTTACACTACCGGTCAAAATTGACATGATTGAAATGTGTATAGAAATTGATATTATACCAGACGAGGATATCACTTTTGAGTCTATTTTGGGAGGGACAATCCTTGACCAGGTCAATATGCAGGTATGTAAAAATGGTACTCAGATCGTGCGACGAGTTACCGATAATGCCAAGCGCTGTGGGATCGAAAAAGGGCAAGATAATCAAACGATAAAGTTGTCGTGCGCAGAGCTTTTAAATGAGCTTAATGCAGTGTGCATGTTAGCCATAGAAAGTGGTGGAAAGTTAAACGATGTTGATTTGTCTCATCTCAGTGAGATCTATGCCAGTGAGGTTAAAAAGATTGTGCTTAGTTATAAAGAAATGTTGATGCGCCCGTCAAAATGAAGATTCTACTGACTGATTAAGTACCAGTTTTTCAACATCCTAGACGTCTGCCAGTATGCAAGAAAGAGATCATTGACAAACAGGTAGAAGAATGGTTGACGGAAAAGATTGTAAGACCCAGTATTTTGCAATACGCGTCACCAGTGGTGTTGGTTTCAAAGAAGAATGGGAAAAGGCGACTTTGCTGCGAGTATAGGAAGCTTAACGAGAAATATTGCAAGATAGCTTCCCAATGGCGCAGATGGACGCCGTAGAATAGCTGCAGGGTGCAAAAGTGTTTACATCTTCAGACTTGACTAACGCACAGTGGCGGCTTTTTTCATTTTGCTTTGCAAAAATCATATTTTCTGAACGAAACAAGATATTTTCAAAATGTTAAAAACGCTTAACAGGGAATTCCCGTAGCTTTTAAATGAGCGTTAGATTTTGAAAATCGGAAGAATTCGTCAGAAGAATTGGACAAAGTTGAAGTCTCTTTTACACCATAGAAATGCATTGGAAACATGATATTTTTTGATTTGAAAGATCTTTCACTTATTCACAATAAAACGCTTTTTAAATTTTGGCAACCTCTTATTTGGTTCAAAAGATATGATTTTATCAAAATGAAAAGTCAAATTTGGCATTAAATAGGGTTCTGACCTGCATGCATTTTGCCGTCCACGACCATGCAGCGCACTCCGCTCTGCAGCGGTACAGTTAGCGCACAATTGTTTCATTGATAAAATCCGGGAGCACAGCCACCATTTAAAATACCTCGCTTACACTGCGCTTGAACTGCGCTTGAGCTGTTGCTCGTGTGTGTGCGTTTTTTGTGTATGTGTGTGTGCATGTGTAAGTGCACGTAGATGCTATCAGAAATTTTTGACCTGGGTACAGGGAGTTTTGTAGTATACTGGTGTGGTATACTCGACTATAGCATTCTTAAACTTACACATACACAAGGGCGCACACACACGAGCCACAGCGCAAGCGATGCATTTTAAGTTGTGGCTGTGCTTCTTCTTCCCCCCGCACGCTGCATCACTCAATCAACTTTCGTGAATAACTTCCGTGTTTATTTGCCGATCAACTTGAACAGTAGATTGAAAGTGACTAAAGTATTGTACATGCCAAATCTTAAAGCTATATCTTGAAAATTGTTACTATTAAACGGTTTTTATCGATTTGCGGGGGAACGGGGGGAGATATCTGAAATATGAAACAAACTTGATCTGCGTATGGTATACAGGAACCTACATTCCAAATTTGGTGTCTCTAGCTCTCATAGTTGCTGAGATCGACGCGTTCATACGGACAGACGGACAGACAGACGGACATGGCCAAATCAAAGTCTCTGTTGATACTGATCAAGAATATATATACTGTATCGGGTCGGAGATGTCTCCTTCTGCCTGTTGCATACATTTGCACAGATGTAGTACCCCCTTTTTACCCATTTCATGGGTACAGGGAGTAACAATGACGCTGTTGTGTAATGGATGATGTAATTATACCAAGCAAGAATATCGATGGGGGTCTGGTTAAACTGGGAAAAGTGTTACATGTGGATGCAAAGAACGGAACGCTATAAAAATGTTTTTGAAACCGATCTAACTAAACAAATAATCCTACTCATTTGTCCTTGACTTCCATTTTCCGCCTGTGGTGACGCGAAGTAGATTTTCGAACATAATTTGGCATTTGAAAACCAATTCAAGGAATAATACTAAAAGTTCAGACTAAAGGTTTCCAACTATTCTCCGCTTATTGTATTGCGCGCAAAGTACTGAGGTTTTTTAATTTATATTTGGAAATTATTATGAAGCTGAATTCCTGACTTCACCCCTTTCGGACCGTGGGCGTGGATTTTTCAAAACCGGTAGCACATGTGTCGAATTATTAATGTGAGGTGCTTTGAAAATTAGTTTCAAAATAATTGGGTGATAAACAGAAAAGTTTGAAAATGAGTTTGAAGTCAATCGGACGATAATCAAAAAAGTTGCATACAACAGTTTTCCGCGAATTTTCCGAACTTGGGGGTAGATTCCCCAAATCTTTGGGCACCGCGCCTATTATGAGTTTGTTCAGAACCTTGAAAATTAGTTTGAAGCCAATCGCATGAAAATTAAAAATGTCAAGTGCCAGAGTTTTCCGCTAATTTTTAGACCATGCGGCTGAACTTTTTAAAATCGCTGACACATGTTTCGAATTATTTAATGTGTAGAGCTTTGAAAATGAGTTTGAAGCCAATCGGACGATAATCAAAAAAGGATCATATAACAGTTTTCTTCGAATTTTCCGACTTTGGAGATAGATTTTCCAAAATCTTTGACCAAAGCGCCTAATTTCTTTACTTATAGAACAATGAAAATGAGTTTGAAGCCAATCGCAAGAAAATTAAAAATGTCGAATGCCAGAGTTTTCCACCAATTTTCCGACCATGGGGCTGAATTTCCCAAAATCGCTGATACATGTGTCGAATTATTTTACATAAAGAACTTTGAAAATGAATTTGAAGGTGATCGGACTAAAGTTAGCCTTTTGCCCATACAACCTTGAGACTCCATTTTGCGCCCAGGGGGTTGGCTTTTCCAAAATCGGTGAAATATGTGTCAAGTGAATTTTTGTGTATATCTTTGAAAATGAGATTGAGGTCGATTGGATGGTAAGCAAAAAAGTTTCATACAACAGTTTTCCGCGATTTTCCACGCGTGTGGGTGGAATTATCCAAAATTCCGTCTTAGTGTGCACTTTCATCATAGATGGAACCTACTGTGAAAATTTCAGCATCCTAGCTCTTACGGTTTGGGCTGTGCGATGATTGCCAATCAGTCAGTCAGTCAGTCAGTCAGCACGAACTCTTTTATATATATAGATTAGTTGGGAATACCCTTGCGTTGCCCGGCGAATTATTTAGATGCACTTGCACACAAAAATAGCGTAACACAATTTTTCCTCCCGTGGGGGTAGGAAACTAAATAGTTAGTTGAGCCAAATGCTTAATGATTTGCTGTGTAGGGCTATGGCAATGACCTTGAAGCCGATCGAACTAAACAAATAATCTCACTCATTTGACTTTGACCCATTTCCCGCCCATGGCAACGTTCTTTTGTCCAGTTTGAGCGAGGAATTTGAACATTTTGTCGTAGCAATGAAACCAAGAGATTCGTTACCATGCTTCGAGTCACTCAAGGTCAAACTTTTGGCAGAGGCCGAAAGAATGCTGGAGCGAGACGGTCCCAGAATACAGACAAAACGAAAGACAAAAATGAATTCAATTCAGAGCTGGGCAGTGTAAAGAAAAGAGAAAAGATAAAATCGGTAAAGAACTAAATGAATCGAAAGATTATAAAAAAGTATTGTCGTGTTTTGTTGCCGAGAAAAATGAAAATATATCGAAACAAATGCGGTGTTTTGACAGTGGTGCAACCATATGTTGTGAAAAGAATTTGTTTGCGTCATTTGAAAAAGTGAACGATCAAGTCATGTTAGCTGCAAACAAAACAATTGAATCACCCGGCAAAGGCAAAGTGAGAATAATAACAACGGATAGTGAAGTTCTTTTGAACGATGTTTTGTATGTGCCAGACTTGCAAATGAACTTCTTTTCGGTGAGCAAAGCAATGCAATATGGACATGCGATTATTTTCAGCAAGAATACCGCGATTGTAAAAACCAGGGATGGAAAAGTGGCGATAAAAGCACAAATGACTGGAAATTTATTTTTGTTCAAAGACTTAAATGTAAAACGACTACATTCAATGCAAGCCAAGGCAGTTGTGTGGCATAATCGTTACGGCCATTTCAATTTTCGGAGCCTTAATGACTTAATAGTGAATGAAAGAGTTAATGGCATTGACGCAACAAATCAAAGATATGTGCCTTGCCATTTCCTAAAAGAAGCGCGTCAGGCGCAAGTGAACTTGCAGAACTAGTTCACACTGACTTATGTGGTCCGATAAATGTGCAATCGGTTGGTGGCGCTAGTACTTTATTACGTTTATCGATAATTGGTCAAAAAGAGTGTTTGTTTATTTTTTGAAAACAGAAGACCAGACTTTGAAAATTTTAAAATATACAAGGCCTTAGTTGAGTGCCAAACTAAAAAAGAAAATCAAGGCCATTCGTAGTGACAATGGAAGAGAATTTGTCAATAAGCAGTTTGACGAATGCCTACAGCAATGTGGCATCAAAAGACAGTTGACAGTGCCATACACTCCACAGCAAAACGGAGTTGCAGAAAGGGCAAACCGAACCCTTGTGGAAATGGCGCGTTGTATGATGGTGCACAAAAACATTGAGGAACCATTGTGGGCTGAGGCTGTGTCAACGGCGTGCTATTTACGCAATAGATCTCCAACACAGGCACTAAGTGGCAGGACTCAATCGAGAGGAAGTGTATCCAGAGTCGCTTGAGCAAGTCAATAATCAGCACGATGAGGACGACATGTTCGAGAGTTTTGAAGATACAGAAGCTGAGACTTCGTCGAGTGGCTCTGAGAAAGCTGCACAAACTCGTCGTGGTTCAGGTCGGCCCAAGTTAATACATACTGGACTGCCAGGTAGACCAAGAAAAGAGTACAATATGATCAATAATATTGTAAGTTACCAAGATGTCGAGACACCCAACAGTGTCAGGGAAGTGTCAAAGTGGCAAGATTCAATGAAGCGAGAATATGAGGCTCTAATCTCAATAATACGTGGTCTTTAGTAGATCTTCCATCTAAAGTAAAGTCTATAGGGTCCATGTGGGTGTTCCGAGTTAAGCGCGATGATCAAGGTAACATTGACAGGTTTAAATGCAGACTCGTCGCCAAGGGATGTAGTCAACAATTTGGTGTGGACTACTACGAGACCTTTTCCCCAGTTATCCGATATGCGTATTTGAATAGTCAGCGAAGCGAAGCTGTGTACATGCGTCAACCACAGGGTTTCGTCAGCAAAACGTATCCGAACCGAGTGCTAAAGCTTAATAAAGCTCTTTATGGCCTTAAACAGTCTGGCAGGGCCTGGAATAGCACGATAGACGATGCTTTAAAGAGACTTGGGTTTGAAGCTACAAAGGGAGAGCCATGTCTATTCAAGAAGATCGTCAAAAATGCATACAACTTGATAGCCATATACATACGTCGACGACTTAATTATAGCATGCTCAGAAAGTGCGATCTGGACGAGATTAAGAAGAAGTTGAAGTTGATATTCATGACAATGGGCCGTTGCATCATTTCCTAGGTATGGAGATACAGCGTCAAGGCAAGCGAGGTGCTATTTCTGTAAGTCAGAAACAGTACATAAAGGTACTGCCCGATAAGTATAACATGAGCGTGTGTCGTTCTGTTTCGATGCCGTCGGATCCTGGATTTGGAATTTGCTGCCAGAAAGACAAATGTGACAAAGTAAACGAGATTTGCTACCAATCGCTCATAGGGTCGCTTATGTACCTAGCGATTTCAACCCGTCCAGACATTTTGCACTCTATAAGTAAGCTGGCGCAACGAAATTGTAATCCACATTTCGAGCACGAGTCCGTGGCCAAACATGTTTTGCGATATTTGTCAAAGACGATTGACTTAAAGCTCCATTATCGCAAAACTGGTCAACGTTTGCATGCGTTTGTCGACGCAGACTGGGCAAATGATAAGCATGATAGAAAATCGTATTCTAGGTACGCTTTTTATCTTGCAGGTTCGGCATTCTCCAGGGAATCAAAAAAGCAAGGACAAGCACTCAGCAGCACGGAGGCCGAATATATTGCCATTTCCACTGCTTCAAAAGAGGCAATATATCTCCGTCGGCTGTTGGAAGAAATTGGCTTTCACCCCCCAGTAGAGCCTATTGAAGTAAACGACGACAACCTGAGCGCACAGCAGATTGTTACAAATATCGTTCATCATAAAAGAGCCAAGCACATTGACATAAAGTATCATCATATAAGAGAGGTTATTGCGAGAAACGAGATTTGTATTAATTATGTTCCCACAAATGATAATGTTGCTGATATATTTACAAAAAACTTGAAAAAAGGAAAAGCATTATAAATTTGTAAAGCTACTTGGACTTGACAGTTAATTAAATTTGTAAAAGCGATCTTACTTGAGAAGAAGTGTTAAAATATGCAAGTGCGATCGTGTATCATCTTTAATGTTATGTTAAGTACAATCTCGAATATATCATGTATCTACTATACCAAGTTCAGTTCGATTAAAACGTTTATCGTATTCACACGTAGTGTGAGTTTTTATTTCTTTATGATATTTGGCATCCATTTCATTTCTGCACTAACATAACATTTACTAACATGGTGCGAAAAGTCTGTTCTTAATTCAAGTGAACATTCTTAAACAATTATTTCCAAAAATTCAAAAGTTTCAAAATTTTGCGGCAAAGTTATCATACGTTGGTACTGTCAAATATCAACCGACCGCCACATGTATCGATAATCTTTTATTGTATCGACGCGGATGTGAATGTGTGCGCATGCTGCTGGGCCGACTTACTACATAATAATAATAATCTTAATTTGTACTAAATCTGCCCAGCAGCATTCACATTCTATTAGTTAAAAAGGTACATAATTAATTTATAATTTTAAATGATTAAAATTAACCAAATCGTAATATACTATAAATAATTGACTCCAGCAGCATCTCTTGTAGATCGATAGCAAAGCATAGGCAGAAGCTGAGAGACAAAAACAATATATCAATTTCACTCACTTTTAAGTTTTAAGGTTGAGAGAGCGATAAATCGCGCGATTTATATTAAATGGGCTGTTCACATTTTATTTTAAACTATTATTAACAAATTCAAATTTGCGGCTTAACAGTCTGGCAACTCTGGAAAATGTTTGATGTTTTCCAACACTAAGACGATCAAGTTTCGTGTCGATATACGCATATCGGTCAACTTTTTTTTGCATTCATTTCATTATTTCGACAATAAAGTTTTGCTCCGCCGAAGCGTCGTTTAAGACCAAAGTCAGACATCTTGAAGCAATCTTTATATGGGGACGCTATACTAAAGTATTACCCGCAAAACACATGTCGAGCAGCAGCGCGCCATCTACCGTAAATAGCAAAGCATATGCAATGTTAAAATACATAAGCAATATGGCGATTTCAGTCGCACTTATAATTTTTAAGGCCGAGAGAGCGATTAAGAGAGAGATGTTTTATCTCTTTTTTACTTCCCGATATTAACCCATTTTTTTCGACAGTTCCACCTAACTTTATAATAAGAAGGTACTGTAAAAATTGCATGCTTCTAGCTTCTATCGTTTGGGCTGCCCAAATGTCACCAGTCAGTCAGGTTGAACTCTTTTATATATATTGATTATTTGATTTTGTGTCGCTTATGTTATTTTCGCGGTCACCAGAAAATTCGCTTACGTAATAATTTACAGGCCAATATCTCCATAAATATATACAATTAAAATTTAATATTTTGTGTGCAGATGCTGTTGATATGAATAATTTCGGGAAAATGTCGCTTACATCATTTTTGCAAATAGGTAGCGATATATATAAAAGAGTTCGTACTGACTAACTGATTCATGCTCAATGCAAAACCGTAAAAGCTAAAATGCAGGTTCCATCTATGATGAAAATGCACACTGAGGCGGTGTTTTAGAGAATTCCACCCACAAGCGTGGAAATTCGCGAAAACTCATTTTCAAAGATCTACGCAAAAATGCATGTGATACATATTTCGCCAAAATAGAATATTTCAATACGTGGAAAATTAACCCCTATGATCGGAAAATTCGAGGAAAACTTCTGTACGAAACTTTATTGCTTACCATCCAATCGGCTTCAAACTCAATTTAAAAGGTCCGCACAAAAATTCACTAGTCATGTATTTCACTGATTTCGGAAAATCCACCCCATGGGCGGAAAGTGCGGGTTTTATAGTATGGGCGAAAGTCTAATTTTAGTTGGATCACAGTCAAATTAATTTTCAAGGTCTTCATGTAAAACAATTCTTTACATGTCTTACCGAATTTGGAAAATTCACCCCCATGGTCGAAAAATTCCAGGAAAAATGTTGTATGAAACTTTTTACATTATCGTCCGATTGGCATCAAACTCATTTTCTAAAACTCTATAAATTAAATAATTCGACATGTGTATCACCGATTTCGGAAAATTCACCCCTTGGTCGGAAAAGTGATGAATTCTGGAACTCAACATTTTCATTTTTCATAGCTTCATACTAATTTCCAAAGCTAAACACAAAAACCTCGGTAATTTTGGGGCAACAACACGGGCGGGAAATAGTTGAAAAGCATTAGCCTGAAATTTTAGTATTATGCTTGCAATTGGCTTCAACAAATTTTCAAAACTACACCAAAAAATATTTAAAAGAGGGCCAAATGATTTTGGAAGTCAAGGTCAAGTAGTGATTATTTGTTTAGTTAGATCAGCTACACAAAAGGACATTAGATATGTGGCTCAACTATATAGGAACGTCTATCCCCTCGGGCGAGAAAATCGTGTTGCGCTTTCTTCAATATAATACGTTTTAATCTAAATATTTCGCCGGGCAACGCTAGGGTTTTAACAGCTAGTTCTCTATATTTTTGATCAGTATCAATAGCCGAGTCGATCCGGCCCTGTCCGTCTGTATGAACGCGTCGATCTCAGCAACTATAATAGTTAGAGACTTACGGATAGACGGACGGACATGGCCATTTTTATACTGATCAAGAATATATATACTTTATAGGGTCAGAGATGTGTCCTTCTGCCTGTTACATACATTTGCACAGATTTAGTACCCGCGTTTTACCCATTTTATGGGTACAGGGAGTAATACTCAACTATAGCATTCTTACTTGTTTTTTATAGTATTGCCGTATGTTAAGCATCATCATTCCAAATTAACACGATTTTATTGACATAATGTTGTATATTTTGTTTCCTACATAGCTTAACAAGCACTGGACCTTTCGGAGGAAGTTGTCAAATTCATGGACCAGTACCACAATTAACGCATTCTAGTTCAAATGATTTGACAGCTGTTCCTGATTTAGATGTTGGAAATTCTGGAAATAAAAGCCCAATATTCAATAACCCAGCCTTTTCTCACTCAAAATGCCCGCCGAGAGTTCATCGTAGCTGTTTTTGTGTACGTTTTATAGCAGAACATACTAAAATGCAAGAGGATTCTACTAAAGTAAGAAACACTCTTATCTTAATACTATAAAAACTTATCATTTTATAACATTTTCGTTTCATGAAAGGTTAAAGAAGATTGGAAATATGTCGCAATGGTTTGGATAGACTTTTTTATGGATTTTTACTTTAGCTGTTCTGGCGGGTACAGCTGGAATAATTTTGCAAGCACCAACATTGTACGATGATCGGATTCCCATAATTGAGCAGAACGATTTGGAATTTTCAGGAACTTCAGCTGGTCGCTGTAGACCTCCGCAATAGCGTTTTTTCAAATATAGTCTATAATATTTTAAGCAAGTAACATTTAATGACTTTACTTTATATCAATCTGTCACTCTTTATTTAAACAACTTTAGTTATTTTGAAAAGCAGATACATTTAATATTTCGCTGCCATCTCATTGTAATGAACAAAATATTATGGGCCCACAAAGCTTTAAACCGTGAATCAGTGTTGCAAAAACATTTGATTTGGGCATTCTAAAAACCTTAACAAGATAATTTTAGAAGTACGAGTATAACGGTTCAGTTTACTTAAAAATATTAGATGCCTAAAATTAATAAAATATTGTAAAACGTACATAGGATCAACTCGAAATTATTAACTAGCTAAATACGTAAGTCCATAATACAAATCTGCATTAATGCCACTCGCATGAAAACGAATCCATAAAAAGTATTTATATTTATATATACTAGCTTATATTCGTTCGTTTTCAGACCTGAATGATCACATCTATCTCAAGGCATGTAAAATCTGCAAACAAAAATGTTGATCAAAGGATAAAATTATTTTAATTCTGGGATATCTCCCCTCACTAATAAATTTCCAACATTCCAGAGATATACAGAAATGACATTTTCGGTTTATTTGCAATCGTTAAAAAAAACAGTGGGTTCAGGACATCGATTTCTATCCGAAATAAGAATAAATGTGAGGAAACTCGGTTTGAGAGAATTCATATGTAAGTCAATCGAAAATTTCTCAAGATTTCTGTGACACCCCTGATAGTACCATTAACAAAGCAATTACATAGATGTGTCAAATAAGCCTTTTTCTGAGGCCAAATGTTTTGCTGACCGCACAACCCCAGACTCTTCGGCAAAAAAGCCGAACTCCCACAACCCCAGTCGGGTTGCCAGCTCGCCAAAAAAAAGCCGAGCTACTTACGCCTCTGCTCCGAACAAATATTTAGTCTTGGATCGACACCAGAACGATGATCATGGCTTATGTCGCTTGCGCTCTTATTTCGTTTCTATGTGTGGGTTCAAGTACGCACATGCGCTTGCTTCTTAGTATGCGTGAGCAATGAAAAAATGCAACAGCGCATGGCAATATGAAATCTGAATTCAGAAATGGAAATGGAAGCGACCAAGCGCACAACACATGCCCTGTTATATGCACATAGGTTGATTTTGTCGGCGTTACAATTCATGATGCGGTGGCGGTGTGGATAGAGTGCTTGTTTGAAAAGCGGCTTTTTGCAGGTTCGATCCCCAGTTGATCCATTTTTTTGATAATGGGAAGCAATATTTATTTTTTATTTTCTTTTGATTTTTTAATAGTTTTGTATACATATATATACATATATAAAAATGGTAGTTGCAATAACTCTTAATTAAATTAATCAAAACAAAAGAGAAAATTGTCGCGCGCCAAACACTTGCATTAGCAACAACAACATATGCAAGTGTACACATTAAATACATCTCACATAATTTCGGTCAGCTGTGAGCTGCCACCGAAGAAGATAAATTTATTATAATTACCCAATGTAATTTATTAGATAATAACTAGTCTAAAAATAATAATAAAATTTAAAAAATATTAGAAAATCAAAGAAAATAAAAATAAATATTCCATTTCCATTTCTGAATTCAGATTTCATATTGCCATGCGCTGTTGCATTTTTCATTGCTCACGCATTCTAAGAAGCAAGCGCATGTGCGTACTTGAACCCACACATAGAAACGAAATAAGAGCGCAAGCGACATAAGCCATGCTCATCGTTCTGGTGTCGATCCAAGACTAAATATTTGTTCGGAGCAGAGGCGTAAGTAGCTCGGCTTTCTTTTTGGCCGAGCTGGCAACCCGACTGGGGTTGTGGGAGTTCGGCTTTTTTGCCGAAGAGTCTGGGGTTGTGCGGTCAGCAAAACATTTGGCCTCAGAAAAAGGCTTATTTGACACATCTATGTAATTGCTTTGTTAATGATAGTACTGAAAACAATGGAACGTGCTCCCTTTTCCTAATCCACTGATACGGTTTCGGGCTTACAAAATCAAGTGAATCCGGATTGATGTGATCCAAATCTATTTGTTTTGAATAGATTTACAATTTTCACTTTGAGAAGAACGTAAAAACGTTTCATTTCGAAGCTCCCCACTGTGGTATACTCTGATTCCAATCTTTTTACTCCCTGTACCCATAAAATGGGTAAAAAGGGGGTATTGGATTTGTGCAAAAGTATGTAACAGGCAGAAGGAGACATCTCCGACCCTATAAAGTATATATATTCTTGATCAGTATCAAAAGAGATTTCGATTTGGCCATGTCCGTCTGTCTGTCCGTCTGTCCGTCTGTCCGTCCGTCCGTCTGTCCGTCTGTCTGTCCGTATGTATGAACGCAAGGATCTCAGCAACTATAAGAGCTAGAGACACCAAATTTGGAATGTAGGTTCGTGTATAGCGGGAGCAGGTCAAGTTTATTTTAGATTTGAGATATCTCCCCCGTTCCCCCGCTATTCGATAAAAACCGTTTTACAGTTACAATTTTCAAGATATAGCTTTAAGATTTGGCATGTCCAGTACTTTAGTCCCTCTTAATCTACTGTCCAAATTTCAAGTCGATCGGATAATAAACACCTAAGTTATTCACGAAAGAAGATTCAGTGCTGCAGCAAGGGGAAGAAGAAGCACAGTCACAACTTAAAATGCCTGGCTTGCGCTGTGGCTCGTGCGTGTGCGTATCTGTGTATGTATGTGTAAGTTAACGAAGATGCGATCGGAAATTTTTGACCTGGGTACAGGGAGTTTCGTAGTCGGGTATACTTGACTATAGCATTCTTACTTGTTTATTTTGCTTATTTGTGGGTGCAGAAGTGAGCATAGTATCTAGAAAGGCTAGAAGCAATAGATTTTGTTCATAAATGTCTAAAATATCTGGCCGCTATGTATAGTGTCCAATTTTAGATAGTCCACACATTTGAAATACGTAGTATGTTAGTTCGATTTGGTGAGTTTTCTTAGGATAGCTTCATAAGCAAAAATGTTTTTTGTACTACACAATATTAACCGATTGTTCCTATGGTAGCTATATAATATAGAAGTTTGGTTTTGATCAAATGTAGTCAGTTTACAAAAAAAAAGGATCAAGATTATAAAATTGTATTATTATAATTTACTCATCACCCACATTCTTAAATCATATTACATTTATAGAGCAAAAAGAACACTTTTCAAATTTCATTTAAGTATGGGTATATATAATTACATAAATACATAGGTTTTGATTTCAGCCGTATGCCTGAAAATTAAATTTACTCTGTTATATACAAGCTAGCTGGTAATACTCCGGCCTTGTCCGGCGAAATATTTAGATTAAAGAGCATTATGATGAATTTGACTACTTCCTCAACCGTAAGATATACACAAAAATAGCGTATCAGAATTTTCCCTCCAGTGGGGGTGGAAACTAAATAGTAGAGCCAAATGCTTAATGATTTGTTGAGTAGGGCTATTGCAATGACTTTGAAGCCTATTCTAACTAAACATATAATCTGAATCATTTGACTTATAAAATATTTTTGATGAAGTCGGAAGAATAATACCAAAATTCAGCAAACAGCGGTAGGGTAGTTAAAGTCTACTTAATTAAAGTGAACATTTTTAAAAGAATTGTTTCCGTTGTTAAAACAGCGCAACTCTAAACTTATCGCATTCTTCTTGCGTAAATCCCGTACACTGCGGAAATGTGCTCCGCTGTCATCAATTCAATTTAAAAGTCGCATATTTGGCGGAAAAGTTATCACATGTTGGTACTAACACATGTCAACAGCCCGCCACATTTATCGAAAATCGATCATCAATCGATAATGTGAATACAGGTGGGCCGATATACTCCATAATAATAATAGTAATTATATTAATAATAATAATAATGTTAATTTGTAGTAAATGGCCCAGCATCATTCTCATTCTATTAACTAAAAAGCTACATAATTAATAAGGTCCTATTTTTACTCCCTGTACCCATAAAATGGGTAAAAGGGGGTATTACATCTGTGCAAATGTATGTAACAGCGAAGGAGACATCTCCGACCCTATAAAGGTATATATATTCTTGATCAGTATCAAAAGAGATTTCGATTTGGCCATGTCCGTCTGTCTGTGTGTCTGTCCGTCTGTCTGTCTGTCTGTCTGTCCGGATGAACGCGTCGATCTCAGCAACTACAAGAGCTAGAGATACCAAATTTGAAATGTAGGTTCCTGTATACCATACGCAGATCAAGTTTGTTTCATATTTCAGATATCTCCCCCGTTCCCCCGCAAATCGATTAAAACCGTTTTACAGTAACAATTTTCAAGATACAGCTTTAAGATTTGGCATTTACAAGTTAAATAAATAAATACAAGATTTAAACTCAAAAAAAAAAAAGAAAAAAAAGATTTGGCATGTACAATACTTTAGTCTCTTTTAATCTACTGTCCAAATTTCAAGTCGATCGGATAATAAACACGGAAGTTATTCACGAAAGAATATTCAGTAATGTAGCGAGAGGGGGAAGGAGAAGCACAGCCACCAATTAAAATGCCTCGCTTGCGCTGTCGTTTTTGCCGCCTATGTGCGTGCGTCTTTGTGTATGTGTGTATGTATGTGTAAGTGGACGTAGATGTGATTGAATGTTTTAGACCTGGGTACAGGAGTTTCGTAGTCGGGTATACTCGACTATAGCATTCTTACTTGTTAGTAAAGTAAGTTAAGTAAATTGTTAGTTAAAGTCGACATTTGTTAAAGTGCTCGTAATGCAATTTTAATATTAAAATGTCTGTTATGGTTTTGTGAAACTAATGGCAATAATGTTGGAATTGTGGCAACTTTGTTGTTCATAACAGCTGATTTTTGTGATTGGTGGCAACATCAAAAATGAATTGATAAAATTAAAGCTCGCAAGGGATTATTAATAACATATTTGTACTTGAGATATTAATATGTATTAAATTTCTTGCAGAAATTCGAATAAACACGGGTAGTCCTGTTGCAGCAGCTGCATTTATATGCTAAGAAAAAACATTTTTGCTTTAATTAATCAAAAATATACTTATTATTGATTCAAATTCGTGAGCTCACTTTTTGAAATAACTTTTTACTTAAGTGTTTCTTTGCGTTGCTTCATTTTTATTATGATGGGAGCTTTCAACGTTTTGCACATCTGACTCCATATTCAATTCCATTGCGGGAAGTGAATCCTATTCTTGAATTGCTGTTTTTGATTTTTTTGTGATGCAGATCTGTCAAGGAGCTCAACATTAGCCTGCTTGCCAAATTTGGTGACTCTTCCTACACCTACAGGTGTGGGAGATATAGATTTTGTTCATTTGCGGGGGATGGGATTGCAAAAAATTGCGTCTACAGTGGTCGAAGTTGGTAAAACTGAAGGAGATATACCACTGTGAAAAACGTGTTTAGGAAAGTTCTGCCGAATTGCGGGGAAGGGTGTGGACATTAGTCTGTGGGTCAAATTTGGTGACTCTAGCTGAAAATAAAAAGTTTAAGATTTGAGTTTTCGCGGAATTGCGGGCGAGTGGGTGGGGGTGAGATGGTCGATCTTGACACATTTGAAAAATGTAGGGTATACATTAACATGTGTACCAAGTTAGGTTGCTCTAGCTTCAAGGTTGGGAAAAAAAAATTGCGTTCTTACGGACGGACGACTATATTACTTTAATTCGAACTCATCTCTTCATCGGAATCTTCCAAGTCATGAAGGTGAATCGCAACCCTTAAACTTAAGGCCAGTTTTGGATATTTTTAATTGTATATACATAGCAACGGCTGTCATCCAGCAACGGTTGCAATCAGGTGTTTTTATTTAAGTCACTTTTAACTTAACAGACGGAAAATTACCTGTTAGTGCTTAAGAGTCACTTTGCCTACTGGGAGTATTTAAAAATAGAAATTTTGCTTAACAAACACTTTGATTGACTCTTAGAGTTTACTCAGACATTGAAAAATCGGCCCTCAATGAACTTAAATTATTAACAACAACTAAATCTGGGCTTCACATAAATATATGACTCCATTAGCAGCGCGCCATCAAGCGAATATCGAGAGCAAAGCATAAGCAAAAGGCCGAGAGACAAGCAATATGACGATTTCAGGCGCACTTATAAGTTTCAAGGCCGCGAGAGTGATTCACAAGAGAGATTTTTATCTCTTTTGCACTTTCAAGTTGTTAAGCAGCTATCGAGATTTTTATACAATTTTCAAATACAATTTTCTCATACTGCCGGATATATATTTAACCAATTCTTTCGGCAGTTCCCACTTACATTATAATAGGAAGGTGCTGTAAAAATTCCAAAAAGTCGCCAGTCAGTCAATCAGTCAGTACTTTTTATATATATATGTAGATATGCCGTATCTGTTAATTCTAAACAATTTTGAATTTATTATAAATTGTATATACCGCAATGCTTCTCTAAAATATGCATTCTCTTTGATCTCTTTGGTTTCGATGACTGTAAGGTTGCCCTTTCCTAAGTGCAGTGCTCTGAGTTCCCTAAGAATCGGACATCGGGCAATAAAATGTCTTCGACTATCCAGTGAGCTACATGGCAAATAGTTTTGTCTGATTAGGTCAGTTCTGGCACGAACAATAAGTGTGTCGAGGTCGTCTGTATAGTTAGTCTTTGTTTGTAAATTATGTTCCAAGAGTTTATATGTGCCGTGTTTTGATTTGCCTGGATCTCCATATAAATTCCTCCATCTCCCTATTATCTACATCATGCAACAGTTTTTTTGCCATTCCTTCCATGTGCTGCAGTTGCTTCAGGTGCTGTTGATGGCAATTTTTGCATCTGTCAGCTTTAGGGCAAAGTGTTTTTCAAACGACATATTCGGTGTCAGTATCACGCCCAAATACTTATGTATAATCTCCCACAATCTCTAGATATACACCATTCTGTGTTCATCTTGATAGCTCTAAAACTGAGAGACTAGTTTGCGTAGAAACAGATGGACAGACGCTATATCGACGTCGTCTATTAATGTTGATCAAGAATATACATATGTACTTAGTATGGACGGAAACGTCTCCTTCAATGCATTACAAATTGCATGGCAAAATTGTAATATCCTCTAAGGGTATAAAAATATGACAGATTTAGGTTTTCCCGAAGTATGGACATGCATTTAGTGCTGGGTTGGGATTTCATATCTGATGTGTGCGTCGGCACCGTGGCTCATTTTGTCATTTTACTTTGCAAAAATCTAATCTTCTGAATAAAACAAGATATTGTCAAAGTTTAAAAAGCATTAAGCAGTAAATTTCCGTAGCTTTCAAATAAGTGTAAGATCTTGAAAATCGGACAGAAGAATTCCTTTGAAGAGTTGGTCAAAGTTGAAGTTTGTTTTCATAGGAATTATACAACTTTTTATTTTCACATTCTATATGTATTTATGTAGCTTATATATCTATATAGGCTTAAATATATATGTATTTATGTATATATATACATTATGCTACTTATATATATATGTACATATTAACATATGTATGTATAAAAATGTACATATATGTACATATGAAAATATGTAGCTAAAATACGGGATATTTATGTATATATATATTATATTACAATATTATTAGCTTAAGAATCGTCCCATCTTTAATTTAAAATAAAAACATTAAGAATCGGGTGAACCGTTTGGATATAATACCATCGCAAATGTGAATATTTTTTCCCAAAAACCATAGTGCTATAAAAATTTTAAAATATTTTTCAACTTTCCGCCCAAACGGATTAACCAAAACCAAACAAATTTTCACTTCCATAAACTGTAAACAATTCCCTATCAAACTGTATTAGTCGTTTTACCGTTTTTCACCCTCACCTTTTTGTTTTTTGCCACTTGCTTCAGCTAAATAAGCCACTGTGCCTCGGCGTGAATTTTTAAAATCGGCGAGACACGTATCGAATTATTTGAAAATGAATTTGAGGTTGATCGGACTAAAATTGGACTTTCGCCCTAACAACTTTGAGACCCCATTTTCCGCCTATGGGGTGGATTTTCCAATATCGGTGAGATATGTGTCAAATGAATTTTTGTGTAGATCTTTGAAAATGAGTTTAAAGCCGTTTGGATGGTAAACAAAAAAGTTTCTTACAACAGTTTTCCATGATTTTCCACGCTTGTGGGTCGAATTTCCCGTCTTAGTGTGCACTTTCATCATAGATGGAACCTACTGCGAAAATCTTAGCATCCTAGCTCCTACGGTTTGGGCTGTGCGATGATTGGATATTTCATTTGTCATCATAAGGGAAGTAACGTGGGTGGTGGGATATCGAGCGTATGCTTCCTTTGAAGCCGTCTTGTCTTTGTGCTGTTGTCAACAAGAGCGGATTTAGGTGACTTGGGAGTCTGACGGTGTAACGCTCCCTAATCCTTACTCACTCGTTCTTGGCCAACGTCATGTATGGTGGCGTTATCATTAAAGACAAAGGTGGTCAAAAGTATTTACACAATGTGCATTATTTCGCCTTTTCAACTTTGAAAGATTTTTGTTGTTGTTATTGGAAGTCAGATGCAAAAATAACGATTGCTGTCGCATGCCTTGATCTATGCAAAAGCAAATGAAAGAAGAATTACAAATGATAACTGTTCATAGACTAAAAATAGATGCATGTGAATTGATGCTTATCAGTTGTCAAAAGTACTTACACACATTTATTTGCGTCAAAATTATTTACACAATGCCAATTCGAGATAAGTCTTTTATTTGCATTGAGTAAGTGAAGTTCTAGTTGATGGTGATCTCTTTATTGGTAGTTCAGCTAACTATTAACAGTTAATAGATAAATTGAAGCATTTAATTAATAAAAGGGCAAAAACAAAGGAACTATCGAGCCGAGATTGTAACTAAATTTAAAACTGGTACTTCTGCATCTGAGTTGGTTGAG
This sequence comes from Hirtodrosophila confusa, assembly GCA_035043065.1. Classification (NCBI taxonomy): domain Eukaryota; kingdom Metazoa; phylum Arthropoda; class Insecta; order Diptera; family Drosophilidae; genus Hirtodrosophila; species Hirtodrosophila confusa. The sequence continues at coordinate 1,347,796 of JAWNNI010000202.1, forward strand.
TTGTACCAAAGAATATAAAGTCATACAGAAGGCGCATCTCATACAACGAAAAATGTTCTATGAGGGGACTCATTTCAACGTACCCATATTTTGCTTGGTGAGCACTTACTTAAATACTCGTATATGTCGTTAGCCAGCGAGAGTTTTTCAAGGCAGTAGTGCAGTGGGATGTGGTGCGGCGCGTTGTCACGGTGGACGACCTGTGTTCAAGCCCAACTGGTGGCAGCTGGCTAACATAAATTTTTTTTATTTTTCTATAATGTTTTGTTTTTTTTTGTTAATTGGTATTATTTTTTAACTGTTCGGTTTGCTGTATTTAATTTATTTTTATTATTTCTGATTGATAGAAGCGGACAGATAGATAAACATATGAATGGATAGACAAAGGTTTTTTATTTTACATTTAATACTTCTATTAATTTAAAAAATTAAATTAATTAAATATATGTAGACAAGCAGCTTCATAAAAAAATAACGGTTGATTGAAAAGTTGAAGCATACAGAATCACAAGGCATACAGAATCACACAAGCAACCATTTCGTCGTTCTGTTAGGACGAGGTAACGGTAACGGTTCTAAAAATAGATTTCGTTGTGCTTCGACATCAGCGAGCCAAACCTCGCCAATTTTTGTAACACAGCTGGCATTCGCTTTCGCTTTCGGCTTGGTTTTTTTTAAGCTCGCGATTTAGATACTCTACTTTTTATAAATTAGGTTACTGCTATTATTTGGCCTATAAAATATATATTTCATTAATGTTAATAAATAATGGAAAATGTATTTTTGATTTTATTTTTGACTAAGCGTACATGGCCACCATTTTAATTAACTGGCTGTGAACATTTTTTTTCTCTGAAGATAGAGTATTTACGTTTCGGCGCTTCAAAGTGGAGTTTATATGCACACTTTTCTATATGTAAAAATTTCATTTTGGAAAAGAATTTGTGTGGCAAAAATGTATTGCTTTTTGTCTGCATTTTGTAAAGTTATTCGTTGATTTGCAGTTGAAGCGAGCAGTCATAATGAGCGCATGCAAGCAAACAATAGATATACCAAAATACAGGCAATCGGGCATCAGATTCAGTTGCGTGTGCCGAAAATCCAAGCGAGGCAATATAAATTTGAGGCTTTTCAAATTTCCTGATGCCGATAAAGCTGTAAATCTCTTTTTCGTCCGTCCGTTCTTTGTCGGTCCGTCCGTGTGTCTGTCAATCTATCCGCTCCTAATTTTGTCCTCTCTATCAACCTTAAAGCAGAATAAGAGAATATTTATCAAACCGGATAACACAAAAACATGCATCACTTCCCTCTGCACCACTGCTACTAATTATTAGCAGTGACAAACGGCAGATAACTGTGCAACAAGCATAAAGAAATGAAAGCTGTGATTTGGACTGTGCATGCCGAGGCTTGGCTCGTTTGAAACGAAGCAAACGGAATCTACTTTTTAGAATATTTACCCCGTTGACCGCCTGCCCGCATCATCAAACGTGAAAACAAATCGACGAAATTTTTGCTTGTGATGCGCTTTCTGTATGACTTTATATTCTTTGGTTGTACAAAATATCCCGAAAAACTGTGTACCATTTTGTTAAAAAGAAGGACACACTCGGAAATTTGGGAAAAAAAGAACTGGCTGAAAACATGTGTTGGTCCCAAGAGAATGCAGACACATAATAGGAGTTGTACTAACTAATCCCACTATAAGAATGTTAACTTGAAAACATACTAGCGATAGTACACTGTGTCGCTAATTGAAGGAAGTTGACATTAACACCTATGTTGATCGTAAAGTAGTTGACATTACCCCAACAAACAAGGATAAACGTCTCGCATTTGCCTTAGAGTACATGGAGAAGCGTCTCAAGATTTGGTTTGATACGTTTCAGTTTCAGGGATCCTTTGGCAAGCAATTTATGCATCTCCCAAAGCAACTAAAGAGTAAAGCAGTTCAGCCAATCAAGTGGTTTGGTGTTGGCACGGTGATGTTCTGGGGTTGTTTGAGCTATTATGGATTTGGAGACATGGTACCGATAGAGGGTACCCTACATCAAACTGGATACCTCCATATCTTAAATGATCACGCACTTACCTCGGCAAATAGACTATTCTCTACGTATGACTGGATCCTACAGCAGGACAGTGCACCATGCCACAAGGGTGGAGTACCAAACAAGTTCTTGAAATACCTAAATCAGGCTGTACTTCCCTGGCCCCCACAAAGCCCCGATCTGAACATTATCGAAAATGTATGGGCTTACGTTAAGAGTCAGAGGACCGTTGACAGAGATCGGCGCGACGAAACTATAGCCGAAGTTAACCCTTCGTATGTCAAGTGGTCCGATTTTGATGAGCTTTTTTTTCCTTTTTTGCGGAAATAAAAAATATGTTTCTTTGGTTGTTATTTTTACTTTGCTTTTTAATTGTTATTAACAAATTATAATATGTTGAAGTTCTGCATCAAACTAGCAGTATGGGTAAAAATAAGTTCGTACTTAATTGAGGTGAAAATTTTTAAAGCAATTATTTCGCTTGTTAAAACAAAGCGCAACCCCACATTTATCGCACTCTGTCTGGGTAAATCCAGTGCACTGCGAAAATTTGCACCGTAGTCTCTTATAAGTCCATACAGGCCAATGACCAAATTGATCTTGCCTGACCATTTGGTTTGGCATTTGTTGCGACAGTCGCTTTTTAGTTTTAGTAGCTATTTCGCATTGCAGGGAGGAGCTTCTTTTACAGAGTTTCGTTGTTGTGTCCAGTTTAATAAAGACTTCGGATATCTGGAGGCGAAGATCGGCTGAGTTTAAAAGCTTTATCTGACTCCTTTTTTCTTTGTTGACACTTTTATAAAGCAGCCAAGCATTGCTTACAGTCAGGTCTAGCAGGTGATAAAATATTTTGACCTGCCACCTGTTGCTTCTAATCGAAACTTTGTATCTCCCTATAATGCTGTCAATGAGATCTACACCGCCCATATAGCTATTATATTGGGCAACTGCAAAGGGTCGTTCGATTTGAATACGAGTTTTCCTTGCTCTGTCAAATCGGCGAGCTGTATCCTTTGGTAAAACGCCTGCGTAATTTGAGGCGAGTGAGACCACTTTATTATCCTTCCACGAAATTACTGATATTTCAGTACCACCAAGATCTGCAACGTATTCGATGGATGTACCTCGTGCACTCTTCTTGAACCTTTTTCCTGGCAGTTTTTTCTTACTGTACCCAAAGCTAAAATTCCGCCATCTGCTAAATATTTCAAAAGAGGAATGTTCGGATCCAATTTATACCAATTTATATGTTGTCTGGTGAACATTCCGAATTTTTTCAAATAGTGTTTTTGGAAATAAGTGAAATAAGTAAAATTTTGGAAATAAGTAATTTCAGCAGGCAATGGTGTTTTTGCCAGGAATCTTATCTGGTTTTCGTTGAAAACTAAACTACGGTTTTTCCATAAAAGTTTATCCCTCAAATGGGATTTTTTTGTGCGAAGCTATTTTGATTCATTTCGGCTTGTATTTTTTCGATGTCTCCAGTAATCACATCTTCGGCATCACTAGAAACTGCCTTGGTCTTCCGAGTTTTTATCGTCTGTACCACCTGCATCTTCATCTTCATCTGGAAAGAATTCGCTTCCGTCATCTGCTGAAAAGTCTAAATCATCTTCGCTATCCAGACTATTGATGTTTCCAGTAATTTGCACGGTAGTTAAACGCTTGTGTGACATGTAAATAAAAGAATATACCTTATTTCACCTCCTTAATGTGGCCCATGCAACACGAAGAATATAAGGCAAATACATGATATAAAAGACGAACACATATAAGACAAACACGAGAATATAATATATATATTTGATACACATGTCACACGAAATAATCACTACAATTGCATTATTGTGCAGAAATACAACATAAAATACACCAAATTTTATTTCGCGCTCTACTACTACACAACTCACACAAAACAACACCAGCAAGACAGTGCAATGATGCAAATATTTGAATTTATTTCACTTTGATTATAATAAATTTATCTCACAAATATTTTTCGATTTTGCAAAAATTTAGAAGTCAAAAATTTGGCGGCAAAGTGATCAGATGTTAAATGCGCAAGTGTTACCAGATTTAACAAGTAAGAACGTTGCAGTCGGACGCAGAATACTATGTTCCCAGTCCTATATAATTTGGTTATTTGTGGGTTCGGAAAGAGATGCGAAAAAAAACAGTGGTCTGTATGCCAAATTTGGTGACGCAACCTGTACAGGTGTGGGAGATATAGATAAGATATAGATTCTTTTGTGGGGGAGGGGTGGGGGGTCCAAAAATTGTTGATGCAGATTTGTCCAGGGGGTCAACATTAGTATGTATGCCAAATTTGGTGACTATAGCTTTAAAAATGGGGAAGATACATTTTTTCCCCAAGTTGTGGGGGTTGGGGTTCGATCTATACACCAACATGTGTACCAAGTTTGGTTGCTCTAGCTTAAGATAAAGGCAAAAAAATTGCGTTCATACGGACAGACGGACATTTCGCAAACCCAATATACTGTTTTCCCTTCGGGAACATAGTATAAGAATGAAAAATCCATACGATGCAGAACTACGTCATTCAACGATTTTTCAAATTTTGAATTACGTAACGAAATAATTGACTTTAAACGGTATGTTGCAGATATGCATCAAAAACAACGGAAGGGTTAAAGCAATTTGGACCAAATTATCTCTTCAGTTTGCGCGCAACTTAGTCCTGTACATACCAGCAAGACTACAAGCAGTCATTGGTGCCAAAAGCGGAGTATATTAGTTGATTTAATGATATGATTATAAAATATTTTATTTAAATTGAAAATTAAACTCAAAAATTAATGAAAGAACATGTGTGTAAATAATTTTGACGCAAATAAAATGTGTGTAAATACTTTTGACAACTGATAAGCATTAGTTCAGTGCTTCTCTTTTTAGTCCATGTACAGTTATCATCTCTAATTTTTCTTTCATTTGATTCTTCAAAGATGTAGAAACACTACAATAACTGTTATTTTGGTATCTGAGTAAAAAAGCAGCAGCAATAAGCAATTAAAGTTGAAAGCTTAAAAAAATGCACGTTGTGTAAATACTTTTGACCACCTCTGTATATGTGTGGTGGATATGATACGCAGGGGTTTATTTTGAAAACACTTAATTATACGGCCCCAGTAGGCTGCCTAGAGGCACTCCAGCTCGGATATCCCTCGATGCAGACGTTACATCACCGATTTTTTACATTCAAGGGTCTACACAAAGACATAATACGCGCAGTATTCAAAGATTTTGGATAACGTCGAAAAATTCGTGGAAAACTGTTGTATGAAACTTTTTTGATTATCATTCGATAGGCTTCAAATTCATTTTCAAAGCACTTCTCATTAAATAATTCGACACATGTGCTACCGATTTTGAAATATGCATGCTCACGGTCGGGAAAAGGTGGAGTCTAGAATTCAGCATTTTCGTTTTTCATGCGAATGACGACTTATTTCCAACGCTAAATACAAAAACCACCGTAGTTTGTGGGCAACACAACGAGCGGAAAATAGTTGGAAAGCTTTTGTCTGGAATTGGCTTCAAATTCATTTTCAAAACTCAAAAAGAAAATTTGAAGTAAGGCAAATGATTTTGAAAAATCTACGAATACGAATACCCGTCGCCACGGAAGGAAATGGAAGTCAAGGACAAATGAGTGTGATCATTTGATTAGTTAGATCGGCTTCAAATACATTTTCATAGCACTACACAAAAAGTCATGTCATGTGTCTCAACTATGTAGGACAATCTACCCCCACTGGAGGAAAAATGATACGCTAGTTTTTGTGTATTTCTTACGATTGTCGAAAGTTGTAAAATTCAGCATGAAGCACTTTACTATTGCCATCTAGTTTTTAAATAAATATCGCAAAATTTATTTTAGTTGCAACTTTAATTATCAAAATTGTTCCCAATTCCACTTTTACACTAAAGCTGCGAAAGTGGAGCTACGAATCGTTTTCGCTGTTCCGAACTCGCCAAATCGACTTAATTTTTACTCCCATAAAATGGGTAAACAGGGGGTATTAAATCTGTGAAAAAGTATGTAACAGGCAGAAGGAGACATCTCTGACACTATAAGGTATTGATCAGTATAAATAGTCGAGTCGATTTGAATATTTTATCTTAATTTCCTATATAATCTGGTAATTACTTGCAATTCCGACGACGACAATGCTACTCGTTTTTAAAACGGAAAAGTAACTAGTTTTGAGGAATTCGGACCAGCTAAATCGATTCGTAATTGCACTTTCGAAACTTTCGATTTGAAGTGAAATTGGGTACAGGCCTGATAGTCTTTATCACTAACCGAGTCGGTCTGGTCTTGTCTGTCTGTCCGTATGTATGGCCGCAAGGATTTCGGATATTATATATCCTCCGCTGATCTACACCTCGCTAATCGCTAGAACTGATAAAGATAAATCCTTGGTTTTTGGATTGCTGGGGTCGCCTTATTTACTGCGATCTATTGTCCTAATGTAAAGACAATGTTATAATCAACACACAAGTTATTCAATACTCAATTTTCGCACTCTCGAGCACTCTGGACAGAACCATTTGTCAAATTTCTTTAAAGTATATGAATATTCGCCTTGCTGCCAGTGTACATATCTATACGTACCTATACTAACAAAACGCTCCGGATGGTGCATATCAACTGCTTCGTGCTATTTAAATATGCATTTGAAACATCCTTCTGGTGTAGGTACAACTTTGTTTATTCAGCTATAGTGAATAAACGCATGTATTATCACATCGAATAACGGGCCAAAAACTTCTGGTTGTATTTCACTGCATACTGTTGGCTGTATCCCATGGATAAAAGTGTGCTCTTAAAAAAAAATTATTTTTCCCGAAAGGTAAATAGTATATTGGGTTAGTGAAATGTCCGTCTGTCCGTCTGTATGAACGCAATTTTATTTCCACAACCTTGAAGCTTAAGACTTTTTTTTTATAATATTTGTCCAAAATTCGTTTGGAAAAATTAGTATATTACGTTCGTTCAATGTCTGTATGCAATTTCTATCGCACCTTTGAAGTTAGAGCAACCAAATTTAGTACACATATTGACTTATATCCACGTCGCCACCGCAATGCGGCAAAACACGTAGGAGGATAATTTTAATAATATTAATGATAATAAACAATATTTAATGTACTATATCGGCCTAATTAAATTGCATTAAAAGCACAAAATTATAAATTTTATATTACTTTATACTACTATTACTATTACTACTACTCATCAACCAGTCATCATATAGATTGCGTTGACCTCCTTGACCTCTGCCCATACAAATATGCAATGTATTTCATTACAGACCAGAATCGAGTATACTGAAACTGGGATCATCAAACTGAAACTTGTTTGCTTATGAAGATATCATAACCAAACTAACCAAATCGAAGTTTTATTATATTTAAAAAAAAAAAAAGAACTCAAACACACACATTTTTTTCAAGATACCTAACTATGCAAACGTGTTCATTAAATACATTTAGATACCATTTCTTAAAAACTCGGCAAATTCGAATTTGATTACGTAGGTTCTTGATTTATATCTGAATAGCTGTCATAGAAATTATCTGTTGAAAATTGATTTTTTAATGAAAAAGATTCCTGCAAGGCAAGCTTCGGAAAGCAGTTGTTTCTTGTTTCTTGTTTTTTTTTTTTTTTTACAAATATTGATCAAATAAAGACAACACTTCAATTTAGATGACATTAACTAGATTAATTCCTTGTTTCTCTATTGCAAAACGAGACTCAATATACTTACAGTTTATAAAGGCCCACAAATGTATGTATGAATATTAATCAACAAATTTTTAAAGACAGTTATAACCGTTGTTAGATTCCTATGCGCAGAAAGAACTACATTATCAATCCACAGTTGAATCATATTATACTACTTATAAGCACAAAAAAAGCACATACATATACTGTTGCATTGAACCTGGTCATGTGAGAGTTTGCGGTTGCCAATAATTCATTACTGCCTATAGTCAAATAAACTATAGCCCTAATTTACACTAAATTTTATTTAAGAAAATATCTAGCATACACATGTTTAAATAAGTATGCATGTGGCTATTTCGCATACTTGAAATTAGCATACAGAATGTGAAATATAAAGTTAACATTATAATATATAAGATAAAATGTTAGTTTTAAGTACATACATATTTGTTACTTAATAAAGTTGAAATTTAAACAGATTTTCATTAATTCCCAGTAGTTGTAGTGGCCAAGTAGGAACATTTCGATCCACCCACGAAAAGGCTTGTGGTTGGCGTTCGCTGAGCGTAGCTCACAACTACAGTTTTCTCTTAAGAGAGTGCATGAGTGCATCTCTCTGCTTCGTCGAGTTCATTCTATCGCATGATAAAACAGTTAAAGCGTCTGGCGACAGCCAAAGGCTCTAACCGCGTAAATGTGCAAGTACATCAGCTTCTGTCTCATCACTTGAGAAAATGTATTGATCGCAAGCGGACGTATTGTAATTCAGCGCTCCAAATAATCAATAACTATGAATTCAATTACAGTTCTAGTAAAACATTTAAAATCTACTTTCTTTGGATCGACCAAAAAAATAAATTATTAAGTGCGAGTGATTGTGCAGCAGGTGATATTTGCATTGTGCTAAATTTGGTGTAGCTTCTAACGCTTGAGTTTTTACAGCATCTAAATCTAAGTGGATTAATTGGATCAGCTCGTTGGGATTTGTGCTGGACTTCAACTTCTGTCTGTTCGTCCCACGTGTACTAATTCGCACGCAACGTAGCGGTGTTTTGAAGTATATTATATCGAGTGTTCACTGTGGCTATTTACTGATTTTGTTTTGGGCAAGCTGTAGCAGACGAACACAAAGGGGAGACCAAAACGAACAATCGTTGTTGCTATGAGCGCATAATGTCTCGCAGTCTCTCTTTGTGCATTTCGTAGCCTTTTGCAAATAATTATGCTCAGCCGTTAGAAACCACTCAACGTCAAACAAATTGAGAGCATTTATACTCATCTATTTGAGCGCGAGTTCGCGGCTGTTGCATCAGCTGTTGGTAATGAATTTGTAAACAATTGTTTGTTTTTGATAAATTGAGCGAATATATGCTCTACTCTAGTGCATGGCTAAAAATAAATATGAATATGAGTTATTATTAGATGGTACTGGTACACAGTCGATAGACATTCATGCATATGATGTATACATATATTTATAATTAACTTTTATTTGATAAAGGAACACAGCATCTGCACCTTCATCGACTTGGGCCCAACGATCATGAGGAAAAGTGTATGAGTGAGTTTAAATTTTAGTGAGTTGAGGAGCTAATTAAGCGCTTCCCCCCTTATATTTATAAGTATGTTTATATAATTTATATGCGTTGGCCATATCGATAGTGTTGAGAGTAAAGTATTTAAAAAGTATGAAGAAAATGAATTAAGAAGGATAAATTGAAATAGATATTAAGACTTTGAAAATTTAACTAAGCAAATAATTAATGTGAAGATAGAATGCATATGCGTGCATTTTTGTGGAAATGCTTAAATGCTTGTTTGAAATGTTTGAAAAATCTTTGAATTAAATTGTATTTGATCATGAATTTGTAGGATTTATTAATTTCGTCAGTCAGTGCTAAGCACTTATAAAATGTATTAAAATGGGGTGAATCTACATTAGGCGCAATTTGCAAATATTCTTTGAATTGCTAAGTTAGGGAGGGTAGAGAAAAGATACAAATTCCACCTAAGTTCCCTTCGTTAGATAATTGGACCGATCTGCTGTAATGGTGTTTGTCGGAACACATGAAATCCAGAGTCGAGCATATTTGATTGATCTTGTTTGCTTATTGTTTTGTTCTTTCTGATAGCGTACTTATTATTTTATGGTAGTGGTTGGAGTTGAAATGTTTATTGGGTGAGGAAGAACCCCGAAATTAAGACGAGCTAGACCCTAGCATAGCAAGAAGTACGCGCAACCAAGCCCAATGCACTGTGTCCTGAACACAGACACCTAGCTGGCCACTACATAGTATGAGAATGAGAATTCTGACTCAAGATTCAATCTGCCATCTGCCAATTCAAATTGGAACCATTTTTTGGAAGGCTCTGGTCTGTAGTGGAAGGAAAGTTGTTTTACTGCCAAACTTGAGTTCGCTTAGCGTAGGCGGGAACGAAAACTTGTGTACATTAAAAAAAAACAGTTTTATGTTCAACGATTTGTGTAAAGAGTTGGACACATTCGTTGACAAAAGTCGCGATTGACTCCCTGTACCCAAACAAGTAAGAAGATTACAGTCAGAAATACCAGACAGCAAAAATCTCGGTTTCAAGTCTGATATAATTTGGTTATTTGTGGGGTGGGAAAACACGTTAAAAAAACAGTAGTCTGTATGTCAAATCTTATGACCCTACCTGTGCAGGTGTGGGAGATATAGATCTTGCTTAATTGGAAGGGCTGCTTTGATTTTACCGGCGCTAGTTTTCATGATTCAGTGGACATGTGGATAGAGTGATTGTGTGATATGCAGGTTCGATCCACAGTTGATACATTTTTCTTTTAATAAAATAAAAATAAAATTTTTAATAAAAAATAAAAATATTTCTTTTTCATTTTATTTTTTTTTCATTGTTGTACTTCAAAGCCGTTTTCTTCGACATCCAGCAGGCATTCGATCATGGCACCCAGGTCTTCTGCAAAAGGTCAAGGAGAGATTTCCATTGATTTACTTTGCCATGATACGGTCCTACTTGGAGGGCCGTTCCCTCAGGGTCAAAACTACAAAACTGTCCCCCCTCATCAAGCAATCGCAGGGGTGTCACAAAGGAAGTGTCCTATGTCCTTTTATTTTTAGAGTATTTGCAAGAGATATACCTGTTCCCGATGACGCGACTCTTGTAGCTCCAGCATATCCCTCTTCTTGGCCTCCAATAAAATCACCGCAGGTGGCCACGAACATCGTACAGGCGTAAATGGGCCAACAGCTCAACGCCAGGAAGAGCTGCAACATGTGCTTCACCCTCTGCTGACAGCTTGCCCCCCAGTAAAAATCCAATGCACTCCTCTGAAGCAGACAGCTAAGGTAAATTATCTAGGCCTAGCTTTAGATAAAAGACTAACTTTCACGGCCCATATCCAAGCCAAGGTGGCGATGTGCAGCAAAAGCAAATTCTCCTTTGGGAACAAGCGCAATGTAATTATGACAATACTAACAACAATATGGCGTTACGGTATACCTGTCTGGGGCACTGCTCCAATGTCAAATCGGCTGCAGAACCGAGCCATGCGACTGACCACTGAATGCCCCTGGTTTGTCCGCAGCTCCACCATAGAGACCTCTATTTGGCACCGGTTGAAGAACACTCAAGCCACTTAAACTAGCGACTTTAAACCCAACAAACAAAGCGCAGGCATTAAAGGCTGTAGGGGCCAGCTGTTAAGCCTAAGTCGAACAATTACTTTTTTTTGTGTAGAAATTCCCTTTCGGTTCTCTGTTAAATTTGCACTTAATCACAAAAGATCTGCTCGCGAACATTCCACTCATACTGCCACTCTCAGCTTAGCGCTCTCAGTGTGCTCGCTCTCAATAGAGTTTCACTCACTCACCCAGGCATGCAAGCGTAGCCTTTCCCAAGAGCAAGCGTGAGCGTATGCAAAAGGAATAAGCGATAATCATGCGATAGTCCCGTTTGAATATTTCCAATAGCTGAAATATTTGAAGTGAACTTGTCACGTAGACCATTTCTGCATGTATGCAAATTTACTTTGCCTTCAGCTATAAAAGGAAGTGAACGCATGCTAGCGGACTTCTATTCGAATTTAATCAACGAGAAAAAGAGAAGATTTGGCCACACGAGCCGTGCGAAACTAGTATTATATATATAATCGATCCAAGTGAAGATAACCTATTGTGAGTGCCGAGTGAAGAAGGTAATATTTGAACACATGTAAATTTGTCCACCCTTACGAATTTTGCATTTTTTTGTATTTTATACAGATCGGCAGCGTTTGTGTCGCCGGCCGGTCAGTGTAAAATTTTGCACACAATTTGTGTATTTCACAAGCGCCACCGGTCGGCGAAGTCTTACATCCTCGTGTCACGCCAATCTCCATTTTCGTCATTTGCGGTGCTATACTTTGCGGCACACGCGATTGCGAATGTAAGAGGATTGGCGGATTGCTTACTGTCTATTTTGCTGCGAGTACATATCTCGCGCTAGTGCGTATATGCCCCGCACGCTTAAGGAAAAAGGAGAGGGTATGACAACAGCGGATCTGGCAGCGCTCCTGTGCTAACAGAGCGTTTCACGTTTAACAGCAGCCGATTCAGCGTACAGTGCAAAACTCTCAGCTCGAAGCCAGCCAGTGAGAATTTGAGTGTATTTAGCTGATGAGCTGTACATTTTGACCATTAACAGCGTTGAGTTATTTTAACAGCGAACAGCTGTTGATATTATTTTCGATTTTGTAAGTTTTTGTGCGTAATGCAGTTTGAATATAGATACGCTATCCAAAGCGAATAAAAATGTAAGATTTAAAGTTGAATTAAAATTAGTTTTTGGTACATGAATTAAATATTCTTGTAAGTTAAATTGTTGGATAAAATACTTTATTACGCACAAAGTATAAGTACATGAAATTGTAATCCTTAGTGCGATATTTCCGCTTAAATAAGTTATTTTATACACAGAGATAATGCAACACGTCAGCTGTAACTTCAATGGGCCCAGCGAAGGAGCAACAACGGATTGATTTTGTATTTGTAACACATTGGTAAACGATCAGTGAGTACGACTTGCGTATAGCAAGATTATTATTGCTTAGTACGTTTAAACGGGTATATCGCTCTTATGGAATATGTACATTAGACTGGCCCTTAAAAATGGATTTAGTTAGTTTCTACTTGGACCCAAATGAAACCAAAAAAAATTTGGGGTCAATCGGATAACGTTAGATGGCCGCACCCTCAGCCCAAAGTTTGAAAATATGGTATATATGAGGAAAAAGGGGGATGAGCTTAGATTTTTAATTATTATATTTTTTTAACCATTTTGATCACCCAAATTTTTATTTATTTAAAATTATAAAAGCCAATACAATTATTTCAAAAGTCAGGACATATAATTTGAGGATCAAAAAAGGATAATAAAATATTTTTTAGAATTTTCACACAAATTTTTAATCATTTATTTTTTAAAGCTCGGAAATTTAAAAATACTTTTCTAAAATGTTAAAATATAATTTAAAAGTTGATTTAAGTGAATTAATGAAATATTTGATTTTAATTTGGCGATTAACACGAATTTAAATCTTGGCGCCATAATCGGAATACAACCATGCTGATTGAAATGCATCTCTATGTTAATTGTGATGCACCGTTCCAAATACAGCTGGTAAAAGTTCCGTTAAGCTAAAACGTGTGTAATAAAAAATTCTTAAATGGCGAATATGCAAAGTAAAAAGCCGAGAGTGAACGGTTCTATTATCACTCGAAATGCGATTGATTCAGTGCAGGTCATTGATATGGTTGGGCGTATCAATCATCAGATATTGGGTGCAAAGTTGCGGTCAAACCGACAAGTACTGCAACTTTTTTTTTTACAATATGCGAATCGTTAAATTTACATCAAAAGAAAGTTCAAGGTTAACAATAATTGCAGTCTCAATATTTTGGCAACAAGCACGCATACCAATTCGTGAATCTCATAAGTGTGGTGAAAAGTTATTAAAGCTTTACGAGAAATGGAACGTGGCTCTAAAGAAGCAAATTCATGCCAAACGCTTCGACTTTTGCCATACGTTGGATGATCTGATTGATATTGCTCATGCCGATGCCCTTAACAATATGCGGATTGATGAAGATAAGCAGTTTCTTATAAAGCAAAGAGAGAAGGGTCGTCCAGGCTGCATGGCTGGTATGGACATCAAGCCGTTAAGGCGTGAACAGCGTTCTGTAAAACGACAGGAGAATTTTGATTCGTTCAAAAGAAAACATTCCCAAATTTCACAAAACTCTGATGGTAAGAAATAATACATTCAATAGAAAATATTAAAAACCACATTGTTTAATATTATTTAGCCGTAGATGATGCCGAAAGCGATGCCTATGTTTCAGACTCCGGCAGTAGCGATTATGAATACCAATATGGAATTGATCAAGTAATGCAAGAAGTTACTCGTGGTAATAAGCAATGGATTACAACACGGCTAACTGCTGCTCTTGATAATGCGAAATTATCTGATAGAAAAGCAGTACATGTTTTAACAGCAGCAGCAGAAGCTTTTGGAGTAGATATGAAACCCTCATTATAAATAGAACATCACTCCAAATTCCCTAAAAAATACCGTGATATCGCTGCTAGCAATATAATAACCAATTTTAATGAGGAAGTATGTATAAGTAGATGATTCTTATCTCAATAATTTGTATATTAAACTTGTATTTTTCAGATATGCAATGCACGCTCGTTGGTTGTTCATTGGGATGGAAAGATAATGGATGGGACTGTTGGTTCCACGAAAGTAGATCGCATTGCAGTTTTTTTTTCCTGGACGTTGATGTACTAACGAACAATACATACAAGTGGCCCAACGACACCAAGCACGGGCTTGTTAACGTGCGGACCCAAGCATAAATGCAACCCACCTCCCGCCCAACCGACCGAGGGGCACGCCGCATAACGTGCGGTAGCGAAAGATCGCGGACATGCAAATACAACAATAACATTATACAAAAGTTCCTAAGGATTACATAAATAACGTAAGAGTAAAGTTTTAAGTGTAGAAATTAAAGTAGCATTACTTATTAGATGGAAAAGATTGTTATAGTTAGAGCATAAGACTCGAAAGGGGTTATGAATAGCATAATTAAAACTACAAGTTTAAAGAGAAAGTGGAAGAAAGTTTCTAGAACATCTGATCGGAACTGCAAAACTAATTTGGCTGATTAATTCAGAAGAATCAATTCCCCATTAATTAGTTTGTGTAAGAAAATTACACCAGCATGGTTCTACGATCAAAAATAGAAGGCAAATTTATTAATAAAAGTCTACTACGATAAGAAGGCAAGCGAGTATTAGTATTCCAGTTAAGACCCCGGAGTGCAAAGAGCAGAAATTGTTTTTGTACCGATTGTAATCTATCCTGATGAACCTTGTATTGGGGACACCAAATACAAGAACCATATTCAAGAATAGGTCGGACAAGAGAAGTATAAAGAGTTTTAGTAATGTAGAGATCGTTAAATTCCTTCGACCAACGCTTAATGAAACCCAGGACACCAAAGGCACGATTAGCGGTGGAAAAGATATGCTTGTCAAACTTAAGCTTGGGATCTAAAAGGATACCCAAATCATCAACCGACTCAATTCGAGCAAGCGGCTTACCATTAAGAATATAATTATTAAGAAAGGACATTCGCCTGTAAAAGGACATTACGTTACACTTACCACAATTAAGATTTAATAAATTTACCCGACACCAGGCTTAAAAACTATCAAGATCAGTTTGCAACCTTCGACCAGTTAAGAAATCAATAGATGACAGACAAATTTTAGCATCATCGGCATACATCAGCACCCGGGAGTGATTTACAACAGAAGGAAGGTCATTTATGAACAGAGTTAATAATAAGGGGCCAAGATGACTTCCTTGTGGAACTCCTGAAGTAACTTGAACAGATCTAGAAACTAAGCCTTTAAAACACACTTTTTGGGTTCTAAGAGTTAAATAGTTGGAGATCCAAAGAATTAAGTTATTTGGAAATCCCAGAAGGCGAAGTTTATGAAGTAAAAGAGAATGATTAACAGAGTCAAAGGCCTTACTGAAATCAGTATAAATAACGTCTGTTTGCTTCTTAGATTGAAATCCCTTGATGACAAATGAAGTGAATTCCAATAGGTTAGTGGTAGTATATCTATATTTTACAAACCCATGCTGGCAGGTTGAAATTATAGATCTACATAAATGTTGAAGTTGAGAAGTTATTAATTTCTCAAAAATCTTAGAATAGCAGACAACTTAGAAATACCTCTATAGTTCTCAACATTAGACTTGTTTCCTTTTATATGGAGAGGAATAATAAATGATTCTTTCCAAATGTTGGGGAAAGAGCACAACTCCAGGGACAGCTTAAAAATAAAAAAATAGTGGCTTTAAAATACCTTCAGCACAGTACCTAAGCACACAGCTTGGTACTCCATCAGGTCCCGGTGAAAATACGGGCTTAATGGCCTTAGAAGCGAACTTTCAGTTATCGAAGGTCCAAAAATGCAATTACATGATAAGGATAAGGCGAAACCATATGATAAGGTTGTGAACTATAAGTCGTTTGAAAAAATTCGGCAAAAAGATCGGCAATAGCCTGATCTGAGTCAGCTGTCTTTTTCGAAAAATACAGTTGATGGAAGTGTTGATGACCTACGCTTCGCATTAACGAAGTTATAAAACCTTTTAGGATCCTGCTGAAACTGTAACCTACAGCTTCTGAGGTAGTTGTTATAACAGTGTATATTAAGTACAGAGAAGTTAGATCGGGCAATCAAATAACGCTAAAAATCCAAGAAAGAGCCAGATTCCTTGAACTTTTTGTACAGTCTCGACTTTCTATTTTTTAAGCTAGTTAAATCCCGTGTAAGCCACGCAGGTTTGTTAGACCTACGTAGGTTACAAAATGGAACACAGGAATCAATTAATGAATTTAAAGTTAAATAAAAATATTCGATTGCACAATCCATATCTCTACACATGTACAGCTGGCACCAGTCAGTCTGGCATAGGAGCAGAGCAAGTTTAGAAAAATCGGTTTTCCGAAATTGACGAACTCGCTCTGCAAATTTTCTGCCTGGGCTTGGCATCCTGGCTGGTAAGTCAATCAACACTTCCAAAGATGGGTGATAGGGATCTTCAGGAATGGATATAGGTATAGTCCGGGAGACAGAATAGAAGGAGGGATCCAAGACAAAAATAAGATCAAGTACTTTATATAAGAATTTGGGATACCATTGATTTGACACAATGACATCCCAAATAAACTATCAGTAAAATCATGCTGAGTCGTGGGTGTCAACACGCTGGAGTCAGGACTAGAAATCCAGGTAGTTCCGGAATATTAAAATCACCAAGACACAAGAAAATCAGATAAGAAAGCATAGATGAGACGATGTATAGCAGAAGCATGCGAAGAATAAACAGAGAAATCTGAAGAATGGTATATATGAACAAGTAATAAAAAAACACAACACCACAAAATAACTTTAACAGCAATAAATTCAATACATACAGAGCTATCGGTTATTACTATCTCAGATGAAAATCAACGTCAACAGCAATAAGTAAAACCACCACCACGACGAGTAGTGCGATCTTTTCTATATATAGAGAATTTATTAGAAAGAATTTCAGAATTAAGAATGTCGGGCCTTAGCCATGTTTCAGAAAAGGCAACGAAAAGGAAAAGTTAGGCTATTTAGATAAAGATTACTAAGTTTACTACAAAGACTTATTACATTGTGATAGCCCAATGAGAGGGAGGATGTTAGTTTTTGAACTATCAGATACTACAATATGTGGCTTAGAACTACCACCGGAGGAAGGAAGTGAAATCGGAGGCCGATTTTCCTTTTTTGCCTTATATTCCTTAACAACTAAGTGGTCGGGCCAGAATTCTTTGCAACAAATGTTGTTGAAATACTCTGCCGGAACACTTATCTTAAATGACGATATTTCCCTAGAATCACGTGAATTTTAACTTTTCCAGCGTAATGTGGGCTTTAGATTTAGCCTGTATAAAGGCCTTCACATCATCAGATGTAGTATCAGGGGCAAGCCTAGAACAAAGATTTGTTTCCGTGGTGGAATACCTATAAGGGTCTTATTGGTAGCCAAAGCAGTTGCATCCAATGGAGCCACAGCATTGGTTACTAGACCAGTTGATTCGATTGGTATATTATCACTAGAGTGTTGATCTGAAACAACAGTGTTAATAGCCAGCGAATCAGAATGCTCTACGGGGTCAGAAGGAACAACATCCATGGGTACATTTTTCGTGTGATACATTATCACACAGCCAGCAGCAAACAAAGCCCAACTTAGAGTTTGCTCTAACCTGACAATTTTTAGTATAGCAGACAAACATTTTATTAAAAGAAAAATATAAATAGATAATAAATAAAATAAACAGGAACCACTGCACAAGAAATAGAAAGTACAAAATAAAAAAGAAGGCACCCTAGGGATAAATTTGTTGACGCTGAGTTGTACTTGCGCACAACAACACCAATTAGAAAATATTAAAGCGCGGGCGCGTCGACCTAAATCAGCAACGGAATACAAAACAAAGAGAGAAACCGTAACCAACACCAACGATAGAAGCGCGCGAAAGCGTTAAGCAAGCGTTTAGAGCTCGGATTAGTAGAAATACAAAAACAAATATCAGCACAATGCAAACTGTACAAATCAACCACCAGATTGCTTGTTGCAGTTTGTTGTTGTATTTGAACAAATTTAGTAAATATTAATGATATTAAATTGCAATTTAGTGTCCAACAATGTGTTCACACAACCGATGTATAACACACAAAAAAAACACAAGTTATCAGTAGTTATAAAAGGAGAATACTAACTCAACCTATGGGCACGTGAAGAGATGTGTAGATCTACAGGTGAGCAGGGGGAGGTAAAATGGGCGTGTCTGTGTGAGCTAGAAAGGGACAGATATATATATTTGTATGTGTAAGTACTAGCTGTCTCCTTTTATGCTATACCGTGTGAGTTAGAGTGGGACCGATATATAGTGTGCATTTGATCGTATCGGCTTTCTGAGCGGAACTCTCTCTCTCTCTCGGGGCTCAACATGTGTGGGTGCGCATACAGAACGTTGCATGGGAATGTGAGTACAGAACGATATATTGATCTAACCATTGGGAGGAGTTTACAGAACGTTGTATGGGTGCGCGTACAGATCGTTGTATGAGTGCGCGTACAGAACGCTGGACTCAGCATGTGTGGGTGAGCATACAGAAGGCTGAGCGGAGGGTGGGTATTGCGTGTTTCTTCGTTTCAGCTCTCTGAGCGGCACTCTTTCTCTCTCTCTCTCTCTCAGGCTCAGCATGTGCGAGTGCGCATACAAACCGTTGTATGAGTACGAGTACAGAACGCTGGACTCAGCATGTGTGGGTGAACATACAGAACGCAGAGCGGAGGGTGGGTATTGCGTGCTTGTTCGTTTCAGCTCTCTGAGCGGCACTCTTTCAGGTTCAGCATGTGCGAGTGCGCATACTAAACGTTGTATGAGTGCGCGTAGAGAACGCTGGACTCAGCATGTGTGGGTGAGATATGTGGGTGGGATATTGCGTGTTTGATCGTTTCAGCTCTCTGAGCGGCACTCTTTCAGGTTCAGCATGTGTGGGTGCGCATACAGAACGTTGCGGGGGTGCGCAGGCAGGCCACTTAAATGCTGAGCAAGCGAATCAAAGACAGGCCGCTTAAATGCAGACCAAGCCAATCAATATTGTTTATACTAACCATGCCCTTGAGTTGCGCCTGTGAGCAAGCGATTCAATATTGTTGATATTAACGCAGCTGACCGAATTAATGTTTATGCCTGAGTAGCCGGGTTGGAGTTGTATTTATGTCATCTGTATTTGAATATTCTGAGCGTTTGGCGAGGACGCTGACCATGATCTGCGATTCAATATTGTTTATATTAGCGCAACTGGCCGAATTAATGTTTATGTCTGCGTTGCGGGGTTGGAGTTGTATTTATGTCATCTATATTTGAATTTGACCACCCCCTTGATCTTTGAAATTGCTTATATTAAAAATAAAAAATTTCTTTTGGAGTTTTATGTTAATCATTTTATTAGTTAGCATATAATATTTCTTCATAATATTTATAGCATCAGCTTTGTAGCGCATAGGCGCTATAGAAGTAGCAACCACATGTATCAAATCCTTCTGTTGCTTCGTCGGATGACCATGAACATGTTTTCAAGTGCTCTCCATAATTTGATAGCACAAAATCAACTTTTTTATATCTTTCAAAATATTTCATATGTTCTTCAAGTTGGTTCCTATGAATTTCAAAAATTCTATGATCAAACTCAGACAGAAATTCATAAATTTGACATAAAATTGTGGTTTGATCCATTGTTGAATATGTATTGTTTCGCTGAGGAAAAATTATGACTAAATTAAATATTAACTTGTTAAGGTTATTTATGCACATGTGTATAATATTTTAATTTATAAATCGTATGGTGAAATACATTTTGAACCATAAGTTTTATAAAATTCTAAGATGAGTTGAGCATTATTCAATGCACACATACTCTTATAATAATTATTATTATTATTATTATTATTATGTAAGCCGCAATCATGAAGGTCATCAATCTTCTCATCCAGTACAGACAATTGAGGACATCCATACATCATCAACAGTTGTCTTAAGAAAATTTTTCTAAAAACTTTCTCTTTTCAGTGCCTTTTGTAATAATATACATATTCTGGGTAATTCTACGCAAGTACTTTTGAACTTTGAAGAAATCAGCATTTCCATCATTCTAGTATAGTTGATGATGATTTCTAGTACACCAACTTGCTGATTCGCGTGTTTTCTTATTCAATCTAGTAAAATCGTAAGGCGGTCTTATTATGATCTTAATGATCATTCAAGAAACTGTTTTCATTAAATATAAGAGCAATTTCCCTTACAATTATTTTATTATTATTGCTATAGAACCCTTGAATGTCAATTGCAACGATATCTCGAACTTCATATATCATTTTTAAACGATGCGTTGAACCAGTCCACTCAAAGGTGAATATTCTACTAAACGGTCATGCATTAGAAGACAATATGCCTGAGTGTGTTTAGGACATGGTTTGTTTAATTCAACTGAAACTCTAACATCGATTGGTCCGGTTTTAACTACCTCATTCTGATGTGAAATATCAACAACTATGAATGGAGTTGTTTGGAATTCGGTTGGCGATAACATTGGTTGCGATTCTTTCATATAATAAATTTGTTGAAATCTCGAATACATATCATACAAAGTGGCAAATCGATTATTCTTAAAATTTATATTCATATCATCAAAGGAGTATGATTCAGAGTTTAAATGTACCCTCAGGTTTACCAAATCATTTGGAGTAAATGTTCCATCCAATTTAAAAGCAATTTTAGCCACACGAGGACGGTCCCTATTGGCTGCTAGCTTTACATTCCACGTGTGATGTGTGCTCTCTGATAAAGTTGGATTGAGGTAAAAGTCCCAGCTGCGAAAATTTATTGACAACAAATTTCCTGAGTTGACTAAATTAAAAATTTGTAGCTTTGTCCGATCGTTGAGGGTGACATGAGGTATTTTCCAAATTATTTTATGAATGTTGATTTTCATATCAACTTCATTGACTTTTTTATAGAATACATCTTTCATACTTTTAGACATAAGTTAGTACAAGTTCATGTTTACAATTTAGTATAACCTTCTTAAAATCTTCAGCAAATCCAAGCAACATTTTTAGTGGTATAGAAAAATTAAAAAATCCATTAGATGTCTCGAGTTGCTTTTCTCCATCAAACCACCCAGCATTTTGTAACATTACTGATTCTTGTTCATTATAGGAAATATAGTTCTTAATGCTTGTTGTAGTTTCCGCAAATCGTGTACGATCGATTTCAATTCCATTTAACTCATATCGAATTTCATCAACTAGATGTCCCATACAATTATTTTTTAGTACAGGATGAACTAAAGTTGATAGTGTACCATCTAACTTTGTAATAGAGCCCTCAACATTCACTATAACTCTCGTGAGGTAATACATACAAATCTTGATTTTGAATTGTTATTCGAATTTCATCATAAACCTTAAATTATGTCTGATACGGAGAATAGCTATGAAATTCCTTTTTACTAATACTCTCATCTGAAAGAGGTTTCTGAAGAACATTTAATATATCATTCATTAGGATTATTTTGTATTTTAAACCCCAAAGACAATAAATAATTTTTATTTTCTGTTGTGAGACTCCTTCTTTGGGAACTTTCTCCTTCAGTTGTATAGCTCACACTGTTTAACGATAGGGGGTACCACATATTTTTATTGTAAATTATCATTCTTGAGGTCTGAGGTGCAGGCGAATTGTAACACTCTCCTCACGTAAGTTAACCAATTCACCGTCCTGATCGGTAATCCGTATTATTAATGAATGTATCAATCTTGTGTTGACCGGCATATAAATAAGGTTTACTGGCCGTTCACTCATTTTATAACCTGGTGGAACGTTTATTGCAAATTCATGAAGTGCATGGTTTGGATTGTCATTAACGTATGAACCACTAACAATGTTACACTCCAATCGAATCGTGTTTACTTTGAGTATATCATTGGCTTGATTGGAACGGTGTAAAATATTTGGTTCTAGTTCTCTTTCATGATACCCCAACAATTTACCGATTGACCGCTCTTTGTTAAAGTATATTGAGTGCTTCTTACATAAAATTTCTACTTGAAGCGTATTGTTGTTGCTATTAATTTCTAGTTGATTTAATTCATTGGGTTGTATTTCACACAATTTAGCTATAATAATATCCTTAATGTTTTCGAGCTCATAAGATCCTGGAGGTATCTCGATAGTATGATTACCGATATGAAATAAGTTATTTCCATAATCCACATTTGGAATTGAATTGTACATATGAAAATCGATCAGAGCACACTCATATTCTATCTTCAATTCAATGGGTGGAAAATAGTTTGCAATTAATGTTGAACTGTTTCCAGTCAATGATAGCGTTGTTGACATTCCGACAGCAAATGAATAAGTGATGATAAAACATATTTTCTTTCTTTTTATTATTTCTTAAATTATAATAAATGTAGCAAATCCCTTTCTATAACGTCCTTTATCTATGGGGTCATCTTTACTAATTAATAAAAATCCATATTTATCTTTCCAACAAATTTGACAAATTTTTATGAATGAATCAAAGTTCATGTCAGCTCCAACATGATCTTCGTGTATATGTTTCATATTTAATTTATCCTGATTAAACATTAAAATAACGTTTGCGTTATCACGCACAAGATGCTTGGGTATATGTGTATATGATTGAGATAAGTAAAATGAATCAATATTTTTATGTCGACCCATACAGAAATATGCACGAATTGAATCCTGTTTTTCGCATGCCAAATCATCAAAGATAAAGATTGAATTGTTTTTAGCCCCATCAGGTGAAATTACAGTTTCATTGTTAGAGAATGTAAAGTAACCCTTCCCTTTTATTGGAGACCCAAGTTTTATTTAGATATTCATATTTAGGTTGATACGGGGACTTTGAATATAAGTAAATGTTTTCAAACTATAAACCGTTTAGACTTTCGATTAAACTAAGCATAACATTAGTTTTTCCACAATTAGATGGCCCAACAATTAATGCTCTAATTGAGTTAGGCAATAAGCTGCTATGCCGTACTTGTTCTTTTTTATCACATGCGTAATCAAAATTACGTACATCAATGTTCTTATTTTGCCTTATTAAACGCATATTATTTATTGTTATCATGAATGATCATCATTCGTCATCAAGTCGTTGAAGAATAAATACATAATAAAATGACTAAACACTTTTATAACACATTTAGTCGTAAATCAAACGTTTATCAAGGAGGGGGTCTTGTTAATTCAATAATCAACAAACTACCAATTGAATTACATTTACCAGGCTATCAGTTCTGTGGACCAAGTACAAAACTGAAAACTCGCTTGAAGCGTGGCGATAAAGGTATAAATCCATTAGATGCAGCATGCAGGGAACATGATATAGCATATGCGCAACATAAAGACTTAGAGAACCGTCATATAGCCGATTCAAAATTAACCGAAAAAGCCTGGGCACGATTCAAAGCATCTGACAGCAGTATTGGGGAAAAGACTTCAGCATACTTCGTAACAAACGCAATGAAAGCCAATAAAAAATATGGTATGGGACTCAAAACCAGAAAAAAACAAAAAAATAATAACAAACAATCGTCAATACCCTGCTTAAGAAAGAAAAAATTTATGAATGCTATTAAAGCGGCAACAAGTGTTTTCAAGAAACAGAAACCCCAAGATGTTAATAGCGCAATAAAAATTGCACGCAAAGCTATTAATAAGTCAATTGGTAGAAAGAACAAAGATGTAATGATTCCTAGGGTTATTAATGTTCCTAAAGTTGGTGGTTTTCTACCACTTGTACCAATTTTGACAGCACTGGGTGCTTTAGGTGGAATGGCATCTGGTGCCGCAAACATTGCTAAAACAATTAATTTAGCTAAAAATGCTAAACAACAACTCGAAGAGAAAAACGTCACAACTTGTCTTTGGAGTCCATCGCTTTAGGTAATGGATTTTATCTGAAGCCATATCAACGAGGCTATGGTATAACCACTAAATCTCCAAAAACTTTTAAGACAGCTGCCCAATAAAGCGCTAACAAATATTGATTTAATAATATTTGGGCGCATGCATATACCCTATTTTAGAGGTGTATTTATGAGAAACCAGCTACCAAAACTATCGAAATAATAGTTTTCATTTTCTGTTTTATAGTAAGCTGTCCAATGTGTCCCAGAACCTGATAAAGTGTCTAAGTTTATAATCCTACATTCTTTTTTGTGAGGATGTTTTGGTAGCTGGTTTCTCATAAATACACCTCTAAAATAGGTTATAAAAGTGTTTAGTCATTTTATTATGTATTTATTCTTCAACGACTTGATGACGAATGATGATCATTCATGAGAACAATAAATAATATGCGTTTAATAAGGCAAAATAAAAACATTGATGTACGTAATTTTGATTACGCATGTGATAAAAAAGAACAAGTACGGCATAGCAGCTTATTGCCTAACTCAATTAGAGCATTAATTGTTGGGCCATCTAATTGTGGAAAAACTAATGTTATGCTTAGTTTAATCGAAAGCCCAAATGGTTTATAGTTTGAAAACATTTACTTATATTCAAAGTCCCTGTATCAACCTAAATATGAATATCTAAAAAAACTTGGGTCTCCAATAAAAGGGAAGGGTTACTTTACATTCTCTAACAATGAAACTGTAATTTCACCTGATGGGGCTAAAAACAATTCAATCTTTATCTTTGATGATTTGGCATGCGAAAAACAGGATTCAATTCGTGCATATTTCTGTATGGGTCGACATAAAAATATTGATTCATTTTACTTATCTCAATCATATACACATATACCCAAGCATCTTGTGCGTGATAACGCAAACGTTATTTTAATGTTTAATCAGGATAAATTAAATATGAAACATATACACGAAGATCATGTTGGAGCTGACATGAACTTTGATTCATTCATAAAAATTTGTCAAATTTGTTGGAAAGATAAATATGGATTTTTATTAATTAGTAAAGATGACCCCATAGATAAAGGACGTTATAGAAAGGGATTTGCTACATTTATTATAATTTAAGAAATAATAAAAAGAAAGAAAATATGTTTTATCATCACTTATTCATTTGCTGTCGGAATGTCAACAACGCTATCATTGACTGGAAACAGTTCAACATTAATTGCAAACTATTTTCCACCCATTGAATTGAAGATAGAATATGAGTGTGCTCTGATCGATTTTCATATGTACAATTCAATTCCAAATGTGGATTATGGAAATAACTTATTTCATATCGGAAATCATACTATCGAGATACCTCCAGGATCTTATGAGCTCGAAAACATTAAGGATATTATTATAGATAAATTGTGTGAAATACAACCCAATGAATTAAATCAACTAGAAATTAATAGCAACAACAATACGCTTCAAGTAGAAATTTTATGTAAGAAGCACTCAATATACTTTAACAAAGAGCGGTCAATCGGTAAATTGTTGGGGTATCATGAAAGAGAATTAGAACCAAATATTTTACACCGTTCCAATCAAGCCATTGATATACTCAAAGTAAACACGATTCGATTGGAGTGTAACATTGTTACTGGTTCATACGTTAATGACAATCCAAACCATGCACTTCATGAATTTGCAATAAACGTTCCACCAGGTTATAAAATGAGTGAACGGCCAGTAAACCTTATTTATATGCCGGTCAACACAAGATTGATACATTCATTAATAATACGGATTACCGATCAGGACGGTGAATTGGTTAACTTACGTGAGGAGAGTGTTACAATTCGCCTGCACCTCAGACCTCAAGAATGATAATTTACAATAAAAATATGTGGTACCCCCTATCGTTAAATATACAACTATACAACTGAAGGAGAAAGTTCCCAAAGAAGGAGTCTCACAACAGAAAATAAAAATTATTTATTGTCTTTGGGGTTTAAAATAAAAAATAATCCTAATGAATGATATATTAAATGTTCTTCAGAAACCTCTTTCAGATGAGAGTATTAGTAAAAAGGAATTTCATAGCTATTCTCCGTATCAGACATAATTTAAGGTTTATGATGAAATTCGAATAACAATTCAAAATCAAGATTTGTATGTATTACCTCACGAGAGTTATCTGAATGTTGAGGGCTCTATTACAAAGTTAGATGGTACACTATCAACTTTAGTTCATCCTGTACTAAAAAATAATTGTATGGGACATCTAGTTGATGAAATTCGATATGAGTTAAATGGAATTGAAATCGATCGTACACGATTTGCGGGAACTACAACAAGCATTAAGAACTATATTTCCTATAATGAACAAGAATCAGTAATGTTACAAAATGCTGGGTGGTTTGATGGAGAAAAGCAACTCGAGACATCTAATGGATTTTTTAATTTTTCTATACCACTAAAAATGTTGCTTGGATTTGCTGAAGATTTTAAGAAGGTTATACTAAATTGTAAACATGAACTTGTACTAACTTATGTCTAAAAGTATGAAAGATGTATTCTATAAAAAAGTCAATGAAGTTGATATGAAAATCAACATTCATAAAATAATTTGGAAAATACCTCATGTCACCCTCAACGATCGGACAAAGCTACAAATTTTTAATTTAGTCAACTCAGGAAATTTGTTGTCAATAAATTTTCGCAGCTGGGACTTTTACCTCAATCCAACTTTATCAGAGAGCACACATCACACGTGGAATGTAAAGCTAGCAGCCAATAGGGACCGTCCTCGTGTGGCTATAATAGCTTTTAAATTAAATTACCAAATGATTTGGTAAACCTGAGGGTACATTTAAACTCTGAATCATACTCCTATGATGATATGAATATAAATTTTAAGAATAATCGATTTGCCACTTTGTATGATATGTATTCGAGATTTCAACAAATTTATTATATGAAAGAATCGCAACCAATGTTATCGCCAACCGAATTCCAAACAACTCCATTCATAGTTGTTGATATTTCACATCAGAATGAGGTAGTTAAAACCGGACCAATCGATGTTAGAGTTTCAGTTGAATTAAACAAACCATGTCCTAAACACACTCAGGCATATTGTCTTCTAATGCATGACCGTTTAGTAGAATATTCACCTTTGAGTGGACTGGTTCAACGCATCGTTTAAAAATGATATATGAAGTTCGAGATTTCAATGCAATTGACATTCAAGGATTCTATAGCAATAATAATAAAATAATTTTAAGGGAAATTGCTCTTATATTTAATGAAAACATTTTCTTGAATGATCATTAAGATCATAATAAGACCGCCTTACGATTTTACTAGATTGAATAAGAAAACACGCGAATCAGCAAGTTGGTGTACTAGAAATCATCATCAACTATACTAGAATGATGGAAATGCTGATTTCTTCAAAGTTCAAAAGTACTTGCGTAGAATTACCCAGAATATGTATATTATTACAAAAGGCACTGAAAAGAGAAAGTTTTTAGAAAAATTTTCTTAAGACAACTGTTGATGATGTATGGATGTCCTCAATTGTCTGTACTGGATGAGAAGATTGATGACCTTCATGATTGCGGCTTACATAATAATAATAATAATAATAATAATAATAATAATAATTATAAGAGTATGTGTGCATTGAATAATGCTCAACTCATCTTAGAATTTTATAAAACTTATGGTTCAAAATGTATTTCACCAAACGATTTATAAATTAAAATATTATACACATGTGCATAAATAACCTTAACAAGTTAATATTTAATTTAGTCATAATTTTTCCTCAGCGAAACAATACATATTCAACAATGGATCAAACCACAATTTTATGTCAAATTTATGAATTTCTGTCTGAGTTTGATCATAGAATTTTTAAAATTCATAGGAACCAACTTGAAGAACATATGAAATATTTTGAAAGATATAAAAAAGTTGATTTTGTGCTATCAAAATATGGAGAGCACTTGAAAACATGTTCATGGTCATCCGACGAAGCAACAGAAGGATTTGATACATGTGGTTGCTACTTCTTAGCGCCTATGCGCTACAAAGCTGATGCTATAAATATTATGAAGAAATATTATATGCTAACTAATAAAATGATTAACATAAAACCCTAAAAGAAATTTTTTATTTTTAATATTAGCAATTTCAAAGATCAAGGGGTGGTCAAATTCAAATATAAATGACATAAATACAACTCCAACCCCGCTACGCAGGCATAAACATTAATTCGGTCAGCTGCGTTAATATCATTAATATTGAATCGCTTGCTCACAGGCGCAACTCAAGGGCATGGTTAGTATAAACAATATTGATTGGCTTGGTCTGCATTTAAGCGGCCTGTCTTTGATTCGCTTGCTCAGCATTTAAGTGGCCTGCCTGCGCACCCCCGCAACGTTCTGTATGCGCACCCACACATGCTGAACCTGAAAGATAGTTCCGCTCAGAGAGCCGATACGATCAAACAAGCAATATCCCACCGACATATCTCACCCACACATGCTGAGTCCAGCGTTCTGTACGCGCACTCATACAACGTTTTGTATGCGCACTCGCACATGCTGAACCTGAAAGAGTGCCGCTCAGAGAGCTGAAACGAACAAACACGCAATACGCACCCTCCGCTCTGCGTTCTGTATGCTCACCCACACATGCTGAGTCCAGCGTTCTGTACTCGTACTCATACAACGTTTTGTATGCGCACTCGCACATGCTGAGCCTAATAGAGAGAGAGAGAGAGAAAGAGTGCCGCTCAGAGAGCTGAAACGAAGAAACACGCAATACCCACCCTCCGCTCAGCGTTCTGTATGCTCACCCACACATGCTGAGTCCAGCGTTCTGTACGCGCACCCATACAACGTTCTGTAAACTCCTCCCAATGGTTGGATCAATATATCGTTCTATACTCACATTCCCAAGCAACGTTCTGTATGCGCACCCACACATGTTGAGCCCCGAGAGAGAGAGAGAGTTCCGCTCAGAGAGCCGATACGATCAAATGCACACTATATATCGGTCCCACTCTTACTCACACAGTATATCATAAAAGGAGACAGCTAGCACTTACACATGCAAATATATATATCTGTCCCTTTCTAACTCACACAGACACGCCCATTTTACCTCCCCGTGCTCACCTGCAGATCTACACCTCTCCTCACCTGCCCATAGGTTGAGTTAGTATTCTCCTTTTACAACTATTACTGTTATCACTTGATATCACGAGGAAAATAAACAAAAACGATGCGCAAGAAAAAAACACGTCCGTTGCGAATGCGAATTGAATGCGAGATCTCGTGTGCTATGATGGAACGTTTAAATTTCTAACCGCTGCAGTAGCAGAACCTTCCACAGGAGAAAATATTGCAGGAGCTGTTCGTGATGCATTAATCAGCTGGAATGTACTCAATAGAGTTGGTGCAATGAGTTTCGACACCACATCCTCGAATACCGGATCGAAGCTAGGCGCAACGTGCTTTCTTCAGAAGTACTTAGACCGAAAGCTCGTCCAACTTTCTTGTCGCCATCATATTTTCGAAATTGTTCTGAAAAGTATTTTCGAGCTGAAGCATTCTTCAAGCAGTGCTCCCGCAGTTCCATTGTTTAATCGCTTTGCAGCCACATGGGATAAAATAGACCATAACAGCTTTCAATCTGGCTTAGATGATGCGCATGTGCGTAAAATTGTAAGCAGCAGTGATGTGACAGCTATCCAACATTTTTGTTTTCAACTACTCCAGTTGATGAGCTATGCTAGAGCAGACTATGAGGAACTTCTTCATCTAGCACTAGCGTTTCTTGGGGAAGGTTGTAATTTCCGTACATGTAGCTCAATGTCCAATGCAAGGTTTATGTCAAAAGCTATTTACAGTCTCAAAATATTTCGCTTTCGAAGTCAATTCCCACTTACGACCCGAGAACTTTGTGCACTTAGGGATATATGCATTTTTCTCATTTTACATAAAAGTATGGTTTAAGTGTACAAATGCAATTTCTGCTCCAAATATCGACTTGGATTTCATAAAAGATTCCCTTGCTTATAAAAAAATCGACAACGAAGTTTCGCAAAAAATTGTTTCCAAAATGAGAAATCATTTATGGTATCTATCTCCAGAGTGCACGGCTTTAGCATTTTTTGATACAACGTTGATATGGAAGAAAAACGAAAAATGGTCCGATGCCTTCAATTAAAGGAACCGAAAATATGCTTGGAAGAGGACAGACGAATTTTAAATGCAGACGATCTACACAAATGCACTTTAAGCGACTTCGTGTCTTATAGAACAAACAACTTTTTTCTCTCGTTTAACTTGTCTGCAGATTTTCTTAATCTTGATCCATGCCTATGGAATGAAAACGACTACTATCAGGAAGCAGCTGAGTTTTGTTCTAATTTGTTTGTAGTCAATGATACTGCTAAATCCGAGAATCCACTTAAAAACTAAACTAAGCTAAGTAAATTTGTTGGCTGCAAAGCTCATGGCCCGCGGCAGCGCCGGAGCATAGTCCACGCTTTGGTGCAGAGCTGGGGACAGAACGCTGACTCGGCGCCTCGTGACCGTTCTTGTGTTGATCACTCAGCGCTTGCATGCGGGTGTCCACTTTCGTTGGCAACGTTGTTGCAACGGCGTCCGGTCTGGCAAATTTATGAATTTCTGTCTGAGTTTGATCATAGAATTTTTGAAATTCATAGGAACCAACTTGAAGAATATATGAAATATTTTGAAAGATATAAAAAAGTTGATTTTGTGCTATCAAAATATGGAGAGCACTTGAAAACATGTTCATGGTCATCCGACGAAGCAACAGAAGGATTTGATACATGTGGTTGCTACTTCTATAGGCGCTACAAAGCTGATGCTATAAATATTATGAAGAAATATTATATGCTAACTAATAAAATGATTAACATAAAACCCTAAAAGAAATTTTTTAATATTAGCAATTTCAAAGATCAAGGGGTTGGTCAAATTCAAATATAGATGACATAAATACAACTCCAAACCCGCTACGCAGGCATAAACATTAAGTCGGCCAGCTGCGCTAATATAAACAATATAGAATCGCAGATCATGGTCAGCGTCCTCGCCAAACGCTCAGAATATTCAAATATAGATGACATAAATACAACTCCAACCCCGCTACGCAGGCATAAACATTAATTCGGTCAGATGCGTTAATATCAACAATATTGAATCGATTGCTCACTGGCGCAACTCAGCTCAGAGAGCTGAAACGAACAAACACGCAATACCCACCCTCCGCTCAGCGTTCTGTATGCTCACCCACACATGCTGAGTCTAGCGTTCTGTACGCGCAGTCATACAACGTTCTGTATGCGCAATCGCAAATGATGAGCCTGAGAGAGAGAGAGAGAGAAAGAGTGCCGCTCAGAGAGCTGAAACGAAGAAACACGCAATACCCACCCTCCGCTCAGCGTTCTGTATGCTCACCCACACATGCTGAGTCCAGCGTTCTGTACGCGCACCCATACAACGTTCTGTAAACTCCTCCCAATGGTTAGATCAATATATCGTTCTGTACTCACATTCCCAAGCAACGTTCTGTATGCGCACCCACACATGTTGAGCCCCGAGAGAGAGAGAGAGTTCCGCTCAGAGAGCCGATACGATCAAATGCACACTATATATCGGTCCCACTCTAACTCACACGGTATAGCATAAAAGGAGACAGCTAGTACTTACACATACAAATATATATATCTGTCCCTTTCTAACTCACACAGACACGCCTATTTTACCTCCCCCTGCTCACCTGCAGATCTACACCTCTCCTCACCTGACCATAGGTTGAGTTAGTATTCTCCTTTTACAACTACTGTTATCACTTGATAACACGAGGAAAATAAACAAAAACGATGCGCAAGAAAAAAAAACACGTCCGTTGCGAATGCGAATTGAATGCGAGATCTCGTGAGCTATGATGGAACGTTTAAATTTCTAACCGCTGCAGTAGCAGAACCTTCCACAGGAGAAAATATTGCAGGAGCTGTTCGTGATGCATTAATCAGCTGGAATGTACTCAATAGAGTTGGTGCAATGAGTTTCGACACCACATCCTCGAATACCGGATCGAAGCTAGGCGCAACGTGCTTTCTTCAGAAGTACTTAGACCGAAAGCTCGTCCAACTTTCTTGTCGCCATCATATTTTCGAAATTGTTCTGAAAAGTATTTTCGAGCTGAAGCATTCTTCAAGCAGTGCTCCCGCAGTTCCATTGTTTAATCGCTTTGCAGCCACATGGGATAAAATAGACCATAACAGCTTTCAATCTGGCTTAGATGATGCGCATGTGCGTAAAATTGTAAGCAGCAGTTATGTGACAGCTATCCAACATTTTTGTTTTCAACAACTCCAGTTGAAGAGCTATGCTAGAGCAGACTATGAGGAATTTCTTCATCTAGCACTAGCGTTTCTTGGGGAAGGTTGTAATTTCCGTACATGTAGCTCAACGTCCAATGCAAGGTTCATGTCAAAAGCTATTTACAGTCTAAAAATATTTCTCTTTCGAAGTCAATTCCCACTTACGACCCGAGAACTTTGTGCACTTAGGGATATATGCATTTTTCTCATTTTACATAAAAGTATGGTTTAAGTGTACAAATGCAATTTCTGCTCCAAATATCGACTTGGATTTCATAAAAGATTCCCTTGCTTATAAAAAAATCGACAACGAAGTTTCGGAAAAAATTGTTTCCAAAATGAGAAATCATTTATGGTATCTATCTCCAGAGTGCACGGCTTTAGCATTTTTTGATACAACGTTGATATGGAAGAAAAACGAAAAATGGTCCGATGCCTTCAATTAAAGGAACCGAAAATATGCTTGGAAGAGGACAGACGAATTTTAAATGCAGACGATCTACACAAATGCACTTTAAGTGACTTCGTGTCCTATAGAACGAGCAACTTTTTCTCTTCTGCAGATTTTCTTAATCTTGATCCATGCCTATGGAATGAAAACGACTACTATCAGGAAGCAGCTGAGTTTTGTTCTAATTTGTTTGTAGTCAATGATACTGCTAAATCCGAGAATCCACTTAAAAACTAAACTAAGCTAAGTAAATTTTTTGGCTGCAAAGCTCATGGCCCGCGGCAGCGCCGGAGCATAGTCCACGCTTTGGTGCAGAGCTGGGGACAGAACGCTGACTCGGCGCCTCGTGACCGTTCTTGTGTTGATCACTCAGCGCTTGCATGCGGGTGTCCACTTTCGTTGGCAACGTTGTTGCAACGGCGTCCGGTCTGGCAAATTTATGAATTTCTGTCTGAGTTTGATCATAGAATTTTTGAAATTCATAGGAACCAACTTGAAGAATATATGAAATATTTTGAAAGATATAAAAAAGTTGATTTTGTGCTATCAAAATATGGAAAGCACTTGAAAACATGTTCATGGTCATCCGACGAAGCAACAGAAGGATTTGATACATGTGGTTGCTACTTCTATAGCGCCTATGCGCTACAAAGCTGATGCTATAAATATTATGAAGAAATATTATATGCTAACTAATAAAATGATTAACATAAAACCCTAAAAGAAATTTTTTAATATTAGCAATTTCAAAGATCAAGGGGTTGGTCAAATTCAAATATAGATGACATAAATACAACTCCAAACCCGCTACGCAGGCATAAACATTAAGTCGGCCAGCTGCGCTAATATAAACAATTTAGAATCGCAGATCATGGTCAGCGTCCTCGCCAAACGCTCAGAATATTCAAATATAGATGACATAAATACAACTCCAACCCCGCTACGCAGGCATAAACATTAATTCGGTCAGATGCGTTAATATCAACAATATTGAATCGCTTGCTCACAGGCGCAACTCAGCTCAGAGAGCTGAAACGAACAAACACGCAATACCCACCCTCCGCTCAGCGTTCTGTATGCTCACCCACACATGCTGAACCTGAAAGATGTTACTGGCTCTAGATGTCCAGGGCGAGTATCGCAGTTCGCGACAGCGCCAGAGACCAGCTGCTGGGCACAAGTTGTGGTTTGCAACCTCTTACAGAAGGTGGTGCTAACTGCAGCGTCGCATTCTCCCGCGGCGAAGGTTTGAGTACCACAGTCGGCTACCGTGCTACTATTTTCTAAATCTAGAATTATATTTCTATGTTGTATCGGATAAACAATAATTTTTTTTACAAATTAACTTAGGTCTAGGATATTTGATTAAAAAATGTAATAAATCAGAATTTTGAAAAGCCTTAATGCTGGAAACTCCTAAGATATCTGCTCTGCTAATATTTGTGAGATGTTCATTTGCCAGTTCATTGATATCTACGCTATCCAGAATAAGGGGGCTGATTAAGTTAATTTTTGCTAATGTTACTGATAGTATTAGATCTTCCAGATTTGCAATAATCATTCTATTTTTTGCCAAAATGGTTTCGTACAAGTGTTCGTTGTCTGTATCGTCTGTTTTGCGAATTTCATTTAAGGATTTTGTAATGTCATTTAGTCGTTTTTGGAATTTTGTGTTAAGCTCTATTTGTCCATTTTCTGATTCAATTAATTGTTCTTCCTGAAACTTAATCTGTTCCCAGTCGTCGAAGTCCGGAATGCCAGCTACTACCTTTAATGCCGTTCCCAGCAGGTTAATGCTCCGAGCGTGTCAGCACATTTGTGTTTGCGAGTGTTTACTTATAAACCATATTTTCAAACTTTGGGCTGAGGGTTCGTCCATCAAACGTTATCCGATTGATCCCAAATTTTTTTTGGTTTCATTTGGGTCCAAGTAGAACCCATCTTAATTTTTACAATTAAGGGTCAGTGTAATGTACATATAGTTAAAACGTCAGACTTGATACTTTAGGGTATGTTCCATTAATTTTGCAAATCGCTTATGCGTCATGAATGCATGTGATAAAAACTGAAATATTGAATTGTCGAATTTGAATTTGAATATGATTGAGTAGAGATTTTGTTAACGTCTATCACCAGATCAACTGAATGATCGAGTCACACTATGTTCTGAACTTTATATGAATAAATTTAAAATACATTAAGGGGTAACCATCGATTTTCACTGAGTTACCAAGGTTGGGAGGGTAGAAAATAGGGAGACAATTTACACCTCAGTCACCCTAGTTGCTAACTGACCAACATAACGCTTGCTTATTTGTTTCTGTACGTGGGTACAGCCCAATATTACCAAACTTTGACCAATCATTATAGCTTTCTGATAGTGCACTTAACCTTATTAGTGTGTTAACGGTACGTCATATAGAGGGAGTAGGAAACAACCCACGCCAAATCCGACGAGCATAGCACAGAGCAACGCTAGAAGTGCACGACCTCCGAATCCCCCTATACGCATAGATGCAAACTATGTGAGCACCGAATGCCAAGTTTATAGGCTGAACACTACATAATAAGTGGCGCCCAAACGTGGGGCAAATTGACTTAAAAGAATTTCATATGACTTTTTAAAACCCCAGTCGTAGAAACACAAAGAAACGCCCGACAAAGAATATTGCCTCTTTTTTTTTTTGCTCTTAAAACTTCATCCATTAACTTTCATAATTTGTAACTTCCCGCATTTTGTGATATGAAATTACGTGCATGATTTGCAGAATCTCGTCTTTTGGAATAGTGACTGCAATTCGAGTATTTACGGATTGGTCAACCAAAGCGAATCTAATTTTAGTTGTAACATTCAAATTGCAAAATTCATATAAAGTTATGCAGACTGTTGATTTTAAATTATGTCTCAAAGCGATCGTGTTATTTGACTCTGAGAATAGCGATTTTAATTAGAGATCTTACGGATTATTCGACTCGAGCGAAGAACGCATCGTAGACGGCATATAGATTCACTACTTCTGGTGTAACAGTTGTGGAAGCACTGTTCGGTGTATGTGGAATAGCAAGTCATTGAAATCAATTCGATACTTGACCCGTACATACAAGCCTTGCGGAAACAGCTACAGAATACGATAGATTTCCATATTTAGCAGCGTTACGTTAGGTAAGTTAGCAACCTTAATGTAGTGTGACATGCGTTCAGTTGGATGGTGACAGACTAAACTTTATGATATAACGAATTTACAAACAAATAAACAAAAACATACTTTCTAAAAATGTCAGTTCGTCGCAGCACTGAAAATTTAGCGTCTGCTCCCAGAGCGCAAAATACACCATGTGGTATTTGTCAGGAGAGTATAAATACACCTGATCTAGCTGTTGTTTCACCCTGTAGTCACGAATTTCACCGACATTGTATAACCCAATACTTCCAGCAGTCTGACAGTTGTCCCACGTGCCAGCAGCCGTGTGTACTGCAACAGCTACCATTAGCCAGCAATAATTTACAAACTGAACTGTTAGCGGCAGGACAAGGTATTGACACCCTACCTGGTACAAATAGTGCTTTGAATAATTCATTCTCGTGGTAGAAGTAGACCCAATAGGGGTAGAAACGCTGGTACACGCAGGGGCGCGGCAACCAGATCACAGATTCGTAATGAGCTCGGACGAGCAGATAACAGAAACACCAGCGCTGTAAATATATCACAGGACACCTCAAGGTCCACCAATATAGACGATATAAGTAACATTATTCAGGAAGCTATGCAGGTGCAGCAACAGCAGCTTATGCAAAACCTGACAGCTTATATTGAGACCCAACTATCGGCTATTCGAGTAAGTAATACTCAGCATCCTGTAACGAGATCCCGAAAGCAATCACTTAGATCCTCCATTACTAGTAGGCGCTCGTAACAGTAACTCACGTTCAGATTCAGGGCGAATTGGATACCCCCTCCTGAATAGCTTTGGTAGAGCTCACTCAGTAGTACAGCCAGAAAAAGTACCGAATATAATTCAGAGTTGGCGCATTAAATTTGACGGAGCAAAAGATGGTCTGCAAACGGAAGAATTCCTTTACAAAGTCCAAGCTCTAGCGCAACAGAATTTGAACGGAGACACTCAACTTTTATGTGACCATTTGCACTTGTTTTTCGGCGGAAAAGCCAACGAGTGGTATTGAAATTTCATCGCTCATGCGAGCAATTCAATTGGAGCGAGTTTTGCAGAGAGTTTAGGGAAAAACTCAAGGACATTGATACAGATATGGATATCTGGGAATCAATCAATAGCAGACGACAAGGGGATAAAGAATCTTTTGAGGAATACCAATTCCAATACCAAGTCGAAAGGCTCGTTGCTCGCTTAAAGACTAAGATTTCTGAAGAGTCGTTAGTGCATCTCCTGATACGTCATTCGAAACCTTCGCTGCGTTACGAATTGATGCACTTAGGAATTAACACATTGACACGACTGAGAACAGAAATCAGAACACACGAACAATTTTGTAAACAAGTTCGATCTCAACCCCCTAAGGGAAGTCTAGCTCAAAGACCTTTTGTTTCCCAATTCGAAGAACACTTAGAAAACACCGAGCAAGAAGTTTTAGCGTTACAACGCAACCAACTGAAATGTTGGAATTGCGACAAGCTCGGACATCGCTTCGATGTCTGTCTCGACACGCGCAGTATATTTTGCTACGGGTGTGGCGCTAAGAGCACATATAAGCCGAAATGCCACGTATGTAACCCGGCGGAAAACCGTCAAGGTCAGCAATCACCTGTCGCATCCGAAAAAGTCAGATGGTAGCACTCAAACCGATCTTTTTGTAGATTCGGCCTCGAGTAAGCAAATCCATTCGTCCAAGCATTCACCAGCTAAGCAATATATTTACCAGCCTTATCATATTCGAGCCGCTCAGTATACAGCTGCGAGACAACGTATCTTCGGATCGGTTTGCAGGTTCATATGGCGTAAGAAACCCAGACGTTCAACCGTACGAATGCGTTTGTTTTGGAAAAAAGTTAGAAGGAGTCTAAAGAAACTTCATTCAGCTATATTTCTCAGTACGGATAACAGATTATACACAGATATCGAGATAGAAAGCAAAACATATGTAGCCTTGCTAGCTTCTGGGGCTACCATTAGTTGCATTGGCAGTTCTGCTGCAGAAGAACTAATAAAACTTCCCCAGTTGCGTAAATGTTCAGGAAGCATTAAAACAGCGAATGGTTCTGAATGTTAGGTGGTAAGCAGACTTAGCGTCAGAATCACGTACCAAAATTGTACTAAGTTTGTAGAATTTTAAAAAATCCCCGACCTGAAGCAAGACATATACTTAGCAACCGTGTCTGAGCTTGACGTAGGCAGGGATGACGATACCGTAGACTTTCCGAAGAAGCATTCACTCTCAACAGCTCAGCAGAAGATGCTAGATTCAGTTGTTAGCAAGCTCCCTTCTTATGAGAAGGAAGGCTTGGGGCGTACGCATTTGATTGAACATAGCATTGACGTAGCCGATGCTAAGCCTATCAAGCAACGCCATTGGCCCATTTCACCCGCCAAAGAGAGATTGATGTTCGCTGAAATCAAAAATATGCTAGCTTTAGGAGTTATAGAAGAGTTGAAAAGTCCTTGGAGCAGCAACTGTGTGCTCGTACAGAAAGGAGATAAAGTTAGGTTGTGCTTAGATTCCCGAGAAGTGAATAAGCTGACCTTAAAAGACGCTTATCCGTTACCTCACGTGGATGGCATCCTTAGTAGATTGCCTCCAGCATCGTTTTCATCACCGGTCTAGACATGAAAGTCTAGACAGTGTACTGCATTTACAATACCAAATCGGCCGTTGTATTAGTACAAGGTTATGCCATTCGGCTTGTGCAACGCTGCACAGACTTTATGCAGACTAATAGACCAAGTAATCCCAGCATGTCTACGAACAAGGGTATTTGTCTATCTGGACGATCTTTTGATTCTTTCAGACGATTTTGAATCGCATTTAAAACTGATGGAAGAGATTGCTATGTATTTGCGTAGAGCCAACTTGACAATCAATGTTGCCAAGTCAAAATTCTGTATGAGAGAGATAAAGTATTTAGGTTTTATAATCGGTTACGGACAGATTAAAGTGGACCCAGATAAAGTTACCGCGATCAATGACTTCCCGATGACAGTGAAGCAGCTAAGGAGATTCCTAGGACTCTCTGGCTGGTACAGGCGATTCGTAGAGAACTACGCCACAATCACCTTTCCGATGACCGAACTGCTCAAAAAGAGTAAGTCATTTAACTGGAATCAAGAGGCGGAAAAAGAATTCTGTTTATTGAAGTCGAAGCTAACATCTTCGCCAGTCTTACAAACCCCCTATTTTGCGAAGCCCTTTATATTACAATGCGATGCGAGTCTTTGCGGTCTCGGGTGTGTTTTAGCACAAGAAAATGAAGAAGGCATTGAGCTGCCAATTGCTTATATGTCTGAAAAGCTGTCGAAAGCGCAACGTAACTACTCGGTTACTGGAGCTCAAATGTTTGGCAGTTATTTGATAACTACAAATAAATTCAGAGCTTATATTGAAGGGCAAGAGTTTGTAGTCGTTACAGACCACGCATTTTTGCAGTGGCTAATGAAACAGAAAGATCTGTCAGGGCGCTTAACTAGATGGTCGATCAGGCTTCAAGGCTTTACTTTTTCTATCAAACATAGAAGAGGATCTCAAAACATTGTCGCTGATGCACTATCCCGAAGAGATGAAGTCGCCGTGAGCGAACTTGTAGATTTCGGCCCGATTATCGACTTATCTTCGAAAGAATTTCAGTCAGAAGAATATCTGACCTGATAAGCAGGATTAGCGAGAATCAGCATAAGTTACCTGACTTGAAGGTCGACGATAAGTTCGTATACAAACGAACGGAATATGCCAGCGGACATGTAAGGCAAGAAGTCGATTGTTGGAAGCTTTGGGGTTCCTGCGAATCTCAGAAAAGACATTTTGTATCGTGCGCATAATCCTCCTGACTCAGCTCACATGGGAATAGGAAAAATAGCGTTATCTTTTTGGCCAGGCATGGTCACAGAAATTCGTAGCTAAGTATCTAATTGTACAACGGGTAAAGCCACTAAGAGTCCTAACATGGTTCTTAGGCCGCCAATGGGCAAGCCTGTAACATCAGATAGGCCATTCCAGAAATTGTACATGGATCTCCTCGGACCATATCCAAGGTCAAAAAGTGGTAACATAGGTCTTCTAATTATCGTTGATCATAACACGAAGTTTCGTAACATCAGATAGGCCATTCCTATAAATTTATAAATTTCAACTCCAACCAACCAATAAGCCAAAAAGTGAACACTGCAAAGAACATTGTACAAAAAGCGTACGCGATAAGTGACGAAGCGCACAGACCAGACATATATATAAAATTAAAAACACTACTTTTGAAAAATAGCTTTCCCGAAAAACTTATTGACAATTTAATAACCGACGCAACAAACCAAAATAAAAACAGTAACAAAACCAAAAACAGAGAAATTGAAGAAAGACAATATATTAGTATACCATATGTAAATAACTTAACAAACCGGCAAACAATAACAAAAATAATACCCGACGCACACTCCAAACACCTAATTTTTGCATACAAAGCACACACAAATACAAGAAGTTTATTTACGAACACAAAAGACAAAATATCCAAAGACAAACAACAACACGTAATATACGAAATCAAATGCAACGGGAAAGAAGGCGAAAGATGCAACGGGATATACATAGGAACAACAAAGCGGGCGCTTGGCACGAGAATTGCCGAACATACAGGAGACGCGAATAAGGGAAAAATGACAACAGCACTTGCGCAACATACTACAACAACAGGTCACACAGCTGATTTTGACAACACCAAAATATTAGACATTGAGAGGAGAGAACGAACGAGACTGACGCTAGAGAGCCTACGGATACAACAACAAGGGGAGAACACAGTAAACCACAAAGAAGACATTGAAAAGACAAACTTTATTTACGCGGCAGCAATAGCAGTTGACAAACAAAACTGGACGCGCAAAGACGAGAAACAAAAGTTGACGATGGATAAACAAAAGTGCAATTTAGACATAGGAACAATGACGACACTGTAGCAAAATACTACAATAAGTTTTAATGTATGTATTGTAATGGAACTAAATATGTTTGTTAAATTGTTATATGTATGTAAATGTCTTTTTTATATACATGTAAAAACCAGACTCCCTGAGGAAGGCGTAACAAACGCCGAAACGCGTAGGAGAAGAATTTTAATAAATAAATGTAATACATATTTATTAAAATGAACAACAACGACCTTAAAACTCGCATTAGGAAACACAAACATTCCAGAAATTGTACATGGATCTTCTCGGACCATATCCAAGGTCAGCAAGTAAGAATGCTATAGTCGAGTATACCCGACTACGAACTCCCTGTACACAGGTCTAAAACATCCAATCACATCTACACACACACATACACAAAGACGCACACAGACAGGCGACAAAAGCGACAGCGCAAGCGAGGCATTTTAAATGGTGGCTGTGCTTCTTCTTCCCCTCTCGCTGCAACACTGAATCTTCTTTCGTGAATAACTTACGTGTTTATAATCCGATCGACTTGAAATTTGGACATAAATTAAGTGGGACTAAGGTATTGTACATGCTAAATCTTAAAGCTATATCTTCAAAATTGTTACTGTAAAACGGTTTTCATCAATTTGCGGGGGAATTGGGGGAGATATCTGAAATATGAAACAAACTTGATCTGCTATGGTTACAGGTGTACATTTCAAATTTGGTGTCTCTAGCTCTTATAGTTGCTGAGATCGACGCGTTCATACGGACAGACGGACAGACAGACGGACATGGCCAAATCGAAATCTCTTTTGATACTGATCAAGAATATATACTTTATAGGTCGGAATGTCTCCTTCTGCCTGTTACATACATTTGCACAGATGTAATACCCCCTTTTTACCCATTTTATGGGTACAGGGAGTAAAAAGTGGTAACATAGGTCTTCTAATTATCGTTGATCGTAACATGAAGTTTCACTTTTTGCATCCGTGAAATTCACTGTAATCGGATCTGTGATTTTCTGAAAGATTATGTGTTTTATACGTTCGGGGTACCCGAAGTCGATCTCTAACAGACAACGGTTCGCAATTCAAATCGGATATTTCCAAGCATTCTTGACCGCTTCGGCGTTGCTCAAGTGTGTACAGCTGTCTATTCTCACACAGGAATGAAGCGAACGTCTAAGCCGATCGGTATTAGCAGCTATACGCGTGTACATCGCTCAGATCATACTAATTGGGATAGAAATCTGAACGAAATTGGCGGATCTTTGCGATCGAGTTTGCATCGTAGCACAGGTTTTCTCCATATTTTCTCTGTTTTGGTCAGAATATGGTTTTAAACGGCCAGGACTACGAACTACTTCGAAAACTAAATTTATTGACGGATGACACTACTCTGAAAACCCCTGATTTGTTGCAGTTAGCACACAGACTTGCGAAGAGCAACATATCGCAAGCGCACGTGGCTAACGCCAAATCTTATAATCTACGTAGTCGGATAACGCAAGGTCGGTGACGTAGTGCATGGCCTTAGTTTTGACCAGAGCAATAAGTGCAAAAAGTTCAGCAGCAAATTAGCTCCAGTCTTCAACAAAGGCAAAGTGATCAGGAAATTAAGCATATCATATTAAGGATATACAGACTTAGCATCTGTTATCAATTTAGTCTACTGACCCTTTTTCAGATAATACTTCTCGAGATGAGACTCTCGCCGAATTATCTGCGCTGTAGGGGCCAGCTGTTAAGCCTAAGTCGAACAATTACTTTTTTTTTGTGTAGAAATTCCCTTTTGGCTCTCTGTTAAATTTGCACTCAATCACAAAAGATCTGCTCGCGAGCATTCCACTCATACTGCCACTCTCAGCTTAGCACTCTCAGTGGGCTCGCTCTCAATAGAGTTACACTCACTCACACAGGCATGCAAGCGTAGCCTTTCCCAAGAGCGAGCGTGAGCGTATGAAAAAGGAATAAGCGATAATCATGCGATAGTCCCGTTTGAATATTTCCAATAGCTGAAATATTGGAAGTGAACTTGTCACGTAGACCATTTCTGCATGTATGCAAATTTACTTTGCCTTCAGCTATAAAAGGAAGTGAACGCATGCTAGCGGACTTCTATTCGAATTTAATCAACGAGAAAAAGAGAAGACTTGGCCACACGAGCCGTGCGAAACTAGAATTTTATATATATACGAATTTTGCATTTTTTTGTATTTTATACAGATCGGCAGCGTTTGTGTCGCCGGCCGGTCAGTGTAAAATTTTGCACACAATTTGTGTATTTCACAAGCGCCACCGGTCGGCGAAGTCTTACATCCTCGTGTCACGCCAATCTCCATTTTCGTCATTTGCGGTGCTATACTTTGCGGCACACGCGAATGCGAACCTATTCTTGGAGAGCGAACACGCCGTCTATTTTGCTGCGATTGCATATTAAAGAAACCCCATATCCAATTTTCGTCAATTTCGGTACTATACTTTGCGGTACTCGCGATTGCGAATGTAAGAGGATTGGCGGATTGCTTACTGTCTATTTTTCTGCGAGTACATATCTCGCGCTAGTGCGTATATGCCCCGCACGCTTAAGGAAAAAGGAGAGGGTATGACAACAGCGGATCTGGCAGCGCTCCTGTGCTAACAGAGCGTTTCACGTTTAACAGCAGCCGATTCAGCGTACAGTGCAAAACTCTCAGCTCGAAGCCAGCCAGTGAGAATTTGAGTGTATTTAGCTGATGAGCTGTACATTTTGACCATTAACAGCGTTGAGTTATTTTAACAGCGAACAGCTGTTGATATTATTTTCGATTTTGTAAGTTTTTGTGCGTAATGCAGTTTGAATATAGATACGCTATCCAAAGCGAATAAAAATGTAAGATTTAAAGTTGAATTAAAATTAAAATTAAAAGCTTTTAATACATGAATTAAATATTCTTGTAAGTCAAATTGTTGGATAAAATACTTTATTACGCACAAAATATATTTGTTTCTGTACGTGGGTACAGCCCAGTGTTACCAAACTTTGACCAATCATTATAGCTTTCTGATAGTGCACTTAACCTTATTAGAGTGTTAACAGTACATCATATAGAGGGAGTAGGAAACAACCCACGCCACATACGACGAGCATAGCACAGAGCAACGCTAGAAGTGCACGACCTCCGAATCCCCCTATACGCATAGATGCAAACTATGTGAGCACCGAATGCCAAGTTCATCTATAGGCTGAACACTACAAGGCAGCCTAAGAATTCGCTGGACCACTAACAAATAATGTTTTTGAATAAATGCACTAACCCGGCGATTTGTGAGACAGCTTACCACTTATAGCAAAAGTGAAATGTTGATTGTGATAATAAATATATATATAGTGATATATCCATACCTCCCACGCGCACAT
This sequence comes from Hirtodrosophila confusa, assembly GCA_035043065.1. Lineage (NCBI taxonomy): Eukaryota > Metazoa > Arthropoda > Insecta > Diptera > Drosophilidae > Hirtodrosophila > Hirtodrosophila confusa. The sequence continues at coordinate 1,392,607 of JAWNNI010000202.1, forward strand.
AAAATCTTGCCCAGTAAGGTAAATTCAGAACTCTTGCCTAGTAACTTCGCATTTGGCAACATGATCATAAGAATGTCATAGCATATAAGCAATACATAAGCCAAAGGCACAAGCCTGATAGTATAAACAGCCAATAATATAAACATCCGCTGAGAACATGTCTCGCGAAACATTCCCACAGCCACCAAAATGTTAACGTAAGCATTAAGTGCATTTGATCAATGACAGCACTTTTGCCCCAATCTCTTGTCTGTATGAAGAGCAAAAGCTTATTTAAAAGCTTATCCGAAATCTCTTAAGGTGGGAACTCCCTTCAATCTTGATCGCGATCCAGCATCATTGTATGCGTGGAGTTCAGCGATAGTATACATGTGTGCGTCGTCCGTGTGAATCTGTCCGTGATCGCGATCAATATGAGCGCGATCATGAAACTAATGAGCGTACTCTCTCAACCGAAGTTCTTGATCGGAAGAATATCAACGTATGCTTGAAATTTTCTCCGATCACGAAGTTTTGTTGTTGTCAAATTACGCTCATTAACATATTTGGTGGTGGTTTTTTAACATGCTCTTCAAATGGCTCGCGCTCAGAGTCATTTCTGTTGTTGCTTATCTATTGAATTGCGATAGCGTTCTCTGCTTTGTCCGTATTGATTGTTTATGTTTTGTTTGCAGCATTTCGATGCGTTCTGCCTATTGCATTTGTTGTTGGCCGTTTTAATTGTTATGAATTTTAATGAAAACCTATGTGCTCTCTCTAAGTCATGATCTGATCGATAGTGAGTACCATGATCGCGATCCACGTACACGCATGGATCGCGATCATGATTGAAGGGAGTTCCCACCTTAACACCGAGCTTGATTTGCGACAGCATCGGTGCAAGCCTTTAGTCGTAATTTGATAATAGAAATAATAAGAACACATTCTCGACTCACTTTTTAAGGTTCACCTTAAGAATAAAATTATATTTTTTTCTAGAGTCCCTGAGCTTGACTTTTAATTGGCGCAGCCAGTAGGATCGTTCGCGAACAAGTAATATAGCTAAGAACGACTTAAGTTCAAGATATTTCGAAAAGTGCGTGGTTGCAATTAAGCACCAAAGTGCTTAATTCCTAATACAGATCCGCTAAAAGTTCATACGTGCGAACGCGAAGCGCTGTATTGACCATTAAAGAACAATTGAGTTTCAGGTCACGAGAGTAATTTTATTACCAGAACAGTGCTGTGTGAACCCTTCTAGAACGATTGAGTTTTAGGTTCAATAAACCAACAACAACAAATCAAGTATCTCAGTTAAGGTTGATACTCTGGACAACTTGAATACTTGGTAGTGAAATATTCTTTCACTGCACAATAGTGGTTATTCCTGGGCATTGCATATGTCTGATCCCTGCAATCAATATCGATGGGGAGCTAAATAGCTCAAGGACTCAAACATAGTTACAAGAAACAAAAAGTTCCAAATTTTAAATCAAACAAAAATTTAAATCAACAACCACTAAACAAACAAAAACACAATGGCTCAAGGTCAAATCCATCCGCTTGTCAGAGGCTCGCCTAAATCAAGCCCTTGGTTAAATTAGGCAGGTGCCTACCTTCAACGGAAACAGCCAAGACTTGAGTGCATTCATCAGAAGAGTGGACTACATTATGCAGCTTTACCCCACCGAAGATGCTCGCCAGAAGCTGGTATTCTTTAGCGCATAGATATGCAGATCAGCGAAGATGCCCAATGGATTTCACAGATGCGCGACGTCAACAGCTGGGATGAACGAAGGACAACTTTAATCGAGGAATTCAAAATCCAGACACCATTTGAGGAACTGCTTGAGAAGACTCTAGAATACACCATTCACGGGAGTATTTGCAAAATCGTAGAAGAATTAGAATATAAGTCACAAATTATTGCAAACAAGTTAATGCTAGAGAACAATCAAATGAACACAACGTTGTATACAAATGCAATGAGAAATACCATTAAAGATGTAATTATGCGCAAACTTCCAGATAGGCTATTCATGACTTTAGCTAGGCACGACATAACTACAATCTCAAATTTAAAGCACACTGCCCAACAAGAAGGAGTGTCTGAAACCATTATGTCCGATAGAACGAAAAATCAAAATAATTCTAATCAGTCCAAATCGCAAAACAATTCCAACAGTCCGTCAACTTCACAGAAATATAACAACAATGACAATCGTGGAAATAAGGGAAATAATTACCCAAATTCAAATCCCAAAAATAATAATTATAACAATACAAAACCTTATCAAACAGAAAGCAATCAGCAATTACACCGCGAGTTTATACAGAAACTTGACTAGAGTAGGAACCAAAATCCACTTAATCATCAGCAAGGGCATTGCTCTGCTGCCCCTAACCAACCCTTAAGAGACAACGTGAAAGTACTAGCGGTCAGATGAAAATGATGTAGAAAATTTTCATCAATCTGCCTCGGACACAGAAACAGAGACGAATGTCCGAAACCCATTCATAATAATTACTATGAATAATATTAAGCTTAAATGTATAATCGATACGGGATCATCAATTAACATTATGAAGCAACATTTTTTAAAGTTCCCAGTCAAAGACACCAATTTAGATGTGCATACCATAAACGGTATTGTGCAACTAAAGCAAAGTATTTATCTAAAACCTGGTAAACTTTGCCCAACCAATCAAAAATTGTACATTCATAATTTTTTTGAAAATTATGATATTCTATTAGGAAGAGAATTCTTGGAAGACTCTTATTCCATAATAGATGATGCCAAAAAGGCAATTACAATAAATAAAATAAAGTTTGATCGGACGCACCCGACTGCAGAACACTATGTTCCCAGTCCTATATAATTTGGTTATTTGTGGGTTCGGAAAGAGACGCGAAAAAAACCGTAGTCTGTATGCCAAATTTGGTGACTCTACCTGTACAGGTGTGGGAGATATACATAATACTCTTTTGTGGAGGAGGGGATGGGAGGGTCCAAAAATGTTTGATGCAGATATGTCCAGGGGGTCAACATTAGTATGTATGCCAAATTTGGTGACTCTACCTGCACAGGGGTGGAAGATATAGATTTTTCTCATTTGCGGGGGAGGGGTTGGGGGCGTAAAAATTTGTTTGCTGCAGATTTGTCTAGAAGGTTGACGTTAGTCTGCATGCCAAATTTGGTGACTCTACCTGTACAGGTGTGAGATATACATAATACTCTTTTGTGGAGGAGGGGATGGGGGGTCCAAAATGTTTGATGCAGATTTATCCAGGTGGTCAACATTAGTCTGTATGCCAAATAAGGTAACTCTTTCTTTGAAACTGTAGGAGATATAGCCCGTGAAAACGTGTTTTGGGGATATCATATGCCGATTTGTTGTGGTGGGGGTCAAATTTTTTTGATGCAGATGTTGCGGCTAGGGTGAGCTTTTTCACTAGCACCTCTGACTCAAATAGTCAGCAAATTAATCCAATTGTCAAATTATTTCGCGGCTAGAGTGAACCTTTCACTAGCACTTCTGACTCAAAATAGTCAGCAATTAATCCAATTGTTTGAACCACCAAATGCAAAACAAAACGCACGAACACTGCTTCTGTTTAAAGCAAATACAATTTGGGGTTTATTGGCAAATGTTTAATAATGTTTGTTGCACAAAAGGTTGTTTTATGTAAGTCAAGCGACAGGCCAACGTGCTTGCCGCTTGTTACAATTTTGATTCCGAGACGAACAATTCGATATGATAGATAATTTCACACTGAGAGCCGAATACAAGATCGGCTGCAGCTGAACCAAAAGGGTCCAGCGCGGGCGACAAAACAGTAAGCTACAAATGAGCGTAATGAGTGCGTTTGTTCGAAACTACATTTTGTTTGTGCTGCCAACGCCTAAGCTGCGCTGCCTGGTGAGGCGCTGAACCGAACATACTCCCCCCGTTGGAGGACCCGAGTCTTCAACGTCCCTCTTTGGCAGCGAACACAGCTTTGCAATAGCTCTAGTTGTGATTCCAGTGGCAGTCTTCAGTTCCGCGACTCGTGCTACGCCATCCGCCCCGACGATCAGCTTGGTTACTCTTGCCAGGGGCCAACTGAGAGGGGGAAGATTCTCGTTCTTCACGAGAACAACGTCGCCGACACTAAGTCCAGGTTGATCAGATCTCCACTTAGACCTCTCCTGCAGGAGAGTCAGGTACTCTTCTCGCCACCGTGACCAGAACGTTTGCTGAAGATAAGACACGCGCTGCGAACGATCGAGGCGATTGAAGTTTAATCCAGTGATATATGGAACAGCAAGCGACTTGGGCGGTGTTGTACCCAAAAAATGAGCTGGCGTCAAAACATCAAGATCATCTGGATGCTCTGTAACTGGAAGTAATGGGCGTGAATTAATGATTGCAGTGATATGACAAACAAGTGTACGCAAATCATCAAAACTAAGGAGCGAACTAGCAGCGGATCGATAAAAATGGTACTTTGCCGTTTTTACTGCGGCCTCCCAAAGCCCGCCAAAGTGCGGGGAGCGAGGTGGGATGAATCGCCAGTCAATTGAATCCGCCACACAAAAATCTTGTACTGCCTTTCGATGCTTGTCGCCCATAAATAATTGCTTAAGCTGCTGCAGTTCATTCTTGGCGCCTACGAAGTTGGTTGCATTGTCCGACCAGATTTCCTTCGGGCGACACCTGGTGCAAATAAAACGCTGAAGAGCGCTAAGGAACGCTGATGTCGACAAATCCTGGACCAATTCTAAGTGCACGGCCTTAGTCGCAAAGCAAATGAATACGGAGATATAGCATTTGATTGGTGGCCTGGTGCGAACTTCGCTTTTATAATAAAATGGACCACAAAAATCTACTCCGGTGATCATGAAAGTATACGCCGAGTCATCCACTCTCTCCTTTGGCAAGTCCGCCATGATGTGCTGAAGCAATCGAGGCCTTGCTCTGAAACATCTGATACATTTGTTGACGACGCTCAAAACAGTTCTCCGACCACCAATAGGCCAATACTGATGCCGAAGGGATCAAGTGATGAAATAGAGCTAGACGAAGACGCACGCCCGTTATCCTTGATATGCTTGTAGTCCGACCACAAATGCGCTTGCTGCATTGAACGAATAAGCATCCGGTTGCCTCCAGCTGTGTCAGCTACTGTTAATCCAACAGATTTAATTCCCTTCTGAAACTTGAACATAAATCCAAACATGCGTTGCAATTTGTAGAAGGAGCTTGCATATTTATGTACTTCTGTAATGTCGACAAAGGGGCAAACTGCAATCAGAACCCGCTTCCGAAGCTCTAAAAATGGCGCCTTTGGAATTGATGTCGCTGGCCATGCGCTCTTATCATTGGAAAGAAAAATTGGTCCATGAAACCATAATCGAGACAGTAGCAAATCCGTAGGCAAAACACCTCTTGATAAAATGTCCGCCGGATTCATTTTTGTTGGGACATACCGCCATTCCATCTGCGCTGTTAGCTTCTGAATGCTGGCGACTCTATTTGATACGAATATATTGAATTGCGTCGGCTCATTCCGAATCCAAGACAGAGCAGTTGTTGAGTCTGACCAACAGTAAAACTTTCCAGAAAACAGTTGTATACTCGCGATCTCGTTAATAAGCTCAGATAGCAATGCAGCACCACAAAGCTCCAGCTTTGGAACTGTACTTTCAGTGGACCTCGATACGATATAAATGCATGCTCCATAAGCATGTATGCTGGCATCGCAGAAACCATGAACGTCAACTTCTGAATCTGGATATGAGACCAAACGTGGAAAAACAAAACGCTGCGAATTTGATAGATTATCGCAAAAAGTCATCCATGCAGTTGTGAGAGAGACTGGCAAACTCTCATCCCACTGAAGCCTTTCCTTCCACAAGAGCTGCAAAAATATCTTCGCTTTCGTTATGACCGGCCCAATCAAGCCGAGAGGGTCATAGAAGCGAGCAATGGTGGACAGCATAGAGCGCTTCGTTGGCCTTAAAGACAGCTGCTTGGGCGAAACAGAGAAAAACAAATCGTCTGAAGCAGGATCCCAAGATAATCCAAGTGCCTTCGTGAAATCAGTTCCATCATGGAGCTTCAATAGCTGTTCTTTATCCTGGCTAGGGATTCCACTCAGCAATTCCGGAGCATTAGAGCACCATTTTCTAATCTGAAAATTGCCCTTAGCCAACAATTCAGAAGTCTGCTTCATGATTGTGGCAACTTCATCCACAGAATCTCCGCCAGTCATTAAATCGTCGACGTAAAAATCGCGCCTTAGTATGACTGAGCCAATTGGGAATTTCTCTTGCTCATCCTTAGATAACTGGTGCATGCATCGAATGGCAAGAAATGCAGCTGGTCTTGTCCCATAGGTGACAGTGTCAAGTCTATAAATTTGCATCTTCTCCTGAGGCGATTCTCTCCATAAGATGCACTCCAGGTAGCTGTCCGGTTCCGATACGCGCACGCACCTATACATCTTGCATATGTCGCCGGTCAATGCGACACGAAACGTTCGGAACCGTAGCAAGGTATGCAACAGTTTCGCTTGGATGATGGGTCCTGTCATGAGGACATCATTAAGCGAAAATCCTGAAGATGTTGCTGCTGAGCCATCGAATACGACTCGAAGCTTGGTAGTAGTGCTGTCCTCCTTCAGGACACAATGATGAGGCAAATAACATCTGCATAAAGGAGTTGATTCGGGCCCCACTAACGACATGTGAGCCAAATCTCGATATTCCTTTATAAATGCAGAGTACTGCGCTTTAAGCTGCGGATGACGCTCCAGCCTTCTCTCCAAATTGACAAAACGACGAAACGCTTGCGTGTATGAGTCCCCCAATACATCCAAGTTTCGCTTCAGAGGCAGCTTCACTGAAAATTCCCCAGATGGCAGGCGAGAAAAATGATTCCTGAAGTGATCTTCGCAGTCAACATCTTCCTGCTTAACTTTGTCTGATGCCAAGCCGCAACATTCGATCTCCCAGAACCGTTTCAGCAACACCGCGATTTTGTCGTGCGAATCCTCCTCAATAGTCGCTGTGGAATGTGTTGAAACCAATGCTGTTCTGCGCGATTGATGCCCTCCTCCCGATACCACCCAACCAAAACGAGTTTTTTGCAGCAATGGTAATCCTGGCGCCAGCTCGACTTGGCCGACTGAGAGAAGGCCAAAAAATAGGCTTGCTCCTATAAGGAGATCAATGCGTTGAGGCCTGAAAAATGCTGGATCCGCTAACCGTATATTATCGGGAATCCTCCAATCTGCAATATCAACAGAAAAACTCGGTTGATGATCAGTTATTCTCGGAGCGACTAAGGCGACGATGTTCGTTTCATAGTCCAATGCCTGAGAATGCACATTCAGACTGACGGTGTAGCCCTCAGATGCAACGCTGGTATCGCCAAGACCCGATACGGAAGCCGTTGACTTAGTCTTTTTCACCTGCAGGCGTTGTGCGAAACTAGACGTAACTAGATGGATCTGCGATCCTGAGTCCAATAGCGCGCGACACGGTATTAGGGATCCAGCATGATTCCTAATCAAAATAACTGCGGTTGCTAAGAGCGTGACGTCATTGTTGAGATTCTGGGCAATGAGAGAGCTAGATGGAGATGAACTTGCTTGGGGGGGTGATTGCGCCGCAGCTTGAGACAAATGCAATGCACCAGGTTGCGCTGACGAAATTGGCGTATTGAAGTGAAGCAATGTATGATGCTTCATACCACAGGTGCGACACCCACTCGATTTACAGGCACGCACCTGATGACCTTTTTTCAAGCAATTCAGGCATAAGTCAAGCTTCTTTGCCTCCTTGAGCCGAAACAAAGGTGACAGGTTGCCAAAAAGTGTGCATGAATATATAGCATGCTCTTGCTTGCCACAAAATCCACAAACGGAATTACAAGAGTTAGTTGCTACAAATGTACTTCTACTGTTGTTAATTTTGTTGCTCTTTCCAACCTGCTTGCCAGGCGAGTAGGTTGCCGTGGCATGTTCCATATTTTCCATTCGCTGGCATCGAGCATCCAAGAACGCTGTAAATTCGGCAATCGATGGTATCTCGGCCATTGATACATGCTCCTCCCATTTAGATTGCATTGCGCTGTCCATTTTTTTAAGAAGCATGTAAATTAGCATGCATCCAGCTATTTGCTCTGCACTTCCCATTGCCTGCAAAGTGCGCATTCAGGCTATCCGAAAATTGACGCAGCTTACTTGCGGACGACGTTTCTACTCTCTCAAGCCCCAGAATCTCGCAGACGTGTGCCTGAAAAACAAGACGCTTGTTACTAAAACGCTTATTAAGCAAATCCAAAGCCACGGAATAATTTTCCGCAGAAATCTCCAACGCCCTTATAGCATCCAAAGCTGGACCTTGCACACAGGATCGCAGGTGTTGGAGTTTCTCGATACTTGACAAATCCGGATCCTTGTCGATGATAGTTTTAAACATTGACGAAAAATCAGCAAACTCCGTGTAACCACCCGAAAATGTTGGCAGTTTTAGTTCGGGGATGCGGGATCGATTTGCCATAAACACGGTTGGCTGGTCCAATGAGTCATCGTGGCGAAACGTGGAACAAGTCGGATGTTCAGTTTGCCGTTTCTGAATATGATACCGAGCACGAACTTCGACCGTTATCACGAACTCGTCAAAATCACTTCGCAATTTGCTACCGATTTCGTTATAGTCTAGTTCTTCGAGAGAGTCATGCGCGCTTCTAAATGCCGTCTTAATATTCGAAATCAAGTTTAAACGCACTTCTAATTCAATATTATTCATTGCATTGATTTTGGCATCACTAAGTTCAATTTCCATGGACTGCACGTTCAAATAGCGCATTGACCTTGCGCTTAAGAAATGTCACCCTGTTTGCCGTACCGGCATTGTTCGCGTTTTCTTCGTCTGCCATAGTTCCGTTATTCTTTGCGCACACTCAAAACCGAAAACTGAGTAAGCGAGAAGAAACGGACACTGTACTTGTTTGTAGAAAACGCGCACCAACGGTAAATGTGCATATGTATGTATGTATGCAACTATGCGCGCACTTTGCTAACAAGCAAGAGTAATTGTTTTAAATAATTATTAACAAATTATTAAATCACGTCGGGGTCACCAAATTATGTTGCGGCTAGGGTGAGCTTTTTCACTAGCACCTCTGACTCAAATAGTCAGCAAATTAATCCAATTGTCAAATTATTTCGCGGCTAGAGTGAACCCTTTCACTAGCACTTCTGACTCAAAATAGTCAAAACGCACGAACACTGCTTCTGTTTAAAGCAAATACAATTTGGGGTTTATTGGCAAATGTTTAATAATGTTTGTTGCACAAAAGGTTGTTTTATGTAAGTCAAGCGACAGGCCAACGTGCTTGCCGCTTGTTACAATTTTGATTCCGAGACGAACAATTCGATATGATAGATAATTTCACACTGAGAGCCGAATTCAAGATCGGCTGCAGCTGAACCAAAAGGGTCCAGCGCGGGCGACAAAACAGTAAGCTACAAATGAGCGTAATGAGTGCGTTTGTTCGAAACTACATTTTGTTTGTGCTGCCAACGCCTAAGCTGCGCTGCCTGGTGAGGCGCTGAACCGAACAGCAGATCTGTCGGGAATCTCAACATTAGTCTGTATGCCAAATTTGTTCCCTTCGGGAACATAGTATAAAAGTACTTCAGGACAAGACCGCATCTAAATGCCTTGGTCCGCCATCGTCAAACGACGAAGAGTTTAATTATTATTCACAATGAGTTAACAATGAGTTAATAGAATTTAATGAATTCAGGCTCGATCATCTAAATGATGAAGAGAGGTAAGCCCTCACCAAAATCCTATCAGAATTTAGGGACATTCAGTACAAAGAAGGTGAAAATTTGACCATTACCAGTACAATTAAGCATGTTATAACAATTAAAACTGATAAGGAAATTTATAAATACCCACAAGCATATGACGAAGAGGTAAACAAACAAGTAAATTAAATGATAAAACAAGGGATAATTAGAAAATCCAGCAGCCCTTATTGTTCTCCAATTTGGATAGTTCCAAAGAAAAGTGATGCTTCAGGTAAAAAGAAGTTCCGGTTAGCCATAGACTACCGTGGTCTCAACGAAGCAAGCGTTGATGACAAGTATCCAATTCCAATAGACCTTGCAAAGGGCTTCCATCAAATACAAATGAACACCAATTCAATTTCGAAAGCATCGTTTTCAACTAAACATGACCACTACGAATACACTCGTATGCCATTTGGCCCTAAAAATGCCCCTGCAACATTTCAACGTTGCATGAATAATCTCTTAGAAGATTTAAATATTTCATTTTACAAATTATACGTCGCTAAACACACATTCTATCAATAAGGGACGGCACGCCCATTCATTATGACAAACTAACTTCAATGTATCAACCTCATATTGAAACAAAAACCAACTGACTGATCTACATAGATCAGCTAGTACCGAACTTACACTGGGATATTAAAGCGAAGCTTCTACAAAGTGATTAAAAAGTTCAATACAAGTGGTTCTAATAATAATAAATAGAACTGTAAGGGTTAGAAACTTAGATAAAGGGATTAAGCTTTGGTGCGGACTTAGAATTTCAAATGGACCTGTTGATGACAGTAATTAGTTCAAGCCGGGATCGGACAGCAAGTGGGTCAGAGGTTAAGGAATCTAGCCGACTACTACTCATATACGGACAAGTTTGGACAAAAATTTCTAACAATAAGGTCACTGATGAGGATGCTTGGCAGCATCCGAAATAGCGCTATATGACCAGCCAATACTTTTCAAATATCTACCTTTCTATATTCACCCTGAATTGTTGGCGTCGAGCCTGTTAAATATTTCATTTTAGAAGATTTAATTTATAAAGACTGTCTAGTATACTTAGATGACATAATAATTTTCTCCACACAATTGGAAGAACACTTGTCCAGAGAAGCAAACTTAAAGTTACAGTTAGACAAGTGTGAATTTATGAGAAAAGAAACAGAGTTTCTCGGTCACATTGTCACACTTATCGTCAAGTTTCCAATTCCCAAAACGCCTAAAGAAATAAAATCATTTCTTGGAATGTGCGGCTTCTACAGAAAGTTCATTCCAAATTTCGCTAAAATAACAAAACCAATGGCACTCAAACTTAAAAGGGTGCAGTAATTCAGGATAATAATGATGAATATGGATTAGCTTTCGAAAAATTAAAAATGCTAATAATGTCTGTCAATATTAGTCTATCCAAACTTCGAGAAGCAATTCTCATTGACTACAGACGCGAGTAATATTGCTATAGGAGCGGTATTATCTCAAGGTCACAAACCAATCTGCTATGCCAGCAGAACTCTAAACGAGCATGAGATTAACTATTCGGCAATAGAAAAAGAGCTCCTTGCTATAGTCTGGGCTACGAAATACATCAGGTCCTATCTTTTCGGCAGAAAATTTGAGACCCTCAGCGATCACCGACCTTTAGTTTGGCTCGATAACATATAAGAACCGAACATGAAGCTGCAGAAATGGAAAATCAAGTTAAATGAATTTGATTATCACATTAAATACTTCCCAGGTAAAGAAAATACCGTTGCTGACGCACTATTTAGGGTTAAAATAAACGAAAATTTCTTGGGAGAAACCTCAAGCAGTCTTGCAGCCACTTGCCACAGTGCTCAAGAAGATAACTTAAGGCACATCCAAATCACGGAAAGGCCCATCAACTATACAAATTGAGTTTCTAAAAGCTAATGAAAACAAAACATGACACTTTATAAATTGAGGGTATACACCAACATGTGTACCAAATTTGGTTGCTCTAGCTTAAAGATAAAGACAAAAAAAAAAATACGGACAGACGGACATTTCGCAAACCCAATATACTATTTGCCCTTCGGGAACATAGTATAATTACTTATAAGAAAATAACAAATCAATATGCTAAGCAATTGATTCAACTATATCTTTGCACGAAAAAGAGTGTCGTATATTTTCACAATGAAGCTGATTTCCCTACTTTTCAACAAACATATTTAGAAATAATAAGTTCAGACCAACTGACTAAATCCATGAAATCTAGTAAAAAACTAAAAGACATTCAAACGTATGCAGACTTCAAAGAAAAAATTTTGAAAATCACATTGAACTTTTACAACCAGGTATTGATAAGACAATAGATTATTTTAAGCAAAAATACTACTATCCAGATTACCAAAGGTTAATCCAAAACATTCTTAACGACGGTGCTGTAATGTAGCTAAAACTGAGCATCGAAACTCAAAAATGGAATTCGAAATAACACCAGAAACTTATAACATAAGGGATAAATATGTTATGGATTTTTACATAATTGATAACAAACAATTTCTATCTTGTATAGACCTTTATTCCAAGTTTGCCACTTTAATAGTAAAAATAATAACCAATAACTTTAATAACGAAAAGATGGATAAAGATGGATGGATAAACAAAAGTGGAATTTAGACATAGGAACAATGACGACACTGTAGGAAATACTACAATAAGTTTTAATGTATGTATTGTAATGGAACTAAATATGTTTGTTAAATTGTTATATGTATGTAAATGTCTTTTTTTATATACATGTAAAAACCAGACTCCCTGAGGAAGGCGTAACAAACGCCGAAACGCGTAGGAGAAGAATTTTAATAAATAAATGTAATAAATATTTATTAAAATGAACAACAACGGCCTTAAAACTCGCATTAGGAAACACAAATATTGACGCACAAAAGGGCCCAAACAAATAACACAAAAGTTATACCGGAGAGTGTACCGGATTTAAAAACAACAAACATGAAGAGATATGCAACACATACGCGAAACTTATGGAGAAGAAATAGTAATGTATGTTAAGAATTATTTTAAGTGTCAAAAGAAGCTATCAAAACAAAGAGGACGACTTAAATATATAGTTAAATGTAAGGCCTACAACATCATACCCAAACATTTAAATAACAAAACAAAATCTTTAAGACATAACTTCACGTTAGATGACTCGAAACGAGAATTAGCTAAACTAGAGACTAATTTTCTACTAAAAAATATGAAACTAGAAATAAGAGAGACGCAAAAACAAATTACAATTATAAACAGATACCAAACGCACACCTTCGAGAAACTAAAACAGAGACTTAGTCGAGAAGATATTACAGAATTAGAATTAGACCAAAAGTTAGCGTACCAAAGAATAAGAACAACTACTGACCAAGATATTGACCGAAAAATTGACAAAGCAAAATCAACACTAACACAACAATAAGACATGAAACTGAACGCAGAATGGTTTATAAACTTGACAGATGTTTATTTTCCGAAAGAAAGCCAATGGCTCTTATCTCTGGGTCCAAAGTTTGCTCTTCCAATAGACAACAATAACGTAGACCCGATACATATAATAGCGGACCTAGAACAGGGAACCCAGACGATAAAGGACGAAAAACAAAGAGACACTGCCAGAGGAAACTTAGCATCCAGGCTAAGCAACTTTAAACACAACAGAAAAATTAATCAAAAGGACAAATTTATATTAAATATATCAAAAATGACAAAGAAAGTTGTTAAAGAACACCAAGACAAGATCATATCACACAGGCAGACAAGGGCAATAAGACAGAAGTTATGTATAAAAAAGACTACCACGACAAAATGATGAAACTATTAAATATCAAAACAACTTACAGAACAATGAGAAGAGATCCTACACAACAACTAATAAAGAAGGACAATACAATTATAAACGACCTACAAAAAGAAAATCATATTGACTGGCGACTAAAATCAAAACTATACTGTTCAGGAGGACACGCACCAAGGATATACGGACTACCAAAGATTCATAAGGATGACACCCCACTTAGACCAATATCAGCCTCCACAAACGTGCCATGCTACAAACTAGCAAAACATATAGGGGAAGTACTCAAAAATATAACATCCGAAAGATATAACATCCAAAGTGCAATACAACTTAAAAACCAATTAGAAAACACCAAAATAGAAGAAGATGAGATTCTCGTGTCTTTTGATGTGGTCTCATTATTTACAAATATACCAATAAAACTAGCTATACAAAACATAATGGAAAGATGGACTGATATAACGCAACACACAAGTATACCTAAGCCGAAATTTAGGGAAATTCTTGACTTTATACTGATTGACAACAACTATCTATCATACAACGACGTCATATACAACCAAATATTTGGCATGCCCATGGGCAACCCTATATCACCAACAATAGCTAACATAGTATTGGACAAAATTCTTGACAATGCCACAGACGAACTCAAAAAGAAGAACATCCACATAAAACATATATCCAAATATGTTGATGACTTATTTTGCATTATTAAAGAAACGGAAGCACAAAATATTTTGGACACATTAAATAATCAACATAAACGGATACAATTTACAATTGAAAGAGAGAAAAACAAGAAAATTGCTTATTTGGACACAGAACTGGAAAAGAAACAAGGAAAGATAATATTCAAATGGTATACAAAAGAAATTGCATCCGGACGAATTATAAATTTCAACTCCAACCAACCAATAAGCCAAAAAGTGAACACTTCAAAGAACATTATACAAAAAGCGTACGCGATAAGTGACGAAGCGCACAGACCAGACATATATATAAAATTAACAAGTAAGAATGCTATAGTCGAGTATACCCGACTACGAAACTCCCTGTACCCAGGTCAAATATTTCCGATCGCATCTTCGTTAACTTACACATACATACACAGATACGCACACGCACGAGCCACAGCGCAAGCCAGGCATTTTAAGTTGTGACTGTGCTTCTTCTTCCCCTTGCTGCAGCACTGAATCTTCTTTCGTGAATAACTTAGGTGTTTATTATCCGATCGACTTGAAATTTGGACAGTAGATTAAGAGGGACTAAAGTATTGGACATGCCAAATCTTAAAGCTATATCTTGAAAATTGTAACTGTAAAACGGTTTTTATCGAATAGCGGGGGAACGGGGGAGATATCTCAAATCTAAAATAAACTTGACCTGCTCCCGCTATACACGAACCTACATTCCAAATTTGGTGTCTCTAGCTCTTATAGTTGCTGAGATCCTTGCGTTCATACATACGGACAGACAGACGGACAGACGGACAGACGGACAGACAGACGGACATGGCCAAATCGAAATCTCTTTTGATACTGATCAAGAATATATATACTTTATAGGGTCGGAGATGTCTCCTTCTGCCTGTTACATACTTTTGCACAAATCCAATACCCCCTTTTTACCCATTTTATGGGTACAGGGAGTAAAAACACTACTTTTGAAAAATAGCTTTCCCGAAAAACTTATTGACAATTTAATAACCGACGCAACAAACCAAAATAAAAACAGTAACAAAACCAAAAACAGAGAAATTGAAGAAAGACAATATATTAGTATACCATATGTAAATAACTTAACAAACCGGCAAACAATAACAAAAATAATACCCGACGCACACCCCAAACACCTAATGTTTGCATACAAAGCACACACAAATACAAGAAGTCTATTTACGAACACAAAAGACAAAATATCCAAAGACAAACAACAACACGTAATATACGAAATCAAATGCAACGGGAAAGAAGGCGAAAGATGCAACGGGATATACATAGGAACAACAAAGCGGGCGCTTGGCACGAGAATTGCCAAACATAAAGGAGACGCGAATAAGGGAAAAATGACAACAGCACTTGCGCAACATATTACAACAACAGGTCACACAGCTGATTTTGACAACACCAAAATATTAGACATTGAGAGGAGAGAACGAACGAGACTGACGCTAGAGAGCCTACGGATACAACAACAAGGGGAGAACACAGTAAACCACAAAGAAGACATTGAAAAGACAAACTTTATTTACGCGGCAGCAATAGCAATTGACAAACAAAACTGGACGCGCAAAGACGAGAAACAAAAGTTGACGATGGATAAACAAAAGTGCAATTTAGACATAGGAACAATGACGACACTGTAGGAAATACGACAATAAGTTTTAATGTATGTATTGTAATGGAACTAAATATGTTTGTTAAATTGTTATATGTATGTAAATGTCTTTTTTATATACATGTAAAAACCAGACTCCCTGAGGAAGGCGTAACAAACGCCGAAACGCGTAGGAGAAGAATTTTAATAAATAAATGTCATAAATATTTATTAAAATGAACAACAACGGCCTTAAAACTCGCATTAGGAAACACAAATATTGACGCACAAAAGGGCCCAAACAAATAAAACGAAAAGAGCAATAATTAGAATTTTCAATGATATAGGAAAACCATTGGAAATAAAAGCCGACAAAGATTCAGCTTTCATGAGCATTGGCTTGAATCAGAAGGCGTAATAATTAATATAACAACTAGTAAAAATTGAGTTTCTGACGTAGAGGACTTCACAAAACCATAAACGAAAAGCTTAGAATAATCATCAGCGATTCAAATATAGAAAATAAAATAACAAAATTCGAAACTATACTTTACATCTATAATCATAAAATAAAACATAGTACAACCGGTAGAACACCAGCCGACATATTTCTATATGCAGGTACCCCTGAATATGATATGCAATTAATAAAAACAAATTAAATTAATAAACTAAATGACAAACGCACAAGATGTGAGGTAGATACCGAATACAGACAAGCCCCTTTTGTAAAATCAAAAGCAACGAATCCATTTAAAGATACAGGTGAAATAAAACAAATTGACGATACACACTTCGAAGAGACAAACAGAGGTAGAAAAAAACCCATTATAAATCAAAATTTCAGAAAAAGAAGAAAATTAATGCAAGCAATTACAATAATTCCAGCTCAACAGCAGTTAAACAAGCGAATTAATGGAGCCCTACTTGAGTACACATTCCTTATAATAATGTTACTTATCATTAATTTTGTCCGATTTATCAATTGTCAAAGTATTGAAGTAAATCCCATTCAATGGATATCTAATATTTAAGTCCGGATTTATAGATCTGCCAATAAATTTTGAATACCATTACTCGTCCGTCAATCTGACTAAAACCGAGCTAACTTACAATGATTTAATTAAGCAAACTGATACATACGAATACCATTACCAAATTGTTTAAAAGAAAAACTTAAAAGAGTAATTAATGGAACAAAACAAGCAAAACGCGGTAAAAGAGGCCTTGCTAATTTTATTTGCACAATTTACAAATACCTTTTCGGAACATTAGACCAGAATGATAAAGAAGAATTACAATCAAAAATCGACAATATAGCCGAAAATAGTATTCAGGTCAACGAACTCAACTTAGTAATAACAAGTAAGAATGCTATAGTCGAGTATACCCGACTACGAAACTCCCTGTACCCAGGTCTAAAACATCCAATCACATCTACGTCCACTTGCACATACACAAAGACGCACGCATAGGCGGCAAAAACGACAGCGCATGTGAGGCATTTTAATTGGTGGCTGTGCTTCTTCTGCCCCCCTCTCGCTGCATCGCTGAATTTTCTTTCGTGAATAACTTCCGTGTTTATTATCCGATCGACTTGAAATTTGGACGGTAGATTAAAAAAAACTAAAGTATTGTACATGCCAAATCTTAAAGCTATATCTTGAAAATTGTTCCTGTAAAACGGTTTTAATCGATTTGCGGGGAACGGGGGGAGATATCTGAAATATAAAACAAACTTGATCTGCGTATGGTATACAGGAACCTACATTTCAAATTTGGTGTCTCTAGCTCTTGTAGTTGCTGAGATCGACGCGTTCAAACGGACAGACGGACAGACGGACAGACAGACGGACATGGCCAAATCGAAATCTCTTTTGATACTGATCAAGAATATATATACTTTATAGGGTCGGAGATGTCTCCTTCTGTCTGTTACATACATTTGCACAGATGTAATACCCCCTTTTTACCCATTTTATGGGTACAGGGAGTAAAAACTATTAATAAGGGTATTGATGAAATAAATCA
Organism: Hirtodrosophila confusa; assembly: GCA_035043065.1. Classification (NCBI taxonomy): domain Eukaryota; kingdom Metazoa; phylum Arthropoda; class Insecta; order Diptera; family Drosophilidae; genus Hirtodrosophila; species Hirtodrosophila confusa. The sequence goes on from JAWNNI010000202.1 coordinate 1,410,606, forward strand.
CCTAAGTATCACAAGCGAAAATAATGAAAGAAAATCACTTCTCATACTTAACCTCCAACAATTTACAGAATATATCGAAGACATAGAGTTAGGAATGCAACTAACTAGATTAGGAATATTCAACCCCAAGCTTCTAAGACATGACTCTCTCACTCACGTAAATGATGAAAAATTATTAAATATTAAAACGTCAACTTGGCTAAAAACCACTACAAATGAGATATTGATTATTTCCCATATTCCAAAAGATGTTGTCAAAACACCTATTTTCGAGATAATACCATTCTATTCATGACAAATATTTTATTAAAAACAACCTAGTTTACTCAGCAACCCCAAGAAACATAGTTCAGAACAAATGCATAACTGGTATCTTACACCAAGTAACCACAGAATGCAGTTTCATTAAAACACATAAAAATTTTGAAGTAATTTTTTTAGAGCCTAACATTATCCTAACTTGGAGTTTGCCTAAATTGTCAATTAACCAAAATTGAATCAATAGAGATATAATTAACGATGGAAACAACATTATCAAAGCACTAAATTGTACTATTCAACTAAACGAAAAAATAATTACAAGCTTAATATCCGATTATACACAAACCATTTATATCAATAATAATTTTACCAAACTAGAACCCTTATCTTATATACAAACTAGATAAATAATCAATGAGCACACAAAAAATTATAATACTTTTCAAATAATAATATTAACAACACTTATTGTAATTATAATTATTTCTATAATATTTGTTATTTATAAGTATAAAGGCATTCTATAGAAAATTATCCTAAAATATAAAAATCAAGAAAATCAACTTCAAAATAAAAAGTATTGTAAATCCACCTCAAATTGAAAACAGAAAATCAAATAATTGTAAGTCCTCTAAATGAAAATAACCCGATTTTGTACCGGAAAATATCCGCCTGAGGTCAGGTAAATTTCTAAAGGATAGGAAGTGACATATCCATACCTCCAACGCACATACAAAATCTTGCCTAGTAACGTAAAATTCAGAACTCTTGCCTAGTAACTTCGCACTTGGCAACATCGTCATAAGAACGTCATAGCATGTAAGCAATACATAAGCCACAGGCACAAGCCTGGTAACATAAACACACAAAAAGTCAATAATATAAACATCCGCTGAGAACATGTCTCGCGCGATACTCCCACAGCCACCAAAATGCTAACGCAAGCATTAATTGCATTTGATCAATGAGAGCACTTTTGCCCCAATCTCTTTCAGAGAATATTTCTGCATGAGGAGCGAAAGCTTATTCAAAAATGTCTTACATCCAGCTTAGATTTGCGGTAGCATTGGTGCGAGCCTTTTAGTCTTAATTTGATAATCTGAATGTAAAGAACATTTTTTATATGACTCGTGTTAAGTTTGTTATAAGAATAAAATTATATTTTTTTTCTTAACACAACGAACTTGACTTTTAATTAGATATATATTCTTGATCAGTATCAAAAGAAATTTCGCTTTGGCCATGTCCGTCTATCTGTCCGTCCGTATGTATGAGCGCAACCAATTCATTCTAACTTATTTTGTTTGCAATGCTCTAAAAATCTTGGAGTACATTCAAAATGAAAAACAAGTAAGAACGTTGCAGTCGAACGTATCCGACAGCAGAATTCTCTGTTCCCAGTTCGGTATAATTTGCTTATTTGTGGTTTCGGCGATCTTGACGCTTCATAAGTTGACGGTATACACCAGAGAACTTCAATAAGTCAGCGGCATCTTAAGTGCACCGCTCCGATTGTGCGGTGGCTCACGGCGGCCCCTGCGTGCAAACAGGAAAATTAGTGTGTGCTATTGTCATAGGAGTCTACTCACATGATGTCCACTCCTACGCAATCGGTCTCGCCGTCTTGGTTGGATGGGGCTAGTGCCGGGATGGGGCTACCAGCCGCAATAAGATTAGCTACTGCAGACTCGAGCTTATATGCTCTCCAGTGGGCCAACGGGAACATAAAGTCATGGAGCTGACCAAGCCAACCCCTCCGCTCCGGCGGCGTTCCCAAAACCGGGCCCTGGCGACCGAGAAAGGGCCGCTATATGCCCCAACGGTAAAACATCAGTGGGAAACTGCTGGTCACCGTTGGACGACCAAACTGGAACAACCTGCCTCAATGCTGTCTCCCTCCTAAATTCATAGAGCGTCTGTGCTAGAATAGCCGGCTCTCTGGTCTGTGTCAGTGCCACAATGGCCGGCAGCCGAAACATCAAAAACCCGACAAATGTCTGTCCTATAGTGAGCGGCTTGGTGGTCTGCGTCTGTACCGCATCGGTCGGCAGATGTATTCAAATGCACACCCCAAGTGTACCAAGTGTGAACGAAGCTCGTACAGCTCAACAGCCTGAGGCGAAACCGGCACCCAGACTATGCCAGACCCAAGGTGGAAACGGGTCCAGTGGCAAACGGCCGGCACGCCCAAACAAAGCCGTGGACCGCCTATGGTACAGAGGCAGGCCGAGCCCCATCAGGTCAAGGATCAGACTGCCTCCCTCGTCTCTGGGGACACAAGAGGCAAAATTAAGTGGATGGAAGTCAAAGCGAAGCGTGCAAAGTTCAAAAAACAAGGTAGCTGACTGGACGCAATCATCATTAAGAGACCATATGACGATGTGCTGAAAATGGTGAAAGTGGCGCCTGCCTTACAAGATCTGAAGGGCAATGAACAGGGCATAAGAAGGACGGCAACTGGTGAAGCAGAAGCTGCATTCCGCGATTAAGTCAACGCTCGCAGGGAAGGCAGCGGTCAAGGCGATGCACGAAACGGTGCAGATAGAGGTCCACGATCTGGATGAATTAACCAATGCCGATGAAGTGTTGGAGGCTCTCTTTGCCGAAGTGGACAATGATATCTCCATGGAGGTCGTGCCCATTATGATGAAGGCATCTGGAGGTACCCAGATCGCAACTTTAAGACTGTTGCCCAATCTCCAATCTCTCGGCAAAGTCCGCACAGGGTGGGTTGTTTGTCGCATTCGACTCAGAGCCGAGCCGACGAGATGCTTTAAGTGCATAGGACTTGGCCACACATCCAGAGCATGCAAAAGCAACCATATTATATTAACCATATAATACCGAGACCCCGAGATGCAAGGGAGGAATTACACATCCGATCGACAGTTGGAAAGAGGAAGGTGAAGCGACACTACCAGGCCCACCCAAAGCACATCGAGACCCTCTAGTGTACTCTGAGGTAGATGGGGTGACCCAGGTAGGAGACAATACCAGCAGAGCGTGTTGACGAAGCTCTAACACGTTTGCTGGCGCCTGTTCACCCCCAGGGTAGAGCTAACTGAGAGGTAAGATTTTATAGCGATATTTCTTTGTTTCATTTAAGGAAAAGAGCATTTTGCCAAATTTATAATGCCCTAACCGCACAGTGTGAAACTTCTTCTAGATCGCTCCTCAGAGCCCGAATGACCAGTTTACCCACTCCGCGTTTTGTTATCACCTTTGACTTAAACTTGCGGGCGCACGTCCGTCGGCTTCCGTATTCCCGGGACGACTCGCTTTGCCTCATTTTCAACACGCGCTTGATCCTCTTTCTGTTCAAGCGCTGCCCCATCTCTGCTCGCTCTCTCCGCTTAGACTCCTTCTAATTTTCTCACCATTAACCCAATTCCTGTGCAACTGGTGTGTTTTTCATGGGCGTCAACTTCAGCTGTTGGCTCTTCTTGAACATTGGCCACTCTTGTGTGCGCTTCTAACATCTTCTACAATGCCTCCGCGCCTGCGCGGCGTTTTGTGGCGGTCCCTGGGGTCCAGCGGCATTTTGTGAACATACCCAGCACAGCACAGACTGCATCCTCTCCCCCGTAGTCAGCGAGGGTTGTCGACGCCACTCCGCCAGTCCTTCCGATAAATAATTTCGCATTCGCAACGGACGTGTTTGGAACACAAGTTGGGCATTAAAAGTTAATAATTATTATTACTTTTATAAACCTGTTCAAATACAACACCAAGCAGCAGCACAAGCACACTGGTGGTTGTTTTGTGCATTTGCGTCGCGCTTATACTTTATTTCTTTATTTCAACTCATTCGCACTCTCAACGCTATTTTAAAACTATGCGCGTTGTATCGTTAGTGTTGGTTGAGGCTCATCTCTTCTCTTTGATTACTTTGTGCTGATTTCGATCGACGCACCCGCGCTTTTAATATTTGTTTGTTGGTGTGTGTAAGTACAAATCAACGTGAACAAATTTAACCCTAGAGTGCCCTCTTTTCTGTTCATACGTTTCATTTTTGTGCAGTATTTCATTCCCTGTACCCATAAAATGGGTAAAAAGGGGGTATTACATCTGTGCAAATGTATGTAACAGGCAGAAGGAGACATCTTCGACCCGATAAAGTATATATATTCTTGATCAGTATCAAAAGAGATTTCGATTTGGCCATGTCCGTCAGTCTGTCCGTATGAACGCGTCGATCACAGAAACTATAAGAGCTACAGACACAAAATTTCCTGTATACCATACGCAGATCAAATTTGTTTCCAATTTCAGATATCTCCATTCGTTTCCCCGAAATTCGATAAAAACGTATTATACTAACAGCTAAAGATATAGCCTTGGGAGTTCACATGTGCAATACTTTGGTTACTCTTAATCAACTGTCCAAATTTTAAGTCGATCGGCTAATAAACACGGAAGCTATTTACGAAAGAAGATTCAGTGCTGCACTGCGGGAGTGGAAGAAGCAGCACAGCCACCACTTAAAATGACTCGCTTGCGCTGTCGCTAGTGCGTGTGCTTCTTTGTGTATGTGTAAGTGGACGAAGATGTGATTGGAAGTTATAGACCTGGGTACAGGGAGTTTTGTAGTCGGGTATACTCGACTAGAGCATTCATACTTGTTATACTCTGTTCGCGAAGGGAAAAAGAGTATATTGGGTTTGCGAAATGTCCGTCTGTCCGTCCGTCCGTATGAACGCAACCCTTGAAGCTAGAGAAACCAAACTTGGTACACATGTTGGTGTGTACCCTCAATTTATAAAGTATCGAGATCGGCCGAATTATGGACCAGATTGAGTCAAAATCTGTTTTAAAGTGTGAAGTTCGAAGTTTTCTCAGATTTGGAGAGAGATTTTGAAAGTGTGAAACTTTTAAAAGAGTCTCCAAAAAAGCCAATTTAAGGTTGTCTATTGGCTCAAATGAACTTACACTTCCCACACACATATCCACTACATCCGGCACTGATAATAATGTTGAACTTATTAATTTATCGTCCCCTTAATATATTTCAATCAGAAGTGATGAGAATAGTATCGCGCCCATGGATGTTGTTCCTTCTGACCCCGAAGAGGTTCCTGATTCGGTGATTGCTAGCACTGTTGATGCAGGTCAACAACCTAGTGCCAATAGTGCCAGTCAATCAGTTGAATCATCTGGTCAATCAACCATTGTCATGGCTCCATTGGAAGCTCATGCTATGGTTGGTAATACGACCCTTGTAGGTGTTCCACAACGGAAACAAATTTTTGTTTCTAGGCTTGCCCGTGATACTACATATGAGGATGTTAAGGCCCTTATACAGGCCGAAACTAAAGCCTATATTACGGTGGAAAAATTTAAATTCACATATGCTCGGGAAATTTCGGGAAATTAAAATATAAAATAATTAAAAAAAAGTGTTCCGGCCGAAAATTTAAAAATATTTGTTGTAAAGAATTTTGGCCAGATCACTTAATAATTAAAGAATACACTGCAAAAAGAAAAATCGTCCTCCGTGTTGACTTCCACGGCTCAGCATGATTTTATTGACAGTTTATTTGGGATGCCATTGTATCAAATCAATGGTATCCCAAATTCTTTACATAAAATGCTTAATCTGATTTTTGTTTTGGATTCATCGTTCTATTTTGTCTCCCGTACTTAACCTATATCCCTTCCTGAAGATCCTTATCACCCAACTTTGGAAGGGTTGGTTGATCTACCTGTTAGGATGCTAAGCCCTGGTAGTAAACCTTCAGAGCGAGATCGTCAATTTCGAAACCGATTTTACTAAACTCGCTGAGCTCATATCCCCGACTGACTGGTCCCAGCTTTACATGTGTAGAGATATGGATTGTGCAATCGAATATTTTTATTCAACTTTAAATTCATTATTTGATTACAGTGTCCCGTTTTGTATCCTCTCGTAGGTCTAACAAACCTGTGTGGCTTACGCGAGATTTAACTAACTTAAAAAATAGAAAGTCGAGAATGTACAAAAAGTTCAAGAAATCTGGCTCTTTCTTGGATTTCTCTCAATACAGGGTTTTCTCTCAGAGGGTTCATCAGGATAGATTAGAATCTGTACAAAAAAAATTTGTTCTCTTTGCACTCCGGGGTCTCAACTGGAATCCCAATACTCGATTGCCTTCTTATCGTAGTAGACTCGTACTGTTGTGGTGGAGGACAGCGATTAGTAATTAAACGCGGTAGCAGGTGAAACTTTAAATAAAACACTTTATTTTCACTTCACTAAATTTCAGAGTATACTGGACTGTAGAGGTTGACAGTGTAACTTCAATTGAATATGCTAGGTTTACAGGGCTTAGCTGAAGGCTAAGTGAGCGCAGAAAGAGAGGATAGTTTGGAGACTTCTGTTATGCTCAGTGAGTGATGTTAGGCTGTGATAGGATGACATCTGCCATAAACATCCTCCCCCCCTTGCCATGTTAGGGCAAGAAAAAAAACATTAAACATTACAGGCTGCAGGAGCCAGAGAGGATCCACCCGAAGATCGTGTTGTGGGCTACTGGCAAGCCATTCTCGCTGGGGAGCAATCCGGGCAGAATGATCTTCTGGTACACCTCGGAGCCAAGCACTAGTGGGATCGTCGCCCGGCGGTAAAACAACTCATCCGCCAGAGAAATGTTTGTAAAACGCCTCTTTATCTCGGCAGGCAGGTCTTTGTCGGGAGTCGTGGCCTCCATATGGGGTTCCACCTTAAGGACAACTTCGAGTTTGAAGGATTTGTTCTTTGCTCGGATAATAGCCGTGCATGCCCTGTCTGCGCCCACGCGAGTGACGGAAAGCCCTAGGGCTGTTGCCAGTGAAGCGTTGATGCGACTTACGGAACTGCAGGAATCTATAATGGCGCGTGTTTCAAAATGCTTCGTGCCGTTGTCCAGCAGCACGACAGCTGTTGGGAGCACGCTGATGGATCGGGTTTGCAAAAGTGCTTGAAGGGACGGCACTGGAGCTGCCGGCCTCATGCGCGAAGCAGCTGATGGTGAGCGCGTCTGTTGTCCATCAGAGCGGTGCGCACATCTACCACGCGAACCCCGCCGTCTGTGCCGGGGCAGGTGGCCTGTATACGGCCGAGGCGCCATTCATTGGTAGGGAGATTATCGTCCTTGATAACCACCATGTCATCAATTTGAAGATCTCTTGTAGGGGCTTGCCATTTGTTTCGCTTGTAGAGCTCTTTTAAATATTCGCTTTTCCAGCGAAAACAAAATTGCTGATGGAGAGCCTTCAGATGCTGCCAGCGGTTGATTATCGACCCGGTGCTTTCTTTGGCTTCTGGCTCGCAAATAGCAAGGAGTGGACCACCTACGAGGAAGTGGCCTGGACTTAGGGCCAATAGGTCGGTCGGGTCCTCCGACATGGGGGAAATTCGCCTGGAGTTAAGGCATGCTTCGATTTTGGCTAAGAGAGTCGAAAGTTCCTCAAATGTGTATTTGGTCGATGAAGTGGATTTGTAGAAGTGGGTCTTGAAGCTTTTGACCCCTGCTTCCCATAAGCCTCCCATATGTGGAGCGCCAGGAGGATTAAAATGCCAAGTTAGGTTCTGGTGGCTATACTTGGACGTGACATGCTCTTTAGTTGCTTCTATAAAGTCCTTGGAAAGGACGGATGAGGCTCCTACAAATGTTTTGCCGTTGTCGGAATGCATATGCTGTGGACAGCCGCGTCTTGCTGCAAAACGTGAAAACGCAGCCAAGAACCTCTCAGAAGTCAGATCTGTGGTCGCTTCTAGGTGGATCGCCTTTGTGCTGAAGCACACGAAGACGCAGACAGTGATTTTGCACGCTCGACCAACGTAACTCTTTATTTCAAAAGGTCCGGCGAAATCTACACCCGTGTGTGTGAAAGGTCGGGAAAAGGTTGCTCTGGATATTGGTAGATCGCCCATGAGTTGGGTCTGGAGTTTCCGTCGAATAATGACGCAGAAATTACAAGAGTTGATGGTGGATTTTACCAGGACCTTCAGCTTCGGAATCCAGAACTTAGTTCTTATGCGCATCACCAACTGGTTGCCCCCATGGAGTGAAATCTGATGGGTGAATTGTACAAGGAGGCGTGAAAAATCGCAATTGGATGGAATAATAATAGGATGCTGCTCGTCATAGCCCAGAGACTCAGACGCTCTCACACGTCCACATGATCGGAGGATACCTCTTTTGTCGATAAAAGGGTTCAGATTGAGAATATTGCTGACTTTGGAATTTGCTTCTTTTCTAGCAAACAGCAGTACTCCTGTGGATACGCTTGGCGTTGAGTATGCTCGATAAGCAAGCTCTGAGCTCCCGTAAGCTCTTCGTGACTGAGCTCGACGGGGAAATGGATCGTTGATTTTCTGCAACGTTGGATAAAACGTGAGACATATGCGAAGGATCGCAAGGCCTTATTAAAACTGGAGAACTGTTCCAGCAAATTATAGGATGGTAACCGTGAGACGTTACACTTTACTGCTCGTTGCTCTATGTCGGTGTCGTGTATGGCGACAGGAGTTGGCCATTGGTCCTGTGGTAGCTGCAACCATTCCGGTCCGTGCCACCACAGAGTGCTGCTTAGTAGATCTTGCGAAGAAACCCTGCGACTTGCTAAGTCAGCTGGATTATGCGCGGATCGAACATGGGACCATTTACCGTCGTTGGAGGTGATTTAAGCTACACGATTAGCGACGAAAGTTGTCCATTTGCATGCGGGTTTGTCCAACCAAGCAAGGACGATGGTGGAGTCTGTCCATTGATAGGACTCAAAACAATGGACAGGAAGCTGTGCGATAAGCGCAGCGGAGAACTCTGACAAAAGGACGGCACCACACAGTTCCAATCGGGGTAGTGATACTGTCTTTATTGGTGCAACTCTCGTTTTTACTGCAAGAAGATAAATGGAAATTTGATGATCGATTTCGTCGCGCATGTATAGTGCCGCGACATATGCGCGCTGAGACGCGTCGCAGAAGCCGTGAAATTGCACCTTTGCCCTTGGTTGGAAATCAACCCATCTGGGAATACGGATTGCTGCCAGATAAGGATAGTTCGTGAGAAACTCGTGCCAACGTTGCACAAGCCCCTCTGGTAAAGGATCATCCCATCCAAGTTCTTGGAGCCAGATTTCCTGCATGAAGATCTTGGCACGAACTATGACAGGTGCTAGCCATCCTGCAGGATCAAATAATCTTGCGATCTGGGATAGCACCTCTCGTTTAGTGGGTGAGGGCTTGGAAAGTATTTCGGAAGGTGTGAAAAGAAGTCATCAGTGGTGGCTTGCCACCTGATGCCCAATGTCTTTGCAACGCTAGCCTCTTCGATTTCAAGGAAATCAGCACAAAGTAAGTGGTCCCGGGGAATATGTTTCAACACGTCTTTGTTGTTAGATGTCCACTTTCTTAAAGGAAATCCGGCGCTGTCAAGGGCCGAGCGGAGTTGTGATATAGCTGTAATTGCTTGTTGCTTCGAATGTGCCCCTGCTAGGACATCATCGACATACATAAAATTGGAAATTATGTCGGAAGCAAGTGGAAACTGTGTTTGAATATCGCGAGCAAGTTGCGGAAGTACGCGAATCGCAAGGTACGGAGCGCAATTCACGCCAAAAGTGACTGTTATGAGTTCAAAGTCGCAGAGTTCTTCGTTCTCATTTCGGAATAGGATTCTCTGATATGGAGTGTGTTTTGGATCAACCAGTATTTGCCGATACATCTTCGTTATATCGGCATTAAAAACGTAGCGATAAAGCCGCAACTTTAGGGTCTGAATCGTTAGATCTGCTTGGAGTACTGGTCCCGTATGTAGGGTGTCATTTAGACTTTTCCCATTGGAAGACGGGCTGGAGGCGTTGAAAACAACGCGGACCTTTGCAGTGGTGCTGTCGGGCTTAAGCACAGCATGGTGTGGCAAATAGAAATTGTTTGGGATGTATGGGGGAACTTGAATCATATGACCCAAGTCCAGATACTCCTGAATCACGGAGTCGTACTGCGCTTTCAAAGGAAGGTTTCTCTTTAAACGGTTCTCGTTCTTGAGAAACTGCGCCAGTGCGATGGACCTTGAATGTCCCAAGTCGATGTGATCAGGTTCTCGGAAAGGTAGTGTAACTACGTATCTGCCATTCTCGTTTCTCACGGTCGTGTGGACAAAATTCTTCTCACAGAAGGAGTCGGAATCTTTCGAGGGCTTAACTGAAAGGTCCTCCAACTCACAGAATTTGGTGAGAATTTGGTCCAACTGTGATTCATTAGTCACTGTCAGTCGAGTTGAAAAGGACGAGATTGCATTGGATGCGGTCTTTGAAACTGGGCCGGTAAGGATCCAGCCGAAAATAGTTTCCTGACCTAATAATGTGCCACATATATTTGAACGCGAGGCGCCTAGAAGAATGGAAGGAATAATCAGCGCCAATCAGCACGTCTATCTGCGAACTCTTGTGGAAAGTAGGATCAGCCAACTGTAAGTTTGGAAGATCTTGCAACAACTCTTGAGGAAACAGACACGAGGGCAGATTTCCTGCCAAATGTGGGAGCACATAAACCGACGCTTCAATTTGAACGCGTGGTTTGTGAGGAGAGCCAATATGGAAATGGCAGAACTTACGAGGCTGGGCTGAAACAGCTTGGTTCAGCCCAGAAACTTGTGCTTCTACGGATTGATAAGGAAGCTTTATCAAACGGAACAACCTTTCGGAAATAAAGGTTGCCTCTGATCCTGAATCGATCAGTGCACGCGCTGTAAATTTGACGCCCAAATGGCAGACATTTATGACAGCGGTGCCTAGGAGAACGCCATGTGTGTTAACTGCAAGGTAGGTTTGCACATTTGCTTGGTGGGATGAAGTGGACTGTATGGATTGATTGGGAGCTACCTTTGCGGCTTGTGGCGTGGCGACTGATGTCGATTGTGGAAGGTTGTTACGATGCAAGAGTGTATTGTGACGCCCCTTGCATGTAAAACAATTATGTGCACTGGTGCACTCTTTAAGATGGTGGCCTCGTGCAAAACAATTTAAACAAAGTTTTTGCTGTTTTATATAATCCCCCCTGTCGTTGACAGAAATTTGGAGAAATCTTGGGCAAAGGCGGATAGGATGGTTCTCTTTAGAACACAATTTGCAGGATTGCGGTTTGGCAGTGACCTTGCTCTCAAAGGAGTTTAGCCTTCTTGCCGTAGGGGGTTCTTTACGAACTGGTCGGGATTGAGCTTGCGTACTCGTGCTGGGTTCAAGCTCGCCTATTGCTTCGAGAGTGCTATAGCGATCTAGGAGGAACGTATTCATTTCAGGCCATGTTGAAATGTCGCGCTTTCTCAGGATGGACTGTTCCCATAAAGCACGTGTGAGTTTGGTTAGTTTGGAGGCGCAAAGGAACACGAGAATACAATCCCAGTGCTCAGTGCTGATTTCATATAATTTAAGCGCGGTTAAGTAACCTTGGATGGTGCTCTGAAGCTTTTGGATCGCCACTCCAGATTCATGGGTGATTGGCTGTAAACTAAGCAGGACCTTGAGCTGACTATTGACTAGCAATCTCCGGTTTTCGAAACGCTCGAGCAGATTGGCCCAGGCTGAATGGAAGCCATCATTTGTCAAAGGTGACTCGGACACAATCGCCCGAGCCTCCCCGCTGGTTTTGGCGTTGAGATGAAAGAGTTTTTCAACCTCTGATAGCCTGGGATTGTTGATCTAAATTGCGGAAAAAAGATCTCTAAATGTTGGCCACCGTAAATAGTCTCCGAGGAAGATTTCCGTATCACACGGAGGTATGCGACAGCCACTGGGAGCAGAGTTTGGTATGGAGGGCTGTGTGGACAGCCTGGTTTGAGCATTTGCTCGGTCCATTTGCTCACTGAGATGAGCAGCGCATTTTGAAAAGACGGAATAGCAATAGTCATATTTGGCCTGCATGACTGGAAGAGACTCTACTGCACCCTCATCGGATATTATAGCGGAGCAGACCTCATACTCCTTTTGGACCTTATCCCACAAGGTTCTTACTTGGTAAAAATGAACCTGACACATATATTGGGACGGATTAGTGCCCCCGGGAGTATTCACCTTAGCCTCGAACTGACTTAACCTATCGGTAACCGCAAGAAACTTCATCAAGGCTCTGCCGGATAGAGGTCTCTCGCTAGCGTCGGTAATCATTTTGCCTTTTGCTCGGGTGGTTATCGGACTTGGTTTTTGACTAGGAGATGTCTTTGAGCGTCCGGCAGTGGTCACAGATGACTCAGTCTTAGTCTTAATCGGCGGCTTGACCGTGATCAATGGAATTTGGTTTCCCCTTTGAGGTGCCTTAATTAAGGTCCTTGACGTGGATGCAGGAGAAACACTGCTGGTATGGGGCGATGATCCCTTTTTGTTCGTGGGAACGGAAGGCAGAGAAAAAGCTTTGGAGGTGGTTGGTGACGGGACTGATAATTTGTGCTTGCTTTCTTCTTCTTTTCCAGTTGGCATACTACGTGTAAGCTACTGAATTTGAGAGCACACAGAGATTTAGCCACGAAAAGCGAGGAATTAATCGCACATTAATCAAAAAAAGAGTTGCGGAACGAATGGACTATATGGAACACCACGATAACAAAAAAATAGTGGTTCCTATTCAATGTTAATAAAATAATACACATATATAACATATATATAATATGTGAAGTTGCAGAAATTTGCAAAATACTTGACTGTCGATATATATATTTTTTTATATGTATATAAATTATTTTAATAAACCGGGATTGTTCACAAATATTTAATCGGCGAATTCAATAAAAGACGAAACGTAGAATTTAACACTGCACGGACGCAAACATAGGCAGTGGAAACGGTCCAAATCAATTAGTGGGCAATGATGAAAAAAAATCGAAGCCGATAGTTGTAGTTGATCGATAGTTGAGGTATTTAATGTGTATGATGTGTTAAATGTGTAAAGTATTAGTATTTGGATTTGTTTATAATAATTAATTTTTTTTATTGTTATAACAATGAACACAAAAAATAAAACAACGCCAAATAAAGTTGGATTTATTCCGTGGTGCAGTCGACTGTGTGCAATAATTTTATTAGTACTCGACTCGTTACTGTATCGGAAAAACACATCACTTGTTTACCTTTGTTTTATAGTTTATTAATTTATGCGGCCGGTTAATGAAAATTGATTTAAACTCTTTGCGTTGGCCGGTGTCGATATTATTTTATATAATTCGGTGTTTTTATAACAAGTGCGTGCAACAAGTGTATGCGTACATGCATCTAAGTGTTAGTAGGAATAGACACAACACTTAATGTATATATATATATGCTTGGAGTTTTCAGCTTGGGATAAAAAAATTGTTAATTGTGTCATAAAAATAAAAAGTGATGTTATATAGCTGGTTAGTGATGAAATTATATGTATGTACATATGTACATAGTTGCGCAAATATGTATGTTGGTGTATGTATGTAATATATGTGTCGCGGTGTATATGTATATAGATTCAGTTTTAAATTCGGAATAATTTTTTAATAATTGCTTTTGTAGTTGGAAGAGCTATAAATCAATTCTAATTGGAATTACTCTAACGAGAAACTGTTCCGTCTTGGTGGAAAAAATATGGCGGCCAAAATGGCGGTATGTAATTTTTCTTATTAGCTAATTGGAATAATTACTTATCTTGCTTATCCTGTAGCTTGCTGGGGCGAGCGGCATTTAAAAGAAATCCGGCTCGAAGGACCAAATGTTGTGGTGGAGGACAGCGATTAGTAATTAAACGCGGTAGCAGGTGAAACTTTAAATAAAACACTTTATTTTCACTTCACTAAGAATTCATATATTTCAGAGTATACTGGACTGTAGAGGTTGACAGTGTAACTTCAATTGAATATGCTAGGTTTACAAGGCTTAGCTGAAGGCTAAGTGAGCGCAGAAAGAGAGGATAGTTTGGAGACTTCTGTTATGCTCAGTGAGTGATGTTAGGCTGTGATAGGATGACATCTGCCATAAACACGTACTAATAAAGCTGCCTTCTTTTTCTGATCGTAGAACCATGCTTGGTGTAATTTTATTAAACAAATCAGAAATTCTAGAAACTTTCTTCCATTGTTTCTTCAAACTTATAGTTCTAATTATCTATTCATAAATTCTTTCGAATCTTATACTCTATACTATAACAATCTTTTCCATCTAGTAACTAATGCTACATCCATTTCTACACATAGAACTTTACTCCTACGTTCTTTATGTAACCCTTAGGAACTTTTTTGTAGAATTTTATTTTTGTATTTTTTATGGGGCGCGCCCCTCGGTCGGTTGGGCGGGAGGTGGGTTGCATTTATGCTTGGGTCCGCGCGTTAACAAGCCCGTGCTTGGTGTATTTGGGCCACTTGTATGTACTGTTCCTTAGCACACCAACGTCCAGAAGTATAAACCCGCTCCAGTGCCTCCCGGGGGCTTAGCCACTAGTATAAGGGACTTTCCATGGCTACGTCGCTTGCCCCCTGGGATCGTGTAGCTGACCGTCCTTATCTGTTGACATCGTGCTAAAGGATATCGGAAATAATGTCGTTACGATTACCAGCCATCCTACCAATCCTAACAACTGGCCCTATGTTGCGGTGTACAATGTTTGCTTAGCTTAACTTAAGTAATCTCGGAAGGAGATTTTAGCATTTGTGTTTTCTGCTGGTAAGCCATCAAGCTTGGCCACGTGGACCTTGTTTCGGTCCTACTCATCTCTCTGCTGGTTTCTTAGCTCACCAATGGTCGGTGTCCTATTATGCTCCCTGAGTATCTTGCTACACGGGTTTTCCCCCTGTAGGGGCGCGGACGTTGTGATGGCGAATCATCAAAAGTGGCCGCCACGAATCATGCTGCTGACGTTTCCGACCCCTCAATGCCCGCTATCCTGTCTCTTGGAGATGTTTGCTCCGTATAGTGTGGGATTTCCCCCTTTTTGGGCGGGGACGTTCTGATGGCGAACCATCAAAAGTGGTCCCCGTGAATCGTATTGCTGACGTTTCTCATTTTGAATCATGCTCGAAAGCTGCCTGCTGCCCTTCTCTGCACACCCACTTCGTACCTTTCCTAAGTTCGGCACGAACCGGCGATACCACGACGAGATGCCCAAACAACTGCACTTATTCTGGTTCATCTTCAGGTTGGCCTCCCGCAGCAGGCGAAACATCTCGCGTAAATTGTTCACGTGTTCCTCCAGTGTTGCTCCGATGACAGCGATGTCATCTAAATACGCAAAGGCCTGTGGCATCTCCGGACCGATAACACTGTCCAATGCTCGTTGGAAGGTGGCTGGTGCAGAGTGTAACCCAAATAGCATAACCCTGCAGTGGAAAAGGCCCCGGACACTGAGATCTACCAATATACACTCCTTAGATCCAGGGTAGAAATGTACTTCGCATTTCTTAGCAGTTCCAGGATGTGATTTATCGTGGGAAGAGGGTACGGGTCTGAAACAGATTGATCACTCATTGTCCGTTAGTCCACGCAAATACGCATTTGTCCAGTCTTTTTACCAAGTAGAACAATCTGCGCGCTGTGCGGACATATGGAAGGGTCGATCCGGCCGTCCTGCAGTAACTCGTTCACCTTGTTGTTAATGATCTTCTGCATCGCTGGGTTCTTCGGATGGTAGCGATGTTTGACCGCTTAGTCCTCCATCATGATAAACGTTTGCTTATCAATGTGTGTTCCAGAAATGCCTTTACCCAGGGTGCCAGTTGATATTCAGAGGGCTGCTCCCGTTACGATCGCTAAGCCGATCGGGTCGGTATCTTCCACTGTCTCCGGTTCCTCTCGGATGACCTGACAAGTCCGTCGGACTAAGTTGGGCACTCCAGGCGGGTTTCCGCAACGAATTCTTATTTTGGGCAACTGTGGAGTCTTCCATGGGCTCAAAAACGTATGCGAGGTAGGCCCGGGTCTGCCGTGGGTACTCGTGGTTCCTTGTTGTCCATTTTTCTCCATCACCACAGGCCTACACTGTCTCTACGAAGCTGGCAGTCCGGGTATTCGCCAACTGCGAATGTCATTGTTGGGGTCACACTGGCCTACTCGGTCTCTACGAAGCTGGAAGGCTGAGTGTTTGCCGGTGCTATGTCCTGCGATGTCATTGTTGGCGCAATACCGGCTTGCGCCGTCTCTATGAGGCTGACAGGCTGGCTTCGCCTTGGCTGCGTCCTGCGGTGTCAGCGTTGGTGCCAGCTTTTTTTTGGATTCCGCCCTGCCCCCAGCCGGTTGGAGACGCTTTCCGATCGCGTCCGACTGTTCGCATCTGGAGATGAACGCCAAGATCTAGCCATGCAATTCTTCCACTGAGCTAGTAATCCCAAGTATGAGTTCCTGCTCTAGGATCCCCGCCGGATTTCAACGAAATCCACATCCACGTGCTACGCATCCGTCCGGACACCACAGACACCAGCTAGGACTCACAGGACTATGAACAAACCCCATCAGGTGTGTGTCTCTTTGGAACTAGGCAGAGCTTTGCCAAGCAGAATTATCCCACGAGCCAAAAGCGAGTGGGTGGTTTTTAGCGAACAGACAACGCCGAACGACAATTCAGGGCATAACCAGGATAATCCACGGCAGCCACCATCTAAGCCGAATATCTCAATTGTACAAAAAATTCCTTAAATACATACATCTACAAAGATAATTAATTTCAAAACGTACAACCAAAGTGATTTCTATGTAAGCACATAAGTTTGTTGACCCGGATCCTGGTTCGAACCAAGCACGTCAGGACATTAGGCTCGTTACAGAACTAAATAAACCTAAGGAATAGAGGAACGAACCCACCTTTATTATTAACAAGTAAGAATACTCTAGTCGAGTATGCCCGACTACGAAACTCCCTGTACCCAGGTCATAAGCTTCTAATCGCATCTTCGTCCACTTACACATACACGCACATACAGAAAGCCGCACACACACGAGCCACAGCATAATCTAGGCATTTTAAGTGGCGGCTGTGCTTCTTTTCCCTGCCCCCGCTCTGCAGCACAGAATCTTCTTTCCTGAATAACTGCATTGTTTATTATCCGATCAAGAAATTTGGACAGTATATTAAGAGTGACTCAAGCATAATACATGCTGTTAAACATTTTGATCGAATTGGGGGGAACGGGAGGAGATAACTGCAATCGGAAACAATATAATCTGCGTATGGTCCACGGAACCTCCATTCAAAATTGGTGTCTCTTATAGTTGCCGAGATCGACGCGTTCATACGGACGGACAATCGGAAAGACAGACGGACATGGCCACATCGAAATTTCTTTTGATACTGTTCAAGAATATGTATTCTTTATCATCTTACCTCAGACTGCGTTTCCCAGCGGGTGGACGTCCTGGAAAATCCTACAAGAAGATTATATTTGGGATCACCGCTACATTAAATTTCAAATTGAAGAATCTCGTCCATTCCTCAAGAGAACCCAAAACCCCCAAAAAAAAAACCAACATTGGGAAATACATGAGAATACTTAAGAAAAACTTGGCTACAGAACCTGCCCCTTACTTTGGTAAACGCCGTAGATGTGCATTCATTAGACAATACCTTAATATGTACG